>JAWHQI010000405.1:570000-1963166 GCA_033032865.1 Dactylorhiza incarnata | reverse complement strand
CCCCCCCCCCCCCCCCCCCCCCCCCCCCCCCCCCCCCCCCCCCCCCCCCCCCCCCCCCCCCCCCCCCCCCCAACTCCTCCTCCTTCTCCCTGCCAGCAAGACCAGCCAACCCCCTCGCCGGAGCCCTGCCCAACCAAACCGCCGCCACCCTCCCTCCTCACCATGGCCGGCCGCCCCTCTACCTCCCGAGCTCCCCCTCCATCACAGGTAGAACACCTTCCCCTCCCCCTTCTTACCTCCCGGAGGCAAGCCGACCCCCTCCCCGTCGCCGGAGCGCCGCCAGCACCACCCCGAGGCTTGCAAGCCTCGGGGAGGAGGCTGGCCGTGGAAGCCAACCCCCCAGCGCCGGTGGTGGCTCCTGGGGAGCAGGTCCCCACCGGGGACCTTGGCGCCGACGAAGGGGAGGCGGCCGGGCCGCCAGAGGGTGAGATTAATCATTAGTTATGAGACTCGCCTAACAGGGTGAGATATTACTCTATAGATTCTTTGTGGGACTTTTGATGAAAATATAGTTCATTAATCATTAGTTATTCAATTATCCCGTTTTGCTTCATCCCACAATCAAGTAAGTTAATGAACTTAAAGCTGCATGGACTGGATATTTGGAGTTATAACTTAGAATATTCATACCTGGAATAATTGATACTAGGAATATTCTAGAAATCTGGACATAACTTTGGGATAATATTATACACATCAGGTAATTTTCCTGGAATTTATATCCATATATATGGTACTTTCTTCACAATGTAGTGCTTGAGGTTATAACTTAGGAAACTCGGATCGTGAATTATTGATACAGAATAGCTATGTAAACTTGTGCATGAACTTTTGATAACGATACGAACTTCTGAAAATTTTGATGGAATTTATGGTTACACATTTTGATACTTCCTTCACAAAGTAGAATTTGAACGCATAATTGGAAGAATTCATATGATGAATTATTGTTGATGGATTGTTATAGAATTTTGTATATAGACCTTTCTTTTATATCAATAGGAAGACCTTGGAATATTGTTGGAATTAATTACTAAGAAGACATCGTACTGACTTCACAAGTGCAACCTTGGAATATATTTGAAGAATGGATAGGTTGAGATATTGATGATAAGATAATATAACAATTATCAGATAGTCTTGTGATAACCTTGAGACTTCTCATCTTCATGAGCCTGGAACCCCGTGGACCCGAACTTAAATTTCGAGGACGAAATTATTCTTTTGTTTATTGGGAATTGTAACATCCTATTTCCTACTAGACCCCCTAACTCCAATTTAGGGTGAGACAAGTGGTGAGTGTGGTGAGTTTGAGCTAGATTGCAGCCTTAGGATACCTAGGGTTAGGTGAACTCACTTGTGGTCTACTATAAGGCTCAAGTCAACCTAGGTCAAACTAGCTCAACATGAACTCACACTTGCAAATTGACTCCACCATTAGATGATAAACACTCCAAGGAATGCAATAGACCCAAAAGCCCCATCATGGGGTCACCAATTGACCCAATTTGACCAAAGTCAAACTTGGGTCAACATAGGTCAAATCCTCCCCAATAAGTTCAATTGAACCCCAAAGCATGAAATTGACTTCACCCCTAGCCTTAGAACATCATGGGGGACCTATTTAACTCAAAATCCCCATCATTGAGTCTTCAATTTGGCCAAATTGACCAAAGTCAACATTCCACCAATTTTGGTCAAAATCACACCTTTGAGTCAAATTGGCTCACTTAGGTCTTCACCATGACTCAACCAACCTTGGGTGGTGTCAATGGACTCAATGTCAACACATTGGACCAGTCAACACACCAAATTGACCAAGTCAACCCAAAAGTCAACATAGGGTCAACTTTGCCTAAATTGGGCTTAATTGGAATTAATCCAAATTCCAATGGATTAAGGCCCTCACCCAAAGCCCACTCTGAAGCCCATTGGCCTAATGACCAGCATTGCCCCTTAAATCCATCATGCAAGGACATGCAAGGGGATAACATGGTCTTTTTCCCCTTCCTCCATTAATAAACAAGAGAATTTTGGAAGAGGAGGCCATGTGGCCCTCCTCTCCTCTGCCCAAGACCATAGTTGAACTCCCCATTAACTCCCCAGCCGAATTCCAGCTGAAGCATTGACACTTGGCGGCTAGGAGGAGTAAACAAGGTGGAACTGAACCCCCCCCCCCATCTCTAAACTCCTATAACCAGCCTCTCTCAGCCTGTTTCGACCCTTCCATCACCTTCAGAAGGGTGAGAGCAGTCGAGCCAGTGTATTGGAGCAAGGAGAATGGTGCAGAAACAAGGATTCGAGCAGGGCCGCCGGAGCTCGCCACCGCCATGCCGCACCACCACCATACGCGCCGCCAAGCTCGCCTTCAGGTCTGATTTCTCCCCTCTCCCTCTGTGCTAGTCATCTAGGGTCTTAGCAAGGGCAGTCGGGCTCAATTGAGCCAACAGCCATGGGATTTTTCCCTCCCGAGCTCCGATTGGGCTTCCTCCAGGGATCGCCGGAAAACCCCACCTCCGGCCACCATTCCACCGCCAATCGACGGCCAACCCCTCAACGGAGGTGGTGGCGGCGGCAGATGGCCGGGGAGGGTAGTGGTTGGTCTGGATCAGGCCCCTTTCCTTCTGGGCCGTCGGCTAGAGGAAGGAGACGAAATCACAGCCGTTGATTTCGTCTCCTTGATCTCTATTGGCAGACCAAGGCAATTCTGCCTTCAAACATGCAGGGTTTTGCATGCAAAAATTGAAGGCCTTGGAAGCCATATTTGCAAAAAGTGGCAGAGATAATATTTGTAGCCCTATGTGTCTACTTTCATTTGCCACTTGAATCAACTGATTTGGTGCAATGTGGACACCAGGGCACTCATTTTCGTAGGACTGCTCCTTGTGTAGGGCAGAAATTAAAAATGCTATAACTTTTAAATGGCTTAACCAAATCCCTTGAAATTTCTACCATGCATGCATGGTATGATGATACACCTAGGGTTAAAATTTGAGAATTTATGGAGGTATATTCATTGAGATATTTTAGTTATTAGCAATAGTAAATAATTGGTATTTATGGAGTTGTGTAACTCCAAACACCCCCAAATTTGGGTGGTAAGCTATTTATATATATCTTGATCACTGGTTAAAATTTCATCATATGTGCATGAGTATAATTCTCTGAACTTCAAAATGAAGTTTGGGTCCTAAGAGGAAAATTGGGGTGCTAATAGTCAATTTGGGCTTTTGAGCTTTTTGATGAAATTGAAGGTGGGAATCACCTTGCATGCCTCTGAAACCTTAGGGTTAGTGTATGTCATGAGGATATACATCATTGACAAAAGTTTCATGATTTTTGGAAGTTATTTTCCTAAAATTTTTAATTAAATGAAAATTGTCACACTTTTAGATTAATGAAATAATTTGAATCAAAAACTTAGAGATAAATCCAAAACTCTGGGAATTGGATCTTTGACTGGAAAAGCACATTTAGGAATTTTTTTGGAATTTTTGGACCTCATTTATTTCTCTGAATTTGATTTACTTGGTTAGGTCAAATTTATTCTAATATGACATTTAGGTCTCATATGCATTTGGAGAGTTATAAAATTATTCTAGTAGGTTTCCTTGGTGATTCTATAGCTTTGTAAATTTTATCATAATTTTTAGATGAATTTTTGTGGTAATTGTCAATTTATTGAGGAAAAACCCCCTTTTGTAATTAATTAATTTAATGGGGTAAAATAGTTTGTGAAATTCTGAATCTCTGGATTTAGTGTTTTTAGATGATTCTTATACTAGGATAATTTTCTCAGAATTTATAGAGACATATTAATGGTAGTTGTAGTGTAAATCCCTATTTGCACCCCATTTATGTTAAATAGAAATTATGGTCAAGAATTCCTGTTAAAACTGTGAAACTTAGGATTTGGTGTTCTTAGACCATTATTATGCCATGATAATTTTCCAATAATTTATTGAAGTCTTAACATAGCACTTGTAGTGTAAATCCTTATACGCACACCAAATGTAACAAATGATAATTAAGGGTAAATACTCCTTGGAATAATATGAAACTTAGGCATTGCTGTTTTTAGGTCAATAACATACTTATGTGATTTATTCAGATTTAATTGAGACCTGTAGGTGGTGGTTGTAGTGTAAACTCTTATTGGCACACCACTTGTATTAAATGAATATTGTGGATAAATATTACCTGGAATATTATGAAACCTTGGATTATGTGTTTTTAGATGATTAATATGCTAGGTTAAATTTCTCAGAATGTTTGGAATTCATATTTTAGTACTTGGTGTGTAAAGTCACATCTTCATCTTTTTCATGATAAATATAAATTATGATTATAAATTTGCTGGAAAAATATGATCTTCTGGAAATAGTGTTTGTATGTCAATATAAAGCTACTGTAATTTTTCCAGATTTTTAGGAAGTCTAATTTCAGTACTTGTAGTGTAGAGCCATGTTTTCTCTCCTTTAAAGATAAATAGAAATTGTGGGTTTAATATGTTTGGAAAAATATGATCTTCTGGAAATAGTGATTTTATGTTTATATGAAGCTACTGTAATTTTTCCAGAATTTTAGGAGGTCAAAATCTTGCACTTGATGTGTAAAATTATTTTTCCATTCATTCATTGAAAATTAGGGATTATGGTTATTTAATTGCTGGAAAAATATAAAATATTGGAAATCTTTTTATCATGTCACATTTCATCTCTGGAAGGATATTTAACAAGTTTGAATTCACTAGCATGATACCTCCTTCACATTTTAGATTCAGATTAGTAATTAATGAATTTTTATAGAGGGCAAAATTATATGAAACATGCTTGGATTTTGATCATCCATTATTTTACCCAATATGAACCTATGATAAAAATTAGAAGCCATTTGGAAGTAATTTGACCAAGGTTCCATCATAGGAATCTAAGTAGTTATATGTCGTGGTCTGCGGATAGTGAAAACTCATTGTGATGAATAGGTCAATATAATCACAAGGAAATCGGTGAGAATTTGATTATAACAAGAGATGAGTATAGACCACTTAGAGGACTAGAAGTTATTAGAGTTGAATCCAAAAGAACAATTGCTTAGGAGCGGGATGAAACGTAAGGCGTGAAAACACTTAAGATATAAAGAGTATTGAGAGGGTGAAAGGTTAGGTCTGGGTAGTCACCAAGAATATTGATTGTCCTGGAAAGGGGTTGGGCATCATCCCATCACATACCCTAGTACCTTGCGAACCCTTCACCGGGTAGCCCTCGGGAAGTCCAGGATCCTCCGTAAACTTCAAAGTATAATAATAACTAAACAAGCGTAGTCTAAATAGGAGGTTTAATTTAAGTGGAATGATAAGAGGGTAATTTTATGGGTAGATATCAATAATACTAAGTGTCTGGGAAAGGGAACTTTGGAGTGTCATCCCATTGTAGTTCCTAGTACCGTAGCGAGCCCTTTACAGGGTAATCCTCGGGAATCCAAGATTAAACGTAAACTGTAGGGATAAGGTGTTGTACAAGAATAATTTAATAACACACTCACCCACACCCCGTGGTTACGGGAGCTTAGTCGGTTTGGTGCTACGAGCAGTAAGCTCCGTGTTTGTAAGAGCGGATTGATAAATCAGGTGAGCTTGTGACTCGGTAGTGTATGTTGGTACGGATGGGTTGGTCCGGCGAGCCGGTGGCTCGGAAGGTTATTAATGACGGGCAGGTTAGCCCCGGGGAGCTTATGGCTCGGAGGTAGATAGTAGAGCATGTTGCATGTGCACGAAGGTGGTGGGTCTTCGGTATTGGACGGTCGTTCACACCGATGTCAATACGTTGACTCGGCAAGTGTGGTAATTACACTTAGCTATGAAAGTCTGGCGGTCGAGTCAGCAAGAGTACGCAGACGCTCCGCGGTTTTGTGTTGAGACGTAAGATAGGTCTAGGTTAGGTAGTGTGAATACCAACCTAGAGGTGGGCGAGGCCCAACCCACCGCTTCCGTTTGCCACTACGGGAGTATCCTGGGAGTCTTGCTAGCTCCAAAAATAGGGAACTAAAGGTCTATGCGCATAGAGTCGTAGTGAGTGAGTTGCACTTGTATGAACATAGCATAACAACATACCTTGCATGTCATAGCATGAACATTGCATTTCAACCCCTACCCCTAACGTATAAATTGGTATGGGACTTTTTATACGATAGACCCTGCTAAACGACCCCTTGATCTATAGGTTTGTATGGGCATTCCTATAAATCAATGGTTACTTTTAAATTACTTTACTTGTGTCGCACTGCTTCTCTATATTACTTTACTGCACTTATTACTGTTTGCTTGCTTATACTGCCAGCATAGAAATTATATGGATATACTCCTGATAACGTAGAATATTTGTCACCTGCTTTTGTTTACTCCACCTTGTTGTCCTCCGCTTCTTCCTCCCGCTCGGTGCCTAGGAGTCGCGGGGGGGGGGGGGGGGGGGGGGGAGGCGGGGACAAAATCGGCTTAGTCTTTATGACTAACGGTCGGTTGTGACCGTAGGTGTACGGGGGAGCTGGAGCACCGGCATGACCAGTCAAGACATGATGGCAGGATCTGAGGAGCAGAAGCCATGCAGTACTTCTACTACAAGACAGGTGTTTGAAGATTTGAGAGTTGTTAGCTTCCGCATAGATGTAGAGTGAGAGAGTGAGATTTTGTTCTACTTCGGACATGTACCGGGCATAAGCCCTCTTTCTCTTTCTTATATTGTACTCATTGATGGACAATTTACATTTGGATATTTATATATACAGATGCGTGTGATTGTGGACTTACGTTCTAGTTTTTCTTCTTATCTCTTGTTGGCCTGGTTGATCGTTCTTGCTGGCAGGATCGGCGTCTTGCGGAGGTGGCTAACTTGTGTGCTAGCTTCTCCGTAAGGCGGCGGTTCTGGGCATAGATCCAGGAACTCTTCCTGGTGCGGGAGAGGGATCTTACACAGCGAGCCTGCATGGCGCATGCAGGCCGCGCCACAGCCTCCCACCCCTTCTGTCTTCTTTCCCAGTGGTAGCCGGCGGCGCCAGGCCGCCGGACCACCCCTGGAGAAGTCACCGGCCCCCGGCGCACCAAACGGGGGTGGCGCCGGCCCCAGCCGGCCGCTGCCCGGCGGTGGCAGCGGCCGCCTCCCGTTAAGGCTAACGGGAGCCGCCTGATCTCCCCCAGGAAATCGGGCGGCTCCCCTATCCTCGTTTCCTGCTTCCCGCCTCCACTTGTGTGCCCCCTCCCCCACAACGGATCTGCCGCAGATCCGCTGTGGGAGCCGCGGGATGGCGCGCGGTGCAGCACCCCCTGCGCCTCCTCCCTTCCTCTAACCGCACCCCAACCTCCCTTCCCCCTTCCTAATTTTTTGAGAAAAAATGGGGGCAGATTGGGAAGAAACTTCCTAAATGAAAAATGTTCCCCACCCTAAGGGGCACCTCCAGTATTTTTTTGGGAATTTTAGGAGTAAGTACTATTTTTAAACCTATTTATAAGGTTTATTTTAAGGAAATAAAAGCTCAAAAGAGTTGGGAAAAATCACAAAAACTTATAGGCCCTACTTAAGGGTGTTTTACAACTACTATTAAAATTGGGAGGTGTGGTCTCTTATTTTGGTCCTCCAAAAGTATTTTGCAAGCAAAATAAACGCCCGAAAATGAGCGAAATTCATCAAAATAAACCGACGTCCTCTCGACGTATAATTTTTAAACGCATAATAAAGATTACGTGTATCGATCTAAGAAATCGACTAAGTTAAGAACATCGACGCAAAACTCGGGATGAAATCGCGGTGCGACGCCGCACTCCAATAATGCCGGAATAATTATAAAAGAACGAATCCACGATAAAAGGGGAATTACTAAAAATATCATGAAATGTAAATAAACTCCCGAGACAGAGTAGAACCCCTATGAACGGGAAGAAAGCAGAACCTCCTCCTATGAACGGAGTTGACATTGAAGCCTCCTCTTATGGAGGGATTGGACTACTAACCATTTCCTTATGTACTGCTTTCTGTACGTCTATTTAAATCCAGTCTCGTACTGGTCCCCTGCATTTGCTTTCTGTACTTCTATTTAAATCCAGTCTCGTACTGGTCCCCTGCATTTGCTTTCTGTACTTCTATTTAAATCCAGTCTCGTACTGGTCCCCTGCATTTGCTTTCTGTACTTCTATTTAAATCCAGTCTCGTACTGGTCCCCTGCATTTACTTTCTGTACTTTTCTTTAAATCCAGTCTCGTACTGGTCCCCTGCCTTTACTTTCAGTACTTTCAATTCTCCAGTCTCGCACTGGTCTTGATAATATGGCCTGTGCTTTCGGCCTAATTTTCTGCTTAATATCATAGCCACTGCTTTCGGCCTAATTTTCTGCTGATATTATGGCCTCTTCTTTCGGCCTATTTTTGCTGCTGCACTTATTCCTATTTTGGTATTAACTGCAGCCCTACGCTGGCAAGCGGTGCTTATCCTCCCTTGCGAGGCCTTAGTTGGGAAAAACCCGGAGTTGATCCCCTCTTCCCAGGTTAGCCCTAAATAAGGAGCCCCCATACCGCTGAGCCTCCCGGTCAAAAGCTGCATGACCGGTCGAGTAAGAGTGTCGCGTCAAGTTTTTAAAGCGCTCGTTTTAAGTTTTGAAGATTGTTTGAAAGTGGCGGGTCGGTCACGCCCACAGACCGTTCGTACCGGTGTGGGAGGGTTGACGACTCATGGCGACAGGGAGATGTGCGCAGCAGGTTATCTCCACTCCGAACCCGCAATTTTGCCTCCGCTGGTCGGCCTAAAAATCGGTTCGCCGGATGTCGCTCACATCCAATTAGTACACCAAGTTGTACCAGAGGGCCTGAGTGATATGGTATGACTACACTCAGAAGTGGCAAGACTGGCCACTGTCACCGACGGCCACTTCGGTGAGGCCCGCAGGGTTAGCGCCCCTGCTTGAAATAAAGCGGTCTAAACTGTGTCGACACAAGGTTTTTGTGTGAGTACAGGTTTGAATACCTGGGTGCATATGCGCGCGAGATAGTGTTGTGTATTTACTATTCGGCGTGATTATGGATAATAGGGCGGGAGCCCTTTTATATATATATGCATACCTGTTGCTAACTCTCTTCCTTGCTTCGGCTATTTATTTCTGTCCTTTAGCCGCCCCTGGATATGGATCCGGGGAGGGGATGTATTTTCTACTTAGCTCTGTGACTAACGGTTATTTCTTATAACCAATCACAGGAGAGGGGACAACACGAAGCCCTCGCACCACAGGATGAGATACCAGCCTTGGAGATGGCCCGTTCGATTACCCCAGCCTCGCCCCCTGTCTTCCGCGACGTGAGTCCTAGAGTATAGGACTAAGACTAGAATATTTTGTTTCGTCGATGTAGCCCCTTGGGCAGTATTTGTAAACATTAGGCTTCGGCCCTGTTTAACTATGTAAATATAAGCTGTGTGCTTGATTTTCTGTCTTTCGATTGCTTCCGCTATGCGTTCTGATGTGATGTCGTGATTCTTGTGCCTGACAAGGAGACCGCTCGGTGCTTGAGAGGGTGGGACGTTGCCACCCACAAAGCGCTAAGTGGTCATCTTTGGGCAGTAAGTTCCCCCTCCCTGAACCCGGTTCAGTTTGGGGAGGGGGGGGGGGTGGTCTTACAAATGGATCAAAGCTACCACGATCCGACCACATGGGGCAGTCTTTCGATCCTCCCGTTCTCGGTTCCGTTTCTTGGTTCGGGACGAACCACGCAACGGAAGCCTGGTAGACCCTTTAGGTTTAAGGTTAAGGATTCGAGACTGCACGGTAGTACACTCGCACGCTTTCCGCTTTCTTTTCATTTCAGTCCTGCAAAATTCCCTTATTTTTGCAAGTACTGATGTTTGTTTTGTTACTTCTCCAGATACCCGAGTCGAGTAACGGAAGATCCTCCTCTAGGGATCAGTACCACCCTACCACTCCACCACCAGCCTCGGCCACTCCAGCCGCAGTTCTGTTTGGGGATACAGAGCTAGGACGGACCCTGATAGCATTATTAGCCGCTTTCCAGATAGCCACCCTACGGCCACCCCAGCAGGTCACCGTACCCACCGATCTTCTGACGACATTCCGGGGGCTAAGGCCCCCCAGCTTCCGAGGTACCGAGTCAGCAATTCACGCCGAAGAGTGGGTGGAGAGGGTAGAGGAGCTCTTAGTCGGGATAATGTGCCCCGCCATAGCCGCAGTGTCCTTGGTGGTGACCATGCTAGAGGGCTATGCCCGAGATTGGTGAGGGCTGCCAGCCGCTCTACATTTAGAGGGCGACCAACTCAGCATGATCCTCTGGGGGGAGTTCTCAGAGGCCTTTTTAGAGCACTTCATTTCAGATGCGGATCGGATGGCCTCTAGGAGCGGTTCCTGCAGATCCGGCAGGGAGATAGGACGGTTCCAAACTACCAGAGAGAGTTTATCCATTTGGCCCGCTTCGCCGGGACCTTAGCAGGTACGGATAGGGACAGGGGCGACCAGATTTTTACCGGGGATTACAAGATGATCTCCGTCAGGCCCTGATCATGATTTCTCAGGCATCCTTCCACATGATTGGCCTCACATGCCACCGCTCTAGAGATGGATCTGCGGATGGTGGACCAACAGCGGAGGGGAAGATGTGGGTGTTCCCCGGACTCAGGGCCGAGAGAGAGGAGTAGGCCCACGTAGACAGGACCAAGCCAGGAGACAGCGTCAGCGTCACCAGCCGTATAGGCAGGCACCCCCGCCTCGACCGGCACCTCCAGCCCCAGCACCACCATCCCCAGCACCTCAGCCCACCCTAGCCGCACGATGAGATGTTCCCTTCGCAGGGAACTGCTACCATCTGTCAGCAGCCCGGGCACATACGAGCCTTTTGCCCTCAGGCAGTAGGTAGGCCCGGCCTAGAGCCGTGCAGGGAGCCCGCGGAGAGAGGACGAGGACGAGGTAGACGTAGAGGACAGCCTGCAGGCAGGAGAGGTCAGGCCAGGCAGGGCAGAGCAGGCAACCCCTCGAGGCATACGCTTTAGGACCTCCAGCACGGTCCTGCACCCGATGTAAGACCCCCTTTTTTTTCTTTCCAACACCGGGTGTTAGGCCCAGAACCGCCGCTTTGCGGTGACACCTTCACTCGGAAAGGTCGCCACTACAAAACACCGATCCTGCCCGGCCAAATCGATCACAGAGAAAGTGTACTAAAGAAGACAAGTCCACAGAATCAACATGAATATAAATGTCCACATGATATAACCGAATAAAAGATAACAAGGGTTACAATAATAAGGGCTCATGCCTGTACATCACATCCTCACTACAAGATCACTCGCGGAAGCTAACTACTAATCACTCACTGATCCTGAATCTGGTGCTCCTGTAATAGGCTGCCCGCCTCCGTCTGCACCGCCTCTGGTGCTGCTGCATCTTCTCGATCTCCTAAAATGATATGGTCCACCGACCGTTAGTCAAAAAGACTAAGCCTTATGTTCCCCACCCCACCCCCAATGGCTTCCTAGGCACCGTGCGGGAGGATGAAGCGGAGGACAGCAAGGGGTATAACAAAGAGCAGGTGACAGTGATACAGGAAATGTTTCTACACTACACATGTGTATATATATAATTGAAGCAGTAAATGGGCATAGTAAGAGCAGGTAAAGAATAAACAAAGTGCAGTAAGTAAAGACAATAGTAATAGAAAAGTAACAATTGATTTATAGGAATGCCCATACAAACCTATAGACCAAGGGGTCGTTTAGCAAGGCCTATCGTATAAGAAGTCCCATAACCGACTTATACGATAGGGGTAGGGGTTAAAATGCAATGTTTATGCTATGACAGGCAAGGTATGCTGTTATGCTATGTTCATACAAGTGCAACTCACCCACTTCGACTCTATGCGCATAGACCTTTAGTTCCCCCTTTTTGGAGCGAGCTAGACTCCCAGGATACTCCCGTAGTGGCAAACGAAAGCGGTGGGTTGGGCCTCGCCCACCTCTAGGTTGGTATTCACACTACCCTACCTAGACCTATCGTACGCCTCAACGAAAAACCGCGGAGCATCTGCGTACTCTTACTGGCTGGGACCACCAGACTTTCTAGGCTAAGTGTAAATACCACACTTGCCGAGTCAACGTATTGACGTCGGTGTGAACGACCGTCCAATACCGAAGACTCCACCACCTTCAATGCACATGCAACATGTTCTACTACCTACCTCCGAGCCATAAGCTCCCGGGCTAACCTGCCCGCCATCAATAACCTTCCGAGTCATCGGCTCGCCGAACCAACCCGTCCGTACCTACAAACACTACTGAGTCACAAGCTCACCTGACTTAGCAATCCGCTCTTACAACCACCGAGCCTACTGCTCGTAAAACCAAACCAACTAACTTCTTGCAACCACGGGGTGTGGGTGTGTGTATTATTAAGTTATTCTTGTATAACTTTTTACTCTTACAGTTTATGGTTAATCTTGGACTTCCCGAGGGTTACCCTGTAAGGGGCTCGCTACGGTACTAGGAACCGAAATGGGATGACACCCCAAAGTTCCCTTTCTCAAGACACTTAGTGTTGTTGATATCTACCCATAAGAACACCCTCCTTGTTATTACGATTGAATTAACCCTAGGTGAATTATGACTTTCCAAGACGATCCTTCGTCAATCCCGAGCACCACTTTACCCTCAACTCACCAAGCACACTTTACCATCTATAATCCTTCTTATTGACCATCATACCTTCTCAACTCAACTAGGTAAACCTTATACCTCCCATCCCTCCTAAGGATCCACTTGATTCTCAAATTTCACAGTTTTACTATACGTAGACCAAACTAATTATATGAAGCTCACAACTATAGGTACTCCAAATATTCATCCAACTGACCCAAGCTATTTACTGGAGGTCTATCATGATGTTATAAGATTAATTCCAGAGAATCGTATTTTTCCCAACATTATTAATATTTAAAGCAATTTTCCAAAAATACAACCTCCTAAGGTTTTAACTACAAGTGCACTTTTCTGACTTCCAATGCCTACTGAAATTTTTATATAATTCAAGGGTACCTAGTAATCTGTAAATATGAATTTTCATGATTTTCCAGCAAGGTTTGCAATTATTAAAAATTCCAAAACCCATTAATTTTCATTTTTTTTCCAAAGGAGGTACCCTCATATGAACTCCAAACCTTATGCAAATTTTTACAGAGGTGATTCATACTAAAATATTCAGCCCTACAAAATTTGACCATATTCCATAGAGGTTACATTTGTAATTTCCACAAAGGTCATATTTGCAATTAATTCCAATTTGAACTAGAAGTACCAAACATATCATCCAAAAATTATAAAAATATTACTGTGGGTTCATAATGGCATGAAATGACATCCAGCAAAGTTTCATGAAATTACAGAAAATGAACACCCTAAAATTAATCATCCCAAAAATTCCCAACAATACGAATAATTATAATTTGGACCTCCAAAGGTCTTCCAATGGCTCTAATAGAATTTCCAGGGATTAATAACATCAAAACTAAGTTGGTGACAGAAGTTGGTTAATCCCTAGATATTAATCTTTCCTAAATCCCAAGAAACCTAAATATTTACAAATCTACCCAAGGATTTATTCCCTAGGGTTGGAAACTCCAAACCCCACCATTTCTCATAGGAGGACTCTCTGGTCACAATGACCATCTCCCAAAAATTTTAGTTAAACCATAAAGGTTTGACCCCTCTTCCTTCATTGACCTCTAAATGCACCCCTTAGGGTTTACCCTAGGATTTAAGGGCACACCAAAGCCCAACTCTTCCACAATTGGCTCCTTGGGGTGTCCCATACACCCCAAGTTAGTGACCAAAGTCACTCCTTCAATAAGTGGGAGGAAGCCCTCCACACTCCATAGTTAGCCTAGGTCCATCTTTACCCTAATTTTACTCCTAAGCATACATATGTCCAAGGGAAATTCCCTATCTTGTCCAAGTCCAACCAACCCAAAACTTTGGCCAGAGGTCAGTGAATGGTCACCCAAGGTCCCAACCAAAATTTTGGTGAGGATTAGGGTTCTTTAGGGTGAATAATTGGGGTGCATTTAGCAATTAGCCCCTTTGCAATTTACTAGGGTAAACCACCTCCAAGGCCCACCAAATTTGGACCATGGTTGGCATGGGTGAGGGTGATGTGCACCCCAAATTTAAGACCAATTGGCTTTGTGGGGAGTGGGGGCACTCACCCAAAGTTTTTCCCTAACCTAGGGAGCCTAGGGTTGACTTTGTGAATTGCCCTATCAAATCAACTCTAAATGGCTTGAGATTTTTACCAGAGACCTAACATGCTCTCTAAGTCCACACAATCAAATTTGGGAGAATTTGAGGTGTTTAAGACACCTAATTAAATCACACGTGGAGTATTAAATTTTTCCAAAAACTATAGCAAAATATTCTCCAAAAATTCTGATTTTTGGATATGTCCTATATATACATAAGAATAGCCTACACCCCAAATTTCAAGTCATTTGGAGTTTTGGATTGATATGGGCATCCAAATCAATCTCTGGACAGCCCCATGGACAGACCCCACCAAAATGAGTGATGTGACCCTAACCAGGGATCCAAACCGAGTGAACTAAATTTTGTAATAAACTAGAACATCGAGGGCTACAAAATTGTGTTTAACACTTTTTCATTTAAAGGGCCTAGGTATTTTTAATATTTAATGAAATGTACTGCCAGAAATGTGACAAAATACAATCTATTAAATTAAAAACATTAAAATAGATCTGTGATTATCAGATGGCGGCAGATCGTACGGCTCACAGCCATCGTCCCTGATCAACCAACGCTTGCGACGGCCCGTCCTGGGCAACTTTGCGGGGCAATTTCCCAGCCACCCTCACATCTCCCCGGCCGGCAAGTGCCACCACCACCTCCGTTGAGGTGGTGGCCGGCGATAGGAGGTCGTTTGCCGGCCGGTGGTGGCCGGAGTAGGGGTTTCGGGGAGGGGGAAAATGCTCGAAAACGAGCACCTTTGGGTGCACGATCCGAGCCCGTTTGAACTCGAATCAAGCCCCAGTTAGATTAAGATCTAAGCACTGAGAGGAAGGTGGAGGATCAGACCTCATTTGGTGTGATTCGTGGCTCCGTTTGCCGGCCGCCATTGTTCCTCCTTGGAGCTTTGGTTGCCATGGAATCTCCTCCTCTGAGCACTGAAAGGGTCGAGAAAGTGGGGGTTTCAACTCCTTGAGAGCTTCTGAAGCTAATGGGAGGGTCGGTTTTGAGTGTGGGGGCTTTAATCACCATGGCCATTAATGGCCTCTTCCTCTTCCACCCCCCCTTTCGCCTCCCCTAGGCCAATAACTCCCTGGAAAACTCTAGAATTTCTCACCAAAGGCCAGGGGATAAGAATCTAGGGCTGAATTGAGGAGATGAAGGGGTGATCTCCATTAATGGCCATGAACACCACCTTCTCTCTCCTCTAAAATTGAATTTTTCTCTCTCCTACTCATCATGGTCGATTTTTCCCTCTCTCTTATGTTTAATGTTAGCCTACTAGGCTGGTTGACCACTCAATTGAGCTAGCCCAAAAGGGATTGGGCTAGGTTTAAGAGATTTGACCTAATTTGGACAAGTTTGACTTTTGGTCAAATTGACCAATTGGTTGACCCTAGGATGGGGCTTTTGGGTCCATTGGACTCCAAATTAAATTTAGAAACTACTGGTGGGGTCAATTTGGTCAACATGAGCCTTAGTTGACCCAGTATGAGTTGATTTGACCAAAACAGGCTAAGTTGACTTTGGTCAAATTGAGCCTTAGGGTTGACCCGGTCATGGGGCTTTTTGTTCCACTGGGTCCCCTATGATATTATAATACTATGGGTAGGGTCAATTTAATATGGTGGTGGTCATTTAGGGCACTTAGTGAAGAATTGTCATTTTGACCTAAAAGGGCATATAGGTCAATTTGCACCACTGGGGGTCCCATGATGGGGATTTTAGGTCTACTAGGTCTCTTATGATATTTTAGACCTAATGTGTGGTCAACTTGGCATGGTGGAGGTCAATTGACTCTAACTAGGCTACTTTGACCAATTTGGGGTTAGGGTTGACTTTGGTCAATCTGGCCTCTTTGGTTGACCCCAATGGGCCCTTGGTGCTCTAAGGGAACCCCTAAAGGGTTAGGGATACTATGGTGGGGTCGAATGGGTCAAGATAAGGCCCCTAGGTTCAAACCCTAGGTAGGGTAGCTGCAATTTACTATTTGCAGACCAAGGCACTTTCAAACCCTAATTTTGCCTAAGTTAAAGGGAATTTCTACACTACCAAGGTCATGTCATGACCTTGTCATGGCAGATTCACCTGGGGGGTCTAGCTGTCTGGGGGATGTTACACCCGATGTAGTGATAGGTATCTACTTTCAGTAGTTACGATATCCTAGGAAGATGTGATAGATAGATAGATATATATATATATATGTTGTGACCTTTTGTGTAGCATGTCAACTCCTGTGTATTTGTACAAAACTCATGATCATGATATATGTATATATTATCAGGTTTACTTTTGGTAGAAGGTCATCCCGCTAAAACACTATTCGATACCGGTGCCACGCATTCATTCGTCGCACAGAACTTCATCGCTGACAAGGGAAACACTGTACGATCATCCGGGATATCAATACGAATACGACTCCCGGATGGATCAGATATGACGTCCACAGAAAAGTGTTCCTTCCAAGCAATGCTAGGAGGAATAGAATTCGAAGTCAAACGCGACCATTTTGGCGATAACCGTGTTGGGTATTGTGTCCACAATCACCTTGATTTGAAGATGTCCCCTAGTAAACTAAAATGAATTGTATGTGTATTTGATGACTTTTGTTTAGATGTGTTATGACAGGTAGTAATGCTAAGTGCACACCAAAGTCAGGTTGCAATGGATCACCAAACACAGTTCTAGACAATGTAATCCTTCATTGTATAGAACAATGTGTTGGTCCATGTGTAATCTCTCTTTTGGAGTACACTTCATATTCTCATAACTGAAGGTGTTCAAGGTTGAGGTGTGGAGCAGGCTTTCAGAAGAAAAGAAAATTTCTGCTGAGTCAATTCGTCGAGATAACTCGGGTCCTTCCGATGAATCCCGACGAATCCTGACAGAAGACTTTTTGGCTGAGTTATGCAAAATTTTCTGAAGCCAAGTCCATTCGTCGAGATGACTCGATCATTCCGACGAATCCCGACGAATGCTGACAGAGGTCATTTTGGCTGGGTTGTGAAGAAGTTTCTGAAGCCAAGTCCATTCGTCGAGATGACTCGGGTCATTCCGACGAATCCCGACGAATGCTGACAGAGGTCAATCCTGTCTAGGTTCTGAAGAAAAACTCTCAGCTAAGTCAATTCGTCGGATGCTCTCGTGTTCTCCCGACGAATCCCGACGAATGACGGACAGACGGATTTCAATTTCTCGTTTCGTTTTTGAAATTTAGGGTTAGCCGACATGAACAGTACACGTGTCGCATCTCCCTTCATTGTCGCAAGAGCCGTTGAAGTCCTCCCTATATATAGATCATTATTTTAGGGCAAAATGATGATCTAAAGAATCGATCTAAGACTTTCTTCAGCCGCCAGTTCAGAAAAGAAAAAGCAAAAAATCTATCTTCTCTTTCTCTTTTGCTGAACAAGTATTCTGAGATTGAACTCTCTCTGCTCAAGAATCTTTCTCTATTTGTGATTAGAGAGTTCTCAGAAGAAGGCCTTTGATCTCTTTGCTGCTCTCCTTATTGAAGATTTTCTCAAGCAAGTCAAAGGGCCTATTCAGATCTGTTAGCCTAGTCTTCTCTCTTCCACTTCTCTCTAGTGCCAAGCTTTCCTTCAAGGTTGAGAAGAAGACTCAGTTTTCAAGATCTGAAGTTAATCTCTTTAGAGGTTAAGAAGAAGTATTTTGTTTCCATTTCTCTTCTTTTGTAGGAGTTTTCACTCCGAGATTATTTGTAGGAGTTGTTTACTCCGAGGTGTAGGAGAGGTTTCACTCCGAGTTGTAGGAGTTGTTATACTCCGAGTTGTAGGAGTTTTGACTCCGAGGTGTAGATTTGTTTATAATCTGAGATTGGTGAAGTAGCCGAGTCTAGCCTCGTAGTGCTAGATAGGCGAGGCGGGAAAGAGGGACTACCCACATCGGGGAACCTCTATAAAATCCTTGTGTCTGTGCTGTGGTTTGTTTGTTTGCTTTTCTGTGTTTATTTTTTTAATTCCGCTTAAAGACATAGAATCCACCTATTCACCCCCCTCTAGGTGATTTAGGCCGCAACTAGATACTTTCAATTGGTATCAGAGGTAGGTTGTTCGCTATAAGGCTAACACCTTGAACAAGATCTCCTCATCTAGTTGCTATAGCAAACATGTCTGGCATGGATAAGACCAAGGATTCCGTCAAGCTTCCAGTCTGCACAAAGAGAATTTTCCTATGTGGAAGGAGAGAGTCAGATTCTTCATGGAGGCTGCTGATCCAAGAATATTTCAGATTGTAGAAGAAGGTCCTCCATGTTCCTATGAAACCATCTTCCATAAACTCTACAATTATGGTCGCCAAGAAGATGCTGGAACTCACAAAGGATGAGAATTGCACTGGTCTCTCTGACAAGAAAGCAAAAAATATCATAGCAGGTGCAGTTGATGATTCAATGTTGCAAAATCTGCTTCACTGCAAATCTGCTAAAGAGATGTGGGACTCACTAGTCGTTCTGATGGAAGGGACCGAAGAAGTAAGGGATGACCGAAGATCGTTGCTGAACCAAGAATATGAAGCATTCAAGCAAGATCCAAGAGACTCCATTCTGACACCTACGAGAAGTTCTTCAAGATCGTAATGGTCTTAGAAACTATGATAGAGAATTCACGACTGGTGAACTAAATGACAAATTTCTGAGATCCCTGACGAAAGAATGGGATACAAAGGTCATAGCCATCAGAGAATTTGGAAAGCTCGGAACCACGAGCCCCAAATGTTGTTTGGTAAGCTCCTGTCTCATGAGTTGAAAGCTGAATTCCCCGCAAAAGCTGAAAGAAGAGGGGGTCAGAGCCTCTGGAAGGGAGAAGTCCTCTGCCCTAAAAGCTGAAAGCTCAAGAAAGTGCAAAGCTCTCCCACCTGTAAGGAGACCATCTTCTGATGAGGATGAGTCTGATGCCAGCCCATCAGGTTCAGAGATGTCTGATGGAGAATTTTCTCTTCTCTCCAAACAATTCAAAAGACTTCTGAATAAAAGAAAGCAGAAGAGAGGGCAATCCACTACATTTGATCACAGAAGATCAAAACGTGATGGTGATCATCACAAAAAGGACTACAACAATGAAAGGTATAATCTAAACCGAACAAATTTGTTTCTGCTGACATTATTTGTTATTGCTGCAATAAGCCAGGGCAGGTAATAGCCGAGTGCCCGTATAAAAAGAAAGAAGGATCAAGGAAGGAAGAAAAGAGATCATTTAAAGGAAGGAAGAAAGAAAAGAGTCTCCTCGCCAAAAAGGCCAAGACTCTGAGCGACAGCGACTCTGATGCGTCAAGCTCAGATGAAGAGCCTACTTTGGGCTTATGGCTCATCTAGATGAAGAAGTAGGCGACTCCTCTTATAAGGGGAAGGTAACTCTCATACCCTCTATCTGCTTCTGAAGATGAGACTGCATCCGTAGCAAAGGAAGGCTACTCCTCGGAGGAGGACTCTAAGTTAATAACTCAGTATGAAGCCCTTGTGAAAGGATTTGACAAGTGCCGCAAGGTTGTCAAATCCAAGTCAAAAGAAATTGAATCTCTCAAGACAGTGGAATTAGCCTTGAGGGAGGAAGTTGAACAATTAACTCCCCTCAAAGATGAAATCCAACTCTTGAAAGACGAACTGAAAAGCTCCACTGAGTTGTTAAAATTAAAGGAGAAAACCATAAGTGAACTAGAAAATAAGTTGAAGGCGGAAAGGAAGCTCGTAGAAAGCTTCTCCAAGCCTAAGACTATTCTTCCATTCATTGATACGTTTTCTGCTCCTGCGAAGGGTAGTGGAATTGGTCATAAGGCTGAAAGTAGTAAGGCTGCTGAGAAGAGAGCTGTGAAGGGAAAGGGAACTGCTAATCAAAGTCAACCTTCATTTAGGAAGGTCATTTTTCCATCAAATCCGTTTGACTTTGATTCATCCTACGGTCATTTTGCTAGGCCAACACATGTTGAACCTAGTAATAGATATCAAGGATGGAGCTTTCCCCGAAACTTTGACAACTCTCCCTTCAAAGCTCCTCATGAAGAAATAAACCCTCAAAGATCATGGCCCATTTGTTCACGGATCAGCTCACAAGAAAGCACCGAAAATTAGAACGATTGCACCCAAACCTGTTGAGAAGAAGTTGGAGCCATGTGTGTGCTGTCACCATGAGGCTCCACTTCTAAGAAGACTTCCTCTATGAAAGTCACTCCTGTTGCACCTCCCGTTCAAAAAGGCAAAACAGGAGACAAAGAGAAGGTACAATCGATTCGATTGTTGGTGTTGTGGCAAGATTGGTCACTTTGCCATAGACTGTTGGTTTAATCCGAGAAATGTCTCGACTACCACGGATTAACAATGCAAGAATGACCTCTCGCAATGTTAACATTCCAAGTGGTGGTCATCTAACAAAAAGCCAATGACCCAAATCGGTTTGGGTTCCTAAGGGCAATTGATTATTGATTGCAGGTATGTCCAAAGGCCAATTCAAATCCAATATGGTACTTGGACAGTGGATGTTCACGGCACATGACCGGAACGAGAAGTTGTTACAAGAGTATACACCCCCGTGAAAGATGGTCCAAAAGTTATTTTTGGCGGATCTGATCGGGGAATCACAAAAGGCTACGGTATGATCACTAATGGTACAGTCTCTTCACAGACGTGGCTTATGTTAAAGGATTACAACATAATCTCATTAGCATAAGTCAACTTTGTGACAAAGGCTATATGGTAGAATTCTACAAGGACAAGTGCTTGATAAAGTCGTCTGATACGTCAGAAACTATTTTAACAGGCACTCGGAGTAGAAATATCTTTTGTTTAAATTTTCTTTGTTTAGACTCTTCTACACCAGTGTGTCTTTTAGCAAAAGATAGTGCATCTCTCTGTGACCAGTGGCACAAGAGACTAGCACATATTAATTTCAAAACAATAAGTATGTTATGCTCTCACAACTTAGTTCGTGATGCTCCAGATGTCAAGTGCATTAAAAAGAGATCCTTGTCATGCCTGCCAAATGGGTAAGCAGACTCGGGCTACCTTTAAGAGCATTATTGGCAAAGATTCTACCAGATGCTTATATCTGCTCCATATGGACTTGTTTGGTCCATGCAAATCCGAAGTTTAGGAGGCAAGTCTATACGCTGGTTATTGTTGATGATTACTCACGCTTTGCTTGGGTTTTCTTTCTGAAACACAAGTCAGACACCTTTGACTCGTTCACCACATTCGTCAAGCAAATTCAGAATGAACTGGAATGTTCTGTGTCAAAATCAGAAGTGACCATGGTACAGAATTCAAGTCTGGGGCTATGACCGAATTTTGTGAAAGCCTAGGTATCTTTCATGAGTTTTCCTCTCCTCGTACTCCACAACAAAATGGAGTAGCTGAGAGAAAGAATAGAACACTCATAGAGGCTTGCAGAACAATGTTGAGTGACTCTTCTCTCCCAGAATACTTCTGGGCTGAAGGCATCAACACTGCCTGCCACGTGCAAAAACAGAGCACTAATCAACAAGAACCATCATAAGACTCCTTATGAACTCCTGAAGGGCAAGAAGCCAACCTTGTCTTATTTTAGAATCTTTGGCAGTAAATGCTTCGTGCTTAATAACGGGAAAATATTACAAAACAAGTTTAGTGAAAAATGTTTTGAAGGTATTTTCGTAGGATATAGTAGCCATAGTAAGGCATATAGGATTTTCAACAAGAAAACCCTGGTTGTAGAAGAAACTTTTATGTTATATTTGATGAAACTAGTATGCTTCAAAGCAGTTCTTCTAGTGTTTTTGTTGAAGATGCAGATGGCAAGGTTCAAGGACATAAACTTGGAAGAAGCTGTAAAGGAAGATGCTCCAAAGTCTATTGAAGTCAACATTCCATCCGCACATGAGGAAGATGAACCTCAAGAAGATGAAGATGTACCGGAAGTGCAGGAACCCCGTGGAAATCCAAATGCTGGAATGATCCGACACTTAAGGGACCATCCTGCAGAGCAAATTATTGGAGATACCCATGTTGGTGTAAGAACAAGAAGAGGTACAACTAACGAAGTTTTACATTTAAGTTTTCTTTCACAGATTGAGCCAAAGAAGTTTGAAGAAGCAAACTCCGATCCCTCTTGGATCCTTGCTATGCAAGAGGAGCTCAACCAATTCAAAAGATGTAAAGTTTGGAAGTTGGTACCTAGACCCAAAGGACAGAATGTGATTGGAACCAAATGGATTTTCCGGAACAAGCTTGATGAAAAGGGCATCATCACCAAGAACAAATCAAGACTTGGTTGCTCAAGGATACAGGCAAGAAGAAGGGATTGACTTTGATCAGACCTTCGCACCCGTAGCAAGACTTGAAGCCATCAGATTATTTCTGGCCTATGCTGCATATAAGGGTTTTAAGGTTTTTCAGATGGACGTAAAGTCCGCTTTTTCTGAATGGAGACCTTAAAGAGGAAGTGTATGTAGCTCAGCCTCCAGGTTTTGTCGATCCTAACTTTCCTGATCATGTATTTTATTTACAAAAAGCCTTGTATGGTCTTAAACAGGCACCCCGAGCCTGGTATGAGACATTGTCTAAGTTTCTTCTTGAGAACAAATTTACAAGAGGAACAATAGACAAGACATTGTTTCTTAGGGAAGTTAAAGGCGAGATTTTGCTGGTGCAAATCTATGTCGACGACATTATCTTTGGCTCTACTGATGACAAACTTTGCAAAAAGTTCTCTAACTTGATGCAAGGTAAGTTTGAAATGAGCAGTATGGGAGAGCTGAAATATTTCTTAGGACTCCAGGTGAACCAATCTGAAGATGGAATCTTCATCTCTCAGACGAAGTTCACTAAGAGCTTCTTAAGAAATTTGGAATGGAGAGTGCAACCTCAATGAGGACTCCAATGGGCTCAAGTATGTCTCTGGACAAGGATGAGAAAGGGAAACCTTTTGATGAAACCAAGTACAGAAGCATAATTGGATCCTTGCTCTATCTCACTGCTACTAGACCTGATATAATGTTCTCAACATGTGTGTGTGCCAGGTATCAAGTGAACTGCAAGGAATCTCATTATGCCGCTGCAAAGAGGATATTGAGATACCTTAAGGGTACACCAAATCTCGGCTTATGGTACCCAAGAAGCAATGATTTTGAACTAATTGGATTTCAGACGCTGATTTTGCAGGTAGCAAAGATGATAGAAAGAGCACTTCGGGAACTTGCCAGTTCTTGGGAAAAAAGGCTCGTTTCCTGGAGTAGCAAGAAGCAAAATTGCGTTGCAATCTCAACTGCTGAATCGGAGTATATCTCTGCAGGCAGTTGCTGCGCACAAACTTTTGTGGATGAAAAATCAGCTTGAGGACTATAATGTAAAGCTCTCAGAAATCCCCATGTTCTGTGACTCCTCAAGTGCTATTGCCATAGCAAATAATCCCGTCTCTCACAGCAGAACGAAGCATATTGAGCTTCGCTATCACTTCATCCGAGAACATGTCGAAAGTAAGGACATAAATTTGGTATATGTTAATACTGACAAACAAATTGCAGATATTTTTACGAAGCCTCTGGACGAAACCAAATTCAATTTCTTCAAAATGGAACTTGGAATGCTCAATAAGGAATCTTGAAGTCGGGACTGTTGAAATTTCACAAAATTGCACGAGACTTCACGTATTAACTCAGAAAATTTCATGACATTTCACGGGTGTTCACGGGACAGTTTTTTTTTGGGATATTTATTCCTCTCAAAATTCCTCTTCCGTGGAATAAATTCTCTACAGGTGCGCGCTCTACTTAAAATTATATATATATATATATATATATAAATTAAAAGAAAACATCACGATTTCACGGAAGGATTCGTCTTCTCAAATTCCTCTTCCGTGAAACCCTACCCGACCGTTCGTCTTCTCCGTCGCGATTCCCCTGTTTCTCTTCCTCGACGTCGACGACATCAATGGCGCCCAAAGCTTCCGGTGGCTTGAACTCAGGGGGAGAGTTGGTGAGAGGCGCCTTCCGCTCTGCTTCTGATGAGTTTCGAAATGTCATCATGATGCTTGATGTCGCCGGGCTAAGTTCATCTTGGAAGAGCCGACCAAAGTCCTGGAACAGGATGTTCTAAGAGTTTTATCAAATGCTAAAATCTCTGGTCAAGGCAAGAAGATCAAAAGCTCTATTCGATCGTGCAAGGTAATTTTGAAGGCTAGAGGTCTCAATCGATCGTTGAAGATGCCAGATGTCGAATCTGAAGAGCTGTCTGTTGAAGATACTTTCAGAGCCAGAAGATTTTGTGGTATTCTTGATCAGAGCGCCAAAATCAGAAGAAAATTCATGAATGAAGGAGGTAAGCTTCTGTGTGATATTATTGGCAAAGTTTTTTTATGCAAGGTAGGTTCTCACGACTACATATCTGAAGAGGATTTCAAAATTCACACCGCTATAATTTGTCGAAAAAATCTCAATTTTGGAGAAGTCCTCTTTGAGAAGATTAAAGAAAGTTTTCTTGCTCCTAATTTTGGAAGGATTCTCAGTCTGCTTCTGCATAGTGGTAATCCAGTTTTCTTCAATACTGGAAGAGGTACCCCCATCCACCACACTAAGAAAATCAATTCCTCCATTTTCACCAAATGGGAAAGGGTAATTCCCAAAGGATTAGGGAATGCTGCTGTAGGGCTCCTTTGAGTGATGATGAGGCCCCTCTCCCTGATGTACTTAGGTCCACTGAAGCAGGGCAATCCTCCAGGGGGAGTGGACTGGATCCAGCTCCTGCACAGGACAGAGATGCACATGTTGAGGGGGAGTTTCCAACCCCAAGAGACATTGGTGCATGCAGTGGTGCTGCAGATGTTGCTCCTCCTAGTGTTGCTGATCTTGTCTTGGAGGGATCAAGAGGTTGCTGCTGTGGTTGTTGAGGGCTCCTCAGCTGGAGATTCAAGGAGATCACCTGCCATGGTTGATTCTCAGTCTGAAGATCATGAAATATTGCCAGACACTCCTCCTGAGCAATCTGTTTCTGGGGAGCAGGGCAGCCTTGGTGCCATGCTGAGGTTGGCTAAGGAGATGTCTCTTCTTGAGGGGGAGAAAGACCAGGAAGATCCTTCATGCTGAATCTGTTCCTTCTGAGGTCCTTCCTCCTCTGCTGCTTTTGCCTCCTCCAGAGATTGTTGTGGCTAGGAGCACCTCTCCAAGAGCAACTGTGCTTGACAGCTTAGCACAGTCCTCAAGTTTTGTAGCTGAAAAGCTTTCTCCTGAAGAGGGTGAGACTGGTGATAGCTCTCACTCTTCTTTGCTGAAGTCCATTGCTGGGATGCTACAGGGTCAGACTGATCACTTTGATCAATCTATCAAGCAAGTGTATAAGAAGATTGACTCCGTTGATAGTTCTTTGAGGCAAGACATGGCTGAGATCAAGCATGATATGGGCAGATTCAAGACTGATCAAGAAGCCTGGATGCTATCTGCTGGGAAAGCTTTGGATCACACAAATAAGGCTGTTGGGCATGCTTGATCTCAAGTGCAAGATCTCAAGGAAAACATCTTACAGAATGTCAAGGATGTAAATTGGTATACTCATGAAGCCCAAAGCTGGCTGTTCAAGCAAGTGGCTGAAATGCTGGGGTTTGCTGTTGTTGACAAAGGGTCAAGTGTTCCCGTCCTCAAGTGCTCAAGGTCCCAGGGCTCCTAGTTTCTCTCCACATTCTGCTGAGGACTCTGTGTTTGCTGATGAAGTCTTCCCGGCTTCATCTTATCAGGATATGTGGGATGATCCAGCTCTTGTTCAAGATCCTGACAGCCCCCATTTTGCTGATCCCTCTGAGAAGTCTTTAAAAAGGAAGCTTTTTGATGATAAGCCTCCTGCTAAGAAGTCTAATCCATTTAAGAAGGTCAGAGAGGTTCTATGATAGGCCTCCTCCTAGAAACTTCCAAGAAAGCTGGAGCCCTATCTCCAAAAGTATTATTCTCTCTGCTTTTGATAAAGTCAGCAATCAGAATGAAAAGGTCAGTGACTTCTACAGCTCAAAAGAATGGAGCAAGTTTGAGAAAAGAACAACTGAAAGAAGAATTCACTTCAAGAATGGTGGATCTAAAGAGTCTGCTCCTGACAAATACTGGCCTAAGCCAAAGGCATTTTTTGAAAGAATGGATTCAGAACTGAAGAAGAAAACTGAGGCAGTGGACAGAATGGCTGCAAAGATGAAAGGCAAAGGTCATGATTAAGCTGGGCTTTTCTGGAATCATGATGTTTTCTTTGCTTATATATATATACACTTTTCTTAAACATTTAGTCCTATCTGCTCTTCATTATATATATTACTGCCTGGGTTCTGCCTTCTTATTTAATATTCTTTCTGTGCAATTCAAGTTAGTGCCTAGGGTTATGACATCTTCAAATAGGGGGAGATTGTTGGGTATTGTGTCCACAATCACCTTGATTTGAAGATGTCCCCTAGTAAACTAAAATGAATTGTATGTGTATTTGATGACTTTTGTTTAGATGTGTTATGACAGGTAGTAATGCTAAGTGCACACCAAAGTCAGGTTGCAATGGATCACCAAACACAGTTCTAGACAATGTAATCCTTCATTGTATAGAACAATGTGTTGGTCCATGTGTAATCTCTCTTTTGGAGTACACTTCATATTCTCATAACTGAAGGTGTTCAAGGTTGAGGTGTGGAGCAGGCTTTCAGAAGAAAAGAAAATTTCTGCTGAGTCAATTCGTCGAGATAACTCGGGTCCTTCCGACGAATCCCGACGAATCCTGACAGAAGACTTTTTGGCTGAGTTATGCAAAATTTTCTGAAGCCAAGTCCATTCGTCGAGATGACTCGGATCATTCCGACGAATCCCGACGAATGCTGACAGAGGTCATTTTGGCTGGGTTGTGAAGAAGTTTCTGAAGCCAAGTCCATTCGTCGAGATGACTCGGGTCAGTTCCGACGAATCCCGACGAATGCTGACAGAGGTCAATCCTGTCTAGGTTCTGAAGAAAACTCTCAGCTAAGTCAATTCGTCGGATGCTCTCGTGTTCTCCCGACGAATCCCGACGAATGACGGACAGACGGATTTCAATTTCTCGTTTCGTTTTTGAAATTTAGGGTTAGCCGACATGAACAGTACACGTGTCCATCTCCCTTCATTGTCGCAAGAGCCGTTGAAGTCCTCCCTATATATAGATCATTATTTTAGGGCAAAATGATGATCTAAAGAATCGATCTAAGACTTTCTTCAGCCGCCAGTTCAGAAAAGAAAAAGCAAAAAATCTATCTTCTCTTTCTCTTTTGCTGAACAAGTATTCTGAGATTGAACTCTCTCTGCTCAAGAATCTTTCTCTATTTGTGATTAGAGAGTTCTCAGAAGAAGGCCTTTGATCTCTTTGCTGCTCTCCTTATTGAAGATTTTCTCAAGCAAGTCAAAGGGCCTATTCAGATCTGGTTAGCCTAGTCTTCTCTCTTCCACTTCTCTCTAGTGCCAAGCTTTCCTTCAAGGTTGAGAAGAAGACTCAGTTTTCAAGATCTGAAGTTAATCTCTTTAGAGGTTAAGAAGAAGTATTTTGTTTCCATTTCTCTTCTTTTGTAGGAGTTTTTCACTCCGAGATTATTTGTAGGAGTTGTTTACTCCGAGGTGTAGGAGAGGTTTCACTCCGAGTTGTAGGAGTTGTTATACTCCGAGTTGTAGGAGTTTTGACTCCGAGGTGTAAGATTTGTTATAATCTGAGATTGGTGAGTAGCCGAGTCTAGCCTCGTAGTGCTAGATAGGCGAGGCGGGAAAGAGGACTACCCACATCGGGGAACCTCTATAAAATCCTTGTGTCTGTGCTGTGGTTGTTTGTTTGCTTTTCTGTGTTTATTTTTTTAATTCCGCTTAAAGACATAGAATCCACCTATTCACCCCCCCTCTAGGTGATTTAGGCCGCAACTAGATACTTTCAAACCGGATTCGACATCATTCTAGGGATGGACTGGTTGGACGAGCACAGCGCCCAAATTAACTGTTCAACTCGGGAGATCCACCTCCAGAACCAAATGGGTTGTCCGTCACGCTAACAGGTATACCTTCTGTCACCCGCATTATCTTAACATCCGCACAGACAGTGAAAGCAGTCCGACGGAAGGACGAGGTATACCTAATTTACTTCGAGATGGAGGACAAGACACAGGTGCTCTCTAGGGTACCCATAATTCGGGACTTCCCGGACATCTTTCCAGAATCCCTTCCCGGGTTGCCCCCGCAACGGGGAAGTGGACTTCCAAATTGAACTTACACATGGAGCCCGACCCGTGTCCCGAGCTCCATACCGAATGGCCCCGAGAGAACTAGCCGAGCTCAAGATTCAACTACAAGAGCTAGTTGACGCCGATTTCGTTCGCCCAAGTACCTCGCCCTGGGGAGCCCCAGTGCTATTCGTTAAAAAGAAAGATGGATCACTGCGTCTCTGTGTGGACTACAGGGAACTGAATAAGCTCACTGTCTGGAATACTTATCCCCTGCCCCGAATAGATGATTGTTCGACCAATTACAAGGCGCGTCCGTCTTTTCTAAGATGGATTTAAGATCCGGCTACTATCAACTCAGAGTACGAGAAGAAGACATCCCCAAGACCGCTTTCAGCTCCCGCTATGGACTGTAACGAATTCATGGTAATGCCGTTCGGATTGACCAATGCTCCATCCGCCTTCATGGCTTTAATGAATACGGTGTTTAAAAACCCTTCCTAGATCACTTCGTGATAGTCTTTATAGATGACATACTCATCTACTCGAAGAGCAAAGCTGATCATTCCAGGCATCTCCAAATGGTACTGCTCGAGCTAAGGGAGCACTCGCTCTTCGCGAAGTTCAGCAAATGTGAGTTCTGGATGGAAGAAGTCGCTTCCTTGGACACACAGTTAACAAGAACGGGGTAGCGGTGGACCAAGCTAAGGTACGAGCAGTACGAGACTGGCCGCCACTTAAGTCAGCAGCAGACATCAGGAGTTTCCTTGGCCTCGCCGGCTACTACCGAAAGTTTGTGGAAGGATTCTCTAAGATTGCGCTACCACTTACCGCCCTGACCAAAAAAGGACGTGACTTTCCAGTGGTCTCCTGAATGCGAAGCAGCGTTCATAGAGCTAAAGAGCTGACTGATATCATCCCCGATTCTGACACTCCCCTCAGGTACAGAGGGCTTCCAGATCTACGCCGATGCCTCACTCAAAGGATTGGGAGCCGTGTTGATGCAACACGGCAAAGTAATCGCCTATGCCTCACGTCAGCTAAAGCCCCACGAACTAAACTACGCAACCCAGTGACCTGGAACTGGGTGCGGTAGTGTTCGCGCTAAAAGTTTGGAGGCATTATCTCTACGGGGTAAGGTGCGAGATTTTCCTCCGACCACAAGAGCCTCAAATACATCTTCACCCAGAAGGAGCTAAATCTCCGACAGCGCCGGTGGCTGGAGTTCCTATGCGATTACGACTTCGCTCTCCAATATCACCCCGGCAAAGCCAATAAGGTTGCAGATGCCTTAAGTCGGCAACCTCCGATGGCCGGCAATTGGCTAGAGATGATACCAAGTGAATTAATCAAGTCCTTGGCAGACTTGGATATCATCCCCATTACCCGCAGGAACCCGATGGAATATCAGGCCCAGCTTTACTGGATGGAGATACAGTGTGACATCAGGGACAGAATACGAGAGGCGCAGAAGATCGACGTTGAAGCAGCCCCGATCATTCAGGCCTTGCAACACGGCGCACAAGAAGACTACAACTTGTATGATGGCATCCTGCAGTACAGACACCGCATATTCATTCCCGCTGCAGAGGGAATCCGGGAGGAGATACTCCGTGAAGCACACCAAAACGAGGTATTCAATACACCCGGGGGTAGTAAAAATGTATACGGACCTGCGAAGGACATTATGCTGGCCAGGAATGAAGAAGGACGTCACCGATTATGTAGCCCACTGCCAGACCTGTCAAAATGGTCAAGGCAGAGTGTCGTAGCCCAGGAGGTTTGCTACAACCCCTGCCGATACCAGAATGGCAATTCGAGGATATCTCCATGGACTTCGTCCATGGCTTACCCCGATCTCGTTCAGGGAACTACTCAATATGGGTCATAGTAGATCGCCTCACCAAAGTGGCTCGTTTCATCCCGAACAGACAAGGCGACGGTGTCGACATATTAGCCCGCCTATTTATAGAGCAGGTGGTCCGATTTCATAGGATACCCAAGTCAATCATGTCTGACCGCGATGGACGCTTTAACATCAAAGGAATGGAGGAGAGTGCAAGCTTATCTGGGAACCAGATTAGCTTTTAGCACCGCCTTCCATCCCCAGACCGACGGGCAAACAGAAAGGACGAACCGGACGAAGGAAGACCTCCTCCGATTATGCATAGTGGAACACAATGAGCCTTGGGAGCAGTTACTGCCCTTAGTGGAGTTCTCATACAATAACAGCTTCCAGGCGAGCATCAAAATGACACCTTACGAAGCCCTTTACGGGAGACGTTGTCGAACACCACTATCTTGGGCACAAGACGAGGACCCCGAAGCTTTAGGAGTCACCTATATAGATGATACCATGACAGCTATAAGGTTGATTCAAGAACGTATGCTGGAGGCACAGAGTCGTCAAGCCAAATATTATGATGCGCGTCATCGGATGGTAGAATTCAACGTGGGAGACATGGTGTTCTTAAAATAAAACCGATGCACGGGGTATCTCGAATAAAGAAGCAGAAAAAGCTAGATCCACGCTATCTAGGCCCATATCAAGTCACTGAAAGGATTGGCCCCGTCGCTTATAGATTAGCCCTGCCAGCTGAACTGGGAAACCTCCACGACGTATTTCATGTCTCCTCGCTAAGACGTGTTCTACGCCAACCGGAGCAGCATCTACCCACACCACCAACATCAGTACAATCCGACCAATCCGTCCAACTTGAACCAGTGAAGATAGTGGACTCCAAGATCAAAGAACTGCGGAACAAAACCATCACGATGGTCAAGATCTTGTGGTCAAACTGTGGACGCGAAGAGTTTACTTGGGAACCAGAGACGCTCGTTCGATAAAAATACCCGGCACTCTTTCCCCAGGTATATCCTTTAAACCCCCTACTTTAGCCAATTTTCGGGGACGAAAATCTCTTTATTTTATTGGATTGTAACATCCCGACTTTTATTGGGCCACTAGGCCCTAGTGAGCCCAATAAAAGTAGGCCCGAGCGATAGAAAACTACCATTTAAGTGGTGTTGCGCACCGCAACTAAGTCGTTGGGGTACAGTGACCAAATGAACCCCGAATTGACTTCTGTCAGTTCCGTTAGACTCGTATGAACAATACGAGCGCAACAGAATTCGTTGCACTTCGATCCGAGGTCGTTTGTAGAAAACGACCATTTCGGGTGTCGTAGCGCGTCACTACCTCATTATTATGAATATTGACCATACGAACCCCGAATTGACTTCTGTCAGTTCCGTTAGACTCGTATGAACAATACGAGCGCAACGGAATTCGTTGCACTTTGATCCGAGGTCGTTTGGAGAAAACGACCATTTCGGGTGTCGTAGCGCGCCACTACCTCATTATTATGAATAGTGACCATACGAACCCCGAATTGACTTCTGTCAGTTCTGTTAGACTCGTATGAACAATACGAGCGCAACGGAATTCGTTGCACTTCGATCCGAGGTCGTTTGGAGAAAACGACCATTTCAGGTGTCGTAGCGTGCCACTACCTCATTATTATGAATAGTGACCGTACGAACCCCGAATTGACTTCTGTCAGTTCCGTTAGACTCGTATGAACAATACAAGCGCAACGGAATTCGTTGCACTTCGATCCGAGGTCGTTTGGAGAAAACGACCATTTCGGGTGTCGTAGCGCGCCACTACCTCATTATTATGAATAGTGACCATACGAACCCCGAATTGACTTCTGTCAGTTCCGTTAGACTCGTATGAACAATACGAGCGCAACGGAATTTGTTGCACTTCGATCCGAGGTCGTTTGGAGAAAACGACCATTTCGGGTGTCGTAGCGCGCCACTACCTCATTATTATGAATAGTGACCATACGAACCCCGAATTGACTTCTGTCAGTTCCGTTAGACTCGTATGAACAATACGAGCGCAACGGAATTCGTTGCACTTCGATCCGAGGTCGTTTGGAGAAAACAACCATTTCGGGTGTCGTAGCGCGCCACTACCTCATTATTATGAATAGTGATCGTACGAACCCCGATTTGACTTCTGTCAGTTCCGTTAGACTCGTCTGAACAATACGAGCGCAACGGAATTCATTGCACTTCGATTCAAGGTCGTATGTAGGGTATGCCATTTTAGGATTATGCAGACCACCTCAGTGCAACACGAAATATAAAGCGCACGAACCCGGCATCATCCCAGGCAAATCTTAATGGACCCCGGGACCATGGAGGACCCCGTCCTAGGTTGACCTCGGTCGAACCCCCCCCCCCCCTCCCCCCGCTTAAAACACATTGAAAAAGAAGAGAAAGAGAGGGGGAGGATAGAGAAGACCCTCCCCCAAGGGAAGGGGGCTGCCCATGAACAGGCAGCCCTATTGGGGCAAAGTGGGCAGGAGAGAGAGAAGGGAGGGGAGGGGGAGAAAATATCTCCCCCCACTCACCCTCCCTTAACCCCACATGGGGAAAAGAGGAGAGGGGGGGTGGAGGTCTCCCCCTTCCCTATATAAGTGGGGCTCGGCCCCTCCCTGAAGCTACCCCCCCCCCCCCCCCCCAACTCCTCCTCCTTCTCCCCTGCCAGAAAGACCAGCCAACCCCCTCGCCGGAGCCCTGCCCAACCAAACCGCCGCCACCCTCCCTCCTCACCATGGTCGGCCGCCCCTCTACTTCCCGAGCTCCCCCTCCATCACAGGTAGAACACCTTCCCCTCCCCTTCTTGCCTCCCGGAGGCAAGCCGACCCCCTCCCCGTCGCCGGAGCGCCGCCAGCACCACCCCGAGGCTTGAAAGCCTCAGGGAGGAGGCTGGCCGTGGAAGCCAACCCCCCAGCGCCGGTGGTGGCGCCGGGGGAGCAGGTCCCCACTCGGGGACCTTGGCGCCGACGAAGGGGAGGCGGCCCGGTCGCCGGAGGACGCAGCCCCGGCGGCGCCTGAAGCCTCCTCCCCCTCCTCTGTTTTCTTGTAGGGAAAAACCGCCACCCCCCGACGGCGGCCGGGGGCTCCAGGCCGCCGGACCCCCGCCGGAGGTCTGCCCCCTCCCCGGCGCCCCAACCAGGGGCGGCAGGGAGGGACCTCACCGAGGAGGCGGCGGAGGCGCAGCAAGCTGCATGGCCCATGCAGGCGGTGCAAGGCCTCCCCGCCCCCTTCTGCTCAGTTTTTCGGTGGGGTCCGGCGGCGCCAGGCCGCTGGACTAGCACCGGAGTGGTCGCCGACACCCGGCGCACAGGCTGGGGGGGGGGGGGGGGGGGGGGGGGCGGCACCGGCACCCTCCCAGCGGAGGCGGCGGCGCATCGAGCCTGCATGGCGTATGCAGGTCGCGCCACCGCCTCCTGCCCCTTCTGTCTTCTTTCCCAGTGGTAGCCGGCGGCGCCAGGCCGCCGGACCACCCCTGGAGAAGTCGCCGGCCCCCAGCGCACCGACCGGGGGCGGCGCCGGCCCCAGCCGGCCGCTGCCCGACGGTGATAGCGGCCGCCTCCCGTTAAGGCTAACGGGAGCCGCCCGATCTCCCCCAGGAAATTGGGCGGCTACCCTATCCTCGTTTCCTGCCTCCCGCCTCCACTTGTGTGCCCCCCCCCCCCCCACATTGGATCCACTGCAGATATGTTGTGGGAGCCGCGGGATGGCGCGCGGTGCAGCACCCCCTGCGCCTCCTCCCTTCCTCTAACCGCACCCCAACCTCCCTTCCCCCTTCCTCATTTTTTTGAGAAAAAATGGTGCAGATTGGGAAGAAACTTCCTAAATGAAAAATGTGCCCCACCCTAAGGGGAACCTCCAGTATGTTTTTGGGAATTTTAGGAGTAAGTTTACTATTTTTAAACCTATTTATAAGGTTTATTTTAAATAAATAAAAGCCCAAAAGAGTTGGGAAAAATCACAAAAAATTATAGGCCCTACTTAAGGGTGTTTTACAACTACTATTAAAATTGGGAGGTGTGGTCTCTTATTTTGGTCCTCCAAATGTATTTTGCAAGCAAAATAAACGCCCGAAAAGGAGCGAAATTCATCAAAATAAACCGACGTCCTCTCGACGTATAATTTTTAAACGCATAATTAAGATTACGTGTATCGATCTAAGAAATCGACTAAGTTAAGAACATCGACGCAAAACTCGGGATGAAATCGCGGTGCGACGCCGCACTCCAATAATGCCAGAATAATTATAAAAGAACGAACCCACGATAAAATGGGAATTACTAAAAATATCATGAAATGTAAAAAAACTCCCGAGACGGAGTAGAACCCCTATGAACTGGGAGAAAGCAGAACCTCCTCCTATGAACGGAGTTGACGTTGAAGCCTCCTCTTATGGAGGGATTGGACTACTAACCATTTCCTTATGTACTGCTTTCTGTACGTCTATTTAAATCCAGTCTCGTACTGGTCCCCTGCATTTGCTTTCTGTACTTCTATTTAAATCCAGTCTCGTACTGGTCCCCTGCATTTGCTTTCTGTACTTCTATTTAAATCCAGTCTCGTACTGGTCCCCTGCATTTACTTTCTGTACTTTTCTTTAAATCCAGTCTCGTACTGGTCCCCTGCCTTTACTTTCAGTACTATACTTTCAATTCTCCAGTCTCGCACTGGTCTTGATAATATGGCATTTGCTTTCGGCCTAATTTTCTGCTTAATATCATGGCCTCTGCTTTAGGCCTAATTTTCTGCTTAAAATCATGGCATTTGCTTTCGGCCTAATTTTCTGCTTAATATCATGGCCTCTGCTTTCGGCCTAATTTTCTGCTGATATTATGGCCTCTGCTTTCGGCCTATTTTTGCTGCTGCACTTATTCCTATTTTGGTACTAACTGCAGCCCTACGCTGGCAAGCGGTGCTTATCCTCCCTTGCGAGGCCTTAGTTGGGAAAAAACCCGGAGTTGAGCCCCTCCTCCCAGGTTAGCCCCAAATAAGGAGCCCCATACCGCTGAGCCTCCCGGTCAAAAGCTGCGTGACCGGTCGAGTAAGAGTGTCGCGTCAAGTTTTTAAAGCGCTCGCTTTAAGTTTTGAAGATTGTTTGAAAGTGGCGGGTCGGTCACGCCCACAGACCGTTCGTACCGGTGTGGGAGGGTTGACGACTCATGGCGACAGGGAGATGTGCGCAGCGGGTTATCTCCACTCCGAACCCGCAATTTTGCCTCCGCTGGTCGGCCTAAAAATCGGTTCGCCGGATGTCGCTCACATCCAATTAGTACACCAAGTTGTACCAGAGGGCTTGAGTGATACGGTACGACTACACTCAAAAGTGGCAAAACTGGCCACTGTCACCGACGGCCACATCGGTGAGGCCCCGCGGGGTTAGCTCCCCTGCTTGAAATAAAGCGGTCTAAACTGTGTCGACACAGGGTTTTTGTGTGAGTACAGGTTTGAATACATGGGTGCATATACGCGCGAGATAGTGTTGTGTATTTACTATTCGGCGCAATTATGGATAATAGGGCGGGAGCCCTTTTATATATATATGCATACCTGTTGCTAACTCTCTTCCTTGAGTCGGCTATTTATTTCTGTCCTTTAGCCGCCCCCTGGATATGGATCCGGGGAGGGGATGTATTTTCTACTTAGCTCTGTGACTAACGGTTATTTCTTATAACCAATCACAGGAGAGGGGACATCACGAAGCCCTCGCACCACAATGAGATACCAGCCTTGGAGATGGCCCGTTCGATTACCCCAGCCTCGCCCCCTGTCTTCCGCGACGTGAGTCCTAGAGTATAGGACTAAGACTAGAATCTTTTGTTTCGTCGATGTAGCCCCCGGGGCAGTATTTGTAAACATTAGGCTTCGGCCCTGTTTAAATATGTAAATATAAGCTGTGTGCTTGATTTTCTGTCTTTCGATTGCTTCCGCTATGCGTTCTGATGTGATGTTGTGATTCTTGTGCCTGACAAGGAGACCGCTCGGTGCTTAAGAGGGTGGGACGTTGCCACCCGCAAAGCGCTAAGTGGTCATCTTTGGGCAGTAAGTTCCCCCCTCCCTGAACCCGGTTCAGTTTGGGGAAGGGGGAGGGGTCTTACACCAGGGACCCTTTGGGGTCAAATAAAGAGGCTAATTAGACCAAAGTCAACCTTAATTCTAAGATTGGTCAAACTAACTCAATTAAGGTCAATTGGCCCTCACCATGCCAAATTAACCCTGCCCCTACCCTTATATGGGTACTAGGAGACTAATGGACCAAAAAGCCTCATCATGGGACTTGCAATTTGACCAATTTACCCTTGCCCTAATTTAGGTCAATATGATCTAATTTGCCCAAATTGGACCCAATCCACTTGGGCTAGACCCAATTAAGGTGGTCCACCACCTAATGGGGATTGAATGCTGCTGAGGTGGCCATTCAATTTGGAGAGAGTCGGCCACGAGAGAGAAATTCCATTTGGAGGAGAGAGAAAGAAGGGGGAATTAATGGAGGAGAAGGAGAAACCCCCCAATCTGAGCAATTAATGGCTCCATTCATCTCCCCTTGGGGAGAGGAGGAGTCTTCAGCTTCTTCCCGGCCTAATTGATGGCCAATTCATCCCCCCTAAGTGTAGCCGAAATTCTCCTTTGATGGCCATTAATGGCATTCAAGGTATAACCACCCATCTCCCTCGATTAAGATCTCTATCATCTTCAAAAGACTGAGAGGAGTGAAACCCCCAACCTTCCAGAGGAAATCGTGCACTGGAGGCTCAGATCGGCAAGGAGCACAACTTGAAGGGGGCGGCCATAGCAAATCCGGGAAGCAACCACCATCAAACCCGATTGAAGGTCTGGTTCTTCTCTCTCTCTCTCTCTCTCTCTCTCTCTCTCTCTCTCTCATCTCTCTCTCATCTCTCTCTCTCTCTCACTCAGTGGATATATCTTATCGAGTTGGCCGCAAGGATTGGGGCCAATTGGCCCCCAATCTGGTAGGCCGAGAGCTCCATTTTTGGAGCCTAAATGCCGACCTAAATCCCTGTTCCGGCCACCTCCGGCCGGCCAATCACCGTTAATCGCCGGCCACCACCTCGACGAAGGTGGTGGTGGCATTGGCCGGCCGGGGCGGCGCTTAGGTGGCCGGGAAAACAAGGAGGAAGGCAGCTCAGGCACGGTTAATCCAACTATTGACTGGAGGAAGAAGACGACCTGATACCGTCCAAAGGTGCTTCAAAATTTGTGCAAGATCTTATATTAAATGTTATACTGTTTACGTTATTTCATTTAATTAGTTGAACGAAATATTTCGTCGAACGAAAATTTGCTCTGCTTTCGTCGAGCGCTGATATCTGTTAGATTAGTCGAGCGTTGTTATAATTGAATTTAGTCGAGCGTTGTTATACGTTAACTTAGTCTAACACGGTTAGGTGTCAACTTAGTCGACCGCAGGAAATAATTCGTCGAACGAATAATTCGTCGAACGGGAGGTGTTCAGCTTTCGTCGAGCGTTGTATATCTTTCGTTGAACTCAGATTCAGTATAACTAAATCTTATAGTAATTTCTGTCACACTCTATGCTGAAGTTTATTTTAATTATTAAAAATACTTAGGGCCCTCTGATGAAAAAGTGGTCAACACCAAAGTTGTAGCCCTTAGGGTCTACGTTAGTTTAAAATTGATTTCACCCTAAAATGAGTATTGTAGCTCCCTGTAGAGCCAAAATGGTGGGACTGGTCCCTAGTGTAGGACAGCCACCATTCCTTGAATAACTTTTTACTGGTAGTAGATATGGCCTTGATACTTTAAACCTAGGCTAGCTAAATACACCCACACAACATACAAAAAGATGGGATTTTTAGGAGAACCTTTTTCTAAGTTTTTGAAATAATTTCATAAATCATCTAATAATTAATTAGTGGGTTAAATGACCTCCATTGCCCTTAAAATTTTGGTGGGTGCTCCTTAGGGTTACTGTATGGCCTTGGTAAAATTATCAGCCCAATTGGGACTGTTTTGTTTGAGTTTTTGTAAACCCAAGTTAGGACAAGTTGGGTCATAGTTAGGGCATGATGTTTATCTTGGAATGTTGTGGTCAAATCTCCTCACCATGAGGTAGAACCTTGGTAACTGGTTTAGGATCACCTAAGACACCCCCATGAGTGGTTTGGGGTGGTGTAGAGGTGGTTAAGCCCTAGAGCACTAGTTCTATTCCTAGGTATGCATTTAGGACCTTGTGAAGGCCATGTGGTCAAAAGTCCCTTGATGGTTAACAAACTTGGTGGATAGATTCATAGGGTGTAAATAGGCACTGGGTAATTTTATAAGAATTTTAGGAGTTAATATTCCCTTTGAATTAGGACATAACTCCTTTAGGGAAACTTTATATAAGAAACATTTACATGCTTAAAATGTCTTGGATGATGATGAAACTTTGGTGGTGCCATTATAATCATGGTTTAGACCTCTGGTAATTTTTGTGGATTTTATTAAATAATGTAATCAGTACTTCTTTCACAAGGCACCTGTTTTGATTTAGACTTAAGGAAAATATTTGAGGGTCCAATACTATTTTATAAATTGTGCAAATTGGTGATAGGACATTTCAGAACATTAGGAAGCTCTGTGAAATTTTATAGAATTTTTGAAAACTTAAATCAGTAGGCTACTTCACAATTCATTTAATTTGAGGTTTTCTTAAAGTATTTATTTTAGTGAGATAATGATTTCCTTAAATCCTGAAACTTAGTCAGTAGCCTTTTCTGATGAATACAAGAGTTTGGTAATTTTCCCATAATTTTAGTGTTGATCTTTTGGTGGTTCCTTCATAAAATTACAATTTTGGATGGATGGTAAATAATTAAATTAGAGGACAATTCTTACTGTAAAAATATGATATGCTGTATTTGCTATTATTTTGTCATCCTAGAATTATCATGATTTTTTGAAGAGCCATATCATGAGAATTTATTATACTTCATGTTCAATTTCATACTTGGCAAATATTTGGAGAAATTAAAATAAATGCTAAGTAAATTAGGAAAAATATGATTCTCTGGATTTAGTCTTATAACATCATGATAGATCTCCAGTAAATATCTTGAGTCAGTTGGATGAATATTTGGAGTACCTCTAGTTATAAGCTTCATATAGTTAGTTTGGTCTGCATTTAGTAAAACTGTGGAACTCGGGTAACTAGTGGCCTACTAAGTGGGAATGGCATATAGTTGGTGTACATGGTTAGGATGAAGAGATTTAGGTCACCAAAAAGGAGTTATGTATTAAGAGTGCTTGGTGAGTTAAGGGTAAGGTAGCGCTTGGGATTGACGAAGGATCGTCTTTCCTCTAGCGTGTCATAAAGCACTTAGGTTTAACTCATGTGAAATTATAAGAGGGGTGTTCTTATGGGTAGATACCAACAACACTAAGTGTCTTGAGAAAGGGAACTTTGGGGGTTTCATCCCATTGTGGTTCCTAGTACCGTAGCGAGCCCCTCACAGGGTAATCCTCGGGAAGTCCAAGATTAACCATAAACTGTAGGAGAAGTTGTTATACAAGCTCAACTTAATAGTACTCTCACCCACACCCCGTTATCACGGGAATATTAGTCGGTTTGGTCTTGTGAGCGGTAGGCTCGGAGGTTGTAGTAGTAGACTAGTTAGTCCGGTGAGCTTGTGACTCAGTGATGCTTGTTGTTACGGACGGGTTGGCCCGGCGAGCCGGTGGCTCGGAAGATTATGGTAACGGGCAGGTTAGCCCGGGGAGCCTATGGCTTGGAGATAGGTAGTAGAACATGTTGCATGTGCATGAAGGTGGTAGGTCTCCGATATTGGACGGTCGTTCACACCGACGTCAATACGTTGACTCGGCAAGTGTGGAATTTGCACTTAGCCTTAAAGTCTGGTGGTCCAGCCAGTAGGAGTACGCAGATGCTCCGCGGTTTTGCGTTGAGGTGTACGATAGGTCTAGGTTAGGTAGTGTGAATACCAACCTAGAGGTGGGTGAGGCCCAACCCACCGCTTCCGTTTGCCACTACGGGAGTTTCCTGGGAGTCTAGCTAGCTCCAAAAAGGTGGAACTAAAGGTCTGTGCACACAGAGTCGAAGTGTGTGAGTTGCATTTGTATGAACATAGCATAAACAACATACTCTGCATGTCATGGCATATACATTGCATTTCAACCCCTACCCCTATCGTATAAGTTGGTAATGGGACTTCTTATACGATAGACCCTGCTAAACGACCCTTTGGTCTATAGGTTTGTATGAGCATTCCTATAAATCAATGGTTACTTTTCTATTATGTACCTGCTTTTCTTACTGTTCTTTACCTACTCTTTACCTGCTCTTACTATGCTTTATTAACTGCTTCAATTATGTATATATATACTTGAGTAGTGGTAGAACTCTTCCTGTAGATTATGCCCCGTCATCTGCTTTTTGATATACCCATTGCTGTCCTCCGCTTCATCCTCCCACACGTTGCCTAGGAGCCATTGGGGGTGGGGTGGGGAACATAAGGCTTAGTATTTTTGACTAACGGTCGGTGGACCATATCATTTTAGGGGATCGAGGAGACGCAGCAACACCAGAGGCCGGTGCAGACGGAGGCGGGCCAGCCTATTACAGGAGCACCAGATTCAGGATCAGAGAGTGATTAGTAGTTAGCTTCCGCGAGTGATCTTGTAGTGAGGACATGATGTACAGGGCATGAGCCCTTTATTATTGTAACCCTTGTTATCTTTTATTCAGTTATATTATGTGGACATTTATATTTCATGTTGATTCTGTGGACTTGTCTTCTTTAATGCACTTTTCTTTGTGATCGATTTGGCCGGCAGGATCGGCGTTTTGTAGTGGCGACCTTCCCGAGTGAAGGTGTCACCGCAAAGCTGCGGTTCTGGGCCTAAGACCCGGTGTCTGAAAAAAAATGGGGTCTTACAACTTCACCTCCTTCAGTCCGAACAACACGTGGTATCCTGCATTCACAACCGAGAAGAGGTTCTTCTTCATGCCCGGTGAAAGGATATTGAAAGTATCTAGTTGCGGCCTAAATCACCTAGAGGGGGGTGAATAGGTGATCTCTACTACGATTGCGGAATAAAAAATTTTGCACAAACACAAAAAAAAATCACAGCACAGAGACACAAGATTTATAGAGGTTCCCCAAGGGTGGGTACTCCTCTCTCCCGCTCCGCCTATCTAGCACTTCGGGCTAGCGTCGGCAACTTCACCAAAACTCGGATTTATCAACAAATCCTACACTTGGAGACAACGGCTCCTACAAGCTCGGAGACAACACTCCTACAACTCGGAAGATAAACTTCCTACAACTCGGAGTAAACAACTCCTACAACTCGGAGTAAAGAACTCCTACAAAATAACTCGGAGTAAACAACTCCTATAGAAATAACTCGGAGTAAACAACTCCTACAGAAATTAAATAAAGTTTAAAATGAAACTTCTCTTGAATCTCAATAGAGATTAACTTCAGATCTGGAGAGACTGAATCTTCTTCTTCCTTTAGAGTGGAAGCTTGGATCTTCAAGGATTAGGAAGAATGAAGAATCGGCAAACCTGATCTGAGTAGGCTCTTTGATTAAATCGAAAAGATCTTCAATATTGAGAGCAGCAACTTGATCAAAGGCCTTCTTATCTGAGAAATATTTAGCACCACTGAAGAATGAAACTTAAGAGGCACAGAAGTTAGATCTCAGAAAACTTCTCCAGCACGCGAGGAAGAAGACGGCTGGCTTCTTCTTTTTCTTTAAACAATCGAGAGATATCTTTTTTTTGCCCTAAAATAGAAGACTATTTATAGGGAAATCTCCAACGGCTCGGGCGACAGACAAGGAGGGGTCGCCACGTGTACTGTACATGTCGGCCAACCCTAATTTTGGAAAACGAAACTGAAATTTGAAATCCATCTGTCCGTCATTCATCGAGACTTCACGTGAACATTCGACGAATTGACTTAGCCACAGAAAAAACACTGAACAACCCGTGAAAAACACCTTCTGTTTTCATTCGTCGGGATTCGTCGGGAGTTCACGAGAACATTCGACGAATGGACTTAGCTGCAGATTTTTCTTCACAAGACTGTCTTTTTGACTTTTGTCTGGATTCGTCGAGATTCGTCGGGAGTTCACGTGACATCTCGACGAATTGACTTAGCTGCAGATTTTTCTTCACAAGACTGTCTTTTTGACTTCTGTCTGGATTCGTCGAGATTCGTCGGGAGTTCACGTGACATCTCGACGAATTGACTTAGCCACAGAAATTTCTTCTTCAGGCTGGAAATTTGGCTTCTGTCTAGATTCGTCGAGATTCGTCGGGAGTTCACGTGACATCTCGACGAATTGACTCAGCAAAAATTTCTTTTCTTTTCCTGAAAACCTGCTCCACTCCCCAAGCTTGAAAACCTTCAGTTATGAGTATATGAAGTACATCCCAAAAGAGAGATTACACATGGACCAACACTTTGTTCTGCACAATGAGGGATTACACTGTTTAGAACTGTGTTTGGTGATCCATTGCAACCTGACTTTGGTGTGCACTTAGCATTAAGACCTGCAAACACATAACTAGAGAACAACATCAAATACAACTCAATTCAACTTAGTTCAAAGGAACACTTCTTCAAATCAAGGTAATTGTGGCTACAATACCCAACAATCTCCCCCTATTTGAAGAAGTCAGAACCTATGTACTGAGTTGAATTGCACTTATATAAATATATATCAAATAGATAAGGAGAGTTAAAAACTTAGCTTTTTCAACTTTCTCTCCCTTTCAACTTTCTCTTTCAACTTTGCCAATTCCTCCCAACTTCAAATTCTCTTGCAACTTCAACTTCTCTCCCCCTTTCTGACTACTTCAGATAGGGAAGAAAAAGCATGAGAGCTCAAAGCTCCCCCTCAGCAACTGCATAGGAGTAGTATATGTAGAATCAGCTCCCCCTCAATCTTTTCTCCCCCTTAGTCTTATCTCCCCCTTAGAGTTTCAGTGCCTGGACTGATTTCCTAAGCTTTTCAGCAACCTTACTATATTTCTTCAATGTTCTGGTCATGTGCCATGAACATCCACTTGTCCAAATGCCTGATTAGAGTTTTGGTTGGCCTTTGGACATACCTGCAAACACAGATTAATTTCCCTTAGGAACCCAAAAGGATTTGGGTCCTAGGTTTCTGGTTAGATCAACACCACTCGGAGTGTTAACATTGCAAGGGGTCATTCTTACATTGTTAACCCGAGGAGTCTTGACGTTCCTGGGGTTAAACCAGCAATCTATGGCGAAGTGACCAATCTTGCCACAACACCAACAATCAAATCGATTGTATCTTCTCTTGTTCTCCTGTTTTAACTTTTGGACGGGGAGTTTAGCAGGAGCAATATTCTTAGAAGTAGAAGCCTTGTGGTTGCAACACACACATGACTCCTTCTTCTCTTCATGAGATTTAGCAACAATTGATTTAATCTTTGGTGCTTTCTTAACAACTGATCCATGTACAAATGAACCATAATCCTTGGGGATTACTTTTTCATAAGGTGCCTTGAAAGCAGTTGTTTCGAAGCATCGGGGACGGGTTTGATTTTGGTCAACCTTGCCCTTACTTTTAACAGCTCTTTTCTCAGCAGCCTTACTACTTTCAGCCTTATGACCAAGGCCACTAACCTTCGCAGGAGCAGAAAATCTTTCAATGATTGGAAGAATAGTTTTTGGTTTGGAGAAGCTTTCAACTATCTTCCTTTCCACCACTAACTTTTCTTCTAATTCATTTATAAACTTCTCCTTAAGATTTAATAATTCAGTAGAGCTTTGAAGTTCATCTTTCAAGATTTGGACTTCATCTTTGAGAGGAGTTAATTTTTCAATTTCCTCCCTCAAATCTGATTCCATCATCTTGAGAGATTTAATCTCTTTTGCTTGAGATTTGACTACCTTGCGGCATTTGTCAAATCCTTCCAAAACGGCTTTGTAGTGAGTCATTAAATCTGAATCTACCTCTGAAGAATAGCCTTCATTTGCATTGGAGTCAATTTCAGATGCAGAAAGAGGAGTGTGCGAGTTTACCTTCCCTTTGTATGAGGAGACACTTCCTTCCTCATCGGAATGTGTCATAAGCCCAAAATAGGCTTCTTCATCTGAGCTTGACTTCCCTGAGTCACTGTCACTAAGAGTCTTAGTCTTCTTTGCTAAGAAGCTCTTTTCTTCTTTCCTTTTTCCCTTGAAGGATTTCTTCTCTTTGTATGGACATTCCGTACTTATATGTCATGGCTTATTACAACAATAACAGACAATATCAGTCGAAACATGTTTATTCGGTTTGGTTTTATACCTATCGTTGATGTGTTCTTTCTTGTGATGTTCATCATCACGCCTTGACCTTCTTTGGCTCCTTTTTCTGAGCAATTTCTTGAATTTCTTGGCGAGTGAAGAGAACTCTCCATCGGACATGTCTGAGCTTGATGAACAATCCACAGACTCATCGTCTTCATCTGACGGCTGTGTCTTTTCAAATGATCTAGCTTTACCTCTTCTTGACTCTTTGGCCTCCAGTGCCACAGAGTTCTCCCTTCCAGAAGTGGAGCATCCTTCTTCTTCAGCTTTTCTAATACTCAGCTTTAGTTCATGTGAGAGAAGCTTGCCAAACAATATTTGTGGCTCCATCGTAGCCAACTTTCCGAATTCCCGGATAGCAATAGCCTTGGTATCCCATTCTTTCGTTAGGGATCTCAAGAACTTGTCATTTAGTTCTCCAACGGTGAATTCCCGATCATAGTTCTTAAGACCGTTGACGATCTTAAAGAACTTCTCATAAGTATCAGAAATGGAGTCTCTTGGATCTTGCTTGAATGCTTCGTATTCTTGGTTCAGCAACGATCTTCGGTCATCCCTCACTTCTTCAGTACCTTCCATAAGAACAACTATGGAGTCCCACATTTCCTTGGCAGACTTGCAGTGTATAAGATTTTGTAGCATTGAATCGTCCACTGCACCAGCAATAATGTTCTTTGCCTTCTTGTCCAAGATGACGAGGGCAATCTCATCTTTGTCTAGCTCCAACATTTTCTTGGGAATCATAATAGCTGAATTTATTGACGATGGCTTCATAGGAACATGGGGACCTTCCTCTACTATCTGAAAAATTCTTGGGTCGGTGGCTTCCATGTAGAACTTCATTCTTTCCTTCCACATAGGGAAGTTCTCCTTGGAACAGACGAGCATCTTGAGAGAATCCTTGGATTTTTCCATTTCAGACAAACTTGCTCTTGCAACTAGATTAGGAGATCTTGTTCAAGGTGTTAGCCTTATAGCGAACAACCTAGCTCTGATACCAATTGAAAGTATCTAGTTGCGGCCTAAATCACCTATTCACCCCCCTCTAGGTGATTTAGGCCGCAACTAGATACTCTCTGATACCAATTGAAAGTATCTAGTTGCGGCCTAAATCACCTAGAGGGGGGTGAATAGGTGATCTCTACTGCGATTGCGGAATAAAAAATTTTGCACAAACACAAAAAAAAATCACAGCACAGAGACACAAGATTTATAGAGGTTCCCCAAGGGTGGGTACTCCTCTCTCCCGCTCCGCCTATCTAGCACTTCGGGCTAGCGTCGGCAACTTCACCAAAACTCGAATTTATCAACAAATCCTACACTCGGAGACAACGGCTCCTACAAGCTCGGAGACAACACTCCTACAACTCGGAAGATAAACTTCTTACTACTCTGAGTAAACAACTCCTACAACTCGGAGTAAAGAACTCCTACAAAATAACTCGGAGTAAACAACTCCTACAGAAATAACTCGGAGTAAACAACTCCTACAGAAATTAAATAAAGTTTAAAATGAAACTTCTCTTGAATCTCAATAGAGATTAACTTCAGATCTGGAGAGACTGAATCTTCTTCTTCCTTTAGAGTGGAAGCTTGGATCTTCAAGGATTAGGAAGAATGAAGAATCGGCAAACCTGATCTGAGTAGGCCCTTTGATTAAATCGAAAAGATCTTCAATATTGAGAGCAGCAACTTGATCAAAGGCCTTCTTATCTGAGAAATCTTTAGCACCACTGAAGAATGAAACTTAAGAGGCGCAGAAGTTAGATCTCAGAAAACTTCTCCAGCACGCGAGGAAGAAGACGGCTGGCTTCTTCTTTTTCTTTAAACAATCGAGAGATATCTTTTTTTTGCCCTAAAATAGAAGACTATTTATAGGGAAATCTCCAACGGCTCGGGCGACAGACAAGGAGGGGTCGTCACGTGTACTGTACATGTCGGCCAACCCTAATTTTGGAAAACGAAACTGAAATTTGAAATCCGTCTGTCCGTCATTCGTCGAGACTTCACGTGAACATTCGACGAATTGACTTAGCCATAGAAAAACACTGAACAACCCGTGAAAAACACCTTCTGTTTTCATTCGTCGGGATTCGTCGGGAGTTCACGAGAACATTCGACGAATGGACTTAGCTGCAGATTTTTCTTCACAAGACTGTCTTTTTGACTTCTGTCTGGATTCGTCGAGATTCGTCAGGAGTTCACGTGACATCTCGACGAATTGACTTAGCTGCAGATTTTTCTTCACAAGACTGTCTTTTTGACTTCTGTCTGGATTCGTCGAGATTCGTCGGGAGTTCACGTGACATATCGACGAATTGACTTAGCCGCAGAAATTTCTTCTTCAGGCTGGAAATTTGGCTTCTGTCTGGATTCGTCGAGATTCGTCGGGAGTTCACGTGACATCTCGACGAATTGACTCAGCAAAAATTTCTTTTCTTTTCCTGAAAACCTGCTCCACTCCTCAAGCTTGAAAACCTTCAGTTATGAGTATATGAAGTACATCCCAAAAGAGAGATTACACATGGACCAACACTTTGTTCTGCACAATGAGGGATTACACTGTTTAGAACTGTGTTTGGTGATCCATTGCAACCTGACTTTGGTGTGCACTTAGCATTAAGACCTGCAAACACATAACTAGAGAACAACATCAAATACAACTCAATTCAACTTAGTTCAAAGGAACACTTCTTCAAATCAAGGTAATTGTGGCTACAATACCCAACACCCGGCACGTGATATACACTCTTCAGTGTCATAGGCTTCTCTTCACTTTCCAGGGATATCATCCCTTCCTTCTCAACTGGATGCACTGTATCATCCGTTGTGATGATAGCATCAGTTCCACCATATGCCTTCAAGGAGGCAAACTTAGACACATCTCCAGTGAGATGGTGCCCGCAACCGGAGTCCACTATCAAGTCGTTCTCAAAGCTGACGGAGGCTAAGGCATCGACCGACAATGCCGTCATCTCAGCCAAGAAGCAGTTGTCTCCGCCTTCACCACCCTGGTGACCTCGACCTCTTCCTCCACCTCTTCCTCCACCTCTCTGATGGTCTCCACCTCTCCGGTGGTCTCCCTCTCTCTCAGCAACATGACCGGCCTTGAGATTTGACCGGCACTCCTTTGCCATGTGCCCGTACTTCTTGCAGGAAAAGCAGAGGGGTCTCCCTCTCTGGTCATATGGGGGGAGGAAGTTATCCCTAACTCCCTGAGAGGACGTTGAAGGTCCTTCTCCGGAGTTCTTCTTCTTTTTGTCCCAAGGCTTCCTCTTGCCTGAGAACAGCGCCTCGTTATCTCCCCCTGAGATAGACACTCCTGCCATCTGCTTCGCCAAGCTCTCCTGTGATGACAACAGGTTCTCTAGCACCAGTAAGGTGGGCTGAGTAGCCCATCCTTGCACAGACGTGATAAACGGAACATACTCCTTCAGCAGACCTCGGAGTATGCGCCTCTTCAGCTTCGCTTCAGATATCGGCTCATCAGGATCCAAGGCCGAGATCTCTGCACATAAGTTCTTCACCTTCAAGAAGAAGGTGGATATCGGCAACTCTCCCTGAGTGGACCGTGCCAACTCATTCTCCAGGAACTATAGTCGCGCTACGTTCTTCTTGTTGAATAACCCATCAAGGGCACTCCAGATCTCTGACGCTGACTTGCACCCCAGGATGTGGTCGAACAAGTCAGGTGAGATAGCCCTCTTTAAGGTGAACTCAGCTTTGGCGTTGGTCTTCCTCCACGCCCTCACTGCTGGACCATTGTCTCCGGCAGCTACTACTTCCTCTTGCTCAGCTCCTCCAACGACATCCCATAGGTCCTATTCAAGAAGGTAGCTCTCCATGCATGACTTCCACATCTTGTAGTTGGTCTTGGTGAGCAACTCAATGCCTAGTCCTCTCGCATAACCTCCTCCGCCGTCCATCTTGGTTGTCAACCTTGAACCTGGATAGCACACTCCTCTTTACCAACCTGGCTTTGATACCATGTTAAATTTTCGTGCTGCTACCAATCAAGTACACCAACGATGGACAAAAAACTAACTCTTTATAACTAAGCAGTTGATTACAAAGACAAGCTGACTACAAGGTGCATACACCTTGAATCACGTCAGCTGAGATGCATATAAAATAAAAACTTGTCGCGGACAAGGTCCGCTTCTCCACTAGGTGTCGTTGAGCTTGTCAACGCACTCTCCACTTCACAACACTCTCAACCCTGCACTCTTCACCTCACAGTGCACTCTCCACCTCTCGCTGAGGTACGGGTTGGGGTTGGACTCTGTTGGGGTGTAAGCACACTCTCACTCACAAGTTCTCTCTCTTCTCTTGTCTCACTCTTTGCATTAGGTTATAGTGGGGGGGGGGGGGGGTATTTATAGGAAACCAAAAATCTAGGAGAGATGGGGGGAGGAGAGGGGGGGGGGGGGGGGGGGGGGGGGGGGGGGGGGGTTCACTCTTACAACAATTGGCAAACCCCCTTGAGGTGCACTCGCCAACTCCACATGGCAGCCCCCCCCCCCCCTTTGATGCACTCGCCAACTACAAGGCAGCCCCCCCCCCCCCCCCCCTTTGATGCACTCACCAACTACAAGGCAGCCCCCCTTGCTTCTTCCATCTTCCACTCGCCAACTCACTAGGCAGCCCCCCTCGTTATTCCACTCGCCAACTCACTACTCGCCTCCCCCATCTTCCACTTCATGCACTCGCCTACTTCACTTGGCACCACCCAACAAGGCAGCCCCCCACAAAGGTGCACTCGCCTACTTCCACTCGGCAAGACCAAAGAAGGCTCCACTCGGCAACTCACTAGGAAGCCCCCTTCAAGGTGCACTCGCCAACTAGGGGGTAGCGAGAAGGGTGCACTCGCCAACCCCCCCCCCCCCCCCCCCCCCCCCCCCCCTCCCTTCCACTCGCCCAGGCCCACTCACCTGGCTCCACTCCTCCACTCGCCTCCCCTAAAGCCACTTCAACTTCAATAAATATGACTTATCCAAAGGATGGCGCAAATGAACGTGAGACTCATTAATCACTAAAAATATAATATTAACATTGCTAAATGGAGCGCGGAAGTGAGAGAGATAGAGAGATTTCTACAAGACATTTACTTGCTCGCGCTCTTTAATTTGTCTGTCAATACTTCATGCTCTTTTGATCCTTCAATTTAATCTTATAAGTTCAATTTAAAATAAATGGATATTCAACAAATTAAAAGCCTAATCGGAAATCCAAGCTACCCACCTTACTTAGGATCCTCAATTTTTTTTTCAATTCAAGCTCGACCAAATCCAAGATCAGATACATATTCTTAGCAAATACTGGTTCTTCGAGCCAACCTAGCTAAATTCCTTATGTAGAAGAAACTCAGTGCATTCCAAAAGGAAACGAACAATCTACAAATTGAAAAATAGCATTAGCCCTAAAGTTTAAGCGATAAAAACATCTAGCACTAACAAGTATTGTTATACCACCCATGAAGGCCTTGGGGTGCGTATAAAGGAAGCTCCACTACAGAGATATGGGGTCAGCAGTCAACACGCAATCGCTCGAATCGAAGAAACCGAGCCCGCCATTTTCGCCGACAACCGCCAGAAACAGAGCGCGCGGAGAACAAACCGCAAGCGCGTACGCTACCACACACACGGTAGTGCGCGGGAAGCACCCCCCGTCGCGGGGTAACGGCCCCGCCGCACCTCCCTCGGGGTGCGGCTCGCGCGGAGCCGCACCCCTCAAGGGGTGCGGCCAAGCCGCACCCCTCCAGGGGGTACGGCCAAGACGCACCCCCTTGAGGGTGCGGCCCAGCCACACCCCTCAAGGGGTGCGGCCCAGCTGCACCCCCCTTGAGGGGTGCGGCCGGCCCAGCCGCACCCCTCAAGGGGTGCGACCAGCCGCACCCCTCAAGGGGGTTCGGCCAAGCCGCACCCCCCTTGAGGGTGCGGCCCAGCCGCACCCCCCTTGAGGGGTGCGGCCCGGCCGCACCCCCCCCCCCCCCCCCCCCCAGGGTGCGGCTCCGCCGCACCGCCCATAGGGTGCGGTCCGGCCCCCTACCCTCGCCTTTTTCCGCAGGGGAGCTCGCCAGGGGCTCTGCCGCAGTCACGCCCCCTCGTCAGGTGCGTCAGATCCCAATTTCTATTTGGGAGACAACTCCCCGCCCCACCGTTCGCTCAGAACGCCTCCGCGCTAACGCGTGCTCAGAACGCTTCTAGGCGCGCTCAGAACGCCTCTATGCTCGCACGCGCTCAGAACGCCTCCAAGCGCATTCAGAACGCCTCCGCGCTTGCGCGCGCTCAGAACGCCTCCAAGTGCGTTCAAAGCACTTCCATGTTCGTTGCACGCTCAGAACACTTTAGCGCTCGCGCGCGCTCAGAACGCTTCCGAACACATTCGGGAGCGTTCTCACTTTTTGTCTTTCAGGCTTCTCACTTTTTGTCTTTCCGACTGTCTCACTTTTCGTCTTTCAGGCTTCTCACTTTTTGTCTTTCAGGCTTCTCACTTTTTGTCTTTCAGGCTTCTCACTTTTCAGGAATGGCCAGTCACCTTTTTCGCCTCCAACAGAACTGCCCGAACTGCCCGAGCCGCCCAGGCTGCCCGAAGGGCAAGGTGGTCATTTACGAAAAATGGCGATCCGTGTGCCCCAAATCGGAAAATATGATTCGTCCACCAAGCATTTATGGAAACTGCAAACGGCAAAATTACCGGACCGCCCCCGGCCAAAGCTATAAAAGGAGCCCCAAGGCTTCATTTGAAAGGACCTTGACTTCTGGACCCGGGAGAGCTCCTTGCAGACTTTCGCGGAATTCTCCTTCGGCGCTTGAAGGTCTCCTTCGTGGACTTGAAGATCTTCATCATCCCGAAAGGCGACTAGCCTTCTCACTTCCGAAAGGCGACTAGCATTCTCAGAAGAAAAAGGCAACTAGGCTTCTCACTTCCGAAAGGCGACTAGCATTCTCAGAAGGAAAAGGCGACTAGCCGCCTCACTTCCGAAAGGCGACTAGCATTCTCAGAAGGGAATAAGACTTAGTTTTTCCGAGAGGTGGCCTGTCACCCTCGGGGCTCGTTCTCTCTCTCTCTCTCTCCAAATATTGTAACGAGCAGCGGCCTGTCGCGCTCAAGTTCTAGTTTCCAAGTTGTAACCCCCAGAAGATAGTGAAGTTTGGTCGGCATAGCTCCGACCGCGTGGTTTTTTACCCTTTCCGGGTTTTCCACGTTAAAAAGTCCTTGTGTACTCAGCAAATCTCTAATTGACTGTTTGCCCGCTTAGTTCGCTCACGAGCTAAGGTGGTTCAAGTGAACCGGTCTACCACGAGCCCTAAGAGTTCCGCAATAGTTTGGCGCCGTCTGTGGGAACATTCCCAAAACTCTTTGAAGGCCAACTGCGATGGCAAGAAAGAGTGCTCGCACTACTGAAGGATCAATCCCGGAAGGGCGCGTCGACCCAGCTCCCTCCCACTCGCTTATCAATGCACCTCCCGCGGAAGGCGCAGTGCCTGCGCCCGCAGCAGGATTGGAAGGGCGCATGCGACAGAATGAAGAACAGCAAGCCGAGGTGTTGGCTCTCGTGAGGAATCTCGGGGCTCCTCAAGCTCCGAATCAGCCACCGGCTCCGAACGCGCCACCACCCCCAGTTCTGAATCATGCTCCGAACCAAGAAGCCATTCAGGAGGACGAGGCCTCAGAAGGATTCTCCAACGCGGCGAGTTCCGCTCACCTTGCCCCACCAGCTGGAGGCCCAGAGGATGACCACCGTCGCCATCATCCCAGAAGAGCTGCCCCTGAGCGAGCAACAGAAAGAACTACGCGAGAAGAAATACGCGATATGATAGAGGAGGAATACGCTCAAGCAGGGCGACGCGCCACACTCGCCCGCCGTCCCGCGCATCAGGGCTCCCCACTATCGCCTCAAGTCTTGGCCCATCCAGTTCCAAACGGGTTTAAGCTTCCCAACATCGAAACATTTGACGGGACGGACGACCCATTGGAACATGTCAATCACTTCACCACCATCATGAGGATTTACAGCGCCCCTGATCAGCTCCTCTGTCAGGTGTTCCCGGCAACCTTGAAGGGGCAAGCGCGCACTTGGTTCCACTCCCTGCTGAATGGGGCAATCAACAACTTCGCAGAAATGGCGCAGCAGTTCGTGGACCAATTCATCGCCAATCGCAGAATTGTCTGAGATCCCTCCCATCTCTCAGGGATCCGCCAAAACGACGGAGAAACACTCAAAGATTTCTTCCGACGCTTCACTACGGAGGCTCGACAGATCCCAGGAGTCGATCCCGAGCTCTTACAGGGAGTCTTCCTTGGAGGACTCCGCCCAAGTGGCTTTTACTCAGCTCTAATGAGAGAGACCGTACCAAGCTACCCTGACCTCGTTCAGCGAGTCGAGGCCTAGATAGCAGCAGATGAGGCAATTGAAGCGCACCGCCAGCAGTTCGAGGGGAGCTCGAAGAGGAAGAAAGAGGAGTCGCTGCCGCAGACAACTCCCAATAAGAAAAGCAAGCATTACGACAACTCCAGCCGAGACTGAGGATCTCGCCAACATCAGGACTACACTCCCCTGAACACTACCAGGACTAACGTACTGTACGCAATCAAAGACAACCAGACGCTCCGCAAGCCCAGACCCCTCGCTAAAAACTCAGGGGACCAGACAAAATATTGTGAGTTCCATCGTGGACAAGGACATGACACGGAAAATTGCTCCAAGCTTAAGGATGAAATCGAGCAACTCGTCAAACAAGGCCTACTAGGGAAATTCCTACGAGACTAGGCAACTATTCGGCTAGCAGGAGATCTGCTAGCGGCTTGTCAGGAAGGACCAGGAGCAACCCTTAAGGCATTCATCCCAGGAGAAAGCTTCATACCCATCAGCGGGGCTCTACCAGCGCCGCTGAAATATTCTGTCAACTTTTTTCTATCAACTTTGTTTCTGAAGAAATTGCGTAAATTATCACTACGACTAAGAGTTTTTAAAGTTCTATTTCACGCATGTCATATTTTGCGTCATCGAAACTACATAAAGACGTTCACTCGCTAATGAACAGCACCTGCCTCCAGGCAGTGCGCTAATGAACAGCAATTGCCTCCGGGCAGTGCGTTAATGAACAGCAATTGCCTCCGGGCAGTGCGCTAATGAACAGCAATTGCCTCCGGGCAGTGCGCTAATGAACATCAATTGCCTCCGGGCAGTGCGCTAATGAACAGCAATTGCCTCCGGGCAGTGCGCTAATGAACAGCAATTGCCTCCGGGCAGTGCGCTAATGAACATCAATTGCCTCCGGGCAGTGCGCTAATGAACAGCAATTGCCTCCGGGCAGTGCGCTAATGAACAGCAATTGCCTCCGGGCAGTGCGCTAATGAACAGCAATTGCCTCCCGGCAGTGCGCTAATGAACAGCATTTGTCTCCGGGCAGTGCGCTAATGAACATCAATTGCCTCTGGGCAGTGCGCTAATGAACAGCAATTGCCTACTGGCAGTGCGCTAATGAACAGCAGTTGCCTCCGTGCAGTGCGCTAATGAACAGCAATTACCTCCGGGCAGTGCGCTAATGAACAGCAATTGCCTCCGGGCAGTGCGCTAATGAACAGCAATTGCCTCCGGGCAGTGCGCTAATGAACATTAATTGCCTCCGGCAGTGCGCTAATGAACAGCAATTGCCTCCCGGCAGTGCGCTAATGAACAGCAGTTGCCTCCGGGCAGTGCGCTAATGAACAGCATTTGCCTCCGGGCAGTGCGCTAATGAACAACATTTGTCTCCGGGCAGTGCGATAATGAACAGCAATTGCCTCCGGGCAGTGCGCTAATGAACAGTAGTTGCCTCCGGGCAGTGCGCTAATGAACACCAATTGCCACCGGGCAGTGCGCTAATGAACAGTAATTGCCTCCGGGCAGTGCGCTAATGAACAGCAATTGCCTCCGGGCAGTGCGCTAATGAACAGCAACTGCCTCCGTGCAGCGCGCTCACAACAATCTCTCACTGTCATTGATTGAAGGTTCGCCCTTCTCCACCGCAGTAAGGTCCCGACGTCATAAGTATCTGCCCCTCCTACGTTCTTCCGCGGTTTGAATACATATGCTCTTCACCGCCCAAACCTATCTTTTATTATGTAAAAAGCCGCGAGCTCAGACTCGCGCGGGCTAATTTTCTATTATGTAAAAGCCGCGAGCACAGACTCGTGCAAACTGAATTTCCATTATATAAAAGCCGCGGGGTCAGAACCGCGCAAGTTCATCTATTATTTTGCAGAAAGCACTCAACCTATACGAATATCGATGCTAGGCAGCAGGCCAGCAACAATCTCAGAGAACCAGCGCCCTTCGCCGGCCATCTTAAAGCGTCTTCCCTCAATCAACACTTTGTCGGCAACCAGGGCAGCAGGACCATCAGAGGACTATCAGGTCACAGCACAGGGCGAGGAACGCCTGACCAGAACAAAGGAACAGAGTCAACCACGCTTACCCCTGACGGCAACTCCTACCCAAGGCACCACCAAAAAAATTAAAACCTCCGAACTCCTCGCACCGAAACTCGGATTCCGAAGGTTTGGGGGGCTTATGTTATACCACCCGTGAAGGCCTTGGGGTGCGTCTAAAGGAAGCTCCACTAAAGAGATATGGGGTCAGCAGTCAACACGCAATTGCTCGAATCGAAGAAATCGAGCCCGCAATTTCCGCCGACAACCGCCAGAAACAGAGCGCGCGGAGAACAAACCGCAAGCGCGTACGCTACCGCACACACGGTAGCGCGCGGGAAGCACCCCCCCCCCCCCCCCCCCCCCCCCCCCCCGTCGCGGGGGAACGGCGCCACCGCACCTCCCTCGGGGTGCGGCTCGCGCAGAGCCGCACCCCTCAAGGGGTGCGGCCCAGCCGCACCCCCCTTGAGGGGTGCGGCCGGCCCAGCCGCACCCCTCAAGGGGTGCGGCCAAGCCGCACACCTTGTGGGGTGCGGCCCGGCCGCACCCCCCCGGGGTACGGCTCCGCCGCACCGCCCATAGGGTGCGGTCCGGCCCCCTCCCCTCGCCTTTTTCTGCAGGGGAGCTCGCAAGGGGCCCTGCCGCAGTCGCGCCCCCTCGTCAGGTGCGTCAGATCCCAATTTCTATTTGGGGGACAACTCCCCGCCCCACCGTTCGCTCAGAACGCCTCCGCGCTAACGCGTGCTCAGAACGCTTCTAGGCGCGCTCAGAACGCCTCTACGCTCGCGCGCGCTCAGAACGCCTCCAAGCGCATTCAGAACGCCTCCGCGCTTACGCGCGCTCAGAACGCCTCCAAGTGCGTTCAAAGCACTTCCATGTTCGTTGCACGCTCAGAACACTTTAGCGCTCGCGCGCGCTCAGAACGCTTCCGAACACATTCGGGAGCGTTCTCACTTTTTGTCTTTCAGGCTTCTCACTTTTTGTCTTTTAGGCTTCTCACTTTTTGTCTTTCAAGCTTCTCACTTTTCAGGAACGGTCAGTCGCCTTTTTCGCCTCCAACAGAACTGCCCGAACTGCCCGAACTGCCCGAGCCGCCCAGGCTGCCCGAAGGGCAAGGTGGTCATTTACGAAAAATGGCGATCTGTGTGCCCCAAATCGGAAAATATGATTCGTCCACCAAGCATTTATGGAAACTGCAAACGGCAAAATTACCGGACCGCCCCCGGCCAAAGCTATAAAAGGAGCCTCAAAGCTTCATTTGAAAGGGCCTTGACTTCTGGACCCGGGAGAGCTCCTTGCAGACTTTTGCGGAATTCTCCTTCGGCGCTTGAAGGTCTCCTTCGTGGACTTGAAGATCTTCATCATCCCGAAAGGCGACTAGCCTTCTCACTTCCGAAAGGCGACTAGCATTCTCAGAAGAAAAAGGCGACTAGCCTTCTCACTTCCGAAAGGCGACTAGCATTCTCAGAAGGAAAAGGCGACTAGCCGCCTCACTTCCGAAAGGCGACTAGCATTCTCAGAAGGGAAAAAGACTTAGTTTTTCCGAGAGGTGACCTGTCACCCTCGGGGCTCGTTCTCTCTCTCTCCAAATATTGTAACGAACAGCGGCCTGTCGCGCTCAAGTTCTAGTTTCCAAGTTGTAACCCCCAGAAGATAGTGAAGTTTGGTTGGCACAGCTCCGGCCGCGTTGTTTTTTACCCTTTCCGGGTTTTCCACGTTAAAAAGTCCCTGTGTACTCAGCAAATCTCTAATTGACTGTTTGCGCGCTTAGTTCGCTCACGAGCTAAGGTGGTTCAAGTGAACCGGTCTACCACGAGCCCTAAGCGTTCCGCAACAAGTATATTGTTATATATGGCTCACCGGTTGTAATCGTCTTGGCGATCATATGGAAGGGAGAAGTCCCTGAGTAGGTCATCTTTTTTCCTTCTCGATCATAAGTTTTTCTGTGGTGGAGTGAAAAATACTCCCTATGAGAATTCAAGCTAAACATAGTGGACCCTTGAGGTGAGTGCCAAGCTCTTCCCGACGATGTAGTGAAAATGGGTCTCGGTGAGAGAGAGAGAGAGTGCCAAGCTCTTCCCGACGATGTAGTGAAAATGGGTCTCGGTGAGAGAGAGAGAGAGAGAGAGAGAGAGAGAGAGAGAGAGAGAGAGAGAGAGAGAGAGAGAGAGAGAGAGAGAGAGAGAGAGAGAGAGAGAGAGAGAGAGAGAGAGAGAGAGAGAGAGAGAGAGAATGGAGGAGGAAAACATTAGTTCATGTTGTCCATTCACTACCCCATTACTCACTAAAATAGTCATGTGTGGGTGGATGGGGGCATGGGTTTAGGTTCTTAATATTACATAAATTGTCTCTAATTACCTGACAAACAGTATGAGTAACAATGCAAGAAAGCGAAATATAAAAGAAGATACTTGTGCGATAACATGAAGATACATATGTCCGAGATTTAGTCAATTCTTACTCCTAATTTGGGAATGGATGACCTCTCCTCCCAAGTGACATTATTAAGTGTATTATGTAGAATTGCTGTGAAAACTACATGCAAGGCATGCGTGACCATCTTATGTGCTTAGGGATAATTATGCTTATGCTATGATTCTCCTAGGAATTAGAGTTGGGGCAGAGATTGCCATTCATATTTGTAAATCGTCGAGAGAATCTTGGACTCAGTTTTGTCTTTTGTCATGAGCTTTATCTAGAGGTATTATTGTTGGAACATGGTTTGACACTCTATTTTATAAAACTAACACATCTTGATATATCTCTGATGCCAATTTATAAGTTTTTCATAGCGTGCATGTACATGTATATATGCTGATACAAGTAACGGTTGATAAAGAATAATTGATCCGACTAAACGAATATCGTGTGGTCAGAAATTGAACACAACCGGTAATGGTGGTATCTCGGTCAGCGATCGACGGCTCTGATCGGCAATCCGCAAACACGTGCCTGACTGAAAATGCGCTCCCGTCCAAAACACGTGCCTGGTCACGAAAAACACGCGCCCAGTTGAAAAACGCGCGTGCGGCAAAAAATGCGCTGCCTGGAGAAAACGCGAGCCCAGCCAAAATGCGCGACTGAGTGAAAACGCCCGCCCAACCGAAAATGAGTGCCTGAAAAATACGTGCACAGCCCACTGAAAACTCGCGCCCGACCAAAATCGCCTCAGGCCAAAAACAGGCGCCCGGGAGAAAATGCGCGCTCGACTAAAAATTTTTGCTCGGTCGGAAATGCTCGCCAGGTGGAAAACACGTGCCATACTGAAAACGCTCGCCTGGGCAAAAATGCGAACCCGACCGAAAACGCGCTCCCGACCGAAAATGCGCACCTGGCCAAAGTGCGCGTCCTGGCTAAAACGTGTGCCTAGGCGAAAATGCACTCTGTCGAATAGGCGCGCAACTAAAAGCGCATGCCCGGCCAAAAATGTGTGCCCAAAATCGCGAGCCCAACGAAAATCCCATGCCCGGCCGAAAATGCGTGCCTGACCAAAAACGTGCGCCTGTGAGAAATCACGCGGCCGGCCAAAAAATGTGCTTCCGGCGAAAAACACAAGCCCGTGCGAAAACACGCGCCTAGGAGAAAATGAGCACCCAGGCAAAATTGTGCACCCACGTTAAAACGAGCGCTTTGCCGAAAGCGTGCCTGGCCCAAAATGCATACCCGGCTGAAAACGCACACCTGGCCGAAAACGCACGCACCCGACCGAAAACACGCGTCTGGCAGAAAATGCAAGCTCGGACAAAAATGCGTGCCCGTGTGAAAACGCATTCCCGGGGAAACTATGTGGCCGTGCGAAACTGCACGGCCGGATGAACACGCGCTCCCGCTCGAAAACCTGCGCTCAAGCGAAAATATTTGATTCTAAAATGAATTGTAAAAAATAATTGATGAACTTATTAGTACAATATTGTGAATTTGTTTATAATAAAGCGTAGTTAATAAAAGAAAAAAAAAAGTTAAAAACAAAGAAAACTGTTTTTTAGAGAGCTGTGTTAGAATGACTCCTCAAAATGCTTACTAAACACTTTTCTTGAAGAAGCTCTTTTGAAAAAGATATTCATTCAAAAAACCTTAAAAACAATTCTTATGGTTCGAATAGAGCTTTCTAAATAAATAAAGCTGCCTCATACATTGCCGGCTTAGTTTAGTAAAAGAATAAACATAACTTATTCATTAATTTTCTGCCTATTGAGAATTAACACAATTACATAGTTGTGTACGTCAGCATTGGAGGATCTAAAGGGGGGCCGAGGGGACTCTAGCACGCCCATTTTTTTGCGAGTTGCTATAAGCAGACCATAATTTGGTTATTCACATATCAAAGTTGGCTATTTGTAGACCAAACTCAGTCTATATGTACCCCCCCAAATTAATTTGAAAATATTTGATCCGCAGCTCGCCTCACCCGAAATACACGTTTTTGCATTTAGGAATTAGGGCAGATAGTCGCCTCACTCATGAAAGACGTGCGTTCAATGGCGGATCCAGAGCTGCATCTTCCTCTTCGGTTCTTTGAAATCATAGTTCTTCAATTCTTCCCTTCCCTGTTCGGCAAAGTTGCATCATGCCAATCGTCATCATGCATATCAGTTCCCTATTCACGGCCTGCGACAAGTTCTTGAGTTCCTCTTCCGCTCCTCCAGATTTTCGGTTCCGGAGTTCTGCAGACTACTTGGAAATCGCAAATGCATTTCCAGAACTGCATAAGCCAAAAGGTCATCACTTTCAATCATCTCCTTTTTACCCTTTAGTATTCTTGTTTAGTTGTTTTAGGGTCCTGTAATTTCTGTTTAGAGTTAGTGTTCTATATTCGGCAGTTACCTGAAGGCTGAAGCATATATCAACATGGTGTCAGATTTTAGTTATTCAGAAAATGTTTTGAAATTTTAAGGCAAATAGTGTCTTTGATCTTTTGAGTTCTGAGATGTGTATTTAGTTATTTCTTAGAAATTGTTACCCGAAGACTTCCTTGATAGCAATTGGGTTTTTTCAATTTTGTGGTCCTAAAATCAGAATAACATATTGTTGATTATGAAATTCATCTCACATGTCTTTGTTTACATTCAGGTTGTGAAATCCATTTCTTTCGACAAGGAAAGAATGAGATGGACATCTCGTTTCTGTTTATTTTAATTTTTCAGGGTGCTTTGTGGTAGTCAAGCAGTAGTCAAGCAAAACACGTCGTCTCTGTGAGGAATGATTGTAGGGTTGCTCCGAAGTATTGGATGGTAGAAGGCCAAACAGAGTAGATAGATCTTTAATTACTTTGCAAGTGTATAATATTGTGGCTTTTTATTATTTTAACTTGCATTATTGTTTAGCAATGTTGTGACACTAGTATAATTTTTTTTATTACCTACATTGATATGTAAGTGAAGAAAATTGGGATATGAAGAGCCCAAAAAAGAAACCTAGTCTCATCGAATCTATGTTTCAAAAGATATTAAAATCTCTAGAGTCTTCTCCGACATGTAAACCCTCAAATCTGCAAGACAGTGAAAATGAGGAGTTATCATTTACTACTTCCGAAGATAGTGAGAATCTGTCGCATTTGTCATCACCTCAAACTCAAGATATTGCAATGAGGTCTTTATATGATGTAGAGATGCTTCCACAAGATCCAGAGAAGAGAAAAAATATATCGGCCTATCCTTTAAATGAGCAAGATGCAGTGAGGAAAGCTTATATACTTTGAGGTCCATGTCAATCAAAATTTCATTCATTTCCTCAAAGAAAGATAGGAGATTGTGGTCGAAGGTTTGTAGTCACATTGTTTGACATGTTTTCATAAGCTTTTAATATGAGAGCCTAATAAGGAGTTACTAAAAATAATGGGGTCAATCAATCCTCATCATCTCCAAATAAATTATGAAATGAATATAATCCTATATATTAATTAGGATTAAATTATCTTGTTATTAAAATGTCAAGGGGAGATCAAGTTCGCATCATGAAATTACGAGATGATCTGGCCCATCTATCAGAGGTTTCGATCGTTCGCGCGACTGAATTAACTCACGCTCGTAAGAGTCGAATAAATTCTAATTTTTGCGTACGACTCTATCGGGATGTCTCAATGAATCGAGTCCACCTAACAAAAAAATTCCAACTTCTCACGCTTGAGGATGTTCTGAATGCCACCGGTCAAGTGGTGGAGAAGATGAACTACGGAACAAAGCAAAGCTCGTTGACGGGGCAGCTGTTAGAAATTTTAATTATAAAACATTATAAAATTAAATGTTTTGATTTGAGCTAAATGGTGTTTGGTGTTTGGGCTCCTCATTATGATGGAAAAGCTCAAAACCAAACTTGGAGGGAATCCAAATATTTGGAGGGAAGCCTTTCATGATGAAAGAGTGTTCTTTAGTCCCACCTTGTCATTCTCCTTCTTCGCTTAAGTGTATATAAAGAAATTCACACCTTCTTATTTGTTCAAAAGAACATAAGGAGAAACTATGAACCACACGCGCGCGCGCGCGCGCACGCACCGGACTGGATCTGGATATGGATTTGGGATTTGGGGAATAATTGAATTGTATTTTTTGTACAAAATAGTTTCAGAGCCTTTTACTTGGAGTTGCGTCGAATAGAAATCGGAGCTGCGTCGAATAGATTTCGACGCAACGTCGACAAGCCCGCTGAAGTTGGAGGCGTCGAATGGAATTTGACGCACCCGACCTGCGTCGATATGTTTTCGACGCTCGCGTCGATAGGACCTGCGTCGACTTGCGTCGATATGATATCGACGCAACGTCGAATTGGTTTCAACGCTTCTGCCGTTTTACGCTCTCTCTCTTCGCAGTTTTACGCATTTTCTTAACCGCTCCTTTACGCGTGTTTTACGTCATTATTTATGTTGGAAATATTCAACGTTTCTCTTTCCGATTATTAGTCTTCCAATTATAACCTTCGTATTCATTATGCCTTTTATTTCATTGCCGTTTTTACGAGATCATATTATACAGGAGATCTTGCAGTCTGAGTTCTATATATACTCGTTCTTTTTGCAGTTCTCAGAGGACATACGCTCTTCTGCTCTCACATGCCCTGCTGCTCTCTCCGTTTTAACGATCTTCTACGTGATTCCTTTTCTTCACATTTGCTTCATTAAGTGGTTGTTCGGGTGCTCTGTGCTTCTTCGGTGTCCGCGCACATCGGAGTTTCAGGATCTAGCCGGGTGTTGTACCTTGGAGGAGTGAGCATCGGTTGAAAGCGCTGCCGGAGGGTGGTGCAACTTCTTTAGGGCAGTGATCACACGCCTTACCCAGACTCGATTCTAAACTATCTTTTAACTAATCTCCTTTTGATTCTCATCCCTTCTGTTTTAAAGTTTTAATAATCTAGTTTTCTAGATTTGTTCTCATATCTTTATTTTCTGCAATTTTCAAATACGAAAATTATACATTATTTTGGAATATATAAGAAAATATTCCTACAATCTAAAGAAGTTGTAGCTAAATAAAATCAAATAGTCAAAATGATAACATCTGCTTTCATTCTCATATGTACAGCAATTTATTGTATCTATTTTAATTTTCAGAAAACTAAAATGACATCTAGATCTGAGGACTCTGCCGGGATCAAACCCGAGAAATTCAATGGAAATGGTTTTCGTCGGTGACAAGCTCAGATAGAATATTGGCTTAATACGTTAGGCCTTTTGTCTACCATCTTTGATGCCCCCGCTGTAGAATCTGAAATCCCTAGCACTGCAAATGCAGTTGCTTCAAACCTGCCATCATCTTCATTCTCAAATGCAAATACCACTAGAACCTATATTAGACGTGTCCCATATAGAGATCCGGTGGACATTGAATATCATTGTCGCAACCGCATTCTTAGTGCCTTGTCCGACAGCCTTTACGATGTATTCCTCCAATATCGTACGGCTAAGGATTTATGGTATGCTCTTGAAGCGCGCGATAACCTGGACAATGCAGGTATAGAATGCTATAATGTTTCCAACCTTCATAAATTCAAGATTGATGCTTCCAAGCCTATCAATCCTCAACTCCATCAACTAGATGAGATGTTGTCCAAGATCCGAGCCGATGGCTCAATCCTTTCCGAAAATTATCTTGTGGCATGTCTTATTGATTCTCGTCACGATTCATGGTCCGGCTTTAGCACTAGACTAAGGCATGACCAATCAAACCTTACTTATGTCCAGATCCAAAATGTTATCCCCATTGAGGAGGAACATAAGAGTAAAAACTCTAAAGTTCCCAAAGACCTTGCTCCAAGAGTAAACCTCATCGAATCGCAAGGCAATCATTCCTCTCACCAACACCACAAAGGGAAAGGAAAGAACTTCAAGAAACCTTTCGGTCAAGGTTCCCGCCATCAAAAACCCAATCATTCCAAACCTAGTTCCTCAAACCAAAATCTAGGTAAAGGGAAATGGTGCTTCATTTGTGGCCGCACAAATCACTTGTCAACCAACTGCTTCTACAAGAAGACTAAACCAGTGGTCGACAAATCCCATGGCTCCAAGCCTCAGGCCAACATGATCCAAGCACCGGATCAACCTATCTTCAGGTTAGATTATTCTCCAAGTCTTCTTCTCACTTGTTCATCAGATTGGTGACTTGATTCCGGAGCAAATGTTCATACTTGTTTTGATCATTCTTGCTTTGCCACCTTTCAGGACATCAGTGGAGAAGCGTGATCTTAGGAGATGCTTCATCGGCACAAATACTTGGACGTGGGCGAGTGGATCTTAGGTTGACATCCGGGAAGACACTAGCCTTGCATGATGTGCTTTATGTGCCGAGAGTTAGGAAGAATCTTGTTAGCGGATCTTTGCTAGTGAAGAAAGGCTACAAGGTTGTTTTAGAATCTAATAAAGTTGTAATAACATTGAATGATAATTTTATTGGCAAAGGTTTTGTTTATGATGGATTGTTTAAATTGAATATTGCTGATTTAGAAGTAAATCAAATTTCTTCTTCTTCCTTAGTTTCAAATTCTTCTCCTGATTTTTGGCATGATAGATTAGGACATGTGAATTCTGATTGCATGAAAAGAATGATGTCCTTAAATTTGATTCCCAAAATCAATATTGCACCAAGTGCTAAATGTGAAATTTGTGTGCAAGCTAAATTTTCTAGAAAGCCTTTTAAATCAGTTGATAGAACTTCAAAACCTTTAGAACTAATTCATTCGGATGTATGTGATTCAAACCGCCAACCTTCTAGAGGTGGAAATAAATACTTTGTAACATTCATAGATGACTTTACAAAGTATTGTTACATATATTTATTAAAAACCAAAGATGAAGTATTTTCATACTTTAAGATTTTCAAAGCCGAAGTAGAAAAACAATTAGGATCGTCAATCAAAATTCTCAGATCCGATCGAGGTGGAGAATACACTTCGAATGAACTAACCCAATTTTGCCAAGAACATGGGATTATTCATCAAGTGACTGCTCCATATTCTCCTCAATCGAATGGTGTAGCTGAACGTAAAAATCGGACCTTGATGAACATGGTCAATGCCATGTTAGCCGAGTTCGGTGCCCCGAAAAATCTCTGGGGAGAAGCGTTGCTCACTTCCTCCTTCATCCTTAATAGGATTCCATCTAAATAAAACGATAAGACACCTTTTGAATTATTCAAATTAAGAAAATCTAACCTCCAAATTCTTCGAGTGTGGGGGTGTTTAGCTAAGGTAGCAATTCCTGAACCTAAGAGAAAGAAAATAGGACCAAAAACATTAGACTCTATTTTCATAGGATATGCATCTGATAGTAGTGCTAATAGATTTCTCATCACTAATTCCCTAATTAGTGAAATATCTAACAACACCATTATAGAAGTTAGAGATGCAACTTATTTTGAAGATAAATTTCCATATAAACTAAATAACTCATCTCAACCTTCAACTAGCTCAAACCAACTTTCCACTTCTTCTATTGAACCATTAGAAAATGATGAACCTAGAAGAAGCAAAAGAGTTAGAACCGAAAGATCCTATGAGGAGGACTACTTCACTTATCTAGTTGAAGGAGATCCTAATACATATGAGGAAGCAATGACCTCATCTGATTATCCCTTTTGGAAAGAAGCAATTAATCTAGAAATTAATTCTATCTTAGAAAATAAAACTTGGATCCTAACCGATTTACCTCCCGGTGCCAAAGCCATAGGATGTAAATGGATTCTTAGAAAGAAATTAAATCCGGATGGATCTATAGATAAATATAAGGCTCGCCTTGTAGCTAAAGGCTATGCCCAAAAAACAAGGAATAAATTATCTAGACACATATGCTCCCGTAGCTAGAATAACCTCTCTTCGTATTCTAGTCGCCTTGGCTTCGATCCATAGGATGATCATTCATCAAATGGATGTCAAGACCGCCTTCTTACATGGAGACTTAGAAGAAGAAGTCTACATGTCTCAACCCGAAGGTTTTGTGGTCAAAGGCCAAGAAACCAAAGTTTGTAAATTAATTAAATCTCTTTACGGTTTAAAACAAACAACTAAATAATGGCATCAAAAGTTTGACTCCGTAGTCTTAACTTTTGGTTTCAAATCTAATGAATTTGATAAATGTATTTATGCCAAACAAGACTGAAATGAAATTGTCTTGTTATGTCTCTATGTAGATGACATTTTAATTTTTGGAAACTCAATTAAAATTATTAATGAAACCAAAAATAATTTATCATCCAATTTTGATATGAAAGATTTGGGGGAAGCAAACATTATATTAGGAATGAAACTAGTTAAAAATGATTCTAGCGTATCATTATCTCTTTCACACTCGATTGAGAAAATGTTGATTAAATTCAACTTATATGATTCCATTTCCGCTTCTACTCCATATGGCGCTGGTGTAAAACTTTGTAAAAATACTAATGAACCTGTTGATCAACATAGGTATGCACAAATGATAGGATCACTCATATACATAGCTAACCGCACTAGGCCCGACATTTCCTATGTCGTAGTCCGCCTTAGTAGATATACTAGTAATTCAAGTGATGAGCATTGGATATCACTAAATAGAATATTTAAATATCTTCGTGGAACTATGGATTATAGTTTAGTGTACACGGGATTTCCCAGAGTACTAGAAGGATATTCAGATGCCAATTGGGTAACTGATTCGTTAGACGTTAAGTCAACCACGGGCTATATATTTCTCCTTGGAGGTGCTGCCATTTCATGGGATTCTACAAAACAAACATTTATTTCTAGAAGCACCATGGAATCAGAGCTTATAGTTTTGGACACTACATGTGCCGAAGCAGAATGGATTAAAAATTTACTTAGTGAAATTCCATTAATTGAAAACCCCATGCCTGCTATCTCTTTACATTGTGATAATAAAAGTGTTATTGATTTAACTGCTTCTAATAGTACTAATTCCAAAATGAATAAGTTCATGAGAATCAGGTACAAGTCCGTGAAGCAAAGAAGAAAAGAAGTGATATCACTCAATTATGTAAAGTCAGAATTGAATCTGGCTGATAATCTTACCAAGGGATTATCCCGAAGGGAGATATTGTTGTCATCGAGGGGAATGGGTTTAAGCCCACATAATTTGCTGCCAATGGTGGATACCCAACCCATGTGATTGGAGATCCCGTGAAGTGGGTTCAATGTGGTAGAAACGAAGTCGTTGATGTAGCGTAGTTGGGAGCACAAATTTAAAAGGTTGAGAAAACCTTCTCCCCATTCCTATGATGTTGTGCTCTACGTAACAGTTTAGGATGGACTTTAAAGTTCTTAATGGTTGCCAAAGGCATATATCTTTGCGAGATATTAGTTACGAAATATCTCTTGAGGCACCACCTATGTGGGGGTTGTTGTGAGGCCACAACTTTGGGACCCGGGCTGAACCCAAAATAACTCTCATGAAAAATCAAGGAATGCGCATGGCCATTAACGCGCCCACCGCCATAACCCAAAAACAACCAATCTTTTGTGTGCTTATCTAATTTACCGGTCAAAAGTTTATAATTCAAAGCCTCTGACACATTATACTCTTCGGTAGGGGAAGTAAGTACTAAGTATAGATTCAAGGTAACCATTCCATCTATACCCATTGCATTAGATACAACTTGATAAAGCAAATTTGTATTTGATTTTATTTATTATTAATAATATCATATTTATGAAGTTCGCTTTTGGTTTATCGCTTTTGTGGGGGATTGTTAAAAATTTTAATTATAAAACATTATAAAATTAAATGTTTTGATTGGAGCTAAATGGTGTTTGGTGTTTGGGCTCCTCATTATGATGGAAAAGCTCAAAACCAAACTTGGAGGGAATCCAAATATTTGGAGGGAAGTCTTTCATGATGAAAGGGTGTTCTTTAGTCCCACCTTGTCATTCTCCTTCTTCCCTTAAGTGTATATAAAGAAATTCACACCTTCTTATTTGTTCAAAAGAACATAAGGAGAAACTATGAACCACACGCGCGCGCGCACGCACCGCACCGGACCGGATCCTGATCCGGATTTGGGATTTGGGGAATAATTGAATTGTATTTTTTGTACAAAATAGTTTAAGAGCCTTTTACTTGGAGTTGCGTCGAATAGAAATCGGAGCTGCGTCGAATAGATTTCGACGCAACGTCGACAAGCCCGCTGAAGTTGGAGGCGTCGAATGGAATTCGACGCACCCGACCTGCGTCGATATGTTTTCGACGCTCGCGTCGATAGGACCTGCGTCGACTTGCGTCGATATGATATCGACGCAACGTCGAATTGGATTCAACGCTTCTGTCGTTTTACGCTCTCTCTCTTCGCAGTTTTACGCGTTTTCTTAACTGCTCCTTTACGCGTGTTTTACGTCATTATTTACGTTGGAAATATTCAACGTTTCTCTTTCCGATTATCAGCCTTCCAATTATAACCGTTCGTATTCATTGTGCCTTTTATTTTATTTCCGTTTTTACGAGATCTTATTATACAGGAGATCTTGCAGTCCGAGTTCTATATATACTCGTTCTTTTTGCAGTTCTCAGAGGACATACGCTCTTCTGCTCTCACATGCGCTGCTGCCCTCTCCGTTTTGACGATCTTCTACGTGATTCCTTTTCTTCACATTTGCTTCATCAAGTGGTTGTTCGGGTGCTCTGTGCTTCTTCGGTGTCCGCGCACATCGGAGTTTCGGGATCTAGCCGGGTGTTGTACGTTGGAGGAGTGAGCATCGGTTGAAAGTCCTGCCGGAGGGTGGTGCAACTTCTTTAGGGCAGTGATCACACGCCTTACCCAGGCTCGATTCTAAACTATCTTTTAACTAATCTCCTTTTGATTCTCATCCCTTCTGTTTTAAAGTTTTAATAATCTAGTTTTTTAGATTTGTTTTCATATCTCTATTTTCTGCAATTTTCAAATACGAAAATTATACATTATTTTGGAATATACAAGAAAATATTCCTACAGCAGCATTGCCCTGCGACTTCTCCGAGAAGGAACCAACAAGGATTTGGCTATGCTCTGCCTCTCATTTCTTTTATTTATTCTCTGTCTCTCCAAAAGCTATGTGTTGCATCATTGATTCTAGAAATCAGAGCAAGAAGGCTTCCATTGAACTAGGCCAAGCGGCACAAAATAGCTCTCAGGGGGTCACGGGGACTCGCCTACCTCCACACTGGCACCGAAACCCACATCACCCACTGCATCGTCTCGACAAGTGATCCCACCAGGGTTGACGCCCCCGACAAGCACTTTCGGCAGTAGAAAAATGGTGGTTATCAGCCTACATGCATTAAGTTTAGCTTGCATAAAAAATTTAGCGGCTTACATTTATTATAGGTCTGCATGTAGCCAAAACGGTCTCCATATAACATCACTCTTTTGTTTTTCCTTCACTAGGACTAAGTATACACAGTGATAACTAGGAGAGAGAGAGAGAGAGAGAGTTTCAAAAAATTATTTAACTTTAAATTTTTCATTACGACCACCCCTACAGAATGTATGTTTGGCATGACAGCACTTTTGACTGCCGCCAAGAAAAGAAGAACATAAAAGTTGATGAAGTTCCTCAGATGAGACCGGGTGTTCACGAATGACAGTTCATTGCCACCGCGTTCATGACCGCCACCCCATGCCAAGCGGATCCTAAGTTTGGTGATATTAATTTTTTTTCATTAAGTTGATTTAATCATTTTGCTGCACGATTTTTTTCCGCCCGTGAGCAGATGGGTCGGTAAGGAGTTCAGCGCTAATGTTGATAACAACCACTAAAGCCATTTTTAGCATATTAATAGTTCTAAATTATTCACATTTAATGAAATAAATGTTCTTGTCGTTTGTTTATAGATTATTCATATTAAATATTTGTTGTGGGTCGCTTAGGGCTCTTGGTAGACCGGTTTACTTGAATCACCTTAGCTTGAGAGCGAACCAAACGCGCAAACAGTCAATTTGAGATTTGTTGATTACACTTGGACTTTTTAGCGTGGAAAAACCCGGAAAGGGTAAAAAACCACGTGGCAGGAGTTGTGCCGACCAAACTTCCACTATCTTCTGGGGGGTTACAATTAGAGATTTAGAAGTCGAGCGCGACAGGTCGCTGCTCGTTACAATATCAAAGAGAGAGAGAGAGAGAGAGAGAGAGAGAGAGAGAGAGAGAGAGAGAGAGAGAGAGAGAGAAAGAGAGAAAGAGAACGTTCCGAGGGCGACAGGCAACCTCTCGGAAAAAACTAAGTCTTTTCCTTCTGAGAACGGTAGAGAACGAAAGTGAGAATGTCTTGTCCGCTTTCGTGGAGACGAAAGTGAAAAAGCCTTGTCCGCTTTCGTGGAGACGAAAGTGAGAAAGCCTTGTCCGCTTTCGTGGGGACGAAAGTGAGAAAGCCTTGTCCGCTTTCGTGAAGACGGAAAACTTCAAGTCCGCGAATGAGATCTTCAAGCGCCGAAGGAGAAATCCGTGGAAATCTTCAAGGAGCTCTCTCTGGTCACCAAGGCGGGCTCCTTTCAAATGAAGCCTGGGGGGTCTTTTTATAGTTTTGGCCGGGGGCAGCCCGGTAATTTTACCGTTGTAACCACCATAACCACCTGGGAGGACGAATCATATTTTCCGGTTCAGAATCCACGGATCACCATTTTTCGTAAATGACCATGCTGTCCTTCGAGGAAAGGCGACAAGCTGTTTCTGAAAAGTGAGAAACTGAAAAGACAAAAAGTGAGCGAGCCGAGTCGGAAAAGTGAGCGAGGCGGAAAAGTGAGCGAGCCGAGTCGGAAAAGTGAGCGAGGCGGAAAAGTGAGCGAGCCGAGTCGGAAAGGTGAGAGTGCTCTGAGCGCGCTCAGAAGCGTTCTGAGCGCGCAACGAACATCGAAACGCTTTGGTCACGTTGCGAGGCGTTCTGAGGGAACGGTGGAACGGAGAGTCGCGCCCCCTAAGGAGAAAGCGAACTCCGACCACACCCGGCGAGGGGATGCGGTTTCGGCCGCATCCCCCGCGGAAGGAGACTCGACCGCATCCCCCCATGGGGGGTGCGGTTTGGCCGCACCCCCCATGGGGGGGTGCGGTTGGGCCGCACCCCCCATGGGGGGGGGGGGGGTGCGGTTGGGCCGCACCCCCCATGGGGGGGGGGGTGCGGTTGGGCCGCACTCCCCATGGGGGGGGGGGGGGGGGGGGGGGGGGGGGGGCGGTTGGGCCGCACCCCCCATGGGGGGCGGGGGGGGGGTGCGGTTTGGCCGTACCCCTCTATGAGGGGTAGGGGGTGCGGCTTGGCCGACCTGGTCGCACCCCACGTGAGTGGGGGGCGGGCTATCCGCACCCCACTTGGTGGGGTGCGGACGCACCTCGGTAGCGGGGCTCGGCTCCGTGCCCTCCTGGCGCCGTTTACGGTGTGACGCGCTTGCGCGACGGATCCTCCACTTCCGCGATCATGGGCTTGACTGCTGGCCCCACCTCTCTTTAGAGGGGTTTTCTCTATACGCACCCCAAGGCCTTTATGGATATGTAACATAAGCCCCCCAAACCTTCGGAGTCCGAATCTCTGTGCGAGGGGTTCGGAGGTTTTGATTTTTTCGTGGCGGCTTCATCCACTGCTCTATTCACGGCGCCTTGGGTAAGAATTGTTGTCGAAGGGTGAGTGTATGGTTGACTTTGTTTCTTTGTTCTGGTTAGGCATTTCTCGCTCTGCACTGAGTTGTGATAGCCCCTTGATGGTCCTGCTGCCCTGGTTGCTGACAAAGTGTTGACTGAGGGAAGACGCTTTAAGTTGGCCGGTGAAGGGCGTTGGTTCTCTGAGATTGTTGCTGGCTTGCTGCCTAGCATTGATATCCGAATAGGTTGAGTGCTTTCTGCAAAATAACAGATGAACTTGCGCGGTTCTGAGCCCCCGGCTTTTATAGAAAATTAGCTTGCGCAAGTCTGTGTTTGCGACTTTTTTGCACGAGTCTGTGCTCGCGACTTTTTTGCACGAGTCTGTGTCAGCGGCTTGGCCGATGAATAACGGGTGTATTCAAACTGAGGGTGAACACAAGGGGGCAGGCCCCTACGACACCAGGACTCGACGGCGGAGGAGAAGGGCGAACCTTCAATCGACGGCAGTGCAAAGTCTCCGTGACAAGGCCCCGAAGTAGCCGGTGAAGAGCGGGTGTATTCAAACCAGGGGCGAACGTAAGGGGGGCAGGCCCCTACGACGCCGAGACTCGACGGCGGAGGAGAAGGGCGAACCTTCAATCGACGGCGGTGCAAAGTCCCCAGGGCAGGGCCCCGAAGTAAAAAATTTTCTTTATTTAATATAGGTGGCAAAGTATATGCATATTTTCATAGTAAGAAGTTGTTTTACATATAGTTTTTTCAATATAGGATGGGTTCGCACGAGTCTGATCTCGCGGCTTAGTACATAACATAAGATAAGTGCATGAGTCCGAGCTCGCGGTTTTTACATAGTAGAGAATTAGTTTGCGCGAGTCTGTGTTCGCGGCTTTTACATAGTAGAAAATATGTTTGCGCGAGTCTGTGCTCGCGGTGTGCTGAAGCGAGGTTCCCAAGAAGCGCTTAGGCAATGTGCCCAGGCAGCGCCGAGGCAATGTGCTCAGGCAGCGCCGAGGCAATGTGACCAGGCAGCGCCGAGGCAATGGGCCCAGGCAGCGCCGAGGCAATGCGCCCAGGCAGCGCCGAGGCAATGCGCCCACGCAGCGCCCAGGCAATGCGCCCAGGCAATGCGCCCAGGCAGCGCCACGGCAATGCGCCCAGGCAGCGCCGAGGCAATGCGCCCAGGCAGCGCCGAGGTAATGCGCCCACGCAACGCCGAGGCAATGGGCTCAAGCACCGCCGAGGCAAGGTGGTCTTTTGGGCAGACCTAGTTGAAATTGTTGTACTTGACGCTTATCCTCCACTCGCGAGAGGACTCTTCTCTTCACCATGTTGGCGAATTTGTTGTTATGTGTTAGTATCGAAGATCGTGGGATTAACTTTCGCAGCTTTGTTTTAGAAAATTCGCGTTGCTGATAGAGCCAGAGAATAACTGTGGTAATTTTAAAGACACAATGGATATATGTGCACAAGTGCAATCTTGTGGCTTACTGTTTTAAAAGCAAATAACTGGAAGAAATAGAAATTGATGATAGATGAGACGCGGGTTGTGCGCGCTCTACTAGCTAGGGGAAAGTTCCCCTGCCCAGTACCGCTCGCCTATCCGTGTTGGGGTATGACGTTGTCCTCTACGGGATTGTCAGTCTGCGGTCCGTGCTGGTTCGGGACCTGGTTTAGTAAAAACCTTCCGAGGATGCCTTGTTGGACAAGACGCTCAATTTCCTCCTTCAACCGCTTGCAGCTTTCAGTAATGTGTCCATGCCCGCGATGGAAGTCGCAATATTGCGACTGGTTTCTTCCGCTCGACGTAAGAGGTTCGGGCCTGCGGAGCGCGTTGCTATCCCGGATGACGAGAAGAACGTTAGTCCTGGTAGTGTTCAAGGGAGTGTAGTCCTAATGCTGGCGAGATCTTCGGTCTCGGCTGGGGCTGTCATGATGCTTGCTGTTCTTGTTGGGAATTGTCTGCGACGACGACTCCTCTTTCTTCCTCTTCGAGCTCCCCTCGAACTGCCGGCGGTGTGCTTCGATTGCTTCGTCGGCGGCTATCTGAGCTTCAACCCGATGAACGAGGTTAGGGTAACTCGGTACAGTTTCTCTCATTAGGGCTGAGTAGAAACCACTTGGGCGGAGGCCTCCGAGGAAAACTCCTCGTAGGAGTTCGGGGTCGACTCCCGGAATCTGTCGAGCCTCAGAGGTGAAGCGTCGAAAAAAGTCCTTCAAAGTTTCTCCGTCGTTCTGGCGGATTCCCGAGAGATGGGAGGGATCTCGGACAATCCTACGATTGGCTATGAACTGGTCCACGAACTGCTGTGCCATTTCTGCAAAGTTGTTAATGACCCCATCTCGCAGGGAGTGGAACCAAGTGCGTGCTTGTCCCTTCAAGGTTGCTGGGAACACTTGACAAAGGAGTTGATCGGGAGCATTGTAAATCCTCATGATGGTGGAGAAGTGTTTGACATGTTCCAGGGGGTCGTCCGTTCCATCGAACGTTTCGATGTGGGGAAGCTTGAAGCCGTTCGGAATTGGATGAGCCAATACTTGAGGTGATAGGGGGGAGCCACGGTGTGAGGGACGGCGGGCGAGAGTTGCGCGTCGTCCCGCTTGGGCGTAATCTTCTTCTATCATGTCGCGTATTTCCTCTCGCGTGGTTCTTTCCACTGCTCGGACGGGAGCAGCTCTTCCTTGGCGGGGGTGATTGGGGTCAGCCTCCGGTCCTCTGACCGGCGGAGTAGGATGTGCAGAGCTTGCAGCGTCGGAGAAATCTTCAGAGACTTCATCTTCCCGAACGGCTCCCTCGACCGGAGCATGGTTCAGGACTGGGGGCGGCAGAGCGTTTGATGCTGGAGGCTAAATGGGAACTCGAGGTGCTCCTAGGTTTCTCACGAGAGTCAGCATCTCGGCTTGTTGCTCTTCCATTTGCCGAATGCAGCCTTCCAGAACCGTCGCAAGCATAAGCACTGCCTCTTCTGCGAGAGGCGCGTTGATAAGCGAGTGGGAGGGAGCTGGGTCGATGCGTCCTTCCGACATTGATCCTTCAGTAGTGCGAGCACTCTTCCTTGCCACTGTAGTTGGTCTTCAAAGAGTTTTGGGAATGTTCCCACAGACGGCGCCAAACTATTGCGGGTCGCTTAGGGCTCTTGGTAGACCGGTTTACTTGAACCACCTTAGCTCGGGAGCGAACCAAGCGCGCAAACAGTCAATTTGAGATTTGTTGATTACACTAGGACTTTTTAGCGTGGAAAAACCCGGAAAGGGTAAAAAACCACGTGGCCGGAGCTGTGCCGACCAAACTTCCACTATCTTCTGGGGGGTTACAATTAGAGATTTAGAAGTCGAGCGCGACAGGCCGCTGCTCGTTACAATATCAAAGAGAGAGAGAGAGAGAGAAAGAGAGAGAGAGAACGTTCCGAGGGCGACAGGCAACCTCTAGGAAAAAACTAAGTCTTTTCCTTCTGAGAACGGTAGAAAACGAAAATGAGAATGCCTTGTCCGCTTTCGTGGAGACGAAAGTGAAAAAGCCTTGTCCGCTTTCGTGGAGACGAAAGTGAGAAAGCCTTGTCCGCTTTCGTGGGGACGAAAGTGAGAAAGCCTTATCCGCTTTCGTGAAGACGGAAAACTTCAAGTCCGCGAAGGAGATCTTCAAGCGCCGAAGGAGAAATCCGTGGAAATCTTCAAGGAGCTCTCTCTGGTCACCAAGGCGGGATCCTTTCAAATGAAGCCTGGGGGGTCCTTTTATAGCTTTGGTCGGGGGCAGCCCGGTAATTTTACCGTTGTAACCACCATAACCACCTGGGAGGACGAATCATATTTTCCGGTTCAGAATCCACGGATCACCATTTTTCGTAAATGACCATGCTGCCCTTCGAGGAAAGGCGACAAGCTGTTTATGAAAAGTGAGAAACTGAAAAGACAAAAAGTGAGCGAGCCGAGTCGGAAAAGTGAGCGAGGCGGAAAAGTGAGCGAGCCGAGTCGGAAAAGTGGGCGAGGCGGAAAAGTGAGCGAGCTGAGTCGGAAAAGTGAGCGAGGCGGAAAAGTGAGCGAGGCGGAAAAGTGAGCGAGGCGGAAAAGTGAGCGAACCGAGTCGGAAAGGTGAGAGTGCTCTGAGCGCGCTCAGAAGCGTTCTGAGCGCGCAACGAACATCGAAACGCATTGGTCACGTTGCGAGGCGTTCTGAGGGAACGGTGGAACGGAGAGTCGCGCCCCCTAAGGAGAAAACGAACTCCGACCACACCCGGCGAGGGGATGCGGTTTCGGCCGCATCCCCCGCGGAAGGAGACTCGGCCGCATCCCCCCATGGGGGGTGCGGTTTGGCCGCACCCCCCTATGGGGGGTGCGGTTTGGCCGCACCCCCCTATGGGGGGTGCGGCTTGGCCGACCTGGCCGCACCCCACGTGAGTGGGGGGCGGGCTATCCGCACCCCACTTGGTGGGGTGCGGACGCACCTCGGTAGCGGGGCGCGGCTCCGTGCCCTCCCGTCGCCGTTTACGATGTGACGCGCTTGCGCGACAGATCCTCCACTTCCGCAATCATGGGCTTGACTGCTGGCCCCACCTCTCTTTAGCGGGGTTTTCTCTATACGCACCCAAGGCCTTTATGGATATGTAACAATATTTAAAATTTTTTAATTGGAAAAAACAAATTTTAACATAGATTATTCAAATAAATATTTGAGCTATGGAAGATTTGGGGTATAAATGATTTTTTAATAATTTAGTATGAAGTTAATTGTCATGTCATCTTCCCATGCCACAGTTCCGTTAATTAGAGCCAATTCCAAATTGAATGAAAGGTATTGGCACTGATTTAAAAAAAAAAGGAGACTTATTTAAGATATCATGAAAATATAAATCGAAAATTTTATGTGTGAATAAATAGTGCGGGGGCCATCATTTGCTTCAATTTTTTTCGCCCTTTTCGTCTGCTGTTCCCGCCCGCTGAAAAGTAAAACCCTTGTCATTGCCAAACTATAACTGTTCTCCCTCGCCATTGCCAAGTTGGGAAGCTACACACCATCTGCTTCTACTTGTCCAGCCCGGGCCGGAGGTCTTTTTTGGTCAGGACTAATTACGACTAATTACAGATATAGAAAATTCTAAAATGATTTCTCATTTTTGACTTTTTGTTTTGATTTCGGAGGGAGCATTGATTGGTAGTATATTAATTTATTATCTTGATTTTTTAAAATAATGAATTAATTTTATATCCACCATGAATTAATTATAGGAAGTTTTGATTGGTTGTGGGAAGAAGTTAGGGCCCCACTGAATCTTCATGAAATCATGTCTCTTTTAAAGGAGAAATATAGCGTGATAAGATCTTAATTTTGTTGAGTGTGCGCAAATGGGCTCCGGAAAGTCCTCCATCTAAAACTTTTCAAAATCGGACCGGACCGGAGGTCCGACCGGTCAGACCGCCGACCGCTCTCCCGGGCGGTCCGGTCACGGTATTGAAACCGCCTCCAAGAACCGGGCAAAAACTGGTGAACCAGCCGGTAGTACCGCCGAACCGGAAACCGGGCTGGTTTTCACATAACCGGGCTGTTCGTATTTCCACCGTCGATCTGCGTTTCTACGGTTCAGATGAAATTTTTAAGTACTAAGGTTACTTTACCTGCGTGAACTGCAGACCCCTAGGCAGATTCGGAACATTTCTTCCCGATATTTCCTTGCCTCCTCCTCACGTGAAGGCCGACGGAGCTCCGTGATCTTCTACGGTTCTCATTTTCTTCCTCGCGAGGGCAAGGAGCGAGTAGTCGAGCAGTCGACTCATGTTCGACCGAAAGGTAACCTTTAGGCTTTAACTCTTTAAGTTCAGATGATCAGATCTTCTATCTTATATAGTTCTAAGTTCTGAGTCTGTGCGAGGGACTGGAACTGCAATCGGTTTTCAATTTACTCTCTGTTATGAAATGTTAGTTTGTTTTATGAAATGTTAGTTTGCTCTTTTCTTTATTAAATGTTATAGATTTGTAATCGGTTTTCCACTAGTTGGACCCGAAGAAAAACCCGCCGAGTGGGTTACTTGCACCATAACTGATTGATGAAATGCCTCAACAAAGATATTCTACTGCATTGTTCTACATGAAATGCCTCAGCGAAAATTTCCTAATGTGACAGACGATAGCTAGATGGTTGCATGAGTGTCAGTTTCTACTTTCTAATTAGATATAGACATTTAATATATGTTTTATTCAATTTTTTGTTATCTAAGGCTTTGTTTTGGATCTTTTGCACCAGCAAGTGAGTCCAAACAAATGACTGGGTCGAATTCTACTGTTAGCAAGCCATCATTGTTGTGGTAAGTTGCTTTATTTTTTATTTCTTACTTGAGTAATGCTGTTTAGTGATAAAAAATTTAGAGGACCGGAGTGAAGTAAAAAATGTAGAACACTTCAACACAATCCACAAGCGTGACAATCAATGACAATGAGAAGGCAGAATAGTGCACTTGTTATTCACTATCTCTTTACAGCTCGAGACATACATGACGAGACATGATTCATAAGAATCACAGAGGAGAGAAGCACAAGACACAAAAATAAGCCGCCAGCGAACTGCCAGAGCAAAGACCGCCAGACCGCTCGAACAGGAAAGCCGCACGGCTATCCCTGAGACAGCGCGAACAGAGCACAAGCCACTGTTGTCAGACCGCAACCACAGACCGCACAACTCGCTGCTTTATTCAACTGCTGAAAACAACTGTTCGCACTTCTTGTTCGCCCACACCGCACGGTCTCAAGATCACAGAAGAACCTGTGAACACTTGACGAAGAACTGCTTCCTACTGCAAGACTGCAACTCAAGACCGCCCGACCACTTAAGGCCGCCTGATCAACTGAGTCTGCTGCACAGTCCAAGAACTCCTAAACATAGTTCGCACAGGCAGACCGTTGCCGAACTAGTTTATTCAAAGTTGGAAAGAAGGGAGAATGCTGACAGTGACTGCTAACCGCTAACCTGCGAACAGAACAACCCGGTCAGATACCTCAAACCGCACGACCTCAAAGTGAGACCGACACAATCAAGCCAACTTGAGTTCTTACAGTTCTTACGTATGAATGGCTACCCCAGCGTCCCTATTTATAGGAAAACGAACGGATGTCGTCACCGCCCCAAAGGGATACAGTCACCTTCCTTATTGAAGCACGCAATCTCCAGTACCAGACCGCGCAGTCTCATCAAGACCTTATTACACTTAAGCAAAACTGTCCAAGACAGCTTGCCAAGAACAAACCGGCAGACCGCCCAGTCTCTTATAAGAACAAACATATGAGCATCTGCCGATCAGGAGCAGACCGACAGAAACGAGCTCATACAACCCGCCCGGACTCTTATAAGATCGGAGCCACATGGACATTCTAACACACCAAGCTGACTGCCAGAACGAACTCATGCAGGCCGCAGTACGAGACCGTAGAAGCGACCTCCAGTACAGACCACCCGGTCTAAACCAGAACAAGGATACTTGGGCAAAACAGACAGACCAAACACAGGCCACCAACACCAGAGACGCACGACCACACCAGCCAGGTCGCCATACCAAGCTCGCGGTTTCCAGAGGAAGATCGCAGCACAAGTCGCGCGGTCTCTGCGGTCTCCAAAAATAGACCGCCCGTCCTGACACTTCCACTTCAAAAATTTAAAACTCCCCTTGAAGTGGGAAGTGGAAGTCAGCCCAAGTAACCTTCTCAACCGTGTGAACGACTCCTTCGACAACGGCTTTGTAAATATGTCTGCGACCTTTTCCTTGCTCTGCATATGCTCAACCATAAGAGATCCCTCCAACACCTTCTCCCGAATGAAATGATTTGAATCTCTATGTGTTTGGTTCGCGCATGAAAAACTGGATTGTTCACCAGTTTGAGGGCACTCTCATTGTCACCCCGAAGCAGAGTCGGACCATGCACCTCCCTATGAATGTCCTCCACAAGCCTCCTAAGCCAGATGTCTTCCTGAGCTGCCAAAGCCAAAGCTTTGTACTCCGCTTCCGTTGTAGAGACAGACTCAAAATCCTGCTACTTGCTGCACCATGATATAGCTATAGAGCCCGTCATAAAGACGTATCCAGAAGTCGATCTCCGATCATCTGAATCTCCTCGATAATCAACATCCATGTATTCATGCAAGCAAAAACCCGAGTCCTTCCCGTAGAAGAGACCCAAATCCGAGGTGGTCTTGACATACTTCAAAATGCTCCTCGCCGCCATCATATGAGGTTTCCGTGGCTCTGCCATATACCGACTCACCTGGCCAACCGCATAAACAATATCCGGCCTCGTGATCGTCAAATATATCAGACTTCCGACCAAAGCCCGGAACACCAAAAGATCAGAAAGAACCTTCCACTCATCACGTCGAAGATGAATACCAACCTCCAGTGGAGTAGAGCTGCTCTCCCCCCCCCCCCCCCCCTCCATGCCGAATCGCTTTATAATTCGTTATGCATAGCCCTTTTGGGAAACAAGCAGTCCGCCCTCTTTCCTCTCCACTTCGAGTCCAAGGAAATGGTGGAGCTCACCCAAGTCCTGCATCTCAAATCTGATAGCTAGCTCAGCACGAAGCCTAGCTACCTCCACTTCAGAATTCCCCGTGACGATCATATCTTCAACGTATTGCAGCACCAAGACCTGAAGCTCCCCCGTCTTCTTTACGAATAAGCTTGAATCAGAATCAGAAGCAAAATATCCGCAGAATTGGAGGTATTCTGCGATTTTCCCATACCACGCCCGAGGTGCCTGGTTCAAGCCGTATAGAGCCTTCTTGAGCTTACACACATGTCTTGGGTAGACTTCAGAAACATACTCGGGTGGCTGATCCATGAAGATATCTTTATCAATCTCGCCGTAAAGGAAGGCATTCTTCACATCAAGTTGCCATATCTTCCACCCTTGGCAAGCTGCCAACACGATCACCACCCGTACTGAAGTCATCTTGGCAATGGGGCTGAAAGTCTCTTCATAATCCTCCCCATACTTCTGAGAGAACCCTCGAACTACAAGACGAGCCTTGTACCGCTCGATACTGCCATCAACCTTCTTCTTCAGCTTGAAAACCCACTTGCAAGTCACCAGAGTAACACCCTCAACCTTAGGCACCAAGTCCCAAGTCTCATTCTTCCTGAGGGCATCCATTTCTTCATCCATGGCCATTTTCCACTCCTTGACTCCAACGACATTTTCATAACAATATGGCTCTCTCTCATTCAGGGGACCTGCGAAGAAACATGAGACGAAGCTCACCAAGTTTCCCCCCGTATACCGATCTGGTGGAATAATGATCCTCTTGGACCTCCTCAGAGTTTTACTCTGATCCACCTCTCCAGCTACTTATTCTGGACTAACTCTCCTTCCAGGCATACTTGGAGAATCGCTCCCGCTGCTTTCAGAACCTGAAGCACCTGACCCAGAGCTAGAAGCACATGAAGCACCTAGAGAAACAGACAACTCCACCAGAACCTCCTTAGTAGCTTCAACTGGTCCACCATCTACCCTGCTTCCTTGTAGCTCAACAGAAGAGCTACCCTAGTACGACGTCAACTCGTCGAATACCACATCCCTTGAGACCAAAACTCTCAGTGTCTCTGGATTCATGCATCTCCAACCCTTCTTCCGGTCATCATAATCGACGAAGTCTAGCTTCCTTGCTTTCGCATCTAGCATCGTTCTGAGGGCATCAGGAACATGCACGTAGCAGGTAGATCCGAACACTCGAAGGTGTTCCACCGTGGGCTTTATCTTGAACATCAACTCATGAGGGGTCTTCATGTTGATAGGATTAAGAGGCATCCGATTGATGACATAAGTTGCACAAGACATTCCCTCTGCCCAGAAGGACTTTGGGATATTCTTGGCATGAAGCTAGCACTTGCAGGTCTCCGTCAGATGACGGATCTTCCGCTCTACAATGCCATTCTGTTGTGGAGTGTGAGTACAAGAGAGCTCTCTCCGGATGCCATGCTTCCTGCAGAAGTTAAAAAATGCTTTGAAAGTAAACTCCCCTCCATTGTCAGTTCTGAACTTCTTTATCCGCAGGTTGAGCCGACCCTCCACTAGCTCCTTGAACTCCACAAACCTCGCGAATGCTTCCGACTTCTCCTTCAGAAAATATACCAAAGTATATCTAGTGAAATCATCAATCAAAACCAGCATATACCTGCTGCCTCCAAGACTGACAGTTTCGGTAGGTCCAAACAGATCACCATGAATACACTCCAATGGTGCTTTACATCTGCTTTGTGATTTGTCAAATGGAAGGCGTTGAGTCTTACCATATTGGCAACCTGCACAAACATGACCTTCGCTGAAAGATGACAAACTAGGCAGACCTCTCACAAGGCCTCTCCTTGCCATAACTTTCAACTTGTCCATCCCAACATGTCCGAGTCTTTCATGCCAGATAGCAGCGCTATCATTAGTCCTCATCTTATCAACATAGAAACTTGTTGATAACACAAACAAGTCCTTCACCCTTCTACCGACATGAGTGACTTTAGCCTCTACCGCTGACATGTTTCGAAGAAACTTCACTTTTGTTGGACCAAACAGAACGTGATAGCCATCATCCACAATATTGGTCACCGAGAAGAGGTTTTTCTTCATCCACGGAATATGATAGATACTCTTCAACTTAAGAGTACCTCTATCATCGTTCAAAGAAACTACACCCTCCTTCTCTACTGCATGTATAATATCATCAACCGTAATGATAGCATCATTACCTGTATATGCCTGCAAAGAAGAGAACTTTGACTCATCTTCAGTTAGGTGATGACCACAACCCGAGTTCACTATCCAATCATCCTGATAGTTGATGGACGCCATAGCCCGAACACACATTCCCGTCATGAAGGCTCCATCACCCCATCCATCATCTGCATTGGAACCAACCTCCTCCTTTCCTGCAGCATGCCCCGACTGAAGATTGACCTTGCAGTCTCTTTTGAAATGACCAAACTTGTTGCATTTGTAACATCTCAGCCCTTCCTTCTTCTCCCCTTCAGACTTATGAGCATAACTCCTCTCTTGCTGATATGAAGTAGAAGGACCATCATTACCAGATGACTTCTTCTTCTTGTCCCAACGCTTCTTCTTTCCAGAAAAGAGAACCTCATCTTCTCCCCCAAAGACTGCCATCCCTGCCATTTGCTTAGCCAAACTCTCTTGCGATGCAAGCAAGTTCTCTAGCTCCAGCAACGATGGCTGATTGTCCCAGCCTTGTACAAAAGTAACAAAGACCACATACTCCCTCCACAAGCCGCAGATTATGTGCCTCTTCAGCTTTGCTTAGATAGGCTCATCCGGGTCCAATGCTGATATCTCTGCGCATAAGTTCTTCATTTTCAAGAAGAACGTAGAAATGGACAAGTCTCCCTGAGTTGCTTTCGCCAACTCATTTTCCAAGAACTGTAGCCGAGCTACATTCTTCTGATTGAACAAGCCATCCAAGGATGTCCAAATTTCAGCAGCTGACCTACACCCGATGATGTGGTCAAATAACTCCGGAATGATAGCTCGCTTGAGAGTGAACTCAGCCTTCACATTAGTTCTCTTGCAAGCCTTCACGAGCTCAACATTCCCCTTAGTAGGAACAACAACTTGTCTTGCTTCTCCTCCGACTACCTCCCATAAATCCTCGCCAAGAAGATAGCTCTCCATGCACGACTTCCACTTTTTAATGTTAGTTTGCGTAAGGAGCTCAATACCAAGACCTCTAACATATACTTCTTCCATTGCTATCCCACTGATTGATAACCGACTTGCAGAAAATCAAGCAGAAGACAACGCTGATTACTGCTCAGAACCTTGCTCTGATACTATGTTAAAAAATTTAGAGGTCCGGAGTGAAGTAAAAAATGCGGAACACTTCAACATAATCTACAAGCATGACAATCAATGACAATGGGTAGATTGAATAGTGCACTTGTAATTCACTATCTCTTTACAGCTCGAGACATACATGACGAGACATGATTCATATGAATCACAGAGGAGAGAAGCACAAGACACAAAAACAAGCCCCCAGCGAACTACCAGAGCAAAGACCGCCAGACCACTCGAACAGACAAGCCACACGGTTATCCTTGAGACAGCGCGAACATTGCACAAGCCGCTGCTATCAGACCGTAACCACAGACCGCACAAACTCGCTGCTTTATTCAACTGATGAAAATAACTGTCCGCACTTCTTGATCGCCCAGACCGCACGGTCTCAAGATCACAAAAGAACCAGCGAACATTTGACGAAAAACTGCTTCCTGCTGCAAGACTGCAACTCAAGACCGCCCGACCACTTAAGGCCGCCTGATCAACTGAGTCCGCTGCACAGTCCAAGAACTCCTAAATACAGTTCGCACAGACAGACCGCTGCCGACCTGGTTTATTCAAATCTGGAAAGAAGGGAGAATGCTGACGGTGACTGCTAGCCGCTAACCTGCGAACAGAACAACCCGGTCAGACAACTCAAACCGCGCGACCTCAAAGTGAGACCGACACAATCAAGCCAACTTGTGTTCTTACAGTTTTTGCCTATGAATGGCTACCCCGACATCCCTATTTATAGGCAAACGAATGGATGTCGTCACCGCCCCAAGGGATACAATCACCTTCCTTATTGAAGTACGCGGTCTCTAGTACCAGACTGTGCGGTCTCATCAAGACCTTATTACACTTAAGCAAAACTGTCCAAGACAGCTTGCCAAGAACAAACCGGCAGACCGCCCGATCTCTTCTAAGAACAGACAAATGAGCATCTGACCAATCGGGAGCAGACTGCCAGAAACAAGCTCATACAACCTGCCCAGACTCTTATAAGATCGGAGCCACAAGGACATTTTGACACACCAAGCTGACCGACAGAACGAACTCATGTAGGCCGCAGTACGAGACAGCTGAAGCGACCTCCAGTACATACCGCCCGATCTAAAATAGAAGAAGGATACTTGGGCAAAACAGGCAGTCTAAACACAGGCCGCCGACACCCGAGACGCGCGACCACACCAGCCAGGTCGCCACACCAAGCTCACGGTTTCCAGAGGAAGACCACAACACAAGTCGCGCGGTCTCTGCGGTCTCCAAAAACTGACCGCCCGGCCTGACACTTCCACTTAAAAAATTTGACATTTAGCAATTTATATTTCTTAAGAAATGATGTGTTTATATGATTTTATGATCTCGTTGGTTGCACTAAGAAGTCACATTCTAAAGTTTGTTTGGAATCAAAAAGTTTTTTTATCAATCAGAAATCAAAGAGCATATAAAGGTATCTCATTTCATATTTATATGAAATCTATTTCATTTCATATCTATTTCCTCGACCTCCAAAATTAGGACTTTTAGGCTTCATTTGGGGGGACTTATTTTTACAGGTCAAGCAGTTACGACCGCATGAACCGGACCTTAATTAAGGCCCGATTCATGCGGTCGTAACTGCTTGACCGGTGAAAATAAGTCCCCCCAAACGAAGCCTTAGTCTCTTACAGTTTTATCATTTATGGGTAGCATTCATAATTGCGATCAACTAAGGTTCCTAATCTTTGTTGTCTGCTCATGGATTATTTGATGATTTTCCTAATGCTTGCTCTCATGAATGACTTCTATTTGTCTCCCTTTCTTCCTTATTTTCTGAATGTATTTTTCAAAGAAATTCACACTTATATTTTATATTTATATGATATCAAAAAATAGAAGCTCCTTCCGAGCCAACTGATTCTAATGTCTCTTTACAAGCTGTTCGTGAGAAAAATGATCCTGCTTGGAATCATTTTACTCTCATCCAAAGTTCAGATGGAAAAAAAGTGAAGCACTATAAATGTCTATATTGCAACATGATTTATAAGGGAGGAGGAATTAATAGGATGAAACAACATCTAGCTGGAGTGAAGAGAAATATTGCAGCTTGTAAGAAGATTTCCCATGACATTAGGAATCAAATGCAAGAGAACCTAAAAGAGATTAGCACCAAGAAGAAAGTAGCAGAAGAATCACTAGATAGTGCAAATTCATATGGTGATCATGTGAGTGATGATCAAACATCTTCTTTCCCTAAGTCACAACATTCTGGAACACAAGAAAAAGGAAAAAGAAAGCTGAATCAAGTTGATAAGTTCTTCGCTCCTAGAACATCTGTAGGCTCACAACCATCTATAAAGAGCGTCTTGACCTCAAAAGAGATGGTACACCGTGCTGACATAACGATGGCTAGATGGTTCTTTGATAGTTGTGTTTACCCAGAAGACCGCTACCTAGACAACATCTTCTTTAGACCAGGCGGTTTGATACATTGACCGATCAGACCGACAAACGAATCAAGCCGCACGGTCTCCAAAAGTCAGACCGCTCTCAGCAATTGAAGATTGTCAGGGCTTAAGTACCAAAGGGGCAAGCTGCGGTCTTGGTCAGCAGACCGCTCGGGTTGCCAATTGGATCAAGCCAAAGTTTCTCAACCCAAGCCCAGTACAAACCGGAAGTCAAGCCGCCAGGCCACGCAACTTTCCCTTTATTTATTCTTCTGTATCCCGTCACCCCCTGCCCGATTCTCCTGTACCCGGGCAGGCAGTTATTTTAGCATCTACCCGTTCGGTCAGGTCCCCGAGCCTATAAATAGGGCCGGGCGGCGTTCCCAAGACACGCACACTCGAATCCAGGAGCTAGCTTGTCTGAGCTGCGGTCTCGAACTAACTGTCTTGCGACTTGTCTGCCCGGCCAGCTTCATCTGTAACCCGCTGTAACCGTTTCACCTTAATTAAAGGAAAACCCGTCACAAGAGTGGCATTCGCCGTGCTGGGCGAATTCTGGCCTTGACTGCTGCCAGCGGTCTAATCAACTTAAATCATTAAGTCGGATAGTAACCGATAGCTTGCAACCCCTCATTTTCCTTGCTTTTCAAGCAGCGATCGTGGAGGCGCATTCTCGGCCTCAACAGACACACGCGACCTTCAGATCGCAAGCTGTCGGCAAACACTCTGACAATATGTCAGACCGCCAGTTCATCCACGGAGATCGCGCCGATCGCATTGAAGACTCTCTATGGGAAGCACTGTAATAGTCCAGGCAGGAGGCCGAGCGGTCTCGTAAACAAACCGATCAGCGTTTAGATGCCATCGGTCAAGCTCTAGCCCTTCTCACTGATCGGCTAACCGCTCAACAAACCGCAGTCAGCCCGGTTGTAACTCTGGCTCTACCGCCGCCTCCCTATACCATATCTCAAGCCGCTAACCCGCAACCTCCCCGGGACAATTTCAACTCCCGCCAGGCCTTTTATCGAGAGGCCGCATAAGATTTTCCGTTGGTGTTTCCATAGTGATCTGGAAGTGGTCAAATATCTAGTCTCACTGCCAACGCGATATGAGCCTATGGGGTCGCACAAAAGAGTGCTTGGAGAAATTGGAGGAAGAATCCTGTTGACAAGGGATCGGATTAAAGGGATCGGATTAAAGCAGGCGTTCGTCGAACGACTAATGTAGTGTGTTCGTCGAATGGCGCTCGTCGAACAAGTTCGTCGAACGGCTATCGTAGCGTGTTCGTCGAACGGCTCGTCGATCGGCTAAGTGTTGAATTATATCGTCTTGACTGTCAAGACGATGTTCTCGACGATATATGTATATCCTCTCGGCGATATATGTCTTCTCGACGATATATATTTATGTCTTCTCGAAGATATATGTCATCTTCTCGACGATATACATGTCTTCTTAACGGCCAGTAAAGCACGTTCGTGGAATGACTATTGTAGCGCGTTCGTCGAACAGTTCGTCGAACGGCTAATGTAGCACATTCGTCGAACGGTGTTCGTCGAACGGTTCATCGAACGGTTCGTCGAACGGTTCATCGAACGGTTCATCGAACGGCTAGTGTAGCATGTTCGTTGAACGGCCAGCGCGTTCGACGAACACTGGTCAGTTCGTCGAATGCAGTGTTCGACCCTTTTATCTTCGCCCGACGCTTCTCTTGATTGCTGGAGGTATAAAAGAATACGATTCTTTTAACCTAAGACCAGATCTATTTTTGGCGATCAGTTTTGCGAGAGAGAGCGACGAAAGAGTTCCACAAGGGTTCTGACGGAAGTGTTCCGACCGGTCGATCCCGACGCCGCCGCCTCTCCATGTCGTCGGACCTAGCAGTCCGTGGGAGACGTAGAGAGTAGTTCTTCTCCGACCTAGATCTTGTGCGACAAGAGGCTATGGTTCTTCAGCACTCGTGTGGATTTCCCGTAGAGGCGTAGATCTATTTCAGCGCTTGGAACTCAAGTTTTGTTCTCTGGATCCGCCATAGGAGCATCTCGGTTGAGTAGAGACTCAACCCCCTTCAGGTATAATTTCTACAATGTGTTGCTGGATGTTTTATTTCTTGAATCAGTGAAATCGCAAGTTCCATATAACTCTTTTGGGTTGTTCTAGTTATTTATTCCGCTGCGCATATGTGATATATTGTATTGTCATTTCTGAAATGGTATTAAGAAAACCCAACAGTGGTATCAAAGCTAGGTTGGCAATCTAATATGTGTAAATCAGAAATTTAGAAGTGTTCTAAATGTCTGGATTTCTTCCTGGGTGTTTGGATTTTGAAGAAATGTTCTAGATTGGAACACTCCCAGGAATGCATGTGATTGCGTTGCGATTTCATTGTTTCAGAAATTGTGTCTCCTTAGCAGTAACCGTCCCTCTAATTGGTTTGTGAAACCAAATATCTTAGATTTTGAATCTGACATTGAGAGACGAGCTTGTTTACTACATAAGTGGAGTTGTTTTGCCTGTGTCAAATGCATGTAAATCTGGAGATTTAGAAATATTCTAAATGCTCAGATTTAGCCCTTTTTATCAAAACGTTGATAATTTTATTTTGTGCACTTATGGGATGTATTTGGTTGTGAATGTTGAAATTTTGTGAAAGTGCACGTTGATTAATTGTTAATCAATTTCATAAATAAAATCCCTTATCCAATATTAAGTATACGGATGTCTTCCGACTCTTCCTGCCTCGATCGATGAAGTGTGGGCTTGCCAAAGCAAGGTGCATTAATTAATTTTGGTAAGGGTGCGAGCGGATAATTGTGATATCCCACTGTCGACATCGGGTCCAACTTAACTAGGTGACCTCAAAAGTTGAGTGCCTAGAGGCATTGGGTTGGCATGCACCATATGATGGATGCGAATAAAAAGTTATTCATCAACCATACAAGAGTTGCATAGTGATGCAATTGGCATGTGTTGCCTACCTAAATAATCGCATTATGAGAGGAACGCCAAGCGGACTCATTGTGTTGGTGAAATACGGATCTTGTCCACTAAGAGAGTAGCTCACATAAAGTCTCCGAATTGATATTAAGGGTTATCAATTTGAATAAAATAGTGGGAGTATTTAATTAAAGACCTTATTAAAATAAAAATGTATTTTGAAATATAGTACTAAAATAAACTTTGCATTATTTTGTAGAATTTTCATGGCAAATACTTCACACTCCACGTTGTCCCTGAGAGCCATCCTTGAGAAAGATAAGCTCAATGGGATGAATTTCCTAGACTGGTTCAGGAACCTGAGAATTGTTCTCAGGCAGCGTAAGCTCTATGTCCTTGAAGAAGATCCCCCCGAAGAGCCAGCCTCTACTGCACCTCGTGCAGATAAAGATGCTTATAAGAAGTATGGAGATGACTCCTTGGATGTTGAATGTCTCATGCTTGCGACCATGAACTCTGAGCTTCAGAAGCAACATGAGAACATGAGCTGTTACGAGATGGTGGAGCACCTAAAGAAAATGTTTCAAGGGCAAGCTCGCCAAGAGAGGTTTGATATATCCAGGGAGTTACTTCAGCGTAAGATGGGATCTCGGGACCCAGTAGGAACTCACGTACTCAAGATGATTGGGTATATAGAGAATCTTGAAAGACTGGGGTTTCCGTTGGGCCAAGAGTTGGCCACTGACCTGATCCTACAATCGTTGCCGGACAGTTATGAGCAATTTGTATTAAATTACAATATGAATGAAATTGACAAGACACTGCCCGAGCTCCTATGCATGTTAAGAACTGCCGAGATCAATATGAAGAAGGTCAAGCCTGCTAGCCCCATATTGATGGTGTATAAAAGCAAGGGCAAGACCAAGGGACTCAAGAAGACTAAGGTGGGACCTAAGTCATATCTTGATCTCAAGTCTTCAGCACTGAAGAACAAGGGCTTGGCCAAGGAAGGGAAGTGCCACCATTGTGGTAAGGCAGGGCATTGGAGGAGGAACTGTCCCATCTATCTTGAAGATCTGCAAAAGAAGAAGGGAAGTGTGACTTCCTTCAGGTATATTTGTTATAGAAATAAACCTTTCTGCTCCTTCATCTTGGGTATTGGATACCGGATGTGGTTCTCACATTTGTACGAATGTGTAGGAACTAACAAGGAGAAGAATGCTGGGTAAAGGAGAGGTAGACCTGCGCGTTGGAAATGGAGCACGAGTTGCTGTCGTTGCCGTTGGTGTTTATCATCTTTCTTTGCCCACTGGGCTTGTAATCAAATTAGATAACTGTTATTTTGTTCCAACCATAACTCGACACATTATATCTGTGTCATGTTTAGACATGAGAGGATTTTCTTTCATAATTAAGAATAATAGTTATTCTATATTTATGAATGATGTTTGTTATGGTGTAGCCCAATTGTTTAATTGGATTATATGTTTCGAACTTAGATCAGCCTATTTATAACATAGAAAATACCAAACGACTAACAACAAATGACTCGAATCCTACGTACCTTTGGCATTGTCGTTTAGGCCATATAAACGAGAAACGCATATCTAAGCTCCATAAAGATGGATTATTGGACTTATTTGATTATGAATCATTTGAGAGATGCGAGTCTTGCTTATTAGGCAAAATGACTAAAGCCCCTTTCACTAGTCATACTGAGAGGGCTGATGATCTTTTGGGTGTAATACATAGTGATGTATGCGGACCCATGAGTTCTATGGCTAGAGGTGGGTACTACTACTTCGTTACATTTACTGATGATTTTAGTAGATACGGATACGCGTTTCTTATGAAAAACAAATCCGAAACCTTTGAAAAGTTCAAAGAGTTTAAAAATGAAGTAGAGAACCAACTGGGAAGAAGGATAAAAGCACTCTGATCTGATCGAGGTGGCGAATATCTGAGTCATGAGTTTCGTGATCATCTGAGAGAGTGTGGTATTGTATCACAACTCACTCTGCCCGGAACACCACAACATAATGGTGTGTCTGAGAGGAGGAATCGTACTTTGTTAGACATGGTACGGTCGATGATGAGTCATGCAGATTTGCCCGTTTACTTTTGGGGATTTGCTTTAGAGACTGCTGCTTTCACATTAAATCGTGCTCCAACAAAAACGGTTCTAAAGACACCATATGAGATATGGATTGGGAAACGTCCTAGTATGTCTTTTATTAAGATTTGGGGCTGTGAGGCATACATGCGATGTCAAATGCCTAACAAGCTGGAACCCATGTTGGATAAGTGTTATCATGTGGGATATCCTAGGGAAATCAAAGGGAATTACTTCTACGTACCATCCAAGGGCAAAGTGTTTGTCGCAAGGACTGACATCTTTTTGGAGAAAGAGTTCTTATCAAGAAAGACTGCAAAGGTGGAACTTGAAGAAGTTCAAGAACCACAAACAATAGTTGAACCAATTTTATAACCTGAGCAAGGACTACAAGTTGTTGTAGCTAGAGAGATTGCTTAAGAAACACAAGTCCTGCGTAGATCTGATAGACCAAGATTTGAGCCTGAGAGATATGGATTTCTCGTGTCTCAAATAGGTAATATATTGCTTATGGATCATGATGATGAGCCTGCAACCTATCAAGAGGCTATGTGTGGACCTGACTCTGAGAAATGGCTTGAGGCCATGAAATCTGAAATGGACTCCATATAGGCAAATCAAGTTTGGAACTTGGTGGAACCACCTGAAGGGGTACGACCCATAGGGTGCAAGTGGGTCTTCAAGAAGAAGACCGACATGGATGGGAATATACAGACATTCAAAGGCCGGCTAGTGGCTAAAGGTTTCAGGCAAATTCATGGTGTTGACTATGATGAGACCTTTTCCTCTATAGCCATGGTCAAGTACATCAGAATTCTACTTGCTATTGCTGCGTATTATGACTACGAGATCTGGCAAATGGATGTCAAAACGGCTTTCCTTAATGGAAACCTCCTTGAGGAAGTGTACATGACACAACCCGAGGGTTTTGAATCTCCAAATGAAGCCACTAAAATATGCAAGTTGAATCGATCCATTTATGGATTGAAACAAACTTCTCGAAGTTGGAATCTTCATTTTGATGAGAAAATCAAAGAGTTTGGTTTTATCAAGAATGAGGATGAACCTTGTGTTTACAAGAGGATTAGTGAGAGCATTGTCGTTTTCCTGATTTTGTATGTGGATGACATACTGTTGATCGGAAATGACATTCCAACCCTGCAAGCTGTTAAGAATAGGCTAGGGGACTGCTTTTCTATGAAGGACTTGGGTGAAGCGACTTATATACTTGGTATAAAGATCTATAGAGATAGATCGAAGAAGTTGCTGGGTTTGACCCAAAGTACATACATTGAGAAGGTGTTGAAATGGTTCAACATGCTTGAGTCCAAGAAAGGATTCTTACCCATGTCACATGGTGTGAGTCTCTCTAAGGACCAGTGTCCAAAATCTTTGGAAGATAAGGACCGCATGAAGTTGATTCCATATGCTTCAGCAATTGGATCAATCATGTATGCAATGTTATGTACTCGACCCGATGTCTCTTATGCTTTGAGCACGACTAGCAAATATCAGTCCGATCCTTGTGAGAGTCACTGGATTGCAGTCAAGAATATCTTAAAGTACTTGAGAAGGACTAAAGATGTATTCTTGGTGTATGGTGGAGAGGAAGAGCTCGTCGTAAAGGGTTACACATATGCTAGCTTCCAGACTGATAGGGACGACTCAAAGTGCCAATCAGGCTTTGTATTTTGCCTTAATGGAGGAGCTGTAAGTTGGAAGAGTTCCAAGCAGGAGACAGTTGCTGATTCTACAACTGAGGTCGAGTATATCACTGCTGCAAGTGCGGCGAAGGAGGCTGTGTGGATTAGGAAATTCATCGGCGAGCTAGATGTAGTTCCTAGCATTGTTGATCCCGTAGTTCTCTACTGTGACAACAACGGTGCTATTGCACAAGCTAAGGAACCTAGATCTCATCAGCGCTCCAAGCACATACTTTGGCGGTTCCATCTTATTCGAAAGATTGTCGATCGAGGAGATGTGAGCATATGTAGAGTACCGACTGAAGAAAATATCGCAGATCCACTGACGAAGCCTCTTGCACAGAGAAAGCATGATGGTCATACTAGATCAATGAGTATTAGATACCCGAATGATCATCTCTAGTGGGAGTCTTGTGGATTGTATTTGTCGGTTGTTGATTATTCATGTGATGAATAGAGTACTTTATATTTCATTTTTCATTTATGTCAAGTTCTTTTATTATGTTATATGTTTCTACTGATAGATTAATTAGCATAATAAATGCCCTTAGAATGTTTGCTTCCATAGGAATTCTAGTATGTGACTTGAATGTGAGGGCCTATGTTTGTAAGAAGCTTCATTCTTAAATGGTCCCTGGTCGTTGTATCATCTTAGAAGTTCAGGGCGATGATGATACATAAAGACTAGTATGTGCGTTGACTGATGACCAGTTCTCACATGTCATGATATTGTGATATCAAGTCATCACATGGGTACTTGTTAGTGAACAAGTTGTACTGGATAGACCCACCTTGAGACTACTTTGTGGATTGTTATATGAACGTGTCACAAGTAGGTCTCAACTGACAATGGTGTTTATGGTTCTTCGACCTGAAGTCACATCATTCATCAAGTGAGGAAGAGCATACTTTGATGCCATCTAAAGTCTTCCTTGAGAAAGGTTGATGATAAGGGTGGTTATTGGGTATGCTAAGATTCATTTGGGTGTTTGTGTGTGGGCAGATATGAGATTTGTCCTCCTATATGACAGGAGTTACATCCATGGGCCCCTTGATGGAATCAAACTGAGAAATGCATGGCCATGCTTGGTTGAGTCAATATGTGATGTTGAGCTCACCATTTCCAGACAGTTTATTCTAGATCAATGAATTAGGATTGAACAATTACGAGGGTGACACGGTCCATGCCTCTAGTTCTATTCGGATGTAAGGGACAAAGAGACATGACAACACTGATACATTGGTCAAGACAGGCTTGTTGAGTAATGAACTCTTATTGCTTGGGTAGCAATGATGCATTGCTAGATGCCGCTCATTGTTTGTGAGACTTTTATTTGATACGTTCAAGATCAAGTGAGAGTCTGTTGGTGTTTCCATAGTGATCTGGAAGTGGTCAAATATCTAGTCTCACTGCCAACGTGATATGAGCCTATGGGGTCGCACAAAAGAGTGCTTGGAGAAATTGGAGGAAGAATCCTATGACAAGGGATCAGATTAAAGGGATCAGATTAAAGCAGACGTTCGTCGAACGACTAATGTAGCGCGTTCGTCGAACGGCGCTCTTCGAATAAGTTCGTCGAACGGCTAGCGTAGCGCATTCGTCGAATGGCTCATCGATCGGCTAAGTGTTGAATTATATCGTCTTGACTGTCAAGACGATGTTCTCGATGATATATGTATATCCTCTCGATGATATATATGTCTTCTAGACGATATATATTTATATGTCTTCTCGATGATATATGTCATCTTCTCGACGATATACATGTCTTCTTAACGGCCAGTAAAGCACGTTCGTCGAATGGCTATTGTAGCGCGTTCGTCGAACAGTTCGTCGAACAGTTCGTCGAACGACTAATGTAGCGCGTTCAACCAACGGTGTTCGTCGAACGGTTCGTCGAACAGCGTTCGTCGAACGGTTCGTCGAACGGTTCGTCGAACGGCTAGCATAGCACGTTCGTCGAACGATTCGTCGAACGGCCAGCGCATTCGACGAACCCTGGTCAGTTCGTCGAACGCAATATTCGACCCTTTTATCTTCGCCCGACGCTTATCTTGATTGCTGGATGCATAAAAGAATACGATTCTTTTAACCTAAGACCGAATCTATTTTTGGCGATCAGTTTTGCAAGAGAGAGCGATGAAAGAGTTCCGCAAGGGTTCTAACGGAAGTGTTCCGACCGGTCGATCCCGCCGCCGCCGCCGCCTCTCCCTGTCGTAGGACCTAGCAGTCCGTGGGAGACGTAGAGAGCAGTTCTTCTCCGACCTAGATCTTGTGCGACAAGAGGCTAGGGTTCTTCAACACTCGTGTGGATTTCCCGTAGAGGAGCAAATCTATTTCAGCGCTTGGAACTCAAGTTTTGTTCTCTGGATCCGCCGTAGGAGCATCTCGGTTGAGTAGAGACTCAACCCCCTTCAGGTATAATTTCTGCAATGTGTTGCTGGACGTTTTATTTCTTGAATTAATGAAATCGCAAGTTCCATATAACTCTTTTGGGTTGTTCTAGTTATTTATTCCTGTTGGGATCATTGCCCACAATGTCTTAGATTTGGAGAAGTCCATTCCTAAGTCAAAGATATATCTCAGAATGTATTTGATATACTCTCTAGAATCAATGTGCAGGAGATCAGGTCAGGCAAAAAGTTTATGGAATTCATTCAAGTCCAGAAGCGTCGAGACATCATACATCTCTCGACGCCTGTGACCCAGAAGCGTTGACTCATGTCTACTACTCAAATAGACAAGGTCGCCGCTGAAGTTCTGAGACCAAGTTTGGAAGCGTCGAGCCAAGTTATATTGCTCGACGCCTTGGAAAGAGAAGTGTCGACTTAACCTCAGTCAGCTCAGCGCCAACCAGAAGTGTCGAGATATGAAGGCTTAGTTAAGAAGCGTCGAGCCCCTGGACGTTGCTCGACTTCTTCAGATAAAAAGCGTCGACTAAGTGATGTTTGCTCAACGCCTGAGAAGTAGGAGTCGAGAGCCTCAGTCTAAGGAGTAAGCGTCGAGCGTCTAAATACCGCTCGACGCCTAACTGGAAAAGCGTCGACAGAGATGTTAAGTGCTCAACGCCTCTTCTACAAATACTCTGAACTGAAGAATTTCTTTCACAGCTAGCTGAGCTTTTTGTTTTCATTGAAGACCGTTGAAGATATGACGTCATGCTGACGTAGAAAAGCGTAACAGACATTGCAGATGGAAGGCTATAAATAGAATGCATGACCTATGGGTTGAGGAGTTATTCCGAGTTATGAAGTGAAGAAAAGTGAAGTTAGAAAAGTTTTCCTCTCCTCTCAAAAGCCATTAACATTTCCATCATTTTGAAGAGAAAGTTTGAGATAAAATCTGGAGAAGTTATCTTCCCTTTCAGAACCAATCTAAATTGAAGATCTCATTCAGCAATCTGGTGCTGATACCTCTTTTTGAAAGAAGAAGATCAAGAAGGAAGAATCTGTCTTCCCAAGAAGAAGAACAGTCACCTCAGCCTGACGAATCAAGAAAATCATTTGCTGCTGCTGTTCTATTGAAGATTTCTGTCTGATCATTCAGGCAAATCAAGAAGGCTCAACAAATCTCAAATCTGAGTCTAAATATTCGGTATTCTCTTTATAAATTTCTGTAGGATCTGAGTTGTCAGATCTGAGTGTAGGATCTGTCAAGGATCTGAGTTGTAAGACCAGGTGTGATCTGAGTTGTAGGATTCAGGGGTGAATCTGAGCTGTAGGCCTTGTTATAAAGGCTGAGGTAGGATCTGTGTGATCTGAGTTAGTAAGATCTGTGTGATCCGAGACTGTAAGATCTGTTGTGATCTGAGCTGTAAGACCTGTTTGTGGTCTGAGATCTGGAAGAGCTATAACCTCTATCTAGCACACTGCTAGAAGGGGAGAAGGGGGAAAGTGGATTACCCAAGATACGGGGAACCACTATAAAAATCTGTGTGTTCTTTTCTGTGTATATCTTTATTTCTTGAAAGCTCTGATCAGTTTTATCTCGATTATAGTCAAGAATCGCAATAGTTTTTAAATAACCTATTCACCCCCCCTCTAGGTGATTAACTACCCTTAATTAAAGTCTTTCAAGTGGTATCAGAGGCAGGTTGTTCAAGAAAAGGTTTAACAGCCTGAACAAGATCTCCTAAGGGTAGATTTCTAAAGTCGTGATGGCTAATACAGAAGGAAGCAAAGAATTCACATCTATGAAGCTTCCAATCTGCAGAAAAGAAAACTTTGGTATTTGGAAAGAAAGAGTCAGACTTTTCATGGAAGCATATGATCCTAGGATTTACAAAATAGTTCTAGAGGGACCTTTTGTTCCTATGAAAGTTTCATTTACAGATGGAAATATAAAGACTCCTAAAACCTATTCAGAGATGACCAAAGATGAAGTGATTCTGGCCTCCATGGATAAGAGAGCTCAGAACATCATTGTTAGTGCTATTGAAGATTCAACCTTCCAAAATTTAGTCCATTGCAAAACTGCCAAAGAAATGTGGGAATCTCTTATTGTCTATATGGAAGGGACTGAAGAAGTCAGAGATGACAGGAAGTCACTTCTAAATCAGCAATATGAAGCTTTCAGACAAGACAAGAAAGATTCAATAACAATCTGCTATGAAAAATTCTTCAAGATTGTAAATGGCCTAAAGACTTATGGAAGAACTTTCTCAGATTATGAGCTGAATGATAAATTCTTAAGATCACTGAACAAAGAATGGGATATCAAGATCTGTGCAATCAGAGAAATGGGAAATCTGGGAAACATTCAGCCACAAAATTTATATGGGAAACTATTGTCCCATGAACTTCATCTGAATACCAGAAAAGCTGAGGAAGGACACAGCAGGGAAAATCCTATTGCTTTGAAAGCAGAAAGCTCCAAGAAAAGCAAAGAAAGAATGGCATTATCCCCCAGGATTCCATCTGAATCAGAAGAATCAGAAACCAGTAATTCTGATTCTGAAATATCAGATGGTGAATTGGCACTCTTTACCAAACAGCTAAAAAGAATGTTGAGGAGAAAACAACACTGGAAAACTAGACCCTCTCAATTATCCAGATCTAAGAAGCATTCAAATTTGTCAGAGGGATTCAAACAAGACTCCAAGAAGGACAGGTACAATTCTAAACACAATAAAATTAATTCAGAAGAAATTGTGAGTTTTGGTTGCAGGAAATCAGGACACATGATTGCTGATTGTCCTTCAAAGAGAAAGAACAACAAGAAATCTGACAAAAGACATGAGAAGAGTCTAATAGCGAAAATGGGCAAGGTCACTCTTAGTGATAGTGAATCTCAGTCATCAGACTCAGATAGTGAGGAGGCACTCATAGCTCTGATGGCTGCCAATGAAAATGAAGACAGTCTAAATGATAGACCTATGATAAAAGCCCCACTATCAAGGTCTGATAGTGAAGAGGATGAAGAAGAAAATGCAGGACTCATGGCATTGAGTGATCAAGAAAATCAGGAGACAACTACTGATATAAAGGTACTTGATAAAACTCATCTTTTTGATTCTAATTCTGAAACTGAAATAGATTCATTCTCTTCTGATGAAAATGACTCACACTCTAAACTTCATATAGATGAAATTATTGGAAAATATCAATTAATTCTCAAAGCACTTAAGAAGAGCAAAATGCATAATAAAAGGTTACAAAAAGAAATATCTGAATTAAAGCAAACTGATTCTCAAAACTCTGAGACAGCTGAGTGGCTGAATCAGACAAGTAAAGAACTTAGTAAACTAAAAGTCATGACTATTATTCACATACAAACTTTGAGCACCAAGGAAAAGTAAATAAAAGAACTTGAAGCAAAACTCCTAGCAGAAAGGAAACTTGTAGCAAAGTTCTCAAAACCACAAACTATTCTTCCTATAATAGACACATTCTCTGCACAATATAGATGTGGCATAGGATATGATAGGAATGCAGATAAAAACCCTAAAAGTAATGACAAGGCACCTATACAACCTTTAAAGTTTAACAAAGCCATGTCTATCACAAACAAGCATGATCAAAAAGGTGTGCATAAATTTTATAAGGGTGAATGTTCTAATAGCAAATATAATTTAATTCAACCAAGTAACAATAATGCCAAACCTCTATGCAAAGAAAAAGTATTAACTCATCATGACTCATTTGTATTTAAAGCAAATACTAAATGCAACAAAAAGGAACTAAGACCTGGAGTAAAAACTACTGATAGTAAGAAAACTGAACCAGTAAAAGTCACTAAAACAAATTACATAGCACCTGTAAATAAGGTAATTAAGCAAAACATGAGTCAACATAAAGAAGTAAGAAGACCTCCAAGGAGATATAATAGATATGAATGCTGGTGCTGTGGAAGGGTTGGGCATTTTGCACTTGACTGTTGGTTCAATCCAACTGTTCCAAGATTCAACTCTGGGAGACCAGTATTCAGACCTATGACAACTCTTACAGCTCCAAGAATTATTCAACAACTAAATATTCCAGCTCATACAAACAAGGTTCTAGGACCCAACTTGGTGTGGGCTCCTAAGAAAAGGTAATTTCTCTTTGCAGGGTTGTCCAAAGACCAATCAACTTCCAATCTGGTACTTGGACAGTGGGTGCTCCATGCACATGTCTGGAATAAGAAGTATTCTGGGAAGGGGTGAAAACTGTCTGAAACAGATAAGCGAATAAATCATGTCTATGTAAAATATTTAAGCATCATAGTACATGTCATAACGAAGAAATATTAACTTAAATAAAACGCTAGTAATTCAATATATTAGAGACACCTGACGTGACTACTGTCAGTTCTTCGATAAATACAAACATGCACGGGTATCGAGCGACTCTTCACCTTCCCGAACTATAAATAGAACGACTACCTATAGTCCAAGCTATCGACACTTCCAATTCTTTTCTTTGTCTCCGTCGATTCATCCTCACAACCTCATGGAAAAAGAAGGCAGCATTCTCGGATCAGGAAAATCCTTAGCTCAGAATGACCCTCTCCTCCACTGTATTTCAACTCTTTTAGCCACTCAAAAAGAACAGATAGAGAATTCCATACAGAAGATCATCAGTGAATTCAAGAATGAGACTAAAACAGAGATAGATTCAATAAAGAAAGAAGTCCTTAATTTCAATACTCAACATGTCCACTTCATAGAACTGATTCTGAACAGGATCAATGTCCATGAGCAAAACTTGAATGCCCGTATATTGGAGGTTAGAGACTTCGTGGATGCAGGAAATCAGGTAGCCCTGCAGCAATTAGTCGGACTGCAACACTCCTTATCTGAAGACGTCTAGGAGATGGAGGAGAATGTTAAAGAGGAGATCAAGGAGGTTGGTAATAAAAATATTTGTGCCTGCTCACTCCAAGCAATGTGGGTGAGTAATCAAGTAAAGGAAGTGCTTCATGTGACCTCGTGTAAATATGCACTCACTGAACCCTCTTCATGCTCCGACTCTGATGCTTATGGAGGCAATTCGGATGAGTCATCTTCATCTAAGAAGAGAAGAAGAGCATCCAGTGTGGAGTACCAGAAGAAAAGGCTAAGTGAGATTGAACAGGACCCCGAAGCTGGAAGATGGAGTCCCCGTTCAAGGGAAATCATCACAGAATCATGGATCGCGTTCGGACATCCTCAGATCGATCATGGAAGAGTATACTCTTCAATAGAATGGAATCAACATCAGAGAGAGATGGATGCAAGGGAGTATCACAAATTGGCTTTTCCCCATGGTCCTCCTCCTCCTCCTCCAAAGAAAATATCGAAGCCCCTCCACTTCTTTAAACGAAAGAAGAAGAAGGAAGACTGCACCAGCAATGTCATCTTGCCTTTCAATATTTAAAAATCACTTATCTATTGAGCTCATATCATGATAAGAACAATTTGTTAAGTTATATGACTTATCTTAAATGTGAATGATTATAAGGCATATGCCTGTAATATTTTTTTTGGTATGATATTCATAACATGCAATCACTGTTATGTTTATTGCTTGCTGTTAAATTAACAACATGATATGCACTTTGTGTGTCTATATTGGAAAATATCATTATATATGTGTATGTGCTAGACACTAGTTGCAGATTTTGCAGGATGCAAGGAGGATAGAAAAAGTACATCTGGTACATGTCAATTTCTTGGCAAAAGACTAATATCTTGGAGTAGCAGGAAGCAGACAAGTGTGGCTATTTCCACGGCAGAATCTGAATACATTTCAGCTGGAAACTGTTGTGCTCAGCTACTATGGATTCAACACCAACTCCAAGACTATAAAGTTCAGCTAAGTAAATCTCCTCTATTTTGTGATTCAACTAGTGCAATTGCTATAGCCAACAATCCAGTATCTCATAGCAGAACTAAGCATATAGAAATAAGATACCATTTCATTAGAGAACATGTAGAAAATGGAGATATCTCAATTAAATATGTTCCAACCGAAAAACAGGTTGCTGACATATTTACTAAACCCCTGGATGAAACTAAATTCAATAATTTTAAAATTGAATTAGGTATATTAAAAATGGATTAAAGCTATTTTGGATTAAATAAATAAAAATAATGATTGAGATCCATTTGGTGAGTGAAGAAGTTATCTGGCGTGGAAAGAAGATACTTGGCGTCGAGAGAAAGTATTTGGCGTCGAGATGTCACCTGGCGTCGACTGAAGATATATGGCGTCGAGCGATCTCAACGCTTATGCAAACATAGCTAGGCCATCTCGACAGGGTCAATTTAAACCACTAGATCAAATTTTTCAAACAAGTTAGGCGCGCGGCTATTCATCTTCTTGAACTAGAACTTCTATAAATAGGGAAGACACTTCGTTAGTGCCCTAGTTCTCTAAGTTTGAAATTGTCTGCCCTAGAAAATCACTCTATCAATTCTTTCTCTCTTCGTTCATCAACAACAATGCCTCCCAAAAGCAATGAGTATCTCTATGAGGGAAGTGAACTTGTTCGAAATGGATTCCAATCAGCTTCTGTGGAGATCAAATCAACAATCGAATTAATCTACAATGCAGGACTAGAATTTGTACTGTCTGAATCAACTCTCATCTGGAAACGAGAGGTATTAGAGCTATACTCTAACATAGTAATAGACTCCGTCAATTCAAAGATTAAGTCCAGTGTGAATGGTAAGAAGATTAAAATAACTTCTTCTAGACTAGCTAAGGCACTAGAATTGCCTAGGTTAAAAAGGAATGAAGAAGAAGAAGAGGTGACCTCTGAACAGATTAGATTAGCACAAATCTGGTGCGGAATTGAAACGTCATGAGAAATCACTGGAAGTATTCAGAGAAAGGGAATGAATTCAAAAGGTAAATTGATAACAGATGTTATAGGAAAGGGACTGTTGTGCAAGACTGGATCACATGACAAAGTTTCTAGAAAAATGTTTATTCTACTGACAAGGATTATTCATTCTCTGAGAACAGACTGGGGAAGAGTTGTGTTTGATAGGATAGTTGAATGTATCCAAGTACCCAACATGGGTAGAATATTGTCATTATATTTAGTAAAAGTCTCTCCTGACTCCTTGAATAATAAACTTGGATCAAAGATAAATCACATGAAGAAAATGGATATGAAAATGATAGAGAGATGGGACAGAATTTTATCTAACCGTCCTCCAGCAGATCCTTCTCCCAAGCAGAAGAAAGCAAAGAAGCAAAAGAAGAAGAAGGCTTCTTCAAGCTCTTCAAGTTCATCCATCTCATCCTCCTCCAAAAGAAAATCTAAATCTACTCCAATTCATGATCCAAACCTTTCAACATCAGAAGATGAAGAAGGGAATAATGCAAGGGATAGTTCTCCTGATACTCCAAGGGATGAGAGTAAGAAAGGAGAATAAGAAGGAGGAAGTCTTCATGTATCTCCTACTGGACTTGAAGGAGTTGTACTAAATGAGAAAGAGACACAAGATGAGATTCCTGCTCAGAAAAATTCTGAAATGAGCAAGGTAGCAGTTGAGGGGGAGGCTCAGGATGAGAACCCTGTTCAGGATAAAATTGATCTGATCAATGCAGAGACTGAGGGGGAGCCTCAAGATGAATTCCTAGCTGAAGGTAATGCACCATTTGAGGGGGAGTCTCAGGCTGAGATCCCTGCTAGAGAGAATTCTGAAATAGATGCTATGGAAGTAGAAGGAGAGCCTGAAGCACCAAAAAAATCTGCTGAGAAGGTTATCAAGATAGAATCCTCTAGCTCCCATATGAGCCAGAGAGATGATTCCTTCATCAGAGAAGAAAGTAGCAAAGGTGTTGAAATGGAAAAGGAGATCCATGTGGATCTTAGTCCTATTCTTCCTCAGCTGGAAGTGTTGCTGAATAATCAAAGAAGATTATTAGAACAATATATTGAGGAGAATAATACAAAAATGAAAAATGAAGTAGATTTCCAACTGAAATTGGTTAGATTTGAAGTGAATCATCAGATATCCGCATTAAGGAAAGAGATGGTAAAGTTCTTTAAGAGGGCTGGTGTTTCAGTAGATTATACAACTGAGCAGCTTGATGTACTCAAAGAAAATCAAAGGTTATTAAAGAATCTCAAGCTGCAATTACAACGACAGTGAATGATGTGCAGACAAACCAAGGAATACTAAGTAGCAATATGCATGTTCTATATAAAGAACAGGTAGCTCAAATCTTAACAAGTGCAAATAAGGTTGAAGCTAGACTGCAACAGCAGAATGCTGATATCTTGGCTAAAATTGATGAGAGCTCCTCAGTTCTAAAAGATCAAGCAAAGTTGCATGCAGATACTATAGATGATCATCTCTTTAAAGTAAAGAAAACCATTGAAAGTGGGGTTAATCACTTGGCAGGTCAGGTCAGATTTCAGAAGAATACTTTGAGAGAACACATTGTTGAAGAAGTCCTAAAGGGGGAGAGGTCAATGATTCAAGCTAGTTCTGAACATGCTATGTGGACCTCAAACTCTATAAGAGAAACTCTTGGATATTCTCCTATAGACTATGGGAATGATCAAGTCTCTGAGACAAGGCCAGCCTCTCTTACTCAGGTTTAAAAACAGATTGCTAAAATGTATAGTCCTGAGAATAAAAGTAAAAGAGAGAATTTTACTAGTGAGCAAGTAGAATCAAGTAAGAGAAAGTTCAGAGAAGAGGTTCAATCAAGAGTTGATTTTGAACATTGGTCTCCATCTTCCAGAGAATTGATTCTATCAGCATGGGAAATTGTGAAAAATAACTCAGAGGAAAGAGGAAAGTGGTATTCTGAAGATGAATGGTTAAAGCATATGGATCAAGAGGAACTAAAGATCAAATTCAAGGCTGACAAAATGGCTGGGAAGGTCCAGGCAGGAGAAATGGAGCCAATCAGATACTTCCCAAAGCCATTTGGCTATTTTAAGAGGAAAAAGGAAGTTGCTGAAGCACTCTCCAAAAGAGCCAAAAGAGGAATTGAATTCAAGAATCCTGGACAGCTTTAGAAATTTAATCTTTATTTTTCACTTTCAGAAGAATGTAATTGATATATTTTTGAACAATCTTGATGAATTCCCAGTGTGAACTATTCTTCATGTTCATATCTATACATAAGCCTGTGATGTGATTCTGTCTCTCTACATGACATCTTTTTCTGAATTGCCTATATTTTTATGCTTATATAAGAAACCATGTCTGAGATAATTTTTGTGGATAGAATGTTTTGGTAATCTAATTTTATAAAGTTTGATACTCTTTATTTTTGATTATCTGTATAGAGTTTAGAACACATTGTTTATCTTTGAAAAGAGAGATATATCATTGACTGAGATTATGACTTCTTCAAATAGGGGAAGATTGTTGGGATCATTGCCCACAATGTCTTAGATTTGGAGAAGTCCATTCTTAAGTCAAAGATATATCTCAGAATGTATTTGATATACTCTCTAGAATCAATGTGCAGGAGATCAGGTCAGGCAAAAAGTTTATGGAATTCATTCAAGTCCACAAGCGTCGAGACATCATACATCGCTCGACGCCTGTGACCCAGAAGCGTTGACTCATGTCTACTACTCAAATAGACAAGGTCGCCGCTGAAGTTCTGAGACCAAGTTTGGAAGCGTCGAGCCAAGTTATATTGCTCGACGCCTTGGAAAGAGAAGTGTCGACTTAACCTCAGTCAGCTCAGCGCCAACCAGAAGTGTCGAGATATGAAGGCTTAATTAAGAAGCGTCGAGCCCCTGGACGTTGCTCGACTTCTTCAGATAAAAGCGTCGACTAAGTGATGTTTGCTCAACGCCTGAGAAGTAGGAGTCGAGAGCCTCAGTCTAAGGAGTAAGCGTCGAGCGTCTAAATACCGCTCGACGCCTAACTGGAAAAGCGTCGACAGAGATGTTAAGTGCTCAACGCCTCTTCTACAAATACTCTGAACTGAAGAATATCTTTCACAGCTAGCTGAGCTTTTTGTTTTCATTGAAGACCGTTGAAGATATGACGTCATGCTGCCGTAGAAAAGCGTAACAGACATTGCAGATGGAAGGCTATAAATAGAATGCATGACCTATGGGTTGAGTAGTTATTCCGAGTTATGAAGTGAAGAAAAGTGAAGTTAGAAAAGTTTTCCTCTCCTATCATTTCCATCATTTTGAAGAGAAAGTTTGAGATAGAATCTGGAGAAGTTATCTTCCCTTTCAGAACCAATCTAAATTGAAGATCTCATTCAGCAATCTGGTGCTGATACCTCTTTCTGAAAGAAGAAGATCAAGAAGGAAGAATCTGTCTTCCCAAGAAGAAGAACAGTCACCTCAGCCTGACGAATCAAGAAAATCATTTGCTGTTGCTGTTCTATTGAAGATTTCTGTCTGATCATTCAGGCAAATCAAGAAGGCTCAACAAATCTCAAATCTGAGTCTAAATATTCGGTATTCTCTTTATAAATTTCTGTAGGATCTGAGTTGTCAGATCTGAGTGTAGGATCTGTCAAGGATCTGAGTTGTAAGATCAGGTGTGATCTGAGTTGTAGGATTCAGGGGTGAATCTGAGCTGTAGGCCTTGTTATAAAGGCTGAGGTAAGATCTGTGTGATCTGAGTTAGTAAGATCTGTGTGATCCGAGACTGTAAGATCTGTTGTGATCTGAGCTGTAAGACCTGTTTGTGGTCTGAGATCTGGAAGAGCTATAACCTCTATCTAGCACACTGCTAGAAGGGGAGAAGGGGGAAAGTGGATTACCCAAGATACGGGGAACCACTATAAAAATCTGTGTGTTCTTTTCTGTGTATATCTTTATTTCTTGAAAGCTCTGATCAGTTTTATCTCGATTATAGTCAAGAATCGCAATAGTTTTTAAATAACCTATTCACCCCCCCTCTAGGTGATTAGCTACCCTTAATTAAAGTCTTTCAATTCCGCTGCGCATATGTGATATGTTGTATTATCATTTCTGAAATGGTATTAAGAAAACCCAACATTTCCTACCCGGGTTCTCGTGTTCCAAGGTACAACTTCAAATGCAGCCTGCCTCCCCCATCCTGCAACCTGCCCGCCAGAAGCCACAGCCCGTTTCGCCTATCCAGCAACTTGCCCGCCGGAAGTCACATCCCGTTTCGCCTATCCGGCGGCCTGCCCACAAGTAACCGCAACTACAACGGTCTGTTACTCGCTTCCTCCCCTTTATGAGGATGCCGAAGAAATCTATCCATTCAAGAATGAAATTCGGGGAGAGCCGGCCCCAGATATTTTCAGAGAACCACGTTTGCCGGCATATCATGGGGAGTCTGATCCGGCAGTACATTTGCAAGCCTTCGAGTCAGCTGTTGCACTAAAGACTCTTACAGATGCAACCAAATGTAAACTTCTTGTCACGTCTTTTGACGGGCAAGCAAGAGAATGATTTTATGGATTACACCCCCAATCCATCAGATGCTTTGCTGAACTCAGGAGAGAGTTCTTATTAAGGTTCTCAACTTCCAAGAAGAGAAAAGACGGCCTAGCGGCTCTTTTCGAGATCAAGCAGCGTGAATGCGAAACATGAGGTCATTTTGTTGATCGATTTCAGAAGGAAATCATGGGAATACAGAATGTAGACCCAGAACTGTATTGAGTGGCATTGATTCATGGCCTGAGAGAAGGGCCATTAAAATTCAAAGCACAAATCAGCGAACCTAAATCTTACCAGGAAATGATCAGCCTAGCCAACATGTTTATTAGAGGCGAAAGGGGGAATCCTGGTTATATTGCTAAACTGCTTACCGATAAAGAACCATCCAGATATTCTGCCAATCACCAACCGTACCACCATCAGACAAGACAAGATTTCGAACCCCGAGCTCAAAGGGGAAGAAATTTCAGGCATAGACAACCTCCATTTGGCCATCAAAAGTTTCAGGAGCAGAAACTGCCGCTGGCCATCACACCAGCTCCTTCCGTGCCGGTCCAACAAATAATGGCGGTGTATCTGCCACAATACACTGTGCCTCCACCTCAAGTCACCTCATATGATGATTCACATGAATCTTTTACTCCCTTGAATGTAACAATGAACGAGGTCGTTCAAATTCTGCAGAAGAGGCCTGATTTCAAGAGGTCAGCTCCTTTGAGGTCTGATGTTCAAAACCGAAATCCAAACCTCTACTGTGAATATCATAAGGAGGGAGGGCATTTGACCGAGGACTGTCGCGCCCTTCGCTTGTTAGTTGAGAAACTCTTGGGGGAAGGAAAGCTTCGGGGTCTGGTTCAGAAGGAGGTGTCTGACAAACCCTCCACTTCGAAGGCAAAAGAAGTAATTGAGATCAGTTGGGAATGCACGGATGTTGAAGATATCAGTCATTATGGCGACATTCATCCAACTGGAGAATGTGTATAAGTAAATGATGATGGCCCTCTTGGCCATGTTTACTGCATTCATGGGGGAGCCGGGCCTGAATCTTCCAAAAAATCAAGTGTCGCCAGAGTGTTCAAGAAAGAAGTGGCAGCCACTTCAACTGCCTCCCCGGAGAGATCAGTCATCACTTTTGGTCAAGATGATCTCTCTCCAAACTCAAATCCTTTCGATGATGCCGTTGTAATCAAGGCCATCATAAAGAATTATACAGTGCATAAGATCTTGATCGACACAGGAAGCTCCGTCAACCTCCTTTTCCGTCCAACTTTTGAAGCCCTGATGACCAGAAAGCCTTTGATTTCTACCAAAGGGCCCCTCTACGACTTCTCGGGAGAGAAGAAGGAGGTAGAGGGATGCGTAAAGCTTTTGGTGACATTGGGAGGTATTACGAAGCTCGTCAACTTTGTGGTAGTGGATGCTCCGAGAAGTTATTGTGCCACATTTGGAAGGCCAATTCTGAATACTCATCGAGCAGTGGTGTCAACCTTCCACCTGGATATCAAGTTTGCTGCAGAGGGGAGGCAATATCGGATCCGGAGTGATCCAAATGTGGCTCGAGAATGTTATGTCAAAATAGTTAACATGATTATAGATTCTCCACTCACCGAGTATCCAGCTGTTACCCTTGAAGTAGCCATGCCTCCGGAAGTTGCCGAGGAAAATAAGGACCATGAAAGGGTTCACTTAGAACCTACCCAAGAGAACCAAGAAGTCCTCATTGCTGAGGGGGAAGAGAAGAAGTTGATTATCAATGCTGAACTGCCTGAAAAGGAGAAGCTCCAGCTGATTACTTGTCTCTTAGAAAATCTGGACATCTTTGCCTGGTCAACAGAGGATATGCCGGGAGTGGACCTAGATATAGCCTGCCATCATCTCAACATCTCCTCCGAATTCAAGCCAGTTCAGCAAAAGAAAAGAGAAGTGGCAACCAAGCTGGCGGTTCCTATCAGAGAAGAAGTTGCAAAACTTCTTAAAGCAGGTTTTATTTCTGAAATCCAATACCCCACCTTGATGTCAAACGTTGTAATGGTAAAAAAGCCAGGGGGAAATGACGTATGTGTGTGTATTTCACGAAACTTAATAAAGCGTGTCCCAAAGATTGTTATCCCTTGCCTTGGATAGATATATTAGTTGATTCCGCGGTTGGATAATATTTTATGAGCTTTCTTGATGCTTTCTCTGGTTACCATCAAATTAAAATGCACAAACCCGATATCCCCCATACATCTTTCATAACAAATGATGGGTGTTATTGTTATTTAGTAATGCCTTTTGGTCTTAAGAATGCGGGTGCAACTTACCAGAGGATGATGGACACTGTCTTTAAACAACAAAAAAGGAAGAATCTCGAAGTATATGTCGATGATCTCCTGTTAAAAAGTAAAACTTTTTCTACACACTTAGAAGACCTTGTAAATACTTTCTCTACTCTACGAAGGTTCAAATTGAAGTTGAATCCGTTAAAATGCGTCTTTGGAGCAAATAAGGGGAAATTTCTTGGACATCTTCTCACCCCTGATAGCCTTGCACCAAATCCTGATAAGGTGGAGGCTATCCTCGATATGACTCCTCCTCGTACACCAAAGGAAGTTCAATAATTAGGAGGAAGGTTGGCATGCCTAAGTCGATTTATCTCTAAGTCAGGAGATAAAAGTGCTCCATTCTTTAAAATACTTCGAGGAGGGTCTAAGTTTGAGTGGAACGAAGAATGCGACAATGCTTTCGAGCACTTAAAGAAACAGTTGACGTCGACTTCTTTGCTCCAGAGCCCTCGAGAAGGGGAGACATTGTTCTTATATTTAGGGGTCGGTCCGGACGCGGTAAGCTCCGTCCTCGTTTGGAGGAAAAGAAGAAGCAATTTCCTATCTACTATGTTAGCCATATCCTCAAGGATGCGGAAACTAGATATTCGATCTTGGAAAAGCTAGCTTTAGCTTTAGTCATGTCATCTCGCAGACTTCGCCCCTATTTTCAGGCGCATCCTATTCAAGTAGTCATAGATAATCCTTAGAGGAGTATATTGGAAAAGCCAGATCATTCGGGAAGGCTGGCTAAATGGGCAATTGAGTTAAGCGAATTTAAAATATCTTACATTCCAAGAACATCAATCTAGGCACAGGTGTTGGCCGATTTCCTAGTTGATACTACATAAATTAGTCCAGAAAAAGCATAAAGATCTCCATTATCTTGGATAATATATGTGGATGGGGCTTCGGGCAGAAACTCTGCGGGAGCAGGTGTTGTCTTAATCAACCCGAATGACATTAAGCTGGAACAAGCTATCAAGTTCTTCTTTCCGGTTACGAACAATCAAGCAGAATATGAAGCACTCTTGGCTGGATTGACGCTCGCGAAAGAACTGGGCATAGAATATGTGCACATAAAGACAGTTTCTCTAGTAATGGCTTCACAATTGCTGGAAACTTTGAAACTAGGGAGCCGATACTAAAGAAGTATTTAATCCTCGTAAAAGAGGAGATTGGAAGATTCAAATCATTTATCATCGAACATATCCCAAGGGCCCAGAATGAGGAAGCAAACGAGCTGTCGAAGTTTGGACTTCCATCAGGGGGAGTAACATTAGAGCTGTTTCATCTGGCAATAGAAGAAGGGGAGGTAATGCAAATTGATCAGCAGCCTTCCTCGAAGGACCCGTTTGAGTTATTCTTGTCCAAAGGGGAATATCATCCATCAGTCAAAGATAAAAGAAGATTCAAAAGAAAAGTGGCCAATTACTATCTTATAGCAGGAATTCTTTACAGAAAGACATTCATCTCTCCTCTAGCAAGATGCTTTTTAGAAGAAGAAGTTCCCACCATACTCCAGGAAGTTCACTCAGGGGAATGCGGAAGTCATTCCGGTGCGAAGACTCTAGAGAAAATAATCCTAAGACAGGGATACTTTTGGCCGACAATGAGGAAAGACGCAGAAGCTTTTGCTAAGCGATGCGTCCAGTGCCAGAAATTTGCTCCGCTTCAGCTCCATCCAGCCCAGGCACTCAGGTCAATAACCGCACCATGGCCGTTTGCGGTTTGGGGAATGGATCTCGTTGGACCCTTTCCCACTACTAGCGGTCAACGTCGCTTCATAATTGTGATGATAGATTATTTCAGCAAGTGGATTGAGGCAAAAGCATTGGACAAAACTACTACACAGATCATCAGGAATTTCATCTGGGGGGAGATCGTTTGCCGACATGGGATTCCGTTAGCAATTGTCACTAATAATGGCCCGCAATTCAACAATTCGGAAATGATTAATTTCTGTGACCAAGTTGGGATTGATCTTCGATTCTCATCTGTTCATCATCCTAGGAGTAATGGGCAAGTGGAGGCTACTAATAAACAAATTCAATATCTTCTGATGAAAAGAGTTCTCAATCATAAAGGGAACTTGGCTGAACAACTTCCGTCCATTCTTTGGACTCTACGCACCACACCATCTTCGGCCACAGGGGAAACTCCGTTCAAACTATCTCATGGTTCAGAGGTAGTTGTTCCAATAGAGTTCGAGGTGGTCAGTCCCAGGGTAATGTATGCACATCAGGGTGGCGAAGCATGGATAGAGGCTAATGATGAAGGAATAAATTACAGTTTGGACTTTATTGAAGAACTCTAGGATGAAGCAGTACTTAGACAAGAGGAGGTGAAAAGGAGGATGGCATGGTATTTTGATAAACACGTCAGAGTCAAGCAATTCATGGTGGGAGACCTCGTGTTGAAGAAAGTGGATGCTGCAGCCAGGTCAGGTTCTGTGGGAAAGCTAAATATGAACTGGGCAGGTCCATTCATCATCAAGGAGGTACTCAAAAGTGGAGCTTATCGTCTTCAAACAAGTAATGGAGAAGACATCCCGCGTACTTGGAGCGGCGATGAACTGAAACAGTTCTATCCTTACAAATTATTTCTCTTTCATTTTTTGGAACTTTCATGATTGATTGAATGGAGGAACATCATACTGACACTTTTCCTTGTCTGGTGACTTGTTTGTTTTCATTACTCATTATCAAACTCACTGAACCGCAGAGACATCGCCAAGTTATACTTGCACCCCCTCGGATTGTAGTCATTAGCGTAATACAATGATGACCACATGTAGTGGGGAGATTTCGCACACGTGCAGTGGAAGCTTGCCAATTCCCGTGCGGTGGTCTTCAGAACTTTGGATCCCGGCCAGCATCTAACACACCTCTGCATCAAGGGAGGTCTAGGTGACTGTTAGCTCTGTCGTGCCCCGAAAGGGATATGGTTACAGTTTTGATGATCTTTCTGAGGAAAGCAATGTTCGCCGCCTAGGTCCACCTGCCCAACTGATCATCTTAGTCTGTAACTAGCGAACACTCCTAGGTACTCTCAAGCGGTGCCTAAAGGGGACCCACAACTGAGTTGATCTCTCTGAGGAAAGCAATGTTCGCCGCCTAGGCCCACCTGCCCAATTGATCAACTCGGCTTGTAACCCTAGGCAGGAGAGTAGTTGAGTCATTTACAGTTTTGATGACCACTTGAGGAAAGCAATGCTTGCCTCCTAGGCGCACCTGCCCACTTGGTCATCAAAGTCTGTACTTCCTTTTTCTTTACAGGAAATTATCTCTCGTATGATCTTCGATCATTCGAAGAAAGTGGTACCAAACAGGTACAAATATTGGCCCACTGGGCTTGAAAAAGGGAAAAAATATTAAGACCGGGCGGTTTGATGTTTTCAAACCGACCGGCTTGTGTGAACAACAGGTGAATTAGTAGCATGATATGCTAACCAAATGATTAAGGCTTGTTTAGCCGAACGGCTAGAAAGATACCTAGCTTCCAAGCTAGAAAACAGGTCATCACAGGTTAAGCCGCGAGGCAATAAACAGGTTGTCAATAAAAACCCTTAACCGATCGGGTTATTTGGGTAATCTGTGGAATTCAATATAATATCTCAGCATGGTATCATATGTTCATTCCGATTCGGATTGAGAACTTCAACTAATCGCGCGACTTGGAGTAGTAAAAGCTATAAAAATTGTCTATATAATTTGCTAAGCATCGCGAGGTATGTCCGCGCGGTCTAAATCAACTCTCTCAAAAAGAGCTGGAGTTCTCACAACATAATGTAATTGATCAACTCAGTTTATTGATTGGCCGAATTCTGTGCTGACCGCGAGATCTAATTATTATCTTGATAAAGTCTATTGATCTGTGGGATTGTATGCAAACCGCGCGACCTAATTATCATCTTGATCATCATTGTTATCTTGATAAACACAATTTATTGATCGACCGGATTGTGCGCGGACTGCACGATCTATTTATTGTCTTGGTCATTATTATTATCCGGGCTTATCATGTCAGGATAGTTTCATCTAAGAATTTTTTTGGGGAATCATATTATCAAGTCGCCCGAAGTATATTATAATCGCACGGTTCGATTTTTGATGGATTAAGTTTGGGGATATTATATTTGTAATGATATCGAAGAGATCGCTTGTTCTAACTGCACGACCTGTTATTTGTGATGAGCATTTGTAGAAATTTATTTCAGATACTTTCAAGTCTGCTGGAATGATGATGTATTCTAATCGCCCGAGCAGCGCCTTATAGAATTCGGGTTATCGACTACCAAGAATTCTCATATCATAAATGCCAGAACTCCAAGAAGCTCAGATTGGATAATAGCCGCGCGGCTAGATCTATTCTCAGGAGGATTCAGGAAAGAATTCATATTTTATAAGAGAACTGATAATGCTAAATCTAGTTAGTTTAATTAGGTTATTTTTAGGATATTTACTCTTACTTTTTGCTTATTGTTGTTTACCTAAATGCAATTTTGGTTCATTTTCCTATTTTTAGTGCTAACTTAAGTTTTCTGAATTTTCAGGTCAAAAATGCAAAATTTCCTAAGTCACGCCCTAGGTCACGCCCGTGACCTAGGGCGTGTAAGTTGCTGTTTCCAGTTAAGCTGCTGCCAACATAATTCAGAAGATCTGGTCAGACACGCCCAAAGTACACGGCCGTGACACACAAGTCACGCCCGTGACACGCAAGCCACGCCCGTGACCAGCCCGTGAACAGCTCAGATTCGACCAGCTGACCACTGAATTGGTCACGCCACTGTTACACGGGCGTGCTTCCAGTCACGCCCGTGACTGCCACGTCAGCCAGCCGCCAGCGCCCATGATCGCCGCCAGCGCCCATGACCCGACTAACCACCGAAATGGTCACGCCCTCAGTCACGGGCGTGACCTAGGGCGTGACCCATCAAATCGCGTCAGAATCGTGCGCCGAACCTGATCCAAGCCGCAGAATTGATTAAACAATGTCACGCCCCTAGTCACGGGCGTGACTGAGGGCGTGACCGAGGCAGAAAAATTTCTATAAATTGAAATGACCTCCAAGCTTTCCCCATTCAGTTTTTGGAGAGAGAACTAGTGCTACTACTCTATTTTCAGTGTTTTTTATGTCATTTTATTCTCTTTCTCTCTCTCTCTCTCTTATTTCAATGCATTTCCTTTTCTAGTTTTCATATGAATGTTGTAATGCCTTTGTAATTTCCTTTTATAGTGTATTACTAATGCTTAGTAGGCTTTCCATGCAATTGTAATCTCAGTTGAACTTTTGTTTAATAAAAATGGTATGTTTTTGTTCTCTTAAAATCTTCATCATTTCTCTCTCCTACCCCTCCACCATGAGTAACTAAATCCTCATAGTACTCGATCTTGATGATCTGAGGATGAGTTGATCAAGTTATGATCCTTTAGTCTTCTTTCACTTTCTAAAGTGTTGGGCCTTATATTTACTCTTAATTAAAATTTAGTGGAGCTATATTATCGATATATAATCCCCACCTTTGCTTTCATTCTTGGCTAGCCGAGAGGCCGATAGTCTAAAGTGAGCACTTAAGAGTAAAGAGAGTTACACACATTTCTCGAGAGAGAATGACGTAAATCTCCTGGATTGGAGTCAAACCCAATAGCGGGGTTCACCACTTAAAGCGAGTTTTAGGTATTCGAATACGGGACGAGAGTTCGGTCGGATTTTCCTAAACTCAGTTGGGCATATCTTCGAGAGAAGCATGTTCAAACTATAGGAACCCCCACGGTCAAGCTGCCCTTACTTTATTAAGTTTTAAGTTTGCTTTTGAATTTTGATCAACTTAGGCCGAAGTAAGTCAAGATCGAGTGCTATTTCTTAATCATCGTTTAGCCGTACTTTTATCCAGCTTTTATTTCAACTTAGCAGACAAAACCTCCAAAAAATTATTAAGATAAAATAATAGTAATTCGTTTGAGTATAAGTAATCAACGGTTCTCGGATTTTAATACGACACTTGTGTCCTATACTACAGTTCGATAGGTATAATTGCCTTCTCGGATTGCTAGTTCGGATTTTATTTCGTGCAAGCGGAATTTTAATCAACAAGAACACGAAAGCAAAGTTGAAGCCGGACAATTACAAGTAGGTAGAAAGTCGCAGAAACAAACAGAGGAACATGTAACTATCTTTTCATTGATCATTCCCAAAAGTTACATATGCTTATATATAAACCGACCGGCTAACATAATTAAGCCGTCGGCTACAAAAGGAAAACAAAAAAAATACAAAGTTTAACTACTCGTCCGTCTTAAGTCTTTTGATCGCAGGAGAAGTTGAATCTTCACTACCATCAATGTCAACATCAGGAGAATGTTCGCCCAGCTTGAGTCTTTTAGCCGCAGGAGAATTTAAATCTTCACCATTATCATTAACTTCAGGCGAGTATCTCTCACTACCCGAAGAAGAACCGGACGAGTTGCTGCTCGAGCTACTTGAACTGCCCGACCTCCTGCGCTTAGACCGCTCGGTCTCTTCTTCAGAGTCATCAGACTCCGAATCCGAGCCGCTCTTCCTCTCATCCTCTGCCGCAGCGACCTCATCAGCGGCTTTTTCTTCCTCTTCTTCCTCGCTGCTCTCATTTTCCGAGCTGCTTCCCCCAACTTTATCTTTCACTTTGTCTCCCCGCTTAATTCTATCCAGCTTCTTTTGTAGAGCCGGATAGGCATAAAAAAAGGTAAAATTCTCAAAACCCGGAGCCAGGCCGTCGAGCTCTCACATGCGATTAAAGGATCCATCAATCCCGTCAGCGATCAGAGGAAATACCACTTCCTGGAAAATCAGATTCTTGGAGTCATATTTATTATGTCAAAAGAAAACAAGGTTAGACCGCCCGGTTTGAGTAACACAATAATCGGCTGACAAGGTGATAACTTACCAACTCAACCTCCTTTAGTCGCGCGCTCTCCTCTTTTAGTTCGGCGACCTCTTTTTCTAAATGACTATTTTTTTGTTTAACCTCTTGAAGGTCATGCCCATGTAGTGATTGGTCATAAAACTCTTCGCACCAACTCGCGCGGCTAGCCGAGCGAGCTCCTCGTCAGGAACCTTCCTCAACTTTCTGAAATTTTGCCGACCATATAGAGCCATACCAACGTTCTCTGCATGGCAACCGGACTTCTCATTTCCCCAGTGAGGAAGCGCAGTGGAGACTTGGACGCAGTCTCCTCCTGGATGCCAACTCAAAGTCGGGCGGCCTTTCAAATCCTTCACAGTGCCGAGGGTGTGAAGGGAAGAATAATCGCCGGAAGAGGCCGATTCTTCGTCATCTGACACTAGCGGCTTGTTTTTTCCCAGCTTTTGCCTCTTTTTCCTCTGGGTCAGAATCAAGCCGGCCGGGTTGACCGGCTTGTTCTTAGGGACGATGGCTTCAGCTGCAAAATAGAAGTAAAAATATCAGAACGAAAGGTCGAGCGATCAATATCAGGGCAGAAAGCGGGTTGAAAGAAACTTACTGTCTTCAGGTCGGATATGTCCCAACTCGGAAAGCAGTAGGACATAGTAACCTACATTAAGTTGCTCGGTTTTAAGAAGCGAATAGGTTTCCCGCTCAACCTTGTTAACCGCGATCTTTTTAAAAATCTCCTCTGACCGCACCTGCGGGTTAGGATTCAGCAAGCCCAATCGGCCTTCGAATATCAAGTATCTCTCGGACCAGTTCGCAACCTTGTTCGCAAGGTTGACCATCTTCAACCCTCTACAGCCTAAATATAAGTGGCCCCTGAACTTCAAATCCGCATCTGCAATCGCCCGGACAGAGAAGATCTTTCTGAATAAGTTCATCGAAAAGCTGACCCTCTCAGATCTCAAGTAGGAAACGAAGCTGAAAATGGCCGCAATCGAGTTGGGGGAAAGCTGTCCGGGCACAACTCCATAATGATCGAAAACTTGGGTGACTTCAAGGGGTAATGGGAACTTGAAACCGCTGTCAAAATGGTCGATCGGGATGGCTATCTGGTTGGGAGTGGAAGAGTTTATTCGCTCATCGGAGTGGAAGCCGCGCGAGCAGGGGACTCACTGCCATGTGTTTTCAACGAACTCGTCTAACTAGGCTTTTGTCAGACGACATTCATCATGATCAGCAGAATGAAAAGCCAAGGCCGCATCAGCTCACGTAGCAGACATCTTCTCAGCTCGCTGCGACTTGCTCTTAGACCGCATCTTTAGCTCTCGTAGATTGAGTCTTTGGAAGCGCTCCTACTTATAGGGATAATGATCTGCATTTAGCAAAGTCAAATCACGGTTAAAAATTTAATCGCGCGGTCAACATCTATATGTTCCAAGCATTCGAAGTCCTGCGAAAGGAAAAGTGGCGGCTATTTATTCTAACCGCGCGACAAACTCCATACATAAAACAAGTTATATCACAAGCAACAAGTTACAAACAATAACCCAAGCGTACAGACAAGCCGCGCGGCCTATAGAGCAGATTAGAGATCAGAAAAAGTTTCAAGTCAGAAAACATCCAACAACAAATCACACGGGTTCTAGAGAAAGTCGGGCTTCACAAGCATTAATTGAATTAACAAATAGCAATTTCATCAGAACAATCAGCCAGCGATTAAAAGTTGTCCAAAGGACCGAATAAAAATATTATTACAAACATGAAAAGTTCTAAAAGAAAGTCACCCTTTACCGGCGATGATTGTTTGGCGGAGCATCTTCTCAGTGCAATCGCACGACTTGATCTGTGATATGAAGGACCGTACCATACATCTGATTCATGTTATGATGGAGGATATTGATAGAACTATGAAGCCGCGCGACATCTCGCTCTACTCGCGCAGCTGGGATAACGTGAGCAGGCAAGGCCGGAGCGGCCTCGCTAGTATTACCAACGAGTTCAACCAACCTAACCGCTGGGGGATTCAAGGTCTCCCCAGCGGTCTGGCGATTTGACCCTCGCCGTCCATCATCATTGACAGGTCGCCGACTTCCGCCGACTTCCCTTGTCAGCAGCAGATATTTTTCCTTGTAGTATTTGCAATCATCTTCGAGACGCCGGATTTCTTTCCTTCCTTTATCAAGCCGCACGGACAAAACACTGTTTTGCTCCTGCAGCTCCTTCTCCTTCTCCAGCCTCGCCTTCTTTTCAGCTTCCAGCGCAGCCCACATAGTAACGTTTTCAGCTTCCAGCGCAGCCAGCATAGTAGCGCTTTCAGCCCGCATAGTAGCGTTTTAAGCCTGCATAGCTGCACTCTCAGCCCGGGCGGCCTCTTCCCGATCTTGAAGTTTCTTCACCTGCTCACTCAACATATCAAGATTGCCCTGGAGGTCGGCTAATTCTTTCTCCCCGCCAAGGCTCAAGTTCAATGAAGAACTTGACACAGATTGAGGCAAGGGTGACAGGCTAGCCGCCAAGTCTCCCGGCTTCACGGCGAGCTCAGAATCATCTGCAGTAATAAGAAGCGGTTAGAATGATCGAGAGTATGCAATTTAGCATAAAATTCAAATAAAGATCGCTCGCTCCGATATCTCCTCGCTTACAAGCCGTAAAAGCGAGTTTCAAGCTCGGATTCACAGGCCGCCACATTTGCTCAGGGTCCATTCTTCGGCGCTGTTCTTTCCACTACCTCCCATTTTGAGTTCGCCTAGCAACAGAAGTTTGGATCGCGGAAGGGAAAAAGCTCCCCGGCGGGTTCAATAACAGGTTATCTTTTTGAGACCGCGCTTTAAAAAAGCGGACAGGGTGATAATTGGCAGCTCCTTAAACTTTAACAAGAGGGTTGATCAGCGGCGGCTTAGACAGAGATTCCATCATCTTCTCTGCCTTGATCTTCATAAACCGCATCCCGGTCTTTACAGGATCTTCCAAAGCAGGATCGGCCTCTTTTAACCCAGCCGCCTCTTCTGAGTCCGCTCCTTCCAAATGCTTGGGAGAATCAAGCAGCTTATCCTTCTTCTCCAGAGTATCAAAGTCTTTAATGATCTCACTCACTGTCAAACTATTCTTGGAGTTTGCCTGAAGTTCGTCCGGTTTGCTAGAAGGTGTCGCCAGACCTTCAGAAGCTTCCTTCTCGCTTGCCCTGTGCTGGAGTCTATTCGTGCCTGATCTCATGAAAGCATCCTTATTCTTGGCTTTCAGCCTCTTGGTCTTCCTCATGATCCTCTCCGCCGTAGTCTCCGCCTGCTTCCTCTTCCTGGTCGCTTCCTGGTTGGCTTGAGAAGTTCGGACAGAATCGTCCTTAACTTCGGTCACTTCAATAGAATCTTGCTGTTCGCTCGGCTTGGGGGAATCTACGACCCCCTCTAAATTCTCAACTTTCAAATGGATCACACCAGAAGTAGTGATCCCCAAATCGAAGGAATTATTCCACGCGGTCTCCAAATGGGTACCTTCACAGCCCGCCATACTAGAAAGGGCAGGCAAATCGGCTGGCAACGGTTTGGAACAACCCGCCTCATCTTTTGCCAACTCGATTTTGTCGACTGTCGGCAGAACCAAGTCGGCCGATTTCCCCGCGGAAGCAACTATAGCAGTTGACTCAACCTTGCAGGACTCCATGTCCTTCTTCTTCTTTTTTGGACGGATTTTGCCTTCACGGTGTTTACTCTTCACGCGGTTTTCAAGATCAAGCAATATACCATACATTTTAACCGGAGAATCTGTAAGTCGAAAAACTTTAACCGCGAGTGGTGAATAGAAACCCATGTTTGGAAAATAATTATGCAGAAGAGGAAGCTTCCAGAACATTTTATAGCATTCAGAAGAAGGTGTTTGCGGTCTCCGGCTAGAACAAACATTTTTGAAATTTCTGCGAAAATTGAAAATGTGCGGGGATCATGTTTACCCAGAAGACCGCAACCTAGACATCATCTTCTTTAGACCAGGCGGTTTGATACATTGACCGATCAGACCGGCAAAGAATCAAGCCGCACGGTCTCCAAAGGTCAGACCGCTCTCAGCAACTAAAGATTGTCAGGGCTTAAGCACCAAAGGGGCAAGCTGCGGTCTCGGTCAGCAGACCGCTCGGGTTGCCAATTAGATCAAGCTAAAGTTTCTCAACCCAAGCCCAGTACAAACAGGAAATCAAGCCGCCAGGCCGCGCGACTTCCTTTTTATTTATTCTTCCGTATCCCGTCACCCCCTGCCCGATTCTACTGTACCCGGCAGGCAGTTATTTTAGCATCTGCCCGTTTGGGCAGGTCCCCGAGCCTATAAATAGGGTCGGGCAGCGTTCCCAAGACACGCACACTTGAATCCAAGAGTTCGATTGTCTGAGCTGCGGTCTCGAACTAACTGTCTTGCGACTTGTCTGCCCGGCCGGCTTCATTTGTAACCCGTTGTAACCGTTTCACCTTAATTAAAGGAAAACCCATCACAAGAGTGGCATTCGCCGTGACGGGCGAATTCTGGCCTTGACGCTGTCAGCGGTCTAATCAACTTAAATCATTAAGTCGGATAGTAACCGATAACTTGCAACCCCTCATTTTCCTTGCTTTTCAAGCAGTGATCGTGGAGGCGCATTCTCGGCCTCAACAAGTTGCATACCTTTTAATGCTTTAAATTTCATTTTTGCACAAAAAGCAATTGATGCAATAGCTGCAATTGGTCCTGGTTATAAGCTTCATTCATATCATATGATAAGAACTAATCTATTGAGAGATTGCAAGGAGGAATGTCAGCTTCTTATAGACTCTTATAGAGAGAGTTTGAGAGGAACCGGATGTAAATTAATGGCAGATGGTTGGACGGATAAAAGGAGTAGTACTTTGATTAATTTCTTAGTTTATTCACCACACGGTGTCTCATTTTACAAGTCAGTGGATGCATTTGATGTTACAAAAGATGCTATAACTCTTTGCGTGTTATTTTCAAAAGTAGTTGAATGGATTGGTCGATCAAGTGTTGTGCAAATTGTTACTGATAACGCCGCGAACTACAAAAAGGCAGGAGAGTTACTGCATGAAAAATATGGCAACATTTATTGGTCTCCATGTGCAGCCCATTGTTTAAATTTAGTTTTAAAAGATCTTGGGAACTAGAGTCATGTTAGTGAAATTACCAAAAATGCTTCAAAGGTAACAATTTTTGTTTATAATCATATCTTTCTTTTATCTTGATTGAGGAAAAGAGAAGGTTGGAAGGAAATGTTCGTCCTGGAGCGACATGGTTTGCTACTACATTTATTACTTTGAAGAGTATATATTAGCACAAACATGATTTGCAAGCTTTAGTAACTAGCAAGTATTATACTGATTAAAAGCTTGCAAAACCAACCAAAAGAAAGGAGGCTGTGAATGTCATTTTATATAATCAATTCTGGAATGTGTTTGGTAATGACAAATGTCGCAGACCCACTAATAAGATTATCACGAATTGTTGATTATGATGAGAAACCATCACTTGACTATGTCTATGATGGCATGTGTTGGGAATTTGATCCCCAAGATTCCTGATTTGAAGAAGAATATTAACATAATAATGAACCTATTGTATTTGATGATTTCTTGATTATACTTGAGACAGTTACTCAAACACTGTGTTTGATTAAATATATAAATATTGTTAAGGGTCACTTAGACCAAGCAATTTCTTATGCCATATTACATCAAGAGCACAATTTAAAGTCATACTGATATCTATCTTGAAGTCACTACTTGGAAAGGTCAAGAAACATTACTGAATTCAGAATGCAGAGAAGACTGAATACTGTTAAGTAAAAATCGACGGGATGGTCTATCGATTGAACTTGAACGATCGATGGAAGATAAGTCAACAGAGTTAATCGATCTAACAGTCTATCTATGCTAAGATCAACTACTTTCTCTCAAGGCAAATTCGACGGGACAATCTATGGATTCTGCAAGTCGACTGGACAACGAATCAATTGGATCAAAATCGATCTACGGGATGATCTCCAAATCGACGGACAGCCTTCAATTTATTCAGAATTATTCAAAGTGCCAACACGACATGTGTCATCATTATATTCCCAATCTTTTCACGCAAATCAAGGCGCATTTCATGCTACATCTATGGAAGTCTGTATCAGATTGAATTTGTTGAAGTATTGATTAAGGAATGAAATAATCAATTATTATTCCTAGTATATCTGCCAGAATTATATATTCCTTTCTGACCTTAATTATTATATATGATGTTGGAGTCGAGATTCGGCCCAACGAGGAGTTCAGACCCCTGAAAGGGTGCTGCTAGCACCTACTGATCCCGCAGAGGAAACTAACCGAAGATTTAGAACCAAATACCAACCCTTGACTACAGCATGGAGGTCTCACCACACACCCGGAAGATCTTCAGAGCGCTTTCCCTCCTAATCCAAAGGTGAAGTTGGGCACCTTGGAGAGCCTGAGGAGCTAACCAAAGATGTCCTAAGGTGAAAGAAGCCAAAGAAGTGGATCCTCTCCAAAGGTGCCCTTCATGGTTTATGTATAGTTTTTCTCTTACGGTCTGCAAATAGCGTAACTCGGCCTTTTGGTTTTACTAACCGCACCGCAAACTGGTCTGCGAACAACCAAACTCCGCTGTTCTGGAGGGGTATTGGTAGCCCACCAAGGGTATTTGGGCAAATTAGCCCCTGGACCTTTGCTGGGCGAGTGGCCCACGAAGGCGCCACTCGCGAGCGAGCCTCGCGAGGTCTCCCCATGCAAGCGGCCCATGAGGGCGCCACTCGCTCGCCCCCTGGCGCAATAAATGCTGGACGGGGTCGCCTATGCGAGGTGTCGAGCCCTCACCCGCCTCGCCATTGCTAAATGCACCCCAAAGCGGCGATCCTGCACTTGCCTCGCCCTCGCATCACCTTCCTCGCAGGGAGATAAGCCTGGCTCACCTTTCCCTCACCTTCGTGGCTCGCTCGTCGCGGGGCGGAGACCTCCTGCTTGCTTCGCATATGCCCGACTCGCCTTTTTACCCTTCAGCGAACAAGGGGTTGTACACAATCCCTCTCTTTGCGAGATATTCTAAACTCGTAAAGAAACGTCCAACCCCTGGTGTTCGCCAATCGCTACTGACCTGACAGGAATCTTTTGGTGGGTCCCATCCTTAGTGCTATAAATACCACCAATCCTAGACGGTGGGCAACCCTGTCACCTTTCGTCCTCTCTCGCTACCTGCTACTGTAGCCATCAAAATGCCTTTTTCGAAAGAAGCCCGGGCCCTCCTGGACACATTGCGGGTGAATGAGCATTCGATCACAGTTCAACTCGCCCCTTGGCTCGCTCGGCGGACCCCTCCGCCCCTCCCCAAAGATAAAGAAGGAGAAGGAGGTCCAGCGACGTCCAGGGGAGAATGGATCTTCACTATGGGACCCGTCGCCCATCCTCAGGCTCGCCGAGGAGGTACTCAGGTTTTACAGGTCGGTCCCCCACATAATCATGCTAACACTATCTTTTTTACAGAGCACGCTCCTGGAGAAAACCATCGCGAGCAAAGCCTTTGTGGGCACTCTCCTCCCCTCCCCTGGGAGGACCGGCTCGGCGGCTATGGAACTAGACGCCGACAACATGCGCGTACCCTTGTCGCGACCCGATGAGCTTTCTTTATTCCTTATTGATGAGTTCCTTGATTTGACCTCCTGATGTCGTTTCCCCTTGCAGACTTGTGACGCCTGGGAGGCACGTCAGTCCGTCGAGTTTGCCGCCCCCACCGAGTGTGACCATCCTCACCCCAGGGTATGGTCTTCTGGGCCACCTGAGCCCTGGTGGCTCGCTCCCCGCCGTGGTCCGATTTGTGAGCAGCGTGCCTCACCCCCTGGGCATGGGGAAATCCATGACATTGACCTATACAGAGGCCTTCTATGGGCAGCCAAGCTCTTCTTGCCATCGCCCCGGTAAAGCGGTTGTGGCCCCGCCAGGTTGGTTAGTAATATCGATCATTTGTATCCCGTCCGTCACCGACCTTACTTTTGAGGGTGTCCACGAGAGCCCTTCCGCCGATCTGGACCTTGGGGAGGAGGAGGTGTCGCCCCCGCCCTCGCCAGACAAGATTGCTAATTTTCTGGGCAATCCCCGAGACCCCGAGGTGATGAAGAGGCGAACCACCGAGGTGCTTCAGAAGTAGGGAAAATGTTGCGGGACTTGTACAGTCAGGCGCAGGAGGATAGGGCGGCCACCGAGGAGCGGCTCGCCGCCTTTGAAGATGATTATGCGTGGCTATGTGCCGAGCTGCATCTGGATACCCCCGGCGAGGTCACCTCCCCGGGGCTGCATCTCTCGCGGGCCGAAGATCAAGTTCGCTTGATACAGCGCGAGCTCTGCGCCGTCCGCTCCTATCATTATCCGCGAGTGCCGCCGAGCTCGGGGGTTCGAGGCCGAGGTCGGTGGAGATGGATCCAATACTGATCCTGCACGCACTCGCACCCCCTTTTCGGCGAACCCAGTGTTGTAAACATTTTTATTTTTATTTTATTTTTAAAACAATCTGCGAACTCTATCTCTGCTATTAGCTGGATATTTCTCGCCCGCCCTCGGGCTTTCTTTATTTACTCGTATTGTGATATTATTGTGCTCGATAGTTTCTGCTTTTATTTCTTAATATTGCATGCGATTTATATTGGGCTTGCCTCACCTGTTCTGCGCTTGCTCCGCCTATAGCGAGCTGTCATTGCCGTGTTGCTGCAGGCGGGTAGGAAAGATGGTTGACCCGAATATTGAGGTGTATCGTAAGGAGGTTATACTAACCGCACCCCTGATGCTTCGAATCCTCCCAGCCGCCTTGATTTTTCTATAAATAGGTCTCATCATCAGATCCAACTACCATATTTATCGCTCTTGACTCTCTGCCGCCTTTGTTCTCGTGAGCTCATATCTTCCTTCTTGCACTCACTTCCTTATCTTTCCAACAAACTTTGAAATGGGCGGTGATGGAGGCGATGCCGAGGTCTGGGCCAAGTGCGCGTGGACCTTCTGCGACCATTCCTTCTTATACTGTTCGCTCACCGAGAGCGAGTACCATGCCGTGGTTGTGAACCACATCTCGCCGGGATTCGAAGCTCGCCGGCCTGCGAAATCCGACATCATCAATCAGCTCTTCCCAGACGAGCTCACCATCCCCGTGTCCCATTTTGAAGTTGGCCTGTGACTCCCCCTCTGGACAGAGATCAGCCAGGTATTGGCTCGTACTCTTGTTTCTTTTTTGCGCTCGCATAAGACCTCTAACACCTTGTTGCAAACCCGCGGATACTCAAATACTTTGGCGTGATCCCGGGTCAGATGACCCCTAACTCGATCTCCATCATGGTATCCGTCGCCTGCTACCTAAACGAGGAGCGGGTCGAGTTCAGTTTGCCAATTTTCTGCAAACTCTTCTCCTTCCGGGCCTACAAAGACGGGACAACCTACTTCGCAAGCCAACATGCCAAGGTTTGCGAGACCATCAACAAAAGCCATTATTGGCCCCAGAAATTCGTGATCATGAAGGGGCCCTTTGGCAACGTCCCTTTCTCGCCCATCTAGTGCGACGAGCCCACCTATCTCCCTCCCGCGCTTGGCGGCCACGAGTTCGCGCACTTTAAATATCTGTCGACGAAGAACTTCGAGGTCGCCTTCCTCGGAAGGAACGACGATTCGCTACTCCCCGTGCTGCCCGGTGCAGGTTCTACTCGCGCTCGCCTCCCACTTCGTGTTTCACTTTTTCCTTTCTCTAACCTCGTATTGCCACCTCATTCTCAGGGGAGAGAGATCTTCCACTCCACCCCCTTACGAGCGGGCCGAGCCCATCCTCCCTGGCCTCGCGCTCGCTACCTCCATTGCTGTCGCGAGCTGGGTGATTCCCGGCACCTCCGCACCTCCTTCCAAGAAGCGGCCCGCACCTGTGAGCCGCGGATCGCTTACCTCGCCGCCACCGCCAAAGAAAAAGAAGGCTTCCCCCTCCCCCCAGCTAAGGGGAAAGGGTTCCTCAAGGACCTGCTGGTAATTGATCCCTCGGCGGGCCCGCCGACAGATAAGGGGGCCGGCGAGGCCGCCGAAGTGGTCGATAGCGTGATGGGCGTACCCGGCCCGGCGAGCCACCAAAACTTCTGCCTCGAAATGAGGCATCAGGACGAGGCTAGCGAGCCTCTGCTGGATTGGGACCAGGAGGCCAACCGAGTTTCTGTATCAACCCTCCTCCCCTCCTGGTTGGAGCAAAAGACTATCAGGGGCTACACTTTCGCCCTCTCCTTCAGGCTCTATGGGCGAGAGGATGTCGCGGATTTTGATGAATTAACATCCCATGCGCTCGCTCACGAGAGTGAGCATGCTGGGAATAGTGCCCAACAATATTCCTGATTTGAAGAAGTGCTCAGATCAATGATAAGTACAATATGTATTTGATGGTGTGCTCAGTTTAAGCTTGCAGAGATTAAACAATATGCCCAGTACTTCTCAAATTCCACTACGTACAATATCGTCGAAAAGGACTGGATATATTGTCGAATAAAACACTCGTTCATCATCGAGATTGCATACAGAGATGAGCTGAAGGACAATGAAATTTATCGTCGAAATGAAATGGATAATTCGATGATATCATTGTGACAGCAAAACTCACACGACGATATCATCGTAAAGAACAAGGAGAATCAATCAAGTTGAATATTGTCGTGTCAATCTGTATGTTACGATGATATTGCTGAAAGGCTAAAGTCAATGTATTCGGGAGTGTCGATGACATCGTCGTAAAGAAGTCTTATCACTGAGAAGACTAAGAAAGAACTTGTAAAGGTAGCCGATAGAAGAAGAATGGATTATCGTCAAAATGATCAAAACGATATCGACGAGAAGTAAGAATGATCAAGACGATATTGCCGAAAAGACAGTATGGTTTCAACGACATCGTCGAGAAGACTAGAAGTTACCAATAAGATTGCGATGACATCTTCATATCGTCGTAAGTGCAAGTGGATCTATGATATCAAGTATCGTCGAGATTTCATTCTATGAAGAAGACTTGAATATTTGTCCAAGTCAAAGATGAATCGTCGTAACGACAAGTTATGTCGTCTTGACGTTGCAAATATCATCGAGACAGGTCAAGACATTTCAAATCGCGTTGTTTGCATTTAATACCCCCGCATGATGGTCCAATTAGCGCATGCCATTAAGGAATGGGCTCCTGACACTTAAGGTACATTCTAGGAGACCGTTAGCTGGCTCCTCAGAGATATAAAGGGAATAAGTGTGTGTCCTAAATCTTAACAGAGAATACTCGTAAACTTTTCAATAGAACAGTAATACGACTGCGAGAAGGAGGAACAAGAACCGACGAGCTAACATTCACATCAAGTGTTATCCAAGTTTCAGTCTATCAAGATCGGCTGGTAAGAAGTGTTCCAGATCGAATAAATTAAGGATTAAAAGAGGAACCTGTGCTTTTCAAGAAAAGATCTGAAGCATTCTCTTCATATCCAAGAAGCCAATCTTCATTCGGCTAAAGTTTCAGTCCAACACCATCGACTGATAAGAACTGTTCAAGACTGAAGAAGGGATTGTAGAAGAATTTGTGTTGTCCAAGATAACATCAAAAGCATCTTCTTTAAGTCCAATAAGCCAATCATCAACAGGCTAGAGAAGTTGTTTCTAAAATCCTTTTTCTATAGGGATTGAGGGCCTGAGACGTGTAGGGCTTAAGGGCCTGAGTGTAGGGCTTGAGGCCCCGAAACTTATAGGGCTTGAGGGACTGAGTGTAGGGCTTATGGGCCTGAGTGTAGGGCTTGAGGGCCTGAACTTTGTTGGGCTTGAGGGCCTGAGTGTAGGGCTTGAGGGCCTGAGCTTTGTAGGGCTTGAGGGCCTGAGATTTGTAGGGCTTGAGGGCCTGAGATTTGTAGGGCTTGAGGGCCCGAGTGTAGGGCTTGAGGGCCTGAGATTGTACGGCTTGCAGGCCTGAGTATTTGGTGGAGTTTGCCGACTCTAGCACACTGCTAGATAGGAACAGAGGGACAATCGACTACTCAAGACACTCAATCTTGAGGAACCACTATAGATCCTTGAGTACTTTCTACGATTTTCTCTTAATCCTTAAAACATTACACTAGGATCTTCATAGAAACAGACTCAAAAGAAAGATTGGCAATACATTTTAAAATTCCTATTCACCCGCCCCTCTTGGTGATTTGGCAACATCCATAACTAACAAGTGGTATCAATGCGAGGTTGTTCAAAGAAAGCCTAACATCTTGAACAGATCTGCCCTTGGGTGTGTCAAACCATCAGCTCAAAAAGGAATAAAGACTCATGAAGAAAATGAAAAGATCTGATGCTAAAAAGTTCAGATCTCTAAGTGAAATCTGCTGCAACACCTCTTATTCTGAAGAAGATAGATGAATATGGCCAAGTGAGAAAGTAATCAAAGCACCCATGACCCTCTCAGACAGTGAATCCGAGGATGAAGAATGCTCTATGGCTAGAGAAAGGATAATGACACCACTCACTCTCTCAGACTGTAACTCTGAGGATGAGGAACTCTATGGGTTGGTTGCCATTTCAAATAAAGAAATTCATGAGGATTCACATCCTGCTCAGGTGAGTACTACTCACATATCTCCAGTACCTAGTTCATTTGAAAAGTCCAAGATTGCATCAGATGAATGCACATCATCTAAAGATGATGCAGAAGATTGCTCATCATGCAATAATAAAAATCATACTAAACTGATTGAACAACTTGAGAGTCTCTTGGCATCTATTAAAAAGAGCAAGAAATTGGTCAAAGCTCAAGCTGAGGAAATAAGAATCCTTGAGCCCTTCAGATCTCAAGTTGAAGAGAAGACTAAGGAGGAGATTAGATTATTCAATGAGCTTATCCTACTTCAGGAGAAATCTGATGCTCAGGGTAGGGCAATCAAGGCTCTAGAGAACAAGCTTAGAACAGGGAGAAATCTTGTGACTAGCTTCTCTAAGCCCAAAATAGTTCTCCCTATTATTGATTTCTTCTCCACTCAAGTCAGAGGAGGATAGGGAAATAATTAGGAAGTTGGAGAGACTTCCCAAGCTAGAACTGTTTTTCAAACAGTTGTCTCTCCACAAGCACCATCAACCAAAAAGAAGGGAAATGTTTTGCCTCAAAAACCTATTCCCAAAGAAAGATCATTAACTGCGCAACCAATTCAAAATCAAGGCACAATCACATGATCAATAGTAATGCATGTTGCAATGCAGTCTGCTCATCTGGTCACCTCCCCTCCACTCAAAGGTGACTCAGAAGAGTAGGTATAATATATTTGGGTGCTGGTGCTGTGGCAAGGTTGGACACTTTGCTATAAATTGTTGGTTCAATCCAACAGTGCCTAGAGCAAGGAATGAGATGCCAGTTAGTGGTGTGACTGCAAATGCTGCAGTAGGTAGAAATGGCTCTTACTGTGCTAACAAGAACCTAGGACCCAAATTCACTTGGGTTCCTAAGGGATATTAAATCTGTTTGTAGGCTTGTCCAAGTGGGCCAACTAAAAGCAAATATGGCCAATGGACAATAAGTAATCCAGGTATAAATCTAGAATAATAAAAAACTTGTCACAAGCAAAGGTATCACTCTTGACATAATTATTGGATCTCACAATTAGTCTAATAACCTAGGTATGTGTCCTTTCATAATTTAAAGTTAGAAATTTTCAAATAGATAACATGGTCTAGAAATAGAGTAAAGCACACATTTGCTCTAAGTCATCACATGAAGAAGAATGACCTGACAACTCTGAGAACAATGAAAGAAGGGAACTAAATGGGACTTGAGTTCTGCAGCAGAGTAAGGCAGCGTGACAAATCCAAAACAACAGAACCCTGATAAAATTGAGGGGGAGATATCTCTGCATCAAGATATCCCAGAGAAGGAAGCTGAACCAGCTAACAGAGAGGTGGCTGAAGATAGGAGAAGTCCAACCCTAGAGAGTGATCCAGTTGAGGGGGAGCACCAATTTGTGAGCTTAGCCCAAAATACTGAAATGGTTGAGGGGGAGACTCAGAATTAGAAAATTGTGCTAGAGTAAGAATCATGAAGATACAAAATGATCATTGAAGACACCATGCTTAAAAAGGGGAAGTCCTGACATCATGTGTACTGAGGTGTATGAAAACCATAAAGGAAAAGGATAAGAGGGGGAGCAAGACCCTACAAGAGTCTCTACACAATCACATCATAAGCAAACTATATGCTCCTCAATTGAGCAAGCAAAGATCCCTCTAACTGAGGAAAGAAAGAAGACATGCAAAGGATTGAAGAATGATGTTGCTGCTTATACTATTAGTCTCAGTAAAAGCCTCTGTCCAATAGAACAATGTTGTAGTTGATGGGGAGCACACAAGGATCCCAGTTGGATCGGTAGGCGCCCTTAGAGGGGGGGGGGGGGGAGGGGTGAATAAAGGTTCTTTTAAAACTTATGTTATATTTGAATATCTTAAAATAATAAGCGATTAAAATGATGAGAAAATAAAAGCACACTAAGTAAAATCAAATAGAGTCATGTTTTATTAATATGAAATATAAGCTTTACAAAGGTTGATTTCTATAACGCTAGAAATCGGTGGCGAATAATAATACACTCTTTTTGTTTTATATCCCGACTCGCATCCCCACGAACCGGTGGCCCTAGCTTATCCTTCCCCGGATTTGGCCTCAAGCCGCTCTAGCCAATCCAACCCCAGATATGGCCTTGAGCCCCCCTATACCTAACCTAGATCTAGTCGCCAACACGAGGCGAATTTCTGCCCTAAGTACTACCCAGACCTAGTCGCCAACACGAGGCGAATTCTCTAACGGTTTACAAGGAAAATGAAATGATAATAATAAAAACTCCCTCTTGAAGAACTTCTGAAGTCAGAGATGATGATCCGCTGTAGGATGAGCGTTGTTGAAGCGGACATCATTTGGATTCGGTGTGAAGAGGTCCTCCTTCAGAAATTTGCAGAGCTTTGGTGGGAGATCAACTTTCGGCCAAATCAGGCTCTGGAATTTTAGCACTCAACCTCCTCTCTCTGATGTGTGTGCAAAACGAGAGAAGAGGGGTCCTATTTATAGCCTCAGTGCTAGCTCCTACGCTAGCGCTACCGCCGACGCTATCCTGGATTAGGCATTACTCTGTGCGGGAGAATCTTCAATCCGAGGAAACATTTCTCTCTTGCTTTCTGTGCTCCGCGCTTCCGCCTGCGCTATCCGCTACCGCCAGGCGCTAGCTCCTTCTACATGTGCTCTGTAATTGCGCTAATCAACGCTAGCGCCGGGCGCTAGGTGCTACCGCCGGCGCTAGTGAGCATTTTGGAATTATTGGCCCAATTTTGGGGGCAACCTTCTTATGCCATCCTTGAGTCATATGGACTTTGTATCCTGCACACTTAAACACACAAGATCAAATACGCATAGGATTTGTTATTCTCAAACCTAAGAGATGCGGAAGACAATGTTCCAACAAACTCCCCCTTTTGATAATAACAAATCCATTAATGATAAATCAGAGCATTAATATATAAGCATGATGAAACCTACTTGTGTGTGTGTGAGAGTGATGACTTAAGATAAATATTGATTGTAGAATTTTAGAATTGCTCCCCCTAAATACATGCTCCCCCTAAGTGAATGCTACCCTAATATGTAAGCTATCATCTTAATTAATCATGTTAGTGTTTCATTTTGATATCGGATTTTATTTATCATGTTAGATCTCCCCCTTTTGTTATTAGCAAAAGTTGGTAAGGAAGCAAAACACATAAGACTTTTGAAAATAAAATAAGGCATGATCGAGCTTTGAGAGAGAAGAAACTGATAAGGAGTTTTAGAATAAATTCCATAGAAATAAATCAGAGTTTTTAGCATAAGTATGGTTACAGAAATAAATCAGAGTTTTTAGCTTTAAAAAAGAATGATATAACATTTACCATGCAAGTCTACCATTTAACAAGTTTGAGTGTGAAAACTTGAGATAAGCATGAAAAGAACACAAGGCAAACAAAATGTAGTGGAAGACTTATTAAAAGACAACAAACATCTTTTTGTAAGACATGATGATTCATAAAATGAAAAAGATGTTTTTTTGTAAATCATTTTTCTTTGACAAGATTATCATGAAGTAACCAAGCATGAAAGAGATGCATGAAAAGAGACTACTACAATGTTATTCTAATTCATAAAGTCAAAACATACCAAACATTGTAGAGAGAATGCTAGGTTATCTAGTGCATTTAGATATAAAAAGAATTATAGAATTAACATTAGAATCCAATACTCATGTGAAGAAATGTTAAGGAAGATAATGTTGTGCACAAAAGTGTATTTTGAAAAGAGTAAGCAAATGTTATAATCAAAAAAATACAAGACAAATGTAGAGTAAAGTGCACAATAAAACACAAATAAGATTACTTCCACACACTTTTTATGCACAAAAAATGTACAACAACCAAGGTGTTTTGCACACACAATGCTCATTAAGACTTATCAGGGTGCAAAGTAGTGCTTGGGGGATCACACAATTTTATTTTTTTTCAGTTTTGTTCTTGATCCGGTGTACTTAAGAATAAGTGGTATTTTTTAAGAAATGAAGGTTTGCACAAAACACTTTACTAATCTTTCCAAGGTGCTCAACCTCACAACGCTTATTAAGACTTATCAGGAGGTTCAAGTAGTGCTTGGTGGAGTTAACTTTGTCACTTTATTTCATTTTTGTTTTGTTTTGTACAAAGTTCTCCGATTACACTTGCTTTGCAAACCAAATGAATTTTGAAAGTACAACCACTTTTCTTTATATTTAATAATGCAAATAAGTGTAGTGTAGGTAAGATACTTGTGCAAATTTAATTTATTGTACAATTACAATACATTAGCAAGCATCTTTAGATTACAAAAACATAAGTAGACTTAGCCAAAATGTGAGGACCCTGACCAGAGCCTGGCGCACCAGCGCTGCCATTCGTCCCAGGCCCCCACATGGGCCGCAGCCCATGCCACCCCAACCCCTCTCCGCGCCCCTTCGGCCACAGCGGGTTGTTGGAGACCGCAACCTCCCTTAGATGAGAAGTGATCCAGTTAAGCGCCTCTACGTGGACTTCCCAGGAGGTCACCCATCCCAGAATTGCTCCCATCTGAGCACGCTAAACTATAGAGTTCTTTCACTTCTCATCACCATTTGAGCTGCAGCTCAAATGGTGATGAGAAGTGAAAGAACTCTATAGTTAAGCATGCTCAGATGGGAGCAATTCTGGTATGGGCAACCTCCTGGGAAGTCCACGTAGAGGCGCTTAGCTGGATCACTTCTCTTCAAAAGGAGGTTGCGGTCTCCAACAACCCGCCGTGGCGGAAGGGGCGCGGAGAAGGGTTGGGGTGGCATGGGCTGCGGCCCATGTGGGGGCATGGGACGAAAGGCAGCGCTGGTGCGCCAGGCTGTGGTCAGGGTCCTCACATAAAAAGTGCACTTTTAATGTGAGGACCCTGACCACATCCTGGCGCACCAGCGCTTCCTTTCGTCCCAGGCCCCCACATGGGCCGCAACCCATGCCACCCCAATCCCTCTCCGCGCCTATTCGGCCACGGCGGGTTGTTGGAGACCGCAGCCTCCCTTTGACGAGAAGTGATCCAGTTAAGCGCCTCTACGTGGATTTCCCAGGAGGTCACCCATCCCAGAATTGCTCCCATCTGAGCACGCTTAACTATAGATTTCTTTCATTTCTCATCACCAATTGTGAGGACCCTGACTACAGCCTGGCGCACCAGCGCTGCCTTTCATCCCAGGCCCCCACATGGGCCGCAGCCCATGCCACCCCAACCCCTCTCCGCGCCGATTCGGCCATGACGGGTTGTTGGAGACCGCAGCCTCCCTTTGACGAGAAGTGATCCAGTTAAGCGCCTCTACGTGGACTTCCCAGGAGGTCACCCATCCCAGAATTGCTCCCGTCTGAGCACGCTTAACTATAGAGTTCTTTCACTTCTCATCACCATTTGAGCTGCACGTAGAGGCGCTTAACTGGACCACTTCTCGTCAAAGGGAGGCTGCGGTCTCCAACAACCCGCCGTGGACGAAGGGGCGCGAAGAGGGGTTGGGGTAGCATGGGCTGCGGCCCATGTGGGGGCCTGGGACGAAAGGCAGTGCTGGTGCGCGGCCCATGCCACCCCAACCCCTCTCCGCGCCTCTTCGGCCACGACGGGTTGTTGGAGACCGCAGTCTCCCTTTGACGAGAAGTGATCCAGTTAAACGCCTCTATGTGGACTTCCTAGGAGGTCACCCATCCCAGAATTGCTCCCATCTGAGCACGCTTAACTATAGAGTTCTTTCACTTCTCATCACCAATTGACCTGCAGCTCAATTGGTGATGAGAAGTGAAAGAACTCTATAGTTAAGCGTGCTCGGACGGGAGCAATTCTGGGATGGGTGACCTCCTGGGAAGTCCACGTAGAGGCGCTTAACTGGATCACTTCTCGTCAAAGGGAGGCTGCGGTCTCCAACAACCCGCCGTGGACGAAGGGGCGCGAAGAGGGGTTGGGGTGGCATGGGCTGCGGCCCATGTGGGGGCCTGGGACGAAAGGCAGCGCTGGTGCGCCAGGCTGTAGTCAGGGTCCTCACACAAAAAGTGAGTGAAGAAATATCATTATCAACCATAAAACATTTACTCGTACTTAGAGGCACGCTAAGCTTAGGTTCTACACTACCTTTACAATATAATTGATGCACATATAAATAGATATATCAAAGCATGATAAGAACAATGTTCAAAGTAGTTTGATAAGATAAATTGCAACATTGTTGAATTTCTAAAGATAGTTTAAAAAAACATGCTTGATTATCACAATAAATTTCATACATTTTTTTTGTTAGTTTTTGTGTTTTATATTTTTGTATTTGATTTTTGCATTTAGAAATTTAAACCAATGAACAAAAAGAAATATTTTTTGTAATTTGGCTTTTGTAATTTTGTATTTGGATTTTTCAAAAATTAAATAAAATCAGAAGTGCAAAAATAAACAGTACATATAGACTAATATATTTTTAAGAATTTTTCAAAATTTTAAAATGCAGAAAAAATAGAGAGGTGCGCTAGCGCCGGCGTTAGCGCTAGCGCGGGAAATAGTACTTGATTTTTGATGATTTTGAAATTTTTAATTGTTGATCTTGTTTAAGTGTCCCAATAGTAGTTTCATGCAGAAATTGCAGAATTTTAGGAGATGTTTTAGATGGTTAAAAATTGCATAATTGCGTTTATGAATGTGTTTTAACTCGAAAGATCTAGGACACCTAATTCAAGTCGTAATTATCAAAATCTTGCATCGGGAAGAGGTTTAGTAAATATGTCAGCGAGTTGAGAGTCCGTACCAATGAAACTTACTTTTACATGCTCTTTCTTAATGTGATCCCTAATGAAATGATGGCGAACATCTATGTGTTTGGATCTAGAGTGGTGTACGGGATTATATGTAAGGTCCATGACACTTTTGTTGTCACATTTAAGGTTAATGTTTTTGAGATGAAATTCAAAATCCTCTAGAGTTTGGCTCATCCATAATGCTTGTGCACAACAACATCCAAGTGTGATGTATTCGGCCTCCGTGGTGGACAGTGCAACCGAAGATTGTTTTCTACTAGACAAGCAACTAATGAGGGTCCTAAAAAGTGACAAGTACCGCTAGTGCTTTTTCGATCTAGTGAACAGCCGACATAATCCGAATCGGAATAGCCTTGAAGTGTAAATGAATCATTGTGTGGGTACCATAATCCTAATTTAGATGACCCTAATAGATAACAAAAAATAAATTTTACCGCTTTTAAATGAGATTCTTTTGGATTGGCTTGAAAGCGAGCACATAGACATACGACAAACATTATATCTGATCTAGATGCACTCAAGTAAAGAAGAAATCCTATCATTCCTCTATATAAAGTTTGATCAATGGAAATTCCAGATTCATCTTTTCCTTGTTTTAAAGAAGCACTCCTAGGAGTAGAAGCTTGTTTATGATTTTCAAAGCCAAATCGTTTAAGCATATCGTGAACATATTTTGTTTGACAAATAAAGATACCATCATTTCGTTGAGAAATTTGAAAACCAAGAAAATATGATAGTTCACCTACAAGACTCATTTCAAATTTATTTTTCATTACTAAGACTACTTCATTACACAACTATTCATTAGTGGCAACAAAAATTATATCATCCACATATATTTGTAAGATAATTAAATCATTATTATTATGCTTAAAGAAGAGTGTGTTGTCAGCACTTCCCATAACATAACCGTGCATTAACAAAAACAATGTAAGTCTATCCACTACAAGAAAACAGACTTTTGTCCAGGGCAAATTGCCCTGGCAAAAAGTCCAAAACCGTGGCTAAAGAGCTTTTGCCACGGTCTAGCCACGAGAAAACTTCGTGGCTAAAAGTCGCGTGGAGAAAGGTTTTTAGCCACGGATTGGCCGTGGCAAAAAATATTAGCCACAAACAAATATTGCTGTGGCTAATAACTTAACCTTTAGCTTCGGTTTCATACCCTGGCAAAAACTGCTTAATACAGTTAAAATAGACTATTTGCCGCGGCTTTAAGCCGTGGCAAATAATCTGACTTTTAGCCACGGTTTGAAACCCTGGCTAATAGTAATTTCAATATTTTTTAAAAAACTATTAGCCACGGTTTCATGCCGTGACATAATAAATTATGAATTTTTTAAAAAAATTACATGCAAATATATTGTTCAAGACTCCTAAGCATCATTTTCGAACCATTGAACATCTTAATAAAACTGCATGCCTTTACCGGCAAAGCGTGGAGTATACAGAATTGACGGTCAATGCAGCTACCGAAGAGAGGATGACTAGCATTACAGTAGTAAAGATGTAACATAACAATTAAAGATTACATTATTATTAAACTATCTCTAAACAATAAATAAAACATGTCAAGCAAAATTCAAATTTTCTTATTTCTGAAGATAAAGTTACAGCACAGTGCATATAAAATAACCAACTTTATTACACTAGATATACACGCAATTGACTGCATGTATTAGTTTCTATCTGAGACACCAAAAAAATGCTCCAAGCATGTGGAACTAAACACATTTGATGTTGCTTGTTCATTTTTCGTTGGAGAAATGTGTAGTTTATACTTGATGAACCTATGAACATCAAATAAACCTTCCATCCATACACTTACTAAAATCTGAGATGTTTTACTTTAAAGTTTTCAACATCCAGAGCTTCAATATCCAACCCAACGACGACTTTGGCAGCCGATCGGGATCCGTTCCTTCGTCACTGTGTGTTCTGCCCGACCCGACCCCAGCGACTCAACAGGTCTAACTTCTAGAAGAATTTTCATTAAAACTCATTTAAAACCACCAAATGACAATTATCATCGCCATCAAAACTCATAATTTTCCACATGCATGAGTCATGTAAGATTAAATTTGGATAAAAATATGTCTGCACTTACAAAATCAGAGATTTGTCAAATCAAATATGTATGCACTTCTAAAAGATGATTGTTCGTACAATTAATGAATAAATAAGAAAAAAACATACCAAAATATGGGAGGCATTGGATCCAGATTTCAGGAAAATAGTCGTTCATACCTTAGAAATGGAGACCTAGGTGGCTGAAATTGTGGAGCATAAACCTTCATCTCTCTTCGGGCTGAAATTGCTAGAGGCAAAGCCTTACCAGCGAGGAAGAAAGCAAAGACCGCCGGTCCTATTGTAGTACTCGACAGGAGCTTTGAGTGCAGGTGGCGGCGACGTCACCATGGCGATTTTTATGGCTATGTTATCCTGTGGGATCATTGTCGGCGTCGGAAGAATGTTAGGGATTATCGCAACAAAGAAGTGTTGGGTGTGCGATTGAGAGGAGATTTGTCAAAGAGATAGAGGCCATCAAAGGCGCGGGAGGAATTGAGTTTGGGGGGGATCGAGTTAGAGGACGGGAAGAAGAACCCTAACATCTGCGGCCACTCTCAGCTATAGAATGAGGACGGGAAAAATAGCGCCATTAAAAGTTTTCTTTCTCCACCGTCGCGACGAGACGCACTAATTTATGATTTGTCGTGGCTAATATTGAGTATTAGCCACACTGTTTTTCGTACTATGGCTAATACCTAAGTATTAGCCACGAGTTTTGTTTGTCGTGGCTAATACCTAAGTATTAGCCACGAGTTTTGTTTGTCGTGGCTAATATCTAACTATTAGCCACGGTTTTGCAACCCTGGCTAATATTAGTATATTAGCCACAGTTTTTGAACCCTGGCAAAAAAATGTGTAGCTAAAAATCAATTTTCTAGTAGTGATCATACCATGCATGGGGCGCTTGTTTCAAACCATAAAACACTTTTTCTAATTTGTAAACATGATTTGGAAAATTTTCAGTTATAAAACCAGGGGGGTTGTTCTACATAAACATCTTCTTTTATAAACCCGTTTAAAAAAGCACTTTTAACATCCATTTGAAATAATTTTATTCTTTTAAAACTCGTAAATGCCAAAAATATTCATATAGATTCTAAGCGAGCAACGGGTGCAAAAGTTTCTTCAAAATCTACCCCCTCGATTTGAGAAAAACCTTGAGCAACTAATCGTGCTTTATTTCTGATAATCCTAGATTCACCATCTAATTTATTTTTAAAGATCCATTTTACGCCAATAACAGGATGATTAGATGGTCTATCTACTAGATTCCAAACTTTGTTTCTTTCAAATTGATCTAACTCTTCATTCATAGACAAAAACCAAAATTCATCATTTAAAGCAGTGGAAACATTTTTAGGTTCGATTTCGGAAACAAAGCAAATATTTGAAAACGTTTCATGAAGAGAAGATCGAGTTCTTACCCCAGTAGAAGGTTCCCCAATGACTAGCTCTTTTGGATGATTTTTTGAGAAGTTCAAGACGCTTGGGGGCACATATTCATCTTCATTGGCCTTCTCCTCCTCTTCTTTGGAAGGTTCCTCTTCGTCGTGCTCCAAAGATGGCACAGGTTCATCATTTGTACCCGAAGGAAGTCTTTCTGCACACGGAATAAATTCATCAAATTTAAAGTTAATAGACTCTTCAACCTTGCTCGATCTTTTGTCAAATATTCTATAGGCTTTATTGGTTGAAGAGTATCCAAGAAATATCCCTTCATCACATTTTTCATCAAATTTTCCTAACGAGTCTTTTGTATTAAGAATAAAACATTTACAACCAAATACTTTAAAATATGATACGTTAGGTTTATTTTGATAATACAGTTCATACGGTGTGAGATTTAGAGATGGGCGAAGCATGACTCTATTCATTACATAGCATGATGTGCTTACGACTTCAGCCCCCCAAAACTTAGGTAATTTATATTCAGATAACATAGTGCGTGCTAGTTCTTGGATTGTCCTATTCTTTCTTTCTACAACACCGTTTTGTTGAGGTGTGCGTGGAGCGGAGAACTCATGCTTAATACCTAACATTTCACAAAAAGATTTAAAATTTTCATTTTCAAATTCTCCTCCATGATCTGAGCGAATGCATTTTATTTTTAAATCTAGTTCATTTTGAATACGAGTATATAATTTTGAGAATTCGCAAAACGCATCAGATTTGGAAGAAAGAAATAATGTCCAACAATATCTCGAGAAATCATCTATTAGAACGAAAGTATATATTCTACCACCAAGACTTGCGCTGCTAACAGGACCAAAGAGATCCATATGAATTAATTGCAATGGTTTTGAAGTAGAAATTTCGTTTTTGCTTTTAAAATATGATTTTGCAAATTTTCCTTTTTGGCATGGAGAACATAATGAAGATAAATTTCCATTCAATTTAGGCAATATTCTAATAAATTCCTTCTTTGCTAGTTTTAAAATGAGCTTTGTACTAGCGTGACCTAAACGTCTATGCCATAGTTCTAATTCATCATTTTTGGTTATAAAACATTTTATAAATGATTTGGAGAGATCATGAAACGAAACTATATAAACATTGTGAATTCTAGGTGCAGTTAGTAACACATCTTTTGTTTTAGGATTAAATATTTTGCAAAGATTAGTGGATGATTCAAATAATACATCTAATCCTTTATCACACAGTTGGCTTATAGATATTAAGTTATGTTTTAATCCTTTTTACATAAAGAACATTTGAGATAACAAAGGATTCGTTACCCACTGTACCTACTCCCATGATCCTTCCTTTGCCGTTATCACCAAACGTTACGATCCATCCTTTCTTCTTTTCTAGGCTAAGGAACTTTGCTTTGTTTCCCGTCATGTGCTTGAAGCAGCCTGAGTCCAAGTACCACACGTCCTCCGTTTCCTTAGCCTTCTTGCAAATCTAGAAAGTAGATGAGAGTAAAGATCTGGATACCCAAGAGGTACCACCCATAGAGTAAGTGGATTTCTTAGATACCCAGATTTGTTTTAATGATTGTTGTTTTATATTCCTACAAGAGCTAGTTGTGTGTCCAAACTTAAGACAATTTGCACATGAAATAAAGGGGGTTGAGACCCTTTTTTGAATTTCTACATTGCTCTTGATGGATGATGTTTGAACTTTAGAAAAAACAGGAGATTTTTTAACTGTTGAGCTACCGCTGGCGTTAGTGGCCAGCGCCGGGTGATAGGTCTCATTTTGATATCCGAGGCCAAACTTTCCAAAACCATAACATTGGTTTCCCAAAATCATTTCCAAGTATTTTTGACCTATTACGAATTTTTTTATGGCCATATTGAGATCATGATTTTGTTTTTTAAGAGATGTATCTTCTTGTACAATCATAACACATTTATTTTCAAAACCCTTTTTGTTATTTTCAATTTGTAAGAGAGAGGTTTTTAGTTTTCTCTCTAAGTCCCCCTTTTCTTTTGCAATAGTTTTGATTTGTGAGAGGGCCTTAGAAAGAGAAACTTCAAGTTCTTTTGCCTTACAGAGTGCTCACACTCTTGACATGAAACCTTTCTCTTTTCAAGGGAAATCAATTTTTTAGTAAGCTTATGATTTTCTTTGATGATAGATTCATTTTCACGATTTAAAATAATATTATCTTTTATACTTTTATCATAGGATTTGCAAGTTTGAACAAATTCATCATAAAGTTTTCGAAGGTGGGAGGAGTTACCTCAGTGTCGCTAAGAACACTGGTGTCGTCATCGTTGCTTTTTGCCATTAAGCATAAGTTTGCTTCCTCCTCGCTGCTTGACTCAGATTCGCTTGATTCTTGAGAGGAAGAATCATCCCACGTTGCGGCTTTTAGTACTTTCTTTTTCTCCTTCGCTTTGTATTGTTCTTTTTGCTCCTTTTGATACTTCGGGCACTGGCTCCGAATGTGCTCGGTCTTTCTGCAGTGGTAGCACTCCAGTGGTGGTCTTTCTCCTTCGTCTTCGCTTCTTTTTTCTTTCTTTGATGAAGAGGAAGATCCTTTTCGTCGAGCATCCCTTTGGAAGTATTTTCGGAAGGTGTTCCTCCTCTCTGGATTCCTAATGAACTTCCTGAAGTTCTTCACCAAGATCCCTTCTTCATCTTCATCATCATCTTCGATCCACTCCTTCTTTGATTTTAGCGCCAGAGCCTTTTTCTTTGTCTCTTTGTTGTATTCATCGTGTTGAATCTGGAGTTTTACCTCATGGGTTTTGAGATTCCCAATAAGGTTCTTGATCTGGAGCGTTCTTAGGTTGTACGACTCCGAGATGGTCGTCACCTTTGGATTGAACCTTGGAGGTAGGGAGCGAAGAATTTTCCTGACCAAGTCCCCGTCTGAGTAGATCTTTCCAAGTGCTTTTGAAGCGTTGACGATCTTGGTGAAGCTAGTGTACATCGAGTTGATGTCCTCTTCGGTATCCATCCTGAAGTTTTCATATTCAGACTCCAGTTGGAATAGCTTTGCATTTTTTGCCTGCGATGTACGTTCATGAGTAACTTCTAATTGATTCCAAATATAAAGCGTTCATTTACTTAGCATTATTTTTGCACCTTGGTTTATCGTTATCATCCCATTTATCCTTAGGTTTTAGTAACGTCGCCTCTCCCACTACAATTGTAGGAGGAGAGTACCGAACTTCTACCATGCTCCATACTTCCACATCCATGGTCATAAGAAAACACATCATTCGATTTTTTTAGTAGTTGAAATCTGACCCAGAAAAAAGAGGTGGTCGACTAACACCCTGACCCTCCGAAAAAGCGAGATCATGAGATGCCATTATTCCTAATTGTTAAATCGATTGTAATAAAACCCCTCTGATACCACTTGTTGGATCGGTAGGCGCCCTTAGAGGGGGGAGGGGTGAATAAGGGTTCTTTTAAAACTTATGTTATATTTGAATATCTTAAAATAATAAGCGATTAAAATGATGAGAAAATAAAAGCACACTAAGTAAAATCAAATAAAGACATGTTTTATTAATTTGAAATATAAGGTTTACAAAAGTTGATTTCAATAACGCTAGAAATCGGTGGCGAATAATAATAAAATCTTTTTGTTTTATATCCTGACTCGCATCCCCACAAACCGGTGGCCCTAGTCTATCCTTCCCCAGATTCGGCCTCAAGCTGCTTTAGCCAATCCAACCACGGATATGGCCTTGAGCCCCCTAGACCTAACCTAGATCTAGTAACCAACACGAGGCGAATTTTTGCCCTAAGTCCTACCCAGACCTAGTCGCCAACACGAGGCGAATTCTCTAACGGTTTACAAGGAAAATGAAATGATAATAATAAAAACTCCCTCTTAAAGAACTTCTGAAGTCGGAGACGATGATTCGCTGTAGGATGAGCGTTGTTGAAGCGGACGTCGTTAGGATTCTGCGTGAAGAGGTCCTCCTTCAGAAATTCGCAGAGCTTTGGTGGGAGATCAACTTTCGACCAAATCAGACTCTGGAATTCTAGCACTCAACCTCTCTCTCTGATGTGTGTGCAAAACGAGAGAAGAGGGGGTCCTATTTATAGCCTCAGCGCTAGCGCTATCGCCGACGCTATCCCGGATTAGGCATTATTCTGCGCGGGAGAATCTTCAATCCGAGGAAACATTTCTCTCTTGCCTTCTATGCTCCGTGCTACCGCCTGCGCTATCCTCTACCGCCAGGCGCTAGATCCTTCTATATATGCTCCGGAATTGCGCTAATAAACGCTAGCGCTAGGTTCTACCGCCGACGCTAGTGAGCATTTTGGAATTATTGGCCCAATTTTGGGGGCAACCTTCTTATGCCATCCTTGAGTCATATGGACTTTGTTTTCTTCTCACTTAAACACACAAGATCCAATACACATAGGATTTGTTATTCTCAAACCTAGGAGATGCGGAAGACAATGTTCCAACAATCCCTGCTTAGGACAAGATGAACCCATCCACCCCATATGCCAAGACATGCAATTATCCCAAGTGTGATGATCTAGAAAGTCAAGAGCAGGAGGAGCAAAGGTAGCAGAAAGGTGCAGAGGAGAAAAGGATCTGGCTCATGTGATAGCTAAATGCAAATGTGGTTAAACTCTATTTAAAGACACTTTACTTAAACTCTAAAATGTTAATAAAATGGTAACACTCTTAAAAAACACCACTTTAATATATGAAGGCGAAGCTAACATGCAACACACTGATGGAACAAACAAGGACAATATCATCGTAATCACAAAATGATATCATCGGAACCACAGTGTGTATCATCGAAATGATAATTTGTATCATCAAAATGACTCAACGACGTCAGCGTAACGTCTCGACGATACCTAAGTCTCTACTCGAGAAATCAAAACTCTAAAATCAATCAATCACGACCACACAATCTAATTTAAGTAAAATTTTGATAAGAGGTACTTCTCCTCCCGCACCATAAGTTATAAATAGGGTCATATGTCTTGAATCAAAAGCACTTGCTACATTTGCCCTAAAAAGCCATCGTGTCCTCCTCGACTTCGAAGAGTGAACAAGTCGACTATGCTAAGACCTCCTCTGATCAACAAAGAAATGGCACCGAAGAAAGAAGGATATATGTACTAAGGAAGCAAAGTAATAAGGAATGGCTTTGCGAAGGATTCAGAAGAGATTCAAAATTCCATAAAGCTGCTCGACTCCGTCAGCCTGGAGTTCATTCTGTCTGAACCATCAATGATACTGAAGAGAGAAGTTTTGGATTTCTATTCGAACGCCAAGGGCAGGTCGAAAAGAACGTCCATCAAGAGCCAAGTCAGTGGAATAAGAGTTAAGGTAACTCCCAAAAGATTGGTCAGGGTTCTGCAATTGCCAATTTTCACCGATGATGAGGAGAATGAAGAGGTCACCCAAGAGGACCTAGACAAAGCACTTGCATGGTGTGAGCATTCCAGGAAGACCTATGAGTCTCTGGAAAGGAAGAACTTCAACCAGCAAGGAAAGTTGCTAGCTGATTTAGTAGGAAAGGCCCTTCTCTGCAAAGTGGGGTCTCGTGACAGAATATCCAAGCAGATGTTTGATATAATGACAAAGATTATACTAAGTAAGAGAACCAATTGGGGTCAAATCATCTTCAAGAGAATACAAGAGAGCTTTCAAGCTCCCAATTTGGGAAGAATTCTTTCTCTCTATCTGCTGCTATCTGATCCTGAGAACTTCAATAAGAAATTTGGAGTAAAGATCCATCACAAGAAAAGGATGGATGTCAAGGTACTGGAAAGGTGGGAAAAAATCTTGCAAAGATCTCCCAAAAGGTCACAGGCTCTAGTAGATGTAGTGAGTCTAGAAGAAAGCTCGTCAAAAGATAGTAAACCAACTCACAACCCAGAATTGACCAGCTCTGAAGAGAATGTGGAGCAGAGGGATGTCTCCCTCCAAACCTCAACATTGAGTCTGGGATCCAGAACCACTGCTGGAACAAATCAAGGGGGAGCTGAGACTGAGGGGGAGCAGGATACTGAGCTCCCTGCTCATGAAAAAGATGTGATTCCCTCTGGACCAACAGTCCATGAGACTGCAAGTGAAGCTCCATTGGAAGGATACCAAGAGAATCCTGGTGATGGGACCAACAGAGATCTGTCAATTGCTGAAAAGGCAAGTGTGGCCGAGGAGGAACAAAGACAAAACCCAATAGAAGATCTCCATCCCCCATGTTTGAAGAGACTGAAAGGATGAACTTATATCTTTCAACCATACTGCAAAAAAGGCTGAGGGACAATCAGACAAGCCTAACATTTCCCCAGAGCCAAGACAAGAAGACTCCTCACTGTTGAATCAACTAAGAATGCTCTTGGAAGAGCAAAGACTAAAAATTGAAAGCCATGTTGACTATGCTGTCAAGGATATAAAAAGGGATCTATCAAGTGAAGCTGAAGGTCTAAGAAATGACATGAAGAATCTGCAAGAGAACACAACCAAACAACTAGCACTTACTAATCAGGGCATAATTGAAGATTTGGATAATCAAGGCATGATATGCAACAACATAGAGAAAGCCTACATAGCCACCAATAGGTAGATGGAAGAGCACAAGACTAATATCTAAGAAAAGCTAGATAAACAAAATCTGGAACTAGATAGTCATCTGCTGGAGACAAAGAATCATCTGGAAATGGGAATCCATATGCTTAAAGATAAGATTCTGAACCTTCAGTTGAATATCCAGAGGGAGATATCAGAAGAAATCATAAAGGGGGAGAGATCAATGATAAAGGATAGTGGTGATCATGCCATCTGGATCTCTAACACTATCAGGGAAGTAATGAATCTTCCTCCCATTAACTATGATTACTCTGCTGATATTCCTTCTACTGATAATACTCATGCAACTGCTGTTGATGTTGCTGCTGTTCAGAGTAAGGGAAAGGAGATCTCAGAGAAGATGAGGTGAAGATGAGGAAGAAGAGATACAGAGAGGAAGAAGAAAGATGATTATGAGAGGTGGAGTCCCAAATTCGAAGCCATAATATTAAATGCATGTGAGCTAGTGAAGGTAAACAAAGGTGAAAGATATAAGCTGTACAACACTCAAGAGTTGAATAAGAATGAAAATCAAGAGGAGACAAGAAGAAGCCACAGAAGAGACAAGTAAGCAGGAAGAATTCCAGCAGATGCTCAAGCGCCGCTCAAGTATCATCCCAAGCCAAAGGAGTATTTCACCAGACAATCTGAGAAGGAATAGGAAGCTGTTGCCAAGAAAATAGGGAGTGAAGAAGCTATGAGGGAGCCAAAGACATAGATGACTAGGCTATTGTGGGCATATGTAGCAGTGCTAAAATCTTCAAAACATAAAATCAAAATATCTTTTAGATGAAAGAATGTGTGTCAAACTATCTTATTTTGTGATCACATAAGATCAATCTGGAATGTCATTATTATATGCTGATTTCTTTTAGATGTACCTTATCATTGAATGAGTTGTGACTTCTTCAAATATGGGGAGATTATTGGGAACAGTGCCCAACAATGTTCCTGATTTAAAGAAGTGCTCAGATCAATGATAAGTACAATATGTATTTAATATTGTGCTCAGTTTATGTTTGCAGAGATTAAACAATATGTCCAGTACTTCTCAAATTCCACTAAGTACAATATTGTCGAGAAGGACTAGACATATCATCGAATAAACCACTCGTTCATCATCGAGATTGCATACAGAGATAAGCTGAAGGATCATGACAAGTATCGTCGAAATCTAATTGACAATTCGACGATATTACTGTGACAACAAAACTCACACGATGATATCATCGTGAAGAACATGGAGAATCAATCAAGTTGAATATCGTCGTGTCACTCTGTATCTCACGACGATATCGCTGAAAGGCTAAAGTCAAAGTATTCGGGAGTGTCGACGACAACGTCGTAAAGAAGTCTTATCGCTGAGAAGACTAAGAAAGAACTTGTAAAGGCAGCCGATAGAAGAAGAATGGATTATCGTTGAAATGATCAAAATGATATCGACGAGAAGTAATAATGATCAAGATGATATTGCCGAAAAGACAGTATGGTTTCAACGTCATCGTTGAGAAGACCATAAGTTACCAATAAGATTGCAACGACATCTTCATATCGTCATAAGTGCAAGTGGAGCTATGATATCAAGTATCCTCGAGATATCGTTCTCTGAAGAAGACTTGAAGATTTGTCCAAGTCCAAAATGGATCGTCGTAACGACAAGTTATGTCGTCGAGACGTTGCCAATGTCGCTGAGATAGGTCAAGACATTTCAAATCGCGCTGTTTGCATTTAATGCCGCCGCATGATGATTTAATCAGTGCGTGCCATTAAGGAATGGGATCCTGACACTTAAGGTACATTCTAAGAGTCCGTTAGACGGCTCCTAAGAGATATAAAGGGAATAAGTGTGTGCCCTAATTCTTAATAGAGAATACTCGCAAACTTTTCAATAGAACGGTAATACGTCTGCGAGAAGGAGGAACATGAATCGGCAAACAAAACTTTCACATCAAGTGTTCTCCAAGTTTTAGTCTATCAAGATCGGCTGATAAGAAGTGTTTTAGATCGAAGAAAGGATTAAAAGAGGAACCTGTGCTTTTCAAGAAAAGATCTGAAGCATTCTCTTCATATCCAAGAAGCCAATCTTCATTCAGCACAAGTTTCACTCCAGTACCATCGACTGATAAGAACTGTTCAAGACTGAAGAAGGGATTGTATAAGAATCTGTGTTGTCCAAGATAACATCAAAAGCATCTTCTTCCAGTCCAATAAGCCAATAATCAATAGACTAGAGAAGTTGTTTCTAAAATCCATTTTCTGTAGGACTTGAGGGGCTGAGACGTGTAGGGCTTAAGGGACTAAGTGTAGGGCCTGAGGGCCCAAGACTTGTAGGGCTTGAGGGCCCGAGTGTAGGGCTTGAAGGCCTGAGTGTAGGGCTTGAGGGCCCGAGCTTTGTAGGGATTGATGGCCTGAGTGTATGGCTTGAGGGCCTGAGGTTTGTAGGGCTTGAGGGCCTGAGATTTGTAGGGCTTGGGGCCCGAGTGTAGGGATTGAGGGCCTGCGATTGTACGGCTTGCGGGCCTGAGTATTTGGTGGAGTTTGCCGACTCTAGCACACTTCTAGATAGGCATAGAGGGACAGTGGACTACTCAAGACACTCTATCTCGAGGAACCACTATAGATCCTTAAGTACTTTCTGCGATTTGCTCTTAATCTTTAAAACATTACACTAGGATTGATCTTTATAGGGATAGGTCCTCACCCAGCCTCGACCCCTGGAGCAGCGGGGCCTGGGTTAATTGTTCCTTTAGTGCTCGGAATGCCTCCTCGCACTCAGGGGTCCATTCGAATTTCTGGTTGCCTTGCAGCGCCTTGAAGAAGGACAAGCATTTCTCCCCCGCCTTGGATAGAAACCTACTTAGTCCTGCCAACTTCCCAGTGAGGCGCTGGACTTCCTTTGCATTCCTTGGCGATCCTAACTCCATTATCTCCCTCACCTTGTCGGGGTTAGACTCTACCTCGGCGGGGGTGATTAAATGACCCAAGAACTTCCCCCTACTTGTCCCAATGACACACTTTTGGGGGTTGAGCCTCATCTTGAACTTTCTCAAGGTGACGAAGGTCTCTTCAAGATCCCATAGGTGAGATTCGAGTTCCCGGCTCTTGATCATGAGATCATCTACGTAAACCTCCAGATTCCTCCCCTTTTGCTCACGGATGACCCTGCCCATCACCGATTGGTAGGTTGCTCCTGCATTACTCAGCCCGAAGCGCATCATCTTGTAGCAATAGCATCCATCCCTGATGATGAATGAGACATCCTTAACGTCAGGAGGGTGCATGCTGATCCGATGATAACCTGAAAAGGCATCTAGAAAACCGATGGCTGAGTCAACCGGTGCATTGATTCGAGGCAAGGGGTAACAATCCTTAGGGCATGATTTATTTAACAAAGAGAAATCGACACACATTCTCCACCTTCTGTGCCCCTTTTTTACAATTACTATGTTGGAGACCCATCCTGGATACTGGATCTCCGATACAAATCCTGCTTTAAGGAGCTTGTTTACCTCCTCCCAAATAGGCTCTACTAGCTTGTCAGCGTCTGACCTCTTCTTCTGCCGGATGGGGTGAGTGCCGGGGTCAAGGTTGAGATGGTGAAACGCCACATCCGCATTGATCCCTGACATTTCTGCTGCGCTCCAAGTGAAGATGTCCATGTTCTCCTGGACGTAGGCCAAGATCTTCTTCCGGTCCTCGAGGATGATCTCCCCGCTGATCTTCACTTTTTCTATCGCCCCTGTCCCGGAGACGACCTCCATCTCCACTACTTCCTTCACATCCTCCAGCCTAGATTGTTCCCCCTCATCATCTTCATTCTCCCCCCCCCCCCCCCACAAGCGAGTGCTTTTGTGCCCTCTTCCTCCATACTCTCCCCTCAAACTTCTAGCAGCTCCTCCGACTCCACTTGCCAAGTGATGGTGTTGACCACAATAACATAGCATTGTCTTGCTACCTATGGGTCTCCTCTCACCCAGATATGGACTCTGCCCACGCTGAACTTGAGGCATTGGTGGAATGAGGAGGGGCCACACCGGAACATGCTGATGAGAGGCCACCCGAAGATGACATTATAACTGCTCGGAGCATCAACGATGATGAACCAGCAGTTACGGGACTGTCCCCCCAAGATGACATGGAGCCCTACTCCTCCTTCCACATCCTTCCTCTCCTGAGAACTCAAACAACGGGCCATCCAAGGCCAACACCCTCCTTGCCTCCACCTTCATCTTGTCGAATGCCTTCTTGAAGATGACATTGACCGAGCTCCCGTTATCCATGAGGATCTGGGCGACGATGAAGTTCTCGACAGCTGTCTGAATAACCAGTGCATCGCAGAACGGGTCCTCATGGCCCGTCATATCCTTCTAAGAGAGGGTAATCTTTTACTCTGGTGGTGGGGCTTGAGAAGTTGAAGCCATGCTCTGACGGTATATTGTATGGAGGCTCGCCTTTCGGGTCGCCTCGATCCCCACTCCCCCATGGATCACATTGATCCCTCCTCGACTCCCCACATCAGCCCTGTCCACGCACTATCTTCCTCCCTCACCATCCCGGTCACTTCCTCTATCCTCACCGGTGGTTGTTGCCCCCTCCTTGGGCAAAACCTCTTCCCAGGCCCTGCATCCCTCCTCCCTGCTGCCTCCACCATAACTCCGGAGCCCTCGACTCTTCTCTTCTCCTAACCTCCTGCTGTCTGACCTCCGGCTCACTCAGCCTCACCAATCTTTTTATGAACTCTGGGTTGGCCGCTTCTCCTTCGATCTCCTCCGCCGCCCTTTCCATCAGCTCCTCGAAGGACAAGGGAGATCTCCGCTTCAGGCTCATCTTAAAGAACCCCTCCCATATCCCCACCATGAAGGCGAGTTGGAGGGTGAACCCGGGCACCTCCTGGACGAGCAGGACCTCCTCTTGGAACCTGTCCACATAGTGGACTAGCGACTACCCCGGTCCCTGCTTAATCTTGAAGAGTGCCTCGACATCATTCTTCCTCTTTTTCGATGTCGAGAAGCGTAGTTGGAAGCTCCGACGTAGATCCTCGAATGCATAGATAGACCCTACGGGGAGCTGGTGAAACCAGTCCCACACCTTCTCCTTCAGGGTGATGGTGAAAAGTTGGCATTTGAAGGCATCCAACATGGGCCGAATGGAGACGGTATCCTCAAACCACTGCAGGTGCTGGACGGGGTCATCCTTGCCGGTGTAGAAACTCATGGCGGGCTCAGTAAAACCTTCTAGAACGAGCGCCAAAAGCACCTGCTCGCAGAATGAGCTTGTTGTGCTCGCCGTCCTCGCCTACCCCACCCGGCCTACGAGCTCACCTACCAGGCTTGCATTCGACAGGCTGGGGAACATTTCTCGCCCCGCTAGATCTTGCCCTGGCACCTCGCTGACCTACTCCTTGCCCGCTCTATGCCCCGGGGAATTCTCGCCTAAACCCTATGGCAGGACAATCTGGGGTGCTAGGTTTGCAAACTTGCCTCGCATCGCGACGAAGGAGAGATTGATCGTCTCGAGAATTTCTCTTTAGAGGTCTGCCAACATCTCTGTTGTTGCTAGCGAGCCAGAGGGTGGCAGACTGCCACGACCGTCATCTCGCTCATCCTCTCCAGCCATGCTGCCTCCTTGGGAATTTCTTGTACTAGCTGTGGTCTACGCTCACCGCACCAAAAAATGTTAGAACCGAGATTCGGCCCAACGAGGAGTTCGGACCCCTAAAAGAGTGCTGCTAGCACCTACTGATCCCGCAGAGGAAACTAACAGAAGATTTAGAACCAAATACCGACCCTTGATTGCAGCGTGGAGGTCCCACCACACACCCGAAAGATCTTTAGAGCGCTTTCCCTCCTAAGCCAAAGCTGAAGCCGGGCACCTTGGAGAGCCTGAGGAGCTAACTAAAGATGTCCTAAGGAGGAAGAAGCCAAAGAAGTGGATCCTCTCCAAAGGTGCCCTTCAGGGTCTATATATAGTTTTTCTCTTACGATCTGCAAATAGCGTAACTCCGCCTTTTGGTTTTACTAACCGCACCCCAAACTGGTATGCTACCAGCCAAACTCCGCTGTTCTTGAGGGGTATTGGCAGCCCACCAAGGGTATTTAGGTAAATTGGCCCTTGGACCTTTGCTGGGCGAGTGGCCCACAAAGGCGCCACTCGCCAGCTCTCTCGCATGGGAGCCTCGCGAGGTCTCCCCATAAAACCAACCCATGAGGGCGCCACTCGCTCTCCCCTGACGCTTTAGATGCCAGTCGGGGCCGCCTATGCGAGGTGGAGAGCCCTCACCCGCCTCGCCATTGCTAAATGCACCCCAAAGCGGTGAGCCTGCACTTGCCTCGCCCTCGCATCACCTTCCTCGTAGGGAGATAAGCTTGGATCACCTTCCCCTCACCTTCGCGGCTTGCTCATCGCGGGGCGGCGACCCCCCTGCTTACTTCTTCTATGCTCAACTCGCCTTTTTACCCTTCGGTGAACATGGAGTTGTACATATGGAATATTCCAAATTAAGCCAAATTTGAATACTTCCCTTTATTGGTCAAATTTGAAAGTTCAAATTTTCTGATACTTATTACATTCCCCAATCTCCCTCATTTCATTTTTAAGGCTTACAACATTATAAAAGTAGAGGATGTCCTTCTATTATAACTAATGATCTGAAGCATCCAAATTCGACAACAAGGAATCCTTAGTCATTTTGTCATCTACAACAAGATCACTATAAATTCTCCATAGTGCTAATTGACTCATCTTCTGAAGAAACTCTTTAACTGCTCATCTACTTAAGGATTATTGATGCTACTGTTCATTCCCTTGATTCAAATTAGCTATTTAAGTTATATTCTATTATCTATCAAGGAAGAAGAAGACTACTGAAAATCTTCTACTCAAGACTCAAGATCTGAACTTCAATCTTTTACTGAGTCAATCATTGTAAAATTGTAATTCTATAAATAGTGTTGTAAGATCTTTATGATCTGAGTGTAGAATTCCTATGAGAATCTGAGTGTAAGACCTTTGTGGTCTGAGGTTAGATTCTTGTGAGAATTTGAGTGTACGACCTTTGTGGTCTGAGGTAGGATCTAACTGTAGATCTGAGTGTAAGTCTGATATTATAAAAGACTAAGGTAGGAACTCTGTTTGAGTTCTAAGTTTTGGAGGAGATTGCCTAGTCTTTCACATTGCTAGATAGGTGGAGGGGGGAAGTGGATGTACCCAATTCTTGGGGAACCACTATAAATCCTTGTGTCTTCTATGATTGTTTATTTTGCACTTTTATTTCTCAAAAGATAGCATAAATCACCCATCACACTATTCACCCCTCCCCCTCTAGGTGTGATCTTAGTCACTCTTTAAGAATAACTATAGGTATCAGAGGTAGGTTGTGTTTTAAATAACTTTACAGCTAAGTAACAAGATCTACTAAGGATTGATCTATATTCATATCATGACTAGAGAGAATTACAAAGAACTCTGTTCTTTGAAATTGCCCATATGTAGAAAGGAGAACTTTGCCATATGGAAGGAAAGGGTGAAGCTTTACATGGAGGCATCTAATCCAAGGATTTTTATGACTATTGAAGATGGTCCACTCATTCCAATGAACACCCCATACTCCAACACTGAAGCTGCAGTTCCCAAGAAATATGACGAGATGAATAAGGATGAAATAGTGCTTGCCACCATGGATAAGAGGGCCAACAATATTTTGGTAAGTGTTATTGATGATTGTATATTCCAGAATCTAGTACATTGCAAAACTTTCAAAGAAATGTGGGACTCTCTTGTGGTCTACATGGAAGGAACTGGTCAGGTCACGGATAATAGAAATTCCATCCTGAATCAAGAATATGAGGCATTCAGACAGGATAAGAGGGATTCTATCTCTCAATGATATAAAAAAATTTCAGGATTGTGAATGGTCTAAGAACCTATGGAAGGGTGTTTTCTAATTATGAGCTCAATGACAAATTCCTGAGATCTCTCCACAAAGAATGGGACACTAAAATCTGTATCATAAGAGAAGTAGGAAATCTGAGCAACATGGAACCCCAAAACTTGTTTGGGAAACTCCTCTCTTATGAACAACAATTAAACACCAAGAAAGCTGAAGAAGACATCAATAGGGCAAATCACAAAGAAAAATCAATAGCCCTCAAAGCTGATAACTCCAAAAAGAACAAAGAATCTGAAGCTGAAGAATCTGAAATAAGCTCCACTAGCACATGACTGTCTGATGAGGAGCTTACTCTATTTTCCAAAATGACTTCATGAAGATTCTCAGAAAAAGGAGGAAAGAAAAAGGAAAACACTCATCCTCCTCCAGTTCAAGAAGAAACCACAACTCCCATAAGGAAAAGGAGACAGGTATGATAATGATGTGCTCAATAAATGTGTTTTGATAAAGTATACAAGTGTATAAATCAAACCACATGAAAGTTTGTATTTTAAGAACATAACTTGAAATAAACATAAACAACTTTACTTCCACAAATTTCAATGCTTTTTTATTTTTAAAGAGAACTGGCCAAAAATTTGTTTGCACAAGACAATTTACAATTTTTGGTGGAGTTTTCCTTATTCTTTTGATTTTGAATTTTTTTTGACAAAGGACTCCAAATTCACATGTTGCAAACATAGAAATTTTTATTTGAAATACCATATTTCTCTAATCACAAGTGCATGAAAAACAAAGAATTGCAAGAATGAATTTAATGTTGGTAGCTAAACTATTTATGAAATTCAAAAATGATATGTTCTTATACTACACAATCATGCGAAAATAAGATTTAAAAACACATGTAGATTAACAAAAAGGTGTAAGTGAGAAAATCATTATCAAACATAAATATTTACTCATACTTAGAGACATGCATGTAAAAATATTTCTACACATGTAATCTGGAACCAAATTTATTCTACTTTTAAAATAATATTCAAGGCATGACAAAAACAAAACAATGTTTTTTAAGAAACTTAAAAGATAAAATCAAACATTGTAAATAATCTTTAAGTAATAAATATAATCGTCCTTGATTTAAGCATTTAAGCATAAATTTTTTTCATCATTTAAAAAAAATAAAGAATAAAAAACTTTTAAAACAGAGAAATAAAAATAAAACACTGCATTAAAATAATACCAGAATTTTTTCAAAAAGACGGAAAATTTTTTGGAGCAAAGGGGCTAATGCCAGGCGTTAGCTTCTTAACGCCAAATCATAACTGCAAATCTTGATTTTTTGAAAAATGTTTTTCATAATTCCTTTGCATTATAAAGAGGCCTTCTTAATGTTGGAATTTCAAAGATTTTAGAGTTAATTTGAATGCTATTTTAGCATATTTTTGGTGTTTTTTTTAAAAGTGTTTTTTCATTTTTATTGGTTTTTTTAAATGCAAACAAATATAAATAGAGAAAAAAAATTGATAGCATTTTATAGGATTAATGAGATATTTCTAAGATGCCCAATTCTAACCTAAGCATGTTAAAACATGCATCGGGTAGAGATTTGGTGAAAATATCGATAAGTTGTGACTCAGTCCCTATATATAAAGCTAATTCTAACATGTTCCTTCTTGATATGATCCCTAATAAAATGATGTTGGGCATCTATATGTTTAGATCTAGAATGATGTACGAGATTGTTTGTAATATCGATAACGCTCTTGTTGTCACATTTTAATTCTATGTTATTTAGATAAACACCAAAGTCTTCTAAAGTTTGGGTCATTCACATGGCTTGTGCACAACAGCTACCTAGTGCGATATATTCAGCCTCGGAGGTGGAGAGGGCAACATAATTCTGTTTCCTACTCGACCATGATATGAGTTAAGGGTCTATAAAATGACACCTGCCACTAGTGCTCTTACGATCTAATGAACATCCCGCATAGTCCGAATCAGAAAAAACATGTAAAATAAAACAATCATTATGAGGATACCATATGCCTAATCTAGATGTTCATATTAGATATCTACAAATATATTTAACCACTTTTAAATGTGATTCTTTTGTGTTAGCTTGAAATCTAGCACATAAACAAACATAAAATATAATATTGGGTCTATATGCGCTTAAATATAGCAATGAGCATATCATTCCACTATAATGTTTGATCAATAGAAATATCGCCTTCGTCTTTTCCTAATTTTAGTGATGCACTCATTGGTGTATTAGCTTGTTTTATGTTTTCAAATCCAAATCTTTAAGAATATCATGAACACATTTAGTTTGACAAATAAAAATACCATCTTGTCTTTGTGAGATTTGAAATCCTAGAAAATAAGTAAGTTCTCCTACCAAGCTCATTTCAAATTCATTTTTCATCACGAAAACTACTTCATTACATAACTCTTCATTAGTGGCTCCAAAAATAATATCATCAACATAAATTTGCAATATAATCAAATCATTATCTACATGCTTAATGAAGAATGTATTATCTGCACTTCCCATTTTATAACCGTGCTTTATTAAAAATAATGTCAATCTATCATACCAAGCATATGGCGCTTGCTTCAATCCATAAAGCGCTTTTTCTAACTTATACACTTGATTAGGAAAATTTTCACTTACAAAACTGGGGGGTTATTCTACATAAACTTCTTCTTTTATAATCCCGTTTAAAAATGCACTTTTAACATCCATTTGAAATAATTTAAATATTTATAACTCAGAAATGCAAGAAATATTCTAATTGATTCTAGGCGAGAAATGGGTGCAAAAGTTTTATCAAAATCTACCCCTTCGATTTGTGAATATCCTTGTGCATCTAGTCTAGCTTTATTCCTTGTAATCCTAGAGTCACCATCTAGTATATTTTTATAAATCCATTTGACACCTATAACCGGATGATTAGACAACCTCTCTACTAAATTCCAAACCTTATTAGGTTCAAATTGATTTAATTCATCATTCATAGATAAAAACTAAAATTCATCATTTAAAGCGGTTGAAACATTTTTCGGTTCAATTTCGGATACAAAACAAAGGTTTGAAAAAGACTCATGTAAAGAAGAATGAGTACTTACCCCTTTTAACAGTTCTCCAATAACAAGCTCCCTTGGATGATCTTATGAACATTGTAGCACACTTGGAGGAACATATTCTACTATATCTTCTTCTTTCTCCTCTTTTTCTTCTTCTTTATCTCCAAGTGATTCATCATCCTCATATTCCAAAGGGGGAAGGGGTTCGTCTTCGATTCCTGTATGATTAGTATCTACACAGGGAACATTCTCATCAAATCTTACATGAATAGACTCTTCAACTATTTTAGTTATTTTATTATAACTTATATAAGCCTTACTAGTTGAAGAGTAACCAATGAAAATTCCCTCATCACATTTTTCATCAAATTATCCTAATGCATCTCCAGTATTTAAAATAAAACATTTGCAATCAAAAACATGAAAATAAGATACATTAGGTTTTCTTTTAAAATAAAGCTCATAAGGTGTTAATTTTAAAATAAGACGAAGCATGACATGATTAATAATATAACATGAAGTATTAACTGCTTCACCCCAAAATGATTTAGGCAACCCATATTCACAAAACATAGTGCGTGCTAGTTCTTAAAGGGTTCTATTTTTTATCTCCACTACACCATTTTGTTGTGGGGTGCGAGGAGCGGAAAATTCATGTTTAATTCCTAAATCATTTCAAAAGAAGAAAACTTATCATTTTGAAATTCTCCTCTATGATCCGAGCGTATGCATTTAATTTTAAATCAAGTTCGTATTGAATACGAATGCGTAATTTAGTAAATTCAATAAATGCATCAGATTTGGAAGATAGAAATAAAGTCCAACAAAATCTAGAATAATAATCAATTATTACAAAAGTATATTTTCTACCTCCTAGACTAGAAGTGCTAACCGGACCAAATAAATCCATGTGAATTAATTGAAGTGGTCTAGAAGCAGAAATTATATTTTTCCTTTTAATTTTTTTTTTAAAACTTTCCTTTTTGGCAAGGCGTACAAAGAGAAGATAAATTACCCTTAAGCATAGGTAAACCTTTAATTTATCTTTTGATAATTTCTAAATAAGCTTGGGCTAAAGTGACCAAGACACCTATGCCAAAGTTCCAATTCGTCATTTTTAGAAATAAAGCATTTTAAAGACGATTGTGAAAGATCATTAAAGACAATCATATAAGCATTATGAATTCTAGGTGCGGTGAGTACGACATCATTTGCTTTAGAATTTATGATTTTGCAAAGATTTGCAGATGATTCAAATAATTCATTTAAACCCTTATCACATAATTGACTAATTGATATTAAATTATATTTCAAGCCATCTACAAATAAATTATTAGAGATTGAGAAAGATTCGTTACCCAATATGCCGATGCCCATGATCCTTACTTTTCTGTTATCTCCAAATGTTACCAACCTTCCTTTCTTCATCTCAAGGTAAGAAACTTTGTTTTGTTGCCCGTCATGTGTTTGGAGTATCCCGAGTCCAAATACCACACATCCTTTTTGTCCTTATCCTGCCAACATACCTAAAAAGGAGATGAGAGTAAAGATCCGGATACCCAAAAGGTTCCTCCCTTAGAATAGGTGGAAACTTTAGGCACCCAAATTTGCTTTATATCACTACAACCATTTTTCCTACATGAGTCTGAGGTGTGTCCAAATGAATGACATTTGACACACAATATAAAAGGGGATGAATCTATTTTCGGAGTTTTAGATAATCTCTTGCAGGAAGATGACATAACATTTGAATTTTGAAATGATTTTTTATTAACAGAAATAAAATTTCTGGATATATTGCTAAAGTCAGCGTTAAGGGTCAACACTGGGCGATAGCTCCCAGTAACATATCCAAAGCCATATTTGGCACTACCATGCCATTGGTTGGCCAAGATCATGTTTAGAGATCTTTGCCCAACTCTGAATTTTTAATAGCCATATTTAAATCATGAATAAGAGCTTTGAGAGCGGTGTTTTCCGTTACTAACATAACACACTGATTCACAAAACTTTTCTTTCCTTCTTCTATTTGAGAAAGAGAGGTTTTTAAAGTTCTTTATAAATTCCCCTTCTCCTTAGTAAGAATTTCGATATTGGAGTGGAACTTAGAAAGAGCTTTTTCGAGTTCTTTCACTCTTGCCAATGAGTGATTGCACTCTTGGCAAGATATTTTCTCTTTCCCTAATAATTTAGATAATTTTTTGTTTTCTTTTAACAAAAGTTTATTTTCAGAATCTAAAATCTCAATATCATTTGAATTTTTATCAAAAAAATTGCATGTTTGTAAATACTCAATATATAAACCATCATAAGTAGTAGGAAGAGTTACCTCAATGTCGCTTTGGACACTGCTTTCATCATCGGATAGTGTGTTGCTCTTTGTCATGAGGAACACATTGGCTTCTTCTTCATTGCTGGAGGATGAGCTGCTTGATTCGCCGGAGGAGTCATCCCAAGTAGCCGCTTTTAGGACCTTCTTCTTCTCTTTTCCCATGTGTTGCTTTTCTTTACGCTCTTTCAGATATTTCAGGCACCGACTCCGGATGTGTCCGATCTTTCTGCAATGGTAGCACTCTGATGGTGGTCGCTCATCATCATCCTCGTCACTGCCTCTTCCTTTCTTCGATGAGGATCCCTTCTTGATGAAATATTATCAGAAGGTGTTTCTCCTTTCCGGATTATTCATGAACCTTTTGAATTTCTTCACAAAAAGGCTCTCCTCGTTATCTTCATCGTCATCTCCGTCAGCATCCTTCTTTGATCTTAGGCCAAAGCCTTCTTCTTTGACTCCATATTGTACTCTTGTTGTTGAATTTTGAGTTCAACCTCATGGGTCTTGAGGTTCCCAATGAGGCTCTCAATTTGGAGCTTCTTCAAATCGTGCGACTCCGAGATAGCCATCACCTTTGGATTGAACTTTGGAGGGAGAGACCTTAGAATTTTTTTCACCAAGTCGCCGTTGGATAACACCTTTCCAAGTACTTTTGAGTCATTGATGATCTTGGTGAACCTTGTGTACATTGAATCTGTCTTCATCTACCTCCATCCGGAATTTCTCGTATTCGGATTCAAGTTGGAAAAGCTTTGAATCCTTGACCTGTGAAGTACCTTCATGAGTGATTTCTAATAAATTCCATAGATCATAAGCAGTTTTGCAAGCACAAGTTCTATTAAATTCCATACTATCAAAAGCACAAAATAAAGCATTCATAACTTTAACGTTATTCTTGCATCTTAACTTGTCGTTATCATCCCATTTGTCTCACAGTTTTTCCATAGGAACTTCTCCAACAATAAATGTTGGTGGAGAGTAGCATTGTTCCACCATACCCCACACATTATTATCTAAAGCAATTGAAAAACAACACATTCTTGTTTTCCAATAATTATAATAAGTACCGGTAAATAGTGGAGGTCTACTAATCCCTTGACCCTCAACGAAAGCATGATCATGATGCGTCATTATTCCCGGTTATGAAACCATTTTGGAATAACCTGCTCTGATACCACTTGTTGGATCTTATGTCGCCCTTAGAGGGGGGTGAATAAGGAGTTTACAATTTTTTGAGTAAAACTGAGAGATTTATAGAAAATCAAACTTTTTGATTCTGTTCCTAACGCTGGCGTTAAGATTTAACGATGGGCGTTAGGTCTCCAGAAAATTAGGCTTCACAGAATTATGTCAAACTGATTTTAATTATGAAATCTTAAATGAAATACAATTCCAAAAAATTAGAGATAATAAAAATGAATATTATATTTCAAAGAGAATTACAAAGATAAAATTTCAATAATGCTTGAAATTAAAGGCGACAAGATAAATCACATTTTGTTCCTTCACCGGTCCTTCTCCCAAGGACCGGTTGGTTATACCCTATCTTTCCCCAGATAAGACCTCTAGCCACCTGCTAGATATACCTTTGACCTAGTCGCCACACACACGGTGGAGAATTTCTCCCTAAACCGAACCCGGCCTAGTTGCCACACGCAAGGCGGCGAATTCACTACCATTACAAGAAAATAATGAAAAGATAAAAGTAAATTCAGAATAAAAGACTCCCTATATTGAAGAGCGCTGAAGGAGATGTTGAAGACATGCAATGACTATCTTGGGAGTTGAAGCGAGCATCCTTCTTCAAATTTAACTGTTGGAAATCTCATTCTCACTCTTGTTCATCAATGGTGGTGTTGGGAGTGCTCTCTGAATTCGGGGATGAAATGCTCTTTCAGAAGATTGGAGTGAAGGCTTACAAGATCCAACATTTGAGCAATGAAATCAGCTCTTTAAATAGGCACGGGAGCTAACACAGGGCGTTAAGAAGTTAACGCCAGCGTTAGTGATCATGTATAGTCGTGACTGAGTGACTGAGAGCATGCAATCGTCGAGATCGTGGCAGATCATGGACTCAACGCATGCGTTAGCTCCAACGCTGGCATTATCTCTGGCTTCTCGACGCAATTTCTTCTCCATGTCATTCCCTTCTCAAAGTCATCCCATCTCAACGATAAGTTAACTCTGGGCATTAACTTCTAACGCGGGGCGTTAGCTCTCTTTTCAGAGAATCGTCATCAATTGACATCCTGTTCATAGGGTTATTTAAATATAGTATCTGCACACTGTAAACACAAGCAAGATCAAATACATAGTGCAATTTGTTATTCTCAAATTAAGAGATGTGGAACATAAGCTCCAACTGTCTGGAGCAGATCAAGCCATATGGGTGGCCAATGAAGCAAGGATTGCTGTAAATCTACCAAGTTTAAATTATGAACCCCAATATGATGATGATGACAGCTATGCACCCCCTGAGCAGCCCTCCAAGAATGGAAGCTGGCCCATCTCATTCTCAAAAGAGAAAAGCAGTTAGTTCGGAAGAGGATTGGCAAGCAAGGCAAAGAAGCAGAGAGGAAATCAGGCAAATGTCAAGCTATGAAGAATAGAGCCTTGTCTCCAAGGAAATCATTCTCACAACTTGGAGAGATTTTGGAAGCAAAGGACCGCACATGGAAAGATTGTACAACTCAGCTAGATTAAAGAAGCATGAAGATCAAGAGACCAGGAGAAGGATTCACTGGAAAAACAAATGTCAAGGACCAACTCCTCCTAGGTACATTCCAAAGCCATGAAACTACTTCACAAGGCAGAAAAAGAAGGTTGGTGGAGAGAGTGATTAAACATCTGAAATTATATGTGGATTTTGTGTTTAATGTTATAACATTATTATCTTAAGCCCCTGAACTATAACTTTTAATATTTATCTGAGTGCTCATCTTATATCAATTTGCTCTCTACTTTATTTTAAAAAGGTCATTATTATGTGAGGTTTTGACTTCTTCAAATATGGAGAGATTGATGGGAATCTGATCCCCAAGATTCATGATTTATAGAAGAACATTAACATAATAATGAACCTATTGTATTTGATGATTTCTTGATTATACTTGAGACTGGTACTCAAACACTATGTTGGATTAAATATATAAATATTGTTAAGGGTCACTTTGACAAAGCAATTTCTTATGCCATATTACATCAAGAGCACAATTTAAAGTCATACTGGTATCTATCTTGAAGTCACTACTTGGAAAGGTCAAGAAACATTACTGAATTCAGAAAGCAGAGAAGACTGAATACTGTGAAGTAAAAATTGATGGGACGGTCTATCGATTGAACTTGAACGATCGACGGGAAGATAAGTCGACAGAGTTAATCGATCTGGCAGTCTATGTATGCTAAGCTCAACTACTTTCTCTCTCAAGGCAAATTCGATGGGGCAATCTATCGATTCTGCAAGTCGACTGGACAAAGAATCGATTAGATCAATATCGATCGACGTGATGATCTCCAAATCGGCGAGACAGTCTTCAGTTTATTTAGAATTATTCTAAGTGCCAACACATCACGTGTCATCATTATATTCCCAAATTTTTCACGCAAATTAAGGCGCATTTTTATGCTACATCTATGGAAGTCTGTATCAGATTGAATTCGTTGGAGTATTGATTAAGGAATGAAATAATCAATTATTATTCCTAATATATCTGCTAGAATTCTACATTCCTTTCTGACCTTAATTACTATATATGGAATATTCCAAATTGAGCCAAATTTGAATACTTCCCTTTATTGGTCAAATTTGAAAATTCAAATTTTCTGATACTTATTACATTCCCCAATCTCCCTCCTTTCCTTTTGAAGGCTTACACCATTATAAAAGGAGAGGATGTCCTTCTATTATAACTAATGATCTGAAGCATCCAAATTCGACAGCAAGGAATCCTTAGTCATTTTGCCATCAACAACAAGATCACTCTAAAATTTCCAGAGTGCTAATTGACTCATCTTCTGAAGAAACTCTTTAACTGCTCATCTACTTAAGGATTACTGTTGTTGATGTTCATTCCCTTGATTCAGATTTGCTATTCAAGTTATATTCTATTATCTATCAAAGAAGAAGAATACTACTGAAAATCTTCTACTCAAGACTCAAGATCTAAACTTCAATCTTTTACTGAGTCAATCTTTGTAAAACTATAATTCTATAAACAATGTTGTAAGATCTTTGTGATCCGAGTGTTGGATTCCCGTGAGAATCTGAGTGTAAGACCTTTGTGGTCTGAGGTAAGATTCTTGTGAGAATCTGAGTGTAAGACCTTTGTGGCCTGAGGTAGGATCTAACTGTAGATCTGAGTGTAAGTCTTCTATTATAAAAGACTAAGGTAGGAACTCTGTTTGAGTTCTGAGTTTTGGAGGAGATTGCCTAGTCTAGCATATTGCTAGATAGGTGGAGGGGGAAAGTGGATGTACCCAATTCTTTGTGAACCACTATAAATACTTGTGTCTTCTGTGATTGTTTGTTTTGCACTTTTATTTCTCAAAAGATAGTACAAATCACTCATCACACTAATCACCCCCTTCTAGGTGTGATCTTAGTCACTCTTTAAGAATAACAACATGTATCGAGCAAGAAAAGGAATTAAATACATATTCAAAAATGTCAAAAGATAGTATAAGCCATATACAATTATTATCAAAGATAGGTGGGATCGCCAGCTTCGCCAAAGACTTCATTCTGCAACGTTCTTTTTGAACCCGACATTCCAATATGAGCAAGTTAATTATTGTAATAAGTCTGAAGTTGTGCAAGGCTTAATTGAGCTTATTGGAAACAAAGAAATTTGTGTAAATCATCAATAACGATGAATGAAGTAAGGATATATCAGGACCAATTAGAAACCTTTGGAAAGACGGCCCCTCACAATCAAAATGGCAAAAGAAATGTAACCTGGTGAGTATAAGTACAAAGTTAATATGCAATTTAAGTTTCAATTTATAAGTCCATAAGTTGTAACTTCTTTTTTTCATCTCCAAGATGAATGATGGAGAATGTTGTTGGACATGTGTGTCACATCCATTTGTTTGAGAATAACAAATCACCTATTGTATTTGATATTGCTTGTAGTGTGTTTATAGTGTGCAGGAACTATATGTGCAATACTCCACAGGCAGAAAGCAGCTTGGAACAAACTTTTGAAAGGAGCAGAGCTACCGCCAGCGCTATCACTAACGCCAGCGCTATCGCTGGCGCTACCGCCACCGCCAGCACTACTGCCAGCGCTACCGCTACAGCCAAGCGCTATCTCGAGTTCGTGCGCAGCGATGGTTTCGCAACCGCTACCGCTACCGCTACCGCCAGCGCTATCTCCCGCTACCGCCAGCGCTATCGCTACCGCCAGGCGCTATCTCTGGTTCATGCACAGTGCCACGCCGCCGACGGTTGCGCAACCGCTCCACACGAACGCTGCCACAGGCGCTAGCCACTACCGCAGGCGCTAGCTCCAAGTTCTATAAATTGGAGCTTTGCTTCTCATTTTGGCTAGAGATTCCAGAGAGGTTGCTTGTGCCACAACTCCAGTGCTGTTATGCTGCCGAAGATGGATCTCCCACAAAAAGCTTAAGGAGAATTATGGAGGAGGACTACGTCACGCTACATCCGAAGGACGATCGCTTCTACCTCGCTTATGCTACAACGATCCTTCATCCTCGACTTCAGAGATCTCATATAGGGAGTTTTATTATTGTTTTTCATTATTTCTATTCCATACTTCTTTGTAACCGTTTAGTTAATTCGCCTTGTGTTGGCGACTAGGTCTGGGTAGGACTTAGGGGGAAATTCGCCTTGTGTTGGCGACTAGTTCTAGGTGATTAGATCTAGGGGGCTCGAGGCCATATCCGGGGAAGGATTGGCTAGAGCGGCTTGAGGCCTTATCCGGGGAAGGATAGGCTAAAGCCAACCGGTTTGTGGGGATACAGGTCGGTATAGAAAAGGAAAAGAAATTTACTTTTGTACGCCTCCGATTTCTAGCGATATTGAAATCAAATTTTGTAAATACCTTTTTTTATATAAATACAATCATGTCTTTATTTTCGTTTACTTGATTTCTCTCCTTTGGCGTTATCTTTAATATATTGGTTATAAAGTTTTTCAATTCAAATTACTTTAACTAAATTGTTTATTTCAATCTCTTAATCATAAAACAATTTAGTACTTATTTCTAAAGATGAAAATTATGATATTCTCACAAATTAGCTAAATTGTTATTTTGTCTTTCTCATATTATAAAACAATTTAGTAATTTCCATAAAATTATAAAAAGATTTTTATTCTCTTATTCACCCCCCCCCCCCTCTAAGGGCGCCATAAGATCCAACAAGTGGTATCAGAGCACAGGTTATTCCAAACGGTTTAAAAACCAGGAATAATGGCGTCTCATGATCTCGCTTCTACTAGTAGGGGAAATTTTCTTATAAATGAAAAATCTTTAGCACCACCATTATTTGAAGGCAAAAATTATAATGAGTGGAAATTTCTTATGGAAAAATTTCTTAAGTCTTTGGATATGGAAGTATGGAATATTACTATTAAAATACCCCCAAGTACTTTAAATAAAAATGAAATGTTTTTAAATGTCAAATCAATGAATAGTCTATATTGTGCATTGCATCAAAATATTTTCAAACTAATTTATACACTTCCTACTGCTTATGAAGTTTGGAAATTTCTTGAGAATACTTATAGTCTTCCTTCTACAGATGATGAACAAGAGGAATTCCTTATGGATCCAAGAGAAGAAATCGATGAGGACTCATGCTTTGAGGAAGAAAAATACAACGTCACAATGTTGGACTCATTTTTTGGCAACACATCAAGCAAAAGAGAAGACGGAAACTATAGCAAGGTAAGAAAATCTAAATCTTCTCTTTTTGTAACAAATTCTATTTCTACTTCTCGTATGCTTAAAATTGCTAAACGTAAAATTTTAAAGTTAAAAATTGCTAATTCCAAATTACGTTTAGAAAATAAATCTTTAAAAGCAAACGATAATGTAGAATCAAATATTGATGTGATAAATTATCTTTCACGCTCTTTAGTTAAAATTCCTATTCCTTGTCTTATTTGCAATTTATTAAAAGAAAAATTCAAGAAAATTGAAAAAGGGCTCTTAATTTCTAAAAGGCATAATGAAAAATTGTTAGTTGAAAATGATGCTTTAACTTGTAAGTTAAAACAATTAAAATCTTTTGTTGAAAAATTTCAAATGTCACCTAATGAATTTCATCATAAGATTTTGAATAACAAGGATAAATTAACTTACAAAATCATTTCTAAAAAGGACCATTTTCACACATTAAATCAAAAGGAGTTTGGTTTCAAAAAGAATTATGATCCTCATAAAATTCTTAAGAGTCACTATTATAAGTCTCAATATATTTTCAATCATGACTCAAATTTAAAAACTCCTTTTCATGAACATCAAACTATAAAATATTATCCTTCATATTATAAGAGTATGTCTTTAAGAAAGAGTGGAAATGAAAATCATCAAAATAATAATCAATCTTTTAAAACATATTGTAACCCACTTTTTCAACAATCACTTCTAAAGAAAGACAATCACTCTTATAAACTTTCAAAGAATCCATATAATGAAAATCATTATGATTATCAACATCAATCTATTTTGAAAAATAATTTGAATAAACATAAATTGCAAATGAATTATTTTTCAAACAAATCTAATCATATAAAGATGTCATATAATCATAATATGAATTTAAAATATAAACCACCAAGGTATGAATGGACACCCTTAAAGAAAAATGATACATCAACTTTAATAGAAAAGGCCCATTTACCCTTGTCTTCTAAAAAGTCATCATGTCATATTTGGGTGCCCAAAGGAACCATCCCACATGGTCCCCTTTGGATACCTAAATCTATTATTAATTAGTATCCAATCATTTGCATGAAGTAGAAAAAATTAAAAATGAAATATCAATACTCTACTTCATGATATGCTTATTGTCTCTTTTTCTATTGTTTATTTTATATATTTTTTAAAAACAAACATGTTATGATCACTTTATATATCATGTAATATGACTTTCATATATTAAGCCTAATGTCTATCAAATCAAATTTGAATTAAAATTGAACATTAAGTCATATATTTTTTTCAAAGTGATATATCTCTCATCTTTGATTGTTCTTTATCCATTTAAATCCTTTACCCTTAATTGTCTTGAATTATCATTAGAAATTGAATTTTGAAATTATTATCAAGACTATTGAAACTATTTTAAAAATTGGATTTAAATGGTTTATTAAAGGGCTTAAAACTAAAAATTAAAGTGCGCAACATTTTTTTTCTATATTTGTTTGTTGCATTTGATAGTCCTTATAATGAAAAATATTATCAAATAAAATCGAAAACAAAAATTCATCTAAGCGCATGCTTAATCTTTCAAAAAGCGAGTTTTTGATCAAAACTTCAAATAGCCATATCTTTTGATCCGCTCGCATGATTTTCACGTTTAATATATTTTCGGAAAGAGCACAAAAATCTCCATCCAACGCCAAACTAGGCTTGCTCATTTGAGTTCTTTTGGTGCTGTCAACTTGCCCAATTTCAACTCCGTTTTAAATGCTATCTTAGTTCGCTTGATTCGGAAATTTCTGTGTTTATGGATTTTTTCATCACATGTTATCCTTAGTATAATTATTTCATATATTAATTTGAATATTATGTGTGTAATGTGTGTCACCAATGTTTGCATGTAATTTAGACCTTAGAATCGTCTTGTATCATTAAGATCAAATCAAAAGTTTAATCATTTCATTCTAGGTCTAAATAAAATTAATTTGAAAATTTCTCATATTACATGCAACATTATCTCCATTAAATCATATGTAATAACATTGCATTCAAACTCATCATCCTAGCATCACTTCTTGGTTTATGCTTAAATTTATATGCTAGGTATAACATTTACAATGTTATTAAAATATCATGATAACTATGTGATTTGAAATTATATAGAATACTAAAATTCCAACAACCACATAGTTTATGGAGTAATCATTAGAATATTTGTGAATATTGTTTCATGAATCATATATTATCATGCAAAACCAAATATCAATAAATTTAATTATTGAAAGAAATCTTATAAAATTCAAAAACTTTATATATATGATCTTTGTCATTTATATGATTGGATGATCATCATTTTTCTAGGCTTACAAATCAATCATGTTCTTTCAAAAGAAAATCACTATATCACTATATCATAAGTCTAGAAGGATTAGAATTCTCATACATCATGATGATCTAACATATATTCTATGCAAAAATTCTCTTTAATCATAAATCATAATTCATGTTCTATCAAGACTTGTCTCAAATCGATAATAGGAATTATGAATCTTATGATAAAAATTATGAATAATGTTTTCTTTACATTATTTGATGTCTTGATTTGTTTTGCTAGTGATTGCATGTATCTCTCATATTTGTAGACTCTAGAATCAACTTTGTAATGAAAGTATAAATCAAACTAAATCATCACTCCATTCTAGATCTATAATCTGAAATTCTATTTTGGAATACATGCAATATTAATATTAATCTTATGACATGACATTAAACCCAAAACTCATCATACTAGCATTGTCACTTATTGAATATTAGTAATTGTGCTAGTTGTCTCATTTCGTCATCTCATAAAAAGTAGAAAAACTATGCGGATTTATATAACTCATCACATTAAACAAAACCCATAGTTTGTAAATCAACCCATAGATTTAAAAGCATAGGTTGTCCAGAAGATTATTTCACCTATGACTACATATCTCACAATAGCGGGGGCGTAGGGTTGTATGCATTAGAGACCTAACCTCTAAGTCATGTCTTGTCCTTAACCGGGGAGGGTTCCAGTGGGGCCTTGCGAGGCATTGGGGGGAAAGAGTGCTAGGTTGAGCGTTCTCTAGTGTGTGCATATGGGATTAACACCCCAACCTACGGCATGTGTGCAGCTCCTCATGCCCATCCGTCACTTTGTACGGGGCTAGGGTGCAGACATTTAGTCAGGGTAGTCTTTAATCTTAGGACATACTTATATTGCTCTTTGCATGATCATTTTATTTACTTATCACTTTAATCATGCATATTTTGGGTTGTTTAATAAAAAAATGTCCTCTTGTGTTTGCATAATCTATCTTTTTGAGCTTAAATGTTTTTGTAAAACACATGAATTTGAAAAAGCCAAAGTTTCATGCAAATTTGATCCACCTAGAGATCTCCAAAAATTCTGAAATTACAGCATGGAACTACTCTAAGGACACTTAATCAATATCAAAAATAAAAAATTTAAAATTCCTAAAAAATCGTGTAATGTTTGCCGCGCTATCACTAGCGCCAGCGCTAGCATGAGTGTCTGATTTTTCTGGGTTTTAAAATTTCTTAAAATCATTAAAAATATTTTAGTCTATATGTACTACTTTGTTTTTGTATTTCTTACATTTGGTATTTTTATTTTATTCACATTATGAAAAATCAACTACAAAAATTCAAAATTCAAAAATACAAAAATATGTTTTTTGTTATTTGTGTTTTATTCATTCTATGAAAAATCAACTATAAAAGTTCAAAATCTAAAAATACAAAAATATGTTTTTGTTATTTGTGTTTTTATCCATATTTTGAAAAATCAACTACAAAAGTTCAAAATTCAAAAATATAAAAATATGTTTTTGTGATTTTCTGTTTTCTTTTTCTCATTAAAAATGATAAAACAACAAAAAAAACTGTATAATCTTTATTGCTAATATCAAGCATGTACGAATTCTATTATTTAGAATTATTTACAATGTTAAATCATATTCTTTCAAATTACTATGAACATTGTTTTGTTTATCATGCTTTGATATATCTATTTAAAGTGCATCAATTGTATTGCAAAATGTGTAGAACCAAGCTTAGCATGCCTCTAAGTATGAGTAAATGTTTTATGATTGATAATGATACATTTCACTCACTTATTTTGGTAATTAACATGTGTGTCTAAATCTAAAAATGCTTGCTTGTGTATTGTATTTGTGCAATAAATTAAAACTTGCATAAGTTTATTGCCTGCACTACATTTGAATTGCACTTATGAAATTTAGAAAAGTGGTTAAGTTAAAAATTTTGGTTTGCAAAACAAGTGTATTCGGAGAATGTTGTCTCACAAATGTGAACAAAAAATTATATATATGTAGACAAATATAACTCCACCAAGCACTACTTGAACCTCCTGATAAGTCTTCATAAGTATTGTGAGGTTGAGCACCTTGGAAAGAATAGTAAAGTTACTTGTGCAAACCTTGGTTATTACACCACTTTGTTAAAAATTATGTGCATTAAAAGTGTGTGAAAGTAATTTACTTATGTTTTATTGTGCATTTTACTTTACATATGTCTTGTATTTTGGTGATTTAATCTTTCATAACACTTCTTCATGAGTATTGGATTCTAATGCTTTATATATACTACTCTTTATATAAGAAATGCACTAGATAACCTAGCATGATCTCTACAATGTTTTGGTATTTCTTGAACTTAGAATTAAGTAACATTGTAGTATAATCTCTCTTTGATATGTTCATATCATGCTTGGTATTTTTATGAAAAACTTTAAGATTTCAAAAAGATTAAAACATCTTTCAAATTTGAACTAAAACTCATATTTCTACTTATGCTTTTCATGCTTACAAAAAGATGTTTATTATAATCTTCCGCTTGCTTACAACTCTTATCTTTATATTTGAAATCTCTTATATATGCTATGCTTAAACTCTTTATCATTATTTATATTTCGAAAAGCTCGATCATGATATATTAATGCCTCCTTACTACCCTCACCCCACCTTCTTTTGATAATACCAAAAGGGGGAGATTAATTGAAGAAATCTATATATGAGAAATATAGATAAATAAGGGGAGACTAATTCATGAAATCTATCATTTATGGGGAGTAACACATAAATAACATTTATGTAGGGGGAGCATTAAGATAGGGGGAGTATGCATATTATCATGCATATCATATACTATAGTTGCACTTTTATCTTGCTTAACTTATCTATAAACACTATTGTTGATTTCTTGCTTAGAGGATTTGTTATTATCAAAAGGGGGAGATTGTTGGACATGTGTGTCACATCCCTTTGTTTGAGAGTAACAAATCACCTATTGTATTTGATATTGCTTGTAGTGTGTTTATAGTGTGCTGGAACTATAGGTGCAATACTCCACAGGTAGAAAGTAGCTTGGAACAAACTTTTGAAAGGAGCAGAGCTACCGCCAGCGCTATCACTAACGCCAGCGCTATCGCTAGCGCTACCGCTACCGCTACCGCTAGCACTACCGCCAGCGCTACTGCTACCGCTACCGCTAGCACTACCGCCAGCGCTACCGCTACCGCCAGGCGCTATCTCGAGTTTGTGCGCAGCGATGGTTTCGCAACCGCCAGCGCTATCTCCCGCTACCGCCAGCGCTATCGCTACTGCCAGGCGCTATCTTCAGTTCGTGCACAACGCCACGCCGCCAATGGTTGCGCAACCGCTCCACACGAACGCTACGGCAGGCGCTAGCCACTACCGCAGGTGCTAGCTCCAAGTTCTATAAATTGGAGCTTTGCTTCTCGTTTTGGCTAGAGATTCCAGAGAGGTTGCTTGTGCCACAACTCCAGTGCTGTTATGCTGCCGAAGATGGATCTCCCACAAAAAGCTTAAGGAGAATTCTGGAGGAGGACTACGTCACGCTACATCCGAAGGACGATCGCTTCTACCTCGCTTATGCTACAACGATCTTTCATCCTCGACTCCAGAGATCTCATATAGGGAGTTTTATTATTGTTTTTCATTATTTCCATTACATACTTCTTTGTAACCGTTTAGTTAATTCGCCTTGTGTTGGCGACTAGGTCTGGGTAGGACTTAGGGGGAAATTCGCCTTGTGTTGGCGACTAGTTCTAGGTGATTGGATCTAGGGGGGCTCGAGGCCATATCCGGGGAAGGATTGGCTAGAGCGGCTTGAGGCCTTATCCGGGGAAGGATATGATAAAGTCAACTGGTTTGTGGGGATACAAGTCGGTATAGAAAAGGAAAAGAAATTTACTTTTGTACGCCTCCGATTTCTAGCGATATTGAAATCAAATTTTGTAAATACCTTTTATATATAATACAATCATGTCTTTATTTGTGTTTACTTGATTTCTCTCCTTTGGCGTTATCTTTAATATATTGGTTACAAAGTTTTTCAATTCAAATTACTTTAACTAAATTGTTTATTTCAATCTCTTAATCATAAAATAATTTAGTACTTATTTCTAAAGATGAAAATTATGATATTCTCACAAATTAGCTAAATTGTTATTTTGCCTTTCTCATATTATAAAACAATTTAGTAATTTCCATAAAATTATAAAAAGATTTTTATTCCCTTATTCACCCCCCCCCCTCTAAGGGCGCCATAAGATCCAACAAATGTTTGGTTCAAGTGCTCCTCAACTACAAAAATTGGCTATTCGCATTCTTAGTCGAACTTCTTCGTCATCTGGCTGTGAAAAAATTGGAGTGTCTTTGAGCAAATCCATACAAACCGAAGAAATCATCTCGAGCATCAAAGACTCAATGATCTGGTTTATGTTCGTTACAATCTTAATATGAGGGATATGCATGAATATTTAATCATTACTTGACAATGTTCAATTTTGACATTTTGTTGTACTTCCTAATATTTTATTTGATGACTTGACTAAAGCATTACTCATTTTCATGTAGTGTGTACTTCAAGAAAAAAATTGATCCTCTTGATTATACAAGTATTGATTCAATGGATTTCTGGTAGCTGAGGAAGAGTCGGCCCCGAAACTTAATTACAATGAATTAGAAAATGAAATATATGATGAATTTGCTATGCCGGTTGATGGAGAAGCACAACCAAGTTATCAACAAAATGAACAAATAAATGGTAAGTTTGTATATATGTTACTAATTTGTGTTAATAATTAAGAATTAATATGTATGATGTAATTATTATTTTTTTGTAGATGAGGAGCGTGCTCAGAATATTCTTGATGATGCAGACCTTGAAGCATTTGGAGGGGATGCTTTTACTGGATATGATTTTGATGATATATAATATATTGATATAAAATGATTTCATTTTCCAAACTTTATGGTTGATTGTTTTTTAAAAACTATTAAGTATTAACAAGTCAACTTGACAACATGTTTTAATTGATATGTTTTGTAAGACTTATCATTTTTATGAGTTTAGGTCAAGGTTCAAAACTTTATATATCACATTTTTATATTTGTTACTTATGTTAATGCTCAAAACTTTATATATTATATGTTTAATTCCTATATTCAGAGGATGATACGTTACAATTCTAGTCACTAATGTCAAAACGGTTCAACTTCGGTTCAACCGGTCAAACCGGTTAAACCTTGAATCTCTCTCAAGACCAGTACAATGTCCGGTATGGTTCTCAAAACCTTGCCTCCATCCTTAATTAATAAAGATATTGAATTCTTGATGGGAGAGGAAGAAATAGAGAGCAGCGTGGCTGAGGTGGTCCACCGACAGTTCGTGGGGGTTGACCCATGGGATCTCGAGAGCTTCGACCCAACATCAAAGGGAGAGTGCAGGTACACTCTTGTCTGCGCCACTATGTCCATGCTGGTCTGATTTGTCCTGGCGCGGTTCGTGCTGAAATGTGTTCTTGCGCTTCTTTTTACGTCAAAGAAACTCAGATTCAAGTGATTTTAACATTGTTTGAATTGCTTTCGTGAAATGGATGCACTTAGGATCTGTTTGACTCAGCTAAAGCGGTGGGAGAAGCAGTGGTTGGATGCAATTGTGAGAGAATCAGTTGTTTTGCAGAGTGGTGAGAAAAACAGTGAAACCATTTGAAAGATATTTTTTTTAATGTTGTCTAATTAGATAAGCAGACTATACCGTTTGACAGGATAGCTGTCTAATGACTGATTGGAAAAAATGGTGCAATTGATTGAATCGATATACTACCATCATAAAAGATCTTAATTTTTAAAAATAATGAATTAATTTGTTATCCACCACAAAAGAGTAAAAACTTAAAATTTGTGAGAAATGATTGTGTGCGGTTGTGGGCTGCCCATAAATTAGAGTATTATCATTGACTCCCGACGCGAAATAGCGTCTGGGACGCTATATGACGTCCGGGGCAAATATATAGAAATTTGATCAAATTGGTCCCCCAAAATTGACCAAGTGTTTGAAATAACTATAAATTAGTATTTCATTAATCATTTTGGCCACACATTGATTGTATCGACTTGACGGATTACTATGATTAATAATTATTTGATTTAAACATTAAAAAAACATTTCTAATAACCTACTAGAGTGAGGTTTTGGCATAAGTTGCCGGATAGAGCCGATGCTTAGGTTAGAAAATATTTTATTTTAATTATTAAACCTTGTCCTATCTCAGGTCAACGCATGTTTACCTATTATGTTAAACTTCGCAATGAAATATTAAGGAGAGATTTGTTACAAATTTCGTGCATAAAAAAAAAAAAAACTTAGATATTTATTTCAAATATGTTGTAAATATTCAGACCAATTAATTTGGTATTTTTGCATATAAGATACAAGCTGTCCCTCGAGATTTCCCATACGGCCACGATAGCACCTTCGTCTGCAATACGCGCGAAGAATACAACTAAATTAATCGCGCATTGCTTATTAACTCAACAATGGAGTGATTCGATATTACAATTGAAGATATGATTAAATTTGGAAACTCAAATAATGCTTTTTTTATAATTGCAGATATCAAATTATTTATAAATATTTTTTCTATTTTATATCATTTTCATACCCAATGAAACAGAACAGATGGGAAAAAAATTAACATTTTTTTAAGATTATCCTAAAGTTCTAATTTGATATCGGTTGATGGGGTTGTTGGATGTTTGATTCAGCTGCTGCATATTTGATATTATCTTCCTGCTAAAGTGTATGTCTTCAATTAGTTGTTTGGAATAAACTTTCCCTTGCTGATGTGGCGGGAGGGTTATCGCTCGTGCGTGGAATTTTTGCTCCGGTGAGCGGACAAAAAAGTCAACCGTCGTAGAATGTATGTTTGACATGACAACGGTAAAGGAAGTTCCTTAGGTGAGGACAGATGTTAACAAATGACGGTTCATAAGTTCACGAATGCTACCGCCGTGCCAAACGCAGTCTATGTTGCTTACCTGATCTTTAATATCATTTTATTTTCTAATAATCTATTTTACTAGCATTATACTGTGATGTTGCTCTCTGGATATGGGAAAATGGGTTTTAATATTTATAGCATTTTCTTATCTACTCTTTGGACTGTGAGGAGTGAAAATAATCAAAGATTTTTTAGTAATAAATTAATAAAATATGAACGGCATTATATTTATTTTTATATTACCTCTCTTATTTATTCTTATATTTGAACACTTCGGTCCACTTTTTTTGGTAGGGAGATCATCTTGAGCCGTGCATCACATTCTACAAAAAAATATATGCAGCCTAAAAGCTTAAGGCTCTGTTTGACTCAGCTGCATTGATTGGAAAAGCAGTGGTGGAAAGCATTAGTGGAATTATCAGTTGTTTTGCAGATTGGTGGCAGAATTTATGAATTTATTTGGAAGTACAATATTTGCAGTGCAGAGAAGTTGTTTAAGCTGTTTGGCGAAACAACTGTGTGATGCGCGATTTGCCCATCTATGAGAAGAAGAAGAGATCAATGCACCAAAACAATTGGTTCTACATTATGTATGATGAGATCAAAACATGGGATGTCTATATTCTATATGATTCGACGATGTTCTGTATAGAAAACAATTGATTCTGCAATCTATAAGACTTGCAAGGACTCGTCGGCGTAATGCAGAGGGAGATATCGCCGGCGTGATGCAGAGGGAGAGATCGTCGGCGTGATGCAGAGGAAGAGATCGTCGGTGTGATGCAGAGGGGGGAGATCTGGAACAAGCGGAGGCTCTGCTTGGCCGAAGATCAAACAATGGAGGCTCTGCTTGGCCAAAGATGGAACAACGGACGCTCTGCTTGGCTGAAGATCGAACGACGGGGGCTCTGCTAGGGACTAAGAGAGCTCCTCTGGTAGGCCTGCAAGTGGTTCGGTTCGGTTTTATGTAAAATCGAAACCGAACTGAATAGCCTCGGTTTTTACACACTTAAAACCGAAACCGAACCGAATCCAATCGCTTCGGTCGGTTTTCTACATTTGCTTCGAAGTTGTTTAGTATTTTTTTAGGTACATGCGTTCTATCATAAAATTTTATGAGATTTTTTAGCATGCATTTCTTGAGAGGGCTGAGGGTTCCTAATCCTGTGAAACATTAGAGTAATTAAGAACGGCAGGGTTGAAGCAGAGACACAAAGTTAGACTAAGAAATAAGAACATCAGAGCAAATATGTCGATGACCTCAGCTAGGGTTGCGCGTGAGAGAGCTGACCAAAGAGGCGGACTGGCGGAGACGACGAGGGCTAGCAGAGACAGCAGAGTTGAAGCCCTTGAGAGGCGGTGGTGTGAGCGATTGAGCGTGATTGGCGTCGTCTCGTCGTATAGCTGCGCGGCCGCCGACCGCTCCTTGGGGAAAGGGAAATGAAATCCCGCTCCTTGGCGAAAGGGAAATGAAATCCCGCTCCTGATGGATGAGTCTGATGTCGTAAACCCTACATAAAAGGGAAATGAAATCCCGCTCGGGCTCGGCCAAATAGGCAAATATTGAGCTCGGCCAAATAGGCAAATATTGACCGCACCTGTGTATAAAATAATAAAGAAAATTACAGTGTAAATTAAGTGATGTGTTAACTTTAAAATAATAACTGCTGGAGAGAATTTCGGGTTCGGCGGCTCTTTCTGAAATAAAGATGATGTATATGTTCCGATGTTAGTCGGTTCTGTTGAAACCAAAAAATTGGGATTCGCACAGTTCGAAATCAGGGTAGGCAGCTTGCCCTTACTCCTCTCGGGTGAAGTCCCACGACCGGTCACTTAGAGCCTAGGAACCTCTCTACTTGTGAACTTAGATGAAAATAGACCCCGCGAGCTGCAGCGAGGAGGTCCCACCACTAACCCGAAAGATCCGAAGATCTTCCCCTCCCAAGCCAATGCCGAGCCTGAGCACCTCGGAGAACACTAGCGAACACCTGATCGCTTGCCTAAGGGACTTGGCGAGCGAAAGACAGGGACGCCTACTAACCGACAACACACTAGGGGGGGGGGGGGGTAGAGAGATGCCATCCCTTCCCAAGCTGCCCATGTGGGTCTATTTATAGATTTCCTGAAAATGGGCTGCGAATAGTGTAAAAGGTCTGTCAATAGCCAAGTTTCGCTGTCTGAAAATAGTTTCCGCATCCCAACCTGAGCCCTGCTCCAAACGAACGAGACCACCTTGCCTGGGTGAGTGGACTACAATCCACCCCTCCCTTCCACCGGGCGAGTGGGACGCATCCCACCCGCCCCCTTGGTCGGGCGTGTGGGATATATCCCACCCATCCCTTTGGTCGGGCGAGTGGGATATATCCCACCCGCCCCTTATGTCGGGCGAGTGGGATATATCCCATTCGCCCCTTAGGCCAGGCGAGCGGACCGCAGTCCATTCGACTCTCCTTGGCGCTGAGGTTTTGCCTATTCTGAGCAGGTGCGGGAATCGAATGTCACTCGCCCATCCATTTTAACCTTGAGCCCCGCCCTCTGATATCTTTCGTTAACTCATGCTCAAAAAGGTCAACGGCTGGCTTGCTCGACAAATATGGGGGTTGTACATATACTTTCTTCCCGTGTGAGTGGTCTCCAGTTGCTTCTCAGCGGTCGCTCCACTTTACACGGTCACCTTAATTTCCGGTTTGGTCTCAACGAATTACGGGTAATACAGGTTCGGTTCGGTTCAACCGGTTTTTTTCATGATGAAAACTGAACCGAACCGAATATGGGTCGATTTTCAGCCACCACAGACCAAAACCGAACCGAACCGGTTGGTTCGGTTGAATCAGTTCGGCTTGGTTCGAGCAGTTTCAGTTTTTTACGCACATGCCTATCCTCCGGCAAGAACAAAATGACGGAGGAAGGTCGAGGGTTAGCAGGAGAAACTGGTGGGGAGGTCGGTGGCGAACATTGGCGTAATGAGCCTTTCCCGTGAAGTAGCGCATGAATCGCGCTTGTCCGCGATTTAGTAGTTGTGAAAGTATTTCACAACTCAAAAAACGCTATAAAATAATGATTTGGAGCGAAAGCGACTCCCACTGTTGCGCCCATTTATGGCGTTTGGCGGGGCGATTCAATAAGCAACGGTGTGCTGCTCTGAAAACGCGCATCCAAACAGAGCCTAAGTCATACTCAGCTACACATGAGATACACAAATCACTTGAGCATGCTAGATCATGAGTGTAACGGTCTCCCCAGCTCACAGCTCGCAAGGACGACCGTCGGCACCCCCAGCATCCAGCTCGAAAGGGTTCAGCCTTAACTAGTCTGCAGACCATGCACCCCAAACCCTTTCTGTCCCACCATAGGGCACAACGGGTTGTTAGAGGCTGCAGCCCCCCTTTTCATAAGAAATGATTCAGTTAAGCGGCAGCGCGGGGACTTCCTCGGACGTCACCCATCCTGTGACTACTCCAACCCATTCAATTGGTGATGAGGAATGAAAGAACTCTATAGTTAAGCGTGCTTGGGCTGGAGTAGTCACGGGATGGGTGACCTCTTGGGAAGTCTCTGCGTTGCTGCTTAACTGAATCATTTCTCATGAAAATGGGGGTTGCGGCCTCCAATAACCCACTGTGTCCTATGGTGGGACAGAGAGGGGCTGTGGTGCATAGTCTGCAGACCAGTTAAGGATGAACCCTTTCGAGCTGGATGATGGGGGTGTCGTCGATCGTCTTTGTGAGCTGTGAGCTGGGGAGACCGTTACAAAAAGGTGCACTTGTTATATTACAAGCACGTAACGGTCTCCCAGCACACTGCTCGAAAGGACGACCTCCGACACCCCCAGCATCCAGTTCGAAAGGGTTCATCCTTAACTGGTCTGCAGATCATGCACCACAACCCCTCTCTGTCCCACCATAGGGCACAGTGGGTTGTTGGAGGCCGCAAGCCCCATTTTCATGAGGAATGATTTAGTTAAGCGACAGCGCAGGGACTTCCCAGGAGGTCACCCATCCCGTGACTACTCCAGCCCAGCACATTTAACTATGGAGTTCTTTCATTCCTCATCACCAATTGAGCTGCTGCTCAATTGGTGACGAGAAGTGGAAAAACTCCATAGTTAAGCGTGCTCGGGCTGGAGTAGTCATGAGATGGGTGACCTCCTGAGAAGTCCACGCACTGCCTCTTAACTGGATCACTTCTCATCAAAGGGGGACTGCGGTCTCCAACAACCCATTGTGCCCTGCGATGGGACAGAGAGTGGTTGGGGTGCACGGTCTGCAGACCAGTTAAGGCTGAACCCTTTCGAGCTGGATGCTGGAGGTGCCGAAGGTCGTCCTTGCGAGCTGTGTGCCGGGGAGGCCGTTACAAGGAGAGACACAAATCACATGAGCATGATAGATCACGATCAAACCATTGAAACTAGCCAGGACCCATGAGAGACACAAATCACGCGAGCATCCTAGATCACGATCAAACCATTGAATACGAGTGAGGCACAACCATGAGTGAGGCGCATAGTATGTCTTTGCACCTCAACAATACGGGGCCACTGGGTCAACCCGAGGACTTCTTCTACCCAAGGAAATTCTTTGACATGATTAAGTGACAACATGCATTAAGGTGAAGGTGAGCTGCGGTTAACTCACAGCTAGAGTATCCCTTACGGAATGAAACTATAAGAAAGTCTGGCTAGCCATCTAAGTGATGGAAAAAATGAGTCAATGAACCTTAGTAATACATTAACCTTAACTCATAAGGATATAAACAAACACTCGAGTAAAATGAATTTTTGCACTATATCCCACAAAATAGCCCTACAGATTGCTAGTAATGTAAAATTTTGTACTATATCACAAAATAGCCCCTACAAAATCACAACAACAAAGGTGACAACTCAACACGTCAAGAGAAGATATCTAACACGACTAACTTATGCGGCACTAGAAAAAAATCTATCCTATGATGGATTCATATATAGGGTTCTACTCGGCAATACCAACTCGGCAAATGATATATGACAGACTCTCTTATGAGACATCTATCTTGCTTAATCAAACTAGGTGCAACAGATACCACTGGTTGAACCAATAAGGAGTACTATTGTACATGGAGCTACAAGTTAAGTGACTCAATTTGTCAGATATAATAATTGGGAAAATAATAAGCATTGTTGGGAGGACCAACTTTTCACATATAATATATTTGGGAAAGAACATAAAATAGAGAGCTTCGATCCAAACAACTAACATATTGGTTGTCCATAGGGCGATGGGAGCCCCTTTTGGCGGTGGGCACATCACCTTGACACTTTGTATTAGTTAGTTCAAATTTGGAACGGTCAACTTTTCAAGTTCAAATATACTGATGTTGTAAATCTATAACACGAGACAAATCTAATGAATTGGAGTCCTGATTAGGATAGAGGTTTGATCCAATTTATTTTATTTAAATCAGAGTCAAGATCTCACGTCAAGAGCCTGATACTCATGCATCGGTAGGCCTGATTCTAAAAGACGTCCGAAATATGTAGCATCTTCTCAATCTAATGGGTTAGCAACTTGGTTAGGACAGAAACTATAGAGCATGAGGAAAAACAAGACGATTGTTATCCACACTACAGTTTTGACTATCGCACACTTTTTTATAAGTTATTACGCGTCTTTAGGAAATACGTCTTGTACATACATTTTCTAGAAAAAGTGATCAACACGAAACTTGTAAATCTCATCGAGATCTACAACTTTCGTGTTGAACACTTTTCCTAAAATTACACGCATAAGACGTATTGCCGCCCTGATTGAAACATGTGCGTAACCTTAGCGAAGTTTTGGAAATACGTCTTTTACATGCATTTTTAGGAAAAATGTTCAACACGAAAGTTATAGATCTCGACAAGATGTACAACTTTTTTGTTGATCACTTTTTTTAAAAATACGTGTACAAGACGTATTTCCAAAAGGCGCGTAATAACTCATACAAAAAGAATGCGGATAGCAAAAACTATAGTGCGGATAACAATCGCCAAAAACAATTGAATAAGTCAATCTCTTTCTCAATTCATACAAGCATAAGTCTTAATAGGACACATAATCCTAAGGCCAAAATTGATAATCTATAATTTAAATAATTATTAATTTTACATTTAATATTGGCATATATTAATCTAAAAAAACTATCTAATGAACAGCTAAAAACATATTTGAGTATCTTTACGAGTAATTATAGTCATCTGAGAAAAAATATGTGACTAAATTCTCAAGTCAATCATGCTAAGTAACAAATTTAAATATATGTTATCAACAAAACATAATTATTGCATTTAGACTTATTGAATCAAAATATCCAACATCTTTTGGACAACAACTATATTATGTCATGTTCATGTGAAGTTTTCTGGACCACAACTATATTATGTCATGTTCATGTGAAGTTTTCTGGACCGATGAAGCACCAAGACAAGAACACCAAGAAATGAACACTTGACTTCTCTCATATTACAAATGAAGGTTACAAGTTTACAAGACTGAATACAAGTTGCATGCAACTCGATTTACAACAGTCAAATAAGAAGTAAATAAACTGGTCGCGAACGGTGTCCTCTTCTCCTCCACAGCACACCACACAGGTGTCACTCGCTGCTCGCTAGCGCCCGACGTTAGCTCCTAACGCCCTGCGTTAGCCTACTCGCAAGCTCTCTGCTCACCCTCGCAGCTCACTAGCCGCATTCGCACTCACTGACCACAAGTCGCACTCGCGTTAACGCCCGACGTTAACTCCTAACGCTCTGCGTTAGCTCGCGAGTAATCTCTCTCAAGGGACCTTCTCTAAGTCACTCGCCGAACTCACTCCGAGTTCTCCACTATCTCGCTCAAATCAGTATCACACTAACTGAGGGGGGGGGGGGGGGGGGGGGGGAGGGGGGTTACCTCCTATTTATAGGAAGGGAGAGACCTTCTAGAAGCCGAGCTAACGCCGACGTTAGCTCTAACGCTGGGCGTTAGCTCACTTCAACATCTAACACCCCCTTGAAGTGAGCTCCGAGAACAACTCCAAGTAGCGAGTGAAGCCTCCTGAACGGCCCGGAATAAAGGGGTTTCGTGAATATATCTGCAAGGTTGTCTTTGCTCCGCACATGCTCCACCGCAATCAAGCCACCAAACACTTTCACTCTGATGAAGTGATGCTCGATCTCTATGTGCTTTGTTCTTGCGTGATACACTAGGTTGGTTACCAGTTTCAAAACACTCTCATTATGTAACACCCCATCCGTTGCACAGTATATAACAGTAGGTCCGGCCGGAACCCCACGCCATATAAAGTGATCAAGCACGAGGGTTACATATTTAGTTACCCAACCAACAACATCTCAGAGTTTGCACAACAACCGAAGCATGAATTTATTATCTTGAACCAGAAAGCACATGTCCACAGTACAAAATATGATTGACTGATATATATATATGAAAGAGTTTGGCACTAAGGCCGTACAACCAAATGTGTTTCTCTTATTACATGATTTTCAAACATCGGCTCGCAGGCCGACAATACATGGAGGAAAACACTCAAAACACTTCGGCCTTCGAGGGCCTGCAAAGCGCAGCAGCTGGGGTTCCAACCCTCTATTTCCAACTCGTCTCGTCATGACCTGTAAGACACAATCCACCAAGCAGTGGGAAAACAAGTAACCGGTCAGCTTTAGCTGACCAAGAATATAACGACCCCACCCCATGCTGGGTGCGGCGGTTCTCCTTCCCTACAAGCAAGCAATTGCAGCAGATATTTCACAGGTGCGTCTAAGCACCGCATAGAAACAATCACCACACTCGTCGACTCAGGGCCGCACGTATTGTGCTCTCAAGGCACGCTCCATCCTCAAGTCCTTTTTCAACTTGGATGGTCAAATTGAGCTAAGCCGTACACACGAAGTTCCGACATCTTCCATAAGACGGCATACCGGGGGGCTCCCTCACCACCGACCACTATGGGCGGGTTCAGATCCAGCTAGGCCCGGCTCAATCATCGTGAACACGCAATGCGGGTAAGCTTTCACCTCAGCCCGACAATGAGATAATCGCACTGGTTCATCAGAACAGCCTCAGGGGCTATTTCTACACGCACCACGTGATATTCCGCATCACTGGCACTAGCGCGGGCGCTAGCCAATAGAACTCATTTCTGCCAACTATTTTGGGTATTTCCTGGAGGTAGCCTCCAGGTCTCCCTGGAGCACATCATATCACTCAGAACCCGAAAACAAGCATATATAATCGGAGTCTTCTCCGAAGTGTAATATAGCGTATCAACATCACCAATCCAGAACAACCTGTCCAGATGAGCTTCACATAGTATGCCTATGTCCGTACAACGATCCGGACTCTATATGCAATTTTTTACGGGGATACTCCATATCGACCCGTCAGAAGAGACTATCCACTAATTAGTGGAAATCTTCCAGTTACTATGCGAATCAAAGGACTAGCATGTCCAGAGATTAAAGAGGAGAATCGTTACCCTTGCTGCTCGTTCGGTGCCATCAGACCAGGATTCCTCTCCACGGATTTGAAGATGGCACAAGAAGGCAAGAGATCTTTTACCTCAGACTTAGCTAGCCAAACAGATCCTTCCTCTGCTTCCCGACGTCTGCTCTTGCTGTAGTAGAGAGGTCCAGATAGAAACTAAGGCACATACACGTTTTGGATGGCTATATATATAAAAATGCTACCGCCAGCGCTAGCACTAGCGCCCGGTGCTAGATTAGAGGCGGACGGCCGAACCTATCCATAGTCGCTTAAGGAATTCGTCGAGACGCTACCGCTAGCGCTAACGCTACCACCCGCGCTATCATTCGTCGACGAATTCACTTGTGTTCAACATGATTCGTCGGAATACATTCGTCGGGGCACATTCATCGAGAAAGCTACCGCTAGTGCTACCGTCGTCGCTAGCACTCGACGATGCGTCTTGACTTTCGACGATACACACAAGTCCCTCTGTCGATATGCTACCAATTCGACGATAAGAGCTACCGTCGGTGCTAGCACTAGCGCCCGACACTAGCTCCTTAGCTTAGCACACCGCGAGTTCTTTGCACGTTAACATTGGGGGTCTTACAATCCTCCCCCCTTTGAAAGAATTTCATCCCGAAATTCTAATGGTGCAAACTACTACAAAGATACAAAAGTTAGATTTGTACCTTAACGGAACAATTCAGGGAACTCCTCAAGCATGGCCTGCTCTCGCTCCCACGAAATCTCCTCACGCCCGCAATTGTCCCAACAGACTTTGACCATTTTGATCGACTTGTTCTGTAACTGCTTGATTTTAGTGTCTTCAATCCGAATGGGCTTGACCCTTGTCGCTAGCCCACTTTTGATCGACACTTGAACATCATCCACACGCATTTGAGTATGCTCTTGCACAGCCATCCTCAGCACGGAGATGTGGAACACATCATGCAAACCACTCAGCTCTGTCAAAAAAGCGAGCCGATAGGCAGCTTCAACAACACGCTCCAGTATCTCAAACGGCCCAAGGTATCTGAGACTCAACTTTTTCAAGTGTCGAATCCTTGACACACCCTTGAACGGTTTAATTTTGAGATAAACCCAGTCGCCCACGACAAACTCGACGTTTTTGTTTCTGTCATTATAGTACTTCGCTTGTCTATCTTGTGCAATCAACAATCTCTCCCAGATTGTCCGAATAGTCAAAGTATCATCTTCGACTTCTTTTCGCTTAAATAGCTTAGTCTCGCCCGTCTCCGCCCAAGCCAAAGGTGTACGACACTTCTTACCATAAAGGGCTTCAAAAGGCACCATTTGCAAGCTTACTTGATAGTTGTTGTTATAAGCGAACTCGGTCATAGTTGTTGTAACCGGGCGGTTTGTATCCGCGGTTACCACTGGATGTTGGAACTCTGGCCGGTTCTTCTCTCATGGGCTGGTAGCTTATTGCTGGTATAGTCAGCGCCTTGCGAATTGTCTGCGCGACTTGTGTGCATAGTCGGCGGACTGCTCTGCCTGCTAGTCTTGGCAAGTCGGGCGAGTTATTTTCTACCCACTATTGTGGTGGGCGGTTATCCTATCTCTATAGGCGGTGTCGGCCGTAACGATCCAGGCCCGCCAACACGGGATAGAATTGCACTTTTTGTAACGATCTAGGCCCGCCAACACGGGACCCAGCTGGACCGCCAGCACCCTCCCAGCCCAGGCCCGCCAACACGGGACCCAGCTGGCACCGGAAGGGTTCAGCCTAACCAGATGGTCTACAGACCATGCACCCCAACCCCTCTTTGTCCCACCACAGGGCACAGTGGGTTGTTGGAGACCGCAGTCCCCCTTTGATGAGAATTGAGCCAGTTAAGCAGTAGCGCGTTGACTTCCCAGGAGGTCACCCATCCCAGAATTGCTTCAGCCCGAGCATGCTTAACTATGGAGTACTTTCACTTCTCATCACCAATTGAGCCATAATGGGTGACCTCCTGGGAAGTCCACGCGCTACCGCTTAACTGGCTCAATTCTCATCAAAGGGGGACTGCGGTCTCCAACAACCCACTGTGCCCTGTGGTGGAACAGAGAGGGGTTGGGGTGCATGGTCTGCAGACCATCTGGTTAGGCTGAACCCTTCCGGTGCCAGCTGGGTCCCGTGTTGGCGGGCCTGGGCTGGGAGGGTGCTGGCGGTCCAGCTGGGTCCCGTGTTGGCGGGCCTGGATCGTTACATCGGCACTCCTCCTTGCGCCTATAAATAGAACCCCCACCGGCAATCTAAAGAAGGGAAGAACTGTAAGTGAGAGCTCACATGTTGTTGCGCGGATAGAACTTTTCTGTTCGCGTGGTTTGAGTTTTGCATTTGCTGTGTTCACAGGTTGTGCGGCTTGCTTGTGGTTCTGATTTGATCAGAGGAGATCGCAGCGGAAAAGTCGGTAGCAGTCAGCGACGGGTAGCAGCAGGAGGTTGCAGTTAGCGACAACAATTTTCTCTGGCTCGTTTTTAGCTTTCAATAAAGGATCAGTCCGCGGCGGGTAGGCAGTTTACCTTTGCCGGACTGTTTTCTGTTCAGTTCTTCAGCATCTTGTTCGCGGTTAGAAGCGGCCATGTGACTGCGATCAGGCGGCCTTGTTTAGGAGAACAGAGTGAGCATTGGAATAACGGGTAGTCCGCGTGTTGGGTTGCGGGTTGGCGACTTGGCGGTTTGCACGGATAGCTCTGTTAGCCAGGCGGTTTGGCGAGTTTAGTTGTAATCGCCAGCTTCTTGTAGTTTGTTTTTTTTCTCCTTATTTGGTGTACTGGTAAATCATGTCTCGTCATGTATACCTCGCAATGTACAGAAGATAGTTAATACAAGTTTTTTCTTGTTCCTTCATTGTTTCTGGTTTCTCGTGCTTGCTATGGTTGAAGTGTTCCTGCGACCTAGTTCCTGTTTTCCGCTTCTCAGAAATTTTAATAGTATTTGAGGAATTTCAACAATATCATCTAGTCTAGAAGAAGAAGGTCAATCTCCAAATATCATCTTGGCAATATATTTTCCAAGACGATATCGTCTTCACAAAGCTCAATTACTTTCACATCGCCTTGGAGGTATTCAATAAATATTTGGAAGCACTTGATTGAAGAAAGAATTTGGCTAAGACATTTATCGTCGAGGTGATCTCAAATATCGTCGAGGTCACATGAAATGTCGTCGAGAAACCAACACGATATTTTATAAGTATAAAAGGCAGATTCGGCCTGATTGGCTCATCATTCGACTAGAAGCCAGAAATAATCTAATGTCATCTTGAAGACTATAAGAGATATCAAGTCGATTCATGAAGAAGATTCGGCTAGAAGATAGAAGTAATCAATTATCGTCTTAAAGACTATAAAGAGACATCAAGTCGATTCGGGTAGAAGATTTGACTAGAAGACCAAAGTAGTTGAATATAGTCTTATAAACCACAAAGGGTCGTCAAGACGATTTGTGCAAAAATTCGACTAGAAGGTTCAAACAGTCAAATATCGTCTTGATAGACCACAAAGAGTCATTAAGACGATTCGTGCAAAAATTTCTACTAGAAGACTGAATTAGTGAAATATAATCTTGTAGACTACATAAGTAACCAAGATGATTCATGCAAAAGGTTTGAACTAAAGTTATGCATAGTTTAAATTCGACCAGAAGCACTACATTTGACTGGACATGAAGAAAATTTGACCATACATCTAGTCGAATTGTGGAAAGGCCTGAATTCAAATTAAAGCGTGATTTTGGCGTTACGTCATTTACTGCCATCGCAGATTAGGCCAATTAGAGTGGAGCTATTTGGAAAGCTGATTTCTAACATAAAGGCCGTCCAAGGAAATGACCATTATTAAATGTCCCTATAAAATGGGGGAGATGGATTTCAGCAAACCCTAATCTTGAGATTCAATCATTTTCCTTAATCATTCTGAAGAAACAGCTCGCCACTAACAACGTGCTATTCATTCCAGAGCTCAAGTAAATGAAGATATTCCTTGAAGCTAATCATTCTTTTATTCTGAAGAAATATTCAGTTATCTTGTCGATCAAAAGATTCAACATCTAACTGCAAGAAGATTTCTGAAGAATCTATTTCCACAACAGGCTTCAAGAAGACTCATGCAACACAAGCTAAATTTTCTGGGTATAAAACATCTTTGTGAAACATTGTTTTACATATTTTTCTATAGGATTTCTGAGGAAATCTGAGTGTAGGGTCTTTCAGACCCGAGTGTAGGATCCTTGCTAAGGATCTGAAGTAGGGAACTTTGCACAGTTCCTGAGGTAGGAGTCAAGCTTGACTCTGAGTTATAGGATCCATGCGGATCTGAGGTAGGAAATCAGCTATTATTCCTAAGTTGTAGGAGTCTTGGACTCTAAGTTTTAAGATCTTATAGATCTGAGTATTTGGAGGAGTTGGCCGAGTCTAGCACACTGCTAGATAGGTGGAAGGGGAAAGTGGACGTACCCAACTCGGGGAACCACTATAAATATCTGTGCAATCTGTGATGTGTGTGCTTTTCTGTGATTGATTTTCTTAAATAATTTTTAATAGCCAAAAAACACTTAGACACCTATTTACCCCCTCCCCTCTAGGTGATTAGACATCTTTAAACTTAAACCGAAGAATAACACAACTACAAGATGATCAAAAATGACTTATTTACCTTCAATGTAATTGACAGAAGAGGGGAGGGCGCACGCTTCTTGCTTATGGCAGTAGCTGTCACTAGCTCCTGCATCCCAAAAGGGAGAAGCTTGCTAATAGACACCTCAAGAATCTCCACCGCGCTAGAGTCAGGAAGTAGGCCCCCTCTCGATCACCAAAACCATCATCCTCTATCTCGATGATAGGGTCAGGAGTCGAGGAGGACAAACCTACTCCCCTGTGGCTCATAGTAATATCCAGCTTCTCTTCCTGCCCCGCTCTAGGGGCACGACACAGCTCTGGTCGATGTCAGTAGAGAGGCCCGCAAGGAGCAACCTCTTCTCATCAACGAACCCACTTATATGGTAGAGCACTTTCGCCACATCCCTCGCGTCTTCAAAACCCAGAACAAGAGAATAGTCCCCTTCCTGCCCCCCCTCCCCCCCCCCCCCCCCCCCCCCCCCAGTCCGGCCGCCGCCGTCACACGTGCACCAACTTCGTAGGTTTGTATTGGATTTATGCCCTGCCTCCTTCGACCTCCTTGATAGATTATAGGTATATGATCTAATTCACCTAGAGGGGGGGGGGGGGTGAATAGGTATTTTGATTTTTACTTAGATGATATAGATAGTTAAAACTATTCTAAGCTAGTAATCAAGCAAACTCAGAAAACACACAAGTGTTTATAGTGGTTCCCCAAGACATTGTGTCTATGGGTAGTCCACTTTCCCCCTTCACCTTTCTAACAAAGTGTTAGACAATGCCAACTTCTCCAAGCTCAGCTCCAAGAGCCTACAGCACGGATCCCACAGGATCTCTCAGGTTTTCCCAAACCCTACCTCAGGCACAGCAGCCCTACCTCAGAGGAATCCACCTCCTACAACTCAGACCACCTCCTGGTTCTACAACCTTAGGCCTAACTGCCCTACAAACTCAGGCCAAATAGCCCTACAAACTCAGGCCAAATAGCCCTACAATAAAGAGTGTTTATGCTTATAACAACAGACAACACAAAGAAGGAGTCTTCTGTAATTCTAGCATAGCTTGTGCTTTCTAGTAGCTTGACTGGATGATGATTTGTGAGCCAGCTACTATCTGATCTTCCTCTTCAGTTGAAGGATGAAGGATCACCTTGATCCTTCTTGTAGAAGAGCAATCTTTTTCTCTCAGTCACTTCTTGCTTGTTCAGTGAGCAGGAGGAGAATAAGAAGTTCTGGGCCGTCAATGGAACAGTTGTAAATTTGTTTAGCACTTGACCACACATTCAAAAGTGCCCTAACCTTTTCTTTTATACTCTGCACTTCTCCAACGGCACTCAAGGGAAATCTCTGACACCTTGGGACCAGATGGTTGGCTCTAATCTCCCTTTACAGCTGTTTGCGCCAAAGGCGAGTCGCGCCACTTATTTTCTTCAGTATTTGAATCTGTCTCAGCGGTGGGGCTGAGACAGCTTTCAGTCTCAGCGGTTGAGCAGCTGTCTTCCCAGTGGATCTGCTGAGATAGTTTCTCTTCTCAGCGGATTTTGTCTATGATCTGCAGCTCAGTAGAGATATGCTGCTTCTCAGTGGCACCTGTCCTCGTCTCAGCGGTTCTGCTGAGATGGAAACTTTCTTAGCTGATTAATCAGCACACCTTTGAACCTATTCCATTGTATGGAATATCATCTCCCTGTACAAACCCTGAGAAAAAATAGATTTTATCAAATACAATATGTACTTAGTATTGTGAGTGATGCCTCTTCAAATCAAAGGAACATTGAGGGCAATATTCTCAACAATCTCCCCCTATTTGAAGAAGGCAGAGCATTCTCAATGCTAAGGTACATAACCAACAAAGACTTATCATGCAAATGAACTATATGGCATTCATGATATCATAACATCCAAAAGATAACATTGTTTAAGCATTCCAACAAAAATCATGACAGATTATACAAAGTGAATATGATACCAGCATTGTATGTTATTAAAAACTTGGCATCACAGACCATATGAAGCAAAAGTACTGAAAAGAGAATACTAAGCTTTGACTAATTTGTCTCATAACATACACATTTAATTTCAACAGAATTTTCATTGCCATTTCAGTTTAAGAGTAAATACATAGATCTAGTTCCACTTTTATTAACATAAGCAAATTATGTTTTCCTTTTCTTGGAACTTTCAGCTTTGTTGACATCATCAGCTTCATTCCCTTTGCCAGCAACAATCTTTAGCTCAGCCACTTTCTTCTTGTTTTCCTGTCTTTTGAAATGGAAGAAGGGTTTTGGAATATATTTTGAAGGTATTCTTTTTGGATTGTCCTTTAGCACAAGGTTTTCTTTGAAGATCAAGTCCCTCAAAGAATTTCTTTCCAGATGTTTTATCCATTCTTCAGCTGGGTAAATCCTGTCAATATCTTTGTATATCTGCCCATGGTTTACCCAAGCATTCAGAATAATACTTTTGGAGTCATCACTCTAATACTCAAAATCAGGATCATTGTCCTGCTCCTTTCTTTGCATCCATAAATTCTTCAGCTAGCATCACATGTTCTCCTTTTCTCTTCTTTGCTAGGTGAGCATTCTGAGCTAGTTTGGCTTGCCCCTCAAACTCAAAATCTTCTTTGCTGAAGATGTCCAGCATAGGAAGATTGAAGGCTATCCTTGTACCCTGTAGCACTTGTAGAGCTAACTCTGAGTTGGTCTTAGCATTGGCCATCTCCCCCTTTCTGGCTTCTTCAACTATTTTTCCTTCTAGGGATTGGGAGGCAGCAGCTACAGAGCCTGAGAGAGTTTGGAAAGCATTTTCCAAGTCCCCCTTTAGGTCATCCTTCATCTTCTCTGACTCTCCAAGCATAGTGGTGGCTGTTTTCCAGACAAAGTCTTCAATGTGATTGGAGGCTTGTTCTATGACTTCATCAATCTTGCTTACATAATTCTTGACATATCTCATGTCATCCTCTGCCATTTGGAGGTGTTTGTCCATTGATCTCAGTATAGTGTTCTGAGCAATCACTGTGGGTTCTGCTAGATTAAACCATTTGGTCATTTGTTTGTTTAGGATTGACGTGTTTTCCTTGATTTCCTGTACTTCAGCCATAATCTCTTTCTTCAAAGACTGTAATACAATATAGGTCTTTATTGAGAGCATCTGACCTTCAATTATGATATTAATAGAGCCGAGGAGATTGTCATCAGTTGTTGTAGTTGTTGGACTCAGCTCCTTTTCTACTTGAGCATGACTTTGCTCCCCTTAAACCTGAGCAGGGACTTGCTCCCCCTCAATGTGAGTTCTATTATCTTTATTAGCTGATAACTGCTCTTGTTCCTTTTCAATACTCTTGTCTTGCTCCCCCTCACTTGGAGCATTAGTATTGTTCTTATTTGGTGATGTGTTGAGCTGCTCCCCCTCTGAATCAGGATCAACATTTGCCACATCATCTTCCCAGTAACCTGCTGGTTCAGGAGGGATTTGATTAAACCTTTTGTTTAGGTTGAGGATAAGTGAATCAATCTCACCTTGAAGATCAATAGGGTCATTGTCTTCATTGTCTTCAGGGGATCGAGGAGTGTGAGATGGTGATATTTCTATTAGTTGTGACACTGTCTTCTTTATCCTCTTGATGCACTATCTCAACATCATCATGTCTCTCTGGTTCAGGATTAATGTCTGCATGACTTTCAGTGTTATGATTATTTCCTTGGTTATCCTGCGGAGGACTGCTTGCTAGAACTTGATTATCCAGATCTTGTATATCTTCTTCTGGCTCTTGTTCTGAGTTAGAGTATATCATTCTTCTTCTCCTCATCTCCTTCACCAGAACTCCCTTTTTCTTTTCCTTCAATGGAGAAGGTTGGCTCATTGGAAGAACCCTAGTGAATCTGTCTAGAGTTTTTATGTCCATTCTATTTAGATAATGGAGGTTGAGTCCTTTGGATTTGTTAAAGTACTCTGGGTAGGTGTTTAGAAGATAGATAGATAGGATTCTTCCTAAGTTGGGGGCTTGCAGACATTCTATAGTTCTCTGAAACAGTACCATTGTCCAGGAAGTCTTCTTCTGTAGGATAACTCTTGACATCAATTCAAACATGTGTTTGGAGATTATGTCATGAGAGCCTGGTTTGCACAGTATGGCCTTCCCAATTATGTCAGAGAGCAATTTGCCTCTTTGGTTAAAGAACTTCCTCTTAAGAGAGCCAAGTTTGGCATCAGAGTAGGCACACCACTGTAAGGCATTGACTTTGTCTTCCTCAGAGACAACATCCTCTTCTTCTTTACTGCAGGAGGGCAGTTGAAGAGCCTTCTCAATTTTCTTATGGGATGTCTTTATCCTCCTACTTCCTATCTTTCCCATAATGGTTGACTTTGAGGAGGACAGCTTAGCATTGGAGAATAATTCCAGAACTTCTGTTTTGAGAATTGTTGAGGGCTCAGATAGGGTATATTCAAGACCTTGGGCAGATAGAAGATCAATCACAGCTTTAATTTCCTCTGGAGTATGCAAGAATCCATCCCTATATAACTATTTCATAGCCTTCTTGCAGCTCTTTTGCCATCTTTGGCGCCATTTCTTTTGAGTTACAGGTCGCTGAGTCGTAGGGGAGATGGGTTTGTCTCGCCGGCTAGGTTGAAGGAAAGTGTGATATTTTAATCAATCATTAAGCTATTTATATGACTTAAGACTTAGGTAATATTAAACCTAGTAATTGGATTTGATTGCTCTTATAATTGTAAGTGGAAATGAAATGACATCATATGGCTGAGTTCATCGAACACAAAGCTGAGTTCGTCGAACTCAAAGCTGAGTTCGTCGAACTCAAACTGGAGTTCGTCGAACACAAAGCTGAGTTCAACTGAACTACATTATAAAGCTGAGTTCATTGAACACAAAACTGAGTTCGTCGAACTCAAAGCTGAGTTCGTCGAACTCAAACTGGAGTTCGTCAAACTCAAAGCTGAGTTCATCTGAACTACATCATAAGGCTGAGTTCGTCGAACTCAAACTGGAGTTCGTCAAACTCAAACTGAGTTCATCTAAAACTACATCATAAGGCTGGAGTTCGTCAAACTCAAACTAAGTTCGTCGAACACAAACTGAGTTCATCTAAAACTACATCATAATGCTGAGTTCGTCGAACTCAAACTGAGTTCGTCGAACACAAACTGAGTTCATCTAAAACTACATCATACAGCTGAGTTCGTTGAACACAAAACTGAGTTCGTCGAACTCAAAACTGAGTTCGTCGAACTCAAACTCGATGTTCGTCGAACCCAGAAAAGAGTTCGTCGAACTGAGACTTTTCCCAACTGTCCAAGTGCAACCTGAAGCACAGCTGAAACAGATTGTTCTGGTTAAGCTGATCATACTACTTTAAAATCATTAGAGATAGGATTACTGGAATGCCTAATCATGTCTCTCATAGGGTTGATTTGTCAACATTTTAAGTTATATCAAATCAAGATTGGAAGAATGAAGTGTTTTACACTATTCTACATTTAACATTCCTAGTTCAATCTTGAAGGCATTAAACTTGGCCTCATCCAATTTCTTAGTGAAGATATCAACCACTTGACTGTCAGTGAGGACAAATTCAAGGCAGATATCTTGAAATTCTACATGTTTTCTTATAAAATGATATCCTATTTCTATATGTTTAGTCCTACTGTGAGAGACGGGATTCTTAGAAATAGAGATAACACTGGATGATTCACAATAAAGAGAAGAGTTACTTACCTTGAGGTTGTAGTCCTCTAGCTGGTATTGAATCCACAATAGTTGTGCACAACAGCTCCCTGCAGCAATATATTCAGACTCAGCAGTGGAAATAGCCACACTTGTCTGCTTTTTGCTGCTCCATGATATCAACCTTCTTCCTAGGAATTGACAAGTGCCACTTGTGCTTTTCCTGTCTTCTTTGCAGCTTGCAAAATCTGCATTTGAAAATCCTGTTAGTTCAAAATCATTGTTCTTAGGGTACCAAAGGCCAAGATGTAGGCTGCCTTTAAGGTATCTCAAAATCCTCTTTGCAGCTGAGTAGTGAGATTCCTTAGGACATGCCTGGTACCTAGCACACACACATGTAGCATACATAATATCTGGTCTACCAGCAGTTAAATATAACAGGGATCTAATGATGCACCTGTACATGGATTCATCAAAGGCCTTGCCCTTCTCATCCTTGTCCAGGGAAATGTTGGACCCCATGGGAGTTTTCATTGTGGAAGCTGATTCCATCCCAAACTTCTTGATAAACTCCCTAGTGTACTTGGTCTGAGAAATGAATATACCTTCATCAGACTATTTTACTTGGAGGCCTAAAAAGTACTTGAGCTCTCCCATACTGCTCATCTCAAACTCCCCCTGCATTAGGTTGGCAAACCTTTTGCAGAGGTTGTCATCAATAGACCCAAATATTATGTCATCAACATATATTTGGACTAGGAGACACTTGCCCCTTGTTTCCCTAAGAAACAATGTGTTATCTATCTTTCCCCTCAAGAACTTGTTCTTGATGAGAAGCTAGACAAAGTCTCATACCAAGCCCTGGGGGCTTACTTAAGACCAAAAAGAGCTTTCCTAAGTTAAGAAAAAAAAACATGACTAGAGAGGGTAGGATTCACAAAACCTGATGGTTGCTCAACATATACCTCTTCCTTCAAGTCACCATTTAGGAAGGCTGATTTGACATCCATTTGATACACTTTGAACCCTTTGTGGGCAGCATAGGCAAAGAATAGCCTAATTGCTTCCAACCTTGCAACAGGGGCAAAGGTTTGTTCAAAGTCTATCCCTTCTTCCTGTCTATACCCCTTGGCAACCAGCCTTGCCTTGTTCTTTATGATTGTGCCATTTTCATCTAACTTGTTTCTGTAAATCCATTTAGTACCTATGATGTTGTGTCCTTGAGGTTTTGGCACCAATTTCCATACCTTGCATCTCTTGAATTGTAGAAGTTCTTCTTGCATGGCTTGAATCCAAAAGATGTCTTGGTTGGCTTCTTAAAACTTCTTGGGCTCCATATGTGATAGGAAGCTCAAGAATAGGGCTTCATTATGAGCCCTGCTTCTGGTTAATACACCTTGATTTTGATCTCCAATTATTTGTTCTCTTGGATGATCCCTTAGATGTCTTACAACTGTAGGCAGTCTGTTCTCAGCTTGTTGTACTGTTTCTGCTGGTTCATTAGTGTCTTCATTAACATGGACTTCTTCCTCTTCAGGGATGGCAGCATCAGACGAAGCTTTGCTGCTGCTGGGTGTGTCTTGTATAGACATCCTTTCCAAATCCTTTTCATTTCCTGCCAAGACAGAGGATCTAGACCAGCCCTTATATATTAGGCTTATCTCATCAAATACTAGACTCATCTACAACATGAATTTTCTTGTTATACACTCTATAAGCTCTACTATGTGAGTTATATCCAACAAGAACACCCACATTGCATTTCTCTGCAAACTTTGTTAATTGAGATTTTCCATTGTTTAAAATATAGCATTTGGAGCCAAAGATTCTAAAGTATGAAATTGTAGGTTGTTTGCCTTTCAGAATCTCATACGGAGTTATTCCATGAACCTTATTGATGGAAGCTCTATTGAGAACATGACATGCAGTATTGAGTGCCTCAGCCTAGAAGTATTCTGGGAGTGAGGGGTCACTAAGCAGTGTTCTCCCAGCTTCTATCAAGGTCCTATTCCTCCTCTCAGCCACACCATTTTGTTGTGGAGTCCTTGGGGAGGAGAACTCTTGGGTGATACAATACTCTTGACAAAACTTTGTCATAGCTTCAGATTGAAATTTTGTGCCATGGTCAGTTCTAGTCCTGACCACAACACATTGCAAGTCATTCTGAATTGCTTTGACATGAGTTATAAAGATATTTAAAGTATCAGACTTCTTCTTTAGGAAGAATACCTATGTATATTTTGAGTGATCATCAACAATCACCAAAGTATACAACTTCCCACTTAGGCTCTTAATTGGCAAAGGACCAAACATGTCCATATGTAAGAGATAAAGACATCTTTCAGTGTCTTTGGAGCCAATACTTTTAAAGGTGGCCCTTGTTTGCTTACCCATTTGGCAAGCATGACAGGGACCACTTTTAATACATTTTATATTAGGACTATTCCAAACAAGGTTTTTAGAGAATACTCTATACATTTTTTTGTAGTTAATGTGAGCAAGTCTCTTGTGTCATTGAACACAAAGGGACCCATTCTCATTATCTACAAGACAAACAGATGTAAGAGAATTACTATATATGAAGTCTAAGCAATAAACATTCCCACTCCTAGTGCTTGAGAGAATGGTCTCTAAGTCTTTAGACTTTCTAATCAAGCACTTGTCATTGTGGAATTCAATAACATATCCTAGATCACATAGTTGACTTATGCTTACTAGGTTGTGTTGCAACCCTTCAACATAAGCTACCCTTGTAATTTAGACTATGCCATTGGAGATCATATCATATCCTTTGGTGATTCCCTTTTCTGACCCCCCAAGATAACTTTGGGTCCATTCTTCACAGCCTTGTAGTCCTATAGAAGATTTCTTGTTCCTGTCATGTGCCTTGAGCACCCACTGTCCAAATACTAAATCTGCCCAAGGCTGGTATTTGAACTAACCTGCATGATGGAATTTAATTACCCTTAGGAGCCCAAGTGATTTTGGGTCCTAGGTTCTTGTTAGTCTGAAAAGACTTCATACCTGCTCCAACTTTTGCAGGAAGGCTCATCCTTGTAGTTGGCACATTGGAATTGTGCCAACAATCTATGGCAAAGTGTCCCACCTTACCACAGTACCAACACTCATGAATGTTATATCTCCTCTTCTGAACATTTCTTGTGGTGATATGAGCCTCAACATGCTTGTGTTAAGGAGTGGAGACAGCAGTCTTCATTTTGTTCCTTTCAGCAATGATTTGGTTGAAGGTCATCTTGTGGACAGGCCTAGCAGCCTTTGTCATTATGACATCACCTTGCTTTGACTTAGAAGTTAGGCAAGATTGGATGGCATAGGACACAGGGCAGCAAGGCTTATCTACAAGTTTGACAGCAGACAAGGTTTTTGCTGGAGAGAATTTTGAAGATCTAGTTTCCTTACATATGAGTGAGGGGGCTGAGGTACCAAAAACAAATGGCCCTTGATGGGCCATTTGAATTTCTTCATGGAGAGCCTTCACGTCACTCATCCCCATGCCCTTTCTTCTACTATGGGAGGGAATGTTTTCCTTCCTATAGGAGCACCCATTCTTCCAGTGACCATACATGAGATCATGGTCAACCTTGTTGGAGGGAAGAAACACTTTTTGAAAGGTGGTATGAGGCTTAATCTTTTCCTTTCTCTTTTCTCCACTTCCCTCACCCATTTCCCATTTATTGAACCCAAGTCCTCTCTTATTGGTTTGAAAGGAAAAGGTGTCAATAATTGGAAGCACTGATTTAGGCTTTGAGAATTGAGCCACTAAGCTCTTCTCTTTGAGAAGCTTTTCCTCAAGATCCTTGATGATCTTATTCTTTAGAGAAATAGAGCTCAATTGGACAATTGTTATCCCCTTGAGTTTGCTTATTTCTCTACTCATCTGAGCCACCAAGATAGGAGACTCAGAATAATTTCTTTCAGCCATTTTGAGTGAGTCAATTCTCTAGGGCTTGGTTTTTGGCAAGCTTCTTGCTCTCTTTCAGAGCAATAACTAGAGCATCATATTTGTCAATCAATTGATTGACACCCACTTCAGATTCTGAATCATAATCATCAGTTGATGAGTGTGCACCAGATTCTGGAATTGATTCATCCTTAGAGGAAGAGAGAAGAGTAGGTACCTGGTCAGGTGTGTCCTGACAATCTTCATCATCTGATGTTATGGCCATTAGGCCAATATATTCTTTAACATCTTCATCCACCTCCATATCACTGTCCGAATGTGATAGAGGGGCCCTGATGCCCAACTTTGTTGCAGGAAAGTCCTCATCTTCCTCAGTTGTAAACAGCCCAATATAGGCCTCTTCTTCATCATCTGAATCTGAGGATGATGACTCAGATTCACTCCAGCTTCTGTCCTTCTTGGCTAGGAAGGATTTCTCACCCTTTCTTCCCTTCTGGTGATAAGGCTTATTGTCCCCCTTATCCTTTCTTTTGACTGGACAGTCAGCAATGACATGTCCAGGCTTACTGCAGCAATAACAAATCACATTAGCTAAACCATGTTTAACATGTTTAGAATCATACATGTCCCCTTTGGGGTGCTGCTTGTCAGCCCTGTTTGAATCCTTCCTAGGATGTGAGGAGGAGGAAGCTTATTCTTCCACTGCTTCCTTCTCATCACCTTTTTGAATTGCCTTGAGAAGGCAGCAAATTCCTCATCAGAAGAGCTGCTATCATATGAGCAGTGTTCAGAGTTTTCTGAGTCAGCACCCCTTCTTGGAGGGGTAGGAATTCTTGTCTTGCTCTTCTTGGACCCTTCAGCCTTGGACCCTTCAGCCTTGAGGGCCACAGATTTCTCCCTAGCATGAGGCCTGGAGGAGGTGTCCTCCTCTTTTCTAGCAGATAGTTACATCTCATATGAGAGCAACTTTCCAAACAGAGTGTGAGGAGGAGTTTCACTCAGCTTTGCCACTTCCCTGAGGGCACAGATTTTGGTATCCCAGTCTCTAGTTAGAGATCTTAGGAATTTATCATTTAACTCATAATGAGTGAAGGTCCTTTCATAGGTCCTCAACCATTTACTATTCTGAAGAATCTTTCATAGCAGTCAGCCATGCATTCCTGGTTTTGTTGCCTATAAGCTTCATACTCCTGATTGAGGAGGGATTTCCTATCATTCCTCACTTCTTCAGTCCCTTCCATGTAAATAATCAATGTATCCCACATCTCCTTTGCAGTCTCACAATGCACCAAGTTTTGGAATGTTGAATCATCAATAACATTGACTATAATATTTTGAGCCCTTTTATCCATTGTAGTCAATGCTATCTCATCCCTTGTCATTTCAGTGTAAGACTTGCCTAACTGCCTAGTAGGATCAATGGTGGAGGGCTTTGTGATAAGGAAGGGGCCTTCCTAAACAGTGATATAGATCCTAGGGTCTGAAGCTTCCATGTACAGCCTAACCCTTTAATTCCAAATGCCAAAGGTTTCCTTTTTGCTTATAGGGAGCTTCATGGAACCCATTTCCTTCTGAACTCCATTAGAAGCCACTGGATTCAGAAATAACAATACCTATGTAGGATCTGGTCAGATAGTTAAGCTCTTTATGACCAACCTACCTCTGATACCACTTGATAGATTATAAGTATATGATCTAATTCACCTAGAGGGGGGAGGGTGAATAGGTATTTTGATTTTTACTTAGATGATATAGATAGTTAAAACTATTCTAAGCTAGTAATCAAGCAAACCCAAAAAACACACAAGTGTTTATAGTGGTTCCCCAAGACAGTGTGTCTATGGGTAGTCCACTTTCCCCCTTCACATTTCTAACAGAGTGTTAGACAAGGCCAACTTCTCCAATCTCAGCTCCAGGAGCCTACAACATAGATCCCATAGGATCTCTCAGGTTTTCCCAAACCCTACCTCGGGCACAGCAGCCCTACCTCAGGGGAATCCACCTCCTACAACTCAGACCACCTCCTGGTCCTACAACCTCAGGCCTAACTGCCCTACAAACTTAGGCCAAATAGCCCTACAAACTCAGGCCAAATATCCCTACAGTAAAAGAGTGTTTATGCTTACAACAATAGACAGCATAGAGAAGGAGTCTTCTGTAGTTCTAGCACAGCTTGTGCTTTCTAGTAGCTTGACTGGATGATGATTTGTGAGCCAACTACTATCTGATCTTCCTCTTCAGTTGAAGGATGAAGGATCACCTTGCTCCTTCTTGTAGAAGAGCAATCTTTTTCTCTCAGTCTCTTCTTGCTTGTTCAGTGAGCAGGAGGAGAATAAGAAGTTCTGGGCCGTCAATGGAACCGTTGTAAATTTGTTTAGCACTTGACCACACATTCAAAAGTGCCCTAACTTCTTCCTTTATACTCTGCACTTCTCCAACGGCACTCAAGGGAAAGCTCTGACACCTTGGGACCAGATGGTTGGCTCTAATCTCCCTTTACAACTGTTTGTGCCAAAGGCGAGTCACGCCACTTGTTTTCTTGAGTATTTGAATCTGTCTCAGCGGTGGGGCTGAGACAGCTTTCAGTCTCAGCGGTTGAGCAGCTGTCTTCCCAGTGGATCCGCTGAGACAGTTTCTCTTCTCAGCAGATTCTGTCTATCTGCAGCTCAGTAGAGATATGCTGCTTCTCAGTGGCACCTGTCCTCGTCTCAGCGGTTCAGTTGAGACATGGAAACTTTCTCAGCTGATTAATCAGCACACCTTTGAACTTATTCCATTGTATGGAATATCATCTCCCCGTACAAACCTTGAGACAAAATAGATTTTATCAAATACAATATGTACTTAATATTGTGAGTGATGCCTCTTCAAATTAAAGGAACATTGAGGGCATTATTCCCAACACTCCTTTCTCGCATTAGTAAATTAAAAAAATTTACCTTGCTTGCCGAAGACATGGTGTTGGAATCCCTCTTCATGCGTCGATCAAGCTCTCTCAAAAATCCTTCAGAGGGCAATGAAAAAAAAGAAAAGCCTCCTGAATTTATAAAGTATGCCTCATTAACCACAACAAAGAGTTCAACCAAAGTGGGAGAATATAATGCTAAATATTTTCGTCTTAAAGCGGATAGATTTTTTTATCTCAATTAAAACAAATATTCTGGAAATATAGTAGGGAATATTCACTTCAAGTACTGTAAATCTTCGGATTTTTGAAAAAAATAATCACACCGCAAACGGATGATAATTCATTTCGCGTGCGCGTTATTCTATTCAAATTCTCTGGCCCAAAACTGCTCCGGGTCAAGCCAATTTTATCTAAGTCAAGGTTTCGACTTGATCGTCAAAGAGGGCCGAGATGATCAAGTGAAAACGCCCCCAAGCAAAGGACCTATAAATAACGCAATCGGGGGTCGCACACACATGCACGGCAGACACACTCACATGTTGAGCATCCCCACCCCACCCGCGCGCGTGCGCGCTCACTTTGGGCACGCGTGCACACGTTACGTCCCCTTGCCACCTGCGCCTGCACCCTACAGTCACACTCCATGTGCACCAGTGGCGCACCGCCGCCTACCATCTCCACCACCACCCGTCGCCGCCGGTCATCGCCGCCACCAACGAACCTGCCAGAAGCGCCTGGGGGGCCATGACTGTCATTTTCTGAAAATTGGTGATCCAGGTGAACAGAATTGTGCGACCTCATTCGTCATCTCAAACTCCAAGACGATGCAATCACTAATGTGCTCCTCAGAAAAACTACAAAAAGACTCACGTGCCTTCATTTGAAGACAGACAACCAAGAAAAAAGAAGAGAGCTCTGAGGTTTTCCTGCGAAGACCACTCAGAGATCTAATTTGGAGTTCGAAGATCTCCCTCGAATCTCAAATCCTCCTTCAAGAGTGACTTGAAGTTCTCTTTCGGATTTTGAAGACCTCCCTCGGTTCTCAAGTTATCTTTCAAGAGCGACTTGGAGATCTTCTTCGGAGTCCGATCTATTTTCCACAAATGCATGCTTAAGTGCCCCTTCAATTGCCTACTCTAGAAGCAGGGGTAGACCAACGCTTGGACATACTCAAGCACGTGCCTAAGTGTGTTTTTAAGAAATTAAGCGATGTGTTTGGCGCTTAGCGGCTTAGGTCTTTTTTTCGCTGCAGGTTTCTCTCATTCCATTTTCGCCATTTGTGTCTCTGTCAGTGCGACTGTTCCGACTTCCTCCACTCGGCCACTTCCCCACATCGGTCTTTCCATTCTTCTTTCTACAAGAGTCATTCCCCGCATCTCTGTCCGCGGAAGAGGAAGACTGATGTTCCCTTTTCTGCGCGCGTCTTCCCTCTTCTTTATTGTTCGTCTTCTTTTCTTCTTCGTTGTTTCCTTTTCTGTGTGCATTCATAGCCCATATTTGTTCTTATTTACCTGAGAGGTACCTGTTCGATCTTGCTGTGTCGTTCTTCTTCGCAGGCAAGCAAACAAAAAACTTCCCTGACTTGGATTACTGATTTCAACAACACAAATTTAGATTATTGCATTTTTGGTGGGAGCCCGTCGAACTAGAATGGCGAAGAAGACTACTGTTCGTCTTCTCAGATCTACTCATTCTCTGTTAATGTTGGAAATTTTCCCATATGGATCGAGGGCTTTCTTGCAATCAGCGTTGTGTTCTGATTCCACCCCCCTTGACAAGCAGGAAGTCACTATTTGAGTCCTCAATCTCCTTAGCGCCTCACAATTGATTGATCCGCGTAGGGTTGAATTTTTTTTATGTTCATATTTCTCGTCTCACCTTCATCCTTGTTGCAGGTCGCTCGGGTGCTTTGGTAGATCGGTCGAATTGAACCACCTTAGCTCGAAAGCGAACCGAGCGTGCAAACAGTCAAAGAGTAAACTAGTAAGTGACACGAGAACTTTTTAGCGTGGAAAACCCGGAAAGAGTGAAAAACCACGTGGCCGGATCTGTGCCAACCAAATTTCACTAAGTGTCAGAGTGTTACAAGCAAAGTTACAAGAACAGAGAGCGACATGCTGCCTCCGTTACAGTTGCAGTTGAAGAGAATTCTCCGAGGGTGACAGGCAACCTCTCAGAAAAACTAAGTGTCTTGGTGTTGCAGGAGTTCTTCAAAGTCTGAAGAAGATCTTCAAGTGACGAAGGAGATCTTCGAATCACGAAGGAGATCTTCGAACCGTGAAGGAGATCTTCGAACCGCGAAGGAGATCTTCGAAGGAATTCTTCAAGGAGCTCTCTCGGATGCAAAGTGTTAGATCCCTCCAAATGAGAATTCAGAGTCCCTTTTATAGACTTGGCTGGGGGCGACCCGGTAATTTTGCCGTCGTAACTACCATAACCACCTGACGGGGCGATCTCGTCCATTGGTTGAGAGCGCATGAATTGCCACTTTTTGGATATGACGGTTTCGCCCCTCAGGCAGTTCGGGTAGTTCGGGCAGTTCAGGCAGTTCGGGCAGTTGACGTTCCTGATTGCAATGCGTAAATCCTGTAATCTTAAGAGAAAAAATGGAGTTAGCAATCAGCGCGTGCAATGAACTTTGCAATGTTCAAGTGCGCGTCGGTCAAGAGTATGCTAAGGACTTAGCAGCACTAGCGCGATCGGGGTTTCGCAAGGATTGCGCAAAGAGCGCAACGGGCGGCACGAGGCGAGGGGGAGTGGCCGGCGCAGAACATGTGCGCGGACGCAGGCGTGCGGCCGCGTGTTGGGTGCCGCGCACGGCAGGCGAGGGGTACCGCGCGCGGTTGTGCACGCGCGATTGCAGGTGTGCGATACCGCGCGCGGTACCCTGCGCGCGATACCGCGCATGCCGCGCGGTACCGCGCGTTGTCGTGCGGTTGCGCGGGCGTACAGTACCGCGCGTGCCGTGCGGTTGCGCGCGCGGGCTTGCGCTACGGCGTTGACGTGCGGTTGCGCGCGGGCTTGCGCTACGGCGTTGCCGTGCGGTTGCGCGCGCGCGCGGTACCGCGTGTGCCGCGCGGTTGCGCGCACGCGGTACCTCGCGTGCCCCGCGATTGCGCGCACCTGGGCGTGCGCTACCGCGCAAGGTACCGCGTGGCGGTACCGTGCGCGATATCGCACAGAGCTGCTGCGCGCGTGGTGGTTCTCGGGCGGTTTTGCGGCGGTTTTGGGCAGTTTTTCTCCTCCTACTTGCCCATGCCTCTATTATCTTAGTGGGGAGTGGGGAGTGGGGTTTTTGGCTAAACGCAACCCGGATCTCTTTATAAAATAGATGAGGACCCATCAATCCTTATGCCCGTGTTCTAGATTTCCAAATCAGTACCTGAAGTTTTCCTAATCAAACTTTTAGTTTTCCTAATCTAACATTCAGTTTTCATAATCAAACATTCAGTTATCCTAATCAAACTTTCAGTTTTCCAAATCAATTCCAGCTTTCTACGAGTTATCCTTTTTTTTTGTGGGGTGTGAATGTGAGATGTTTGGTTTATTGATTTTGCCAGGGTTTCATTTGTTTTTTATTCTAAGGATTCAGACATTCAGTGTTTTTTATTGAAGGATCCAGATATTGGTGATTAAAGGTGGTATGTTTTATTTTTTTGGTCATCACATTGTATTGTTGTTTTGTATTGTGCTAAAACTGGGCTTTTATACTTTCCTATATTGCAATAATATATATTTTTTAATTTAAAAAATTGATTAAAAATTTAAATCTTTTACTTGTGCCCGGGTAAGATGAAAATCGTTGGTCTGCCATTGCCTAGAAGCCGCTCCTACGAGCACGAAGGAAGACATTGCTTCTTTTTCATCTTCAAGTATTTGTAATAGGAGTGGTGACATGTCAATCTCTCCAACATTCTAACACTTGTAAACTCAAACAAATTAGTGTATTTGGTCGGCTTCGAACTGATCCAGTGATTTTTTCCCTTTTCAGATTTTTCCACGTAAAAAGTCTTGCTGTCTCTGTTGTTTGTGCTCTTTTAACTGCTTCCGCGATTGACTCACTCTCGAGCTAAGTCGATTCAACTTTCTGGATCGAGAGAGCGCTAAGTAATCCGCAACAACTCTTAATATGACATTTATACAATATATTCTTGAAAACTTGTTATTTATTTGGTTTTAAAACGCATTCAGGATTTGAACTATATAAATGATATTTATTAAGGGTTCGTTTGGGGGGACTTATTTTCACCGGTCAAGCGGTTACGACTGCATGAACCGGACCTTAATTAAGATCCGGTTCATGCGGTCATAACCGCTTGACCGGTGAAAATAAGTGTTGGAACATGCTTTCCGCATCTCTTGATTTGACAATAACAAATCCTATTGTATTTGATCATATTTGTTTTTGTGTTTATAACATGCAGGATCCTGTGCATTCAAATCTCCATTGGAATATGTTGTGTTGTTGCTACCGCGGAGCGTTAGCACCACCGATGGCGCTAGGTAATCGACGAAATGGTGTTCAACGAAAATAGATGCCGTTCGACGAAAATGCCATTCGACGAAATGGTGTTCGACGAAAGTAGATGTCGTTCGACGAACTGGCGTTCGACGAAATGAGATGCGTTCGACGAAAAGAGATATGCTCTACCGCGGAGCGTTAGCACTACCGTTGATGCTAACATAAATGGAAACAATTGACAGGAAGGAAACAATTGACGGGAAGGAAACAATGGAGAAAAAGGAATAATTGGCGGGATGCATATTTAGCGTGCTCTACCGCGACGCGGCATGAATACCGCACTGCGGTAGCTTTTGGAATCCTCCCGTCTGCATGTGATTGAGGAGCAAATGTGGAAGGAGATATTGGCTGAAGGAAGGTTATCTTACTATCACGGAGCGTTAGCGTTACTGCGGCGCGCTAGTCGGAGCTCAAAGTTTGGCGCTCAAAAGTTGCCTAAGCTGCCACGATCCGTGTGCTTGATCATTGCCTAATGTGGCTACCGCGGGGCAGTAGCGGTTGACTCTATTTAAAGACGCGCGCTTCCTCCATTGTTGCTTGCTGTGACAGAACGAATTGAAGCCATATATTCAGAGCACTCGTGAGAGCCTTCCCCAAGCATCCCGAAGAACTCCGTCAACGTTCGTGAACGCAAAGAACTTGAAGACCAATCCGATCGCATCTACATCGACATCAAGTTCTTTGAGGGAGTTTTTAGTGTTTATTTTGTTTTAGTTTCTAATTGTAACTTTTATATCTTTTGTTCGGTAGAGGAATTCGCCACACGACGACTAGGGCCTTGCGGGGACTAGGGAAAATTCGCCTCGCGTTGGCGACTAGGTCAAGGGTGTAGATCTAGGGAGTGCTCGAGGCCTTTCCGGTGAGGGAAGGGCTAGAGCGGCTTGAGGCCATATCTGGTGAGAGATAGGCTAGAGCTAACCGGTCCTTGGGAGAAGGGTAGGTATAGAAAACCCAATAGAGCTTTTCATTCGTCGCCTCTTTCCAAGCGTCATTGGGAAAAGATTTTGTAAACAAAATTATTTGATGTTAATGAAAATATGTCTTTCTTCATCTTTGTTTTGTGTTCTCTGATTTTCATTACTATAACATAAACAGTTTTCTCTGTCACTAACGTCGAGCGGTAACACTACCGCTCGCGATAGCAATAGAGAATCATTTTTCATTTAAATATTCTCGAAAATCTTAGAACCCTTATTCACCCCCCCCTCTAAGGGCGCCTACAGATCCAACAAGTGGTATCAGAGCCAGGTTATTCCAAATCGGCTTAACAATCGAGAATAATGACGTCTCATGATCTCGCTTCTATTAGTGGGGAAAATCATTTTGAAGAAGAAAAATCTCTTGAACCACCTTTATTCGAAGGAAGAAATTATAAAGGGTGGAAATTGTTAATGAAAACTTTTATTAAAAATTTAGATATCGAAGCATTGAATATAGCAATCGTAAGACCATCAGATGAAACAAATAAAAAGGAATGTCACCTAAATGCAATTGCGTTAAATAGCATTTTTTGTGCCTTATCTCAAGAAATTTTTAAATTGATTTATTGTTTTTCCAGTGCATACAAAGTATGGAAATTTCTTGAAGAAATGTATGACCTTCCTCTTACAGGTATGGAACAAATGCAAGAATTGGAGAACATACAAGCTTGCACATATGTTCAAGAAAGCTCCTCTCGTGATGGATCAATGGAGCACACATCAAATGGAAGAGAAGAAGAAATACTATCTTCGGAAGAGGAGTGCCAAAAAGATGTCAAAGAAACTAAATGTTCAAATCGTGCCTCTCCGGAAAGCAATGTAAGGAAATCAAATTTCATTTTTTGTACTTCTATTTCTACATTACAATTACTACAAACTACTAAACGTAAGATTAAGAAACTAAAAAATGGCTAATGCAAAACTACGTTTAGAAAATAAAACTTTGAAAGCAAATGTGAATGTAGAATCCAAAAATGAAATGTTTGTATCTCCATCATGCTCTTCATTTGAAAACTCTATATCGTGTTTTGATTGTAATGATATTAAAGAAAAATACAAGGAACTTCAAAAGGAATTTATTTGTGTAAGAGAACACAATGAAAAATTGTCTTTAGAAAATTCAACTTTGAAAAATGATTGTGCTATGTGTAAAAGTTAAAAAATTGAAATTAAAGAGATGGATGAAACATTTGAAGAATTTAGAAATAACTATCAAAATCATATTGACTCTATTGTTTCCACTCTTAAGAATAGCACAATTGTTTATAATAAAGCTAGCCACAATCTCAAAGTTAAAAGCTACGAATTAGAAAATAAAATTAATGTGCTTAAGGAAATTATAAGGAAAAATTCTCAACACATAAATTCTTATTACCATGCAAAATCCAAAGGCAAGTTAAATATGATTTTTCATAATTTATCCAAGCAAAACATAGGAAATGAAAAGCAACAAAAGCTTCTAAATGAAATTCCAAAACTTTATCATCATTATGATTTACAACATAATTATTCTCCCAACCTAAAATTAAATGCAAACAAATTTCCTTCAAATTATAAATTCAAAAATCATTTTTATCCAAATATTCAAGTAAATGACTATGGAAATTTGAAAACTAAAAATAATGTTTGTCCAAGGTATGAATGGAGACCCATACTTAAAAATGACGCACTAATGTCAAAAGAAAGGGTCCATCCATCCTTGTCTCCCCAAAAGTCAACACGTTATATGAAAGTCAATTGATATGCGTTGGTACCAACTGAAAGTGAGGTTAGATCTTAGATTTTCTCTAGAGGGGGGTGTGAATAGAGTATTAAAAACTTTTCACTTAATTTTATAGCGGAATTAAAATAGTGATACTTATATGTGTATTGCAAAGTGAGTTATAAAGCTAAATCAATAAACTTAGCACACAGCACAGCACACAGAAAATCACAACACAGAGAACACAAGGATTTTTATAGTAGTTCCCCAATAAACCTGGGTACGTCTACTCTTCTACCACACTTGGTAGGATCCACTAGGTTTTTGAGCAGGTGCCCTATCACCAAGGGTTTTTTGTACATGTGTCCACACACCAAGTGAGCTTTTGATCAGGTGCTCTAACCCAATCACAGGTTTTTGTTCAGGTGCCCTGCCACCAAGGGGTTAACTTTTGAAGGGAGTTAGAACCCTGTACAAGATGAGGTAAAGAAGGGTTATGAAGTTCTTCTCTGTCAATATTCTAAGAGAAGACTCTAGTGGATTGTTGATGATGTAAAGCTCATCTGTCTTATTGAGATTTGTTGATAGCTTGAGAATGGAGCTTTCACTTGAAAGAGATTTCATGTATCTTCCTGATAGCTAATAAATCTGAGAGACAAATGTTTCTCAGATTATTTGTTGCTCTTTTGAAGATCTAATCTAGCAGCTGATGACTGAGAGAGTAGAGTTGATGTTCTCAGTGAATGAGTGCTGCTTGAGGAAGATGAAGATGATCTGTTAGCTTTTTCTTTCTTCTTCCTCTTTCTTTCTTTCTTTCTTCCTCTTTCTTTCTTTCTTTCTTCCTCTTTCTTTTTCCTGTACTATGAATCTGTAATGTGTTCTGTATTGCTATCATGTAATTGCTGTATCTTCTTCCTTTTCTTTTTACAATATGTGATCTGATTTGAAATTCAAATCAACAGAATAAGTAATAGAATAATTTGTAATAAATCCTTGTTGGGACTGAAAGGTAACCAAAACGATTATGCAGAATACTTAATTCCTTTTCCGTGAAATGTTCCTTTTCCATTAAATGTCAACGGCTATAATCTTGGAAGAAGATAATAGAAAGGAATATAATAAGTAAGGCAGAAATCTTGTCTTATCTGGAATATAGATCCGTTGCTGTAGACGATCTGAGTTCAGAGAATGAAATAAAAATAATCCTTCTGAAGTCCTGAACTGAAATAAGAATTCGTCGATCTCAAGAATTTCGTCGAACACAATGTTGAGTTCGTCGACCTCAACTGAACTTGGCTGGAAGAGTTGAATTAGTTGAGCTGAAAAGAACTTTCGTAGATCTGAACATCTGATACTTATTCTTCGAACGCAGAGCTGAGTTCGTCGAATGCAAATTCGTCGACCGCTGAGATGAGCAAAATCATCGACCGCTGAGACTGGATAAAATCATTGACCGCTGAGACTGAATAAAATCGTCAACCACTGAGACTGAATAAAATTGTTGACCGCTGAGACTAAATAATATCGTCGACCGCTGAGAGGATAATTTCGTCGACCGCTGAGCCTAGATAATTTCATCGACCGCTGAGCCGCTGAGACGCTGAGACTGAAGCAAGTCGTTCATCGAACGCAGAGTGTAAGCCATTCGTTGAACGCAGAGAGCAAGCCGTTCGTCGAATGCAGTATGGAGTTCGTCGAACGCAGTACCTGAATACTTTCTTGAGTTCTAACAGCCTAAACTCTTGACCCATTGACTATACATTGGGGTCAACTTAATCCTAATCAGCAGATAGTGATCCTAGCCGAAATCAGTAATAGGGTTGTTCCAACAATCTCCCCCTATTTGGGTTAGGACACTATTTGACAAAATAAAACAAACAAAACACAGAGCATATATATCTGATAGATTTTAAATATTTCATCAGATATAAAATATGATACTATGAGTTCTGAAATATACATTGAAAACAATTAAATAAAACCTTTGTCTTTTTCTGAATTCTGACATTTTCTTCAGCTTTCTGAATTGATTGTCTGAAAAGCTTTATCTGCTATATTTCAACTTTATGAATTTGTTGATCTGAACTATAGCTTTATAATCTGAATCTGCTTTGCTACCAATCTGCATTTGAATCTGTCATAACTGAATTTCTGAAACAAAACTAAAACTGCAAATTGCTGGGAGCTTCTTCATCAACTGAATGATTTTTTCTTCTTCATACAACATTTCCTCATGATAAAACAATTCCCCCTATCATAAAGGAGTTTCTTCAAAACAACTCCCCCTGACAAAAAGGAGCTTCTTCAGCTTTCTCCCCCTGCCTAGTTCATAGAATATCTCCCCCTGAGCAAAATCTACATCATATGGAGCTTCTTCATAGAACTTCTCCCCTGCCTAGTTTCAGGAAGGCCTGAAGCTAGGCCCCTTGAAGAAGGGACATTTGATGGAAGTAGCAAAGGATGCAATCTTTATATTGCTATTGTTCCTGCAAAATAAAATAGAGATCAAGTGCAAAGGAACTGGAGAAAGAAGTGTTGGATCGGTAGACGTCTTTAGAGGGGGGGGGGGTGAATAAGGGTTTTAAAATTTTTAGATATATTTTGAATAACTTTGAAAAAGCTTTGATAATTAAACTAGAGAAGATCAAGACAAATCAAGTGAAGTAAAAGAAAAGATATGATTTTATTAACTTGAGAAGCATGAATACAAAACTTGATCTCTTATCGAAGCTAGAAATCAAAGCGAATAGAAAGACTCTTTTTGTTTTCTATACCGACTCATATCCCCACAAACCGGTTGGCTTTAGCCGATCCTTCCCCGAATATGGCCTCAAGCCGCTCTAGCCAACCCTTCCCCGGATATGGCCTCGAGCACCCCCTAGACCTACACCCGAGACCTAGTCGCCAACACGAGGTGAATTTCTGCCCTAAGTCCTACCCAGACTAGTCGCCAACATGAGGCGAATTCTCTAACGGTTACAAAAGATATGAAATAAAATAACAACAACAATATTAAAAACTCCCCCTAAGAAACTTCTGAAATCGGAGATGAACGATCGTTGTAGAATAAGCAAGATTGAAGCGATCCCTCTTCGGATGTAGCGTGACGAAGTCCTCCTTCAGAAGCTCTATAAGCGTTTGGTGGGAGTATCTCTCTGATCCTTCCTCTCTATGCTGTGGCACGAAGCTCTGGAATTTGGAATGTCAAGAGGATGAGGAAGACGGAGCCAAGGGGCCTTTTTATAGTCTCAGCGCTAGCGCCTGCGCTAGTACTACCGCCGACGCTATCCCATATTAGGACATATTCTGCGCGGCAGAATCTTCAATCGGAGGAAACTTTTCTCTCTTGCCTACTTTGCTCCTCGCTATCGGATACCGCCTAACGCTATCTCCTTCCATAAGTACTCCCGACATTTGCGCTTAAGCAAACATTTCATCGATCGGATTTTCATCGAACACAACTAACATTTTGTCGAGCGAAATTTCGTCGAACTCAATTCGTCGATCAGGCTTCAACATTCGTCGAACTCAATTTCGTCGACCGGAGTTCGTCGAGCGGGCTTCAACATTCATCGAGCAGAAATTCGTCGAACGGGCTTCAACATTCGTCGAACGACAGCTAGCGCCTGCGCTAGGACTACTGCCAGCGCTAGTAGGAGATTTGGATTTGATGGCTCAACTTTGGGGGCAACCTTCTTATGTAATCCTTGATTCATGTGGACTCTGTTATCCTGCACACTTAAACACACAAGATCAAATACACATAGATTTTGTTATTCTCAAACCTAGGAGATGCGGATGACCATGTTCCAACAAACTCCCCCTTTTGATAATAACAAAACCATTAATGATAAATCAGAGCATTAATATATATATATATAAGCATGATGAACTACTTGTGTGCGTGTGAGAGTGATGACTTAGGATATTTATCGATTTTAGTATTTAGAATTGCTCCCCCTAAGTGAATGCTCCCCTAATATGTAAGTTATCATCTTAATTAAGCATCATATTTATCATGTTAGTTCTCCCCCTTTTGTTATTATCAAAAGCGGGTAAGGAGACACCACTTAAAAGTTGATAATAAGATAAAGGCATGATCGAGCTTATAGAGATAAGGAAATAATAAGGAGTTTTTGAGTAATTTTTATAGATCAGAGTTTTTAGCTTAAAGAGGTAATGATTTCCAAATAACCAATCTACCCAGACAATATATCTACACCCTAGCCCCGTACTAAGTGACGGATGGGCATGAGGAGCTGCATACATGTCGTAGGTTGGGGTGTTAGTCCCATATGCAAACACTAGACACAACTCAACCTAGCACTCTTTCCCCCCAGTGCCTCGCAAGGCCCCACTTGAACCCTCCCCGGTTAAGGACAAGACATGACTAGAGATAAGGTTATCTAATGTCTACAACCCTATGCCCCCGCTATGGTGAGAAATGAAGTCATGGATAATAATTATTGGAAACATTAGGCATTTAAATTTAGTGATAAGTTCATAGCCTATGGGTTTATATTTTTATTTGAATTTATGAAAACACTCACATAGCTATTTTGAAATCCATTAATGAATCAGAGTTTTTGACGTAATAATATTTTCATAGAAGTAAATCAGAGTCTTATAGAAAAAAGTTCATGTTAAAAGCAACCAATATAAAGTTTACCAAGCAAGTCTACCACTTGTTGTAAGAAAGGAATTTGAAGATTCAAGTGATGATGCACACAAAAAAAACTTTAAATAAGCATGAAACGCAAGGTAAAACAATTATATGGTTATGATGCGGAAGACTTATCGAAATACAAGAAACATCTTATTGTAATCAATGATGATCCATAAAAAGATATATGAGTTAAATTTCATAAAGAAGATGTTTTTGTAAATCTTTGTTCAATTAAAATCTTTAAATTTAACAATAATGTAACCAAGCATGAAATAATGTTATCAAAAAGATTACTACAATGTTATTTTAATTCACAAATTCAAAACATACCAAACAATGTAGAAAGCGTGCTAGGTTATCTAGTGCATTTCATAGAATAAAGAGTAGTATAGAATTAGCATTAGGATCCAATACTCATGAGAAGAAGTGTTATGGAAGATAATGATGTGCACATAAGTGTATTTTTGAGTAGAGTAAACAAATGTTTTAATCAAAAATACAAGAGATATGTAAAGTAAAAAGCACAATAAAACACAAATAATTTTACTTCCACATACTTCAATGCACAAAAAAAATGTACAACAACCAAGGTGCTTTGCACACACAATGCTCATTAAGACTTATCAGGTGCAGAGTAGTGCTTGGCGGATCACATATTTTATTTTATTTTAATATTGAAACTAATGATCCGGTGTACTTAAGAATAAGTGGTTTTTTATTTTGAAAGAAAGTTATGGTTTGCACAAGATACTTTACTATTCTTTGCAAGGTGCTCAACCTCACAATGCTTATTAAGACTTATCAGGAGGTTCAAGTAGTGCTTGGTGGAGTTATCTTTGTCACTTTATTTTATGATTTTTGTTTTGTACAAAGTTCTCCGAATACACTTGTTTTGCAAACCAATATAATTTATAAAAACATAACCATTTTTCTTAACTTTTAAAGTGCAAACAAAGGTTGTGTAGGTAAGATACTTGTGCAATTTTAATTCATTGTACTATTACAAAACATACACAAGCATTCTTAGATTAAACACATAAGTAGACAATGCCAAAATAAGTGAGTGAATAGCGATCATTATCAAATATAAAACATTTACTCACACTTAGAGGCATGCTAAGCTTAGTTCTACACAACTTTTTCACTATAATTGATGCACATATTAATAGATATATCAAAGCATGATGAAAGCAATGTTCAAAGTAGTTTGAAAAGATAAATTGCAACATTATAGAAGTTCTAAATAATAGATTAAATCATGCTTGATTTTCAATGAAGTCCATACAGTATTTTTGATATTTTTGAAGAATAATTTTTATTTAAAGTTTGAAATCATAAGATTGATCTTGGACTTCCTGAGGACTACCTTGTAAGAGGTTCGCCCGGTACTAGGTGATATGATGGGATGATGGCCCAAATCACCCTTTCGCAAGATACATGTAAATAGAAAAGTTAAGTTCAAAATAATATTTTTTTATACTTGTTTTTGTTTTATATTTTTGTATTTGATTTTTGCATATAGGAATAGAAATCAAACAAATAACCAAAGACAAAACAAAATATTTTTTGTAATTTGGCTTTTGTAATTTTGTATTTTAATTTTTCAAAAACAAGTACAGGCAGAATTGCAAAAACGACTGGTACATATAAAATAATATATTTTTATTGATTTTTCAGAATTTTAAAATTTTAGAAAATTAGAGACTCGAGCTAGCGCCGGCGTTAGGTCCTAGCGCCTGCGTTAGCTCACAGAGAGTGCTTATTTTAATCATATGGCCTAGATTTTCTTTGATTTTGCTTTTGATTTTTCTTAATTATGTTTTTGTAATGTAAGGCCTGTCTATTGAAGTGATGAGACGAGAAGAAATCGCAAAAAGTTGCGGAAGTTAAAATTAGTACATGAGTTTCATCTTTATCAGAGTTTCATATTTATTAAACCTTAATTATTGAGTTTTGCACAACATATGCATGAGTGAAATGATCATAAATAAGTGAAATAATATTCATGCAGTTTTTCATTTCCGATTTAAACATGATTATGATCAAACATACTTGGGGTAATTGAAAATGACGCAAATATATTAACTACCTAAGCAAAACTTGCGCATTTTATAAATTTAGCCTAATACCCCTAAAATACACATTTTAAATCCATTTTGACACTTATTTCATTTAGTCTTAATAATATCATAGAACAAATTTAGTTTTTCAAATTTTATAAGACTTTTAGGAAATGTATTTAGAAGGATAGAAATAAAAAGGATAAGTAGATCACTTGAAAAATGACATGACTATTTATTCAATTTTATTCAATTTGATTTATTATTGAATTTTGGTTTAATATGAGAAAGTCATATCACAAGTCATATAAAGTGATCATATCATGATGGTTCAACAAAAATAAAAACAAAAAACAAAAAGGAAATTAAGCATATCATGAAGTAGATAATTGATATTTTATTTTTTAGTTGATTTCTACTTCATGCAAATAATTGGATAGTAATGAATGAGAGATTTAGGTATCCAAAGAGGACCGGGTGTGACGGTTCCTTTGGGTACCCAAATACATCGTGTTTGCTTTTGGGGAGATGGAAGTGAATGAGCCCTTTTATGTGGAGTTTGTGTTTCATCTTTAACTTTAGGTCTCCATTCAAACCTTGGTTTAATATTATTCTTATATGTCAAATTTCCATGATGATTTTGTAAAACATTGTTTATAGGAAATTTGTGAACATTTAATTTTATGTTGGGAGAAACATGATTTTGTAAGTAATAATGATTTGGAGTTTCATTTTCAGGCATTTGATATTTTTTTATTTCCTTTGTTAGGCTTAGACATATTATGAAAATTCAGATTTAACTTGCTTTTGGAATTTGCTTGAAATTGTTGATTTATGTGTTGAGAATTTTTCTTTATAATTTCCTTAAGCAAGTTTACTTTAGTTTCCAATTCATAGTTCTTAACTTTAAGATTATGTCTTGCTTTATTATACGCTATTGTGCTATTTTTGAGAGTGGATACGATAGACTCAATATGATTGTTGTATTCATTTCTAAAGTCATCAAAAGTTTCATCCATCTCTTTAATTTCAATTTTATAACTTGTACACATAGCACAATCATTTTTCAAAGTTGAATTTTCTAAACATAATTTTTCATTTTGTTCTTTTATAAAAAGAAGTTCCTTTTCAAGTTCATTGCATTTTTCTTTTAAATCATCAAATTCCATATGTTGGGGAAATGATTTATCTTAACCCCTAGAAATGTGTAGAAAATGATCTCTAAGATTGAAAAATTAGTTTAAGTAAAATATGCGCAGAATAGTAATCGACGCTACGTCGAAGTGTAGTCGACGAATCTCTCATACTGAGTCGAAGTAACTCTAAATAGAATTTGACGTAACCAAAGTCGACGTAACTCTGATTTCTAGTCGACGCACCCAGTAAAGTCGACGCACCTCAGTCGACGCTCCATCCATATTTTCTTCTCGACGTCTAGCCAGGCTGAAATCAATGCTTACGTCGAATAGTAATCGACGCACGTCGATTTCTGTGATAGATTCAAAAACTCGCCAGATCTCTTTCCTTCTTTCTGCAGATCTGAATTTTGTGGAATTATATTATTCTTTTCTAGCCGTTCTGAATCAGTCTTTCCTTCTGAATGATTCTTGGCTAATTTGATTAAGATTATTATGGACATTATTTGAAAATAGAATGATCTCTTTCCTTCTACAGATATAATGATTATGGAAACTTTTCTTTCTCTGACTGCTAATTGATTATTCTCCTATAGCAATATTTTTGAATAAACAGAGCTATAAATATAGAAGGAGGTCGGCAAAGAATAAGAAGTAGTGATCCACTACATCCATTTGAAAAAGAGGAAAAGCTCCCAAGTGAAAAGTGAGAAAGCTGAGAAAAGTGAAAGAGTGCTGCAACAAAGAAAAAGCCTTCTTCTTCTCCTCCTTCTGAAGCCATACTGCTGCCATTTCTAAAAGCTCTCACTGAAAGAAAAAAGGGCTTTCAATCTCCTTCTCACTATAGGAGAGAGATTTCATTCACTATACTTAGGCTTCTAATCTTCTTGCTAGGAAGAAGATTCTTTCTTGCTTCAATTGTTTTTCTTCTACTTCTTCTTATTCTTATTCCATTTTCAAATTGTGTAAAAGAGTTTTAAGAATCTCTCTTCAAAAAATTCAGTTGTAGTGGTTCTAAGAGTCTCCTTATCAAAAGACTCGTGCTGGTTCTAAGAGTCTCCTTATCAAAAGACTCAGTGCAAGATAGTGAATTCCTACCAAGGGGGTAGAAGAGTGGACTACCCAAAGTTTGGGGAACCACTATATTTCTTTGTGTTGTGCTGTGTTTTTCTTTTTGCTAATTTCTTTCTTTATTTGCTTAATTCTTGTTGGTGTGTGGGAAGCTTAAATCGGTGAATATTACACATATATATATATATTTATTAACTTTGCACAAAATATTTTTAAATCTCCATTCACCCCCCCCCCCCCTCTAGAGAATTCTAGCGAGGTTAACTGTGCACTTTCAATTGGTATCAGAGCCAGGTTGATCAAAAAGGGGTAACTCCTTGATCAAAAAGATCCTATCTCATATATATATATAATTTTCTTTATGGCACAAATCAAAGATTATGCTTCCACCAGACCTCCAATTTGCAACCCTGAAAAGTTTGCACTTTGGAAAACAAGAATTAGGATCTATATGATTTCCATTGATGAAGAATTGTTTAATGTTATTTTGACAGGTCCTCCCAAGCCATTCAGGAAGGATTCAAGTGGAAAGGTCACACAAACACTTGCTCCAAGGGCTGAATGGACAGATGAAGAAAAGAAAGCTCAAGCATGTGATGCCAAGGCAATGAATATCTTAGCCTCAACCCTCTCAGATGAAATCTTCCAAAAGTTTGCTAAATGTGGGTCAGCTAAGGAAATATGGGAAGCTCTCACTAAAATGGTAGAAGGGAGTGCTGATGAGAGAAAGGATAAAAGGCATTACTCATCTCTCAATATGAAAACTTCAAGAAGAAAGATAGTGAAAGTGTTGCTGACATGTATGCCAGATTCAGCCTCATAATAAATGAGTTAAGAACACTTGAGAAGGACATACCTCTCACTGAGATAAATGACAAATTACTAACTTGCTTCCCTAGCTCTTGGGACTTAAGAATCTGGCCAATTAGAGACTACAGAAGCCAAAAAGAAATCTCAACAGATGTCCTGTTGGGTAAATTAAGATCTTATGAATAGTTGTTGAAAACAAGAGCTGAGAAATAAGAGAAAGAAAAGACTCCTTCACTCTCAAAGGAAAGGAGTATTGCCTTAAAGGCTACTGCAGGTGAATCCTCTACAAGTGATAAGGAGCTGATCAGTCTACTGGCCAGAAGGTTCAAGAAGTGGATAAAAACAGAAGGATCCAGAAGAAGAGACTCAAAAACCAGGTATGACAAAACTCCTACTAAAGAGATTATATGTTACTCTTGCAGGCAACCTGGACACATTGCACCTGAATGTCCTAAAGAGATCAGTAATAAGAAAGATCTGAAAAGAACAGATCTAAAGAAGAAGAAGAAAGAGAAAGGATTCATTGCTCAATCATGGAGTGATTCAGAAACTGAAGGAAGTACCTCATCTGAAAATGATCAAGAAGAGGCTAAGCAAGAGGAAACCTATTTGATGGCTACTGAGAAGCCTGAAGATAAATCTCTGGTAAATATATCTGATGATATAGATTTTTCTTCTACTGATTTCAAAAATAGGTTCAAAGAATTTTGTTTAGATCAAGTCAAATTTGAGAAAGAAATAAAAGAACTAAGAAATGAATTGAACAATCTCAAACAAATGGATACACAATATGAAAACTTTGAGCTCAGTCAAGAACTCTCTAGATCAGAGGAGCAACTAGATAAAATCAATACTGAAAATCAAACACTAAGAAATGAGCTAGCAATATTTAATAGTGGTAAGTATGAGGTAAAATTTACCAAACTAGTTTGCCATGTTATTGATGTCATGACTGGTGCCATTGTACTCAGTGGAATCAGAAAAGGGAAAGTATATATAGTATATTTTAGCTCCACACACACAGAGATTTGTTTGTTCAACAACATTATTGATAAAAGTGAATTATGGCATAGGAGGCTGGGCCATTTAAACTATAAAACCATTAGTAAATAAGCAAAGAATAACCTAGTCAGAGGCCTACCAAAGGGTAGGTACTCTAAGGATTCTCCATGTAGACCTTGCCAACTAGGAAAACAGACCAAATCATCCTTCAAACAAATTGGTAAGGATGACTCCCCTAGGATTCTCTACTTACTGCACATGGATCTCTTTGGTCCTATATCCACTCAGAGCTTAGGTGGAAAGTCTTATACCCTAGTCATTGTGGATGTCTATTCTAGATATAGCTGGGTATTCTTTCTAAGAGCTAAGTCTGAAACCCACAAGATTCTCTAAAGATTCATAAGACAGATTCAATATGAATTCAATACTCATGTTTCCATTATCAGAAGTGATCATGGGATTGAATTTGAAAATTAGTTAATTTGTAGTTTCTGTGAGGATGAAGGTATCAAACAAAGCTTCTCAGCACCTAGAACTCCTCAACAAAATGGAGTTGCTGAAAGAAAGAATATAACCTTAATTGAATCAGGAAGGACCTTGCTTGCAGAATCAGGATTACCAAAAACCTTCTGGGCTGAAGCAGTCAACACTGCAAACTATGTTCTGAATAGAAGTCTCATACACAAAGCTAAGTTAAAAACTCCATATGAGCTTCTGAAGGGAAAAACACCCACTGTTAGATACTTTAAGACTTTTGGATGTACTTGCTTTATACTAAACAATGGGAAAGATCATCTTGCCAAGTTTGACAAGAAGTCTGATGATGGGATATTTCTGGGGTACTCATCATCTAGTAAAGCATATAGGTGCTATAACAGGAGAACTCTTAGAATTGAAGAATCCATGCATATTATATTTGATGAAACTAACATGCTTTTTAAGGGGGAGGAAACTTTCACCAGTCCTCTTTCACAGGAAAATAGCTGCATAGAGACTCAGCTTGAACAACTGACTCTAGAGAACATAGACACTGGGAAAGAAAACAAGCTACAGGAACCAAGTGAGGAATCTAAACAGGAACATGAAGAAGATTCAGAAAAGAGCAATCAAAACCAGCTCCCACAAGAGAACATGGCTCAAGAAGAACAGGTGGGAAATGATTCTATTATTAATGAGGAAGAAGAGCCTCTGACAAATCCAAGCAGGACAGGAATTAATATGAAAAATCATCCACAATCCCAAGTAATTGGAGACCCCAATACTGGAGTAAGAACAAGACACCAAGTCTCCAGTGGAATGATGCTCCAATGCTTCTTATCACAAGTTGAACCAAAGAAGTTTGAAGAAGCAAATTGTGATCCTCACTGGATTATAGCTATGCAAGAAGAACTAAGCCAATTTGAGAGAAACAAAGTATGGAACTTAGTTGAGAGACCAAGAAACTACCCAGTTATTGGTACAAAGTGGGTATACAGAAACAAACTAGATTCCACTGGAGTAATTATCAGGAACAAGGCAAGACTTGTAGCACAAGGATACAGACAAGAAGAAGGAATAGACTACAACCAAACCTTTGCTCCAGTAGCCAGATTGGAAGCAATCAGACTTTTCCTTGCCTATGCAGCTTTCATGAAAATGAAAGTCTACCAGATGGATGTCAAGAGTGCTTTTCTAAATGGTGACCTTCAAGAAGAGGTGTATGCAGAACAACCACCAGGTTTTATCAATCCTTCCTCTCCTAACTGTGTTTATAGACTTAACAAAGCACTTTATGGTCTTAAGCAAGCACCTAGAGCAAGGTATGACACTCTCTCTAACTTCCTTATAGAAAACTCTTTTGAAAGAGGAAAAGTAGATAAAACACTTTTCACTAGAACCCACAAGAATCAACTCCTTCTTGTTCAAATATATGTAGATGACATCATCTTTGGCTCAACTCATCCCAAACTCTGTAAAAGATTTGCTAATCTAATGCAATCTAAATTTGAAATGAGTAGTATGGGAGAACTCTCTTATTTCTTAGGGCTACAAGTAAAACAAAACAGTGAGGGGATCTTTATCTCACAATCTAAATACACTAAAGAATTAATCAAAAAGTTTGGCATGGAATCAGCTTCTACCATGAAAACACCTATGGCAACTAATGTCATTATAGAAAAGGATGAAAAAGGAAAATCAGTAGATCAAAAGACCTATAGGGCAATCATAGGATCCCTTCTCTATCTAACAGATAGCCGACCTGACATTATGTTTGCCACCTGCATATGTGCTCAATTTCAGGTTGATCCAAAAGAATCCCATCTCTCCTCTGTAAAAAGGATTCTTAGATACCTAAAGGGAACACCTGAACTAGGTCTATGGTACTCAGCAGAAACCAACTTTGAATTGACAGGTTTCTCAGATGCTGACTATGCTAGATGTAGGGTTGATAGAAAAAGAACATCTGACACTTGCCAATTCCTAGGTGACAGACTGATATCATGGTTCAGTAAGAAACAAACTTCAGTCTCAACCTCAACAGCTGAAGCTGAATATATAGCTGCTGGAAGCTGTTGTTCACAAATCCTATGGATGCAAAATCAGCTTCTTGACTATAAATTGGAAGTCAATAACTCTAAGATCTATTGTGATAGTTCTAGTGCTATATCCATAGCATCCAACCCAGTCCTTCATAGTAGAACCAAACATAGAGAGATCAGACATCACTTTCTTATAGACAATGTAGAAAAAGGCAAGATAACCTTAGAATATATTCCTACAGATAGTCAAAGAGCAGACATTTTTACCAAACCTTTGGATGAAACTAAGCATACTTACTTCATCAACACCTTAGGAATGCTTGATGGAAGCTTGTAAACACCATTGAAAGAAAAATTAACATTGGGCAAATGAGAGCACTTGAAGATACGTCGATTACCTATCGACGCAAGTCTGCAAACACGTCGACATCAATTTGACGTAACGACGACTTCACGATAAAACTGGAAATGAATCTTTCCTTCTTCTTTTGACGATTGGATTACCTAATATACCTCGACTTCTGTTTCCTTTTTGACGTTTCACCTCCTTTATATAATACCTCTTATTTCATAACTCTTACTCTCCCAAACCGCCAAAAACTTCGTCTTCTACCTTTCTCTCTGTATCAATGGCGCCGACTCCTGCTCAATCTGCCATCATCAAAGCGATAAATGATGTTCTGGAAAAACTTGTGAATGAATTTCAGTCAAGACTGATCGATTTCTCCAATGAGTGTGCCTCCATGCTAACCATTTGTGAAGCCAAACTGGCTGACATCTCTGCATCTCTTCCTGAGCTTCATGTTCTTCTTCAAGAACAAAATTTGTCGCCAAATTGGTTTATATCCATTCTGCAGGATATAAACCAGGGGGAGAATTGCTCCAGAAACTCCTCCAATCTGGTTCACTATTACTCTTAAGCTCAGGGTTAACTCTTCTACAAATATTAAACCAACTCCATTTCTTACTATAGGCATAAATCTTCTCCACTCAGTCTGAATACACCTTCAAGGAGAAAAACCCCTTTTTTGAATCCTCATACTACTACAGAACAGATAACAGATGTACTCTCTATAGCAAGAGAAGATGAACAAAAAGTAGTTCTCTTTCAAGGGGAGGCAAGTAGAGTAGAGAAAGATGTTGAAAAGGAAGCTGAAGTTGAAAAGGAAGCTGAGGCTGAAGGAGTGGCTGAAAGTGAGAAAGACAAAGAAGCAGAAGCTCAGGGGGAGCCAGATGCTGTCATAGCTGAAGCTGGAGCTGGGAAAGAAGCTGAAGAAGCAGAAATAGAAGGTATAAAGGAAGTTCCATCTTAGGAGCAGATTGCTTTGACTCAGTGGGAGCTGAATGAACATCCTGCTACAACCTCTATAAAAAGACCTGATCTCCCTTTAGTATTCTCCAGGAAGAGAAAAACTTCTCCTACTCCTCCTGAGTGATATGTTGAACAATTTTGATATACTCTATTTTTAATGCTTATGTACTGATTGATCTATACAAAAAGCCTGTTATATGATTTCTTTTTCCATTATCTTCTGATTACCTAATATATCTTTTTTCTATAAATATGCTTTGATGTGCTGACTAAAAGCTGGTAAAATTTCTCTCTGAATAGGGTTAAGACAAATAGGGGGAGATTGTTGGGGAAATGATTTATCTTAACCCCTAGAAATGTGTAGAAAATGATTTCTCAGAGTGAAAAATTAGTTTAAGTAAAATATGCGTAGAATAGTAATCGACGCAACGTCGAAGTGTAGTCGACGCATCTCTCATACTGAGTCGAAGTAACTCTAAGCAGAATTCGATGTAACTAAAGTCGACGTAACTCTGATTTCTAGTCGACGCACCCAATAAAGTCGACGCACCTCAGTCGACGCTAGCTCCTTCCATATTTTCTTCTCGATGTCTAGCCAGGCTGAAATCGACGCTTACGTCGAATAGTAATCGACGCACGTCGATTTCTGTGACAGATTCAAAAACTCGGCAGATCTTTTTCCTTCTTTCTATAGATCTGAATTTTATAGAATTATATTATTCTTTTCTAGCCGTTCTGAATCAGTCTTTCCTTCTAAATGATTCTTGGCTAATTTGATTAAGATTATTATGGACATTATTTGAAAATAGAATGATCTCTTTCCTTCTACAGATATAATGATCATGGAAACTTTTCTTTCTCTAACTGCTAATTGATTATTCTCCTATAGCAATATTTTTGAATAAACAGAGCTATAAATACAGAAGGAGGTCGGCAAAGAATAAGAAGAAGTGGTCCACTCCATCTATTTGAAAAAGAGGAAAAGCTCCCAAGTGAAAAGTGAGAAAGCTGAGAAAATTGAAAGAGTGCTGCAGCAAAGAAAAAGCCTTCTTCTTCTACTCCTTCTGAAGTCATACTGCTGCCATTTCTGAGAGCTCTCACTGAAAGAAAAAAGGGCTTTCAATCTCCTTCTCACTATTGGAGAGAGATTTCATTCACTATACTTGTGCTTCTAATCTTGTTAGGAAGAAGATCCTTTCTTGCTTCAATTGTTATTCTTCTACTTCTTCTTATTCCATTTTCAAATTGTGTAAAAGAGTTTTAAGAATCTCTCTTCAAAAAATTCAGTCGTAATGGTTCTAAGAGTCTCCTTATCAAAAGACTCAGGCTGGTTCTCAGAGTCTCCTTATCAAAAGACTTAGTGCAAGATAGTGAATTCCTACCATGGGTGTAGAAGAGTGGACTACCCAAAGTTTGGGGAACCACTATATTTCTTTGTGTTGTGCTGTGTTTTTCTTTTTGCTAATTTCTTTCTTTATTTGCTTAATTCTTGTTGGTGTGTGGGAAGCTTAAATCAGTGAATATTACATATATATATATTTATTAACTTTGCACAAAATATTTTTAAATCTCTATTCACCCCCTCTAGAGAATTCTAGTGAGGTTAACTGTGCACTTTCACCATACAAGGTGTAGTGTTTTCAACTAAGGAACCATGGATAGAACTAGATAAATTTGAATTTGATTCTTCATTAATTTTTTCCTTTAAATTTTTATTTTCTAAGCGCAAATGTTTATTAGCATTTTTTAATTTTTTAATTTTGCGCTTTGTAGTTTGAAGCATTTGTAATGTGGTAGAAGTACAGAAAATGGGATTTGATTTCCTTACATTGCTTTCGGGAGAGGCACGATTTGAGCATATCATTTCTTTTACATCTTTTTGGCACTCCTCTTCCGAAGACAGTACTTCTTCTTCTTTTCCATTTGATGTGTGCTCCATTGATCCGTCATGAGAGGAGCATTCTTGAAGACCTGTGCAAGCTTGCATATTCTCCGGTTCTTGCGATTGTTCCATACCTGTAGAAGGAGAATCATACATTTCTTCAAGAAATCTCCATACTTTGTATGCACTAGAAAAATAATATATTAATTTGAAAATGTCTTGAGATAAAGCACAACAAATATAATGCAAAGCTTTTGCATTTAGGTGACGCTCTTGTTTATTTGATTCATTCGCTGGTCTAACTATTGCTATATCCCATGCATTAATATCTAAATTTTTAATAAATTTTTCCATTAATAATTTCCACCCTTTATAATTTCTCCCTTTGAATAAAGGTGGTTTAGGAGATTTTTCTTCTTCATAAAAATTTACCCCACTAGTAGAAGCGAGATCATGAGACGCCATTATTCCCGGTTGTTAAGCCAATTTGGAATAACCTGCCTCTGATATCACTTGTTGGATCGGTAGGAGCCCTTAGAGGGGGGGGGGGGGGGGGGTGAATAAGGGTTTTAAAATCTTTAGATATATTTTGAATAACTTTGAAAAAGCTTTGATTATTAAACTAGAGAAGATCAAGACAAATCAAGTGAAGTAAAAGAAAAGACATGATTTTATTAAATTGAGAAGCATGATTACAAAACTTGATCTCTTATCGAAGCTAGAAATCAAAGCGAATAGAAAGACTCTTTTTGTTTTCTATACCGACTCGTATCCCCACGAACCAGTTGGATTTAGCCGATCCTTCCCCGGATATGGCCTCAAGATGCTCTAGCCAACCCTTCCCCAGATATGGCCTCGAGCACCCCCTAGACCTACACCCAAGACCTAGTCGCCAACACGAGGTGAATTTCTGCCCTAAGTCCTACACAGACCTAGTCGCCAACACGAGGCGAATTCTCTAACGGTTACAAAAGATATGAAATAAAATAACAACAACAATATTAAAAACTCCCTCTAAGAAACTTCTGAAATCGGAGATGAACGATCGCTGTAGAATAAGCGAGATTGAAGCGATCCCTCTTCGGATGTAGTGTGACGAAGTCCTCCTTCAGAAGCTCTCTAAGCGTTTGGTGGGATTATCTCTCTGATCCTTCCTCTCTATGTTGTGGCACGAAGCTCTGGAATTTGGAATCTCAAGAGGATGAGGAAGACGGAGCCAAGGGGCCTTTTTATAGTCTCAGCGCTAGCGCCTGCGCTAGTACTACCGCCGGCGCTATCCCATATTAGGACATATTCTGTGCGGCAGAATCTTCAATCGGAGGAAACTTTTCTCTCTTGCCTACTGTGCTTCTCACTATCGCCTGCGCTATCGGATACCGCCTGGCGCTATCTCCTTCCATAAGTACTCCCGGCATTTGCGCTTAAGCAAACATTTCGTCGATCGGACTTTCGTCGAACGCAGCTAACATTTCGTCGAGCAAAATTTCGCCGAACTCAATTCGTCGATCAGGCTTCAACATTCGTCGAACTCAATTTCGTCGACCGGAGTTCGTTGAGCGGGCTTCAACATTCATCGAGCGGAAATTTGTCGAACGGGCTTCAACAATCGTCGAACGACAGCTAGCGCCTGCGCTAGGACTACCGCTAGCGCTAGTAGGAGATTTGGATTTGATGGCTCAACTTTGGGGGCAACCTTCTTATGTAATCCTTGAGTCATGTGGACTTTATTATCCTGTACACTTAAACACACAAGATCAAATACACATAGGTTTTTTTATTCTCAAACCTAGGAGATGCGGATGACCATGTTCCAACAAGAAGCAGTTTCTGTAGGCATTCAGTTAAAATGAAAAAGATTTGAAAATAATGAAATAAATTCAGAAATAAAAAGCTTCATAAAAACTGGATTCGACGAAAAATAGATTTTCGTCGATCTCGGTTCGACGAACTTGATGACTTCGTCGATCTCCGTTCGACGAAAAACTAGATTTCGTCAATCTCAGTTCGATGAAGAGATGGGATAAGTAGAAAACTGTATTTTTATCAGATTGAATCACCATCTATCATTCCTAGCTGATTTATAAAGAAAATATGTTTCTTTTCATCCAATGGCTTGGTGAAAATATCAGCTCTTTGCAAATCTGTAGAAATGAATTGTAGGCAAATTTTATTTTTATCCATATTATCTTTAATAAAGTGGTGTCTAATTTCAATTTGTTTAGTCCTACTATGGAGAACTGGATTTTGTGATATAGATATTGCACTACTATTGTCACAAAATATAATTGAATTATTTAGATTGACACCATAGTCTAGGAGCTGATTTTGTATCCACAATATCTGTGAGCAGCAACTGCCTGCAGCTATATATTCAGCTCCCCTGTTGATGTAGACACAGATGTTTGTTTCTTACAAAACCAAGGCATAAGCCTATCACCAAGAAACTGGCAAGTTCCTGATGTGCTTTTCCTGTCTACTCTGCATCCAGCATAATCAGAATCTTAGAATCCAGTTAATTCAAATTCTGATGTTGTTGGATACCAGAGTCCTAGATTAGGACAACCCTTTATATATCTCAAAATTCTTTTTAATAAAATAAGGTGAGATTTTTTGGGGTTAACTTGGAACCTAGCACAAATACAGGTAGCAAACATTATATCAGGCCTACTTGCTGTTAAATAAAGTAATGAGCCAACAATTTCTCTATATACTTTCTGATCAACAGGTTTTGCTGATTCATCAGTATCAACAACAACATTTGAGGGCATGTGTGTTTTCATGGTGGAAGCATCAGATATACCAAACCTTTTCACTAATTCATTAGCATACTTGGATTGTGATATGAATATGCCATTGAGAGTTTGCTTCACTTGAAGACCAAGGAAGTATGATAATTCTCCCATACTACTCATTTCAAATTTAGATTGCATCAGGTTAGAAAATCTTTTGCATAAATATAAATCATTAGAGCCAAAAATAATATCATCTACATATATTTGAACTAGTAAAGTTTGATTTTTATGTATCCTAGAAAATAGGGTTTTATCAACTATGCCTCTACAGAAATTGTTCTCCAAAAGAAAATTAGCTAAGGTCTCATACCATGCTCTGGGAGCTGGTTTGAGACCATAGAGAGCTTTATTAAGCTTAAATACATAAGAGGGGTGAGTTGGAGAGATGAAACCTGGTGGTTGTTCCACATATACTTCTTCTTTGATATCTCCATTAAGAAATGCACTCTTTACATCCACTTGATATACATTGAATTTCTTGAATGCAGCAAAGGAAAGGAAAATCCGGATAGCTTCAAATCTTGCAACAGGAGCAAAGGTCTGATCATAGTCAATTCCTTCTTCATGTGAATATGCTTGGGCTACCAATCTTGCTTTGTTTCTCATTATGTTGCCTTGATCATCAAGCTTGTTCCTGAAGACCCACTTGGTGCCAATAAGTGGATGGCCTTTTGGTCTTGGAACCAAATCCCATACCTTGTTCCTTTCAAATTGATTAAGCTCCTCTTGCATTGCAAGAATCTAATTTGGATCTTGTTCTGCATCTTTTATGGATTGAGGTTCAATCTGGGATAGGAAACAAGTGTGCATCTGATCTTTGTGTAGTTGATGCCTTGTTTGAACACCTGCTGAAATATCTCCAATGATTTGGGATATTGGATGATCTCTAACTGTGATGTGATCAACAGTTGGAGTGGGTTCAACAATAGTATCCACATGGGGGAATTTGTTCAGCTGTCCTTTGATTTGAGCTGTCATCAAGATCTGGATGATCATCTTCTTCACTGTCTTCAAGGTTTTGTGTTGATGGAAGTGTAGAATCTTCTTTCTGTAGATCTAGTCCATTAAGCTCTTCACATAGAGATGGTACCTGCAAATTATTTTTGGTAGAGGTGGTAATCCTCTCCTCAATTAACATGTTAGTCTCATCAAAAGATACATGCATGGACTCTTCTATCTTAAGAGTAGATTTATTGTAAACTCTGTATGCTTTACTAGAAAGTGAATATCCAAGGAATATGCCTTCAGCAGCTTTTGCTTCAAACTTCCTTTGATATTTCTTGTCATTGTTATGCACATAGCATTTACATCCAAATATCTTAAAATAGTTAACCTTAGGTCTTTTATTCTTAAGTAATTCATAGAGATTTTTGCCCTTAATTTTATGTATCAGGCTTCTGTTCAACACATAATTTGATGTGTTCACTACCTCTGCATAAAAAGAGAGTGGCAAGTGAGCATCAACAAGCAATGTAGTTGCTGATTCAATTAGGGTTCTATTTTTCCTTTCAGCTATCCCATTTTGTTGAGGAGTTCTAGGAGCAGAGAAACATTGTCTGATCCCTTCTTTTCCACAGAATTCTCTCATCAGAAGAGATTCAAACTTAGTGCCATGATCACTTCTGATCAATGAAACTATAGTAGAGTACTCAATCTTGATGGACCTGAGAATGTCTGTCAGAACACTGAAGGTGTCAGACTTGTTCCTAAGAAAGAACACCCAAGTGAATCTTGAGAATTCATCTACAATCACTAGAGAGTAATGCTTCCCTCCTAGACTTTGTATAGCAGTAGGTCCAAAAAGTTCCAAATGCAGTAAATACAAAATCCTAGGTGAATCACTCTTGGATAAAGATTTAAAACTACTTCTAGTTTGCTTACCTAATTGACAAGCCATGCAAAGTCCTTCCTTCTTGTATGAACCAGAAGGGAGTCCTCTAACAAGATTGTCCTTAGAAAGCGTAGATATAGTTCTAAGGTTAATATATCCTAACCTATTATGCCATAATTCATTTTTTTTACTTATAGAATTGAATAAGCAAATATCAGAATTGGCAGAGTCAAAGTTGACTAAATAAATGTTTCCATGTCTAATACTAGATAACACATTAATGTTATTATTATTGGTAATAAGACATAAGGAATGATTGAAAGTTACTTGATAACCTTCATCACATAACTGGCTTATGCTGATGAGGTTGTGCTTCAGACCCTTGACATAAGCTACCTCTTTGAAGGTGACTAGTCCAACTTTGATCTTTCCATAGCTTTCTGAAATTTACATTGAAAACAAATAAATAGAACCTTTGTCTTTTTCTGAATTCTGACATTTTCTTCTGCTTTCTGAATTGATTGTCTGAAAAGCTTTATCTGCTGTATTTCAACTTTCTGAATTTGTTGATCTGAACTGTAGCTTTATAATCTGAATCTACTTTGCTACCAATCTACATTTGAATCTGTCATAACTGAATTTCTGAAACAAAACTAAAACTACAAATTGCTGGGAGCTTCTTCATCAACTAAATGATTTTTGCTTCTTCATACAACATTTCCTCTTGATAAAACAACTCCCCCTATCATAAAGGAGTTTCTTCAAAACAACTCCCCCTGACAAAAAGGAGCTTCTTCAGCTTTCTACACCTGCCTAGTTCATAGAACATCTCCCCCTGAGCAAAATCTACATCATATGGAGCTTCTGCATAGAACTTCTCCCCCTGCCTAGTTTCAGGAAGGCCTGGAGCTAGGCCCCTTGAAGAAGGGACATTTGATGGAGGTAGCAAAGGATGCAATCTTTATATTGCTATTGTTCCTGCAAAATAAAATAGAGATCAAGTGCAAAGGAACTGGAGAGAGAAGCAGTTTCTGTAGGCATTCCATTAAAATGAAAAAGATTTGAATATAATGAAATAAATTCAGAAACAAAAAGCTTCATCAAAACTAGATTCGATGAAAAATAGATTTTCGTCGATCTCGTTTCGACGAACTTGATGACTTCGTCGATCTCCGTTCGACGAAAAACTAGATTTCGTCGATCTCAGTTCGATGAAGAGATGGGATTAGAAAACTTGATTTTTATCAGATTGAATCTCCATCTATCATTCCTAGCTGATTTATAAAGAAAATATATTTCTTTTCATCCAATGGCTTGGTGAAAATATCAGCTCTTTGCAAATCAGTAGAAATGAATTATAGGCAAATTTTATTTTTATCCACATTATCTTTGATAAAGTGGTGCCTAATTTCAATGTGTTTAGTCCTACTATGGAGAACTGGATTTTGTGCTATAGATATTGCACTAGTATTGTCACAAAATATAATTGAATTATTTAGATTGACACCATAGTCTAGGAGCTGATTTTGTATCCACAATATCTGTGAGCAGCAACTGCATGCAGCTATGTATTCAGCTTCAGTTGTTGACGTAGACACAGATGTTTGTTTCTTACAAAACCAATACACAAGCCTATCACCAAGAAACTGGCAAGTTCCTAATGTGCTTTTCCTGTCTACTATGTATCCAGCATAATCAGAATCTGAGAATCCAGTTAATTCAAATTCTGATGTTGTTGGATACCAGTGTCCTAGATTAGGACAACCCTTTATATATTTCAAAATTCTTTTTAATAAAATAAGGTGAGATTCTTTAGGGTTAACTTAGAACCTAGCACAAATACAGGTAGCAAACATTATATCAGGCCTACTTGCTATTAAATAAAGTAATGAGCCAACAATTGCTCTATATACTTTCTGATCAACAGGTTTCCCTGATTCATCAGTATCAACAACAACATTTGAGGGCATGGGTGTTTTCATGGTGGAAGCATCAGACATACCAAACCTTTTCACTAATTCCTTAGCATACTTGGATTGTGATATGAATATGCCATTGGGAGTTTGCTTCACTTGAAGACCAAGGAAGTATGATAATTAACCCATACTACTCATTTCAAATTTACATTGCATCAGGTTAGAAAATCTTTTGCATAAATTTAAATTAGTAGAGCCAAAAATAATATCATCTACATATATTTGAACTAGTAAAGTTTGATTTTTATGTATCCTAAAAGATAAGGTTTTATCAACTATGTCTCTACAGAAATTGTTCTCCAAAAGAAAATTAGCTAAGGTCTCATACCATGCTCTGGGAGCTGGTTTGAGACCATAGAGAGCTTTATTAAGCTTAAATACATAAGAGGAGTGGGTTGGAGAGATGAAACCTGGTGGTTATTCCACATAGACTTCTTCTTTGCTATCTTCATTAAGAAATGCACTCTTTACATACACTTGATATACCTTGAATTTCTTGAATGCAGCAAAGGAAAGGAAAATCCTGATAGCTTCAAATCTTGCAACAGGAGCAAAGGTCTGATCATAGTCAATTCCTTCTTCATGTGAATATCCTTGGGCTACCAATCTTGCTTTGTTTCTCATTATGTTGCCTTGATCATCAAGCTTGTTCCTGAAGACCCACTTGGTGCCAATAACTGGATGGCCTTTTGGTCTTGGAACCAAATCTCATACCTTATTCCTTTCAAATTGATTGAGCTCCTCTTGCATTGCAAGAATCTAATTTGGATCTTGTTCTGCATCTTTTATGTATTGAGGTTCAATCTGGGATAGGAAACAAGTGTGCATCTAATTTTGGTGTAGTTGATGCCTTGTTTGAACACCTGCTGAAATATCTCCAATGATTTGGGATATTGGATGATCTCTAACTGTGATGTGATCAACAGTTGGAGTGGGTTCAACAATAGTATCCACGTGGGAAATTTGTTCAGCTGTCATTTGATTTGAGCTGTCAGCAAGATCTGGATGATCATCTTCACTGTCTTCAGGACTTTGTGTTGATGGAAGTGTAGATCTTCTTTCTGTAGATCTAGTCCATTGAGCTCTTCACATAGAGATGGTACCTACAAATTATTTTTGGTAGAGGTGGTATTCCTCTCCTCAATTAACATGTTAGTCTCATCAAAAGATACATGCATGGACTCTTCTATCTTAAGAGTAGATTTGTTGCAAACTCTGTATGCTTTACTAGAAAGTGAATATCCAAGGAATATGCCTTCAGCAGCTTTTGCTTCAAACTTCCTTTGATACTTCTTGTCATTGTTATGCACATAGCATTTACATCCAAATATCTTAAAATAGTTAACTTTAGGCCTTTTATTCTTGAGTAATTCATAGGGAGTTTTGACCTTAAGTTTATGTATCAGGCTTCTGTTCAACACATAATTTGCTGTGTTCACTGCCTCTGCCCAATGTAGTTGCTGATTCAATTAGGGTTCTATTTTTCCTTTCAGCAACCCCATTTTGTTGAGGAGTTCTAGGAACAGAGAAACATTGCCCGATCCCTTCTTTTCCACAGAATTCTCTCATCAGAAGAGATTCAAACTCAGTGCCATGATCACTTCTGATCAATGAAACTAGAGTAGAGTACTCAATCTGGATGGACCTGAGAAAGTCTGTCAGAACACTGAAGGTGTCAGACTTGTTCCTAAGAAAGAACACCCAAGTGAATCTTGAGAAGTTATCTACAATCACTAGAGAGTAATGCTTCCCTCCTAGACTTTGTATAGTAGTAGGTCCAAAAAGGTCCAAATGCAGTAAATACAAAATCATAGGTGAATCACTCTTGGATAAAGATTTAAAACTACTTCTAGTTTGCTTACCTAATTGACAAGCCCTGCAGAGTCCTTTCTTCTTATATGAACCAGAAGGCAGTCCTATAACAAGATTGTCCTTAGAAATCTTAGATATAGTTCTAAGGTTAATATGTCCTAGCCTTTTATTCCATAATTCATTTGTTTTACTTATAGAATTGAATAAGCAAATATCAGAATTGGCAGAGTCAAAGTTGACTAAATAAATGTTTCCATGTCTAATACCAGATAACACATTAAGACATAAGGAATGATTGAAAGTTACCTGATAACCTTCATCACATAACTGGCTTATGCTGATGAGGTTGTGCTTCAGACCCTTGACATAAGCTACCTCTTTGAAGGTGACTGCTCCAACTTTGATCTTTCCATAGCTTTTGGTTTGTCCACAGTTGGAGTCTCCAAATATCACCTTGGGTCTAAGCTTTGCCTTGTAGTTGTTCAGGTTGGCCTTGTTTCCTGTCATGTGCTTTGAATATCCACTATCCAAATACCACTGTTCATTTAATTTTGGATAGCCATGTACCTGCACAACAGAAAAAATAAACTAGTTATTTTTGACCCAGACTACCTTTGGTCCTTTTGCATTACCACAAAACTCTGAAATAAAAGACATTTCAGGCTGGTCCTTATAACCTTGTGGATGATATCTCCTAAGAGGAATTATTCATTCAGTGAAAGCATTTAAAGTATGTGAAGAATAAGAATTCTGTAGATTTTCTGTATATTTTTCGTTCGACGAACTGGCCTGAGTTCGTCGATCTCCGTTCGACCAAGTGAATACATTTCGTCGAGCTCCATTCAACAAATTCTGTTGAATTCCTTTATTCTTAACATGCTTGCTTGAAATGTTTTTATTTACATCTACAACCTCTTTGCTCTTAGAAGAAATGAACTTTATTGGTGTAGAGAGTATGTTCGTCTTAATAAGAGGTGGCTCACTTGATGATGCACCCAAGCCCAGTTTGCCACTTAATCTGGCATTTACTGTGCTTGTGATGTCCATCAGTTTGATACTTCTCCCATTTAGGGGTTCTTCAAATTTCTTGGCCTCAGATAGTTTATTCTCAATGAGAATAATATGTTCTCTAGAGGAAGCCAAATCTTTCTTAAGATTAGCATTTTCTTCACTAAGTTGGTTCATTTCAGCCAACTTATTTCTGAGAGAGATTATTTCCTTCTCAGATTTGATTAAGTCTAAGCAAAGAACTTTAAATTCATCTTTGAATTCAATTGAATTGAAATAAAAATTAGAGATTACCTGATCAGTGTCATTGTCAGCTTCTGATTCTGATTCTTCTTCATCTGAGTTATTTGCTGAGGCATTGATAGCCATCATACAGAAGCTTCTTTCTTCTTCATTATCTTCATCATCAGAAGAGCTAGATGAAGATTGAAGTTCCGACTCACTGCTTGAGTCATAGATAGCCATCAAGCATTGGTCATTCTCATTTGATTTTTCTTCATCTTCAGATGAACTGGATGAAGATTCAGAATCTATTTCACTCCAAGTTTCAGCTACAAATCCTCTTCCCTTGTGTTTGTGTTTATGGGAGGAAGACTTATTGGAGTGCCTTCTTTCTTCTTTGTCCTTTCTCTTTTCCTTCTTCTGATTCTCTGGACACTCTGGCAGAATGTGTCCAGGTTTTCTGCAGCCATAACAAATAATTTCCTTAGTATTATATTTGTCATACCTTCGCTTTTCTCTTGATCTGGAGTCCTTTTTTCTGAAGTCCTTCTTAGCCATCTTGTTGAACCTTTTGGCTAGAAGGCTCATGAACTCCTCATCTCTTGGAGCTTTTTCTTCTTCTTCAGTAGCTTGGAAAGCTATGTTTTTCTCCTTCTTGGATGCTGGAGATGAAGTGGATTGTTCAGCTTCTCTAGACTTGATAAGCTGCTCATAGGATTTAAGTTTGCCTAACAAGCTCTCAGTGGAGATCTCATTAAGGCTTCTGGCTTCCTTAATTGGCCAGATCCTAGAGTCCCATGTGCTGGGGAAGCACATAAGGATCTTATCATTTATCTCAGTGATAGAGATCACTTTGTCCAAGGTCTTCAGCTCATTGATTATGAGGCTGAGCCTGTTGTACATATCAGCAACTGTCTCAGATTCTCCCTTTTTGAAATTCTCATATTGAGAAATGAGGTGGGATCTTCTGTCCTTTCTTTCATCAGTTGATCCTTCAACCATATTGTTGAGTGAGATCCATATCTCTCTTGCAGAAGTGCATTCCACACCTCTTTGGAAAATGTCATCTGACATTGTTTGTGCCAAAATATTCATAGCTTTGGCATCTGCACTTCTCTGCTTCTTCTGTGCCTCTGTCCATTCAGGTGGTGGAACAGCATTGTTGTTAGTTGTGGTTTTAGCACTTGTTGTTGCTGTAGGAGTTGAAGGTCCTGTCAAAATAACATTAAAAATTTCTTCGTCAATAAAATTCATGTACAATCTAATCCTTGCCTTCCATAGTGCAAACTTACTTAGATTGCACATAGGAGGTCTTGTGCTAGAATATTCTTTATTCCGTGCCATTAGTTTTTAACAAAAAGAAAACTCTAAAATAAATTTAAGATCTATTTGATCTTTATGATTCAGGTGTTAGCCTGCATAAAATCAATAACCCTCTGATAACAATTGAAAGTCAATTGATATGCTTTAATACCAATTGAAAGTGAGGTTAGATCTTAGATTTACTCTAGAGGGGGTGAACAGAGTATTAAAAAGTTTTCACTTAATTTTATAGCGGAATTAAAATAGTGATACTTATATGTGTATTGCAAAGTGAGTTATAAAACTAAATAAATAAACACAGCACACAGCACAACACACAGAAAATCACAACACAGAGGACACAAGGATTTTTATAGTAGTTCCCCAATAAACCTGGGTACGTCTACTCTTCTACCACACTTGGTAGGATCCACTAGGTTTTTGATCATGTGCCCTATCACCAAGGGGTTTTTGTTTAGGTGTCCACACACCAAGTGTGTTGGATCGATTAGCGCCCTTAGCGGGGGGGGGGGGGGGGGGGGGGGGGTTAAAAAGGGAATAAAAATCTTTTTAATTTTTAGACAATTTACTAAATTGTTTAGAGTAAATTAGAATGAAATAAACAATTTAACTTAAAGGAGGAAACAATTGTAATTTGCAATTTTATAAATTATGCCAAATGATAGAAATCAAGTAAACACAAAAAGAGACATGATTATATTATATAAAAAGGTGTTTACATAAATTGATTTCAATATCGCTTAAAATCGGAGATGTATAAAGTAATACAATTTTTCCTTTTCTATACCGACTTGTATCCCCACAAACCGGTTGGCTTTAGCCTATCCTTCCTCGGATAAGGCCTCAAGACGCTCTAGCCAATCCTTCCCCGGATATGGCCTCGAGCACCCCTAGATCTAATCACCTAGAACTAGTCACCAACACAAGGCGAATTACTCCCTAAGTCCTACCCAGACCTAGTCGCCAACACAAGGCAAATTCTCTAAGAGGTTACAAAAATATATGGAATGAAAATAATGATAACAATAATAAAAACTCCCTATATAAGATCTCTGAAGATGAGGATGAAGGATCGTTGTAGTATGAGCGAGGTCGAAGCGATCGTCCTTCGGATGTAGCGTGACGTAGTCCTCCTCCAGAATTCTCCTTAAGCTTTTTATGGGAGATCCAACTTCGGCAGCATAACAGCTCTGGAAATTTGGCACAAGCAATCTCTCTCGGATGGATAGCCAAAACGAGAAGCAAAGCTCCAATTTATAGAACTTCTCGCTAGCGCCTGCGGTAACTCCTAGCGCCTGCGGTAGCGTTCATGTGGAGCGGTTGCGAAACCGTCGGCGGCGTGGCACTATGCACGAACTTGAGATAGCGCCAAGCGGTAGCGCTAGCGCTGGCGGTAGTGTTCGTGTAGAGCGGTTGTGAAACTGGGGGCGGCGTGGCACTTTGCACTAACTCGAGATAGCACCAGGCGGTAGCACTAGCGTTGGTGGTAGCGCTAGCGCCTGCGTTACCCCTAACACTGGCGGTAGTGCTTCAGTTCAGTTTGTTGGTTCCAAGCTGCTTTCTTCCGGTTGAGTATTGCACCTATAGTTCATGCATACTATAAACACACGACAAGCAAGATCACATACAATTTGGGATTTGTTATTCTCATACAAAGGGATGTGACACACATGTCCAACAATCTCCCCCTTTTGATAATAACAAATCCTCTTAGCAAGAAATCAACAATAGTGTTTATAGTATATGATAAGCAAGATGATAGTGCAACTATAGTATATGATAAGCATGATAATGTGCATACTCCCCCTATCTTAATGCTCCCCCTACATAAATGCAATTTATGTTGTACTCCCCGTAAATGATAGCTTACATGAATTAGTCTCCCCTTATTCTTCTATATTTCTCCTATATAGATTTCTTCAATTAATCTCCCCCTTTTGGTATTATCAAAAGAAGGTAGGGTGAGGGTAGTAAGGAGGCATTTCTTATAAATGATAAAGCATGATCGAGCTTTTGTAATATAGATAATGATAATGATTTTAAGCATAGTATATATAAGAGATTTCAAATAAAAAGATAAGAGTTGTAAACAAGCGGAAGATTATAAGAAACATCTTTTTAAAAGCATAAAAATATGAGTTTTAGTTCAAAATTGAAAGATGTTTTAACCTTTTTGAAATCTCAAAGTTTTTCATAAAGATATCAAGCATGAAATGAACATATCAAAGAGAGATTATACTACAATGTTACTTAATTTTAAGTTCAAGAGATACCAAAATATTGTAGAGATCATGCTAGGTTATCTAGTGCATTTCTTATATAAAGAGTAGTATAGATAAAGCATTAGAATCCAATACTCATGAGAAGAAGTGTTATGAAAGATAATGATGTGCACATAAGTGTATTTTAAGCAATGTTAACAATTGATTTAAATCACAAAATACAAGACATATGTAGAGTAAAGTGCACAATAAAACACAAGTATATTACTTTCACACACTTTAATGCACACTATTTTTATAAAAAGTGGTGTATTAATCAAGGGTTGCACAAGACACTTTACTATTCTTTCCAAGGTGCTCAACCTCACAATGCTTATGAAGACTTATCAGGAGATTCAAGTAGTGCTTGGTGGAGTTATAGTTGTCTACATATATAGTTTTTTTGTTCACATTTGTGCGACAACATTTTCCGAATACACTTGTTTTGCAAACCCATTTTTTTTTAACTTAACCACTTTTCTAAATTTCATAAGTGCAATTCAAATGTAGTGTAGGCAATAAACTTATGCAAGTTTTAATTCATTGTACAAATACAATACACAAGCAAGCATTTTTAGATTAAAACACACATGTTGATTACCAAAATAAGTGAGTGAAAGGTATCATTATCAATCATAATACATTTACTCATACTAAGAGGCATGTTAAGCTTGGTTCTACACATATTTTTCAATACAATTGATGCACTTTAAATAGATATATCAAAGCATGATAAACAAAATAATGCTCAAAGTAATTTGAAGGAATAAATTTTAACATTGTAAATACAACAACAACAACAACACCCATATAGTCCCCAATCATTGGGGGTATGGGCGGGGGAAGATTGGAAACAGACCTAACCTTTGGCACTATGCACAAAGTGGCTTCTCTCAGAGGAGAAAGACCTAACCTTTGACAATAAATGCACAAAGTGGCTGCTCACAGAGTACCACTGAAATAGTGGCCCCCTATACCGTCGCGTTTGCTGCGGAATCATGCCCTCAAATCAAAGCCAAAGACATCAGAGAGGGCAGACCCAAGAATCCATTTTGATTTATGTGCACATAACCAAAATGAATTCATTCATGCTTGATATTAGCAATAAAGATCATACAAATTTTTTTTTTTTGAAAAGTTTTAATAAAAGAAAAACAGAAACCACAAAAACATATTTTTGTATTTTTGAATTTTGAAGTTTTGTAGTTGATTTTTCATAATATGGATAAAAACAAAAATAACAAAGGTTAGAAACACAACAAATAAGTAGTACATATGAACTAACATATTTTTATAGATTTTTAGAAATTTTAAAACACAAAAAAATTAGAAACCTAGGCTAGCGGCGGCGCTAGCGCTAGCGCTGGAAGCAGTACACGATTTTTTGAGAATTTTAAAAATCTATTTTTGATATTTATTAGAAGCCTTAAGAGTAGTCTTATGCAGAAATTTTGTAATTTTTGGATATGTCTTGATTGCTCAAATTGCATAAAATATTAGCATTTTACATGTTATTCATCCTAAGATGTCTAAGACTCCTAATTCCAACCTTAACATTTGAAACCTTGCATCGGGAAGAGGTTTAGTAAATATATCAGCAAGTTGAGAGTCCGTGCCAATGAAACTAATCCTAACATTTTCCTTTTTAATGTGATCCCTTATGAAATGATGACGCACATCTATATATTTGGATCTAGAGTGGTGTACCAGATTATTTGTGAGATCAATGGCACTTTTGTTGTCATATTTTAATTCAATAAGTTTTAGATGAAAACCAAAGTCCTCTAAAGTTTGGCTCATCCATAGAGCTTGTGCACAATAACTCCCTAATGCAATGTATTCGACCTCCGTGGTGGAGAGTGCAACCGAATTTTGATTCCTACTAGACCATGCAACTAATGAAGGTCCTAGAAAATGACAAGTACCACTAGTGCTTTTTCTATCAAGTGAAAAACCAGCGTAGTCCGAATCGGAGTAGCCGTGAAGTGTAAATGAATTATTGTGCGGGTACCATAATCCTAATCTAGATGACCCAATAAGATATCTAAAAATTTGTTTTACCGCTTTTAAATGAGATTCTTTTGGTTTGGCTTGAAATCGAGCACATAAGCATACGACAAACATAATATCGAGTCTAGTTGCACTAAGATAAAGTAGGGATCCTATCATACCTCTATATAAGGTTTGATCAATTAAAATTCCCGATTCATCTTTTCCTAATTTAAGTGATGCACTCATTGGTGTAGAAGCATGTTTAAGGTTTTCAAATCCAAAGCGCTTAAGCATATCATAGACATATTTGGTTTGACATATAAAAATACCATCATTTCTTTGTGATATTTGAAAACCAAGAAAATAAGAAAGTTCTCCTACTAGACTCATTTCAAATTCATTTTTCATCACTTCAATAACTTCATTACACAACTCTTCATTAGTAGATCCAAAGATTATATCATCAACATATATTTGCAAAATAATTAAATCATCATTATTATGTTTAGTGAAGAGAGTATTATCGGCACTTCCTATAATATAACCATGCTTTAATAAAAATGATGTAAGTCTTTCATACCATGCACATGGCACTTGTTTTAAACCATAAAGCGCTTTCTCTAGTTTATAAACATGATTGGGAAATTTTTTATTAATAAAATCGGGGGGTTGTTCAACATAAACTTCTTCTTTTACAAACCCGTTGAGAAAAGAACTTTTTACATCCATTTGAAATAATTTTATTCTTTTAAAGCTTGCAAATGCTAGAAAAATTCTAATGGATTCCAACCTAGCAACGGGTGCAAAAGTTTCATCAAAATCTATCCCCTCGATTTGTGAATATCCTTGTGCCACTAAACGTGCCTTATTCCTAGTGATTCTAGACTCACCATCTAATTTATTTTTAAAAATCCATTTTACACCTACAACTGGGTGATTAGATGGTCTTTCTACTAATTTCCAAACATTGTGTCGCTCAAATTATTCTAACTCTTCATTCATAGCAAAAAACCAAAATTCATCATTTAAAGTGGTAGAAACGGTTTTTGGTTCAATTTCGGAAACAAAACAAATATTTCAATATGATTCATGAAGAGAAGAGCGAGTTCTTACCCCGATGGATGGTTCACCAATTATTAATTCCCGTGGATGATCCTTTGTGAATTTCAAGGCAGTTGGAGGTACATATTCATCTTCCTTGACCTCCTCTTCTTCTTCTTTGGAAGGTTCCTTATCACCATGCTCCAAAGGTTGTAAGAGATCATCCTCGTTGCCTGCGGAAAGCTTTCTACACAAGGAACAAACTCATCAAATTTTACATTTATTGACTCTTCAACTCTGCTAGTTCTTTTATTAAAAATTCTATAAGCTTTACTAGTTGAAGAGTACCCAAGAAAAGTTCCTTCATCACATTTTTCATCAAACTTTCCCGAGCCATCTTTTGTATTCAAAATAAAATATTTATAACCAAAAACTTTGAAATAAGATACATTAGGCTTCTTTTGAAAATAGAGTTCATATGGTGTGAGATTAAGAGATGGGCGAAGCATGATTCTATTCAAAACATAACACGATGTACTTACGGCTTCGGCCCAAAAGGACTTAGGTAATTTATATTCACATAACATAGTGTGTGCTAGTTCTTGAAGTGTCCTATTCTTTCTTTCTACAACACCATTTTGTTGTAGTGTGCGTGGTGCAGAGAACTCATGTTTAATGCCTAACATATCACAAAAGGATGTAAATGTTTCATTTTCAAATTCTCCTCCATGATCCGAGCGAATGCATTTAATTTTCAAATTACTTTCATTTTGAATACGAGTACATAATTTTGCAAATTCACAAAACGCATCGGATTTGGAAGAGAGAAATAATGTCCAACAATATCTTGAAAAATCATCTATTAAAAATATGTATATAATCTAAACATATGAAAAATCATGCAGTGCTAACGGGACCAAAAAGATCCATATGAATTATTTGTAAGGGTCTTGTAGTAGAAATGAAATTTTTACTTTTGAAAGAGGATCTAGAAAATTTACCTTTTTGACATGGTGAACAAAGTGAAGGTAAAGTTCCATTTAACCTAGGCAATCCTCTAATTAAATTACTTTTGGCAAGTTTTACAATGAGCTTTGTGCTAGCATGCCCTAGTCTTCTATGCCAAAGTTCTAACTCACCATTTTTAGTGATAAAACATTTTATAGATGATTTAGAAAGATCATGAAAAGAAACTATATAAACATTATGTATTCTTGGTGCAGTTAGTAAAATATCTTTTGTAGTTGGATTAGATATTTTGCATAAGTTAGTGGAAGATTCAAATAACACATCTAATCCTTTATCACATAATTGGCTAATAGAAATTAAATTGTGTTTTAATCCTTTCACATAGAGAACATTAGATATAGTAAAGGATTTGTTACCAACTGTACCAATTCCCATGATCCTTCCTTTTCCGTTGTCACCAAACATCACGATCCCTCCCTTCTTCTTTTCTAGGCTAAGGAACTTAGCTTTATTGCCCGTCATGAGCTTGGAGTATCCTGAATCCAAGTAGCACACGTCTTCATTATCCTTAGCCTGTCTGCACATCTAGAAAGAAGATGAGAGTAAAGATCCGGATACCCAAGTGGTACCACCCATAGAATAAGTGGAAGACTTAGGTACCCATATTTGTTTTAAAGTATTTTGTTTTATTTTCCTGCAAGAACTAGATGTGTGACCTAACCTATAACAGTTTGCACACGAAATAAAGGGGGTTGAGACCCTTTTTTGGAATATTTTCTTGCTGGAACAAATTGGATTTGCAGAAGAAAAACCTTTTGAAAAAGAAAACTCAGGTTTCTGTTATGAGGTGTTAGCGCCGGCGTTAGTGGCTAGTGCCGGGCGGTAGCCCTCTTCTTGATATCCGAGCCTAAGTTTTCCAGAACCATGGCACTGGTACCCTAAAATCATTTCCAGTGATTTTTTGCCTATTCCAAATTTTTTAATGGCCATGGTGAGATCATGAACTTGTGCTTTAAGTGAAGAATTTTCTTTCACAAGCATAACACACTTATTTTCAAAACCTTTTTTTGTTATTTTTGATTTGCAAAAGAGAGGCTTCTAATTTCCTTTCTAATTCCCCCTTCTCTTTTGTAAGAGTTTTGGCATGAGAGAGGGATTTAGAAAGTGACTCTTCAATATCTTTTGCCAATTTAGTGGAGTGATCACACTCTTGGCAAGAAACCTTTCTCTTTTCTAAAACAATTACCTTTTTGGAAAGCTTTTGATTTTCTTTAATAAGAGATTCATTTTCACGATTCAATAAAATACTATCTTTCATATTTTTATCAAAAGCTTTGCAAGTTTCAAGGAATTCATTAAAGAGTTCATCATAAGTGGGAAGAGTTACCTCGGTGTCGCTAAGAACACTAGTGTCGTCGCCGTCGTTTCCATGTCCCATGAGGCACATGTTTGCTTCCTCATCTTCGCTTGATGAAGACCCGCTTGATTCTTCGGAGGAGGAGGAGGAGGAGTCATCCCATGTTCTAGCTTTTAACACCTTCTTCTTCTCCTTCCCTTTGTGCCGCTTTTCCTTCTTCTCCTTCAAGAACTTTGGTCACTGGCTTCGAATGTGCCCGGTCTTCCTACAATGAAAGCACTCCGGTGGAGGTCTTTCTTCTTCATCGTCGCTCTCCTTTTCCTTCTTTGAGGATGACCTTTTCCATCTTGCATCCTTTTGGATAAATTTCCGGAAAGTGTTTCTCCTTTCCGGATTTCGCATGAATTTTCGGAAATTCTTCACCAAAACGCTTTCTTCATCTCCATCCTCATCCTCTTGGCACTCCTTCTTTGATGTTAGTGCCAACGCCTTCTTCTTTGGCTCCTTGTTGTATTCATCATATTGGATTTTGAGTTCTACCTCATGGGTTTTGAGATTCCCAATGAGGCTCTCAACTTGGAGCGTTCTTAGATTGTGCGATTCTGAAATGGCCATCACCTTCGGGTTGAATTTTGGTGGAAGAGAATGAAGAATCTTTTGGACCAAGTCGTCGTTGGAGAAGGTCTTTCCAAGTGCTTTAGAGGCATTGACGATCTTGGTGAAGCGCGTGTACATGCCATCAACATCTTCACTTTCATCCATCAGGAATTTTTCATATTCCGACTCAAGTTGGAAAAGCTTTGAATCTTTAACCTGCGATGTACCTTCATGAGTAACTTCCAAATGATTCCAAATTTCATATGCAGTAGTACATGCAAAATTTTTATTAAATTCATTTCTATCTAATGTACAAAATAAAGCATTCATAGCCTTGGCGTTATTTTTGCATTTTAGCTTATTCATATCATCCCATTTATCTTTTGGTTTATCTAAAGTTATCTCTCCAACTACAGATGTAGGAGGAGAGTATTCCTCTTCTACCATATTCCATACCTCAATATCTAGGGTCATAAGAAAACATCTCATCCTATTTTTCCAGTAATTATAATCTGACCCGGTAAAGAGTGGAGGTCTACTAATTCCCTGACCCTCGGAAAAAGCGAGATCCTAAGACGCCATTATTCCTGGTTTTTAAACCGTTTGGAATAACCTATCTCTGATACCACTTGTTGGATCGATTGGCGCCCTTAGAGGGGGGGGGGGGGTGAATAAGGGAATAAAAATCTTTTTAATTTTTAGATAATTTACTAAATTGTTTAGAGTAAATTAGAATGAAATAAACAATTTAACTTAAAGGAGAAAACAATTGTAATTTGCAATTTTATAAATTATGCCAAATGATAGAAATCAAGTAAACACAAAAAAAGACATGATTATATTATATAAAAAGGTGTTTACATAAATTGATTTCAATATCACTTGAAATCGGAGGCGTATAAAGTAATACAATTTTTCCTTTTCTATACCGACTTGTATCCCCACAAACCGGTTGGCTTTAGCCTATCCTTCCCCGGATAAGGCATCAAGCCTCTCTAGCCAATCCTTCCCCGGATATGGCCTCGAGCAACCCCTAAATCTAATCACCTAGAACTAGTCGCAACACAAGGCGAATTACTCCCTAAGTCCTACCCAGACCTAGTCGCCAACACAAGGCGAATTCTCTAAGCGGTTACAAAAATATATGGAATGAAAATAATGATAACAATAATAAAAACTCCCTATATGAGATCTCTGAAGATGAGGATGAAGGATCGCTGTAGTATGAGCGAGGTCGAAGCGATCGTCCTTTGGATGTAGCGTGACGTAGTCCTCCTCCAGAATTCTCCTTAAGCTTTTTGTGGGAGATCCAACTTCGGCAGCATAACAACTCTGGAAATTTGGCACAAGCAATCTCTCTTGGATGGATAGCCAAAACGAGAAGCAAAGCTCCAATTTATAGAACTTCTCGCTAGCGCCTGCGGTAGCTCATAGCGCCTACGGTAGCGTTCGTGTGGAGCAGTTGTGAAACCGTCGGCGGCGTGGCGCTGTGCACGAACTTGAGATAGCGCCAGGAGGTAGTGCTAGCGTTGGCGGTAGCGTTCGTGTGGAGCAGCTGCGAAACTGTGGGCGGTGTGGCGCTATGCACGAACTCGAGATAGCGCCATTCGGTAGCGCTAGCGCCTGCGTTAACCCCTAACACTGGCGGTAGTGCTTCAGTTCAGTTTGTTGGTTCCAAGCTGCTTTCTTCCTGTGGAGTATTGCACCTATAGTTCCTGCACACTATAAACACATGACAAGCAAGATCAAATACAATTTGGGATTTCTTATTCTCCAACAAAGGGATGTGACACACATGTCCAACAAAGTGAGCTTTTGATCAGGTGCTCTAACCCAACCACAGGTTTTTGTTCAGGTGCCCTGCCACCAAGGGGTTAACTTTTGAAGGGAGTTAGAACCCTGTACAAGATGAGATAAAGAAGGGTTATGAAGTTCTTCTCTGTCAATATTTTGAGAGATGACTCTAGTGGATTGTTGATGATGTAAAGCTCCTCTGTCTGATTGAGATTTGTTGACATCTTGAGAATGGAGCTTTCACTTGAAAGAGATTTCTTGTATCTTCCTGATAGCTGATAAATCTGAGAGACAAATGTTTCTCAGATTATTTGTTGATCTTTTGAAGATCTGATCTAACAGCTGATGACCGAGAGAGTAGAGTTGGTGTTCTCAGTGAATGAGTGCTGCTTGAGGAAGATGAAGATGATCTATTAGCTTTTTCTGTCTTCTTCCTCTTTCTTTCTTTTTTTCTTCCTCTTTCTTTTTCCTGTACTATGAATCTGTAATGTGTTTTGTATTGCTGTCGTGTAATTGTTGTATCTTCTTCCTTTTCTTTTTACAATATGTGATCTGATTTGAAATTCAAATCAACAGAATAAGGAATAGAATAATCTGTAATAAATCCTTCTTGTGACTGCAAAGGTAACCAAAATGATTATGCAGAATACTTAATTCCTTTTCCGTGAAATGTTCCTTTTCCATTAAATGTCAACGGCTATAATCTTGGAAGAAGAGAATAGAAAGGAATATAATAAGTAAGGCAGAAATCTTGTCTTATCTGGAATATAGATCCGTTGCTGTAGACGATCTGAGTTCAGAGAATGAAATAAAAATAATCCTTCTGAAGTCCTCAACTGAAGTAAGAATTCATCGATCTCAAGAATTTTCGTCGATCTCAAGAATTTCGTCGAACACAATGTTGAGTTCGTCGACCTCAATTGAACCTGGCTGGAAGAGTTGAATTAGTTGAGCTGAGAAGAACTTTCGTCGATCTGAATATCTGATACTTATTCTTCGAATGCAGAGCTGAGTTCGTCGAACACGAATTCATCAACCGCTGAGCTGAGCAAAATCATCGACCGCTGAGACTGAATAAAATCGTTGACCGCTGAGACTGAATAAAATCATCGACCGCTGAGACTGAATAAAATCGTCGACCGCTGAGACTGAATAATATCGTCGACCGCTGAGAGGATAATTTCGTCGACCGCTGAGCCTGGATAATTTCGTCGACCACTGAGCCGCTGAGCCGCTGAGACGCTGAGACTGAAGCAAGCCGTTCGTCTAATGCAGAGTGTAAGTCATTCGTTGAACGCAGAGATCATGTCGTTCATAGAACGCGGTATGGAGTTCATCGAACGCAGAACCTGAATACTTTCTTGAGTTCTAACAGCCTAAGCTCTTGACCCATTGACTATGCATTGGGGTCAACTTGATCCTAATCAGCAGAAAGTGATCCTAGCCCAAATCAGTAATAGGATTGTTTTAACATTATATTTGGGTACCCAAAGGAACCATCACACATGGTCCCCTTTGGATACCTAAATCACTTATTCATTAGGTATCACCAAATGCATGGAGTAGACTATTTTCAAAATGATATATACAATTTTCTACTTCATGATATGCTTTAATGTCTTTTAATTTTTCTTTTTTTTCTTTATTTTCTTTATTTTAAGCTATCATGTCATGGTTATCTAATATATTGTTGGAAATATGATTTGATCTCTTAAAGCTTAATGAGATTATAAATCAAATTGATCAAAATTCAAATTCATATTTTATTTTGATGACCTATCTATCTTTCTTAAATTGATTGCCTACAATCATCTTATATCATCTTTATAAATTAGAAACTCAACTTGCTATAAGATATTACAAAAAATAATAATAAAAGGATTGATTATGAATAGTGTGTCATGAATCTTTTTTATGCAAAACCAAAGATCAATAAATTCAAGTAATAAATGCAATGATATTATTTCAAAACTTTATTTATGTGGCCTTTGTCTTTGATGTGATTGTATTATGTCTAAAGATTGCATGCACATTTTTTTCTTTGACTATAGAATAAATCTTGCTCATATAAAGGTTCATTATTTCGTTCTAGGTCCTAAGAAAATCAAACTGAAATTCCTCTTTGTGTAGATGCAATACTTGCATCTATCAAATTGATCTATATCATTATGACTTAGCATCAAATCTCATTATCTCAGCATCACTTCCTAGTATAAGTTTTCTTTTGGTGCTCATAATAGATATATCACATAAATGTCATGCTAAATCAAAAGGTAGAAAAACTATGTGAGTCTAAAATTTTTAACTGTAAAATTCAAACAACATCATTGTTTATAAATCAATTGCTAAGACTTGAATTAAGTGTCCTAGACCTCTCGGGTTAAGTAAAATACGAAAACGCAATCGTTTCATGCAAACTTATACTACCTAGACATCTCATAAAATTCTGAAATTTCTGCATGAACCTACCATTGGTACACTTAATCAAGATCAACAATCAAAATTTTCAAAATCTCAAAAAATCGTGTGTTGTATTTCGCGCTAGCGCTAGCGCCGACGCTAGCTCGAGGCTCTGATTTTCTGTCTTTTCTAAATTTCCAAAAATCAACAAAAATATTTATTTCTATATTTCCTACATATTTTTGCTTTGCTGCATTTCATTAATTTTAGATAAATTAAAATACAAAATTACAAAAGCCAAAATTACAAAAACATTTATTTTTTTGTGAGTATTTGTCTTTTTTGTGCAAACAAAAACAAAATCAAATACAAAAATATAAAATCATTTTTATATCAAACAAAATTGTATGACTCTATTGTAAATATCAAGCATGATTTCTTCTATCATTTAAGACCTTCTACAATGTTGTGATTCATATTTTCAAACTACTTTAAACATTGTCTTTATCATGCTTTGGTACTTCTAAACTCATGTGCATAAATTATATTGTAAAAGTCGTGTAGAACCAAGCTTAGCGTGCCTCTAAGTATGAGTAAATGTTTTATGTTTGATAATGATATTTATTCACTCACTTATTTTTGCATTGTCTACATATGTTTTTAATCTAAGAATGCTTGTGTATGTTTTGTAATAGTACAATAAATTAAAATTACACAAGTATCTTACCTACACTACCTTTATTTGCACTTTTAAAAGTTAAGAAAAGTGGTTATGTTTTCATAAATTATATTGATTTGCAAAACAAGTGTATTCAGAGAACTTTGTAAAAAACAAAAATCATAAAATAAAGAGACAAAGATAACTCCACCAAGCACTACTTGAACCTCCTGATAAGTCTTAATAAGCGTTGTGAGGTTGAGCACCTTGGAAAGAATAGTAAAGTGTCTTGTGCAAACCTTATCTTTCTTTCAAAAAATAAACCACTTACTCTTAAGTACACCGGATCACTAGTTTCAATATTAAAGTAAAATAAAATATGTGATCCCCCAAGCACTACTTTGCACCCTGATAAGTCTTAATGATCATTGTGTGTGCAAAGCACCTTGGTAGTTGTACATCTACGCATTGAAGTGTGTGGAAGTAAAATTCTTTGTGTTTTATTGTGCTCTTTACTTTACATATTTCTTGTATTTTTTATTAAAACATTTGTTTACTTTATTCAAAATACACCTATATGAACATCATTATCTTCCATAACACTTCTTCTCATGAGTATTGGATCCTAATGCTAATTTTATACTACTCTTTATTTATGAAATGCACTAGATAACCTAGCATGCTCTCTACAATGTTTGGTATGTCTTGAATTTGTGAATTACAATAACATTGTAGTAGTCTCTTATTGATATATTTCTTTCATGCTTGGTTACTTTATTGTCAAAAGATTTTACAATAACTTGATTTGCAAAAAACATCTTTTTTTTGAATTTAACTCATATTTCTTCTTATGAATAATCATGATTACAAAAAAGATGTTTCTTGTATCTCTACAAGTCTTCCGCATCATCACCATATATTTTTACCTTGCGCTTTCATGCTTATATAAAAGTCTTAAATATCAAAATTCCTTTTTCAACAAATGGTAGACTTGCTTGGTAGAATTTATATTGGTTGCTCTAAACATGAAAATATTGTAATGCTAAAACTCTGATTTATTAATGGATTTCAAATTAGCTATGTGACCTTTTCTATAAAAATTCAAATAAAAAAATAACAAACCCATAAGCTATGAACACATCATTAGATTCAAAAGCTAAATGTTTCCAATTATTATTATCCCATGATTACATATCTCACCATAGCGGGGGCGTAGGGTTGTAGACATTAGATTGTCTGACCTCTAAGTCATGTCTTGTCCTTAACCGAGGTGGGTTCCAGTGGGGCCTTGCGAGGCATTGGGGAGAAAGAGTGCTAGGTTGAGTTTTGTCTAGTGTTTGCATATGGGACTAACACCCCAACCTACAGCATGTATGCAGCTCCTCATGCCCATCTGTCACTTAGTACGGGGCTAGGGTGTAGACATATTGCCTGAGTAGATTGGTTACTTGGAAATCATTACCTTTTTTATGCTTAAAAGTTTTATATAAAGGGGAAGAACTAACATGATAATATTACTTGGCAAATGTTATATTGTTTCATCTTTAAGCTAAAAACTCTAATATATTTCTATGAAAATACTTATGCTAAGAACTCTGATTTATTTCTATGAAGATTATTCTAAAAACTCCTTATCATTTCCTTCTCTCTCAAAGCTCGATCATGCCTTTATCTTATTATCAAAACGTTCATGTCTTTTTGCTTAACTCATATGTATACTTTTATCAAAAACACTACTTTTGTACACTTCATTATCACTTGTAAGCCTTCTACTCCTAAGAATTGGATTCTATTGCTTATCTATTGTCTGTCTCTACAATCCTTAGTTGATTCACTAGTTTTGGTTTTGACATGATCATTACAATGCCTAAATGTACTTATTTTCTTTCTCTTGGACATTGAAATCTCTATCTTGTCTTGATATGTTGTATCATTCTTACATTCTTTTAGTTCGTCTTCCGCTTACGCCTTGTCTACTCATTCTTGCTTACTTTTCAAAACAAGTCTTTGTTGGTTAGGTTAAAAAACGAAATCCTTCGTGTTTTCGAATTGTACACCATCTATTTTTTCTCTACTAGAAACTCCACATTTTTTTGCTATGCTTTAGATTACTATAATGATGGTTTCTTCTACAACTGGTGCACACTGCTTTCCAACTCTCTACTACTTATTCGCTCGATCATGAATATCTCTTTTTCAACAAGTGTGTTATCTTGAATTATCATTGCTCTTTCACTCCTACACCTTTTCTCTCTTCCCTACGTATTATATCCTTCTCATGCTCATGTCTTCTCTACTTAAAAAAACATTACACGCCTTCACTTTTGGCTTTCTCTCCACCCTCTTTTGATAATACAAAAAGGGGTAAAATAAATTTGAAAGAAATTCACATATGTGGGGAGTAGATTCAAAGGAAGTTCTGTGGTAGGGGAGAACTCGTTTAGGGGGAGATTTCATTTAGGGGGAGCATTTGAACAGGCCTAATTATAAATACAAATTCCTATCACTTGAATTATTTCTTTCTAAGTGGATTTGTTATTATCAAAGGGGGGAGTTTGTTGGAACATGCTTTCCGCATCTCTTGGTTTGACAATAACAAATCTGATTGTATTTGATCATATTTGTTTTTGTGTTTATAACATGCAGGATCTTGTGCATTCAAATCTCCATTGGAATATGTTGTGTTGTTGCTACTACGGAGCGTTAGCACTACCATTGGCGCTAGCGAATCGACGAAATGGTGTTCGACAAAAATAGATGTCGTTCGACGAAATGATGTTCGACGAAAGTAAATGGCGTTCGACGAACTGGCGTTCGAAGAAATAAGATGCGTTCGACGAAAATAGATGTGCTCTACCGCGGAGCATTAGCACTACTGTTGGCGCTAGCATAAATGGAAACAATTGACAGGAAGGAAATAGTGGAGAAAATGGAATGATTGGCGGGATGCATATATAGCGTGCTCTACCGCGGCGCGGCATGTATACTACCCGGCGGTAGCTTTTGGAATCCTCCCTTCTGCATGTGATTGAGGAGCAAATGTGGAAGGAGATATTGGCTGAAGGAAGGTTATATCGCTATCGCGGAGCGTTAGCGTTACCGCGGCGCGCTAGTCGGAGCTCAAAGTTTGGCGCTCAAAAGTTGCATAAGCTGCCACGATCCGTGTGCTTGATCATTGCCTAATGTGTCTACTACGGGGCGGTAGTACTATCGCAGGCGGTAGCGGCTGACTCTATTTAAATACGCGCGCTTCCTCTGTTGTTGCTTGCTGTGACAGAATGAATTGAAGCCATATATTCAGAGCACTCGTGAGAGCCTTCCCCAAGCAGCCCGAAGAACTCAGTTAACATTCGTGAATGCAAAGAACTTGAAGATCGATCCGATCGCATCTACATCGACATCAAGTTCTTCTTTTGAGGGAGTTTTTAGTGTTTGTTTTGTTTGTTTCTAATTGTAACATTTATATCTTTTGTTCGGTAGAGGAATTCGCCACACGACGACTAGGGCCTTGCGGGGACTAGGGGAAATTCGCCTCGCGTTGGTGACTAAATCTAGGGTATAGATCTAGGGAGTGCTCGAGGCCTTTCCGGTGAGGGAAGGGCTAGAGCGGCTTGAGGCCATATCTGGTGAGAGATATGCTAGAGCCAACCGGCCCTTGGGAGAAGGGTCAGTATAGAAAACCCAATAGAGCTTTTCATTCGTCGCCTCTTTCCAAGCGTCATTAGGAAAAGATTTTGTAAACAAAGTTATTTGTTGTTAATGAAAATATGTCTTTCTTCATCTCTGTTTTGTGTTCTATGATTTTCATTACTATAACATAAACAGTTTTTCTCTGTCACTAACGCCAAGCGGTAACACAACCGCTCGCAATAGCAACAGAGAATTGTTTTTCATTTAAATATTCTCAAAAATCTTAGTACCCTTATTCACCCCCCCCCCCCCTCTAAGGGCGCCTACAGATCTAACAATAAGTCCCCCCAAAAGGAGCCTAAGGCTTCGTTTGGCGTGGCTTATTTGCTCCGGTGAGTTGGGCCAAAAACGACATTACACTACACCATATCATGCATATGGTAGCGCTCAAAAACCGCTACTATATATGAAAAAACTGCGACTGTAGGGCTACGGTAGCGGTTGTGCCTGTGTTGCATCTGCCGTCGTGGTCGTAGGGTATGGTAGTGGTTACACAATGTATTGTGGCATCCTTGAAACCGCTACCATAGGTACATATATTGTAGCATTTATGGTTTTCAATGGTAGCAGTTATTGAGCGCTATGATTCTACAGCAACGACTATGATACTCCATCGCAAGGCGTTTATTCTTGTATTTGGCAACATTTATGATTTTCTATGGTAGCGATTATCCTCTTAATAATGCACAAAATGTATTTTAATAAATTTATTTATTTCCTATTAAATTGAATAAAAATAAGCATATGAGACAATAATAGAGATAATATCTATTTTGTAAAAGAATTCAAATACATTTTTTTTATTAATAGTAAAAAGAAGGTGGGAGATAGCCCAAACCCTTCAATACAATCAATATATAAATCACTTAATTATCTTTATTAAACTCAATACATGAAAAAACATATATAATTAATAAATCATATGCTCATGAAAATTATTCTCTTTCTTCTTCAAAGGTTCATCCTTCTTGCCTTCTTCGAAGGATTTGGTGCCTCGTTCTCTCATACCTAAAACAAAATAAAGGACAAAAATTCGAAGCAAGAAACCTAAAACAAACTAAAAATAGTTTTTATCATTTATCTCACTGAACGCATCAACATGGAACATAATTTTGTAGTATTCTTTAATATACTCATCATTATCTTAAATTGTTTCTCTATAAGACCTTGTGTAATCAAGAAAGAAACTTCATGAAATAATGTTTATGATAATCTCATCATTATCTTAAATTGTTTCCCTATAAGACCTTGTGTATCCATATTCAAAAATCATTCAAGATATCTGTACAGAGCTTTATTATGATTTCACAACAAATGACACGCCAAGGATGTGATAAGCTACCACTAACTTCCAACCTTCAGTAAATTAATATTGCTTTTTGTAAGGATAGGGTCACAAGAGGTATCTGCATATAAACAAAAACAGTGAAAGAACGCCTAATATATATATAGTGTATCATCAAGTTCTCAATTTGTCTTCGTACAGCATAATAACTGTTGAAATAAAATGATAATTAAAATTGATGCATCAAGATCCAGATTATGACACAAAAGCATCCAAAGTTCACGGGAAATGTATATACCATAAGAAATAAATAATTCATAATGAAAGATGATACCTCTTCTCAATGAACATACGACATCAGAATCATGCATACGGAGATTCATAGAAGATGCATATGGTACCTACCAGTGTGGAGGATAGATTGTAAGTTAGTTGGCTTTGTCATCCAATTGAAAGAGTAAATTCCTACGTGCATAAAATTGAACTTAGAAACTATATTACGCACAAACTACAGCAAAAAATAAATAAAATTTTGATGTGCCAATGTTCAGAGTGCCACAAAAATCATGGAAACAAAGTATCTCTCAGGAAAGAGAGTATCTCTCTAATATCCCTTCTTCATATGTTGGGGCTTCAAGAAATCCAAACCTATAATAGGAGTGAGACATTATAAAGTATAAAAATATAGAAAATGGAACAAAAAAAAGAATGTAGTTAGAAAGATTGTATTTGATATGGAAGGATATTCTACACCAAGGAAAATTAAGGAAGATTATGATCCTTAATTTACATCAACATGCAGAGTTTTTTTATTTCGATCCAAACAGTTGTCCACTCAAGTTGTACTCTTGGCATTGAATCATCCAAGGTTGAAGGAGGAACCTCACTTCCCAAAAAGCTAATGTATTTGTTTAGCAGGGGCCGCAAAGGATCCAGATCTGCTGCACTCCTAAAGAACAATCATATTAACATAAAAAATAAAACTAGCATGAGCTAAGAGCATATGTTTTACATGATTTACATGGATCCGTTTTTCTTCCAGGTGAATGATTGTGTTACAGGGATACAAAATAGGCATGAGCTGAGAGAGGAAGGACAGGTAAGGACACAAGAAGCTCTAATAGAATGGAAAGATATAAATGCATTTATATGGATTACATACAGGAAGAAGATTGAGCATAACTTGTTCCTCTCCATTTTAAGTTATTAAAGTCTTCATGTGTTCTGATTTCTTTCCTTATTTTTTTTTAGAATTATTATTCTTTGATATCAAGATTTGCTACTGCATCCAGATTAGGAGATGAAGGTTACTATGCCGCGCTGCACATAGAAACCATCGCGGAGGCTGTGCATATATATATTTCATGTATCTACTCAAGTGTTTAGTGTCTAAACCCTATTATGGAAGATCGATAAATTGGTCCAAAGCAGGGGCAGATAAGGTTTCTGGGCACACCTTAAATTAAAAATAAACACATCAACCAACATTTACCTTAAGTTGCGTGAGGATTTCATGCCTGGACACAATTTAAAATGGATCGTACTAATTCATTATTATTCAATTAGTCACCTGATTATGACTTAAGAGAATAGAATGTGAAAACAACAAGAAGCTCATGCAGAATTCATAGAAAATGAAGCAGTGCATCAAATCAAACTCACTGTAATAAACCCATTTTGACGATTGTCAGTCTTCTCAAACCCGCCATTGCTGTAGATTTAACATCTAAAACATGAAATTAAGGATGAGCAAGTAGATTTAGAAATGAAATGGTATTGATCTACTAGATTGATCATCTAATTTAGTCAAATTAAGGAATAATAACTAGTAAGATTGAAGGCCAAAATCAATGTGGAAGCCTGAGAAGATGAGATGACAAACCTGCAAAGTTAAGTTTCAGATTGGAGAACAGCTAAAGCTGCGCGGACTGCTGTAGCCTGTAGTCGGTTTCACTGCAAAATCAAGTTTCAAAGTCAAGTTTCACGATTTCAGAACACTTAGGAGAACAACAGAAGCTCTGCAATAGTTAGGACTCAGGAAATCAGGTTTCAAATGAGATGAGTAGACTACAAACCTGCAAATCCAAGCTCGACGCGCCCGACTCACCGAGACGTCGATCGTCGAAGACAAAGATATGATCATGGAAGAAAACAGGGCTTGTTCCACCCAAGCGGCCGAGCCGGAAGAACTCGGAAGAATCGAAGATGAAGGTGAATATCGAAAGAAAGGAACGATCGCTCAACGCCTCACCCGTCGGGAGTCGGAAATCGCTGCTGGAAGGGGGGAAAAGAGAGTGACCTAGCCGGTCTTTAATCATTTCTCCATGATAAATGAAATTTAAAACCAGTGACTTAGGCAAGCGGTTCATGCTTAAGCTTAACATTTCATTTTTAAGGTCGGGCAAGTGTCGGACCGTGTCCAGACGTGGTTCCGCCTGTGGTCGTAAACAAGTTTTATTGTAGTGGGCAGCGGATATCCTCAATAACTTGAATATTGCGGCGACGCGGCCGCGAGCGGAGGTTGTAGCGAACATCATCATGCACGAGCGGAGGTTGTAGCGGCGAACATCATCATGCACGGGCGGGTCGGCGCCATCAGAGGGTTTCTTGGGAAGTATTTGCTAGGGTTTTGAAAGTAGCGGGTTTTTTATTTGTTTTGGCGATGCACTGGGTGATAGCTTGATGCATGAAATTGGTAGCATTTTTGTAACCGCGACAAAATAACGGATACAATAGGTATTGATGCGTACTCATACAAGGCTCCTGCTCATTTATATGCCTAAGAAGAGGTGGTTACTCCCCAGGGCCACTACCATGATGGGGGGAGAATGGGGGAGTGGGCAAGTCCACTCTCTCCATGGCCAACCGCCCTCGTCAAACCGCCCGAAACCGCCCGGTAACGCTACCGCACGATAGCGTGCACGGTAGCGCGCAGGCCTCCCCTTCACGGGGGCGCGGCCTAACCGCACCCCTAGTGGGGTGCGGCCAAGCCGCACCCTTAGCGGAGTGCGGCCAAGCCGCACCCCTCTTGGGGTGCGGCCAAGCCGCACCCCTAGTGGGGTGCGTCCAAGTCGCACCCCCCTTGGGGTGCGGCCTAGGGGTGCGACCAAGCCGCACCCCTAGTGGGGTGTGTTGGAGCATGCGTTCCGCACTCGTCCGGTTTGAGAATAACAAATCCCGAATGTATTTGATCCTATTTTTGATTAATGGTGTGCAGATAACAGGTGCAAGAATAACATGTTTTCAATTGGAGCAAAATGACATTTTCCAGAAATTTGAGCTATCGGATTTCCGACAGCCCTATCGGATTTCCGACAGTGTGTTCATTTGATCTCTGCGCAACGGTTAAGAGCTATCGGATTTCCGATATCGCCATCGAATTTCTGACAGCCCACGATCTTCCGATAACGCCAGGACGTGCAGCAGTTACCTTAGCTAACGGATATCCGACAGTGCTATCGGATATCCGACAGCCCACGATTTTCCAATAACGCCAGGACGTGCAGCAGTTACCTTAGCTAACGGATATCCGACAGTGCTATCGGATATCCGACAGCCCACGTCTCAACCACGACCTCAACTTCACGCAGAAACTTCATTTTAGTGGGACACGTGGCAGCCTCTGGAGGTATCGGATTCCGACGACAGTAGCTATCGGATGGCGACAGCTCTTTTTTATTAAAGAGCTCAAAACTTCGTGGAATTCAGTTCTTGAGATTTCCAGACCTTCTTCCAGAGTGCATTCGAACCAGAAAGCTCCAGAACTCCATCAACTCCCATTTGTGCTATAAGGATTGAGATTGAAGATGAGATCGGACGCATTTCTACATCAACAATCATCTCGAGACTTCAACCCTCCTTTCAGAGATCTGATTTTCTAGGGAGTTCTTCACTTGACTTTGTATTTTCATTCATTTACATTCAACTTTGTATTGGTAGAGAAATCATCGTCTTGCGTGCAGCGTCTAAGTCCTTGCGCGGCTTAGGGGAAAATCGCTTCCTTGTGCGGAGCGTCCAAGTCCTTGTTTGGCTTGGTAGGAAATCGTGGCCTTGTGTGCTACGTCTAGATCTTGGGAAGATCTAGAGGGTAGGCTTGGGCTTGATCTAGGGAGAGACAAGTGATAGCCTTCCGATCCTTAGGAGAAGGATTGGTAAAATCAAAATTAGTGAAATTTATATTATCATATTTGTGCATTGATCTTAAGCATTGTTAAGATTATTTTATTGTATGTAAATTTCATGATTAATATAATTATGCTTCTTTCATTAATTGCAAATTTGGTTGCTTAATCTTTAACTTAGAATTTTGTGTTTGGTTTAAAACAAAAATTACATTGGTTTGAAATTGTTTATAAGTAATTATTTAGAAAAGTAAAATCTGTTTAAAAAATTATTAAGTAAAAATTATATTTTAAACACACCCTTATTCACCCCCCCCCCCCCCTCTAAGGGCGTCACACGATCCAACAAGTGGTATCAGAGAAGGTTACTCCAAAACGGTTTTACCACCGGGAGTAATGGCGCACAATGATCATGCGTTTGTTGAGGGGCAAGGCATAAGTAGACCACCTTTATTCACGGGCACAGACTATAATTATTGGAAAACACGTATGTGTTGTTTTCAAATTGCGGTAGATATAGAAGTCTGGAATATGGTAGAATCTAGTTACACCTCTATAACATTTGTTGTAGGAGATGTAACTATGGATAAGCCCAAAGACAAGTGGGATGACAATGATAAATTAAAATGTAAGAACAATGCAAAAGCCATGAATGCTTTATTTTGCGCACTAGATCGCACTGAATTTAATAGAGTTTGTGCTTGTAATACTGCATTTGAAATTTGGAATCTGTTAAAATTCACTCATGAAGGTACTTCGCAGGTAAAGGATTCAAAGCTATTTCAACTGGAGTCTGAATTTGAATGGTTCAAAATGGAGGTAGATGAAGAGATTGATACGATGTACACACGATTCACAAAAACCGTGAACGACTCAAAGGTGCTAGGAAAGGTGTTCTCAAATGGAGACTTAGTAAGGAAAATCTTAAGATCACTTCCCCCGAAGTTCAATCCTAAAGTGACTGCAATTTCCGAGTCACATGATCTTAAGACCTTACAATTGGAGAGCCTCATTGGGAACTTGAAAACTCATGAAGTTGAATTGAAAATTCAACAACAAGAGTATATGGAGCCAAAGAAGAAGGGATTGGCTCTAAGATCTAAGAAGGAAGAAACTAGTGATTCTGAGGAGGAAGAAGAAGATGAGGAAAGTTTATTTGTTAGCAAATTTAGAAAATTTATGAAAAATCCAGAGAGGAGGAATTCGTTTAAGAAGTATTTTAAGAAGGAGACGTTTAGGAAGAAAAAAGGAAAGGAAGGCAATGAGGAGGAAGAGAGACCGCCACCGGAGTGCTATCACTGCAAGAAGTTAGGACACATCCGAAGCAAGTGTCCAAAGTACTTAAAAGAACTTAAAGAAAAGAAGCGCAAAGGGTCGAAGAAGGTGTTGAAGGCGGAAACATGGGATGATACTACTTCTGAGGATGCAAGCGTTCAAGTTCAAGCAAAGAAGAGGAGGCCAACATGTGCTTAATGGGAAAGAGCGTCATATCTGATGACGAATGCAGTGTCCAAAGTGACACTGAGGTAACTCCTCCAACCTACGATGAATTATTTTCTGAATTTTTAAAGACTTGCAAATTTTTTGAAAAGAGTTTAAAAGATAATGATCTTCTTAAATCTGAAAATGAAATTTTGCTTAAAGAAAACAAAAAATTGTTAAATGAAATTAAGACTATTGGAAAAAGAGATATTTCTTGCCAAGAGTGTGATCACTTTTTGGGAAGAATTAAAGAACTTGAAGAATCTCTTTCCAAATCTCATTCTACAATAAAAATTATTACTAAAAAGAATGAGATTTTAGAGAGAGATCTGAAATCTTCAATTTCCAAAGTCCATGAGGGAAAGAAATCTTTAGAACGTAGATGTGTAAATCTAGTATCCGAGAATACAGAAATGAGAAACCAGATTCATGACTTAACACTAGCCATGAAAAAATTTGGAATGGGCCGAAGATCACTGGATATGATCTTAGGATACCAACGCCATGGATCTGGAAGGTTTGGACTCGGATACACGTCAGTAAGCTATCGCCCGACGATAACCACTGTCGCCGGCGACAGTGAAAAGTCCAGAAAATCTATTTTTACAAATTCTGAAGTTAATAAATTGTCTAATACTGCATCCTCATCCATTAAAAGTCCAGAAAAGTTATACTCATCTCAATACATTACATGTGCCAAATGCAATAGATTTGGTCACACTACGGACTCTTGCTGGAGGAAAGGAAAAAGTAAAATTAAACAAATCTGGGTGCCTAAGGCTTCTACCTATACTATGGGTGGAACCACTTGGGTAACCAGATCTTTACTCACCTCTTCTTTCTAGGTGTGTTGGCAGGCTAAGGACAAAGAAGACGTGTGGTACTTGGACTCGGGTTGTTCAAAGCACATGATGGGCAATAAAGATAAGTTCCTTAGCCTGGAGATGAAGAAAAGAGGAGTTGTTACATTCGGAGACAATGGAAAAGGAAAAATCATCGGCATCGGAGTTGTGGGTAACGAAAATTTTTCAATTTCAAATGTTCTATTTGTAGATGGATTAAAGCATAATTTGATTTCTATTAGTCAATTATGTGATAAGGGTTTAAATGTTTTATTTGAATCTTCTACAAATTTGTGCAAAATTATTAATTCTAAAACAAATGAAATTGTTTTTACCGCACCTAGATGTCATAATGTATATATGATTAAATTTCTTGATTTTTCAAATTCTACTTTAAAATGTTTTTTATCAAAAAATGATGAATTAGATTTATGGCATAGACGACTTGGACATACTAGTGCCAAGTTAATTACAAAACTTTCAAAAGATAAATTAATTAAAGGTTTACCATTGTTAAATGGAAATTTATCTTCTTCACTATGTGTGCCTTGCCAAAAAGGAAAATTCTCAAAATCATCTTTTAAAAGTAAAAATATTATTTCTACCACTAGGCCACTTCAATTAAAACATATAGATTTATTTGGGCCAATTGGAATTTCTAGCTTAGGAGGTAGAAAATATACATTTGTTTTAATCGATGATTATTCTCGTTTTTGTTGGACTTTATTTCTAACCTCCAAATCCGATGCATTTTCAGAATTTTCAAAAATATGTTTGCGTATTCAAAATGAATTTGAGTTAAAAATTAAACGCATACAATCGGATCATGGAGGAGAATTTGAAAATGAAAAGTTTATTTCTTTTTGTACGGAGTTAGTAATTAAACACGAATTTTCTGCTCCACGCACACCACAGCAAAATGGTGTAGTGGAGAGGAAAAATAGAACTCTTCAAGAGTTAGCCCGTACGATGCTATCTGTGTTTAAATTACCAAAATCTTTTTGGGCTGAAGCGATTAGTACGGCATGTTATGTAATTAATAGAGTAATGCTTCGCCCTATTTTAAAATTAACTCCTTATGAATTAATTTTTAGTAAAAATCCAAATGTTTCTTATTTCAAAGTTTTTGGGTGTAAATGTTTTATTTTGAATTCTAAAGATTCCTTAGGAAAATTTGATGAAAAATGTGATGAAGGTATTTTTATTGGTTGTTCTTCAACTAGTAAAGCTTATAGGATTTTTAATAAAAGAACAAAAATAGTTGAAGAATCTATTCATGTTAGGTTTGATGAGTTTGCTTCATGTGTAGAAAAGAAAATTACAGGAAAAGAAGATGAACCCCTTCCTTCGGTGGAGAATGATGATGAAGAACTTGGAGAAAATGAAGAAGAAAGAGAAGAAGAAAGAGAAGGAGAAAGAGAAGAAGAAGATAGAGAAGAAGAAGAAAGAGAAGAATATGTGCCTCCAAGTGAATTGAGATTTTCAAAAGATCATCCAAAGGAGCTTATCATTGGAGATCCGCAAAAAGGGGTTAGTACTCGTTCATCTTTACATGTTTTATTTTCAAACCTTTTCTTTGTCTCTGAAATAGAACCAAAAGATGTTTCCACTGCTTTAAATGATGAATTTTGGTTTTTAGCTATGAATGAAGAACTTAATCAATTTGAACGTAATAAGGTTTGGAATCTTGTAGAACGACCCAAAAATCATCTTGTCGTTGGAGTTAAGTGGATTTTCAAAAATAAATTGGATAGTGAATCTAAAATTGTTAGAAATAAAGCCAGATTAGTTGCAAAAGGTTATGCACAAATTGAAGGGGTGGATTTTGATGAAACTTTTGCACCCGTAGCAAGATTAGAAGCGGTTATGATATTTCTTGCATTTGCTTGTTTTAAAAGATTTAAATTATTTCAAATGGATGTCAAAACCGCATTTTTAAACGGGTATATAAAAGAAGAGGTTTATGTAGAACAACCCCCTGGTTTTATAAATGAGAAATATCCAAATTATGTTTATAAATTAGATAAAGCGCTTCATGGATTAAAACAAGCTCCTCGTGCTTGGTATGATCGATTAACTCAATATTTGTTAAAGCATGATTATAAAATAGGAAGTGCTGATTCTACACTCTTCATTAAGCAAATTGATCATGATTTAGTTATTTTGCAAATTTATGTTGATGATGTTATTTTTGGAGCCACTAATGAAGAGTTGTGTAATGAAATAGTACAAATTATGAAAAATGAATTTGAAATGAGCATGGTAGGAGAACTTTCATATTTTCTAGGTTTTCAAATTACACAAAAACATGATGGTATCTTTATATGTCAATCCAAATATATTCATGATATGTTAAAAAGATTTGGATTTGAAAATCTTAAGCACGCAAACACTCCTATGAGTACTTCACTAAAATTAGGAAAAGATGAAAGTGGTGTTTCAATTGAGCAAACCCTTTATAGAAGTATGATAGGATCTTTATTGTATTTAACCGCCTCTAGACCTGACATTATGTTTGCCGTTTGTTTATGTGCTAGATTTCAGGCTAATCCTAAAGAGTCACATTTAAAAGCGGTAAAATACATCTTTAGATATCTTATAGGAACATCTAAATTAGGATTATGGTATCCTCATAATGATTCCTTTATTTTGCATGGTTTTTTGGATTCAGATTATGCGGGATGTTCTTTGGATAGGAAAAGCACTAGTGGCACTTGTCATTTTATCGGCCCTTCACTTATCTCATGGTCGGGTAGGAAACAAAATTCTGTTGCCCTCTCTACGACCGAGGCCGAATATATTGCGCTAGGTAGTTGTTGTGCCCAAGCTCTTTGGATGTCACAAACATTAGAAGACTTTGGCATGCAACAAAGTTGTGTAGAATTAAAGTGTGATAATAAAAGTGCTATAGACTTAACTAATAATCCTGTATTACACTCTAGATCTAAGCACATAGATGTCCGACATCACTTTATAAGAGATCATATTAAGAGGGGTAATATAAAAATCAACTTTATAGGCACGGATAATCAACTAGCGGATATATTCACTAAACCGTTACCAGATTCCCGTTTTTCTATGCTTAGGCTAGAATTGGGAATCCTAGATATTTCACAATGATTATATCCCTACTTATAACCTATAAAAATTAAAAACATCACCATAGTCTTACATTTTAAAATAACAAAAAAAATATTAACATAAACATTCACCACATCAATCATGTCCAAATCTTAAAAATTATTACAGAATTTTAATAAAAGGGTACTTAAAAAGTCTCAAAATGGAAGTTCACAAAATTAGGAAGAGATCTGGGCTGGGCAGCTGTCGGATGGCGACAGTGAGTTGTCGGATGGCGATATCCCCCAGAACTCTGTTTCAATCCGACTCGTCCTCATTCCGACTTCCCGCTCCACTGCTTTCAGGAATATCAAAATCTGCTCTCCTTACTACTGTCTTCCTCCGTCGACCCTGACTGACTGATTGGCGACGATGCTCCTCCTCTGTAGGCATTTCCCATTCTGAGGCTTCAGCAGGTGTAGGTTTCAATTTAAGTCCCTTCACAAGGAACTTCATAAACTTCTGCATTCGTGTTCGATCTTTCTTCACCTCCATTTTATGTTCCTCAAATGACCTTCTATGCTCTTCAAAATTTTCAATATGATTATCCAACTTTGTTTGAAATGTGTCGAGTGCCTCCCGCATAGATCCTCCACGTGCTATTGGAGGCTCTCTCATTTCCATAGTCGGCAGTTTTCGTTGACTTTTCTTACCTTTAATACCCGACGTCTGATATATCTCAGGAACACAATCTCCAAAATAAAAGTTTTGATCTATCCATGCATATTTCTTGAATAGAATACGCTGGATAATCGCACCTAAAGGGAGGGTGTGTGCCTTTTTCCACTGAGGATTTTTTAGGCGGTATGTATAACGAATCATAGATAAAAGCAGATCGGCCACATCAAATACTTCTCTCTCCACTATATAATACGTCACAAGACTAAGTTGAGCCGTAATACTATGTGTATCACCGGACTTCAACATAATCGTGTGCCTTAGTATATCTTGCACAAGACGAGCATCGTCTGTCAATGTCGTCATAGTGAATATAAGGCTCTTCGTCGAATTTCCATGCAAAGCCATGTTCATCAAGGTCCAATCTCTTTCTTATCTATAATTCTCCACTATGTCCAAAACATTCTCACTCTCCACTATTCCAAATTCCCTTCTTAAATCAATGGAAGTAATCTCCACATATTGGCCTTGAATTTTGGATCTCACTCCTCCATTCAAATCCGTATATGAAGGGTCCTCCAAATGATTATAAAATTCGCGTACTAAAAAGGAGGAGAACATGTCTTGGATTATGACCGAAAGTATACCTGCCTCAGCAAGCATATCGTAGACAAGTTCATGTCGGGGGAGATCGAATTCCAAAACTTTTGAAATCCCGATCTGAGCTTTCTCTATGCCAGGGAAACTTTGATAAGACGAATGAGCGTCTCCTGAATCGCTCCTTCGCGGTCTCCAACTGGTAGACATATCTGCATAAGCAATAAGAAAAATATTAAAAGAAAAAATATATATATAACAAAAAAAAATTCAGGAACTGTCGAATTTCCGATACCCACTGTCGGATATCCGACAGCTACAAGTTTATGCTTCCGAAAATTTTTTTCACAAAAATTCTTCCTATCACAAATCCACACAGTTTTCCCACAGAAAATATTCTTCAACATTTATATAATTTTTGAAAAAAAAAACTCAAAATTTGGGGGAAAATATCATTTTACTATTCATCATCTTCTTCATCTAACACTTCAACATTTTTTGTGGTCATCATCTTTTTCCTAAATCTGATAACTATGAGCTTCTAGATCCACACAAAAACAACAAGAAAGAAAGGAAACTCATGTTTCAAAACATAAAATAACAAAAATTTCTAATTTCTCTTACAAAAAATAAGATCTACATCTCTTATACAACCCAAGATCTACAAGATCTAGATCTACTAAACCTTCTACATTTTATCTTCAAAAAACTCCATGAAAATCAAGAGGAATATGAGAATCACAAAACTATTGGAGAAATTTTAACCAAAACTTGAAAAACCAACAAATCTCACCTTAGATCTGAAGTTTTCCGGCACCTGGAGCTCTAGATCTCGAAATTTCTCCTCAAACTGACGTGAATTGTCGGTCAAAAGACAAAACACGTCTTTTTATCCTTTCTGAGCTGTCGGATGGCGACAGCTAGCTATCGGAAATCTGACAGCTCTCAAAAATATTAAAAAAAAAAATTAATCTGTATAATTTTCTGAGCATTTTGGTATCTGTCATAAATGCTTCTTCATGTGTTATTTTCCCTAACAATAGCTTAACACATGCTTATGATGTTCAATGTTCTGTTATCAAACAAATTGACACTTTCATACAGTAATTTCGAATTGTTTTCGCATGCCTCTAAGTATAAGAAATCTTTTATCTATGACAATGAGCAATCACAAACACTTACTTTAGTAATACATGTGAATACAATTTATTTTATACATATATCATGATTGCTCCAACATAACAAAATACATTTCATAAATGCCATTTTCAACTTTGCTACTTTGCACGTATTTACATTATACCATTTATAGCATGCGAGTGAATTCAGAGATCCTTAATATATGTGTATACTCCACACAAAAAAAAGAAGGCAAATTCAAATGCAAAACATACTTTGCCAAAAAGTTTTAACGAAATACATAAAAAAATTGAAAAGGATCCTCCACCAAGCACTACTTAGCCTCCTGATAAGTCTTAATGAGCATTGTGGGGTTAAGCACCTTGGCAAGAATTGTAAAGTGTCTTGCACAAACAAATTGGTCCTTTTATGTTACTTGCAAAGTTTCTATAAGTTCATAAGTTTGGCTTTATGTATATTTATGTTATGTTTAACAATTCCATGATCATGTATATTTTAAATATATTCATATGTATTCAAACTCAAAGTATCACTACTACACTTCATTGTTATTTATAAAATTTCTTCTTATGAGAATTGGACCGAAACGATTCAATATTATATATTCTCATGTGTCTTTCTCTGATAATTGACATTTGAATCTCATCATGGTTAAGTATATTTGGTTCTATACATTATACACATTACGAGAATGCTTAGACTCATCTCTATGTTTACCTATCTCAACATCATACTACTTACAAAGCTTCCGCTAGTGTACTCAAACTATTCCTTTAATTCTTACTCCTTTTCTACCATATCTCCTTAATACTCTATCCTCGTCCCTATTCCCTATATTCATTACTTTTGATAATATCAAAGGGGGAGAAGATAATAAGAGAAATCACTTAAATCACTAAAAATACTTAATTAATTAAGTGAGCATTCATGTAGGGGGAGTTTATAAGTCGGGGGAGAATAATTTTATAAGGAGCTAATATTAAGGGGGAGATCATATTAAGGGGGAGAACATGTAGATCATAAGTTCACACTTGTACACACATAATGTACTTGTCACTATCTATATAGGATTTATTCGATTTCTTTTTATAAGGATTTGTCATTATCAAAAGGGGGAGATTATTGGAGCATGCGTTCCACACTCGTCCGGTTTGAGAATAACAAATCCCGAATGTATTTGATCCTATTTTTGATTAATGGTGTGCAGATAACAGGTGCAAGAATAACATGTTTTCAAATGGAGCAAAATGACATTTTCCAGAAATTTAAGCTATCGGATTTCCGACAGCCCTATCGGATTTCCGACAGCGTGTTCATTTGATCTCTGCGCAAGGGTTAAGAGCTATCGGATTTCCGATATCACTATCGGATTTCCGACATCCCACGATCTTCCGATAACGCCAGGACGTGCAACAGTTACCTTAGCTAACGGATATCTGACAGTGCTATCGGATATCCGACAGCCCACGATTTTCCGATAATGCCAGGACGTGCAGCAGTTACCTTAGCTAACGGATATCCAACAGTGCTATCGGATATCCGACAGCCCACGTCTCAACCACGACCTCAACTTCACGCAGAAACTTCATTTTAGTGGGACATGTGGCAGCCTCTGGAGGTATCAGATTCCGGCGACAGTAGCTATCGGATGGCGACAGCTCCTTTTTATTAAAAGAGCTCAAAACTTCGTAGAATTCAGTTCTTGAGATTTCCAGACCTTCTTCCAGAGTGCATTCGAACCAGAAAGCTCCAGAACTCCATCAACTCCCATTTGTGATATAAGGATTGAGATTGAAGACGAGATCGGACGCATTTCTACATCAACGATCATCTCGAGGCTTCAACCCTCCTTTCAGAGATCTGATTTTCTAGGGAGTTCTTCACTTGACTTTGTATTTTCATTCATTTACATTCAACTTTGTATTAGTAGAGAAATCGTCGTCTTGCGTGCGGCGTCTAAGTCCTTGCGCGGCTTAGGGGAAAATCGCTTCCTTGTGCGGAGCGTCCAAGTCCTTGCGTGGCTTGGTAGGAAATCGTGGTCTTGTGTGCTACGTCTAGATCTTGGGAAGATCTAGAGGGTAGGCTTGGGCTTGATCTAGGGAGAGACAAGTGATAGCGTTCCGATCCTTGGGAGAAGGATTGGTAAAATCAAAATTAGTGAAATTTATATTATCATATTTGTGCATTGATCTTAAGCATTGTTAAGATCATTTTATTGTATGTAAATTTCATGATTAATATAATTATGCTTCTTTCATTAATTGCAAATTTGGTTGCTTAATCTTTAACTTAGAATTTTGTGTTTGGTTTAAAACAAAAATTACATTGGTTTGAAATTGTTTATAAGTAATTGTTTAGAAAAGTAAAATCTGTTTAAAAAATTGTTAAGTTAAAATTATATTTTAAACACACCCTTATTCACCCCCCCCCCCTCTAAGGGCGTCACACGATCAAACATGAAGGCCCGGCGAAAAGAGCGCTCGTCGCTGCACCCATCCAACCCCAGTGGATTGGATCAACTAGCAAGCCGGCCCCTCTCGTAGCGGGGCAGGATCCGAACGACATCACACACCAGCAAAGGCGATCCCCCCTGTCAAAGTCAATTTTGGCATACCCAGTACCGTTGTGGCTAAAGCTCCCGCACTTCAAGGAGTTCCACGGAGCAGAAGACCCGTACGTGCACGTTAATCACTTCTTGATAACGGTGCGGACGTTCGGACTTCCCGACCAAATCAGCTGCAAAGTCTTCACCAAGACAATGCGCTGAGACACCCTTCGTTGTTATCAATCCCTGCCAAACGGAGCGATTCACAACTTCACCGAATTGTCCCAACTGTTCGTTGAATGGCATGAAGCACGCACGCCAAGGATCCGGGAAAAAGAGCATGAGACGGACGAGTCGTCCCACCTAGGAGATGCAGAGCGGGGCAAGCAGCACGAGAAGATTTACACAAGCTTTCACCAAGAGCGTCCCCGGGGATGGTAGGACTTCGCCTTAGAAGCAAGCATAGGCAATCCAGCCTGTTAGCTAAGAAGGGCGTTGATAACCCATCACATCTCGTTCAATATCCTGTTCGTGGCAGCCGTGGTGCGACTCAAACTCCTAAGCGGGAACCTTAAGCTCAGGGCCAGCGACGCAGAGCTCCCAGACAGAACTATGGTGCCCACCATAGGAGTCATCACCCTCCCCGTCCAAATAGGGATGCATTCGGAACCAGTCCAGTACGACGTTCAGTTCGTCATCGCAGAAGCAGACTCCCCCTACGACGCAATATTTGGGAGCCTCCTACTCGACGCCCTGGACCACGATGTTTCCATGTCTGGACGCATGGCCAACAAAGGGAGAATCCTCAGGGATGCAATTCGTGGTTTCGACACGGCCGCACCCGAGCTCCCTTGGATCAACTACGACCCGTCACTGAAACCAAACCCTGAGAAGCAAAGCGTGCGAGAGTGCCGCGCAACCCTCACATTGGCGGGAAAAACTAATCTCCCGGTACTGGCAAACCGACTACGACTTGGGGATACGTGTCACAAGAGAAAGGGACAGCAGCAACAGTTCGAGAAGGCCGCATCGCCCACTCAGAGCCAAGCGGACCACCCCCGAGGGCTAGCAAATCAGAGCTCCCGGATCTACACCCCGTTAAATGCCCCCCGCGAGCATATACTGTCTGTAATCTACAACAGCAAAATCATCAACTGGCCCAGAGCACTCTCCCAGCATAGCGGAGATCAATCTCAGTTTTGCAATTTCCACAAAGGCTGAGGACACCGCACGGAGCACTGTGCCAGGTTGAAAGAAGAAATGGAACGCCTTGTCCAGTTAGGACACCTTGAGGCTTTCCGCAAAGAAGCACAGAAGGATGCCACCGAGGGTCGGCCGCCGTTTCACCGCCATCCGCCATGCTGAACGACCAAAAAAGCTCGAACCAGCACAGTACAAAGGGAGCGCAATGTTACCTTTTCTCTCTCGTCAAACTTGTATCAAGAAACTTATTAACTCAAAAGCCGCAAGATTGCACTTGCGCATGTATCAATGTTCATTTCCTAATTATGTTTTACCTGTCCTAAACTATTCTACTGCAGGAACGCGCTTTGGGGCCCTGCCCCGGGGACTTTGCACCGCCATCGATTGAAGGTTCGCCCTTCTCCTCCGCCGTCGAGTCCCGGCGTCGTAAGGGCCTGCCCCCCTTACGTTCGCCACTGGTTTGAATACACCCGCTATTCACCGGACACTTTGGGGCCCTGCCCCGGGGACTTTGCACCGTCGTCGATTGAAGGTTCTCCCTTCTCCTCCGCCGGCGAGTCCCGGCGTCGTAGGGGCCTGCGCCCCTTACGTTCGCCCCTGGTTTGAATACACCCAGTATTTACCGGCCACTTTGGGGCCCTGCCCCGGGGACTTTGCACCGCCGTCGATTGAAGGTTCACCTTTCTCCTCTGCCGTCGAGTCCCGGCGTCGTAGGGGCCTGCCCCCCTTACGTTCGCCCCTGGTTTGAATACACCCGCTATTCACCGGCCACTTTGGGGCCCTGCCTCGGGAACTTTGCACCGCCGTCGATTGAAGGTTCGCCCTTCTCCTCCGCCGTCGAGTCCCGACGTCGTAGGGGCCTGCCCCCCTTACGTTCGCCCCTGGTTTGAATACACCCGCTATTCACCGGCCAAATTTATTATGTAAACGCCGCGAGCACAGACTCGTGCAAATTAATTAATTATTATGAAAAAGCCGCGGGCACAGACTCATGAGAACTAATTTTCTATTATGTAAAAGCCGCGGGCTCAGACTCGCGCAAACTCATCCGTAACTTTGGAAATGCCATCAAGCTACGCAGGTATCAATAACCAGAACAACAGAATCACCCGAGGAAATAGGTACAATAAATGCAATAAAGGAGTACAACCACATCAGCGTAGCGCTGCACGTAAACAAACAACAATACGGAAAGCAGGAAAGTGGAAGACAACCAACATCAGCCCTCGGCTACATCCGAACAAAAATCCCCTGAAAGATCGCCAGCTCCAAGGCCAGCAGCGTCACATCCAAACTTCCTCCCCATCATACGAAGGGTCTTTTGAATACCACGCTGAAAGTAATCTTCGCGCTCGTCTGCTATCATAGGCTCAACCTCCTTCGTCATGACCTCAGCACGAATCTCCTCCACCATCTGGAACCGCTCCTCTACAAAAGAAAGAGAATCTTTGTACTCGGTCACCCCGACTGCCTTGGCCTCCTCAAGACTGCGCTCGATCGATGACAATCGATCCACCTCACTCCTCAGGAAGCCCATCCCCCCTCCAAGCGGAACATCTCCCCCTAAGCTTCTGACAGCTGACGAAGCGCATCCTGGGCAAGCGCCTTGTCACCACCGTACTCCACCCGCAGCTTATCGACTTCAGATCGAGAAGAAGAGATGTCGGCCTCCAACTGCTCGATATGAGATGAGTCACGATCCCTCTCCCTTTGCAAAATGGACAAATCGCTCCTTGCCACGCGTAACTCCTCCTGAAGAGCGAAGTAGTTATCCTTGAGGCCTACATAATGATCGTTCCATGTAAGAGCAATGCTAGTCAAAGCCTCCGCCTGCAAACAAAAGATAAACGGTCAACGGACGTAAGCGATAACGGAGAATAAGGGCCGAGATTAGAGAAGAAGAGCTTCACTTACCGCGCAAGCCATCGCCTGAAGAGAAGAAGAAACTCGCCTCGTCGGCATGAGGGGAGGTGGCGGCAAGTCTCCCTGCGGGTCCCGGTCGGTAGTAGGAGGCGCCAAAATCTCAATCTCCGGATCCAGTGAAATCGGCTCTCCCCTGGGCCGGCTCGGGTCGGCCTCGCGATCGTGACTCGTAGGCGCCGGCGGAGTAGAACACGAACTAGGACCTCCGTTCTTAAAAACAATCCTCCTCTTTCTCCCGCGATCTAAGGGAACAGCGGCCTCTCGCTCAGCATCCCAGGAAAGCCCCACCGAAAGCAGTCGGCTTTCCTCCACGCAGCTAGAAATGCAGTATAGGGCCTTCGACAGCCCTTCTCGACCAGGGAAGCCCGGGATAGGAAGGAACTCGTCTTCCCATCCAGTCTGTCGGCGACAACGTCCAGGGAGCGCCCTCCATAGCTCCGACAGCTCCCATCGATTCCGCACGTACCCATAAAGAGTATTCCCATGGCGGTAATCAGTCTTCTCCCCAAAGTGAAACCAGCTCTTGTTGCTTCGAACTTCAATATGATCTCCCGAGTCGGTAGAAACCTCGTACCAGTACTTAAAAATCTCGAGTGAAAAGCGAGCGTTGTGTTCCCGAAAAAATACCACCATCCCCATGATGTTCGCCATCCCGGCAGGCGTAAACTGGGTAATCGGGACACCGCAGAACCAGAATATCTCAACCACCTCCTCAGATGGAGGGATACGAAACCCGGATTTTAGACAGCTTTCAGACAGGGTCATAAAACCGGTAGGCGGGTTTTGAGCGCGTTCCTCCACCCGCGGAATCTTCACCTCGACATTTGGAGGAAACCCGAACCGCTTACGCCATATGTCAATCCGCACGCCGTCAAGAGAAGAGCGCAGGCGCATTGGCCTCGAATGGCCTCCCCGTTTCGAACCCTGAAATTAAAAAAGACGTACATAATCACGAACGTCAGAACATGGTAACAAAAAGGCCAAAGGAGCACGCGACAAATACAAGCCAGCACCAACCGCACGCACCGGCGCGCCAACACCGGTCGCCCCGCTCCCTCGGTCAGACTCGTCCGCGCACGAGGACGCGCGGGCGCTGGCTTCCTCCGCGCACGAGCATGCAGCAGCCCCCCGCGCGCACGGCCTTGGCCGCAGGCGCCGACCGCCCGCACCCTCTGCCGGCCCCGGCCCGCCGCAGGAGCGCGCGGGGACGCGCGGGCGCCGGCCGCCCGCGCTTACAGCTGGGGTTGGCTGCGCGCGGGGCCCACACTCGTCGACCGCGCGCGCGCTCCGATGGTCCCGGCCGCGCAGAAGGGAGCACGGGTGCCGACCGCCCGCGCGCGAGGGCGCGCGGGCATCGACCGCCCACTTTCCCGGCTGCCGCCCGCACGCGTGGACTCCGGCCACCCTCGCGCATGTACGCGCTCCTTCCTCTTTTTTTCGAAAATAAAAATAACTTACCTCCACCATGGTCCAACGCACCGCGCAACCAACCGAAATTCCCGCGAACAAGGACGAAACCTTCGCACTCCTCCGCACGAAATCTTGGACTCCGAAGGTTTGTGGGCTTATGATGCGTACTCATACAAGGCTCCTGCTCATTTTATATGCCTAAGAGGAGGTGGTTACTCCCCAGGGCCACTACCATGATGGGGGGAGAATGGGGGAGTGGGCAAGTCCACTCTCTCCATGGCCAACCGCCCTTGTCAAACCGCCCAGTAACGCTACCATGCGGTGCTACCGCACGCGGTAGCGCGCAGGCCGCCCCTTCACGGGGGCGCGGCCTAACTGCACCCCTAGCGGGGTGCGGCCAAGCCACACCCGTAGCGGGGTGCGGCCAAGCCGCACCCGTAGCGGGGTGCGGCCAAGCCGCACCCCTAGCGGGGTGCGGCCAAGCCGCACCCCCCTTAGGGTGTGGCCAAGCCGCAACCCTAGTGGGGTGCGGCCAAGCCGCACCCTTAGTGGGGTGCGACCAAGCCGCACCCCCTTTGGGGTGCGGCCAAGCCGCACACCCTTTGGGGTGCGGCCTAGCCACACCCCTAGTGGGGTACGGTCAAGACCCCTTCCTGTGAAGGGGTTCGGGGGTGTCCGCCCTCTCCAGGCTCGATGTGCGCCCTTTGGGCCCTAGATTTCACTTGGAGCACTCCCGCGCTCGTAACATGCTCAGAACGCCTCACAAAGCGACCAGGACGTTTTCCCCGTTCATTGCACTCTCAGATCGCTTACCCAGTTGCCTAGATTGCTTCTCCGTTCGTTGCGCGCTCAGAACGCTTCTGAACGCGCTCAGCTCACTTTTTGTCTTTTCTGACTTCTCACATTTTGTCTTTCTAGCATGCTCACTTTCCGTCTTTCCAGTTTCTCAGATTTCAGGAACAGCTTGTCGCCTTTTTCGCCTCCAACAAAACTGCCCGAGGGGCAAGATGGTCAATTACGAAAAATGGCGATCCGTGTGCTCTGAACCGAAAATATGATTCGTCCATCAGGTGGTTATGGTGGTTACGATGGCAAAATTACTAGGCTGCCCCCGGCCAAAGCTTTAAAAGGAGCCCAGAGCCTTCATTTGGGAGGACCTTGCCTTCTGGACCTGGGAGAGCTTCTTGCAGACTTTCGCGGAATTCTCCTTCGGACTTGAAGATTTCCTTCTTCCCGAAAGCCGACTCAGTGCGCTCACTTTTGTTCTTCAGGGCGTTCTCACTTTTGTTCTCCACCTTTCCCAGAAGGAGAAAAGACTTAGTTTTTCTGGAGGTGGTCTGTCATCTTCGAAACTCTCTCTCTCTCTCTTTCTCTCTATTATTGTAACGAGCAGCGGCCTGTCGCGCTCGACTTCTAAGTCTATAATTGTAACCCCCCAGAAGATAGTGGAAGTTTGGTCGGCACAGCTCCGGCCACGTGGTTTTTTACCCTTTCCGGGTTTTCCACGCTAAAAAGTCCCAGTGTAATCAACAAATCTCAAATTGACTGTTTGCGCGCTTGGTTCGCTCCCGAGCTAAGGTGATTCAAGTAAACCGGTCTATCAAGAGCCCTAAGCGACCCGCAACAGATATGATATGTTATAGTAGCGTTTATTTATCTACAGTTGCGATTATAAACGCTACCATAAATATCTTTTGATAGCGTTTACTTAACCGCTACAAATTAAGCGTTATCATATGCATGATATGGTGTAGTGTTATCATAGATTGTATGTTTGGCAAGACAAAGGTTATGACTGTTACCAAGAAAATAAACTAGTTTTGAGCATAAAATGCATGAAATGTTTTAGGTGAGGTCCGGCGTTTACGAACGACAGTTCATGACCACCGTGTTCACGACCGGCGCCACCGTGCCAAACGAAGCCTAAATCAGTAGATCCCAAACAAACTACACCAGTTCAGGCCCGCGGGACTATTCTGTTGGACCCGAACCCGGTTCGAGCTTCCCCCGCCTACGTTCTGCTTTGTTACTCCCTCCTGAACTAATCCTGGCTAAGATAATTTACAACTATTATATTTTTTGTTATTACTAGAATATATCTAATGTATCGTGGGGCTCTGTCTTCTGACTGGGGACCCCACCCAACCGAGTTCGGGGATGAAGAAGCCACGTCACGTGGCCACTGCTATTCTCACATCGGCTTCCGCCAATAAATGCCTCGTCCCATTACGCCGAGGCGCTGCCACTCATGCGGCCGGGCCACCTGCGACACCCCGAGTCCGTTCGGACAAAATTATTGAAATAATCAGGCGTGAGAACAGCGAAGAACGTGGACCCCGATACTCCACGAGTTAAATTTTCGCGCTAATTAACGAGATTGCCCCGCCATGCCTCCTACTCAGACGATGACATCCCCTACTTAAAATATTTGAAATGTTTTTGGTCAACTAAAAATTGTCGTAGGTTGAGCTGGCGGCAGCTAAAAATGATCATACGAATATACGATGCCATAAATAATGGTAATTGTTATTCGCAAACAATGAATGCCTCTTCGTAGATCAGTTTTTTTATATTTTATTTGAGTTTATAAATTAATCAATTTTATATTTAAGAAATCGATACCCGACAACCAATGAACATCTCTGTCAACCTTTTGAGCACTTCAATATGTGCATGGATTATGATTTATAAAATAAATGTGTGGATAGAGAAGGAGTTGAGGAAGAAAGAAGATTTCATTTTGTTTGGGAAGATTTAGATAGCTGACGGATCGTGATTCATAAACTAAATGTGCGGATAGCCATGGGCGGACCCAATAAGAGACACGCCCGGGCACGTGCCCGGGCGTGAAATTGCGAAAAATCCCGCCTGTCCCGCCTGTCCCGCCTGCCTGCCTGTCCGCATCATTTCGCACAAATGAATTCCCGAATTCATTTGTTATTCCCGCCTGTCCCGCCTGTTCTCGAGGAGGAAAAAAGGGTAGAGTAGCATGCCAATGGAAAAAGGAGGAGAGATGGGATCATCGGAAAAGATGGAAGAGGCGGAGGAGATAGTCGAGCTGCTCCGGGATCGCTTCCGCCTCTCAGTCATAACCATTGCCGAGGCCGAAGGCACGTCGGCTTGTTCTCTTCTTTCTCGCTCTAATCTCCGTTCCTCCTCTTCTCCACAGTAACTATCCATTCTATTCGAAACAGCTAAGCGACACGGGATGGAGATCAGGGAGCCCGTGGTGGCGTGCATTTCCGATCTGGCTTTCAAGTTCACCGGTGACCGGTGAGCACCAAAACCCCGACGATTCCAGTACTGTTTTTCTTCTTATTTGTATCAATTTTCCAGGTCTTCTCTGTTCAGATTGCCCTTTTTGATATTTTGAGCGATTGTTTGTATGGAAGACAATTATTAGCCATCCTCCGCTGCTTAGTTCAGTTTGAAGTTTCTAAATCCATCTGCACTTGATAAAACTGTTAGGTTTATAAATATCATAAGTTATTAGAGAATGCTGATTGAATCTCAGGGTTGCTATTTGGAGGCGAGAGGAAGGTTTTCACTCAGCCTAGTTTATTTCCAAACCATTTCGTCGGAGTAAATCATGTCCCTTCTGAGTTCCAGGCATGCATTTTCTAGTTTTTCGCTTGTGCTGTCCGTCGGCGGCCCGTCCCTGAGGCTGAGCAGTGACAATGAACACTATTCTCTGATTTCCAGCCAGTTGCAGAAACTGAGAGCTGAGCAGTGAGCATCGTTCTCTGATTTCTGGCTAGTTGCATAAATCAGCAGATTCAGCCATTCAGGCACGATTAGGATTCATGGAAGTTGAAACACATGTTATGATTTTTTTTGTAAGTATGATTTATGTGGTGTATAAAACCAAATAGGGCTATGAATTTTCTATTTTCATTTTGAATTTTTTGAGTGATCAGCAGATTCATAAATCTTACAAAAAAAATCCTATGACATCACTCCTAGAATAGGATTTTTGAGTGATCAGCAGATTCATACAATAGGATTTACCAATCAACATTCACACTTGATTCTTTGAGTGACAGGATTTTTGAGTATCCCCAATCTGCATTTGCACATAGGATTCACACTTGTAATAGCAAAAAAAATTTAGTAATATTTTCAACAATGAAATGTATGTTAAAATTTATTGTACCCGGGCGACACTCAAATCCTAGTTCCGCCACTGCGGATAGCGCCGATAGAAATGCCATTTTTTCTCATTTTTTCACTATGCTCTTTACCAATTTGCTGATAACAAAAATATCTACGAATAGACAAATGCGAGTTGCGATTAACAATCGCCTAAATAATTAGATAAGACCCAAATTATTTGTATGCGGCCACGAATGGCCGAACAAAAATATGCATATACGCTGCATGAGGTCAGGTGCATGGCGACATCATGGCCTGCACTTTATTCTACATAATATCCGTCATGGATACAATGACCTAGACATACATATTAGTCATATGCATGTTCTCCAAGGTTGTGTGGATCGGATCGGGCATTAAATAGGTTGATCAAAAGGTTTAAGATCCAATCAATCCAACCGATTCAATCCGGATTATTGACGGTTAATATATATATATATAATAATAATAATAATAATAATAAAGTATTATAATAGAATAATATTTCTGGTCCAACGGGGCGCTAGTTTGAGAGCAGTCCATGGCTAGCGAAATTTTTGAATCCGAACTCCGGAGTCCGATTCCTTCTTTGCTCCCCTGCGTGAACGGGTTCGCTAATCCCGATAGATTTTTAGTTTTGCTCGCCTCCGTTCGATGTTCTACGCGGCACACGAGCAGCAATCCCGGATTGAGATTTCGGAACGGGCATCGGACGCAAGAATCTGCCCCATGGCTAGGCTGGTTTTTGTAGGTGGGCCAGATCAGCCAATGAACTGGTTCACAGTCGGGCCAGTTGAACCGCCTTTCCAACCCAATTTTCATAACGTTGGTGTTCTCAATGAAAAAAAGTGCATAGAGCTCTCGTGTATTAAAGTATGTTTAGCCACTCTCAAAAGACACGTCATTCAAAGAGTTTCACATATGCAAAATACATTATATTATATATTAAAAAGAAAATTTTAATAAAACTGATAGGGTCCTCATAGTGCTAAAGTAGTCTAGAGCCATGTGCTTCTTGCACCACGACCTCGATCGGTTCATCGTAGTAGTCTGGCCCGTCGTAGGGCATCCCACCACAAATCGCAGCATGCGGCCCAAAAGGGTGTGCCCACGCCCAAGCGCGTCCCAACGCGCTGTGCGCGCTCGCACGTGTAGTAGCCCCACACGCGGCCATGCGCCGCTGGGCACGCGCAGCAGCATGCGTGCTGCCGCCGCCCCTTCCAGCGGTCCTGACCGGACTGTCGTAGTTGCCCGCCCCCCTGGGGGGCATGGTCGTCATATCCCAAAAGTTAATGATCATAGTGACCGGAATCGTACATTCGTATTTGCCCATTCAATTGCCAAGAGATCGCAATTATCTTTGCCCCCCCCCCCCCCCCCCCCCCCCCCCCCCCCCCCCCCCCCCAATAAAAACTATAAAAAGATGTCAAGATCTTCATTTGAAGGGACGGAGAAAAAAAAAGGACAAGAGCTCTAAAGTTTTCCGACAAAGACTTGACTCACTGCTCATTCTCCTGCTCAGCAGGCGCTTCCCGCATGCTAATTCTGCCTCGGTGGCTCCTCCTGTGAGTGCTCCTCAGCATTTGGTTTTATTCAAGGCTGAATACCCCAAAAGACTTGTAAATGAGCAGTGACATGTCACCCTCTGAAACACTAGCTCTTGTTCTCAGCTATAACTAGTGGATTTCGTCAAATTTTGGTCTAGCCTCTAGCCCCTTGATTTTTTCCTTTTCGGTTTTTCCACATAAAAGTCGTATTGTCTGATGTTGGTTTTTCATTTTGACAATTTGCACACTTAACTCACTCACGATCTAAGACGGTTTGATTTTTCTGGTTCGTGGGAGCGCAAAACGACCAACAATAGTTTGACGTCGTATGTGGGAAATGTGTTCTCAATCCTCTAAAAAAATGTTGGTAAAAATTCACCTTCTATTTCATAATTTCTGAAGATAGTACTCGCTCTGTGGAGTACTCTCAGTTGGCATCAATGATAAGAAGAAATACACGTGCAATCAGTGAGGCAGTCCCCAAGAAATATGCCGATTTCAAGGAATCCATAGCCGATATTGGGAAAAATCTCTTTATGATTTGACAAATCAGGTTATCTAAGAGTGATATAGGAAAATGCCCTTACGTAGAAATGACATTTTTTTAGTCTACAGTTCAGAGTTATTCAGAATGGACAAACAAAGAATAAGTGCTCTCAAAGAACTCCTATTATAGATAAGTAGAAGTATGTACTTTGATAGGATGTCAACTTACGTCAACAAGTAAAAAGAAAGATATTGACGTACGTCGAGAAGTATGCAAGCGGATGTCGACGTACACTAAGAAGTTTTGCTCTATATTCAACTATGAGCTAACACATACTATTAGAGCATAAGTATATATGTATACATTGAGATATTCTTTTCTTTACCCTTTCTCAATGTACATCTATTTCTACTTAATGTTCAAGAAGCCTTGTGTCGATATCTATGCAGAATTATTTCGAATGAAGTTTGAGAAGATTAAGACAGTGATTTAGATTTAATTATGACCATTGAGATCTAATTAAGGAAGGTCTTATCTCCGATTGAATCACATCTGATAACAGATTTGTTTTGCAGCCTATATATACACATTCCTATTCTAAAGACTACAACAGAAGAACAAATATAGAAGTCATCCTCTCTCTTTCTCTCTCATCTCCTTCTTCTTCATCTTCTTTCTCCCCAAGAAATCCTGATAGAAGAATACCAGTCGACAAGATCATCTTATCTAGATTTTAAGATTGTTTTCTCTAAAGATTCAAAGGGCTTCATCAGATATTCTTCCTCGACAGATTCACACCTCTCTGTATTGAATCTGAATTCACAGGAGGAATATACAACAAATTCAATCTGCTACAAAAATGTTGGGAATTTCCCATAACTTACAAACAAGTATCCACACAATGCTTTCAAAGAACCGAGTCCTCAGAGATTGCTAAAGTGCACAATATTGTGCAAACATATTTTCAACATAAGTTTTTGATAGAGTTTTGAAAATCTTTTTTTAAAAGATTAAGTGGTTTAATGAACGCAATAAGGGGGAGATGGATGTTAATGCTAATATAGGTGGTTCTGGCATGGTTGATGCAGCTGTTGATATTGCTACTACTGGGGTTGCTAATGATAATAACATTACTGAGATTGTTGATGAAGGGAATGATAATGGCGATGAGCATGTTTCCAAATCAGATGAAGGCACTAGGCACTAAGCATGATGTTTTCTTTGAAACAACATAATTAAAGATGATGAAGATAAGTTATCTATTGCAGTTATAATTCAGGATGTTCTTCATAATATTTATTCACTTCAGTCTGAGAATTATGCATTGACTCGGGAGGAGCAAGAAGCATGGATTGAGGGGGAGCCTCACAATCAGGGGGAGCCTCACAATCAGGGGGAGCCTCCTCAAATATGCGAGTCTCCTCTCCCTCCTACTCCTGAAGAAAGTATGGATGTTGATACACATCCAGACACTCCCCAGGATGCTTTTGTTGATCATACTCATCAGGATATTGCTAATGTTTCTGCTAACACAATTGTTATCTTTCAAAGAGTTTCAACTCCTCATGTTGATGTGTTGACACCACTAGAGGCTTATCAAGTTCATTCTCATACTCTTATTATTTGTTCTAGAAAAGATCTTATTCCAACTTCCCCTTCTGTTCCCAGGGTCTCTTCCTCTTGGAATGTTTCAATTAAAGGTAAGAGGGGAAAAGATTATTGAGCTAAATGGCAACAGTTCTTTAAAGCTGAAAGGAAATCTTATAAGAATGAAGATTTTTATACTGCTTGATGCAGGCTACGCTCTCCGACACAATCGCTTACGAACAAACACGCGTTCCCTCTCAACGTTCCAATTTATATGTTCGCACAGAAATTAATCGCAACGTACATGCAACGCAATTCTTATCAATTTGACACTAACGAACGGGTAGCCACACCGCTAGAGGTTGAATAAATGGCTATAGGCCAAAATTCTCCCAGACTAAAAGGACCCACCCGGTCCGGTCGAGCTAGGGTTGTACCAAAAGAGATCCACCAAAAATTACGATTCAGAAAAGGGTAGATCTCTCCCAACAAAAAGTAGAGGCTCGTCAATCCTCTTCGAAAATTAAAAGAAATAAGAAGAACGCACAAATCGATCGAAGAAAACAAAAGGAGGCAAGGGAGAGGGGCGTCCAAGAGGGGGAGGGCCGATAATCCAATGAGGAGGGAGAGAGGGAAAAATTAAAGGAAGGAGGAGTTAATAAGGAGAGGAGGAGAAATTCCAAGTTTGGATTTTCTAATTCAAATTTCAAATATAATCATCATTGTTCAAATACTTCTACATCATGGCCTTTTATAGGCTTACAAACACATATGACTACATGCAGACTAAATTAAAACAAAATATTAAAATAGAATAAAAACATGATAATAAAACAATTAAAACATGATAACAATTAATTAATAATTATAATAGAATAATTATAATTATTAATTAATATTCTTGCGCCTCGGGCGGAGGTTATAGCAGCGATGGCGTTATTCACAACGGTGCGGCGATGACGTTCTTCAAAATGGTTGTCGCAGCGATGACGTGCACCATGATTGTTGTCGCGGCATCGTCCATCAGAGTCTTCAAATGTAATGTTGCAACAGCGATCAAAATAATGCGTCGAGTCGGCGTCGTCAAGGAACTGGTCACGAACATATGGCGGGGCATCGTCGCCATCAATCCTCCCCCACTCAAAATCACTCATCACCGATGAGTGGGCCATCAACAAACACCTGTCAGACAAAGCAAAGGTCTATGGAACCCTTGGAAATGCTTTAGGCAAATAAAGAGAAAAAGTTTCATCATCAACATTTGACGTACCTCCAATGGAGACCGATGAAGAGATCGATCCAGGCACAAGCTCACCCCCCAACCCATTAGAAAATGTAGTGGAACCAAACAGACAGTCGGTTAATTCAAGAGGTGGAGAAATATATGGCGTTAAATCCGAAATATTGAAAATAGGGGAGATTCCCAAATCAGTGGGTAACTCCAAAAGAAAAGCGTTTTCTCCTAATCGCTTTAACATTCGAAAAGGACCCGCTCGCCGATTTGCTAACTTTTTTATGGTGCCTGAGGGCAACCATTCAGTAATGAGGCACATCATAACTAAATCACCAACCTTCAAGTGATACACTTTCTTATGTACGTTAGCGTGAGATTGATAAGATGCGTATTGTGTAGTTAACGCGTCCTTAATGCGCTTATGTAAATTATGAACATGAGAGACCAAGTCTTGTGCAAATTGAATTGACTTATATGATTGAGGTAACAGAATCAAGTCAAGTGGCACCAGCGCCTTATATCTGTGCATGATTACAGGCGGCGCAAAACCGGTAAAACGATTTGGCGGATTGTTATCAACGAGTTGGCATGTGAGATAGTCTTTAATTATCTTGTGAATGCGAACGTGTAAACGTGACAAACAAAATGTTTTCTCCACTAACATATTGGTCTTATTACCACCAAGAAAAGATTCACGAACAATCTCTCTATTCTCCATCAAACTTAGCGTGGGTTTCAAAACGATTTGCTTGCCATTAAAGTTTATCTCATAAATATTAGCTTTTCCAAAATTTATCACATTATGATCATAAAACCATGGACGTACAAGCAACACATGACAAGCGTCCATCAGAATCACACAACACCACTGACTAGTCATAACAAGTTCGTGTACAAAATTATAATCCGCTAATCGCGTCAAAGGTTCAGGAGGAAGGGTTGGTGAAATAGCATAAATCGAACCTGGGAGAAAATTTAAGTCGTATTGATTTTCCTGTAATGGTGACAACCTCAAAATAAGTTCCTCCGGGTTTCTACCCTTTAGGTCATCCAAAAGTATCCTTCCCTCGCTAGCTAACTCTTCCAATGCATTAGGTACGTCCTCCAAATCAGAATCATCAGACAATTCTAAAACTGGATCAGAGGGGAGGTCCTCGTCCATATCACTAGGGTAACCTAACTCCTCATCGTCGCTAAGATCTTCCTTAATAACGACATCACCCTCAGCGGTAGGCTCAGTCAAGGGCACATACTCAGTATTGTAAGAAGGTTCAAAAACTATATCAGGAAGTTCGGGAGGAGACATTCCCGACGCATTGTGTGTAGAAATTATGGGAGGACTCTCACTAACCGGAATACTCTCACAGCGCGGGCTCATGGCATCCCTAGCTGTATTGACAACCGAGTTTGAGTCAGTGGACCGTAACGTACCCTTATCTTTCAGGGATAACGGAGGGGGAGGTCCTAAGATGGACTTGCCCTTCTGAAAAGAACGAGACTTGGACTTGTGAGCAAAATGCTTCTCAATATCCAACGCGGCATTATAGATGGTGCTTAAATCTGTGTGTCCATAACGAAGGAGTTTGCCTTGAATGTCGGGGTTAAGCCCCTTACGAAATCGTGAAAGAGTGACCTCAGACATCTCCCTAACATCGCACCTAGCCATCATGTCCTTCAGGAGGCCCATGTGTTGGAGCTTGTGTTCTAATTCTCTTAGTTTGAGAAATAATAAATCACACTATGTATTTGATCTTGCTTGTGTTTATAGTGTGCAGGTACTATAGTTATATAATCCTATGAACAAGATGCTGATTGATGATGATTCTCTGAAAAGAGAGCTAACGACCCGTGTTAGTAGTTAATGCCTCGCGTTAACTTTCGTCAAGAAGGATCCGTCGAGATGAAATGTCGTCGAGAAGGAATCCATCGAGAAGCCAGAGACAACGCTAGCGTTGACTCTTAATTCCCACGTTGAGTCACTGTCTGCCACGATCCCGACGGTTTGCACGATCTCAGCAACTGCCGTACACGATGCTTAACGCTGGAGTTAACTCTTAATGCCGGACGTTAGCTCCCGTGTTTATTTAAAGACCTGATTCATTTGCTTAAGTGAGATGCATTGAAGCCTTCATTCCAGAGATCTGTGAGAGCATTTCATTCTGAATTCAGAGAGAACTCCCAACACCAACATTGAGGAACAAGAGTGAGAAGGAGATTTCCAACGACAAATTTGAAGAAGGACGCTCGCTTCAACTCCAACGTGGTCATGGCGTATCTTCAACATCTCCTTTAGCGCTCTTCATTCTAGGGAGTCTTTTGTTCTGATTTTATCTTTATCTTTTTATATTTTCTTGTAACGGTAGTGAATTCGCCGCCTTGCGTGTGGCGACTAGGTCCTTGTGCGGCTTATGGGGTAATTCGCCGCCTTGCGCGTGGCGACTAGGTCAAGGGTAGATCTAGGGGGTGGATAGAGGCCTTATCTGGGGATAGATAAGCTATTTCCAACCGGTCCTTGGGAGAAGGACCGGTGAAGGAACAAAAAATTGATTTTTATCTTGTCGCCTTTATTTCAAGCGTTATTGAAATTAAATGTTTTGTAATCTTCTTCTTGAAATAAATAATACTCATTTTATTATCTTTGATTGTCTGAAAGTTTATTTCACTTAAGATTGTGCAAGTAAAATCATTTTGAATATTTTTGCAAAAATATTTTTGAGGAGATAACACTCGGCGTTAACAATATAACGCCAGGCGTTAGCTACAGAGCCAAAAAGTTTTTCTGTTCTTATTAAATCTGTCAGTTTACCTTAAAAATAGTAAACCCCTTATTTACCCCCCTCTAAGGGCGCCATCAGATCCAACACTTGGTATCAGAGCAGGTTATTCCAAACCGGTTTCACAACCGGGAATAATGGCGCATAATGATCATGCTTTCGTTGAGGGTCAAGGGATTAGTAGACCTCCACTATTTACCGAAACTGATTATAATTATTGGAAAACTAGAATGCGTTGTTTTTTAACTGCTTTAGATAATGACGTTTGGGGTATGGTAGAACAAAGTTACTCTCCACCAACAATTGTTGTTGGAGAAATTACTATGGAAAAACCAAAAGATAGATGTGATGATAATGACAAGTTAAGATGCAAAAATAACGCTAAAGCTATGAATGCATTATTTTGTGCTTTGGATTGAACGGAATTTAATAGAACTTGTGCTTGCGAAACTGCGTATGATATATGGAATTTATTAGAACTCACTCATGAAGGTACTTCGCAGGTCAAGGATTCAAAGCTTTTCCAACTTGAATCAGAATACGAGAAATTCCGGATGGAGGCGGATGAAGACATAGATTCAATGTACACAAGGTTCACCAAGATCGTCAACGACTCAAAAGTACTTGGAAAGGTGTTCTCCAACGACGACTTGGCGAGAAAAATTTTAAGGTCTCTCCCTCCAAAGTTCAATCCAAAGGTGATGGCTATCTCGGAGTCGCACGATTTGAAGAAGCTCCAAATTGAGAGCATCATTGGGAACCTGAAGACCCATGAGGTTGAACTCAAAATTCAACAACAAGAGTATAACTTGGAGCCAAAGAAGAAGGGTTTGGCCTTAAAGTCAAAAAAAGAGGCAAATAGAGATGATGATGAAGAGGACGAGGAGAGCCTTTTTGTGATGAGGTTCAAGAGGTTCATGAAGAATCCGGAAAGGAGAAACACCTTCCAGAAATATTTCATCAAAAAGGGATCTTCATCGAAGAAAGAGAGAGGTAGCGACGAGGACGATGATGAACGACCACCACATGAGTGCTACCATTGTAGAAAGACCAGACATATTCGGAGCCAGTGCCCAAAATATCTGAAAGAGCGTAAAGAAAAAGGGCACAAGGGAAAAGAGAAGAAGAAGGTCCTAAAAGCGGCTACATGGGATGACTCCTCCTCCGAGGATTCAAGCGGCTTATCCACTAGAGATGAAGAAGAGGCAAATATGTGCCTTATGGGAAAAAGTGACAAGACATCCAAGGATGAAAGCAGTGTCCAAAGCGACACTGAGGTAACTTTCCCTACTTCTTATGATGATTTATAGATTGAGTATTTACAAACTTGCGAATTCTTTGATAAAAGTTTAAAAGATATTGATCTTCTAAATTCTGAAAATAAACTTTTGTTAAAAGAAAACAAAAAATTATCTAAACAATTAGGGAAAGAAAAGGTATCTTGCCAAGAGTGCAATCACTCATTGGCAAGATTGAAAGAACTTGAAGAATCTCTTTCTAAATCCCACTCCACTATTGAACTTCTTACTAAGAAGAAGGGGGACTTAGAAAGAACTTTAAAAATCTCTCTTTCTCAAATAGAGGATGGGAAGAAGAGTTTTGCTAATCGGTGCGTTATGTTGGTAACGGAAAAATACCGCTCTCAAAGCTCGTATTCATGATTTAAATATAGCTATTAAGAAGTTTGGAGTTGGGCAAAGATCTCTGGACATGATCTTGGCCAACCAATGCCATGGAAGTGCCAAATATAGCCTTGGATATGGCTCTGGAAGCTATCGCCAGGCGTTAACTCCTAACGTCGGCCTTAGCTATAATTCCAGAAACACTAATTCTGTTATTAATAAATTCAAAATTCAAATGTTACCTCATTTTCCAGCAAGAGTTTATCCAAAACTTCAAAAAGGGTCTCATCCCCTTTTATATAGTGTGTTAAATGTCATTTATTTGGACACACCTCAAACTCTTGTAAGAAAAAGGGCGGTAGTGCTATAAAGAGAATCTGGGTGCATAAGGTTTCCACCTACTCTATGGGAGGAACCTCTTAGGTATCCGGATCTTTACTCTCAACTCCTTTTTAGGTATGTTGGCAGGCTAAGGATAAAAAAGACGCGCATGTGGTATTTGGACTCGTGATGCTCCAAACACATGACGGGAAACAAAGCAAAGTTCCTTAGCCTTGAGATGAAGAAAGGAGGGATGGTGACATTTGGTGACAACGGAAAAGGAAGGATCATGGGCATCGGCACAGTGGCATGAGGATGATGAATCAATTGGAGAAAAAGGAGAAGAAAAAGAAGAGAAAGAGGATGAGATAGTAGAATATGTACCTCCAAGTGTGATACAATTTTCAAAGAATCATCCAAGGGAGCTTGTGATAGGAGAACCGTCAAAACGGGTAAGTACTCGTTCTTCATTACATGAGTCTTTTTCAAACCTTTGTTTTGTATCCGAAATAGAACAAAAAAATATTTCAACCGCTTTAAATGATGAATTTTGGTTTTTATCTATGAATGATGAATAAAACTAATTTGAACGTAATAAGGTTTGGAGTTTAGTTGAGAGGCCATCTAATCATCCGGTTATTGGAGTCAATTGGATTTTCAAAAACAAACTAGATGGTGACTCTAGGATAACAAGAAATATAGCTAGACTAGTTGCACAAGGATATTCACAAATCGAAGGGGTAGATTTTGATGAAACTTTTGCACCCGTTGCTCGCCTTGAGTCTATTAGAATATTTCTTGCATTTGCGAGTTTTAAAAGATTTAAATTATTTCAAATGGATGTTAAAAGTGTTTTTTTGAACGGGATTATAAATGAAGAAGTTTATGTAGAACAACCCCCTAGTTTTGTGAGTGAAAAATTTCCCAATCATGTGTATAAGTTAGAAAAAGCGCTTTATGGATTAAAGCAAGCGCCATGTGCTTGATATGATAGATTGACATTATTTTTGATAAAGCACGGTTATAAAATGGGAAGCGCGGATAATACACTCTTCATTAAGTATGTAGATAATGATTTGATTATATTGCAAATTTATGTTGATGATATCATTTTTGGAGCCACTAATGAAGAGTTATGTAATGAAGTAATTTTAGTGATGAAAAATGAATTTGAAATGAGCTTGATAGGAGAACTCACTTATTTTCTAGGATTTCAAATCTCACAAAAATAAGATGGTATATTTATTTGTCAAACTAAATATGTTCATGATATTCTTAAAAGATTTGGATTTGAAAACCTAAAACAAGCTAATACACCAATGAGTGCATCACTAAAATTAGGAAAAGATAAAGCCGGTATTTATATTAATCAAACATTATATAGAGGGATGATAAGCTCATTGCTATATTTAAGCGCATCTAGACCCGATATTATGTTTTCCATTTGCTTATGCGCTAGATTTCAAGCTAACCAAAAAGAATCACATTTAAAATCGGTGAAACGTATTTTTAGATATCTAATCAGAACATCTAGATTAGGCTTATGGTATCCTCATAATGATTGTTTTATTCTACATGATTTTTCTGATTCGGACTATGCGGGATGTTCATTAGATCGTAAGAGCACTAGTGGCATGTGTCATTTTATAGGCCCTTCACTCGTATCATGGTCGAGTAGAAAACAGAATTCTGTTGCCCTCTCCACCACCGAGGCCGAATATATCGCACTAGGTAGTTGTTGTGCACAAGCCTTATGGATGACTCAAACGTTAGAAGACTTTGGTGTTCATCTAAATAACATAGAATTAAAGTGTGACAACAAGAGCACTATAGATCTCACAAACAATCTCGCACATCACTCTAGATCGAAACATATAGATGTCCGACATCATTTCATTAGAGATCATATAAAGAAGGAACATGTTAAAATTAGCTTTATAGGGACTGAATCACAACTTGCTGACATTTTTACCAAACCTCTACCCGATGCACGTTTTCACATGCTTAGGTTAAAATTAGGTATCTTAGAAATGTCAATATAACCCTTATAAAAGGCTATCTAAATTATTTTATGTACTTTGTTATATTTGTTTACATTTTAAAAAAAAAAATCAAATCAAAAATCAATAAAAATGTAAAAACTATAAATACACCACCAAAAAGAGCCTTCATATTAACTTCATAATGTCTGAAATTTCAACTGTAAGAAGGCTTATTTATATTACAAATGTATCATGAAAAGATTTTTCAAAAAGTCAAAAACTGGTGTTCTGTCTCGGCGTTAAGAAGCTAACGCCTGGCGTTAGTCTCTATGCTCAATTTTTTTTCTTGTTTGTTGTTATTTACTTCAAAAATTAAAAACAAAAAATTAATATGTGCTTAAATGTTTATTTCAAGGATGATTATATATATTGCTTAAAGATTCTTTACAATGTTTAATTTAAACCTTCAAGTTTCCTAAAAATATTATTTTGATTTTATCATGCCTTGAATATCATCTTAAAATATGCAAAAACAAAATTGGTTATAGATTACATGTGTAGAAATGTTTTTACATGCCTCTAAGTATGAGTAAAGTTTTTATCTTTGATAATGATTTTCTCACTTACACTTTTTTGTTAATATACATGCGTTTTAAATCTTATTGCATAATTGTGTAGTATAAGAACTTATTTTGAATCTCATAAATAGTTTACCTACACAACATTGAATTCTTTCTTGAATTCTTTGTTCTTCATGCACTTGTGATTAGAGAAATGTGGTATATTAAATAAAATTTCTATGTTTGTAAAAACAAGTGAATTCAGAGTCCTTAGTCACTAATTTAAAAAACAAATAATGAATGACAATGTTAACTCCACCAAGCAATACTCACCCTCCTGATAAGTCTTCATGAACATTGTGAGGTTGAGCACCTTGGAAAGAATTGTAAAGTGTCATGTGCAAATAAAATTTTCAACACTTCTCTTTAAAAATAAAAATAAAAATCTTTATGTGTATTGAAATTTGTGGAAGTAAAGTTGTTTATGTTCAATTCAAGTTATGTTCTTACATTACATAGTTTCATGTGGTTTGATTTATACTCTTGTATACTTTATCAAAACACATTTATTGAACACATCATTATCATTTATAATACTTCCACTCATGAGAATTGGACTAAAAAATTCTCTATACAATTTTCTACAATCATGAGTAAATGCACTAGATAGCAACGCATGATCTTTACAATATTTTTGTACACTTGAAATGCAAATTTATTTACATTGTAAACATATATTTTCTTGATATTTTTATAATCTTGCTTGCTACTTTTTGCTACAAATTACAAATGAACTTGCAACTTTTTATTTCTAACATTCAAAACATCTAAATATTTTGAGTTAAACGCTTATTATAGTTTGTACTTACAATTTCTACAAGATGTTACAAATTGCTTTCGCTGTGTTCACTATTTATATTCAAGTTGCTCTTATCTCTACTAAATGCATATTGTTTTATATTGCTATGACTCTATCCCACCTTCTTTTAATTATAACAAAAGGGGGAGAATAATTGAAGAAATAAAGAAATCTTTTATTTAGGGGGAGTACAATAGGAAATGCATTCATGTAGGGGGAGTATCCACATAGGGGGAGTATGCATGATTATCCACGCTTAACATATACTATAAAACACTACTTTAATTATCTTTTATTTCTTATTAGTAGATTTGTTATTATCAAAAGGGGGAGATTGTTGGAGCTTGTGTTCCACTTCTCTTAGTTTGAGAAATAACAAATCACACTATGTATTTGATCTTGCTTGTGTTTATAGTGTGCAGGTACTATAGTTATATAATCCTATGAACAGGATGCTGATTGATGATGATTCTCTGAAAAGAGAGCTAACCCCCAGGTTAGTAGTTAACGCCCCGCGTTAACATTCTTCAAGAAGGATCCGTTGAGATGAAATGCCGTCGAGAAGGAATCCGTCGAGAAGCCAGAGACAACGCCTGCGTTGACTCTTAACGCATGCGTTGAGTCACGATCTGCCACGATCCCGACGGTTTGCACGATCTCAGCAACTGCCGTACACGATGCTTAACGCTGGCGTTAACTCTTAATGCCGGGCGTTAGCTCCCGTGTCTATTTATAGACTTAATTTCGTTTGCTCAAGTGAGATGCATTGAAGCCTTCATTCCAAAGATCTGTGAGAGCATTTTATTCTGAATTCAGAGAGAACTCCCAACACCAACATTGAGGAACAAGAGTGAGAAGGAGATTTCCAACGGCAAATTTGAAGAAGGACGCTCGCTTCAACTCCGACGTGGTCATGGCGTATCTTCAACATCTCCTTCATCGCTCTTCATTCTAGGGAGTCTTTTGTTCTGATTTTATCTTTATCTTCTTATATTTTCTCGTAACGGTAGTGAATTCACCGCCTTGCGTGTGGAGACTAGGTCCTTGTGTGGCTTAGGGGGTAATTCGCCGCCTTGCGCATGGCGACTAGGTCAAGGGTAGATCTAGGGGGTGGCTAGAGGCCTTATCTGGGGATAGATAGGCTATAGCCAACCGGTCCTTGGGAGAAGGACCGGTGAAGGAACAAAAATGTGATTTTTATCTTGTCGCCTTTATTTCAAGCGTTATTGAAATTAAATATTTTATAATCTTCTTCTTGAAATAAATAATACTCATTTTATTATCTCTGAATGTCTGAAAGTTTATTTCACTTAAGATTGAGCAAGTAAAATCATTTTGAATATTTTTGCAAAAATATTTTTGAGGAGATAACGCTCGGCGTTAACTATATAACGCCAGGCGTTAGATACATAGCCGAAAAAATTTTCTGTTCTTATAAAATCTGTCAGTTTACCTTAAAAACAATAAACCCCTTATTCACCCCCCTCTAAGGGCGCCATCAGATCCAACACCATGTACTCCGCAACCGATCGATTCCCTTGTCTAAGGGAAGATAACTCATCAAACATTTGCGTTCGATGGTATGTTGACAGATGAGGGGTTCGGTTGGCCGAAAGTTGGGCCACCATTTCCCGAATCTCCCCTAATTGTTAATTCATCTCACGTCGAAAATCATCAACCGGCGAGTGGTTTCGATTTGGTTGTCGTACGTCACGAGGAAAAGTTGGGGTGTGATTAGCCATAACTTTAGCATACAAATAATTTAATCGGGAAGCATAAACATCTTGAGCCATACTCGGAGTGAGTAGTAGTGTACTCGGGACCAGATCTAGTGGGCATGCAATGATAGAAAAATTTTGAATCTGAACTAAACAAATTTATAAAAGATGATTTTATTCCCGCTTAGCAACTAGGGTAAGGAAATTTTTTTTTTATTTTCTTACTAAGAAACGTACAGAGAATTTCCAGATTTTTTATAAATTTTTCGCAAATAAATGTGAATTTTAGGCTGTTATTTGCAGACCAGAAATTTTAAACAGGCCAAAATTTTATGAAAGATAATTTTATTCCCGCTTAATAACTAGGGTAATTAAAATATTTTTTTATTTTCTTACTGAGAAAAATATGGAGAATTTCCAGAATGTTATTTTTATGTTCGCAGAAAAATAAAAATTTTAGGCCGCTATTCACAGACCACCAATTAAAAGTTTTGATATTTTGAACATGAAATCGTGTGAAGATTGTGTGTGTCGGCGTTCTAAGAAAACTTTAGGAATGCGTCAATTAAGAAATTGACACGAACCTGACTCTGATACCAAATTGATGCAGGCTATGCTCTCCGACACGATCTCTTACGAACAAACACGCGTTCCCTCTCAACGTTCCAATTTATATGTTCGCACAGAAATTAATCGCAGTGTACACGCAACGCAATTCTTATCAATTTGACGCTAACGAACGGGTAGCCACACCGCTAGAGGTTGAATAAATGGCTATAGGCCAAAATTCTCCCAGACTTTAAGGACCCACCCGGTTCGGTCGAGCTAGGGTTGTACCAAAAGAGATCCACCAAAAATTATGATTCGGAAAAGGTTAGATCTCTCCCAACAAAAAGTAAAGGTTCGCCAATCCTCTTCGAAAATTAAAAGAAATAAGAAGAACGCACAAATCGATTGAAGAAAACCACGATTATTCAAGTGATTCGAAGATCACGCCAAAATTAACACCACAAAAAATTAACAAGAGGGAAATCTCACGAGTAGAAATTTCATTACCCCACTTGAGATGAGATTATCCTCAAGCATGCACTCGCCCAAATCGCTCCTCAACGAATCCACCGGAGCCGCGTCGAATGGAGAGAAACTCGTTCGCCTTCGTCGCTTCACGCCGGATTTGATTCCACGAACCCACGACCCTTTTCTTCTTCTTTCTTCACCTTGGCCGAAATCTTCCCAAGAGGAGGAAGAATAGGAGAGGGAGAGGGGAGATGGCTGAAATTTGCCAAGGAGGGGGAGAGGAAGAGGTTGGCCGGCGGCCAAGAGGAAGGAGGCAAGGGAGAGGGGCGGCCAAGAGGGGGAGGGCCGAAAATCCAATGAGGAGGGAGAGAGGGAAAAACTAAAGGAGGTGGAGTGAATAAGGAGAGGAAGGAGAAATTCCAAGTTTGGATTTTCTAATTCAAATTTCAAATATAATCATCATTGTTCAAATCCTTCTACATCATGGTCTTTTATAGGCTTACAAACACATATGGCTACATGCAGACTGAATTAAAATAAAATATTAAAATGAAATAAAAACATGATAATAAAACAATTAAAACATGATAACAATTAATTAATAATTATAATAGAATAATTATAATTATTAATTAGTATTCTTGCGCCTCGGGCAGAGGTTATAGCGCCGATGGCGTTATTCACAACGATGCGGCGATGGCGTTCTTCAAAATGGTTGTCGCATCGATGACGTGCACCATGATTGTTGTCGCGGCATCATCCATCAGAGTCTTCAAATGTAATGTTGCAGCAACGATCGAAATAATGCGTCGAGTCATCGTCGTCAAGGAACTGGTCACGAACATATGGCGGGGCATCGTCGCCATCACTGCTCATAATCCTTATGCCCATATTAAAATGGATCTAGCAAAATCTTCTCAAGAAACACTAGCTGATCCAACACTTAAAGAGGTCATGCAAAAGATTGCTTCTGATAGGCAAGAAGAAGCTAAGGCTGTTGAACACAAAGTTCTAAGAAAGAGAGCAAAATTTATTGAAAGCTTACAGAAAGGGCAATCCAAGGAAGTCATAGCTCAGGTTTCCAGCAAGTTGTTTAATATAGAATCTTACAAATTCAAGAATCCAAGTGCTTATGCCGTGGAAGACACTCTGAGAGATACAATATTGGGTCTGGGTTGTGATCCAAATGCATACATCCCTTATGTAAAAAGACAGAAAGGTCCAGACGGTGAACTTGTACAATTAGAGCCTATTACTTTCACCAAACCATCTACCTCTCCTTTTGCTCTAGAATTACTCAGTATGACTGATGTTGTTGAATCTACAAATCTCAGATCAATCTCTCATAGGAAAGAGATTTAATTCATAAATGAGTTGACAACAAAGATTATTGAGAAAATATGTTCTATAAATGTATCTCATTGGAACGCAAAGAAAGATCTTGACCTTCTCCTTCATCTTTTCAGAATAGTTCAAGAGAAGCCAGAAAAGGCAAGTAGAATGCACTATGACTATATTGAGAACACTCAGAAATAACTTATTAGCACATTGGCTGCCTTCTTGGAAAAGCACAAATAATGTCATTTCTTCTCCTACTCTTTAAATGTATCTCCTTCACTATCTCTCTTGTTTAAATATAAAGGCTTTATGATGGAAATATTTGGAGGAATAAAATGGCGTGTGTGTATAGGTCTCTTTGTCTATCTATTCTCTATGTTTATTCATATATCCAACTCAAGTCTATGCATTTTTCTTATTTTTGAAATCACTTAATTTGTAAAACCTGATATATCAAATAGAGAGATTGTTGAGAAAAATCCCTTTGTGATTTGACATATCAGGTTATCCAAAAGAAATATAAGAAAATGTCTTATGTATAAATGTTATATTTTTTTCATTAGTCTGCAATTTAGAGTTATTCAGAATGGCCAAGCAAAGAAGTGCTCTCAAAAAACTCAGAGTATAGTTCTATGTAAAAGTCCGTGCTTTGATAGGATGCCAACTTACATTGACAAGTAAAAAAGATAGATATTAATGTACATTGAGAAGTATGCAAGCAGATGTCGACGTACACTGAGAAGTTATACTATATGCTTTGACTATAAGCTACCAGATACTATCAGTGATGCAATGTGTTCTATTATACAAAAATCAGAGCATAAGTATTTATATATACATTGAGATATTCTTTTCTCTACCATATCTCAATGTACATCAATTTATAGTCAATGTTCAAGAAGTCTTGTGTCAACTTCTATACAAAATTGTTTCGAATGAAGTTTGAGCAGAATAAGATAGTGATTCAGATTTAATTGTGACCATTAAGATCTAATTAAGAAAGGTCTTCTCTCTGATTGAATCACATCTGGAAAGAGATTTATTTTGCAGCCTACATAAACACACATTCCAATTTTGAAGACTACAACAACAGAACAGAATATAGAAGTCATCTGAGAAGAAGCCGTCATCTCTCTCTCTCGTATCCTTCTTCTTCATCTTCTTCCTTCTCAAGAAGTTCTGGTAGAAGAATATCAGTCGGCAATATCATCTTCTCTAGATCTGAAGACTCTTTTCTCAGAAGATTCAAAGTTCTTCATCAGATATTCTTCCTCGATAGATTTACACCTCTCTCTCTATTGAATATGAATTCATATGAGGAATCTATAGCAAATTCAATATGCTATAACAAGTATCCACACAATGCTTTCAAAGAACCAAGTTCTCAATTGTTGAAGTAGACAACATTGTGGAAATAGATTTTCAACATCAATTTTTTGATAGAGTTTTGATAATCTCTCTTCAAAAGATTCAGTGGTTTAAGATCTACCTTATCAAAAGGAACTTGGAATGGTTTTGAGTCAACTTTATTAAATGACTCTCAACTTGGTTTGGCCACATTACTAACATGATTCTGGTTGGAGATAACTTATCAACATCTTTTTTGGTTCTTATAATTTCTTGAACAAAAGATTCAGTTGTAATTAGTTCTAAAAGTTTCTTTAATTTATTAAAAGACTCATCATTAATTAGTGGATATCCTATCAGGGGAAAGAAGAGTGGAGTAAGCAAATATTTATGGGAACCACTATAAATTAATGTGTCTTCTGGTTACATAATCTTCTTTGCTTAGTTTTCGTAATTTTATACAAGTACTATTTTAGAATCTGTGATATGTAATATGATTAGTTGTGTAAAATTTTTAATAACTCCATTCACCACCTCTAGAGTAATTCTTGGCTGTGGTTTATCCACCCCTTTTAGCCGCGCTGATTCCATCGGAGCCAGCGAGTGACCAGCCTCCCGCGTGTTAGGTAGCGGGCGAGGGGGCGGGAGACCCATGGTGGGAGAACTGGTGACCATCACTGGGTCCCCCATAATCCCCTCTATCGCTCAGCGCGAGAGGGGACATGTGAACTTGAAGGTGCATCGGGATACCACTATCCGCTTTGGAGATGAAGACTTGAGGGAGATAGAGTTGCCATACTTCGACCCCTTTGTCATCAAAGTAAGGATCAAGGACTCTTGCTTCATTGTCAGAACGATCCTCGTAGATAATGGGAGTTTGACTGAAGTTCTGTTCATGTCCATATTCCTGAGAATGAGACTCACCAGGGAACATCTCAGCACAGTGGCAGGGCTGGTTTATGGATTGATAATCACCCCATCCCAATACATGGCATGATCGCTCTCCCAGTGATGATGGGCGAATTTCTGAGGCACACGAATAACAAAATTCTACATAAGATCGTGGAGTCTAGCTCCGCCTATAACGCCATCTTCGGCAGACCTCTTTAGGTCACGTTCAAAGCAATCCCCTCCATACCTCACCTGACATTGAAGTTCATTAGTCCTAGTGGCATGTGCATTGTCTGGGGGATTGCACACTCCTGTTATCTAAGGCAGGCTCAACCAAGGCAGGATAATACACTCCATATCGATAACTTTGAACTTCGAGATGAGGCCACACTACAATGAGGCATGCCAGTGGAAGGCCTCATGTAGATCTCGCTTGTCTCTTAGGACTCGACTCGTGTGGTGTAGGTTGGGTAATTTTATCCCCCAAGGAGTATGAGGACTATGTAGACTTCCTCTGCACAATACAAGATGTGTTCGCATGGAGCCCTGAGGATATGCCTGGGGTGGATCCGTAATTAATTTCTCATTCGTTGAATATTAATCCTGTGCGCTGACCCGTAATCCAGAAGAAGTGCAACTTTACCCTGGAGCGACTCTAAGCCATTGAGGAAGAGGAGGAAAAACTTCCAGGAGTGCGGTTCATTCACAAAGTAGAGTATACCCACTTGGCTCGCCAACGTGGTGATGGTAATGAAGGCCCATGGGAAGTGGCAGATGTGATTTGATTGCATCAAACTCATTCAGTCCTGCCCAAAGGACATCTTCCTACTCCCTCAAATTGATTAGTTCGTTGATGCTACTACCGACCATGAACTCCTTAGTTTCATGGATGTTTACTCTAGGTACAATTAGATACTGATGAATCCCACTGAAAAAGAATGCCCCACCTTCAGGACATATATAAGAGTGTACTCCTGCATGGTAATGTCATTTTGACTTATGAATGATGGTGCTACGTTCTAGAGGTTGAAGAATAAGGAGTTTAAGGATCTCATCGGCAATATATGGAAGTGTATGTAGAAGATATGTTGGTGAAAAGCGTTCACCAAAAGTAACCACTTGGTGGACCTGTACAAGTATTTTTAGCTCCTCCATTATTTTCAGGGTAACTCAATAGTGAATCATTTCCAACCCCGAGAAAATCAAGGAATTGGAAGAAATGTCGCCCCCTCGCACTGTCATGGAGGTTCAATGCCTCAATGGAAGAATAACCACACTCTCTCACTTCTTGGCCCAAACAGGGGATAAATACCTCCCGTTCTTCAAACCCCTCTGTGGGGCTCGCAGCACCGGGTTCTAGTGGATGGATGAGTGTCAGACTGCTTTCAAGCTTCTTAAGCTGTACTTGTACTCATTCCCATTACTCTCAAATCCCATCGCCATAGAGTCCTTATACCTGTACCTAGCAGTATCACTGCATGTTCTCAGCTTAGTGCTAGTTAAAGAGGGAGGAGGGATCCAAAGCCTCGTATATTACCTCAGCAAGGTCCTAACCGACACCGAAACCAGGTACCTTGTAGCCGACAAAACACCCTTAACCTCGGTATTCTTTGAGAGGAAGCATAGGCTATATTTCCAATCCCATACTATCAAATTGCAATCCAACAGAAGCCAGAAGTATTCAAGAGACTAGTGAAATTGGCAGTGGAGCTCGGCGAGTTTGACATCCAGTTTTTGCCAAGGCCCGACATCAAATCGCAAGTGCTGCCTGACTTCGTAGTGGAGTGCACTCTTTCTCCAGTGGCTACTCTAGGTTCTGACAACTCTGCTCCCACATGGTGGGTCTTGTACGTTGATGGGGCATCAAGGGTTGAGGGGGCCATGCAGGATTGCTGTTGATAAGTCTTGAGGGGGACAATTTCGAGTACAACCTCAAGTTAAAGTTTTTGGCCACCAACAATGTAGCAGAGTATGAGGCCTTTATCGTGGTATTCGATTGGCAATCGACTGCAGAGTAGGAAACTTGACCGCGAACAATGATTTCCAGCTGGTGGTCTCACTGGTCGGGGGGGGGGACTACAAGGAGTAGAATGAGCAACTTTCACAGTACCTCCAGCTCGCTAGATCCCTTCTCGCAAATTTTCAATCTCATATGATCATCTATATCCTTGGAAATCAGAACTCCAAAGTAGACACACTCTCCAAGATAGCGACCTAACCCTTTGGCTGCCAGTTGAGGCACCTCTAAATTGAGGATATAATGGTCCCCAACATCCACAACCCATGTGAGATTATCATCATAACTGGGAGAGACATATTGTATGTATCCTATCATCACTTACCTAGAGACCTGATGGATGCCAGAGGATCGCCTAGAGGTATGGAGATTATGGATATGCGCCACCTCATTCTCTAGCATTGATAAGGAGCTTTACAAGCAATCCTTTCCAGACCCTACCTAAAGTGTCTGCCCGATGTCGAGGCAGAATATGCACTAAGAGAAATTCACGAAGGAGTATGGTGGAACATCTAGGTGGCAAGAGCCTTGCGCTAAAAGTTTTATGCCAAGGATTTTACTGGCCCACTCTGAATAAGGATGCCCTAAAATTCATTCTGGAATGCAAAAGTTATCATCTCCATGCCAACGTCCCTAGTCAGCCCCCCCCCCCCCCCCCCCCGAAAGCATCACGCCTCTGCAGAGCGCATGACCTTTTGTGCAATGGGGGATAAACCACCTCGGCCCTTTTTCGCAAGCCTCCGAGCAAAGGAAGTTCATCATCCTGGCAGTATATTACATCACCAAATGGTTCGAGGCTGAGCCACTCACCAATATTACGGGAAGAATGAGAAACAATTTGTTTGGAAGAACATTATCTGTTGCTTTTATATACCAGCGATAAACATTGCGGACAATGACACACGATTTACAGGGAAGGCATTCACTAAGATGTATGAAGACATGAGTATAAATCTCTGACACACTACTATGGCTAATCCACAGACAAACAATCAGACAGAGGTCACCAACTACACTATCCTTAAAGGGATAAATACATGCCTACATGATGTTAGGGGGCAGTGGGTAGATGCGTTGCACAATGTACTATGGGCATACGACACTACATAAAGGATCTCGATAGAAGAGATTCCATTCAATCTATGTTACGGCTCCGAAGTCGTCATACCGATGGATATCGGTGTCCCAATCCCCCGTGTCCAATCTTTTGACTTAGCAGGAAATGACACACAACTCTGTATATATGTGTGTGTGAGGGGGGGGGGGGGGGGGTGGACATGATCTCAGGGGTTAGAGATGGGTCGTACAGTGTATCGTTGAGTATCAGAGCCGCATGGCCCGATTATATGATAAAAGGGTGACGCTGAGGCCGATCAGTTTCATGGACCTATTTTTTCATAATATCAAAGCAGCAAGAAAAGGCCCACAAAAAGGCAATCTCTCTCCTATGTGGGAAGGACCATTTGTTGTCATAGCGGTCGTAAAATAGGGAACGTACAAACTAAGGGCCACAGACCAAAATACTCTCCCCCGCACCTAGAATGCTAGAACCTGTGACGCTTCTACTAGTGATCCACTTCCTTACTCTCTCTCCCTCGATAGAGCAGTGCAATTAGTCACGAGTCTAAGCCCGCGCACGCATCTATAAATGACTCTACTATTTTTTGACTTCGCTTGTGATGTAGGCCTCGAGAAACAAATCTCCAAAGGGTAAGTCCACTACCTTCGGTAAGAAATGGGCTAGCCCCACAACACCAAGCGCCGAGCTCATGCCCACAGCTGTGGAGGGCCTGCCCCCTACGTGACCAGGAGGGAACTGGGTTACCCACCAACAAATATCCAAAGGGTTATACCACGAATTCTGGTAAGAAAAATGCCAACCCCCACCCCCATACCGAGCAACGAGCATGCGCCCTACGGCCGTGGAGGGCCTTCCCCTTCCTCGACTGGGCGGGGACTGGGTTACCCAACAAGAAATCTCCAATGGGTAAGACCACGACTTCCGGTAAAAAAGGGGTCAGCCCCCTCCCCCACACTGAGCAGTGAGCCCATGTCATACGGATATGGAGAGCTTGCCCCCTTCCACGATTGGTCAGGAACTAGGTTCCCCACCAATAAATCACTGAAGGGTAAGTCCACGACCTCAGGTACGAAAGATTCAACCCCACACCGAGCAGCGAGCCCATGCCTTACGGCCATGGAGGGCCTGCCCCCTATGCGACCGGATGTGAACTGGGTTGCCCACCAACAAATCTTCAGAGGGTAAGGTCACGGCCTCCGTTAAGAAATGGTCCACTCCCCTCCCCACACCGAGCAATGAGCTCACGCCCAAAGTTCGTAGAGGGCATGCCCCCTCCGCGACTGAGCGAGAACTAAGTTTCCCACCAACAAATCTCCAAAGGGTAAGGCCATGACCTTTGGTAAGAAAGCCCCCCCCCCCACACACACACACCGAGCCCGTGTCCTACGGCTATAGAGGGCCTAGCTCCCTCTGCGACCGGGCACCAGCCCTGCGAGCGGTGTGGTTTGAGCACAAATAAGAGCTTCAACTATCTTAGGTGCTAATGAGTTCCTGAAATGATCAAGAATGCGTCCCCCAGTACTGAAAGCTGGTTTTGAGGCTACAGTAGAAATTCTTATAGCTAAAACATCTCTTGCATCTTGAGATAATATTGGAAATCTTGAATAGTTTAATTTCCACCAATTCAAAATATCAAAATTAGTTTACAACTTCAGCGGATCTTCCTTCATGTATAGGGTAATCTCAGATGCACTAACAGTAGTTTCATCCTCATCAGAATCATCCACAAACATTTTCTTCTGATAAGCAACAAGAAATTCCACATCAACTTGATTCATACGAGTCCCCGAGCTTGAAGCTTGACTAACATTATTTTGTGTTGACGCCGTGTTTACAGTTGTGTCATAATGATTGTATAACCGATAGAGCGTGCTTTCAGTCAGCTCAACCATTGTCCTTGCTCTCGCTATAACATATACTACTTTGAAACACTTTGTAAGTCAATTTAACTTGCATTGTGGGTCCATGACAAAAACAACATATAATAGTACATTACTTTTTTTTCTAAACTACCCCAATACTCATTAAATTTTTTCTTCATTCGTTTTGCAACAATGCTAATTGTCGGATCACGACTATCACGCATATAATTAATTGAATGTTCCATCATTTAAATATTTTAGAAAAATAAATGAGAAGTTGGATATTTTGTACCGAAAACCTCTAATGTAAATGTATAAAATAGCTTCAAAAGCTTCACAAATAAACTTGAATTGTTCCAATCTTCGGTCTTTGGCGGGCCATCAACACTATCAACATTGCTAAAATAATTTCTATATGAACTTTCATCCTCTAATTCATTGAAAGCCTTCTCAAACTTTATTGCTGCCTCAAGCATCAAGTAAGTGGAATTCCACCTTATGTCAACATCGAAGCACAAGAGAGCTTGCCATGATATCTCAGCGTTTACAACACATTTTTTAAACTTCTCTAATCGTTGAGAGAATTTTTTACAAACTTGATGGCTAAGCAAATCTTCTCGATGGTCTCATTATATTCAGATAATCCCTCATTCACAATTAAATTTAATGTATGCGACGAACATCTCACGTGCAAAAACTCATTCTCTAGTATGGTGTTTTTCCATTCTTTGGTTTTCCTTGTCAAATATCTAGCAACTACATCATTGACTGATGCATTATCCATAGTGATGGTGAAATTTTTTTTAATCTCCCATTCAGTCATTCAAGTTAATATTTCATTGTCGATGCCTTCTCCAGTGTGATCAATGATTCTAACAAAATTTTGAATCCTTTTTTGCAATTTCCATTCTTTATCTATCCAATGTCTAGTATGACACATTTTATTCATATTTTTGAATAGTTGTTCAAGTATCTGTCGTTACACATTCTTTCTGATCGCATCTGTTTCTTTAGTTTCTTTCTCTCGGAAGTAACAAGATTAATGCAATATTTGGAAATAGTCGTCTGAGATGCACTTTAAACCTTGGATCTAACAGATTAGAATAATTTCTAAAGCCTTCATTTTCTACAAATTTGAAGGACAACTCGTCAACTACAACCATTTTTGCTAAGGCAATTCGACATTGTTCCTCATCAAATTTTTGCTAAAGCACTAGTTCCATTCATTCGAGGATCGACAACATATATCTTTGAGTAATGCTTGCACTTTGCTTTATCCCTTCCTTCATTATCATTAAACCTTGTAAACCAATCCCAAACTGTAGATTTAACCTTATCCTTACTACAATCAGAGTCATCAATTTTAGCTTTCTTCGATCTTTGTTTTGATTCATCATTATCAATCAAAAGAGAAAGAGGATCTTTTCCAATATTTTTAGTATTCTCATCTGCCTCCACCACAAGAGGTTCCTTACCTTTGTTTTTTTGGATCCCATGCAAAAAATATGGTGTTGGGTATTGTATCCACAATAGCCTAGATTTGTGAGAAGTCACCCTTGAACTAAGATTGAACTGCTAGTGTATTTGATGTTCTCTTTTAGCTATGTTCTTGCAGGTTGTTATTGCCAAGTGTAGACCAATGTTAGTTCACAATGGGTCATTAAACATAGTTTCATGCAATGTAATTCCTCATTGCGTGGAACAAGGGGTTGACTCATGTGTGAAATCTCTATTGGGATACACTTCATTTTCAAGACCCTTGAAGTTTATGAGTTGGTAGAGTTGCTGGTGTTCAAGAGAAGGAAGAAGGAAAAGGTTCAGAAAATTTCTCTAAGTGTATTTCTCGAGAAGTCTATCTCATCTCTCGAGAAATCCAGTTCATTTCTCGAGAAGTATTCTTTGTTCTCGAGAAATCCTTTTCTGAATTCAAGTTTAAGCTTTCTAATCTGTATGTCGAGAAATCTCCTAGTCTCTCGAGAAATCAAATCTATTTCTCGAGAAGTTGTCTTTGTTCTCGAGAAATCTTCTCATTTGTTCAGTGAAGTTTTTTCTAAGCTATTTCTCGAGAAGTTAAGTGTTCACTCGAGAAATCAAGGCTATTTCTCGAGAAATCCTTTTGTTCTCGAGATATTTTCTTCAAGTCTTTCTAAAAGCTTTTTCAAGCCTTTTCTCGAGTTGTTGCGGGCATCCCTCGAGAAATCATTTCAATTCTCGAGAAATACTTGTTGTCCCGAGAAAGAAGTTTTCTTCCTATCCTGCTTTGAAATCCGTGTTCTGACGGTTTTGTTATTTTTCTCTGACGGAATCGACGTCATGTGTTTCTTGTTTTAAGCTTAATTTTACCTTAATTCAAGGACTCTTAGCCATTACGATTGTCTACTATATAAGGCTCCTATCGACTCTTATTCATCATTATTCTTATGCAAACCTAATTATGTTTTTCAATCAAAAATTGAGAAAGAGCCGCCGCCTCGTGCCATCGTTGAAGATCGTTCTCTCTCTCATTCAGCCGATCCTTTGGAAGAAAAGATTCGACAGATCATTGATCGTATCATCTCCTGAAGTTTATTGGATCTTGTAGAATCCTAGAAGGTCAGATCTGAGATTTCATCCTTTCCTCATCTTCTTCAAGACAAAGTTCTCCAAGTATCAAGAAGATAGAAGATTTTAATATTTCAGATCTGAACTCATTTTGTTGATTTTTTAATGTATACAATCTCTATTGTTTGTAGGAGATTTATCTCCGAGTTGTAGGAGAGTTATCTCTGAGTTGTAGGAGGGTTATCTCCGAGTTTGTATGAGCGTTGTCTCAGAGTTTGTAGGAGAATTTGTCTCCGAGTTGTAGGAGTGGTGACTCCGAGATTGTAGGATCGTTCTTGATCCGAGATATTGTGAAGTAGTCAAGGCTAGATGTGGTGATAGATTTGTGAGGCGGGAAAGTGCAGTACCCAAGATCGAGGAACCACTATAAATTTCCTTGTGTCGTCTGTGATTGTGATTTGTTTCCTGTGTTCTCTTTTTATCAAGTTTTATTCCGCAAAAGACGCAATTATCACATATTCACCCCCTCTAGGTGATTTAGGTAGGCAACTAGATACTTCAATTGGAATCAGAGGGTCGCTGTTCGTTTCTAAGTTAACACCTTGAACAGGATCCATCCATTCTAGTTGCTAGTAAATCATGGAAAGAAGCAAGGAATCCTCCTCGTTGAAGCTGCCAATCTGCACAAAGGCTAATTTCCCCATGTGGAAAGAAAGAGTTAGATTTTACATGGAAGCCGCAGATCCGAGAATTTTTCAAGTCATGGAAGAAGGCCCTCATGTGTCTATGGTTGCCTCTACAATTGACCCTATCGTTCAGGTGCAAAGAAAATGATGGACCTAACCAAGGATGAGATCGCTATAGTAGCCTTGGACAAAAAGGCGAAGAACATAATTGCTAGTGCAGTGGACGACTCTATGCTACAAAACTTGACCCACTGCAAATCAGCCAAAGAGATGTGGACATCCTTGATTGTTCACATGGAAGGTACCGAAGAGGTAAGGGACGATAGAAGATCTCTACTCAACCAAGAGTATGAGGCCTTCAAGCAGAGTGAGAAGGAGTGCATTGCCAATGCTTATGAAAGGTTCTTCAAAATTGTTAACGACCTAAGAAATTATGGCCGGGAATTTACAAACGGTGAACTAAATGACAAGTTCCTGCGATCCCTGACGAAAGAATGGGATAACAAGATCATTGCCATTAGGGAGTTTGGAAAGCTGCCAAATTTTGACCCACAGAATATGTTCGGGAAGTTATTATCCCATGAGCTGTAGATGAATATCCACAAAACTGAAGAAGATGGGAATCGGACCTCAGACAAGGAGAGGACCTTGGCTCTGAAGGTCGAAAGCTCCAGGAAAAGCAGAACTGTGTCACCAATAAGGGCACAATAGACTGATGAAGAAGAAGAATCAGGAGCTGGCTCCTCCTGTTCTGAAATGTCTAATGGGGAGTTCTCACTAATTTCCCGCCAGTTCAAGAAATTGCTAAGCAAACGAAGGCATATAAAGAATAAGACCTCTTCCTCTGACTACAGACATTCTCGTCGTGATGGTGATCATCCCAGGAAGGGCTCAAGCAGCCATGATAGGTATAAGTCTAAGCCGAACAAACATGTTTCTTCTGACATTGTTTGTTATTGCTGTAATAAGCCAGGGCACATAATCTCTGATTGCCCTCACAAGAAGAAAGAGGGTGGAAAGAGAGAAGAAAAGAAATCCTCCTATGGGAAAAAGAAGACTGGAAGAAGCTTCGTCGCCAAGAAGTCCAAAACTCTCAGCGACAGTGACTCGGAGAAGTCAAGTGATGAAGAAGAAGCCTACTTCGGGCTTATGGCCATGACTGATGACGAAGAAGAACCTCCGTATAAAGGGAAGGTAAATACTCATACCATCTTGTCTGAATCTTATTATGCTTCAGTTGAGCAAGAGAACTACTCCTCAGATGAGGACTCAGAACTCATGACCCAATATACTGAATTGCTCAAAGGCTTTGACAAATGCCGAAAGGTCGTCAAAACCTAGGCCAAGGAGATTATGTCTCTCAAGGAAGTGGAATCCAATCTAAGGGAAGAAGTTGCACAACTTACTTCTGACAAAGAGGAAATCCAGGTCTTGACAGACAAGATCAAAAGTGCAGATGAGCTCCTTGCCCTGAGAGAGAAAAACATCAAAGAGCTGGAAGAACAACTAGCTGCTGAGAAAAAGCTAGTTGAAAAGTTCTAACCGAAAACTGTTCTTCCAATCATTAATAGATTCTCCGCTAAAGTAAGTGGCAGTGGATTAGGTCATGTGGCTGAATCAAGTAAATATTCTAAGAGCATCCGAGCCAAGAAGAAAAATAAGAATGCTAAGAAAGCTACCGCCAAAGAGAAAGGGAAGGCTCATCTGGATCAGACGACATTTAAGAAAGTTATCTTTCCTACAAATGCCTATGATCTGGAATGCTCCTACGGTCACTTGACTAGACCAATTGAGTTTGAGCCTGTCAATGACTACAAGGGGTGGACTCGTCCCCAAAACTTTGGTGCAAGTGTGTTCAAAGCACCTTATGAGGAAATAAATCTGAGACGTTTTGGTCCTTTTTTGTTCATGGACCGAGTGCAAAGAAGGCACCAACGGTGAAGACTGTTGCTCCTAAGCCAAAGAAGACAGTTATACCATGTGTATGCTGCACTCATGAGGGATCCTCATCAAAAAGTAATGCTCTAGCCAAAACTATCGTTCAAAAAGTAAAGCAGGAGAATACAAAGCGGAGGTACAACAGATTTAATTGTTGGTGTTGCGACAAGATTGGTCACTTTGCCGTAGATTGCTGGTTCAATCTGATTTATTTTAAGAGACAACAAGTAAACATGGCAAGGAAGACCGCTCACAATGTTAACGTTCATCGTGGTCCTAAGGCAAAATAATCTGTTTTTGCAGGTATGTCCAAATGCCAACAGAAATCCTATCTGGTATTTGGACAGTGGATGTTCTCGGCACGTGACCGGGACAAGAAGCCTATTGCAGAATTTTATTCCAGTTGAGAACGTTCCAAAAGTTATTTTTGGAGGATTCGATAGAGGAATAACAAAAGGCTACGGTATGATTACTAATGGTAATGTATCCTTCTCTGATGTGGCTTATGTGGAAGGATTAGAACATAATCTGATAAGCATAAGTCAACTCTGTGATAAAGGATACATATTTGATTTTCGTAAAAATAAGTGTTTGATAAAGTCGGTAGAAAACCTAAAAACGATTTTATCAGACACTCGCTGTAAAAATATTTTCTGTTTGAATTTTCTCTGTTTATCCTCCTCTATACCAGTGTGTTTTTAGCAAAAGATAGTGCATCTCTTGTTGACCAATGGCACAAGAGATTAGCACATATTAATTTCAAAACTATAAATAAATTATTTTCTCAAAACTTAGTGCGTGATGCGCCGAATGTTAAGTGCATTAAAGATAGACCTTGTCATGCATGTGTAAAAGTAAAGAAAACAAGAGATAACTTTAAGAGCATTATAGGCAAAGACTCTACCAGGTGCTTACACCTGCTCCATATGGACTTGTTTGGTCCTTTGCAAATTAGAAGTTTAGGAGGTAAGTCTTACACATTGGTTATTGTAGATGATTACTCATGTTTGCATGAGTATTCTTTCTTAAACACAAGTCAGATACCTTTGATATTTTCACTAAGTTTGTCAAGCAAATCCAGACTGAATTAGATTGTTCGGTGGTCAAAATCAGAAGTGACCATGGAACAGAATTTGAATCTGGGGCTATGACAGACTTCTGTGAAAGCCTTGGTATCTTTCATGAGTTTTCCTCTCCTCAAACTCCACAACAAAATGGGGGTAGCTGAGAGAAGGAATAGAACACTCATTGAGGCCTACAGAACAATGTTGAGCGATTCTTCACTTCCGAAATACTTCTGGGCTGAAGCCGTCAACACTGCTTGCCACGTGCAAAACAGAGCACTCATAAATAAAAACCATGAAAAGACTCCATATGAACTACTAAAAGGCAAGAGACCAACCATCTCTTATTTTAGAATCTTTGGCAGTAAATGTTTTGTACTTAATAATGGGAAGCATTACAAAACCAAGTTTAGTGAAAAGAGCTTTGAAGGTGTTTACGTAGGCTATAGTAGCCATAGTAGAGCTTATAGGATTTTTAATAAGAAAACCTTGGTTGTAGAGGAATCCATTAATGTTTTATTTGATGAGACGAGCATGCTACAAAGTAGCTCTTCTAGTGCTTCTGTTGAAGATGCAGGTTAAAAGTTGCAAGACATAAGCTTGGATGAGCCAGTTAAAGAGAATGTTCAAACCTTCATCAAGATCCCTTCCCCAACCTCAACTGAAGAGGAAGATCACCAAGATGAAGAGTTAATCCAAGTGGAGGAAAACAATCCAGTAGTAGAAGAAGTTCCTGGTGGCCCAATTGATGCAAAGAATCTAGAGTTCAGACATATGAGGGATCATCCGGTTGATCAGATCATATGAGATCCTCAAGTCGGCATAAGAACAAGAAGAGGTACTACTAACAAAAACATGTGTTTGAGTTTCCTCTCGCAGGTTGAACCTAAGAAGTTCCAAGAAGCAAATGAAGACCCCTATTGGATAATTGCAATGGAAGAAGAACTAAATCAATTCAAGCGGTGCAAAGTGTGGACTCTTGTTCCAAAACCCAAAGATAAGAATATAATTGGAGCAAAATGGGTCTACAGAAACAAATTGGATGAAGATGGAACAATAATCAAGAACAAAGCCAGACTCGTAGCGAAAGGATAGAGACAGGAAGAAGGGATCGACTTCGATCAGACTTATGCTCCTGTAGCAAGGCTCAAAGCAATCTGTCTGTTCCTTGCTTATGCTGCATTCAAGGGATTCACCGTATACCAAATGGATGTCAAGTCAGCATTTCTCAACGGTAATATAAAAGAAGAAGTATACGTGGAACAACCCCCAGGTTTTGTTGATCCTGAACATCCTGATTATGTTTACTTATTACAAAAAGCTTTATATGGTTTGAAACAAGCTCCTCGAGCTTGGTATGAGACGCTGTCTAACTTTATTCTTGAGAACAAATTCACAAGAGGAAAGATAGATAAGACATTATTTCTTAGGGAAGTTAAAGGCAAGATTTTGCTAGTGCAAATCTATGTCGACGATATTATTTTTGGCTCTACGGACGACAACCTTTGCAAGAAGTTTTCCAAACTTATGCAAGGGAAGTATGAAATGAGCAGTATGGGTGAGCTAAAATATTTCTTAAGACTTCAGGTGAAGCAATCTGAAGATGGAATTTTCATCTCTCAGACGAAATTCACCAAGGAGTTGGTAAAGAAATTTGGAATGGAGAGTGCATCCTCTATGAGGACTCCAATGAGTTCAGCTATGTCTCTGGACAAGGATGAGAAAGGGAAACCTTTCGATGAAACTAAGTAGAGAAGCATAATTGGCTCTCTGTTCTACCTTACTGCTAGTAGGCCCGACATAATGTTCTCTACATGTGTATGTGCTAGATACCAGGTAAACTCTAAGGAATCTCACTATACCATTGCAAAGAGGATTTTGAGATACCTTAAAGGTACACCAAATCTTGGCTTATGGTACCTAAGAAGTAATGATAGCGAGCTAATTGGTTTTTCAGATGCCGACTTTGCAGGTAGTAAGGCCGACAGGAAAAGCACTTCCAGGACTTGTCAATTCCTTGGAAGAAGGCTTATTTCATGGAGTAGCAAGAAACAAAATTGTGTTGCAATTTCAACCGCTGAGTCAGAATACATTTCTGCAGGCAATTATTGCGCACAACTTCTCTGGATAAGGAATCAGCTTGAAGATTATAATATGAAGTTCAAGGACATCCAAATGTTTTGCGACTCCTCCAGCGTTATAGCAATTGCAAATAATCCAGTCTCTCACAGCCGGACAAAGCATATTGAGTTAAGATACCATTTCATCTGGGAGAATATGGAGAATGGGGACATCAATCTATGTTACGTCCCAACGGACAAGCAAGTTGCAGATATTTTCACAAAGCCGCTGGATGAGACCAAGTTCTCTTTCTTCTAGATAGAACTTGGAATGCTCAACATGGAGCCCTAGTAAAGTCATATATGAAGCCAGGAAGACCTTCAACTCTTCAAACCCTCAAGGAAGCAAAGATCGGGATTTTCAAGAAGAAGTTAAGTCACATCTGAGATTTCTCGAGAAACATCTTATACTTCTCGAGAAATGTTTATGCATCGCGGGAAATGGACTTATCAAGGGAATTCTGACTCTTTTTGAAAAATGAACTATATTTCTCGAGAAGCAATACTGATCTCGAGAAATGACCTTTTATATCTCGAGAAATAGGTCAATCCCTCGAGAAATTACCTTAAAGAAACTCTTCAGCAAACTTCTCGAGAACTATTTCACCTCTCGAGAAATATCTTTGATTTCTCGAGAAGTACTTATACCTCTCGAGAAATATCATTTAAATTTTCGACTTATCTACTGTTCATTCTATGGAATACGAAGAGTCAGGTACGCCGTTCAACACTTAAATACTTATTTCATTACCTTTAAACTATCAAATCAAAAATAATATATATATATATATATATATATTTATAAGATATCTCGAATGAACTTGAGCTCTCACACAACTATTTTCCGAGAAGCCCTAGCGCTTCTCGCGACATTCCCGACCGCACAGTCCTCTCGCGATTTCTCTCGACAGTTCAGACGATTCTTCTTCTCGATTCAATGGCGCCTATTCCAAAACCAAAGATTGGTGTCGGCAGTGAGCTCGTGCGCTCAGGTCTTAGCTCTTTCTCAGATGATTTTCTCAATCTTTTCCATCTCGTAGATGCTGCAGGGTTATTATTTGTCATGGAACATCCTTGCCGAATCCTATTCAAAGAGGTTGAAGAATTCTACTTGAATGTCAAGGTTCTTAAGAATGGCAAATTGTTGAAATCTACTGTGAATAACCTAAAGATGAAGATTAGCTCAAAGTCAATCTCCAAGTATCTGCATCTGCCCCTAGTTGAATCTGAAGATGACCTAGAAGATGAAGATTGGGCAAGAACATTATCCTTCTGTGGATTGGATAAAGCTACCAAGTCAATTCAAAGAATTCAAATGAATGATTTAGGGAAATTATTGGTGTACATCATTGCTAAGGTATTTCTGTGCAAGACTGGCAATATGGGTTATGTTGTTGAAGATGCCTTTGTTGAAGCTGTTGGAACAGGGTCTTCCGCATCTCCTAGGTTTGAGAATAAAAAATCCTATGTGTATTTGATCTTGTGTGTTTAAGTGTGCAGGAAAACAAAGTCCACATGACTCAAGGATGGTTGTCCCCAAAATTGAGGCCAGAATTCCAACATGGACACTAGCGCCGGCGGTAGCGATAACGCCTGGCGCTAGCGATGATTAACGCAATTCCGGCGGCTTATATAGAAGGAGCTAGCGCCCGGCGGTAGCTACTAGCGCTGGCGGTAGCATGGCGCACAAGAGGCATAGAGCAAAATGTTGTCGTGGATTGAAGATCCTGCCGCGCAAAATGTTACTTAATCAGGGATAGCGCCCAGCGGTAGCTACTAGCGCTGGCGGTAGCATGGCGCACAAGAGGCATAGAGCAAAATGTTGTCGCGGATTGAAGATCCTGCCGCGCAAAACATTACTTAATCAGGGATAGCGCCGGCGGTAGCGCTTTGGCTATAAAAGGACCCCCTCTCCTCTTGTTTTGTGACACCTATTGCATACACCTCAGAGAGAGAGTGCTAGAATTCCAGAGGCTTGTCTTGGCCGAAATTTGAGGTCCCAGCGAAGCTCTGCCAACTTCTGAAGGAGGATTCCATCACGCCAAATCCAAACGAAGTCCGCTTCGACAAACGCTGATTCTACAGCGGATCTTCGCCTCCATCTTCAGAAGTTCATCTTAAGGGAGGTTTTATTATTCTATTTATCTTTCTTTGTAAACGGTAGTGAAATCGCCTCGTGTTGGCGACTAGGTCTGGGGTAGGACTTAGGGCTGAAATTCGCCTCGTGTTGGCGACTAGATCTAGGCTAGGTCTAGGGGGTGCTCGAGGCCACATCCGGGGAAGGATTGGCTAGAGCGGCTTGAGGCCGAATCGGGGAAGGAGAAGGCTAGGGCCACTGGTTCGTGGGGAAGCGAGTCGGGATAGAAAACGAAAAGAGCTTTTATTATTCGCCTCCGATCTCTAGCGTCGTAGAGATCAAGTTTTGTAAAACTTATTTAATATTAATAAAGCTTGTCTCTCTTTTTGTTTTACTTGACTTCTTGTTTTAATATTGCACTATTCCAAAGTTTTTCTAAATAAAAGCTAAAGTTTTTTAAAACCCTTATTCACCCCCCCTCTAAGGGCGCCTACCGATCCAACAAGTGGTATCAGTGCGAGGTTATTCCAAATCGGCTTAACAACCGGGAATAATGGCGTCTCATGATCTCGCTTCTACTAGTGGGGTAAATCTTTATGAAGAAGAAAAATCTCCTAAACCACCTTTATTCGAAGGGAAAAATTATAAAGGGTGGAAATTATTAATGGGAAATTTTATTAAAAGCTTAGATATCAATGCATGGGATATAGCAATAGCTAGACCAGCGGATGAATTAAATAAAAAAGAACGTCAACTAAATGCAAAAGCCAAACATTATTTATTTTGTGCTCTATTAAATGAAATTTTCAAATTAATATATTGCTTTTCAAGTGCATACAAAGTTTGGCAATTTCTTGAAGAAAAGTATGATTTTCCTCTCGCAGGTATAGATCAAACACAGGAGGAGAAGAACATACAAGCATCCACTACTATTCAAGAAGATCTCTCTCGTTGCAAAGCCATGGAAATCATGGAAACTAACTTGGAAAAAGAGAGCAATACATCAAAAGAAAAAGAAGATGAAAATGCATCTATGATGGAGGAAGGCACAAAAGATAACGAAGGAACTTCATGCACACATTTTGCCTCTACCAAAAGCGCTGTAAGAAAGTCAAAATCTTCTTCTTGTGTGATAACTTCCATTTCTAGTTTCAATATACTAAAAACTGCTAAACGTAAGATCAAGAAATTGAAAATTACTAATAAAAATTTACGTTTAGAAAATAAGAGATTAAAAACTAATGTTAATTTAGAATCTAATTGTGATGTGGTTTCACCATCTTGTCCTTTACTTGAAAACACAAAACCTTATTTTGATTGTGATAATTTTAAGGAAAAACTTAAGGAACTTGAAAAAGAAATTATTTGTATAAAAGAACATAATGAAAAATTATCTTTCGAAAATTCATCTTTAAAAGGTGATTGTGCTACATGCAAAAATTATAAAATTGAAATTGAAGAGATGGATGAAACATTTGAGGAATACAGAAATGAATACCAAAACCATATTGATTCAATTGTTTTTACTCTTAAAATAGCACAATTGCGTATAACAAAGCTAGACATAACTTGAAACTTAAGAACAATGAATTAGAAACTAAAATTATCTTGCTTAAGGAAATCTTAAAGAAAATTTCTCAATATCAAACAAACTCTAAAAGCAAGTTAAATATGATATCTCAAAAATATGAATAAACCAAACAATGGGAATAAAAAACATCAAAAGATTGTAAATGAAATTCCAAAACACCATCATCATCATCATCATTTACAATATCAATCTTCTCCCAACAAAAAATTAAACGTTCACAAATTTCCTATGAAAAATACCTTCAATAATCATTACAATCATAATCATCAATATAAGATTATCATAATGGAAATTTGACATATAAGAATAACATTAAACCAAAGTATGAATGGAGACCCATTCTTAAGAATAACGCACTAATGTCAAAAGAAAGGCTCCACTCATCACTATCTCCCCAAAAGCAAACACGATTTATTTGGGTACCCAAAGGAACGGTCACACCCGGTCCTCTTTGGATACCTAAATCTCTCATTCATTAGTATCCCATCATTTGCATGAAGTAGAAATCAACTAAAAATGAAATATCACTTCTCTACTTCATGATATGCTTAAACTTTCGTTTTTGTTTATTTTCTTTTGTTTTGTTTAAACTAACATGATATGATCACTCTATAATTCTTGTGATATGACTTTCATAAACCATAATTCATAAATGAATCAATAAAAGTGAATTAAAGTCATATCATTCTGTTTAGTGATCTACTTATCATTTTTATTTTTACCTTCTAAATCCATTACCTTTTAAATGTCTTGAATTATGAATTGTAAATTGAAATTATTGCCAAGACTAATGATAATATTTTAATGGATTTAAATGGTTTATTAAAGGGCTTAGGCTAAAGATTAAAATGCGAAATTGTTGATCTTGTTTTGTTGATTATGTTAGCCTTTATAATGAAGAAAAACATTTTTCACAAAATGCATGATTAATCAGCATCCAAACTCATCATCCTAGCATCACTTTTTGGTTTATGCTTGTGTATCTATGCTATGTACAACATTTATGATGTTATGTGATTTGAAATCATAATAGAATACTAAAATTCCATCAAACACATAGTTTATGGATTAATCATTAGAACATATATCATTTGGCTTATTCAAACATGATATCTTGTGCTTACATTTCCTATCAGTTTCAATTTACATTATATTGATAAATATGAGTCTTAGAAAAATGAAAATGAAAATATAAGAAAATATACATCATGCGTTGACAAGTCATACACTAAATCGCTATTGTTTCATGCAATTTGCACTATCTAAACATCTCCTAAAAATCTGATATTTCAGCATGGAACTGCTATTGGGACACTTAATCAAAATCAATAATTAAAATATTCAAAATCACAAAAAATCGTTCACTGTTTCCCGCGCTAGCGCTACCGCAGGCGCTAGTGTCCATGTTCAATTTTCTGTGATTTTAAAATTTTGAAAAATTTCTAAAAATATTTTAATCTATATTTTCTACTTAGTTTTGCACTTCTGTTTTTCTTTATTTTTTGAAAAATCAAATATAAAACTACAAAAACCAAATTACAAAAAATATGTTTTTTCCTGTTTTTGTTTTTGTTGTTTAAAAGTCTATTTTTATGCAAAAATCAAATACAAAAATACAAAAGCAAAAATTACAAAAATATGCTTGTATTTGCTAAAATCAAAATACAAAAATATAAAACACTAAAACTATCAAAAATACTGTATGGACTTTCCTATGATAATCAAGCATGATTTAGTCTATTATTTAGAAATTCTACAATGTTGCAATTTATCTTTTCAAACTACGTTGAACATTGTTTTCATCATGCTTTGATATATCTATTAATATGTGCATCAATTATATTTTAAAGGTTGTGTAGAACTAAGCTTAGCATGCCTCTGAGTATGAGTAAATGTTTTATGTTTGATAATGATATTTATTCACTCACCCTTTTTGGCATTGTCTACATATGTGTTTAATCTAAGAATACTTGTGTATGTTTTGTATTAGTACGATGGATTAAAATTGCACAAGTATCTTACCTACACTCCTTATTTTGCACTCTTAAAAATTAAGAAAAGTGGTTATGTTTTTCATAAATTCTATTGATTTGCAAAACAAGTGTATTCGGAGAACTTTGTACAAAACAAAATTATAAAATAAATGACAAAGATAACTCCACCAAGCACTACTTGAACCTCCTGATAAGTCTTAATAAGCATTGTGAGGTTGAGCACCTTGGAAAGAATAGTAAAGTGTCTTGTGCAAATCAAATCTTTCTTTCTAAAATAAGAAAAACCACTTACTCTTAAGTACACTGGATCACTAGTCTCAAAATTCAAAATAAAATATGTGATCCCCCAAGCACTACTTTGCACCCTGATAAGTCTTAATGAGCATTGTGTGTGCAGAGCACCTTGGTAGTTGTACTTTTTATTGTGCATTAAAGTGTGTGGAAGTAATCTTATTTGTGTTCTATTGTGTTCGTACTTTACATATATCTTGTATTTTTGATTAAAATATTTGTTTACATTACTCAAAAATACACTTATGTGCACATCATTATCTTCCATAACACTTCTTCTCATGAGTATTGGATCCTAATGCTAATTCTATATTACCTTTTATTTATGAAATGCACTAGATAACCTAGCATGTGTTTCTATAATGTTTGGTATGATTTGAAATTGTGAATTGAAATAACATTGTTGTAATCTCTTTGTGATAATATTATTTCATGCTTGGTTATTTTTGTCAACCATTAAAGATTTTCATTGAAACATGATTTACATAAACATCTTCTTTTTGAAATTAAACTCATATATCTTTTTATGGATTATTCTTGATTACAATAAGATGTTTCATTTATTTCTACAAGTCTTCCGCATCATCACCATATAACTTTTACCTTGCACTTTCATGCTTATATCAAGTCTTAAATCTCAATTTTTTTCTTAAAAACAAGTGGTAGACTTGCTTGGTAGAATTTATATTGGTTGTTCTAACACGCATATCATTTTTATAGTAACAAACTCTGATTTATTTCAATATAAATGTGTATGCTAAACGCTCTTCCAACAAGTGAAACATTGCTAAAAGGATGTTGTTTCTTTCTTCCAAAATGCTTCAACTCTTATCTTTATAAAGTTAGTTTTGAAACTCAAAAACATCTCCTTTTTAACTTAAACTCTTATTTAGTATTATGGTGTTTCTTTTTCGAAATCTTCCGCAATGCTCAAACTCTGATACATTCATGAATTTCAATATAGCTAAGTAAGTTTTATTTCAAAAAATTCAATTATGATTCTTCCCATTAGATTTAAAAGCTTCATGTTTCAAAGCACTATTATCCGTGACTTTATATCTCACCATAGAGGGGGCGTAGGGTTGTAGACATTAGATAAACTTATCTTTAGTCATGTCTTGTCCTTAACCGGGGAGGGTTCTAGTGGGGCCTTGCGAGGCACTGGGGGGAAAGAGTGCTAGGTTGAGTTTTGTCTAGTGTTTGCATATGGGACTAACACCCCAACCTACGGCATGTTTGCAGCTCCTCATGCCCATCCGTCACTTAGTACGGGGCTAGGGTGTAGACATATTGTCTGGGTAGATTGGTTATTTGGAAATCCTTATTTTTATGCTTAAAACTTTTATATAAAGGGAAAATCATTACTTTTTTATGCTAAAAACTCTGATTTCCTTCTATGAAAATTTTTGTAATGCTTATAACTCTGATCTATTTAAATGAAAAACAATTCTAAAACTCCTTATCATTTACTTAAAAAGCTCGATCATGCCTTCTCTTTTATTTACACATTTTTAGTGCTTTGTTTCCCTACCCACTTTTGCTAATAACAAAGGGGGAGAGCTAACATGATAAATATAACCCGCTATCAAAAACCCAACATGACAAATTAAGATGATAGCTTACATATTAGGGGAGCATTCACTTAGGGGGAGCATGTATTTAGGGGGAGCAATTCTAAATGCTAAAATCAATAATTATCCTAAAGTCATCACTCTCACACACACACAAGTATAGTCTCATCATGCTTATTTATAAATGCTTTGATTTATCATCAATGGATTTCTTATTATCAAAAGGGGGAGTTTGTTGGAACATGGTCTTCCGCATCTCCTAGGTTTGAGAATAACAAATCCTATGTGTATTTGATCTTGTGTGTTTAAATGTGCAGGAAAACAAAGTCCACATGACTCAAGGATGGTTGTCCCCAAAATTGAGGCAAGAATTCCAACATGGCCACTAGCGTCGGCGGTAGCGATAACGCCTGGCGCTAGCGATGATTAACGCAATTTCGGCGGCTTATATAGAAGGAGATAGCGCCCGGCAGTAGCTACTAGCGCTGGCGTTAGCATGGCGCACAAGAGGCATAGAGCAAAATGTTGCCGCGGATTGAAGATCCTGCCGCGCAAAATGTTACTTAATCAGGGATAGCGCCCGACGGTAGCTACTAGCGCTGGCAGTAACATGGCGCACAAGAGGCATAGAGCAAAATGTTGCCGCGGATTGAAGATCATGCCGCGCAAAACATTACTTAATTAGGGATAGCGCCGACGGTAGCGGTAGCGCCGACGGTAGTTGTAGCACCGGCGGTAGCGCTTTGGCTATAAAAGGACCCCCTCTCCTCTTGTTTTGTGACACCTATTGCATACACCTCAGAGAGAGAGTGCTAGAATTCCAGAGGCTTGTCTTGGCCAAAATTTTGAGGTCCCAGCGAAGCTCTGCCAACTTCTGAAGGAGGATTCCATTACGCCAAATCCAAATGAAGTCCGCTTCGACAAACGCTGATTCTACAGCGGATCTTCGCCTCCATCTTCAGAAGTTCATCTTAAGGGAGGTTTTATTATTCTATTTATCTTTCTTTGTAAACGGTAGTGAAATCGCCTTGTGTTGGCGACTAGGTCTGGGGTAGGACTTAGGGCTGAAATTCACCTCGTGTTGGCGACTAGATCTAGGCTAGGTCTAGGGGGTGCTCGAGGCCACATCCGGGGAAGGATTGGCTAGAGCAGCTTGAGGACGAATCCGGGAGGGAGAAGGCTAGGGCCACCGGTTCGTGGGGAAGCGAGTCGGGATAGAAAACGAAAAGAGCTTTTATTATTCGCCTCCGATCTCTAGCGTCGTAGAGATCAAGTTTTGTAAAACTTATTTAATATTAATAAAGCTTGTCTCTCTTTTTGTTTTACTTGACTTCTTGTTTTAATATTGCACTATTCCAAAGTTTTTCTAAATAAAAGCTAAAGTTTTTTTTAAAACCCTTATTCACCCCCCCCCCCCCTCTTAGGGCGCCTACCGATCCAACAGAAGCTTGCGTTCCGCATCTCTTGGTTTGAGAATAACAAATACCATGATATATTTGATCTAGTATTTTGTGTGTTTATAGTGTCTAGGTTGTACAGGTTGAATGAGGAGACAAGTACTCGTTCATGGGCATGATCCAAGAGTGTGTACACTTTAGAAAAAGCAAAAGGATGAGTTTTATGTGCTGATCTTAAAATGACCATAACTTTCAATCCAGGAAGAGTTACGGAATGGTCCACCCCATTTCGGAGATTAGAATGACTCCATCTACAGTCTGGAGAAGTTTCGGATGGCAAAAATGAAGAGTAGATATCGGATCCCGACATCTAAATGTCAAAATCCGACAACGAAAATGACGTCATCATGACGACGGGTATGTTCCGCACGGTTTGCACGAAGAACAGTTATATCCACTGTCAGAATTCCGACATCGATGTCGTCGATGACAGCTCCACGACCATCAAATCTCGTAGAAACATCACATTCATGGGACACGTGGCAGTCAGAGAAGATAACGCTGGCGGACGACATCTAGATATCAGATTCCGACAACGAAAAATATAAATTGGTTTGTTTTTCTGTGGAGAATAGTTTTTCCATCATCTGGAGTACATATACCCGAGTACATTCCATCCAGAGAGATCCAGAACTCCGAGAACTCCCATTTTGGCAAGAACATTCAAGAGCAAAGAAGAGACGGTCCGTGCGCAGTATCTCAGTGAATCTTTGCAAGGATTCGACGTCGTCTTCAGAGCTTCATATTTAGGGAGTTTCATATCTGAATTTCTATTTTGAATTTTATCTTATCATTTTGTAATTGGAGGAGGAAATCGCCACCTTGTGCGTGGCGTCTAAGTCCACGTGTGGCTTAGGGGAAATCGCCGCCTTGTGCGTGGCGTCTAGGTCCTTGTGTGGCTTAGAAGGAAACCGCCACCTTGCGCATGGCGTCTAGGTCCTTATGTGGCTTAGGAGTAAATGGCCACCTTGTGTGCATCGTCTAGATCATGGAGAGATCTCGGGGGAGGCTAGTAATAAGATCTAGGAAGAGATACGCTATAGCCGACTGGTCCTTGGTTGAAGGATCGGTAAATTAAAAAGAAGTTTATTTTTATCATAGCCTTGATCTTAAGCTTTATTAAGATCAATTGTTCTTTGTATTCATCACTTGTGAAAATAAAATTTGATTTTCAAATTTCCTCATGATTTTCTAAGTGATTATTTTGGTTGTGTAAAAATCTACTTGTTTATCATTGCAAAATTATCTTAATATTTTAGAAAAATTTCAAAGTAAATATTAGCCCTTATCCACCCCCCCCCCCCCCCCCTCTAAGGGGCCTCAAGATCCAACACTTGGTATCAGAGATAGGTTATTCCAATACGGCTTCACAACTGTGAATAATGGTGCTTCATGATCTCGCATCTTCTAGAGGGGATAAGTTTTATGAAAATGAAAAATCATTATCACCACCTTTATTTATGGGTGAAAATTATAATGGGTGGAAAACTCTTATGGAAAAATTTCTTAAAACTTTGGATATTGAAGTTTGGAATATTACAATTAAAATGCCCCCAATTATTCTAAATAAACATGAAATATTTTTAAATGCCAAATCTATGAATAGTCTATATTGTGTATTTGATCAAAATATTTTCAAACTTATTTATATGCTTCCTACTGCTTTTGAAGTTTGGAAATTTCTTGAGAATAATTATAGTCTTCCTTCCACAGATAATGAACAAGAGCAATTCCTTATGGATCCAAGAGAAAAAACCGATGATGACTCATGCTTGGAGGAAGATCTATCTAAGAGAAAAGAATTTAACGTCACAGTATTTGACTCAAATGATGGCATCACATCAAGCAAAAGAGAAGAGGGAAATTCAACTATGGATGAGGAATGTCAAGAAGATCTCAAAGGAACCTTTGGTTCAAATCTTTCCTCATCCCATAGCAAGGTAAGAAAATCAAAATCTTCTCTTTTTGTAACAAATTCGATTTCTACATTTCGTGTGCTTAAATTTGCTAAACGTAAAATTTCAAAGTTGAAACATGCTAATTCCAAATTACATTTAGAAAATAAAACTTTAAAAGCAAATGCTAAAGTAGAATCTTATATTGATGTTTCAAATTCTCTTTCATGCTCTTTAATTAAAAATGCTAAACCTTGTTTTGATTATAATACTTTTAAAGAAGAACTCAAGGTTTTGGAAAAAGGTCTTTTAACTTCAAAAGAGCATAATGAAAAATTGATAAAAGAAAATGATAATTTAAAGGATAAACTAGAATCATTAAAAATGTTTATTCAAAATTTTTCATATAATAAAAAATCTTTTATTTCTAGTTTATCAAATTATCAAAAGTCTAAAAGCTTAACTTCATATTATAAGAGTATATCTATAAGAAAGTGTGTAAATGAAAATCATCAAAATAAGAACCAATCATTTAAAACATATTGTAACCCACTTTTTCAACATTCAATTCTTAAGAAAGACCATCACTCTTATAAACTCTCAAAGAATCCATACAATAAAATTCATTATGATTATCAACATCAATGTATTTTGAAAAATAATTTGAATAAACATAAATCCCAAATGAATTATTTTTCAAACAACTATCATCACAAAAAGATGTCAAATAATCATAATATGAATTTAAAAGATAAACAACCAAAGTATGAATGGAGGCCCAAAATTAAAAACGAAACACTAACTCCACTTGTAAAGGCCCATTCATCACTCTCTCCCCAAAAGCCAACACGATGTATTTGGATACCCAAAGGAACCATTACACTTGGTCCCCTTTGGATACCTAAATCTCTCATTCACTAGGAATCATTGTATTGCATGAAGTAGAAATAAATTAAAAATGAAATATCATTACTCTACTTCATGATATGCTTAATTGCTTTTTCTTTTGTTTATTTTTTTTTGAGCCAACACACTATTATCACTTTATATATCATGAGATATGACTTTAATTTTAAGCCTAATGTTTAACAAATCAAATTGAACATAAAGACATAATTTTTTTAAGTGTTCTATCTTTTCTTTTTCTATGTTTTATCCTTGTTAAATCCATTGCCTATAAATGTCTTATATTATCATTATAAATTGAATGTTAAATTTGCTAAATTATATTATAAAGACTAATTAAATTACTTTCAAAATTAGATTTAAATGGACATTTAGCGGTCTTAGGCTAAAATATTAAATGCACAACTTATTGCATATTTGTCTATTTTCTTTGTTGCATATGATAGCCCCTATAATGAAAAATCATAATTGAAAAATTACAAAAATGATGAATATGATTTCACACACTCCACCTTGATCTATTAATATCCCATGCTAAAATTCACTATTATCATATATCATAATTCATGATCTATCAAGAATTATCATAAATCAACTATTTCTATCAACCTTAGGATTTATGAAATATATGATGGCGATTGGTATTATAGTTTCACATCTTGTTTAGTGTGTGTGATGTGCATCTCTATTGTTTGCATGAATCTCATCATATTTAGACATTAAAATTAACTTGACATTAACAAGATGAATTCAAATAGAATTGTCTCTTCATTCTAGGTCTATGAAAATTCAAAACTCTATGTTTGAATACATGCGACTCAATTATATATTAGTCCATCTTTACTTAGCTTTGCACCATGTTGTCTTAACTTATCATACTAGCATCATTACTTACCATAGGTAGAAATCAATATCCATGCTAGTTATATCTTGCAATGCTAAAGTAAATTATATTACTAAAATATGAAAATCATAATTTCCTTTGTAGTGATTTTGCATGAATAAAATTTTCTAAATGGATTTAAAATCAACAATCTTCGATATAATTGTTAATCCAAAACTAATCATGCAATTATACCATAGTTCGTATATTTAAGGCTTACATGCTTAGTATATCCATAATCATTAAACCTATGAGATGTGTCTCACAATAGCGAGGGCATAGGATTGTGTGCATTAGAGACCTAACCTCTAAGTCATGTCTTGTCCTTAACCGGGGAGGTTCCAGTGGGGCCTTGCGAGGTACTGGGGGGAAAGAGTGCTAGGTTGAGTGTCGTCTTTTGTATGCATATTGGATTAACACCCCAACCTACGGCATGTGTGCAGCTCCTCATGCCCATCCGTCACTTAGTACGGGGCTAGAGTGTAGTCATATAGTTAAGGTATCTTGATCTTAGATATACTTATATTACATTCTTTGCATGAACATCATCTCACTCTTTATACTCAAATCATGCATATTTGTTTTTATTCTAACATTGCATCTTGTGTTTGCATATTTTATTATTTTGAGCTTTAATGATTTTACAAAACAAAAGTATTTGAGAAATCACTAAAAACATGCTAAAAGAGCCTTCAAATCTAATCAATATACTCTGAAATTTCAACTGATGGAAGGTCTCTTTATAATACACATGAATTGTGAAAAATGTTTTTCAAAATATCAAAATTTAGTGTTCTGTCTCGGCGTTAAGAAGCTAACGCCTAGCGTTAGCTCCTTTGCTCCATTTTTTTGTTTTGAATAATTTCTGGTATTGTTTTAATGTTATGTGTGTTTTTATTTCTCTGTTTGTAAAAGGTTTTCTATCTTTTTATTTCCGTTAAAACAAAATTTTATTTCTTTTAAAAAAAAATATGTATTTTCTCATGCATTATTTTGGGATTATTTCTCTAGCATAGAATATCATTTACTGATAGGGCTAAAAAGACTTCTATGTTTTCCTAAAAATATTTAAATGTGAATATTTAAAAAAAAATACAAAATTATAAAACAATTTCAAAGAATAAAATTTTTTTTTCTCTTTATGTGTGACTATTGTTTTGTACTTATATAAAAATTAAAAAATTTAAAAAATTGATTGTTATTCATTGTCATTGTCAAGGATGATTAATTATATCAATTAAAGATTAAATACAATGTTTAATTTAACTTTCAAGTTTCTTAAAAAACATTGTTTTGTATTTGTCATGCCTTGAAAATTATCTTGTTATGTGCAATGAAATTAATTATAGACAAACATGCGTAGATACGCTTAGCATGCCTCTAAGTATGAGTAATGTATTATGTTTGATAATGATTCATTCACTCACTTATTTTTGATAACTTACATGTGTTTACAATCTTATTCTTGCATGATTGTATAATGTAATAACATAAGTAATTAAATGCTTAAATAGATTACCTACACAACATTGAATTGGTTATTATAATTCTTTGTCTTTCATGCACTTATTCTTAAGAGAAATGCGGTTTCAAATTCAAATGCTATGTTTGCAAAACAAGTGAATTAGGAGTCCTTGCTCATAAAAATTAAAATTAAATAATAATAAATGACAAGGAAAACTCCACCAACCACTACTCACCCTCCTGATAAGTCTTAATGAGCATTGTGAGGTTGAGCACCTTGGCTAAGAATTGTAAAGTGTCTTGTAGCAAACAATTTATGCACCACTTCTCTTAGTACACCGGATCACAAAAATGGAAATAAAGCTAAAAAATATAAAAGTGATCCTCAAGCACTACTTTGCACCCTGATAAGTCTTAATAAGCATTGTGTGTGCAGATCACCTTGATAGTTGTACTCTTTATTTATATGCATTAAAATATTGTGGAAGTAATAGTATTTGTGTATTTTAATGTTGTGTTAATTCATTATATATGTCATGTGTTTTTGATTGATTCACTTGTATACTTTATCAAAACACTATTTTGTACACATTATTATCTTTCATAAAACTTATACTCATGAGAATTGGATCCTAATGCTCATCTACTCAACTCTCTACAAACTTAAGTAAATGCACTAGATAACAAAACATGATCGCTACAATGTTTATGTTTACTTGAAATGCAAATTTTATTACATTGTAGTTTTTGTATCTTTTCTTAATATTATGAAATCATGCTTGCAATTTAATCTTAATTGAATAGCATCCATTCAATCTTTAACTCAAACATCAACTTTTTAAATTTAAAACTCATTATCCTTTATATGATTTTATCTTTTAAAATGATATTTATGTTTAAGAGTGCTTATTATATTCTTTTGCTAAGTTTACCATTTATGCTCATTCATGTCTATTATTCTTAACACCGTGGTATTCTTTTCAACAAGTGGTATCTTAAAATAGAATGCTTACTTTATCATGTCAGCTATGTTGCTTACTACTATATATTCCATCATGCTTATATTTTTCTTAACAAGTAGTATTTAACAAGGTTTTGATTGCATCCTATTTTTCTTCTCGACATAGAACATATTACCCCTTATTGCACACTCTCACTTAAACATTCTTTTGATACTACCAAAAGGGGAGAATAAATTACATAAATCTATTATTTAGGTGGAGTACATTATAATGATTTCAAACTCAAAGAAAGTGTCTATGTATGGGGAGTGTCTATAAGAGGTGAATTCATTATGTTATTGCTCGATCATGACTATTCTTCCAATAAGTTATCCCTAATCAATCTTAAAGGTATACACTCATCCCTACCCACTTTTGCTAATAACAAAAGGGGGAGAATAAATTGAGAAATCTAGTGGAATAGATATTTAGGGGGAGTAAAATATATAAGGAACACTTATGTAGGGGGAGACTTTGTATAGGAAGAGTATGTCAGCCTTTGTGCTTTAAATCTATCATGCTATAAACTTGTTATTCATACATATCTTTTACTGCACTTATCTATAAACATAAATGTTCACTCACTAATTTCTCATATAGGTATTTGTTATTATCAAAAGAGGGAGATTGTCGAAGCTTGCATTTCGCATCTCTTGGTTTGAGAATAACAAATACCATGATATATTTGATCTAGTATTTTGTGTGTTTATAGTGTCCAGGTTGTATAGGTTGAATGAGGAGACAAGTACTCGTTCATGGGCATGATCCAAGAGTGTGTACACTTTAGAAAAAGAAAAAAGGATGAGTTTTGTGTGCTGATCTTAAAATGACCATAATGTTGGAACAACCCTATTACTGATTTGGGCTAGGATCACTATCTATTTATTAGGACCAAGTTGACCCCAATGTATAGTCTTAAGGGTCAAGGTTTTAGGCTGATAGAACTAAGGAAAAGATTCAGTTTCTGTGTTCGACGAACTCAATACTGTGTTCGACGAAATGCTTTCTGCGTTCGACGAACGTCTTGCATTCTGCGTTCGACGAATGGCTTGCTTCAATCTTGGAGTCTCAGCGGCTCAGCGGTTCTGCGTTCGACAACCTCATTCTACGTTCGACAAACTCCTCTCTGCGTTCGACAAAATGCTCTCAGCGGTCGACGAAAGCTCATCTCAGCAGTTGTTGAACCTCGTCTCAGCGGTTGACCTCGTCTCAGCGGTTGACCAAGCCTCAGCGGTTGACCAAGTCTCAGCGTTCGACGAACCTCCCAGTCTCAGCTTTCGACGAACTCAGCTCTGCGTTCGAAGAATTAATATCAGATGTTCAGATCGACGAAAGTATTTTCTCAGCTCGACGAACTTAGTTCTCCAGCCAGGCCAGCAGATAAGTTCTCTCAGTTCGACAAACTCCAGCGTCCGTTCGACGAACTCAGTCTGCATTCGATGAATATCTTCAGGTCTACGAACTCATCTCTGAGATCGACGAATCCAATTCTGTTCGACGAACTTGTTTCTCAGTTCGACGAAAATTTCTCTACAACAGATTTATTTCAGAAGATTAGTTATAATATTCTCTGAACACAGATCTTTCAGCAACGACTCTATTATTCCAGATAAATCATGGATTATATCCTTCCTTTTTATATTATTCCTTTCCATTCTCTTCCCGAGAAAATAGTCATTTGGCGGAATAGGATATCATTAATTATAAAGGAAAAGGAATTAAAGCCTTGCGTGCAGTTCCAAGGAAATATTAAATGCAGATTATTTTATTCCTTATTATGTTGATTTGAATTTCAAATCAGAGACATATTGTAAAAGAAAAAGGAAGAAGATACACAGTTTTAACGACATCATTTACAGGAACTCAATAACAGAAAGTTGTCGATAGAGAAGAATACCATTCTTCAGAAGGTTACAGGAAGAAAAAGAAGAAAAAAAGTTTTACAGATCATCTTCATCTTCTTCCTCAAGCAGCACTCATACACTGAGAACTTCAACACAAATGATCCTCTCAGTTTCTGCTGCAAGATCAGATCTTCAAAGAGCAACAATAATCTGAGGAACTTATTCTCTCAGATTCATCAGCTACAGGAAGATCAGTACACTCAAGAGAAAGCTCCAGTCATCTACTGTCAAACATTTTATATCAGACAGGGGGAGCTTTACAACAACATTCCACCAGAGTCTTCTCTTAGAATATTGACAGAGAAGAACATCTAAACCCTTCTTATCTCATCTTGTACAGGGTTATAACTCCCTTCAAAAGTTAACCCATTGGTGGTAGGGCACCTGATCAAAAACCTGTGGTTTGGTTAGAGCACTTGATCAAAAGTTCCTTGGTGTTTTGGGCACCTCATCAAAACCCTATTGGTGATAGGGCACCTAATCAAAAACCTAGTGGAATCCTACCAAGGGTGGTAGAAGAGTAGACGTACCCAGGTTTATTGGGGAACTACTATAAAATCCTTGTGTCCTCTGTGTTTTGTTTATTTTTTTGTATTGTGTTGTGTGCTCTCTTTGTGTTTGTTTTTATTACTCATTCAATACACATATAAGTATCACTATTTTAATTCCGCTATAAAAATAAGTGAAAAACTTTTAATACTCTATTCACCCCCCCCCCCCCCCATCCTCTAGAGTAAATCTAAGATCTAACCTCACTTTCAATTGTTATCAGAGATAGGTTGATTGTATACAAGCTAACATCTGAATCAAAAGATCAATTAGATCTTAAATTTATTTTAGAGTTTTCTTTTCTAATAACTCATGGCACAAAATAAAGAATATTCAAGCACAAGACCTCCTATGTGCAATCTAAGTAAGTTTGCACTATGGAAGGCAAGGATCAGATTGTACATGAATTCTATTGACGAAGATATTTTTAATGTTATTTTGACAGGACCTCCAACACCTACAGCAGCAAAAAGTGCTGAAACCACAACAACAAACAATGTTATTCCACCACCTGAGTGGACAGATGCACAGAAGAAGCAGAGAAGTGCAGATGCCAAAGCTATGAATATTTTGGCACAAACAATGTCTGGTGACATTTTCTAAAGAGTTGTGGAATGCACTTCAGCAAGGGAAATCTGGATGTCACTCAACAATATGGTTGAAGGATCAGCAGATGAGAGAAAAGACAGAAGATCTCACCTTATCTCTCAATATGAGAATTTCAAGAAGGGAGAAAATGAAACAGTAGCTGATATGTATAATATGCTCAGCCTCATAATCAATGAGCTGAAGACTTTAGACAAAGTGATCTCCATCACTGAGGTCAATGATAAGATCCTTACGTGCTTTCCCAACACATGGGAATCTAGGATCTGGCCAATCAAGGAAGCCAGGCGCCTTAATGAGATCTCCACTGAGAGCTTGTTAGGCAAACTCAAATCCTATGAGCAGCTTATCAAATCCAGAGAAGTTGAACAATCCACCTCATCTCCAGCATCCAAGAAGGAGAAAAGTATAACATTCCAAGCTACTGAAGAAGAAGAAAAAGCTTCAGGAGAAGTGAAGTTCATGAGCCTTCTAGCCAAAAGGTTCTACAAGATGGCTAGAAAGGACTTCAGAAAGAAGGATTCCAGATCAAGAGAAAAGCCAACGTATGACAAATCAAGTTCTAAAGAAATTATTTGTTTTGGCTGCAGGAAACCTGGACACATTCTGCCTGAGTGTCCAGAGAACCAAAAGAAGGAGAAGAGAAAAGAGAAAGAAGAGAAAAGGCACCCCAGCAAGTATTCCTCCCACAAACACAAGCATAAGGAAGAGGATTTGTAGCTGAAACATGGAGTGAAACAGAATCAGAATCATCATCCAGCTCATCTGAAGATGAAGAAAAATCAAATGAGAATGACCAATGTTTGATGGCAATATATGACTCAAACAGTGAGTCAAAATATGCATCATCATCCAGCTCCAGTGATGATGAAGAAGAAAGGAACTTATGCATGATGGCTATTAATGCCTCAACAAGTAATTCAGAAGAATCAGAATCAGAGTCTGACAATGATGCTGATCAGGTAATCTATAATTTTGATTTCAATTCAATTGAATTCAAAGATGAATTCAAAGTTCTTTGCTTAGACTTAATCAAATCTGAGAAGGAAATAATCTCTCTCAGAAATAAGTTGGCTGAAATGAACCAACTCAGTGAAGAAAATGCTAATCTTAAGAAAGATTTGGCTGCCTCCAGAGAACATATTATTCTCATTGAGTTCAAGTTATCTGAGGCTAAGAAATTTGAAGAATCCCTAAATGGGAGAAGTATCAAACTGATGGACATCACAAGCACAGTAAATGCCAGATTAAGTGGCAAACTGGGCTTGGGTGCATCATCAAGTGAGCCACCTCTTATTAAGAAGAACATACTTTCTACACCAATAAAATTCATTTCTGCCAAGGGCAAAGAGGCTGTAGAAGTAAATGAAAACATTTCAAGCAAGGCTGTTAAGAATTCAAAAATTCAGCAGAATTCGTCGAACGGAGCTCGACGAAAGCAGTTCATTTCGTCGAATGGAGATCGACGAACTCTGAAGCCAAAATTTCAGTATAGTTATTATTCGAACGGCGCTCGACGAAAGCACTTCACTTCGTCGAACGGCGATCGACGAACTCAGCCCAGTTCGTCGAACGGAAACTATACAGAAAAACTAAAGAATTTTTATTCTTCACATACTTTCAATCCTTTCACTGAATGGATAATTCCTCCAAGGAGATATCTGTTGAAATTATTGAAGTGGAAGTGGAGGAGGCTTTTGGACCTGGGCGGTCTGGGAGGAGACCGAGCGGTCTGGCGTGACCGCACGGTCTGGCGGTCTGACAATGGCGGTCTGTTCTATTGGTCAGTTGCAGCTTCCGGGGTTGACCGCTGGTCTGGTCCAAGGGCTGCTGGAGGAGGTCGTGCGGTCTGGCTGTGACCGCATGACGGCTGATCATCCTCAGGGTCGCGCGGTCTGTCTCTGACCGCGTGACAAATTGTTCTCTTCAAGGACGTGTCGGTCTGGCGTGACCGCTCGGGTTGGCTCTTGAATCCGGTCTGGTGGCTTTCCAGAGGGTTCTGAAGGAGTTCGCGGACTAAGTCATTCTTAGTCGCGCGGTCTCAGTTCGCGGTCTCAGAAGGAGACCAGGAGGGCGAGCTGGCTGTGTTTGCGGTCTCAGGCGAACACAGGTGGTGGGTGACTTCTAGGCGGTCTGGCGATCTCCGTGTGGAGTCGTGTTCAGACCAAGGGAGTTGCGATCTCCCGCGGTCTGGAGTGAAGTCGGCGCTCACCAAAATGAAGCAGGAGGGTTGCAGTGATCGCGCGGGTTGACCGGTAAGGTCGCGCGATCTGATGGGTGGTGACTCTATCTCATAGGGTGGTGACTGGATCAGGTCTCACGCCTATAAATAGGGAGCCACTGTTGCAACAACAAGAACACACCAAGTGTAAGCTGAGTTCGCGTCTTTCTTGCGGTCTGTGTTTTCTGACCGGGCGGTCTCTGATCGAATTCTTCTTGTGCAGCTTCTGCGGATAGTGCGGGCAGCAGCGATCACCTCTTCCTCTGAAAGTGTTCGGGCGGTCTGCGGCTTGGAGTTGTGTTGCTGGAGTTTGGGAAGATCAGGAGGTCGAAAGAAGGGAGCAGTCTGTGCAGCGGTTTGGTGGTGGTCTGAGGTCGGCAGGGTGTTGCGGTCTAGCAACAGGAGTTCGCGCGGTCTGTGTAAGAGAGGTCGCGCGGGTTGTGCGGTCTGAAGTCTTTCAGTATTCTTCTCTGTATTGGTTCTGGAGTGTTGTGCTGACGAAATCATGTCTCGTCAAGCATGTCTTGCCCTGTAACTGAAGTTAGAAAATCAATAAAGATCAATTGTTTGCCCCAAATTGTTTCTGGTTGTTTTTGGCTTGTAACTCTAGTTGTTATTCCTGCTTGCTCTCACAAGGTCCGGAAAATTTCACATGGTATCAGAGCTAGGTTGGAGTTGAAAGAGCAGTGAATAACTTAGAGTAGCCATCGCCTTTGTGGAGAAGGAACCAGAGGGAAAACAATGGAAGGCGGATTTGCAAGGGGTCTTGGTATTGAGATGCTTACATCGACTAACTTCAAGAAGTGGAAGTCGTGTATGCAGAGCTATCTTCTGGGTGAGGACCTCTGGGAGGTGGTAGGAGGAGATGAAACAGAAGAGGTGAAGGCAGTAGAAGGAGGTGATAATGGTCCGGCTGTGAGGGCGTGGAGAAAGACCAATGCTAAAGCCGAGTTCACCTTGAAGCGTGCCATTTCACCAGAACTATTTGATCACATCTTAGGGTGTGGATCAGCTGCCGAAATCTGGAGAGCCCTGGATGGGCTGTTTAACAAGAAGAATGTGGCGAGGCTGCAGTTCTTGGAGAATGAGCTGGCAAGGTCGGCTCAGGGTGATCTTTCTATCTCAAACTTCTTTCTGAAGATGAAAAACCTCTGCGCTGAGATATCAGCACTGGATCCTGATGAGCCTATCTCTGAGGCGAAGCTGAAGAGGCACATCATCCGCGGCCTGCGGAAGGAATATGTTGCCTTTGTGACGTAAGTGCAGGGATGGGCAAATCAGCCGTCTCTGCTAGAGCTGGAGAATCTGCTAGCTTCGCAGGAAAGTCTGGCAAGGCAGATGGCGGGAGTGTCAGTGACTGGGGGAGACGGCGAGGTGCTCTTCTCAGGGAAAAAGAAGAAGTGGGAGAAGAAGAAAAAGATTGCGGGAGGCTATGGGCCTTCAACTTCTGGGCAGCAAGAAAGGGGGTATGCTCCCAAAGCTGACGGGAAGAAGAAGGGGGAAGGTCCGAGATGCTTCAAGTGCGGGAAGGTTGGGCACTTCAAGAAGGAATGCCCAGTTGTTACTCAATCGGGGCATGTTGCTGGAAAGGTGGAAGTGGAGGCCAGGCACATTGATGGAGGATGGGGAGGAGCCTTCTCGGCTTCGGTTGAAGCCTCGGCTACTATCAACTATCAAGAAGACTGGATCGTGGACTCGGGGTGTGGTCATCACCTCACCGGAGATGAGTCGAAGCTTTCATCAGCACAACCCTATACAGGTAACAATGCTATCATCACCGCTGATAATACTGTGCATCCAGTCGAGAAGGTGGGGGTTGTTTCTTTGGGCAGTGATAGAGGGCCACTTACCTTGAAGAGTGTCTATCATGTGCCCGGGATGAAGAAAAACCTCTTCTCCGTGACCAACGCTGTTGACGCTGGGTATCACGTTCTGTTCGGCCCGACAGAAGTGAAATTTCTGCGAAATGTAGAGGTCGTAAAGGCCGAGGTCGTCCATGTCGGGAGACGGGCAAAGGACTTGTTTGTTTTATCAACAAGTTCCTACGTCGACAAGATGAAGACGAATGATGGTGCCGTGATATGGCATGAGAGGTTGGGGCACGTAGGGATGGACAAGCTGAAAGCTATGGCGGTGAGAGGTCTGGTCAAGGGCCTGCCAAGTCTATCCTCCTACGGAGAAGGTCATGTTTGCGCGGGATGTCAGTTCGGCAAGTCTCATCGACTACCGTTTGACAAGTCACAGACAAGGAATAGTGTGCCGTTGGAGTGCATCCATGGTGACTTGATGGGACCAACTGCTACCCCAAGCCTCGGAGGCAGCAGGTATATGCTGGTGTTGATCGATGATTACACCAGATATGTCTGGGTATATTTCCTGAAGGAGAAGGCGGAAGCGTTTGCCAAGTTTGTGGAGTTCAAGGAGCTCGTGGAAGGTCGGCTGAATCTGCGGATCAAGAAGCTGAGGACGGACAACGGAGGAGAGTTCACCTCTGCTGAGTTCTCCAGTTTTTGCAGGAAGGCAGGCATCCGGAGGGAGCTTACTTGTGCACATACTCCACAGCAGAACGGTGTTGCAGAGCGGAAGATCCGTCATCTGACGGAGACCTGCAAGTGTTGGCTGCATGCCAAGAGTATCCCAAAGTCCTTCTGGGCGGAGGGAATGTCTTGTGCTGCTTACGTCATCAACAGGATGCCTCTGAGCCCCATCAACATGTTGACCCCGCATGAGATGATGTTCAAGGAGAAGCCAAGTGTGGCACACCTTAGGGTGTTCGGTTCCACCTGTTACGTGCACATCCCTGATGCTCTTCGGACAAAGCTAGAAGCGAAGGCTAGGAAGCTAGTCTTTGTGGGATACGATGAGAGGAAGAAAGGGTGGAAGTGCATGGACCCGGAGACGCGGAGATTTGTTGTATCTCGCGACGTCGTGTTCGATGAGGTGACATCTTACAGGGGGTCCTCTGGAGTGGAGTTACCAGAGAGCAGGGTGGAGGAGCCGGAGCAAGCTGTGGAAAATCTTCAGGTGGAGCTACCTGTGTCACCAGGTGGTCCATCGCCTTCTAGTTCTGAGACGGGAGCTTCTGGTTCAGGGAGCAGGGGGAGCAATGCTCCTAGCACGTCTGGAAGGGGAGCTAGGGAAGAAGCAGCTGAAGATGATGCGGTTCAGGGGAAGGAGCTGAGGAGATCGAAGCGAGCGATCATCGCCCCTGATCGCTATACAGGAGGAAACACCGTGAGCTTTGTCTCATGTTTCTTCGCTGGTCCCTTAGATGAGAGGGAACCGTCAAGCTTTGAGAAGGCCCAAGGTGTGAAGGAGTGGGATGTTGCGATGCAAGAAGAGATGGCAGCTCTCGAGAAGAATGAGACCTGGTCTCTTGTGCCCAAGCCGAAGGGCATCGCTCCTGTGACATGCAAGTGGGTCTACAAGCTGAAGAAGAAAGCTGACGGCAGTATCGAGCGTTACAAGGCTCGTCTTGTAGCTCGGGGGTTCTCGCAGCAATACGGTGAAGACTATGATGAGACATTCAGTCCGGTGGCAAAAATGACTTCAGTTCGGTTCATCATTGCCTTGGCGGCGTTCAGTGGATGGGAGATTTGGCAGCTCGACGTCAAGAACGCTTTCTTGTACGGCGAGATTGACAAGGACATCTTCATGGTCCAGCCACCAGGTTTTGTGTCTGAAGATTTTCCGGAGCATGTCTGCAAGCTGAAGAAGGCCCTGTATGGGTTGAAGCAAGCGCCGAGGGCGTGGTACGGGAAGATCGCAGAATATCTCCTATTCTGTGGATTTGTTGCTTCAGACTCAGACTCGAGCTTGTTCGTCAAGAAGAGCGGGGAGCTTCAGGTCATCGTGCTGCTATATGTTGACGATATGATCGTAACGGGGAACTCGAAGGAGGAAGTAGCGCAGCTTCGGGCCGAGCTGTCTATCAGGTTCGAGATGAAGGACTTAGGTGAACTTCACCATTTCCTTGGACTCGAGGTGCAGAGGAAGGAAGGTGGAGTGCTGGTGACCCAAGCCGGATATGCGGAGCGGATCGTGGAACGATTCGGCATGAAGGAAGGGAAGTGCACTTCCACACCTCTGGAGAAGGCTATGAAGCTTCGGAAGGATGAGGGAAGGATCATACAAGATCCGTTGGTGTTCCGAGCTCTAGTTGGGAGCTTAATCTATCTGACGATCACGAGGCCGGACATTGCATATGCAGTGGGCAGGGTGAGTCGGTTTATGGCGGAACCACGAGTACCTCATCTGCTAGCGGCCAAGAACATTCTGAAGTATGTCAAGGCGACCTCGGACATGGGTCTCTTATACAGGAAGGATGCGGGCTTCGAGGTGCATGGATACATGGATGCCGATTACGGGGGAGATTCGGATGATCGAAAGTCGACATCTGGATTCGTCTTCATGGCGGGCCCTACGGCTATATCATGGTGCAGCAAGAAGCAGGATTCCGTGTCAGTCTCTACTACGGAAGCGGAATACAAGGCTTCGGCCTTGGCAGCTCAGGAAGCCATCTGGCTTAGGAGGTTGGTAGGAGACGTCCATAAGGAGGTTCGGGAGCCGACTCTGCTACGCGGTGACAACGAGAGTGCTCTCAAACTGGTAACCAATCCAGTTTGTCACGCGAGGACCAAGCATATTGAGATCGAGCATCACTTCATACGGGAGAAGGTGCTGGAGGGATCTCTTTCGGTCGAGCATGTGCGAAGTGCGGACAATGTCGCAGACATCTTCACAAAGGCGCTGGCAAAGGGGCCGTTCACACGGCTAAGGGAGCTACTTGGGCTAGTTTCCACTTCCCACTTCAAGGGGGAGTGTTGAAATTATTGAAGTGGAAGTGGAGGAGGCTTTTGGACCTGGGCGGTCTGGGAGGAGACCGAGCGGTCTGGCGTGACCGCACGGTCTGGCGGTCTGACAATGGCGGTCTGTTCTATTGGTCAGTTGCAGCTTCCGGGGTTGACCGCTGGTCTGGTCCAAGGGCTGCTGGAGGAGGTCGTGCGGTCTGGCTGTGACCGCATGACGGCTGATCATCCTCAGGGTCGCGCGGTCTGTCTCTGACCGCGTGACAAATTGTTCTCTTCAAGGACGTGTCGGTCTGGCGTGACCGCTCGGGTTGGCTCTTGAATCCGGTCTGGTGGCTTTCCAGAGGGTTCTGAAGGAGTTCGCGGACTAAGTCATTCTTAGTCGCGCGGTCTCAGTTCGCGGTCTCAGAAGGAGACCAGGAGGGCGAGCTGGCTGTGTTTGCGGTCTCAGGCGAACACAGGTGGTGGGTGACTTCTAGGCGGTCTGGCGATCTCCGTGTGGAGTCGTGTTCAGACCAAGGGAGTTGCGATCTCCCGCGGTCTGGAGTGAAGTCGGCGCTCACCAAAATGAAGCAGGAGGGTTGCAGTGATCGCGCGGGTTGACCGGTAAGGTCGCGCGATCTGATGGGTGGTGACTCTATCTCATAGGGTGGTGACTGGATCAGGTCTCACGCCTATAAATAGGGAGCCACTGTTGCAACAACAAGAACACACCAAGTGTAAGCTGAGTTCGCGTCTTTCTTGCGGTCTGTGTTTTCTGACCGGGCGGTCTCTGATCGAATTCTTCTTGTGCAGCTTCTGCGGATAGTGCGGGCAGCAGCGATCACCTCTTCCTCTGAAAGTGTTCGGGCGGTCTGCGGCTTGGAGTTGTGTTGCTGGAGTTTGGGAAGATCAGGAGGTCGAAAGAAGGGAGCAGTCTGTGCAGCGGTTTGGTGGTGGTCTGAGGTCGGCAGGGTGTTGCGGTCTAGCAACAGGAGTTCGCGCGGTCTGTGTAAGAGAGGTCGCGCGGGTTGTGCGGTCTGAAGTCTTTCAGTATTCTTCTCTGTATTGGTTCTGGAGTGTTGTGCTGACGAAATCATGTCTCGTCAAGCATGTCTTGCCCTGTAACTGAAGTTAGAAAATCAATAAAGATCAATTGTTTGCCCCAAATTGTTTCTGGTTGTTTTTGGCTTGTAACTCTAGTTGTTATTCCTGCTTGCTCTCACAAGGTCCGGAAAATTTCACAATATCATCCACAAGGTTATAAGGATCAGCCTGAGATGTCTTTCATTTCAAATTTTTATGGAAAAACAAAAGGACCCAAAGTAGTCTGGGTCAAGAACATCTAATGTATCAAATAAGGAGAGGAACACCACCTCTACCAGAGACATTTTACAGGTACATGATCACTATCTCAAGCAGTCATTTCTTCCAAGATATTCTTCAATTGTTTGAAGAATAACAACTTAAGAAGTCATTGACCACCAGGATCAAACTCATTTTTCTTTTGATATCAGAGACCTCAACTGATATCAGAGGACTTTCAATTGCGATGAAACTAATAGTTACAGAAATAAAAGAATGGGTTTACACTCTCAACACAGAGAATGCAAATGAAATTGCAAGCTCAATATCAGAAAACCAGGACTTTCAATTGGTGTCAGAATCAAACTCCCAGTAACAGAAATAAAGGAATGAGTACACATCCTTAAGACAAAGAATGCAACAACATTATTAAAACAAATTTCTGGAAATCAGATTGCATCCTTCCCTTCCTCCTCATCCATCCCTTCTTCTAGGGGCCTAGCTTCAGGCCTTCTTGAAAACTAGGCAGGAGGAGAAGTTCTATGAAGAAGCTCTATATGATGCAGTTTTTGCTAAGGGGGAGATGTTCTATGAACTAGGCAAAGGGAGATAGTTTCAATGGGAGAAGCTTTATAAAGAACCTCCAGTCTCAGGGGGAGATGCTCTCAGGGGGAGATGCTTTCAGAAAAGGGAAGATGACTTATGAACAAGCTTCACATAATGCAATTTCAGATGCAGTGTTTGCTCCAGCTTAATGCAGATTCAGATACAGCTTTTGATGTAGAAGAAGCAACAGTGACAGATTCAGATAATCAATTTTTGCTACAGCTCAGAGAATCAAATCCAAAGCAGAAGATTTTGAAAAGTAGAATTCAGAAAGACAAAAGGTTCTTTTTATTAGTTTTATTTTCAATGTAAAATTTCAAAACTCAGAGTATCATATTTTATATCTGATGAAATATTTAAAATCTATCAGATATATATGCTCTGTTGTTTTGTTGTTTGCTTTATTATTCAAATTTTGTCAAATAGTGTCCTAACCCAAATAGGGGGAGATTGTTGGAACAACCCTAATACTTATTTTTGCTAGGATCACTATCTGTTTATTATGACCAAGTTGACCCCAATGTAGTCTTAAGGGTCAAGGTTTTAGGCTGATAGAACTAAGGAAAAGATTCAGTTTCTGCGTTCGACGAACTCAATACTGCGTTTGACGAAATGCTTTCTGCGTTCGACGAACGTCTTGCATTCTGCATTCGACGAACGGCTTGCTTCAATCTCAGCGTCTCAGCGGCTCAGCGGTTCTGCGTTTGACGACCTCATTCTGCGTTCGATGAACTCCTCTCTGCGTTCGACGAAATGCTCTCAGCGGTCGACGAAAGCTCGTCTCAGCGGATGTTGAACCTCGTCTCAGCGGCTGACCTCGTCTCAGCGGTTGACCAAGTCTCAGCATTCGACGAACCTCCCAGTCTCATCGTTCAATGAACTCAGTGCGTTCAAAGAATAAGTATCATATGTTCATATCGATGAAAGTATTTTCTCAGCTCGATGAACTTAGTTCTCCAGCCAGGCCAGCAGATAAGTTCTCTCAGTTCGATGAACTCCAGCGTCCGTTCGACGAACTCAGTCTGCGTTCGACGAATATCTTCAGGTCGACGAACTCATCTCTGAGATCGATGAATCCAATTCTGTTCGACGATCTTGTTTCTCAAATCGACGAAAATTTCTCTACAGCAGATTTATTTCAGAAGATCAGTTATAATATTCTCTGAACACAGATCTTTCAGCAACGACTATATTATTCAAGATAAGTCAAGAATTATATCCTTCCTTTTTATATTATTCCTTTCCATTCTCTTCCCGAGAAAATAGCCGTTTGGCGAAAAAGGATATCATTAATTAAAAAGGAAAAGGAATTAAAGTCTTGCGTGCAGTTCCAAGGAAATATTAAATGCAAATTATTTTATTCCTTATTCTGTTGATTCGAATTTCAAATCAGAGACATATTGTAAAAGAAAAAGGAAGAAGATACACAGTTTTCATGACAGCAATTACAGGAACACAATAATAGAAAGTTGTCGACAGAGAAGAATACCATTCTTCAGAAGGTTACGGGAAGAAAAAGAAGAAAAAAAGTTTTACAGATCATCTTCATCTTCTTCCTCAAGTAGCACTCATATACTGAGAACTTCAACACAAATCATCCTCTCAGTTTCTGCTATAAGATCAGATCTTCAAAGAGCAACAATAATCTGAGGAACTTATTCTCTCAGATTCATCAGCTACAGGAAGATCGATACATTCAAGAGAAAGCTTTAGCCATCTACTGTCAAACATTTTATATCAGACAGGGGGAGCATTACAACAACATTGCACTAGAGTCTTCTCTCAGAACATTGACAGAGAAGAACATCTAAACCCTTCTTATCTCATCTTGTACAGTGTTATAACTCCCTTCAATAGTTAACCCCTTGGTGGCAGGGCACCTGATCAAAAACCTGTAGTTTGGTTAGAGCACCTGATCAAAAGCTCCTTGGTGTTTTGGGCACCTGATTAAAACCCCATTGGTGATAGGGCACCTGATCAAAAACCTAGTGGAATCCTACCAAGGGTGGTAGAAGAGTAGACGTACCCAGGTTTATTGGGGAACTACTATAAAATCCTTGTGTCCTCCGTGTTGTGTTTATTTTTCTGTATTGTGATGTGTGCTCTCTTTGTGCTTGTTTTTATTACTCACTCAATACACATATAAGTATCACTATTTTAATTCCACTATAAAAATAAGTGAAAAATTTTTAATACTCTATTCACCCCCCCCCCCTCTAGAGTAAATCTAAAATCTAACCTCACTTTCACATAACTTTCAATGCAGGAAGAGTTACAGAATGGTCGACCCCATTTCGGAGATGAGAACGACTCCATTTATAGTTTGGAGAAGTTTCGGATGGCAAAAATGAAGAGGAGCTATCGGATTCCAACATCTAGATGTCAGAATCCGACAACGAAAATGATGTCAGCATGACGACGGGTATGTTCCACACGATTTGCACGAAGAACAGTTATATCCACTATCAGAATTCCGACATCGATGTCGTCGACGACAGATCCACAACCGTCAAATTTCGTAGAAACATCACATTCATGGGACACGCGGAAGCCGGAGAAGATAATGCTGGCGGACGACATCTAGATATCGGATTTCGACAGCGAAAAATATAAATTGGTTCGTTTTTCTGTGGAGAATAGTTTTTCCATTATCTGGAGTACCTATACCCGAGTGCATTCTGTCTAGAGAGCTCCAGAACTCCGAGAACTCCCATTTTGGCAAGAACGTTCAAGAGCAAAGAAGAGATGGTCCGTGCGCAGTATCTCAGGCAATCTTTGCAAGGATTCGATGTCGTCTCAGAGCTTCACATTTAGGGAGTTTCATATCTGAATTTCTATTTTGTATTTTATCTTATCATTTTGTAATCGGAGGAGGAAATCGCCGCTTTGTGCGTGGCGTCTAAGTCTGTGTGTGGCTTAGGGGAAATCGCCGCCTTGCGCGTGGCGTCTAGGTCCTTGTGTGGCTTAGGAGGAAACTGTCGCCTTGCGCGTGGCGTGTAGGTCCTTGTGTGGCTTAGGAGTAAATCACCGCCTTGTGTGCAGCGTCTAGATCATGGAGAGATCTAGGGGGAGGCTATTAGTAAGATCTAGGAAGAGATACGCTATAGCTGGCCGGTCCTTGGTTGAAGGACTGGTAAATTAAAAAGAAGTTTATTTTTATCATAGCCTTGATCTTAAGCCTTAGTAAGATCAATTGTTCTTTGTATTAACCACTCGTGAAAATAAAATTTGATTTCCAAATTTCCTCATAATTTTCTAAGTGATTATTTTGGTTGTGTAAAAATCTACTTGTTTATCATTGCAAATTATCTTAATATTTTAGAAAAATTTCAAAGTAAATATTATCCCTTATTCACCCCCTCTAAGGGCGCCGCAAGATCCAACAGTCTTCTGCCTCATGGCATCTGTTTTCTGCATGAAGAATTGTAATTGGGCAACGGTTCTCTTTGTCAAAATAAAAAAAAGTCTTCTCGCTCCAAACTATGCAAGAATTCTTTCCCTGTACTTGAACCATGTATATACTGAAGTGTTTGACATGTCGAAGGGTGCAGTTATTCATCACCTAACAAAGTTAGATGTCTCCACTATTCAAAGATGGGACATCAGGATTCAGAAGCCAGTGGATGCTGGTGCAAAACCCTAGGGGGAGCCTGCTCCTTCTGTAGCTGGTGGCAATCAACATATTTCTCCAGCTCCCCTCCCTGCTTCACAGCCTGCAGGTGATCCCACTGTTCAACCCCTGAATACAGTTTCAACCTCAACTGCTCCAGAAGTACCAGAAGTTTCTGCTAGAAATTCCATTCCATCCACTACAGCTGCAGATTCAGTTAGTACTCCTCCAGTTCAAGATCCTGAAAATGTAAATGCTGATACTGTCAGTACTCCTCCTCCAGAAAGTGTTCCTGAAGTAGTGATGGTAGATACAGTACCTGATGCAGAAAAAAAATGATCATGCAGAGAAAAGCCCAAATGTCCTTATGGGAGGATCAGGTGCTGATCTTGATTTTGTTGATAGTGATGACTCAGTGCATGGGCACTCTCCTCCCCCAACTGACATTGAGGGGGAGAAGGAGTTTGGTGGTTCTGAATAGAATATTGAACATCTAGTATCCTCTTTTGAGAAAGGCAAGACTGCTCAATCTGAGCATGATAGTGAAGGTGAGGATGTGGTTCCATCCTCAGTTCAAAAGAAGGTGAGTTTTGTTATTATTGAAGATATTCCAGATTGGAGGATTGCTTTTCTACCTCCTCCACCTCTTTCTCCTCCAGAGTATGTTGAAGACACTCTTCTAGGCAAGATAGAATTAATGTTAAACAGACAGAGAGGAAAGTTTGAAAGTTCCATCAAAGAAGTTAATACAAGGATCTCTGTTGTTGAAAAAGAAATGAGCAGAGGACTTGCTGAAATCCAAGCAAATACTGATTCACTTAAAAAGATTGTAAATTAGGGAGGCAAAGGAATAGATCACTCCATCAAGAGTATGGGAAAAGTTTTGGAGGAAATATTTCAGGTAAGAAAAATCCAGGACTCAATAGAATCAAAAGCAGAGGCAAACACTTTTCAGATCATAGATGAAGTTGGCAAATTCAAGGCATCAGTCATCCAAACCCTATCTGTAGAAGTCAGAAAGGGGGAGGATAATATGGCAGAGATGATGAATTTTCAGTTGTCTGAGCTTGAAAGAGTGTGGGCTTCTCAACTTAAACAGTTGAATGCTGGTGTTCAAAGACAGATTGCAGAAGTTAATGCTTACACTTCTAATACAGATGTGTGGCTACACAATGAGATATTTCCTGAGCTAGCAATTCATCCTCAACCTCCTCAGTTCTCTCCAAGACCTGAAGTGCAGTTTGATCATGCTTATCATGCTCCTCTAGTATACTACTCTCAGGTTTGGCCAGCAGATCAATCTGAAGTACAATCTAAAATGCTAGGATCAAGGAAAAGAAGGTATGGAGAAGGCCCATCTGCAAGCAAGTCAATTCCAGGGAAAGGCTCTGAGGGTACTAGTAAGGCAAGTGCATGAGAAGTTGTTGAGACTTGGAGTCCTGATTCCAGGATTATCATATTAGATACTCTCAAGTTAGTGAATGAAGGTGGCATGAAGGTCCAAGATTATAACAGTCATGAAGAATGGCAGAAATATGAGATGAGCATGACAAAAAGAAGAATCCATTTCAGAACCCATGGATGGGAAAATCCTAAAGCTCCAGCTCCACCTCCAAAGTATCATCCCAAGCCTTATGTTTATTTCAAAAGACAGGAAAAGAAGAAGAAGAGCAGCCATTGAAGGAAGGGAATCTGAGACCTATCAAATCTTTTGATTAGATGGATTGTGTGAACTCAATTTCATTTTATACAATCTTAACTATTTATATAATTTTTGATTTTGATGGTCTCTGCTGCTTATAATTTTTCTTATGTGATGTGCATTTTTATTTTTCTTATCTTGTTGCAATTCATCTTAGTGCATAGGGTTCCGACTTCTATAAATAGGGGGAGATTGTTGGGTATTGTATCCACAATAGCCTAGATTTGTGAGAAGTCATCCTTGAACAAAGATTGAATTGTTAGTGTATTTGATGTTGTCGTTTAGCTATGTTCTTGCAGGTTGTTATTGCCAAGTGTAGACCAATGTCAGTTCACAATGGGTCATTAAACACAGTTTCATGCTATGTAATTCCTCATTGTGTGGAACATGGTGTTTACTCATGTGTGATCTCTCTATTGGGATACACTTCATTTTCAAGACCCTTGAAGTTTATGAGTTGGTAGAGTTGTTGGTGTTCAAGAGAAGGAAGAAGGAAAAGGTTCAGAAAATTTCTCTATGTGTATTTCTCAAGAAGTCTATCTCAACTCTCGAGAAATCCAGTTCATTTCTCGAGAAGTATTCTTTGTTCCCGAGAAATCCTTTTCTGAGTTCAAGTTTAAGCTTTCTAATCTGTTTCTCGAGAAATCTCCTAGTCTCTTGAGAAATCAAATCTATTTCTCGAGAAGTTGTCTTTGTTCTCGAGAAATCTTCCCATTTGTTCAGTGAAGTGTTTTCTAAGCTAGTTCTCGAGAAGTCAAGTGTTCTCTCGAGAAATCAAAGCTATTTCTCGAGAAATCCTATTGTTCTCGAGAAATTTTCTTCAAGTCTTTCTGAAAGATTTTTCAAGCCTTTTCTCGAGTTGTTGCAGCCATCTCTCGAGAAATCATTTCAATTCTCGAGAAATCCTTGTTATCCCGAGAAAGAAGTTTTCTTCCTATCCTGCTTTGAAATTCGTGTTCTGACGGTTCTGTTATTTTTCTCTGACGGAGTCGACGACATGCGTGTCTTGTTTTAAGGTTAATTTTACCTTAATTCAAGGACTCTTAGCCGTTATGATTGTCTACTATATAAGGCTCCTATCGACTCTTATTCATCATTATTCTCATGCAAACCTAATTCTATTATTCAATTGGAAATTGAGAAGGATCCGCCGCCTCCTGCCATCGTTGAAGATCGTTCTCTCTCTCATTCAGCCGATCCTTTTGGAAGAAAAGATTCGACAGATCATTGATCATATCATCTACTGAAGTTTATTGGATCTTGTCGAATCCTAGAAGGTCAGATCTCATATTTCATCCTCTCCTCATCTTCTTCAAGCCAAAGTTCTCCAAGTATCAAGAAGACAGAAGATTTTAATATTTCAGATCTGAACTCATTTTGTTGATCTTTTATTGTATACAATCTCTATTGTTTGTAGGAGATTTATCTCCGAGTTGTAGGAGATTTATCTCCGAGTTGTAGGAGGGTTATCTCCGAGTTTGTAGGAGCGTTGTCTCCGAGTTTGTAGGAGAATTTGTGTCCGAGTTGTAGGAGTGGTGACTCCAAGATTGTAGGATCGTTCTTGATCCGAGATATTGTGAAGTAGTCAAGGCTAGCTGCGGTGCTAGATTGGCGAGGCGGGAAAGTGGAGTACCCAAAGATCGGGGAAACACTATAAAATTCCTTGTGTCATCTGTGATTGTGATTTGTTTTCTGTGTTCTCTTTTTATCAAGTTTTATTCCGCAAAAGATGCAGTTATCACCTATTCACCCCCTCTCTAGGTGATTTACGTAGGCAACTAGATACTTCATATGATAATCTACACAAATACACAATTAAATAGGAATCACAACAATTAGCAATCACATATAACATGATTCGAGACATTACAGATAATAATCATTTATAACATGATTCAGGACTGAGAAGAAACACAGGAAATAACAATTACATATTATTTGTCTTCGGTTGCAGGATTGTGGTTCTGAAGTTCTTACCTTTGCTGGAAGTCTAGAATCGACAATCGACGGCGAGACTGAGAATGAGAGGCAATTGGGTCGTCGGGGTTAGTCGGCGGAGGCTGGAGGTAGTCGGCACCGCAGGGATTCCTTGCGAGTTGAGGGAGGCGAGAGACCGACTCACATCAGCTAGGGCACCGCATGATGGATTCCTTGCGAGTTGCGGGATTGTGGTTTCGACGTACATGCAATAATGTAGTATTAATATAAGTATATATGTTATTTGTATAATTCAGTTATTTGTATTCGGTTTGCTTTGCAACTGAATGTTGTCTTCGGTTTGCGCCTAATTAATTTTGCGGCTAAACAAAACCTGAATTGTATTGTCTTCGGGTCATACTCAGGAATTTGTAAATTATACCAGGTGTGGTGCTGTTTGCACGGTCTTGAGTAGTACAAAACTGCACAGCACCAAAATACTGCCGGTTTGCAAGCACAATAAACCTTCACTGCACTGTAACCGAGCGATGCGGTTTGAAATGAGGTGCGGTTTGACATGTTCGGTGTGGTTTTCGGTTTTTTTGTACGGGCCTACGCGGGCGGGAACTGGATTCCCCAAAGAGTGATAACCTTCTGTGCCTATGCTGAGCAGCGAGCTCGTAATCGTAAGTCACATAATAATTCGCCCAAGCAAACACGCAAAGTGGCAGCGTAAAAGAAAATTTTCATCATTCAAATCAAACAAACAATGTTGCACTCCAGAAAATGAGGCGATCGAGGAGAATTTTTAGAAATGTTTACTCCAAATGGTGACCTTTGAAAATTAGGGCCAATTGATTGGGTTCCACATTGTTGATGCGAAAAATGTCATCAATTCCATGTCGTTCGAATTGAAGGGATATAGGGTAATTGTTAAGTGGTCGACAACTTTGGGTTGTGAATGAACAAGCGGGAGAAGAGGTGATTACCGTCACTGAGGAGAGTCCTGATGCAGGACGCCGGGGCCCCGATCACACCCCGTGGCATCACACCAGCTAGCGGACCACGACCAAGCACGCCTACCTGAAGGACTGCAGTCCAAGAACCCCATCAGGCCTTATCACCAACTAATCTGCCGCGCTGAGAACAGGCGCGAAGACGGGTTGGGGTGCCCGGACGTGCCCAGGCCGCCCTGACACTTGTATAGAGCTCGCAACTCCTGGCCCCCTTGCCTCCCTGCCATTTCTGGTGTGCATCTGACCACTATTTATAGAAATCAAGGGTTGCCCGGACGTGCAAGTTTAGGAATCTTAGGCTAAGGGAGGCCGAGTGGTCACTAAAAACGAGTCCGCATGAACTCCCAAACGAGAGGTCGCGTGGTCTCAGCGGACACCGAATGGAGTCTGCGAACACTCTTAGAGGGAAGACCTCGTTGACACGGTGGCCACCGAAAGGAGTCTGCGAGCACTCCTAGAGGGAAAACCTCGCGACATGGCGGACAATGAAAGGAGTCCACGAGCACTCCTAGATTGGGTGACCTCGCGGACACGACGTACATCGAAAGGAGTCTGCGAGCACTCCTGGAGGGAAAACCTTGCGGACATGGTGGACACCGAAAGGAGTCCACGATCACTCCTGGATGGATGATATCGCGGACATGGTGGACACCGAAAGAAGTCCACGAGCACTCCTGGAGGGGACCTCGCGGACACGATGAACATCGAAAGGAGTCCGCGAGCACTTATGGAGGGAAGACCTCGCAGACATCGGAAGGAGTCCGCGAGCACTCCTGGAGGGAAAACGTCGTGGACACGTCGGACAACGAATGGAGTCTGCGAGTACTCCTGGAGGGAAGACCCCGCGGACACGGCAGACACCGAATGGAGTCCGCAAGAACTCCTGTAGAGAAGACCTCCCGGACACGGCTGACACCTAAAGGAGTCCGCGAGTACCCGCGGATGGGAGGTCACGCGATCTAGCCAAGGAAAACCACCTAGACTGAGGTGGGCACCTGGACCGGTCGCCTTGGAATAGGTGATTGCCGACTTCAGGCTAAACACTCTTAATGCTAAAGTGGTCGAGTCGTGCGCTCCTTTAACCGCGATCCCGACCGGTTCGTCATAGCATGCACAACAACCCTTATGCGCCTTTCGCCGCCATCGCCCCTGCCGGACCTGACCAGATTGCCCAAGTTGCTCGGGCCGCTGGGGGGGGGGGTGTCAGAATCACGCATTTCTATTTGCTTGTTCAGTTGCCAACATAGCGTAATTACCTTTGTGAATTGCGTCCCACTGAAAACTAAAAAGACGCTCAGACCTTCATTTGTAATGACAGAGAAAAAAGAGCTCTAAGGTTTTCCGGCAAAGACTTGGCTCTTTGCTCATTCATCTACACAACATTCGCTTCCCGCGTGCCAGTTCTATCTTGGTGACTGCTCCAGTGAGTGCTCCTCAGCACTTGGCTCTATTCAATGTCGGATACCCCAAAAGACTTGTAAACGAGTGGTGGTCTGTAACCCTCTGAACACTAATTCATGTACTTAGATAAAACTAGTGGATTTCGTAAGAACTGAGTCTGGCCCCGTCATTTTTCCCTTTTCGGGGTTTTCACGTAAAATTTTTGTTATCTGTTATTGGTTCTTCATTCTAACTGTTTGCGCGCTTAGTTTACTCTCGAAACAAGATGACTCAATTCTTTCGATTCGTGGGAGCACTAAGCGACCCACCTACAACAAAAACATCAAATGACTCAAAGCCCTTCGATTTTAATTTATTAATCTAATTGATCATACAGTTTTAATGATGACACCGTCATTAAATTAAAAATGTTCTTTTATTGTTTCTAGATGCCAGAGGCCGATCATAGGGTCACTCAGCGCGCAATGCTCGGCAATAACAATACTTGTTCCATTGCACACTATTCATGGGGATTCTCGTGCACACCCGCTAGTTTTACTTTAAAAAAACTACACGCGCCCGCAAAAATCCATGGTTTTTGATCGGGTTAGCGCTGGAATGCTGACCAAAATTGAATCACACAATAGTTTTTTATGAGAATAATAATAATTAAAGTGGAATCAGAAGCATCTCTAATCATTAAGCAACTCTAAGCATCTAAAAAATAAAATAATAAAATAGACAATTGGTATTCAAATTAATCTTCTTTCAAAGGGATCATATTTGACTTGGCAAAATCGGATAAACGGCCCAGATGAAGCGAATGATAGATCCAATCTCGTTAAGCTAAATTAGTTTCAGAGATTTAATATAATTTAATATAAAATTAGTGGTATAAATAGCGGGGATAAGCGCAATCGTGCCCGATACGATAGGCTTTAGTTCCAATTCCCGATTAATTAGTTAATTAATTAGCCCAGGACTTTATTTTAGGACGATTTTGCCCCGCAAGGTGATTCATGCGGAATGCAATCTGATTGTATAATGATTGCTGCTAAGGCTTACTACTGGATTAATTAAGGGTGGTGTTAAGGGCACACCAAAATATGCTATGGGGACACCCAATTTATCGTCATTTTCGATCCGTCTCCCACGACCTAGGTTCTGCATCCCGCCTCGTGCGACCTAGGTTCCGTATCCCGCCTCCTGATCTTCTCCGACGAACATCTCGTTTGCTCCGGCAACGGTCCATGCCATTTTGCTCTGGCGAATAGGGTGCTTCCGTCTCCTCCCATTTCGAGCCGGTTCTAGCCATTATCGGTGCCGTTCCATCTCCTCCCATTTCCATGGAGAACTACTTTCATCCGGCGACTGCGTCCATTGTCGTGGAGTGGATTCGATCCCTCTTTGATCCTCTCTTCTCCCATAGATATTTGTGTGCATTTGCTTGATTTGGGCATTAACATATTGTTAGGGTTTTTGTTAGTGTTTATTACGTTGGTTTAGAAAATTTATTCTTCTTTTTATTAGGTGTTGCTCGATTGGAGTAGGCCACGTCACAAAGCTAGAAGAAGATTTCAAGTGCATTCTTGTGAAGGTATAATCTCTTTTTCATATACATATTTATATTTAGATAGCCTAGATGGTTGTTATGCTTGTGTGTCCATCATAAGTTGTTTTTTTATGATTCTATAGGTTAAAATGACTCAAGAAAAACCTATGTTGTTTATGTGTGACGTAAATAAAGGCAGTCAAATAGATGTCGAAGTGCACTTTGTGACCGACACTATATTTCCTTTAAAGATGATATGATACAATGAGACTTGACTTTCAATGCAAGAGTTAGAGAAGTCAATACCCAAAATCAAGGGGAAGAAACAATTAATTTGCCGTATCTTTGCAGTATGTTTATTTTTATATTTTTAAACAAAAGCAATACGTTCACATAATTTAATTTCTAATTTTGATTTTTTGTATCTCGAGCAGGTAGATGGACACTAATGCTTGTAGCATGACCGACAAAAAATATTATGCACTATCGAGGTAAGAACTCACATTTCACAACTTTAATTCATTATGTACCTACACCAAAATTTATATAATTTTATTTGTTATGCAGGGTCAAGGGATGTCCTAGGAATTAAGTTTTGAGTATATTCATGAAGTTCACTCAAAGTTTTGAGGATCTTCAAAAAAGTTTTTCTTTCAAATATAGTTTTTGATTCAACAATTTCATATGATGGACTCTTAAACATATTATGTTCTAACATTTTAATGAACTGTAGCATTCAATTTTTTTGGTTGAAATTTGAAAATAGTTTTTATTTAGAAACGGTGTGTAAATAGCGATATGGTGTGTCTATAGCGAAATTTGATTGAGTTTAGTCGATGGTTGTCCATAGCAAATTTTGGTGTGCCTGTAACACCATCCTTAAAATAACCTAAAATAACAAAATGTGATTAAATTAATTGAGTTATATAATGATTATTATCTTGTATGATAAGTTTATTGGTTTGATTCTTAACTAAAATCAAATTGAGTCAACAAAATCAGTTTGTTGCGGCCCATTCGAGGATTCTAAAATCAGTCTAAATTAGACCATCTTAGCCCGGGAGAGGCCGAGCACGCAATCAGTCACAGAGCATTGAGACGACTGGCAAGAGACCTTTTTACCGTGGAAAACCCCGGAAAGTGGTAAAAAACAACGTGGTCGGGACGGTGCCAACCAAACTTCACTATTTGTTATTGCTTTACAAGGCTCTAGAGAGAAATCGAGGGTGGCAGGATGCTCCTCGTTACAACTTATGGTAGGAGAGAGAGGCGTTCAGAAGGTGACAGACCACTGCTCTCGAAGTTAAGTCTTTTTCTTGAACGCGGTAAGGAGCATCACGCTCTAAGGCCTGGATGGCCTTCTGCTTTCGCTTGGGATCTTGAGTGGCGTGATCTGCGCGTCTAGATGTCTTTGAAGTGTATCTTGCAGTTTGTGGCGGTGTCTGAAGCGCGGAACTTGTCGTTGACTTGAAAGCGATGAGCACTGAGTGTTCTGCGCTCAGAAGGAAGCTTGAAGGCGGATGGAGATCTTCGAACGGTACTCGATGTGCTTGAAGATTCTTCATGAGCGTCTTCGAAGATGATGAAGATTCTCAAGGAAGTCTCTTGCATGTAGGAGGAGAAGTCAGAGGAGAAAGGGATGAAAATGAAGGCGGGATTGATGCCTTATTTATAGGCCTCATGGGTGGTTACAGTAGTTATGTTGTTATGCACAAGTCGTAACCTCCATAATTCTTATTTGCAGACCGATTTTATATAGTTTAGGACACACATTATTTAAGTATTTCCCTACACCCAAACCGATATATTTTCGCATATTTACACCCACCCATAATTGGTGGTTACGCCGGTGGTTACGCGAGTGGTTATCTGTTCATCGGACGGTGCATATCGTGTGGGGGAGATCAGACGGTGGAGAGGAGGCCGACCGACAGTAAGATCCTTCTGGCGAGGCCTGGTTGGTGGCAGGGCCGGCCGGGGAAGGCCGAGCCGCGAGCCCACGACCGAGGGAAGCCGACCGGGAGAGGCTGGTCGGGGGGCTTTCACGGCCGCACGGCCAAGGGTGGCCGACCGCACATGCCTTGAGTCCGCGCGACCAGGGCCAGCCGGCAAGGGGAGACTGGCTGGATAGGCTGACCACGGGGGCCTCAAGGCCACCCATCGAGGGAGCGTGGCCAAGGGGGGGATAGCCGGGGGAGGCTGGTCGCAGGGGATTCACGACTACGCGGCCAAGGGAGGCTGGTCGTGGGGGATTCACGGACGCGCGACCATGGGAGGCCGCCCGGGGGAGGCCAGTCGCTTGGGCCTCGTGGTCGCGCGCCATTGCCGCACGTCTAGGGGAGGCCAGCTACGGGGAGCCTTGCGGCCTCGTGATGCGGGCGCGCGGCCAAGGGAGGCCGACCGGGGGAGGCTGACCGCTGGGGCCTTGCGGTTGCTTGCCACGGGCGCGCTGTGGAGGGACGCTAGCCGTGCCGACCGAGGGCCTGACGTCGGGCAGCCTTCCGGCAGTCGTCCGGTGGGGAGCGCAGTGGCAACCGGTTTGCCGGTGGCGAGCGGTTAGTGTGGCGGTTGGGCGTGCGGTGATCGTGCTTGCGATGGATTCTCACATAACCTCCCACTAAGTTAGTGAGGGTCATGGAATTCCGGCTAATCATAACCTAAAATTCCTATATAATGAGGGAGACCCCATCATTTGCCACCCAAAGTCCCTGAAATCTGGAGCCGGTGTAAGAGAAGTGCGGGGACTTTTTGTGCGTGAAGAGATTGTGGTGACAAAAGCTGAGGCATGCGATGCAGTGCGAAAGGAGGTGGGCGGAGGGACACGAAAGGAGTTACGCGGAGACATAAGTGGTGAGAGAGAAGCGCGAGTGACAAGTGCGCTCGGGCGGGGCATGCTCGCGGGTGACGAGTGCGCGCACGGGGTGCAAATTTGCGCGTCTTGCATGTGCGGGTTGCATGCTCGCGCCCTAATGCGTGCGGGGCCTGCGCCTGCGTGTTAAGTGTGTGCACGCCCATGCCCTGCGTGCACGCGAGGCATGCGCCCGTGCGCTGGGCGCTCACGGGAGGTATGCCTGCGTGTGGCGTGTATTGGGTGTGTGCCTACATGCTGCATTTGTGGGGTGTGTGCCTGTGCGTTCTTGTGTGGTGTACATTTTCTATGCGCATTTGTGTGCGGGACGTGCCCAATTGCTTTGTCTGGGATTGGGTGTTGTTCATCACACGCAGTTGCGCACGGTGTAGCGACGGGTGTTTGGTGTACTTTGAGTATTGCTTTTGATTATTGACGCATATTTCCATTTTCAGGTTCCGAGGCGCTGCTCGCAAGGTGGGTCGATGCGGTTGCACTCTTTTCTTACTGTCGAGCAAGTTGACGTATGGAGGAAGCAGTATAGTTTACCTGGAGGGTTGTGATGAGTCCCAATTATATACACATATATGGACTCATCTGGGCCGATTTTCTAGTCTATGCACTACATTTTAGGCATGTTTTCGCTCATATTTGTTATCCCATGCTATGTGCACTTCTAGGCCCGTTTTGGTGTTATTTCTTGTTTATCTTCGTTATTAGTTTTCATGCATTGTTAAGTGCCACCTTCAGTGGCTAGATTGGTGTTGTATGCTGGAACAGGAGTCGTGCAGGTGTTCCCGGTACAATTCTGTACAGGAACACTGCGCACGATCACTGGTTCTATTGCGCACGACCACTGGTCGTGCGCCGCTGATCGTGCGCACTTAACCCCATTTTATGAGTTCTGTCTCGACCAATGCGCACGACCACTTACGATAGTGCGCACAACCACTGGTCGTGCGCCACTGGTCGTGCGAACATTTTATTTTATAAATTTCTTACATTGCAGGCTCCGCCCAGGCAGGCGCACGATCACAGGATTCTAGTGCGCACGACCAATGGTCGTGCGCCACCGATCGTGCGCACTGTTTATTCCAGCGCCTATTTAAAGACCTGCTCGCGAATTAGGTCGGGGAGTTGATTCCAGTCCGCCATTTTCTCGCTCCAGATCCCCGATTTCGCCCCTCCATCGCTGCCCACCATCTTGAGTTGCTCCGGGGTTGTTCTTCACTCCAATCTTGAGCCGGAGCTTCCTCTCGGCCTCCTCCTTCATCCTAGAGCTTCAAGGAAGGTTTAGCCGCCATCGCCATCAAGCAAGGGGAAGTTTGCAACCTTTACCGGATCGTGAGACGAAGAAGACGGGCTCATTGGAGAGTAGTGACAGCTCTCTCTACCCCGGACGTAGTTGCGGACCGAGCTTGGACGCGGATTGACAGTCCGGCGATTCCAACCGTGAATCTACAACGAGCCTTCCGACTCGGTCGATTTCTTGCCTTGTTCTTCTCTTATTGATGTGTTTGTAGCTAGATCTCTCATGTATTGATGATGAACACTATGAATCGTGCTTGTAATCTTAATTTCATGTCTATGTGAAGTTATATTTTGTTCATATGTGTACGAGGTGCGCCACCATCCATCCTCCATCCCGCCGTCACGTTCGTGTGCCGCACTAGCAATTGCTAGTGGCATGCTTGTCGACGAGGTGCTTGCGACCCTCATCCGTTTGCCTACTCTTCCATCCGCCTAGCGAAGCGTGGCATAGCGGCCCGTGTAATCCATTCGCCCTACGAAGCAGTGCGCTCAAGGCCTGCACAGTTCGACTCCGCTTGCCTACTCGTCCATTCGCCCTTGCGACGCAGCGCGCTCAAGGCCTGCCTATTCTCCATCCCGCCAAGCGAAGCATTGCATAGCGGCATTGCATAGGAGTAGTTGTAGTTGTTTTCTTTTATTTTCCACAAACCAAATCCCCCATTTCCGCATCCATCCGCTCGAAAGGACTTCAATCTCAAGTCCTTCCTCGATAATAAACTCCACCTTACTGTGTTCCTTTGAGATCGATACTTGGGGATTCATTCCCATTTTATATTACTTGAACGATCGGTACACTGCTGTTTCGTGCCGCAGTCTTACTACCGCCTATAGCGGTGTGCTAAGATCTGCGCCATCAAGTTTTTGGCGCCGTTGCCGGGGAACACAGTCGTGTGAGTTTTCTAGAGAGGGAAAACCTGAGAGAGAAGCCCTTCCATTTGTAATTGCATTTCTTTGTTTTATTTCTTTTTATTCCATTTTCCTGTTTTAATTAGGTTGCTTTAGTAATTTTTGTTAGGTGTGGTATTTCGCACAATAGTGTTTTTCTATTTGAATCGTTTTATCTTCGCACTATGTGGGCACATCTTAATATCCGTTGCCGTTGGTGTGGAGCTACCTCCCACTCTAGTGATGAATGCCCTACGGAGAATGGTGGGCATAATTCTTCTCGCCCAGCATATAGAGCATCGACTTCGTCTGATACTCCATATGGTGTGCGTAAGTCTTATGGCTACTCTGCTGAGCCTTTACCGTCTTACTTCTTTTCGGCTTCAGCACCCGCAATGCCAAAGAAGCCCGCTAGGCAGTGCCAATTTTGTCGGAGCACAGATCATGCCTTGAAGGATTGTGCTGCTTTTCATCGCCAATTGGATGAGGATGACGAGCGGGATATCCGGATCGTACCGAATCCTAACTCTGGCGGCACACCTTCAACATCCGGTTTTGTGTCTTTGCCACCTTCACATCTTGAAGGGTATGACGTTGACACAGTCACCAGATGTGTGGCTGATCTGGGCACCGACATTGCTGAGCCTATTCTCCCAGTGCATCCACCACCCCTAGTGGATTCGATTCTTTGTGAGGAATCGGTGCTCGACTTTTATCCGAGCACTATTCTTCCCCCTGTTGTGCATACTACATTCGTCTCTGACGACATTGTCGATGATGTGTCACAAGAGGAGGCGGTTGATCTTAGTATTGTGCCTACTCCTATGAAGGAGGACAACCTTCTAGGTGAAGAGGAGTTTTCCTCAGCACAGGTGGAGGAAGTCCAAATCTTAGGCATGACCCCTGTTGATCCCGCCGAACCTTGTAGAATTGATGACAATGCAAACATTATTTTACTTACCCAACCTGATGGGAGTGAGACCGGGACCACTCCCCCGATTTTTGATTATTTATGTTCTTCGTCTTGTTTATTTCTCGATCCCCCCTCTTCATCCGAGCCTGTGCAGGTTGAGTCTTCACAGGTACCCCAGGAGGATTTGGTGCATTTTGCCCAAGTCAATGATGAGAGCATCCTCTTATGTGAAGAGGTTGATTCCCCCTCCGTAGAGGAAGCTCCACTCATTGCCTTTTCCTCCTGCCACCTCCCTGTTGACGATACCTTGCTAGGCAAGGATGTGTTTGGTGAGTTGAGTGCGGATATCTCCTCCTCTTCTTACTTTCTATTTCCTCTACCTGCGTTATGTAGGTATTATTATTTGGGTAGAGGAGTAACTGTTCTTTCGCCGTATCGGTACCCGCTACTGACACGGATATTAGGCCAGTTACCTGTCCACTTCTCCTTCCATACGCCCATTAGCTAGAACCTTTAGTTTTTGAATAAGTCGTGCTGGGATGACAATAACCCCAGTAGTTATCTTACTTTCTCATGCATTTCATTTTATTCAATCCTGCTTAGTTAGCTGTAGTTTATTTTAGTTTATCTTCTTCTTTTGTTTTTGCGGAGCTGACTCCTGCAGGTATCTTTTCTGGATGGCGGATGCTGCGGCTCATTTTAGCTTACACGCCAATCTTCTGGTGTGCTCATTTCTGAGCACTGGGTACTCTCTTTCCCTAGCCTTTTCTGATTTTCATGTCATATATTTTGTGGATTGTTTAGTTTAAGTCTGAGGGAGAGCAGTTTTTGTACCCACTCACGTGCACTCTTACATAGCATGCTAGAAGTAATTTTATTTTAGCTTATTGGAAATTGTTGTTCATTTTCATTGCACACCACAGCACCCACTTGAGCGCGTACTCGTCTGTATGCGTGCTCTGTAGTGAATTTAATTCTTCTGCTTATGTGGGAAAGTCTAGGTGATGGCTTAGGACTATGTAGCAGAATAAAATGTTGACCCCAGTAGTGCTCCTAGTCGAGTGCTCGGTTGCATAGAAATTTGTGTAGATTAGACTTCTCTTTATACTTATGGTTTTATATTTTTTCTATTAGTGTAAATGTTATTTACTCTACTCAAATGGTGAATCCGGTGGAATCAAACGGTAGCATAGAGATGTGTGTAAACGATCGCTTGACTCGTATTGCTTGAGTCGGGAGAAAGGAGAATCTTTCTCGGTGGCTAGAACTTGCCCCAAGCGATTCTTGAAGCATTGGCATAGGATAGTTCTAGTGCGTGAGAATGACGTAGGCCATTATTTTGGCCCGGTTGAACCTTTATTTCACGCCTTTCGTCTACCCTTGCTAGCCTCTTTGTGCCTACCCTTTTCTTGATTCAGCTCCACATATATCTCACCAAAGCCTAAAAGCCTAACCTAGTCGCACACCCAAATCTGAGCTTTAGTTGTAGTTTTATTTACATTGTGGGGGGTGTTGATTGTGGTGTTTATTATGTGAATCTGTGGATATGCTCATTTGAAAATTTTGCTGAAAGAAAAAAGACAAGAAAAAGAAGATAGAAAGAAAAAAAATGATGAATGAAAAGGAAAAGAAAAAAAAAAGGGAAAAATGAGTTTTATTGAAAAATCATGTAGAAAAATTATGTATTGGGAGTAGGCGGTGCACACACCTATGTTGCAAAAGTCCAAGTCTGGGGGTGTGGTGCACTTGCATTCAATTTTGGTGCGCGGGTAGTTATTTTTAAAGCTCATTTGGGTTATGTGTTATAAGCCATTTTGTTTATCATTGTTTACCTCACCGTAACCCAAGCCTCAATTAAAACCTGAAAGTCCTACTGACTCACGCCTTGAACCAATCTAGTGTCGTGGGGAGAATGTGACAGGGAAAGCTTATGGTCACCGACACTGATGGATTTCAGTGGAGTTTGTCCCACATCCCGATCTTGAGCAATGCTCGTCTCAGCGCTTAGTTTACTTTCTCCGTATGCATGACCAAATGATTCACCGTTGTTCACCATTTTGAGTAGTTGTAATATGCTTTTACTCTTTTAGAAATATATAAACTGTTTATACAATCATAAATCTTCTCTACTATTTTTCTTATGCACGTGAGCATGCGACTTCGCATGGTACTCTGTATTGTAATTTTAAGCCATCTACTTTTCTTTCCCCATTCGCTTAGAATTTGTTTGCTCGGGACGCGCAAACAGGTAAGTCTGGGGGTGTGATGAGTCCCAATTATATACACATATATGGACTCATCTGGGCCGATTTTCTAGTCTATGCACTACATTTTAGGCATGTTTTCGCTCATATTTGTTATTCCATGCTATGTGCACTTCTAGGCCCATTTTGGTGTTATTTCTTGTTTATCTTCGTTATTAGTTTTCATGCATTGTTAAGTGCCACCTTCAGTGGCTAGATTGGTGTTGTATGCTGGAATAGGAGTCGTGCAGGTGTTCCCGGTACAATTCTGTACAGGAACACTGCGCACGATCACTGGTTCTATTGCGCACGACCACTGGTCGTGCGCCGCTGATCGTGCGCACTTAACCCCATTTTATGAGTTCTGTCTCACCAATGCGCACGACCACTTACGATAGTGCGCACGACCACTGGTCGTGCGCCACTGGTCGTGCGAACATTTTATTTTATAAATTTCTTACATTGCAGGCTCCGCCCAGGCAGGCGCACGATCACAGGATTCTAGTGCGCACGACCACTGGTCGTGCACCACCGATCGTGCGCACTGTTTATTCCAGCGCCTATTTAAAGACCTGCTCGCGAATTAGGTCGGGGAGTTGATTCCAGTCCGCCGTTTTCTCGCTCCAGAGCCCCGATTTCGCCCCTCCATCGCCGCCCACCATCTGGAGTTGCTCCGGGCTTGTTCTTCACGCCAATCTTGAGCCGGAGCTTCCTCTCGGCCTCCTCCTTCATCCTAGAGCTTCAAGGAAGGTTTAGCCGCCATCGCCATCAAGCAAGGGGAAGTTTGCAACCTTTACCGGATCGTGAGACGAAGAAGACGAGCTCATTGGAGAGTAGTGACAGCTCTCTCTACCCCGGACATAGTTGCGGACCGAGCTTGGACGCGGATTGACAGTCCGGCGATTCCAACCGTGAATCTACAACGAGCCTTCGGATTCGGTCGATTTCTTGCCTTGTTCTTCTCTTATTGATGTGTTTGTAGATAGATCTCTCATGTATTGATGATGAACACTATGAATCGTGCTTGTAATCTTAATTTCATGTCTATGTGAAGTTATATTTTGTTCATATGTGTACGAGGTGCGCCACCATCCATCCTCCATCCCGCCGTCACGTTCGTGTGCCGCACTAGCAATTGCTAGTGGCATGCTTGTCGACGAGGTGCTTGCGACCCTCATCCGTTTGCCTACTCTTCCATCCGCCTAGCGAAGCGTAGCATAGCGGCCCGTGTAATCCATTCGCCCTACGAAGCAGTGCGCTCAAGGCCTGCACAGTTCGACTCCGCTTGCCTACTCGTCCATCCACCCTTGCGACGCAGCGCGCTCAAGGCCTGCCTAGTCTCCATCCCGCCAAGCGAAGCATTGCATAGCGGCATTGCATAGGAGTAGTTGTAGTTGTTTTCTTTTATTTTCCACAAACCAAATCCCCCATTTCCGCATCCATCCGCTCGAAATGACTTAAATCTCAAGTCCTTCCTCGATAATAAACTCCACCTTACTATGTTCCGTTGAGATCGATACTTGGGGATTCATTCCCATTTTATATTACTTGAACGATCGGTACACTGCCGTTTCGTGCCGCAGACTTACTACCGCCTATAGCGGTGTGCTAAGATCTGCTCCATCAGGTTGGAGATAAAAATCCCACATATTGAGGACCGTGCACAAAATCCTCCAAGTGGCTGGATGACATTGTGCGAGTCGGCGTTGAGATTAGGGCTCCGCTTGCCACCGTGCGAGGAGGTGATTGAAATCTTGAAGCATTACAACATGCCTGTGTCCCAGTTCACTTCTGTCGGGATGACGCGAATCATGGGTCTGACTGTTTTCTTTAGGGAGCACGGCTCGAGGTTCACCATGGATCTTTTTATAGAATGGTGCAAAGTGCGTATTGATGGAGGCGGGCATATCGAAGTTTTCAACAAAAAACACTGTCTCGAGTTTAAGAACTGTATGGACCGTTGATGCGCAGAACTAGCACACCGCTATAGGCGGAAGCAAGACTGCGGCACGAAACGGCAGTGTACCGATCGCTCAAGTAATATAAAGTGGGAGTGATCCCCAAGTATCGATCTCGTAGGAACACAGTAAGGTGGAGTTTATTTGAGGAAGGACTTGAGATTGAAGTCCTTAGGTCGGATGGGTTGCGGACAGATTGGATAGGTTCGTGGAAAACAAATAAAATAAACTAAATTACCACTACTATGTAGGCTGTTATGCACTGCTTTGCCGGGCAGATGGAAACTATGTAGGCTGGTATGCATTACTTCGCAAAGCGGATGAGGAGAAAGCTTGCGGATGGGGTGAGTGTAACTGCGGAAAGGTGTGAGGGCCATTAGCACCTCTTGGCTAGGTGAATGGATTACACGGGCCGTTAGCACCGCTTCGCTACGCGGATGGACGAGACGACTTGCTGATGGAGTGAGTCGCACTGGCGGAATGAGGGTCGCAAGCACTTCATCACCAAGCACGCCACTAGCAATTGCTAGTGTGACACACGAACGTGATGGCGGGATGGAGGATGGAATGGGGGCGCTCCTTAATTCACATGAACCACAAAAACAACCATATGGACATGAAAAAATACACTAATAATAATTAGGGTTCATGGACATCGTTCATAAGAAAGCATACAAACTATTCAAATCACATAAAAATAGCTTAAACAACAAGGAGGAGGTAAGATTACAACCAAAGCACGAAGTCTTGCCGGGATTCACGGTCAGAATAAAGGGTTGTCACTTCTTGTCTGAGCTCGGTCCACGACTACCGTCCGGGGTAGAAGACGGCTGTCACTTCCTCCCAATGGAACCGTCTTCTTCGTGAATCGCCTTTGGACACGATCTTGCCAGAGAACTCCGAACGACGAAGGAGGCTGAGAGGATACCCCGACTCAAGATTTGAGCCAAGAATGTGTCCGGAGCACCTATAAATGGTGGGCGGTGATGGAACGACGAAAAATGGCAGAGCAGAGATTGAACAGGCGGAGAAGACGATGGATCCGACCTAAAATTGCGGAACAGATATTTATAGGTCACAGAAAAAATAGTGCGCACGATCAGTGGCACAAGACTAGTGTTCGTGCGAGAAGAAATGCCACTGATTGTGCGAGAACAACATGTAGCAAAATTCAGAATGGAAAAATAGCGCACGACCAGTGGTCGTGCTAGAAGAAGGCCAGTGATCGTGCGAACTGCTCTGAAAGTGCACAATGTGCCTCTGAGTATACTCTAGGGGGGAGTGAATAGAGATTTAAAAATATTTCTATCCTACTTGTGCACACGCAATTAAAACACTATGTGTTATGCTTCAATAATACCTAACACAGAATAAAATTAATGTTGTTAAAGTAAAGCAGAAAAGCTGTAAGCTATATGAGACAACACGGAAAATTAACACACTCAGAAGACACAAGATTTTATAGAGGTTCCCCAAAATGTGGGTAGTCCTCTCTTCTACCACTTGGTAGGAATGCACAACCTGTGCCTGAGTCTTTTGATAAGGAGACTTTTAGAACCAAAGATCTTTTGATAAGGAGATCTTGAACCACTCAGATCTTTTGATAAGGAGATCTTGAACCACTGAATCCTTTGGAAGAGAGATTCTTAAAACTCTGTACAGTTAAGGAAGTTGAAAGAAGAAAGAAGAGGGAGAAGAAGAATTCTGTTCTCAGAATTCTGTAGAAGCTTTCAGCTTCTATTTTTCCCTTCAATGGATCTGCTAATGATGAACCCTTGCTTATGATTGTGATGATTTGCAAGGGTTATATTCTTCAGATCCTTTTGTATATCTTTTGCTTGCTATCTGGCTGGTATATGATGTTGATGAAGAAGCAGCCCTGTTTTCTGTTCTGAGAGATCACTTGTTTTCTCTATTTGTCTCTGTTAGGGTTCAAGGAGGAAGAAGAAGAAGTAAGAACCCTAATCGGCAAGCTATAACAGAATGTGATGAATGCTATGTGTTTTTCTCTCTTCTCATCCTATTTATTGTCCATGATTAATTTTGAATTAGTTTCCTCTTTTGGGTTGTCCTGAAGAGGCATAGTCTCAGACAATTAATCTTTCTTTCTTCTTTTGTTCACAACCCATTTGTCAGCTATTTGAATACATTCCAAGAATGCTTTTCTTGTCTTCTTTAATGCTCCTCTCCATTCAATCCTCTCATATGTTTTATGATAGGACTTGTCCTTTTTGAATTCCTTCCTTTGTTCTTTTGTATACCTTTCCCAGATAGGTATATTTCTTCAATATCTTCCTCTGAAGTTTCTTCCATGACCTCTCCCCCTGTATGGAGGTCTTTCTATGAAGACAGGTGTTGGGAGAATTTGTTTAGCTGCTTGAATTGTAGAAGGTGGAGGTGAAAGCTGAGCTGGATCAGATGGAGCAAGATCCTGATCACCCACTTGGACTGGAGAAAGTGCTATTGTAGAGTCTTCAGAAGAAACCCTGAATGCTAGTGCATCAGGAATGGATTGCTCATTGTCCACATGTAACTCTTGTAGAGTCTTTAGGTAGAACTGATCATCAGAGATTAGGGGAATCTCCCCCTGAATTGAGGACTCCCCCTTGTGTTGAAGGCAGGATCCTTGGAGGAGTTTGCTTCCCCTGAGTTGTTGAACCGTCAAGCTGCAGAATAGATGTAATGGCTGGCTCCCCTTCAAAGATAAAGGAGAGTGGGATTGTTGTGGTGTACACTGAGCCTTGAAGAGGTTTGTACACAAAATCTTGAGGAGACATGCTGAAAGACTTCTCCCCCTGCTGTATATCGTTAAAGAAGTATATAAAAGCATCAACAGGGAGACACACCGACCTGACTTTTTCATCTAGATCTTTAATCTGAGAAGTAAGGTACTGCAGCTTTCTATGTTGAGCACTAATATTTCTATAACAATCTTTTAAAAAATTGAGATAGAGGGAGCTGAAATGAGAGAGTAAGGTCTTTAAGGCTTGATAAATCGCTTCGACAATATTTTGAGGAGACGCCATTGATGTCCTGCGAGTACTTGCACTGAAACAGAGAGAAAGATGAAGAAAGGAAAGTGGAGGAGAGCAAGAGGGAGAGAATTAAAAAAGCACAATAGAATCAAATGCTTAAGTTGCTTTGAGTAGATGAATCATCGCAATTTAGGGTTATATTCAAAGCAACATCGAAAAGAGCTGAATTCAATGCGCCAAAAGTGCGTGCATTTTGATAGGTCGACGGAACGTCAAGTTGAAGTCGACGTGTCTCCGAAATATTATCATCAACTATAATGTCGACGTAAGCGTCGATATGTATTCGACGGTACATCGAGTGCTTTTCGAATAAGCTGTCCCAGGATGCTCTCAAAGCTGGCATCGAGTGGAAGTCGACGGTACGTCAATTCGAATTCGACGCAGCTCTGAATAAATAAACATGTTCTTTTTCAAAATTCTTACTGTTTTTCCCAGCAATAACTTTCTATAAAAAATAGATCTTTATACATAATAATTATGACCTACAATGCTCCATCAAGCATACCTGGTGCATTGATGAAGAACTTGTGCTTACTTTCATCAAGTGGCTTAGTGAAGATGTCATCCCTTTGAAGGTCAGAGGATATGTATTGAAGGTTGATCTTACCCTTCTTTGCATTATCCCTGAGAAAGTGGTACCTTATCTCTATGTGCTTAGTTCTGCTGTGGAGAACAGGATTGGAAGCTAATGAAATAGCACTAGAGCTGTCACAATATATTGTGGAATTGTCAAGGGAAAAGTTGTAATCCAACAACTGATTTTGCATCCACAATATTTGTGAGCAGCAACTTCCTGCAGCTATGTACTCAGCTTCAGTTGTAGAAGTGGAGGCTGTGGTTTGCTTCTTGTTAAACCATGAGATCAATCTAGCACCCAGGATCTGACATGTTCCTGAAGTACTTTTTCTATCCAGCCTGCATCCAGCATAGTTTGCATCAGAATAACTAATTAATTCAAATCCAGATTCAGCTGGATTGATAGTTTATAAGGATGTGGTCTTAATCACCTAGAGAGGGGAGGGGGGGGGGGATAGGTCTCTTTCAATTTTAAGCTAGTGTCTAGCTGTTTTCTTATTTAGTATTTAGCAAGAAAGAAAGCACACAGAAAGCACACAAGTGTTTATAGAGGTTCCTCAAGACAGGGTGTCTTGAGTAGTCCTCTTTCCCCCTTCACATTTCTAACAATGAGTTAGACAAGGCCAACACCTCCAATCTCATCTCCAAGAGCTTACAACAGAGATCCCTTAGGATCTCTCAGGTTTTCCCAAACCCTACGTCAGGCTCAACAACCCTACCTCAGGAACAGCTGCCCTACAAGCTCAGACCTATCAAGAGGTCCTACCTCAGGTATCCACTAAGACCCTACACTCAAGCTGAACTCTCAGCTCTACACTCAGGCACAAACAACCCTACAAGATCAGGCAAAAGCCCTACAAACTCAGAACATATATTGTTCCTACAGAAAGTAATAAAGATAATGCTTACAATAGAAGACAAAATAGATAATCTTTTAGGCCTTATTCTTCTGTTGCAGATTTGAAGCTGGCAAGAGAACAACAGCTTCAATCTTGGCTTTCTATGATCCTCCTCTTCAGTAGATGAGTATGGACCAACTTGCTCTTCTTCAATCACACAGGAAGAGCAATCTTTTCTTTCCTTTACAGCTTTAGGAAGCAGGGAGAGAAAACTTTCTGGGCTGTCGTCAATGGAACAATAGTCTTTTTCTTCTTCAGTGAGTGAGAGATCTTTTACAAAGCCCTAAATGATTCTTTTATACCCCTCCAGACTTCAAAAGCTATCAAATGTCCTCCTGACACAGCATGGAGGTGATTGGAACATCCTATCTTGCTTTACAACATGTTGCGCCAAAAGCAAACCCGCCAGAACATTTGAATCTGTCTTAGTGGTTGGGCTGAGACAGCTTCCAGTCTCAACGGCTACTTCTGACCCATCTCAGCGTATCCGCTGAGATAGACATTTGTCTCAGCGGTTTTCCTCTATCTGCAGCTCAGCTGACCCAGACACCTTCTCAGCGACTCCTGGCCATGTCTCAGCAGTTTAGCTGAGACTGAGAACTTGTCTCAGCGGTTTTGGCAGTAAACCACTGAACTTTCTTTCCATCTTGGAATAAGCTAACCCTGCATAGTCATGAGATGAAATAGGGTTTATCAAATACAATTTGTACTTAGCATTGAGTATGATGCTTCTTCAAATCAAGGGAACATTGACGGTAATATTCCCAACAATCTCCCCCTATTTGAAGAAGGCAGAACACCCTCATTGCTAAATTATATATCAAAATAATTATCTATCATGTGTCTTCACTACATGGCATTCATCATAATATACACATGTAAACATCATTATGACATCAAAGATAATATCATAACAGATAATATTTATGAGAGGCATAGTACCATAGAGTTTATCAATCCAACAATATGATTAGATAACCATGACAATGCATCACAAATTAACATGAACAATGACATAAAGTAGAATTAAGCTATGGCTCAGATTAGCTTACAACACAAAGTAATCAATTCAACAATTCATTCATTTGCATTTCAGACTAAGTAATGAGACATTGTTCGATATTCATTTAGAAATTCATAACCCTTAAATACATTCATTAAAAATTTTATTTTCTTAGAAGAAGATGAGCACTCAGAAATGTCAGCAGCAATTTCTTTGTTCCCTGCAGTAGTGGTGGCAGTGTCCTTCTTTGCATTTGCTACTTCAATTTTAGCTATCTTCCTCCTATTTTCTTTCCTTTTGAAATATAAGAATGGCTTAGGAATATACTTTGAAGGCATCCTTCTTGGGTTGTCCTTTCTTACCAAATTAGCTTTGAATACGCTATCACTTTTAGTGTTTCTTTCTAAGTGCTTTATCCATTCTTCAGATGGATAGACTTTATCAATATCTTTGCAGATTTTACCATGGCTTAGATAGGCATTTAATATTATACTTTTGGAGTCTTCACTCCAATACTCAATATCTGGATCCTTAGTTTGTTCATCCCTTTGCTTGGCCATGACCTCTTCAGCAAGCATTGTGTGTTCTCTTTCTCTTCTCTTTGCTAGTCTTGTATTCTGGGCAATTTCTTCCTGTTTAGAGAAGTCCCAATCCTCTTCCCTTTGAAAATCCAGGAGGGGAAGGTTTAATGCAAGCCTAGTTCCTTGTAGAACCTTGAGGGCTAGCTCCAAATTTGTTACATCATTGTTCTCCTCCCCCTTTCTGGCTTCTTCAAATATTCTTTGACTTATCTCCTGCTGAGCAGCAGTTAATGTGCCAGAGATTGTTTGGAAAATGTTTTCCATATCACCTTTCAGCTCATCCTTGTTCCTCTCAATGTCAGCCTTGAGCTCATCATTGTTTCTGTCATCCTCACCATTCAACTGCAGAGCTGTAGAGTATACATATTCTTGGATCTGATTTGAGGATTTTCCAATCACCTCATCTGTCTTGCTGACATAATTCTTGACATAAGTCATATCCTATTCAGAGAGTTGAAGGTGTTTGTCCATTGATCCATTTCTCTGCCAGATCAAACCACTTGGTCATTTGTTTGTTCAGGATGGCAGTGTCTTCCTTAATTTCCTTAACCTCAGCCATTACTTCAGACTTTACATTTAGACTGGACTGATCAATGTAAGCTTTAACCGTGGAAGCTGACTGGTCTACATACTCCTTCATAGATGTTAGATGAGTCTCAAACATAAGTTGAATAGCATTTAGAATGCTTTCATTGGACTTTGAGGAAGTGGAGGTTTGCTGATCATCAATCATTTGTTCTATGTTTCTTTGTGGAGGACTAAGAGGAGGGAATTATTCTTGTGGAAGTATGATCTGCTTGTGTGCTGCAGGTAGCACCTGTTCTGAATTTTGGACTAAAGCATTCCTTTTGCCTTGATCAGCCTCTAGATCAGCAGCTGATGCTGGATCATCAATGTCATTATTTGCATCAGCATTATCATCATTAGAGTAAGTTGGCTCCTCCCTCTCAGATAGATCATCTTGATTTGATGAGTCCAGAAATTCTGGGACAAGTATTTGGATTTAGATGTAATGACTTAGCAATACTAAGGATGGGTTTATTAGTCTTACCAAGAACATCATCTTGACCAGTTGATGGCTCTTTTGGCTTCTCCCCCTCAGACGGGGCATCAGAATGTCCTGTAGTAGGTAAATACTAGAGAGCTGGTTCATTATCAGTATTAAGCCTAATTATCTCTTCAAGATTGAAAATAAATCTGTCAATCTGACCTTGCAAATCCTGAGATGAAGGTACTTTGTTCTCATTAATCTTTTGAGCTTCAGCCTCATCATTATCATTGATATGAGTAACATCCAAGGAGGATGGTTCTTGGTGTTGCTCCCCCTCAGATAGAGCATTCATCTGGGCTTGAGGAGTTGTTGTCCATATTAGTTAAGTGTCATTAGTGCTAACTAGTTGATTGGCTATGATTAAATAACATTATGAGTAATGTGGAGTTTAAGAATTAATTACCAGGAGTGCTATCTATGTCCAGGTCCTTTGGTTGGACAGTATCAGGGGGAAAGTCATCCTTGTCAGGAATACTGTGTGATCCAAGATCAGCACCAGCATCTTCATTTTTATCTGAGTGATCTGACTCAGAGCTTGATAGGATCATTCTAGGCTTCTTTGCTGATTTGGATGTCTTTTTCTCCTTTTCTTTTGCCTCAGTGGACTGGCTCATGGGGAGTACCCTTGTGAACCTGTCTAAGGTCTTGATATCCATCCTCTTGAGATAATGGAGGTTTGATCCTTTGGATTTGCCAAATTTCTCAGGATAAGTTTGGAGTAGGTACAGGGAAAGGATTCTACCCAAATTGGGTGCCTGCAAACATTCCTTGATTCTTTGAAATATGACTTCTCCCCAAGAGGTTTTCCTTTTTAGTATCATCCTAGTCATTAGGTCAAACATATATTGTGAGATTGTGTCATGAGACCCAGGTTTGCAAAGAATAGCTTTTCCCACAATGTTTGATAAGAGTTTGCCCCTTTGGTTGAAGAATTTTCTTTTCAATGATCTAGTCTTGGCATCATTGTATTCAGTCCATTTCAAAGCCTTTTTCTTATCTTTCTCAGATATTTCTTCCTCCTCATTTGGACTGCAGGAGGGAAGTTGTAAGGCCTTCTTTATTTTTGCAGAAGTTATCTTTACTCTTTCTTCTCCTATCTTTGATTTGAGGGATGACTTGGAAGTGGATAACTTTGCATTGCCAAGCCATTCCAGAACTTCAGTTCTGAGAATGATACTTGGTTCAGAAAGAATAAACTCCAGACCTTGGTCTTCCAGGAGTTGAATCACTCCCTTGATCTCTTCTGGAGCATGGGCAAACCCATTCCTGACTATTTCATATCCCTCCAGAAGGTCCTTAGAACTCTTGGGTGCCATTTTTGCTGTAGAATAATGCGCTGGGACGGAAGAGAAGATGATTCATCTCGGCAGCTAGGAGGGAAAGGTTGTGTAGTTTTCATTAATTGGCAATTGTCTATTTATATGGATGGTATATGTATTTTGATTAGCCCTAATTATTAGAGTTAAATGAACTTATAATTGTAAGGAGAATTAGGTCTGTTGGGTTACATTTAGACAAACTGTAATGGGACCAGCCCGTCTCAGAGAAACCGCTGAGACGATGACCTAAACCGCTGGGACAGAGCACTGCCAACCGCTGGGACAGTTTAGCCGTCTCAGCGACTCAACTGAGATTTTTCCCAGCTGTCTCAGCGGCTCAACTGAAACAGTCATTTCTATTTTAGCTGACCTTACTATCTAATCATGAAACCTTTTGAGATCTGAATGTGTTATGACCTAATCATGTCACTAGGAATTGATGTGATAACATTTTTGAATCATAACATAATCAAGCATAATATCATAGATTATTGAAAGAAGGAAACATTTGACACTATTCAATATTTAACATTCCAAGATCAATCTTGAAAGCATTAAATTTTGCCTCATCCAATGTATTTGTGAAAATATCAGCAACTCGATTGTCAGTGGGGACAAATTCAAGGCAAATATCTTTACATTCAAGATGTTCTCTTATAAATTGATATCTTATCTCTATGTGCTTAGTCCTGCTATGAGAGATGAGATTCTTAGCAATAGAGATATCACTAGATGAGTCACAATAAAGAGGAGACTCACTTACCTTGAGGTTTAATCTTCTAACTGATATTGTATCCACAATAGTTGTGCCAACAACTTCCTGCAGCAATATATTCAGACTCAGCTGTGGATATTTCCACACTTGTCTGCTTTTTGCTGCTCCAGAATATCAACCTCCTTCCTAGGAATTGACAAGTACCACTTGTGCTTTTCCTGTCTTCTTTGCATCCTGCAAAATCTACATCTGAAAATCCAGTTAGTTCAAAGTCATTGTTCTTAGGGTACCAAAGGCCAAGATGTAGGATGCCTTTAAGGTATCTCAAAATCCTCTTTGCAGCTGAATAGTGAGATTCCTTAGGGCATGCCTGGTACCTAGCAAAAACACATGTAGCATACATAATGTCTGGTCTACTAGCAGTTAGATACAATAGGGATCCAATAATACACCTATATATGGATTCATTAAAGGCCTTGCCCTTCTCATCCTTGTCCAGGGAAATGTTGGACCCCATGGGAGTTTTCATGGTGGAAGCAGATTCCATTCCAAATTTCTTTATAAACTCCCTAGTGTACTTGGTCTGAGAGATGAATATCCCATCATCAGACTATTTCACTTAGAGGCCTAAGAAGTACTTGAGCTCTCCCATACTGCTCATCTCAAACTCCCCCTGCATAAGATTGGCAAACCTTTTGCAAAGGTTGTCATCAGTAGACCCAAATATTATGTCATCAACATATATTTGGACTAGGAGACACTTGCCCCTTGTTTCCCTAAGAAACAATGTACTATCTATCTTCCCCCTCAAGAACTTGTTCTTGATGAGAAAGCTAGACAATGTCTCATACCAAACCCTAGGGGCTTGCTTTAGACCATAAAGAGCTTTCCTAAGTAAATATACATGCTTAGAGAGGGTTGGATGCACAAAACCTGATGGTTGTTCAACATATACCTCTTCCTTTCAAGTCACCATTGAGGAAGGCTGATTTGACATCCACTTGATATACTTTGAACCCCTTGTGGGCAACATAGGCAAGGAATAGCCTAATTGCTTCTAACCTTGCAGCAGGGGCAAAGGTTTGATCAAAGTCTATTCCCTCTTCTTGTCTATAGCCCTTGGCTACCAATCTAGCCTAATTTTTGATGATTACCCCATTTTCATCCAGCTTGTTCCTATAAATCCATTTGGTGCCAATAATGTTGTGTCCTTGAGGTTTTGCACCAGCTTTTATACCTTGCATCTTTTGAATTGAAGAAGTTCTTCTTGCATTGCTTGAATCCAAAAAGTGTCTTGGTTGGCTTCTTCAAACTTCTTGGGCTCCATTTGTGATAAGAAGCTCAAGAATAGGGCCTCATTATGAGCCCTGCTTCTGATCTCCAATGATTTGGTCTCTTGGTTGATCCCGTAGGTGTCTTGTAGCTGCAGACAACCTGTCCTCAGCTTGTTGTATATCTTCTACTGGTTCAGCAGTATCTTCAGCACCCTGCACCTCTTCATCTTCTGGAATTGCAGCATCTGTATATGCTTTGCTACTGCTGGGTATGTCTTGCACTGACATCTTTTCCATGTCCTTTTCATTTCCTATCAAAACAGAAGAACTAGACCAGCCCTGATAGATTAGGCTGGTCTCATCAAATACCACATGCATAGACTCTTCTACAACATGAGTTTTCTTGTTATAAACTCTATAAGCTCTACTGTGTGAGCTATAGCCAACAAGAACCCCCGCATTGCATTTTTTTGCAAACTTTGTTAATTGAGATTTTCCATTGTTTAAATTGTAGGATTTTGAACCAAAGATTCTAAAGTATGAAATTATTGGTTGTTTGCCTTTCAGAATCTCATAGGGGGTAATTCCATGAACCTTATTAATGGAAGCTCTATTGAGAACATAACATGCAGTATTGACTGCCTCAGTCCAAAAGTATTCTGGGAGTGAGGAGTCACTAAGTAGTGTTCTTCCGGCTTCTATCAAGGTTCTATTCCTCCTCTCAGCCACACCATTTTGTAGCGGAGTCCTTGGGGAGGAAAACTCTTAGGTGATACCAAATTCTTGGCAAAACCTTACTATGGCTTCAGATTGAAATTCTGTGCCATGACCAACCCTAGTCCTGACAACAGTACATTGTAAGTCATTCTGAATTGCCTTGACATGGTTTATAAAGACATTTAAAGTATCTGATTTCGTCTTAAGAAAGAATACCCATGTATATTTAGAGTGATCATCAACAGTCACCAAAGTATATAACTTCCCACCTAGGCTCTGAATTGGCAAAGGACCAAACAAGTCCATGTGCAATAGATATAGACATCTTTCAGTGTCTTTGGAGCCAATACTTTTAAAGGTGGCCCTTGTTTGCTTGCCCATTTTGCAAGCTTGACAGTGATCACTTTTAATACATTTTAAGTTTGGACTATTTCTAACAAGGTTTTTAGAAAATAGTCTATACATTGTCTTGTAGTTAATGTGAGCAAGTCTCTTGTGCCATTTAACACAAAGTGACTCACTTTCATTATCCATAAGACAAACAGATGATAGGGAGTTATTGCATATAAAATCTAAATAATAAACATTCCCACTCCTAGTGCCTGAGAGAATGGTCTTTAAGTCATTAGACTTTTTGATCAAGCACTTGTCATTGTGGAATTCAATGACATAGCCTAAATCACAAAGTTGACTTATGCTTACAAGGTTGTGTTGCAAACCTTCAACATAAGCTACCCTTGTGATTGAAACTATGCCATTGGAGATCATACCATATCCTTTGGTGATTCCTCTTTCAGATCCACCAAAGATGACTTTAGGTCCATTCTTCACAGCTGTGTAGTCCTGTAGAAGACATATGGTACCTATCATGTGCCTTGAGCACCCACTGTCCAAGTACCATATTTGTTTAAGATTGGTACTTGAGCTCACCTACAAGAAGGAGTTTAGTTACCCTTAGGAGCCCAAATATTTTTGGGTCCTAGGTCCTTGTTAGCATGATAAGCTGACCTCACACCTGATGCACCCTTTGCAGGAAGGCTCTTCTTTGTACTTGGCAAATTGGGATTGTGCCAAAAATCTATGGCAAAGTGTCCACCTTACCACAATACCAACATTCATGAATATTGTATCTCCTCTTCTGAACATTTCTTGAGGAGAGAGCATTAATGTGCTTATGTTCAGGGGGGAGACAGCAGCATTTTTCACGTTTCTTTCAGCAATGATTTGGCTGAATGTTAACCTGTGAACAGTCTTGGCACCCTTTGTCTTAATATCATCAACTTGCTTTGGCTTGGAAGCCAGACAAGATTGGATGACATCAGACACTGAGCAGCAGGATTTATCTACAGAATTAGCAGCAACCAATTGCTTTGCTGGTCAGAACTTGGAAGGCCTAGCTTCCTTATTCTTGAATGAAGGAATTGAAGTACCAAATACAAATGGTCCAGATTGGACCATTTGAATTTCTTCATGGGGAGCCTTCATAGCACTCATTCCCATGCCCTTTCTTCCACTATAGGAAGGAGTGTTCTCCTTCCTATATGAGCTTCTATTCTTCCAGTGGCCATATATACTGTCATGGTCATACTTGTTAGAAAGAAATAATACCATTTGAAAGGTGGTATGAGGCTCAGCCTTGTCCATGCTCTTTTCTCCACTCCCTTCTCCTACTTCAATTTTATTGAACCCTAGTCCTCTCCTCTTGGTTTGAGAAGAAAAAGTGTCAATAATTGGCAGCACAGATTTTGGCTTGGAGAATTGAGCCACTAGGCTCTTTTCTTTCAAAAGCTTCGCCTCAAGGTCCTTGATGACATTGTTCTTTAGGGAGATGGTGCTTAATTGAGAAATTGTTATCCCCTTTAGATGGCTTATTTCTCTACACATTTGAACCACCATGGTGGGTGACATAGTGCACTCTTTCTTATACATCTTAAGGGAAGCAATTTCTTAGGTTTTCCTCTTGGCCAGCTTCTTGCTCATTTTCAGAGCTTCCAAGAGAGCACCATACTTGTCAATCAATTGATTGACATCTTCCTCAGATTCCGAATCACTCCCACCAATTGATGAAGGTGCTTCAGATTCTGGGCTTGTCTCATAATTAGAAGAAGAGATAGAATGAATCAGTACCTGCTAACTGTCAGAATTGTTCTGTCTGGCTTCCTCATCAGTGATGGACATGAGGCCTAGTTGAACTTTGTCCTCTTCATCCTCCTCAGTATCACTATGTGAATATGATAGAGGGGCCCTGATTCTAACCTTGGCAGCAGGAAAATCATCATCCCTTTCTATTGCAAACATCCCAATGTAGGCTTCCTCTTCATCATCTGAATCTGAAGATGAGGATTCAGATTCACTCCAGCTCTTCCCTTTCTTTGCTAGGAAGGATTTTCCCCCTTCCTATCCTTTTGATGGTGATGTTTCTTATCACCTTTTCCCTTCCTATTGACTGGACAGTCAGCAATGACATGTCCAGGCTTGCTGCATCAATAATATATAATGTTATTTGAAACATGTTTACCAGGTTTAGATTCATACCTGTCACCCTTGGTGAGCTGTCTTTCAGATCTTCTGTGATCCTTCTTGGAATGTGAGGAGGAGGAGGGCTTGTTCTTTCACTGCTTCTTCCTCATCATCTTTTTGAACTGCCTTGAGAAGGCAGCAAACTCCTCATCAGAAGAAGAGCTGTCTGATGTGCTGTTCTCAAATTTTTCAGATTCAGCAGTCCTCCTTGGAGGAGACACCATCCTAGATTTTCTCTTCTTGGAGTTGTCAGCCTTGAGAGCAACAGATCTCTCCCTTGCATGAGCCCTTGAGGAAGTGTCCTCTTCCTTCCTTGCAGACAACTGCATCTCATAAGAGAGCAACTTCCCAAACAGTGTATGAGTGGGTGTTTCACCTAGCTTGGTCACTTCCCTTATGACACATATCTTTGTGTCCCAGTCTCTAGTTAGAGATCTTAGGAACTTGTCATTAAGCTCATAGTCACTAAACACTCTTTCATAGGTTCTTAGTTTATTGACTATCCTAAAGAACCTTTCATAGCAGATGGAAATGCTTTCCTGGCTCAGCTGCCTGAAAGCTTCATATTCTTGATTGAGGAGTGATTTTCTATCATCCCTCACTTCAGCTGTTCCTTCCATATACACTACTAGTGTATCCCATATTTCCTTGGCAGTTGTGCAATGCACCAAGTTCTGAAAGGTGGAGTCATCAATTGCATTGAGAATGATGTTTTGGGCCCTTTTGTCCACTGTGAACAGTGTGAGTTCATCCTTGATCAAGTTATTAAAGTTCTTGGCCACTCTCCTAGTTGGATCTATGGTGGAGGCAGTTTGAAAATTGAAAGGCTCTTGCTTTACAGTGATGTAGATCCTTGGGTCTGATGCTTCCATAACCAACCTAACCCTTTGCTTCCATATGCCACAGTTTTCTTTGTTGCATATGGGCAACTTCATAGATCCCATCTCCTTCTGCAATCCATAGGAGGCCATTGGATTCAGTTATAACAACTCCTTTATAGGATCTGGTCAGACAGTTATGTCCTTCTAGACCAACCTCCCTCTGATACCACTTGATAGTTTATAAGGATGTAGTCTTAATAACCTAGAGGGAGGGGGGGGGGGGGGGGGTGAATAGGTCTCTTTGATTTGTAAGCTAATGTCTAGCTATTTCCTTATTTAGTGTTTAGCAAGAAAGAAAACACACAGAAAGCACACTAGTATTTATAGAGATTCCTCAAGACAGGGTGTCTTGAGTAGTCTTCTTTCCCCCTTCACCTTTCTAACAATGAGTTAGACAAGGCCAACACCTCCAATCTCCGCTCCAAGAGCTTACAACACAGATCCCTCAGGATCTCTCAAGTTTTCCCAAATCCTACCTCAGGCTCAACAACCCTACCACAGACACAGCTGCCCTACAAGCTCGGACCTATCAAGAGGTTCTACCTCAGGTCTCCACTAAGACCCTACACTCAAGCTCAACTCTCAGCTCTGCACTCAGGCACAAACAACCCCACAAGCTCAGGCAAAAGCCCTATAAATTCAGAACATATAATGTTCCTACAAAAAGTAATAAAAATAATGCTTACAACAGAAGACACAATAGATAATCTTTTAGGCCTTGTTCTTCTATTGCAGATTTGAAGCTGGTAAGAGAACAACAACTTCAATCTTGGCTTTCTCTGATCCTCCTCTTCAGTAGATGAGTATGGACCAACTTGCTCTTCTTCAATCACACAGGAAGAGCAATCTTTTCTCTCCTTTACATCTTCAGGAAGTAGGGAGAGAAAAATTTCTGGGCTGCCGTCAATGGAAAAGTAGTCTTTTTCTTCTTCAGTGAGTGAGAGAGCTTTTACAAAGTCCTAAATGATTCTTTTATACTTCTCCAGACTTCAACGGCTATCAGATGTCCTCCTGACACAACATGGAGGTGATTGGAACATCCTATCTTGCTTTACAGGGTGTTGCGCCAAAAGTAAACCCGCCAGAACATTTGAATCTGTCTCAGCGGTTGGGCTGAGACAGATTCCAGTCTCAACGACTACTTCTGACCCATCCTAGCGGATCCGCTGAGACAGACAGTTATCTCAGCGGTTTTCCTCTATCTGCAACTCAGCTAACCTAGACACATTCTCAGCGGCTCCTGGCCATGTCTCAGCGGTTTTGGCAGTAAACCACAGAACTTTATTTTCATCTTGGAATAAGCTAACCTGCATAGTCATGAGATGAAATAGGGTTTATCAAATACAACTTGTACTTAGCATTGAGTGTGATGCTTCTTCAAATCAAGGGAACATTGAGGGTAATATTTCCAACATGGATACCACAAGCCAAGTTTAGGTGTACCCTTTAGATATCTAAGTATTCTTTTTACAAAACTCATATGGAATTCCTTTGGGTCAACCTGAAACCTAGCACATATACAGGTAGCAAACATTATATCAGGTCTGCTAGCTGTTAGGTAGAGAAAAGAGCCAATGGCTGCTCTGTAAGTCTTCTGGTCAAAGGACTTGCCCTTTTCATCTCTATCCAAAACAACATTAGTAGTCATGGGGGGTTTCATAATAGAGGCATTTTCCATCCCAAACCTCTTGATGAGTTCTCTTGTATACTTGGATTGGGATATGAAAATGCCATCTGCATTTTGTCTTACTTGAAGACCAAGGAAATAAGATAACTCCCCCATGTTGCTCATTTCAAATATTGACTACATTAGGTAAGCAAACCTTTTGCAGAGAGATTGATCAGTTGAACCAAATATAATGTCATCTACATATATTTGTACTAGCAATAGCTGATTCTTATGTGCTCTTGTGAAGAGAGTTTTATCCACTTTCCCTCTTTCAAAGGAGTGTTCCAAAAGGAAAGTGGATAGGGTCTCATACCAAGCTCTTGGAGCTTGCTTAAGACCATACAGTGCTTTATCTAACCTATATACAAAAGAGGGAAAAGTTGGATTGACAAAACCTGGGGGATGCTCCACACACACTTCATATTGAAGAGTTCCATTTAGGAAAGCACTCTTCACATCCATTTGATAAACTTTGATCTTCATGTGAGCAGCATATGCCAGAAACATTCTGATAGCCTCCATCCTTGCTACTGGAGCAAATGTCTGGTTAAAGTCAATCCCCTCCTCTTGCCTGTATCCTTGGACCACAAGTCTTGCCTTATTTATGATTATGATTCTGATGGCCTCCAGCCTTACGAGGAGTTGATGGAGAGGGTGGCGGAGGAGATTGAAGGGGAGGAGGCTAACCCGGAGCTCACCAAGAGGCTGGCAAAGCTCAGTGAGCCGAAAGTCAAGCAGCAGGAAGTGCGGAGAAGAGAAGAGCCCAGGGCCCCGAAGGTGGGGTGGAGGCATTAAGGCAGAGGAGCGCAGGTTCAAGGGAGGGGTTACACCCCGGGAGGGGGTAACTTCCTTGGGGGTTAGGGAAGACCCCATCAGTTGGGATGGAGGCAAGGTCCAAGGCAGATGCCTCCCCCACCTTAGCAGGCCATGACAATCAGGAGAGGAAGAGGAGGAAGAGGAAGGAGAGAAGGGGTAGGAGAAGAAGCGGGAGCTGGAAGGAGAAGGGAGAATAGGGCGGCGGAGGCCGAGAGGGGGGGGGGGGGTGGAGTTGCCATATTGTGACTTCCATCAGGAGGAAGGGCATGCAACGGCCACCTGCCCGGAGTTCCTGGAAGTGAGAGAAGCCAGGGAATCGGTGCCGCGGGAGCAGCGGGTGGTGAGGATCGAGGAGGTCCTGCCTCTGGAAGAAAAGGATGAGAGGTGTGAAGACCGGGCTGATGTGGGGGCCCGAGGGGGAATCAGGGTGATCCATGGGAGGGTAGGGATTGAGGCGACCCGGAAGGCCAGCCTCCATACTATGTACCATCGTAGCATAGCTTCGACATCCCTAGCCCTTCCCCCGGCGGAGAAGATTTCATTCACTCAGAAGGATATACCGGGTCATGAGGACCCGTTCTGCGATGCGCTGGTCATTCAGACGACGATCGAGAACTTCACCGTTTCCCGAATCCTTGTGGATAACGGGAGCTCGATCAACGTCATCTTTAAGAAGGCATTTGACGAGATGCAGGTGGAGGCACGAATGGTATTGGCCTCGGATGGCCCATTGTTTGGATTCTCCAGGGAGAGCAAGGAGGTAGAGGGGGAGTGGGACTCCATGTAGTCCTAGGGGGGGGGGGCAGTCCAGAAATTGCCATTTTGTCATAGTGCATGCCTCCATCAGCTACAACGCCATCTTCGGATGGCCTCTCATCAGCGTGTTCTGCTGTGTCCCCTCCACCTTCCACCAGTGCCTTAAGTTCAATGATGGAGGAGTCCAGGTTCGGATAAGGGGATATCCGAAGGTGGCCCGACAATGCTATGTGACCACCGTGAACACCGTCTCCTGGATTGTCGAGGTGAAAGAGTGGGATCGAGATATGGGGGAGCCAGAGAGGCTCGAAGAAGAAGGGGAGGCCCATGAGGAGGGGGCAAAAGAGATGATGGAGGTTCGGGAAGGAAGGAGAGAGGAGGTCGAAGCGCCAACTTGCGGGTTGAAGGAAGAAGATTAGGGGGAGCAGTACCGGCCGGAAGCCATTGATGAGGTCGTGGAGCTTGAGGTCAACACCCGGGCGGGGGTGGTAGAAAAAGTCAAGATCAGCGGCGAGCTCAGCCAGGAGGAACAGAAGCAAATCCTGGCCTGCGTCCAGGAGAATATGGACGTCTTCGCGTGGAGTGCCGCAGAGATGCCCGAGATTGATGCGGATGTGGCTTGCCATCGCCTCAACCTCGATCCCCGCACCCGCCCCATCCATCAGAAGAAGAGGGCAATAACAGATAAGTTGGAAGGGCCCATCCGAGAGGAGGCGGGCAAGCTCCTCCAGGCAGGTTTTATATCGGAGATCCAGTACCCTGGCTGGGTCTCCAACGTGGTTATGGTAAAGACGGGAGGAGGTAAGTGGAGGATGTGTATCGATTTTCCTTGCTTAATAAATCATGCCCCAAGGATTGCTACCCCTTGCCTAGAATCGACGCGCTGGTTGACTCAGCCGTCGGTTTCCACGTAATGTCTTTTTAGATGCTTTTTTAGGTTACCATCAGATCCGCATGCAACCCCCCTTACCCCCTCCCCCCCGACATCAAGGATGTTTCCTTCATCACAAGGGTTGGATGCTACTGCTATAAAATGATGCCCTTCGGGCTAAAAAATGTAGGGGAAACATACCAACGAATGATGGACAGGGTCTTCCAAGAACAGAAAGGAAGGAACCTGGAAGTCTATGCATATGACCTCATGATCAAAAGCCGAGACCTGGGATCCCACCTTCGGGACCTTGAAGAGACTTTTGGGACTTTGCGGAAGTATAAAATGAAACTCAATCCCCAGAAGTATGTCTTCGGGGCTAGCCGAGGGAAGTTCCTAGGTCACTTACTCACCCCAGCCGGTGTGGAGCCTAATCAAGATAAGTCTAAGGCCATCATGGAACTGGGATCGCCAAGAAGCGCCAAGGAGGTTCAACGCCTCACGGGGAAGTTGGCTGGTCTCAGTAGATTCCTCTCCCGGGCAGGAGAAAAGTGTGCACCCTTCTTCAAGGTGCTGAGAGGGAATCAAAAATTCGAATGGACCTCGAAGTGTGAGGAAGCTTTCCAAGCATTGAAGAGGCAACTCACTCAGGTTCCCCTGCTCCAGGGGCCAAGGCAGGGGGAGGACCTATCCTTATAACTGGGGGTAGGATCCGAGGCAGTGAGTTCAGTGCTAGTCCGGGAAGAGGGCAGAAGGCAACTTCCAATTTACTACGTCAGCCGAGTGCTGAGGAAGGCGGAGCTCCGGTACCCCATCCTAGAGAAGTTAGCTTTCGCCTTGGTGGTATCGTCTCGGAAGCTCCGGCCTTATTTCCAAGGACATTCAATCAAGGTGGTAACCGACCACCCCCTTCGCAACATCATGGAAGGGGTAGAGCACTCGGGAAGGCTAGCCAAGTGGTCAGTGGAACTAAGCGAGTTTGATATCTCGTTTGTGCCAATGTTGTCAATAAAGGAGCAGGCGGTGGCGGACTTCCTGGCAGATTACGTGACCGAGGTGGAGGAGCAGGAGGCATCCCGCTCGGAGGCTTGGAAGATGTTATTGGATGGGGCATCAGGGAAGCACTCCTTCGGGGGAGGGGTAATCCTGGTAAGCCCACAAGGGACAAGGATTGAGCATGCCATCAGCATTCATGTCCCAGTCACCAACAACTAGGCTGAGTACGAGGCGGTGATAGCTGGCCTGCGACTGGCCTGGGAGTTGGGTGTATAAGATGTGGACGTCTCGACGGACTCCATGGTGGTGGCGTGCCAGATCAGGGGGGAATTCGAGGCAAAGGAGCCAACCCTCCATCGCTACCTGGAGAAGGTCAAGGGGGTCATTGGGCAGTGTGGCCCTGGGCAGGGGGGACGATGTTGGAGCTCTTCTGACCATCCATCGAGGAAAGAGAGATGATGGAGATAGACCAGCAAGTGTCATGGATGAGTCCCATCATCACCTTCCTGACGTCGGGGAAGTTCCCTAAAGGGGAGACAGACAAACGACGACTCAGGTACAAATCCGCCTATTACTTCATGCATGCATGTGGGCTGTATCGTAAGACCCTTTCGGGACTCCTCGCCCGTTGTGTAGCCGAGAAGGAGGACCCGAGGGTCTTGGAGGAGATCCACTCGAGGGAGTGTGGTAGCCACTCGGAGAGCAGGACGTTGGAAGGAAGGGTGCTGAGGCAAGGTTATTTCTGGCCTACCCTCAGCAAGGATGCGGCGGAGTTCACAAAGAAGTGCTCCAAGTGTCAGCTATATACTCCACTGCAACTTCTTCCAGCTCAGAGGCTCCAGACCATCACAGCTCCATGGCCCTTTGCAATATGGGGGCTAGACCTGGTTGGTCCCTTCCCCCAGGGAAGTGGTCAGAGAAGGTTCATGCTGGTGATGATAGACTACTTCTCCAAGTGGCTGGAGGTGAAGGCGCTAGCTAAGGTGACATCCCAAGTGGTAAGAAATTTTGTATGGGGTGAAATAATTTGCAGGCATGGGCTACCATTGGCCATAGTGATGGACAATGGGCCGCAGTTTGCCAGCGATGACTTCATCAGCTTCTGCACTCAGCTTGGAATAGATCTTCGATTTGCGTCGGTCCACCACCCGAGGAGCAATGGGCAGGCGGAGGCGGCAAACAAAATAATTGTGAACTTACTCAAAAAGAAGGTCGAGAACCTCAGGAGCAACTGGGTGGAACAGCTGCCCTCGATCCTCTGGGCCCTAAGAATTACTCCAAACACGGCCACAGGGGAGACCCCTCTCAAACATTCTCATGGGTCTGAGGCCATGCTTCCCATAGAATTCGAGGTGAAGTCCCCCCGGGTAGTCGTCGCGGGAAAAGGTGATGACGAGTGGCAGGCGAAGAATGAAGAAGAGCAAAGGTTATCCTTGGACCTGGTGGAGGAACTCCGGGATCTCGCCACCATTCGGCAGGAGGAGGTCAAGAGGCTGAGGACCCGATACTTTGACCAACATATCAGAATAAAACAGTTTGAGAAAGGGACTTGGTCCTGAAGAAGGTCGATGCGGCTGGGAGAGGAGCCACGGTAGGTAAACTTCACCCCAATTGGGAGGGGCCTTACATTGTAAGTGAAGTGATCAAGTCGGGAGGGTATCACCTCCCGGATGTGGAAGGGGTACCTCTCAGCCGGGCCAGGAGTGGGGATGACTTGAAACGATTCTATCCATGAAAGTTTTTGTAATTGACTTGTATGTTTTTCTGTTCTTATAGCAGCTTCGAAGTTGTTTCTAAGCAAGAATCCTCAAGCGTTCTTTGGTGCTGGAATGCCCCAGATCGATTCCGCTGTTGGGCTCTCATAGAAGGTGGGTCAGGTTGATCTCTGTAGATGCTGGCAAGGTAACAAGTCCTTCATTGCTAGAAGGCCCCAGATCGATTCTGCTGTCGGGCTCTCATAAATGGTGGGTCAGGTTGATCTCTGGAGAGGCTGGCAGGGCAACAAGTTCTTTGGTGCTGGAATGCCCTTGATCGATTCTGCTATCGGGCTCTCATAGATGGTGGGTCAGGTTGATCTCTGGAGAGGCTGGCAAGGTAATAAGTTCTTTGGTGCTGGAATGCCGCAGATTGATTCCGCTGCCGGGCTCTCATAGACGGTGGGTCAGGTTGATCTCTGGAGAGGCTGGCAGGGTAACAAGTTCCTTGGTGCTGGAATACCCAGATCGATTCCGTTGCCGGGCTCTCATAGACGGTGGGTCAGGTTGATCTCTGGAGAGGCTGGCAGGGTAACAAGTTCTTTGGTGATGGAATGCTCCAGATCGATTCCGCTGCTGGGATCTCATAGACGGTGGGTCAGGTTGATCTCTGGAGAGGCTGGCAAGGTAACAAGTCCTTCATTGCTGGAAGGCCCCAGATCGACTCCGCTGTCGGACTCTCATAGATGGTGGGTTAGGTTGATCTCTGGAGAGGCTGGCAGGATAACAAGTTCTTTTGTGCTGGAATGACCCAGATCGATTCCGCTGTTGGGCTCTCATTGATGGTGGGTCAGGTTGATCTCTGGAGAGGCTGGCAGGGTAACAAGTTCTTTGGTGCTGGAATGCCCTAGATCGATTCCGCTGCCGGGCTCTCATAGACGACGGGTCAAGTTGATCTCTAGAGAGGCTGACAAGGTAATAAGTCCTTCGTTGCTGTAAGGCCCCAGATTGACTCCGTTGTCGGGCTCTCATAGACGGTGGGTCAGGTTGATCTCTGGAGAAGTTGGTAGGGTAACAACTTCTTTGGTGCTGGAATGCCCCAGATCGATTCCGCTGCCGGGCTCGCATAGATGGTGGGTCAGGTTGATCTCTAGAGAGGCTGACATGATAACAAGTTCTTTGGTGCTGGAATGCCCCAGATCGATTCCGCTGTCGGGATCTCATAGACGGTGGGTCAGGCTGATCTCTGGAGAGGCTGGCAAGGTAATAAGTTCTTTGGTGCTGGAATGCCCCAGTTTGATTCCGCTGTCGGGCTCTCATAGATAGTGGGTCAGGTTAATCTCTGGAGAGGCTGGCAAGGTAACAAGTGCTTCGTTGCTGGAAGTCCCCGGATGATCCCGCTGCCGGGCTCCCACCAGCTGGTGGGTCAGGTCGATCTCGCGGAGAGACTGATAGGGTTACCAAAGAGGGGTCGTCCCGCTCGGTGAGAGGGAATGACCTCGCGCAGCAAGAGAGGGAGAAGTTCGTCTCAAGTGCTATGGGAATGACCTCGCGCAGGAAGAGCAGTGGCCACCCCAGACATCCAGGACGATTGCTCGCTAGCATAAAAGGGACGTAGGAAGGATCACGTGTCCCCGAAGGCAGTGCGAAGGGCATGATATAGGTTCTCGCTCACCGAGGTCAAAGGGGTGAAGGCTCATTCCCCGCGAGATTAAAACTCGAAGGATTGACTGCGAAGTCCGCGACCCTAAGGTAGGCAAAAAGGGCGAGAACTAATGTGGTGAGTGCGCGTTCTAAGCCGAGGCTAGGTGATTACGCGGTAGACGAGCGCGAGCACGGCGAACGCAATGACAAAGAAGTAAGTAATATAAATGCGAGAAAAAAGCAACATACATAGAAAGCGAGAATAAAATGAGCAAGTGGGCAAAAATTGTCATCCATTTCATTAAAGTCAGTTACATGTATCGCGACGATCTCGCCAACCAAAATATGGAAAAAATAAAAGTACAATTTCTAATGATCGCTGGCATACGGCTCATCTCTACTGTCGGAAGGAGGCGGGGCTGGCACGAACAACTCCAGGACCACATCCTTGATCGTTAGGTCGGCCGCCTCGGTAGATAGCAAGCCAGCTCCCTGCATGGCTCGAAAGATGTACTGCGCCGCGCTGACAGAGGCTTCGCGACATTCTTCCTCCCTGGCTCGCCGATCAATCTTCAGGCGACAAGGGGACAGGGGGACGGGGGCGCGGATCAGCTCATGGTTGTAAGCTTTCAACCCGGCGACCTTGTTCTCCAGGCTGGAGATGCGAGCATGAAGCTCCTTGGCGGTCTCGGCATCCTATAAAGAAGAGAGTAGGTAAGCCAGGGAAGCGTTGTTAGAAAAAGAAGGAAGAGAGAGCTTGAGGACTTACCACCCCATCCTGGTGGTCTGAGAGAGTCTCGTCAGAGGCGAGCAGCCTCTTCTTTAGGCTCATGATCTCGACAGCAACATTTTTGTAGCCCACGGCGAGCTCCTCGTTATGACACTCCAGCTGAAGACATTGCAGACCTGTCATATGAGCGAGCTCCAGGGAATGGAGCTGGGCTCGCGTACTCTCATAAGCCAAGGTCCTCGCAGTCTCATCCTTGTAAACCAAGTCGTCCTCGCGGTCGTAAAGCCCGAAGGAGAGCGAGAATGCTTTCCCGTTAACCGTTGCCTGCTCCACCCAAGAGGAAGGGAGGGTGGAGATAGAGGCCTTGTTGACCTCGGGGTTCCAGTACAGTAGGAACTCGCCTGCCTCCTCCTTGTGCCTTTGGCCAAGACCAAAGTTCCAGTGGTTTATTGGCATGGGCAGGGAGGAGGTCTGGGCGACCTCTTCGACCGGCTCGCTGACCTCCCTTTCTTCCGAAAGGTCAGCCGGGGAGACCTCGCTCAGAGAGGCCTCGACATGCCCCTTTCCCTTCTCAGTGGGGAGGGAGTTCTTCTTTTTCTTCTTCTGCGGGGGCTGCGAGGAGGGATCCTTGCGGCCAGAAGACTCAGCCCTCTTCCTGGTAGGCGGGGCAGTAGGGCGGGGGGTCTCGCGGCAGGAATCCACTCCCATTTTTGCGAGAGCGAGGCCCGCAGGAACTGTCTGGTTGCTCGCATAAGGAGGATGGATGGGGAGGTCTCGCTCACCTATAATAATTCAGCAATTAGAAACATTCGGTGAAAGCTTTAAGAAGAAACAGGTGAACAAGCATGATACATACCCTCCCTGGGGAGCACCGGTAGCAACGAGTCGAGGTTTCGATGAAGGTGCGCCACCTCAAAGTTATTCTTGTTGAAGAACTGAAACAAGGAGGCGTCATGGCCCCCAATAGCTGGGGGATGGTAGGTGCTCTCGTCGTGCTGAATTGGCGAGAACAGAACGTTGCCGAAGTTCCCTTTGATGAAAAGGAACTTCTAAGCCCAGTAATGTCTCTTGTTGATGGTCTCGACTACCTTGAGACCCGAGCCCACAAAGTAGGCGGTACCCTCCTTGTAGGCCCTGAAGGAGAACAACTTCAGGAAGACCGGCAAGCTGAACTCAATGTGTTCTTCTCGCATATAGCATACAAACGTGACGATGACCTCCATGGCGTTGGTGGTCAGCTGACCCATTACCACGCCATAGTGTTTGAGCACCTGACGAGTAAAAATGGCTAGGTCTGAAATAAGCGAGTGAGAATTTGACTTCCGACAGAGGAAGGTAAGCGAGATTGGCGTGTACCTGGCGGACCTCTGGCCACAGAGGCAGGCGCAGGCCAACCACGAAGTGGGCTATAGGGATGGCGAGCTCATACGACATGGGGACGTTGTTTACGTCATCCCCGCTAGGGCAGTGATCGGAGAACCCCGGCGGAATAAAATCAGCGACGACGGCGATGTACTCCTCCTCGGTCAGGTTGGTGTGGAAGAAGTGGTGGTCGGTAAAGGCTCAGGCGCACTTCAGCCGACCCTCAGCCTCGCTAGCGTCGCCCACCATTGATGAAACCTGCGAAGAAAAAGTGCGAAGGGCGCGAAGGAGAGAACACGAGATCTCGCAGACAGGGGAAGAAGAAGGGCTAGTGTTAAATGCGGTAGGTGAGATCAGCGCTGGGACCTATTAATAGGAAATGAAAAGCGCGGGAAAGAAGTCGAAGCGACGGGGGGTGCAGTTAGGTAAAGCCCTGTGTGATGATCGCATGCGAGAACGTAAGGTAGCTCCCGACATATTAGCGAGCGAGACCATCTCGCGCGGTTAGTATAAACAAAACTTTTAGATGAGAACAACAAGAAAAGCAGAAATAAAAAATAGAGCGAGCATCACTAGTAATTGTCGCATAAACAAATAAGAAGTACGCGAGAGCCCCGGCGGCGGGCGAGAAATAGTTAATAAAAGAGAAGAATAAGGAGATTGTCCAGCGAGATTAAACAAAGTTTTAATGTACTGACGGGAGGCTTGCCGGGCAAAGAGTGCGAGCGAGGATCAGTAGTATATCCATTTCCATCTACCACGACCTCGCACTCCTGACCGCGGCGGAATCGTAGGGTAGTGATAGGCGTTGACGGCGCGAGCCTCGCGTTGAATCAAGCGAGCGTAGTCTTCCACTCGCGCGAGGTGTGTCCCTGGAGAAGTGGCCACCTCGCCAAGATCTTGCGCCATCTCGACACGGAGCCGAGCGCACTCATCCAGTAAAGCGGCGTGCCGCTCCTCGGCAATCTCCCTATCCCTCTTCGCTTGGAGGTGAAGGTCCTGCAGCATTCGCCCTTGTTTTTGAAACAATTCTGAGGTTCGTCTCTTCATGGCCTCAGGGTCTCGCGGGTTGCCCAGGAAGTCAGCCATCTGCTCCGGCAAAGGAAGGGGCGACATCTCTTCCTCCCCAAAGTCAGAGTCGGTGGGGAGGGTCTCGTAATCACCTGCGAGCACATCTAAGCGGCGTTAGTAGTTTGGGAAACCTTCTCTTAGTATCGCGAGGAATGGTCCCTCATAAGAGGTAGAATCCTTACCGGGAGGCGGGTGAGAGGTATTAGACCGACCCTGAAAAAGAATGGTAAATGGAAGCGAGACGGACTTCCCTAGACCTGCGCGGTGCGTGGTGTCGTCGGCAGGAATGGTCGTGATCGGTCGCGAGCCACCAGAGCCCTCCCCCTCAGGAGATTGAACCCCAGGGTCTTAAGGGTCATGTCAGGGAGGATCAGCGACTAGGGTCGTGAGTTCTGGCGACCATGGGTCGCATGCGGGGAGGCTGTAAGAAGTAAGAGGGTCGTCATTCAAGATATTAATTTTGGCATGTAAGAGTGGGTAACTTACCAGCAGCTTTCCCGTTAACGAGGTCATTCTTCGCCGTAGGATCGGGGCGAGACCCGGTTATGTCCTTGCCCGCACCCTTGTCGATAGGAGGCGGGTCCTGCAGTCAGACGAGGCTTAGAGAAATCAAATGAATAGTTAAGCGAGAAGAGTAGCCCTAACCTCTCCGGTGAGCCTGTTATCGGGAGAGGAGTCCAGCAGTACCGTCTCGCCCCCCCCCCCCCCCCCCCCCCCCCCCCCCCCCCCCCGGGGTAGGCGGACTGGCTTCGCTTTTTTCATCTTGGGCGGTGGAGGGGTGTTCTTGCGGGTCATCCAAGAGGCCATGTTGGCGATGGTGGAGAGCTCGCCCGCCTTGGACGCCCTCAGGCGAGCTTGGAGTTCTTCTGTTAGGGGCTTTTTCTGGCAGCTGCAATAGGAGGTGGAAAAGGAGGAATAGAGAAGAATATTGCGCGTCACCCCGGCTTGGGTGGTATTTATAGTGTACAACCCTGTATTCGCCGAGTAGGTCCTCGAAGCATAAGAAGCATTTGGGAGCGTTATTGTTCACTATGATCCAGGGTAAGGAAAGAGGAGGGCGAGCGGTGGAGGTGGAGACCTCCCGCTCACCCAGCTCAGTAAGGGGGGTGATCTCCCCTCGTCCCGTGCCCCCCAAGGTAGGGTCGAGAACCCCAGTAAGGGGCGAGACCAGCCAGGGGGGCGACCCTGGCTGGGTCTCACCCAGCCCCAGTAGGGGGGCGAGACCGGCCAGGGGGGCCGCCCCTGGCTGGGTCTCGCCCAGCCCTAGTAGGGGGCGAGACCAGCCAGGGGGGCCGCCCCTGGCTGGGTCTCGCCCAGCCCCAGTAGGGGGGCGAGACCAGCCACGGGGGCCGCCCCTGGCTGGGTCTCGCCCATCCCCAGTAGGGGGCGAGACCAGCCAGGGGGGCCGCCCCTGGCTGGGTCTCGCCCAGCCCCAGTTAGGGGCGAGACCAGCAGGGTGGCCGCCCCTGGCTGGGTCTCGCCCAGCCCCACTAGGAAGGGGCGAGATCAGCAGGGGGGCGCCCCTGATAGGGTCTCGCCCAGCCCTAGTTATGGGGTTCGTCGAGCCCCGCGAAGTACCCCCCTCGCCCGGTTCCGGTGGGAGGGGTTGGTCTGCGTTTAGCGCTCCAGAACAGCGGGATTCGGCTATCCGCAGGCCATTTCCGAGGGTATTTTGGTAATTTCGCGGACCAGTTAGTGGCTATTTGCAGCCCAAATTCTGAAATCCTATAAATAGGACCAAGGGGGCACCATTTGGGGGCAAGCTTATCCTAGGCTAGGTCTCTCTCCCTCTCCCTCCCCAGGTCTTTCTCTAGTGGGGTGAGGAGAGCCTCCAGTGGTGCCCAAGCCCGGCATTGGCTTGGGAGGGGAAGCGCTCTAAAGATCTTCCGGGTATGTGGTGGGACCTCCTCGCCGAGCCCTTGTTCCAGTTCATAGTGCCTCAACCTTCAACCTAGAGCTCTCCCTTGGGGGGAGTAAGTGTTAGTCGCCCCTCAGCTTGCTGAGGGTCCCGGTTTCAACATTTTTGGTGCGGTGAGCGTGGAGTGTGACCGATTCAAGAAACTCTTAAGATGAGCTCCATGGACGGAGGTAGAGGAGGTTCCGACCCAAGTCACTCGCACCCCCCGGTGGCTGGGGCGACGTTGGAGATGTTTGAAAATCTCAGGCGAGAGATCATACAGACCTTGCAGGTGGCTTTCGCCTCGATAACCGAAAACAGGAGAGAAAGTGGACAGGAGGTCTCGCCTCAGCAGGTTGGCGAGAGCACCCTCGGGCAGCCATCCAGGAAGGAGGTGCCAGGAGGGGGCGAGTGGGGAGGCGCCAGGCCCCCACTCGCCCAGCCTCAAGGGGGCGAGTGGGGAGGCGCCAGGCCCCCACTCGCCCAGCCGCAAGGGGGCGAGTGGGGAGGCGCCAGGCCCCCACTCGCCCAGCCCCAAGGGGGCGAGTGGGGAGGCGCCATGCCCCCACTCGCCCAGCCTCAAGGGGGCGAGTGGGGAGGCGCCAGGCCCCCACTCGTCCAGCCCCAAGGGGGCGAGTGGGGAGGCGCCAGGCCCCCACTTGCCCAGCCCCAAAGGGGGGCGAGCACGGGAGGTCCCTTTTGTGAGCTGATCCTCTCGGCCCCGATTCCGGAGGGGTTCAAGGGGGCGAAGATGTCTCACTACTTCGGCAAGGATGACCCCGTCTTACACATGCAGTGGTTTGAAGAAATGGTCTCCATCATGCCCATGTCGGACGCTTTCAAATGTCCACTCTTCGCGACACTAAAGGAGAAGGCTAGAGATTGGTTCCACCAGCTCCCTGCGGGATCCATCTATGCCTTTGAAGACTTGCGTCGAGGCTTCCTGCTACGCTTCTCGATGTCAAGGAAGAGGAAGAAAGATGCCGAAGCACTTTTCAAGATCAAGCAAGAGCCAGAAGAGTCGCTGACTCACTATCTAGAGCGGTTCAGGGAGGAGGTTCTCCTCGTCCAAGAAGTGCCCGGGTACACACTCAAGCTCGCCTTCACGATGGGGCTGCGGGAGGGCTTCTTCAAGATGGACCTCAAGAGAAGAGTGTAACACCTCCCCTGTAGTGACCATATAATATGGGTCCGGCCGGGACCCCACAACATATAACCGCCACAGCTTTGGTATTAAAAAAATGATATTAACTACCCAATCTCAAAACTCAGATAAAACAGCGGAAACAACCCAAAACCACAGAGATTGTCCACAGTACAAAGGAGTCCAACTGGCCTTAAGGCCTTACACAACCAACGTCCAAATCATCAGACATTCAATACTAAAGGGCGTCCCAACAAAAGGGGACAGATAGTAGTTTTACCTAAACTACCTCGGCATGCAAGCCGGTTACAACAAAATGTAATAATAGAAGTGCATGAGAATAACAGTAAACACTTCATGAGGCTTAGGCCTTTTTGGCCGGCGCGCTGGGTCCAGCCTGCGATTCTTGCCCTGCAACCAAATCACAAAAAGCGGTAAACGAGGGTCAGCTATGGCTGACCACAAACGGTGTAACAACATCCCTCCTCCCGGCCGTCCTAGCGGACCCCGGGGAACTACTTCACCCTGCAAGCCAGCACATCGTATGCAAATGTACATAAAAGGAAACAGCATAAAAACAGGTATGAGTGTCACATACAGCACCCACGTTTCTATGTTGAGCAGATAAATAAAAGGGGCCTACCAATGCAAAATGAATGCAAACCCGGGTTTCACCCAAGGCACCCTAGAGCATATGAATCTATCACATCATCATACAGCATCATCATATCACAAACACAGGGGTACTCGTCATTTCCCCACAAGGGCATCGTAGCCCAAGGCCAAGAGCTCTCGCTGAGACCCACCTTGCCTGGCTCGCCATGCCATCGGGCTTGTCTAACAGCTCACACGCTCGGGCCGCCAACAACACACAAGACCGATACTAAGAATTCTGGCTAACAAAAACGTCCCAAGGACCTGGACTTACTCTCGGGACAACGTCCACCGATTGCCTCGCCTGGCGACCGTCAACGGACTCATCCGTAGCACAAACATTCTCGTCAGTCAACAATCGAAGGGACTAATCTTGCTGGGACACTCTCCACACGTGAATCTCAGTCTCCACGGGATAGCCAGCCGACCACAAAGACCAATCGCGCCTTCGCACAACACTAGGCATCACAAGCCCCAAATTCCGCACATTATTTCTCCGCCCTAAAACCAACATTCATTACCACACGAAGCTACAAGGGCATCACAACGACGAGTTCGCCGTATTCAGATTTCTAACAGAACCCCTAGAATGCGCGTAAATCAACATCACCGAATCGGACCTACGGCCACATATCCAGCTTCACCCACAATGCCTAATCCGCTAACGGAGCGGATCTCTAGTGAAAATCATGTTGGGGACGGACTCAATCAACCCGATGGTTCCTTTCGAACCAAGGCGACCCGGATCCCTCTCACTCGACGGATCCGGTGCCAAAATGCAGAAAACAAAGGGATGCCATGCACGCATCCTAAATACCGGGAGGAGAAATGTTGTTACCTTTTGAGATCTCCTCCTAGCCATGAGAAGCTTGCAAACAAACGGTGGAGAAGAAGCGCTTCGACACCCTCTACGCGTTGCCGGTCTCGGATCGGCGAACGGAGCTCCAAAGCTCCGGCAATGGTGGATTCCCCTTCTCCTTCCTCCTTACCTCCTCCTCCTTTCTCCAACCTAAGAGAGAGAAATGACTTGGAAATATGAGGGTTTAACTCCTCTACCAAGACCTAAAACCCCCCAGCCAACCATCGCAGCCGTTGGATCAAATCCCAAGATTTTTGGACGGCCGGATCGTCATCCCCGTCACTTTTCGCGGAGCAGAATAAACAGTGCGCACGAGCAGCGTCGCACGGTCAGTGATCGTGCTCAGCCAACATCCCCTGATCGTGCGCTACACGATTAGCCGACCTTCAACCCTTGTGAATTAACGCACGATCAGGCGCACGACCACTGGTCGTGCGTGAAGGAGGCCAGTGAGCGTGCGCGAAGAACCTGCTATGGAATTTTCAGCCTATTCCGAGCGCGACGCTACCACTCCGCCTACCTCGCTGGACTACGATTTTTGGGGTGTTACAACTCCACCCCCTTAAAAGAATTTCGTCCTCGAAATTTCAGAATTTAAACAGGAAATACAAAAAGCATACCTGGAGCAAAAAGTTCTGGGAAATCCTCCCGCATCGCTTGCTCACGCTCACAAGAGAATTCGTCTCGCCCGCAGTTGTCCCATCGCACCTTTACAAGTTTGACTTCCTTGTTGCGCAACTGCCGGACTTCCGAATCCTCCACGCCAACCAGACGAACCCTCGTCCCCAAATCCTCCATCACCGGCACCGTCGCCGCTTCGACTACGACGCTCGACTCCACCAGAGCTTTCCTCAACACAGAGACGTGGAAGACATCATGTAATCCACTCAGCTCTGCGGATAATGCCAAACGATTGGCTTCTTCGCCTATACGTTCCGTAACCTCGAACGGACCCAGATACCGCGGACTCAACTTCTTGAGTCGCCGCACCCGTGAAACACCCTTGAACGGCTTGATCTTCAGGTAGACCATGTCGCCCACTGCAAACTCCACATTTCTGTGGTGCGCGTTGAAATACTTCGCTTGTCGATCCTGAGCAACCTTCATGCGCTCCTGAACCGTCCACACAATCTCGCAAGCATCTTCCACCATGTTGGGAAAATGATTTCTCTTAACCCCTGAAAATGAGTCAAATATGAATTCCAAGAATGAAAAACAAGGCTAAGTAAATATGCGTCGAATAGTGTTCGACGCAACGTCAAAATGTAGTCGACGTCTCTTTCAGATTAAGTCGAAGTAACTCTAGGAAGATTTCGACGTATGTGTTGTCGACGTTACTCTGATTTCTAGTCGACGCAACTAGTGAAGTCGACGCACCTTAGTCGACGCACCTTCCTTATTCACCTCTCGACGTCCAGACAGGATGTACTCGACGCTTGCGTCGAATGGCAATCGACGCACGTCGATTTATTTGACAGACTTAAATATGCGCCAGATCTCTTTCCTTCTTTCAGTAAATCTGATTTGTATGGAATACTGTTAATATTTTATAGCCGTTCTGAATCATTCTTTCCTTCTATTTGATTCTTGTCAAATCTGATTAACTCTATTTTGGATATTATTTGAAATCAGAATTCATTCTTTCCTTCTACAGAAATAAACATTATGGAAACATTTTTTCTTTCTATTCTCTCTAACTGCTAATTGATTATCCTCCTATAGTATTATGTTGAATTAACAGAGCTATAAATAAAGAGGAGGTCGGCAGAAAATAAAGGAGAGTGATCTACCACACACATTTGAAATAGAGGAAAAGCTCTCAAGAGAAAAGAGAGAAATTGAGAAAAAGCTCTGCAGCAACATTCAAGCACTTCTTCTTCTTCTCCTTCTGAAGTCATACTGCTACAAAATCTGATAGCTCTCACAAAGAGAGAAAGGCTGCAAATCTTCTTCTCTCTATAGAAGAAAGATTCAATTCACTTCTTGTGCTTCCAATCTTCTTGCTAGGAAGAAGATTCTTTCTTGTTTTTATTTCTTCTCCTTTCTTTCATTCTCACTTAAACATTGTAAAAGAGTTTTTAGAATCTCTCTCCAAAAAATTCAGTGTACTGGTTCTAAGAGTCTCCTTGTCAAAAGACTGAGTTGGTTCTAAGAGTCTCCTTGTCAAAAGACTCAGGGTGGTTCTAAGAGTCTCCTTATCAAAAGACTCAGTGCAAGATAGTGAATTCCTACCAAGGGGGTAGAAGAGTAGACTACCCAAAGTTTGGGGAACCACTATATTTTCTTGTGTTGTGCTGTGATTTATTTTCTTGCATTTACTTTATTTTCTTGCTTAATTCTTGTTGGTGTGTAGGAAGCTCTAATCTGTGATCATACACATATATATTAACTTTGCATAAAATAATTTTTAAATCTCTATTCACCCCCCCTCTAGAGAATTCTAGTGAGGTTAATTGTGCACTTTCAATTGGTATCAGAGCTAGGTTGATCTAAAAAGGATAACTCCTTGATCAAAAAGATCCTACCTCTCATATATATATATATTTCAAAACTATTTTATCATATGGCACAAATCAAAGATTATGCTTCCACCAGACCTCCAATGTGCAATCTTGAAAAGTTTGCAGTTTGGAAAACAAGAATTAGAATTTATATGAATTCCATTGATGCTGACTTGTTTAATATTACTATGACAGGTCCCCCAAAGCCTTATAGAAAGGATGCAAATGACAATGTAACACAAACACTTGTTCCAAGATCTGAGTGGACAGAAGATGAAAAGAAGGCAAGAACATATGATCTAAAGGCCATGAACATACTTGTCTCAACTCTCTCAGATGACATTTTTCAAAAGGTTGTTGACTGTGAATCATCCAAAGAAATTTGGGATGCTCTCACAAAGATGGTGGAAGGAAGTGCTGATGAAAAGAAAGATAAAAGGCTCTATTGATTTCTCAATATGAGAACTTCCAAAAGAAGGCTGAAGAAAGCATCTCTGAAATGTATGACAGATTCAGTCTGATCATCAATCAACTAAGAGACTTGGACAGAGAAATCTCTCTCACTGAGATTAATGACAAATTGCTAATGAGTCTCCCTAGTTCATGGGACTCAAGAATATGGGCAATAAGAGACACAAGAGGACAAAAAGAGATTTCAACAGATGCTCTCTTAGGAAAACTAAGATCCTATGAGCAATTGCTGAAAACTAGAGAAGAGAAGGAAAGAAGAGAAAACACTCCAATTTCCTCAAAAGGCAGGAACATTGCTCTAAAGGCAACAGAAGGAGGAACCCCTGTCACTGAAGAAGAACTATTCAGTTTCTTGGCCAGAAGATTTAAGAAATGGGTCAAGACAGATGGATCAAAAAGGAGGGAGTCAAAACCAAGGTATGGCAAAACCCCCACTAAAGAAATTATTTGCTATTCTTGCAGGAAACCTGGACATATTGCCCCAGAATGTCCAGAGAATGCTGAAACAGAAAAGGATCTGAAAAAGAAATATCTGAAGAAAAAGGGGAAGAAGAAAGAAAGAGGCTTCATTGCAGAAGTCTGGAGTGAAACAAACTCTGAGGATAGTTCATCCTCTAAGAGTGACAATGAAGAATCTAGGCAAGAAGACCTAAGCTTAATGGCCTTTGAAGACTCAAAGAATGATGATAAATCATGGAGTGAAACAGGATCAGAAGAAAGCATATCTTCTGATGATGAAAAAGAAAAGAACCTCATTCTCATAGAGGAATCTGAGGATGAGGATGAGGTAAGCATGTTTGATGAAATAGATTTTCAAAGTGATAACTTTAGAAATGATTTTATGAGAATGTATCTAGATCAACTAAAAGCAACAAAAGAAATTAAAGATCTAAAAGAACAAATCAATGTAGCTAAAAACCAGAGAAACACGGAAATTAAATCCTTTAAAGATTATGAATCAATAGCTAGCAGAATAGAAAAGGAAATAGAAAGGGCTAGAATAAAAAATCAGTTCCTTAAGGATAAAGTAACCCAGGCAAAAGCCTTTGAAGAATCAATAAAAATGAGAAGCCAAACTCTTGAAGAGATCACTAAAAAACAAACAATAAGACACAAGAATCTTGGGCTAGGGGCTGATCCCTCAATCAGCCTAATTCCATCCAACAAACTTGCTTGGATGAGCCCTGTAAAATTCACTAAACCTGTCAAATTAGACAACCAAGAAAAAGAATCACAACATAAGAAAGAACACCTCTCCAAGGAAATTGATGATACATCATATTATTCAGCTGATGACTCACAAACTTCATCTGAAGAGATAACTAAACCAAGAGAAACAACTCATAAAGAAGTAAAAACAGAAAAATGAATAGTAAAAATCTATGAAGATTCAGTTGCGTCGACTTCATATCGACGCATGCATAATAGTGCGTCGACATCTACTCAACGCAACCTCTCAGATGCATCGATCTCTTCTCGACGCTTAAACAAAAGTACGTTGACTTCTAATCGACGCAACTCTTTGTATGCGTCGAAATCAGATCGACGCCACCTGGAGAAAGCGTCGAATAGAAATCGACGCGACTATCAACATGCGTCGAATCGATATCGACGCACACATATTCAGAGCAACGTAAATGTCTTCCCTTCAAAAATCTCTCATCTAAACCCCTATTCAGGACCCATTCATCCTAATCAAAATTTCTACTCTAAACAATATTCCTATCCCAATCAACACTTCTATCCTTCTCTAAAATCAAATCCTTACAACTCTAAGACAATCAAATGATATATATGTAACAAACCCGGCCACCTTGCCAAACAATGTTGGCATAATCAATCAAATTATATGTAAAAGAAAATCAGTCCAAAATTGACTTAGAAACCTTTAGGAATAGGAAGAGACAAAAAGAAATAAGCACATAGAGCTGTTCTGAAAAATTAAAAGTCACGTCGACTTATAATCGACGCACCGTCGACGACTCAGATCAATAGGCATAATCGACGCATACGCCGACTATTATCGACGCGTACGTCGACTAGAAATCTCTTCATCCCAAAGCAGACTATATCGACGCTCACGACGAATCCCACTCGACGTAACGTCGACTTCATAAAAACGAGCGGCAAGGCTGAATCATTTTCGGTCACATCCACTGAAGTACCTAATAAGCCTCGAATTGAGTCCTGTTTCGACGCTTCACCTGACTTAAATAGACTCTTCAGTTAGAAACCTTCACGACCTCTGCATCTTTTATTCTCCTTGCTCCTCCGTCCAGCCGTCTCTTTCTCTCTCTTTCCCACTGATCTACAATGGCTCCAAAGATAAATTCTGGGTTCGACATTGACCTTGAGTCCTTCCAGGCTGCCGCAGAAAACTACAAGAGCATCATTGCTCTCTTCACAGAAGCTGGATTAGACAAACTCATCTCCACAAGGTGCAAGCTACTGGAAACAGAGCTCACAGAGCTGCTGACTCATGTTCAGATATCTGAACAAGGAGAAATCCAGGGAACACTATATGAGACACCTGTCTCAATCTCAGCAGAACATGTTAGGGCCACCTTTGATCTTCCATCAGGTATATCCTAATATCATCCTTATTTAAATGAAAAAGGGGAAGAAAATAAGTTTGAGAAGAATGACTAAATAAGTCTTAATTATCCCCCTAATAGGTGATGAATCCATTGACCTCACACCTGATGAAATCAAGCATGTGCTCTCCACCATGAAATTCTCAAAAGACAGACCAATCCATATGAAAAAGATAGACTTTTCAGATGAGTACAGATTGCTGGCAGATATAGTAGGGAAGATACTGCTATGCAAGATTTCAGCCCATGATGCAGTGCCCAAATAGCAGCTGAACATCATGGGGGCCCTTGTGCTGAAGAAGAAGGTGGATTGGGCCAGCTGTCTTCTCAAAATGATAGCCTCCAAATATTCCCACAAGGAAAATGCTTATATGAGAATCATGAGTCAGGTTCTCTTCTATCCCTTCCCTGATCTCTGCAGGTCAAAAGGAATTCCTATCCCTCCTGGAAAGAGGATGTCCATTGCCCTCTTCTCCAAATGGACCAGGCAAATTCCCAAGCCTGGTTCCATCCCTGAAAATACTCCATCTCCTCCTATCTCTCCTGCTCATCCTCCTCCTTCTCAAACAGTCACATCTTCTGTCCCAGCATCATCCTCACCAATACCTCCTCAATCACCTACTCAGCCTTCTTCTATCCCTCCACCTCCTCATTCAGATACACCTCATCCAGATAATAGACTACCCTCTCCTCCTCCTCCACCATCACCTCATCATCTCTCACACCATGAACCATCTGAATCCACTGAGGCTCTCATCACCCAGTGCATACAATCCACAGCTCAAAGATTCCAAGCAATGCTAGATGAGCATTGCTCCCAGATTCATTCCTCCATCCTTCACATGCACACCCAAATAGATGGGGTCAGTGCCTCTGTGCAAGATCTAAAGTCATCTCTCTCTTCCTCTAGAGTGACTAAGTCTTTTTTAACCTCCTTGGCCAAGAAGGTCAAGAAGGGGGAGAATCTAGATGAAAATCAGCCCTCCAATCCTAAATCTCCTTCTCACAAATCCCCTTCTTCTTCAAAATATGACAGTCTTGCACTGCTCAAGATAATTGGGAATGAGTTAGTACCTGAGTTCCATATTGATGAACAAACAATTGAGGTACTCATCATAGCAAGAGAGGCTGCAGACCAAGTGGTACTACTGCAAGGGGAGGGAAGCAGAGCAGAAAATGAGGCTGAAAAGGAAGAAGGTGAGAAAGAATTGAATACTGCTATAAATCAAGAAGAAAATGAACCAGCTGCTGAAACTGAAAAAGGAAATGAAGCTGATGCTGTGATGGCTGAAGAAGGGGCTCAGGAGTCAGGGGCAGGGGGAGCTGAGGGAATCACCTGCTACTGGGAAAGAGCAATCCACAATAGTATTCAAGAGAAAAAGAAAAACTCCTCCTACTCCTCCTGAATAATACTTGAAAACAATGTTTCACATACTTTACTTTGTGATTGGTCTAAACATGAAGTTTGTTTATATATTCTCTTCTGATTGTGTGAAATCTTCATTATCCTTACAAATGCTTTGCTATGTTAATTATATGCTAATTTCTCTCTAAGAAGGGTTAAGACAAATAGGGGGAGATTGTTGGGAAAATGATTTCTCTTAACCCCTAAAAATGAGTCAAATATGAATTCCAAGAATGAAAAACAAGGCTAAGTAAATATGCGTCAAATAGTGTTCGACGCAACGTCGAAATGTAGTCGACGTCTCTTTCAGATTAAGTCGAAGTAACTCAAGGAAGATTTCGACGTATGTGTTGTCGACGTTACTCTGATTTCTAGTCGACGCAACTAGTGAAGTCGACGCACCTTAGTCGACGCACCTTCCTTATTCACCTCTCGACGTCCAGACAGGATGTACTCGACGCTTGCGTCGAATGGCAATCGACGCACGTCGATTTATTTGACAGACTTAAATATGCGCCAGATCTCTTTCCTTCTTTCAGTAAATCTGATTTGTATGGAATAATGTTAATATTTTATAGCCGTTCTGAATCATTCTTTCCTTCTATTTGATTCTTGGCTAATCTGATTAACTCTATTTTGGATATTATTTGAAATCAGAATTCATTCTTTCCTTCTACAGAAATAAACATTATGGAAACATTTTTTCTTTCTATTCTCTCTAACTGCTAATTGATTATCCTCCTATAGTATTATGTTGAATTAACAGAGCTATAAATAAAGAGGAGGTCGGCAGAAAATAAAGGAGAGTGATCTACCACACATATTTGAAATAGAGGAAAAGCTCCCAAGAGAAAAGAGAGAAATTGAGAAAAAGCTCTGCAGCAACATTCAAGCACTTCTTCTTCTTCTTCTGGTTCTGAAGTCATACTGCTGCAAAATCTGATAGCTCTCACAAAGAGAGAAAGGCTGCAAATCTTCTTCTCTCTATAGAAGAAAGATTCAATTCACTTCTTGTGCTTCCAATCTTCTTGCTAGGAAGAAGATTCTTTCTTGTTTTTATTTCTTCTCCTTTCTTTCTTTCTCACTTAAACATTGTAAAAGAGTTTTTAGAATCTCTCTCCAAAAAATTCAGTGTACTGGTTCTAAGAGTCTCCTTGTCAAAAGACTCAGTTGGTTCTAAGAGTCTCCTTGTCAAAAGACTCAGGGTGGTTCTAAGAGTCTCCTTATCAAAAGACTCAGTGCAAGATAGTGAATTCCTACCAAGGGGGTAGAAGAGTGGACTACCCAAAGTTTGGGGAACCACTATATTTTCTTATGTTGTGCTGTGATTTATTTTCTTGCATTTACTTTATTTTCTTGCTTAATTCTTGTTGGTGTGTAGGAAGCTCTAATCTGTGATCATACACATATATATGAACTTTGCACAAAATAATTTTTAAATCTCTATTCACCCCCCCCCCCCTCTAGAGAATTCTAATGAGGTTAATTGTGCACTTTCACACCACTTGCTTCCCCAACAGCTTTGTGTCTCCCACCTCTGCCCAAGACATCGGCGTTCGACACTTCCTTCCATATAAAGCTTCATAGGGCGCCATTTTGATACTCGCCTGGAAGCTATTGTTATAGGCAAACTCCACCATGAAGAGGTGGTCTTCCCAACCTTTACCAAAGTCGAGAGCACACATTCTCAACATGTCCTCCATCGTACGGTTCGTTCGCTCTGTCTGACCATCGGTCTGCGGATGTAACGCGGTACTAAACTTGAGCTTTGTGCCTAAGCTCTTCTGTACTAGCCTCCAGTCCTTCGAAGTGAAACGCCCATCGCGATCACTAATGATGCTCTTCGGAATCCCGTGCAACCGCACAATGTTTCGAACATAGAGCTCCACGAGCTTCTCCACGCTATCGCCCTTCTGATTCGGAATGAAGTGAGCCACCTTGGTCAGGCGATCCACTATCACCCAAATCGCATCGTTACCCTGCTGCGATCGAGGCAACCCATGTACAAAATCCATGGAGATGTCATCGAACTTCCATTCGGGAATAGGGAGAGGCTTCAAGAACTCACCGGGCCTTTGGCACTCAGCCTTCACCAAGGCATAAGTTTGACATCGGCTCACGTACTCGGCTACATCCCGCTTCATCCCAGGACACCAAAAAGATTTCTTTATATCCACGTACATCTTTGTACTTCCTGGATGAACGGAGTACTTCGTAAAGTGAGCTTCAAACATCAACTCCTCGCGATGCTTACCAAAGCGCGGAACACAGATCTTTCCGTCTCTCTTTAGAATTCCACCAACCATCTCCAAAGTCGTGCCTTCGCTTTGCTGAGCCTCCAACACCAACTGTTGGCACTCCTCGTCCGCACTGGTCGCCTCTCGGATTCGATCCGTTATATCACACTGCATTTCAATCCAGTTCAAACGAGCTACGCTAGACTCACCTCTAGCCACACAAGAAATGTCAAGAGACTCCAAGTCTCGAATCAAACGCTCGTTATACGCCTCCATCTAATTACCTTGCCCGGAGTACTTCCTACTCAAGGCATCCGCCACCACGTTGGCTTTACCCGGCGTATACTGAATCTCCACGTCGTAGTCCGCAAGGAATTCGACCCACCTACGCTGGCGCATATTCAAATCCTTCTGGTCCAGGAGATACCTCAGGCTTTTGTGATCCATGAAGATCTCCACCTTCGCACCATAAACATAGTGCCGTCACAATTTTAGCACAAAGATTACCGCCGCCAACTCCAGATCATGGATGGGATAATTCCTCTCATGAGTCTTTAACTGCCTTGACCCATACGCTATCACCTTGCCATGCTGCACCAGCACGCAACCCAACCCGCAACCTGACGCGTCGCTGAAAATCTGAAATCCTTCCGTCCCACTAGGAAGACTAAGGATTGGAGCAGACATCAACCTTTCCTTCAAAATCTCAAATGCACGGGCACACTCCGGTGTCCATATGAACCTTTGGTCCTTGCGAGTGAGAGTGGTGAGGGGCAACGCCATCCGCGAAAAGTTCTCCACGAACCTTCTGTAATAACCGGCTAGTCCAAGGAAGCTCCGGACTTCCGCCACCGTTCTCAATACAGGCCAATCCCTAATGGCTTCAATCTTCGCTGGATCTACTGCCACCCCATCTCCACTAATTACGTGACCCAAGAAAGCCACCTTCTCGATCCAAAACTCGCATTTTGAGAACTTAGCATAAAGCTGATTCTCCCTTAGAGTCTGCAATACCAGCCTCAAGTGAGACTCATGCTCTGCCTCTGTTTTTGAGTACACCAAAATGTCATCAATAAACACCACCACGAACGAATCTAGAAATGGTCGAAAAACCCGGTTCATCAGATCCATGAAGACAGATGGCGCGTTCGTCAGTCCGAACGGCATCACCGAAAACTCGTAATGGCCATACCGAGTCCCAAACACTGTCTTAGCGATATCCTCTTCTCGAATCTTCAACTGGTAGTACCCCGACTTCAAGTCTAACTTGGAGTACACCACCGACCCTACTAACTGGTCGAATAAATCATCGATTCGCGGAATCGGATATTTATTCTTAACGGTCAATTTATTCAATTCACGGTAGTCGATACACAACCGCATACTTCCTTCTTTCTTGTTCACAAACAATACCGGCGTGCTCCATGGCGAAGAGCTGGGCCTAATGTACCCTTGATCTAACAACTCTTGCAACTGAACCTTTAACTCGTCCAGTTCCTTCGGTGCCATCCTAAATGGAGGACGCAACACCGGCCTCGCACCCGGTACCAACTCGATCGAAAAATCGATCTCACGCTGAGGAGGTGCTCCCGGAAGCTCCTCGGGGAATACGTCCTCAAATTCTTCCACCACCCGAACTTCTCCAATAGTCAACTTTGTGGAGTGAGTCTCCAACAAAGCTAAAAACGCCTCGCCTCCTTGGTTTACCGCACGCCTCATTTGCACGGCGGAAATCAGGGAGTAAGCAACTCCGCTTAGGCCTTCGAACTTGACCTCTGCTCTACCTTCTCCTCTCAGGGTTACCACCTTCAACTGGCAATCGATACTAGCTCGCTGCGCGGCAAGCCAGTCCATCCCTAAGATAACGTCGAATTCGGCTAGTGGCAGAATCGCTGCTACTAACACGAAATCATAATCGTCAATTTGCATCACAATGCGTCCCTTCCTCATGGTAGTCATGAAAGACCCATTCGGCATACGCACACTCAGCTCCACTTCTGCCTCTACGGACTCAGCACCAATCTTCCGGATAAAACTTTCCGCAAGAAAAGAGTGTGACGCCCCCGTGTCGAACAATACTCGAGAGGGGTAGCCCGAAACTAGCACGAAACCTAACTACGTGCAAAAAAAATAAACATAAAAGGCCGCAACCTACATTATAGTAACAAATGAAAACTTACACTTTTCGTACCTGTCACCACGTCGGGTTGACGTATCGCTTCCTGTTGCCCAAGATTATAGGCTCTAGGCTGCACTGGAGGGAACCGCGAAGCACTCGACTCCGCCGCTTTCCCCTTCTCTGCAACACCGGGACCCGAACGCACCGATTGTTCCTATCTCGGCTCTGGCTCGATCAGCTCCTCCCTCGGTACAAAACCGACTAATGTGACCCACCTTGCCACACTGGGAACAAGTCAACGGACCTTTGAATCGAAAATCTCCCGAGGGTGCGCCACTTCTCTCGCAGTCCAATTAGGACAGGGTTTCTTCTTGTATCGGTTTCCCTCAGACTTCCACTGAGATTGGGACTGAGAAGGCTTTCCTTCTCCCTGCTTTGCCGCAACACCCTTTTGCCGTTGGGTTCGCTCCAAGTCGCTCTCTAATGTGCGAGCGGCTTCGACCAATTCGTTGAATCCCGCATTCTTCAAGGCTATGAGTGGTTGCCTTAAATTTTCTCTCAACCCTTGATAGAAGAGATTATCCCTCTCTTCATCATCTGCCATGGTCGTTCCCGCATAACGACCCAAACGAGTGAACTCTTGCCGATATTCATCCCCTGTCTTCTCCTGCTGCACCAAATGCAGAAACTGCCGCTGCAGTGCTAACCTTGTCGAGGCCGGAATATAACGCTTGAGGAAAGAGTTCCCGAACTCCTCCATGGACGGAACACGCCCAACAAAATGGCGACCGTTATGGTTCACCCACCACAACTTCGCATTGCCCTCTAGCATGAAACTCGCAAAGTGAGACTGCCTCTCAGCTGGGGTCTCAGCTGCCTTCAAGAGCTCCTGGATCCTCGAAAGTCAATCCTCGACATCCGTTGGAGTGCCCACTCCCTTGAATGTCGGAGGGTGGAAACTCAAGAAGTATTTCATGAATCGATCACCCATCGGAATTGCTATCTCCGCTATTGGCTCTGCTTGCCTCACTTCGACATCCGGTGTAGCCGGCGTAGCCGCCGGAGTAACAGGAGTCGCAACCTGCACCACCGGTGTCGGAACCCGTGGCATCGCTCCAGCTTGAGCCGCTACCATTGCTTCCGCTAGCATGCGACAGAAATCAGCCGGGGACATGCCCACATTCATGAGGCCCGGAGAAGTATCACTGCTTCCCGAAGGCTCCTCTTGCCTTCGTGACGTCCCCGCATCGTCTCCAACATCCTAGCATAAGCAAGGAAAAAGACTTATCAAGCCCTATTCGCAAGACTCAAACGCAGGGATACTCATGATACCGCACAGTACTCCTATGTGGACAATCTCTTACGCGATCCAAATACACTAGACCTCGCAAGAATACTCAAACCTCCCTCTGATACCAAATTGTAATACCTCCCATGTAGTGACCATATAATATGGGTCCGTCCGGGACCCCACAACATATAACCGCCACAGCTTTGGTATTAAAAGATGATATTAACTACCCAATCTCAAAACCCAGCTAAAACAGCGGAAACAACCCAAAACCACAGAGATTGTCCACAGTACAAAGGAGTCCAACTGGCCTTAAGGCCTTACACAACCAATGTCCAAATCATCAGACATTCAATACTAAAGGGCGTCCCAACAAAAGGGGACAGATAGTAGTTTTACCTAAACTACCTCGGCATGCAAGCCGGTTACAACAAAATGTAATAATAGAAGTGCATAAGAATAATAGTAAACACTTCACGAGGCTTATTCCTTTTTGGCCGGCACGCTGGATCCAGCCTGCGATTCTTGCCCTGCAACCAAATCACAAAAAGCGGTAAACGAGGGTCAGCTATGGCTGACCACAAACGGTGTAACAACATCCCTCCTCCCGGCCGTCCTAGCGGACCCCGGGGAACTACTTCACCCTGCAAGTCAGCACATCGTATGCAAATGTACATAAAAGGAAACAGCATAAAAATAGGTATGAGTGTCACATACAGCATCCACGTTTCTATGTTGAGCAGATAAATAAAAGGGGCCTACCAATGCAAAATGAATGCAAACCCGGGTTTCACCCATGGCACCCTAAAGCGTATGAATCTATCACATCATCATACATCATCATCACATCACAAACACAGGGGTACTCGTCATTTCCCCGCAAGGGCATCGTAGCCCAAGGCTAAGAGCTCTTGCTGAGACCCACCTCGCCTGGCTCGCCATGCCATCGGGCTTGTCTAACAGCTCACACGCTCGGGCCGCCAACAACACACAAGACCGATACTAAGAATTCTGGCAAACAAAAACGTCCCAAGGCCCTGGACTTACTCTCGGGACAACGTACACCGATTGCCTCGCCTGGCGACCGTCAACGGACTCATCCGTAGCACAGACATTCTCGTCAGTCAACAATCGAAGGGACTAATCTTGCCGGGACACTCTCCACACATGAATCTCAGTCTCCACGGGATAGCCAGCCGACCACAAAGACCAATCGCGCCTTCGCACAACACTAGGCATCACAAGCCCCAAATTCCGCACATTATTTCTCCGCCCTAAACCCAACATTCATTACCACACGAAGCTACAAGGGCATCACAACGACGAGTTCGCCGTATTCGGATTTCTAACAGAACCCCTAGAATGCGCGTAAATCAACATCACCGAATCGGACCTACGGCCACAAATCCGGCTTCACCCACAATGCCTAATCCGCTAACGGAGCGGATCTCTAGTGCAAATCATGTCGGAGACGGACTCAATCAACCCGATGGTTCCTTTCGAACCAAGGCGACACGGATCCCTCTCACTCGACGGATCCGGTGCCAAAATGCAGAAAACAAAGGGATGCCATGCACGCATCCTAAAGACCGGGAGGAGAAATGTCGTTACCTTTTGAGATCTCCTCCTAGCCATGAGAAGCTTGCAAACAAAAGGTGGAGAAGAAGCGCTTCGACGCCCTCTACGCGTTGCCGGTCTCGGATCGGCGAACGGAGCTCCGAATCTCCGGCAATGGTGGATTCCCCTTCTCCTTCCTCCTTACCTCCTCCTCCTTTCTCCAACCTAAGAGAGAGAAATGACTTGGAAATATGAGGGTTTAACTCCTCTACCAAGACCTAAAACCCCCCAGCCAACCATCGCAGCCGTTGGATCAAATCCCAAGATTTTTGGACGGCCGGATCGTCATCCCCGTCACTTTTCGCGGAGCAGAATAAACAGTGCGCACGAGCAGCGGCGCACGGTCAGTGATTGTGCGCGGCCAACATCCCCTGATCGTGCGCTACACGATCAGCCGACCTTCAACCCTTGTGAATTAACGCACGATCAGGCGCACGACCACTGGTCGTGCGCGAAGGAGGCCAGTGAGCGTGTACGAAGAACCTGCTATGGAATTTTCAGCCTATTCCGAGCGCGACACTACCACTCCGCCTACCTCGCTGGACTACGATTTTTGGGGTGTTACAAAGAGCTCCTTTGTCCTTTGTGGAGTTGATGGAAAGGGTGGCAGAAGAAGTTGAAAGTGAGGAGGCCAACCCGGAGTTCACAAGAAGGCTGGCCAAGCTGAGTGAGCCAGAGGCAAGGCAGCATGGGAGAAAGGTAGAGGCTCCCAAGAGGAAGTTAGACCAAGAGGAGGACAGCTTTCTGGAAGAGGGGGCCGACCTCCCGAGGTGGAGGCAGGGGCAGAAAACACCCCCTCCACCGCCCCAGCAAACCATGTCAATCGGCCAAAGAAGAAGAAGGAACCGCGCGGGAGGAAGAGGGGGCATCCGAGTGGAGTTACCTTACTGTGACTTCCACGAGGAGGAGGGTCACGCGACATCCGCCTGCCCCGAGTTTTTGGAGTTAAGGGAGGCGAGGTGTCCGAAGCCGTAGCGTCAATAACCAGAAGAGGTCGAGGAGGACCATGCCTGGGAGTAGAAGCCCGAGTACCGGTCTCCGTGCTTAGTTTTTTCTTTGAGTCCATGTAGTAGGATGGAGTGTTTTCATACTTAGTTTTTCCTGCATGTAACCGAATGACTAATGTAATAAAAGTTCTCTCCAAAATACTTTTCCCCTCGGATGGTTCCGCTGACCGGGCTCTCACTAGCCGGCAGGACAGGTTGATCTCCCAGGGAGGGTAAGTGATGTTCCCCTCTGATGGTTCCGCTGACCGGGCTCTCGCTAGCCGGCAGGACAGGTTGACCTCCCAGGGAGGGTAAGTGATGTTCCCCTCGGATGGTTCCGCTGACCGGGCTCTGACTAGCCGGCAGGACAGGTTGACCTCCCAGGGAGGGTAAGAGATGTTCCCTTCGGATGGTTTCGCTGACCGGGCTCTCACTAGCCGGCAGGACAGGTTGACCTCCCAGGGAGGGTAAGTGATGTTCCCCTCGGATGGTTCCGCTGACCGGGCTCTCACTAGCCGGCAGGCCAGGTTGACCTCCCAGGGAGGGTAATAGATGTTACCCTCGGATGGTTCCGCTGACCGGGCTCTCACTAGCTGGCAGAGCAGGTTGACCTCCCAGGGAGGGTAAGAGATGTTCCCCTCGGATGGTTCCGCTGACCGGGCTCTCACTAGCCGGCAGGCCAGGTTGAACTCCCAGGGAGGGTAAGAGATGTTCCCCTCGGATGGTTCCGCTGACCGGGCTCTCACTAGCCGGCAGGACAGGTTGACCTCCCAGGGAGGGTAAGCGATGTTCCCCTCGGATGGTTCCGCTGACCGGGGTCTCACTAGCCCGCAGGCCAGGTTGACCTCCCAGGGAGGGTAAGTGATGTTCCCCTTGGATGGTTCCGCTGACCGGGTTCTCGCTAGCCGGCAGGACAGGTTGACCTCCTAAGGAGGGTAAGTGCTGTTCCCCTTGGATGGTTCCGCTGACCGGGCTCCCACTAGACGGCAGGCCAGGTTGACCTCCTAGGGAGGGTAAGTGATGTTCCCCTTGGTTGGTTCCGCTGACCAGGCTCTCACTAGACGACAGGCCAGGTTGACCTCCTAGGGAGGGTAAGTGATGTTCCCCTTGGATGGTTCCGTTGACCGGGCTCCCCCTAGACGACAGGCCAGGTTGACCTCCTAGGGAGGGTAAGTGATGTTCCCCTTGGATGGTTCCGCTGACCGGGCTCTCACTAGACGGCAGGCCAGGTTGACCCCCCTAGGGAGGATAAGTGATGTTCCCCTTGGATGGTTCCGCTGACCGGGTTCCCACTAGATGGCAGGCCAGGTTGACCTCCTAGGGAGGGTAACTGATGTTCCCCTTGGATGGTTCCGCTGACCGGGCTCTCACTAGACGGCAGGCCAGGTTGACCTCCTAGGGAGGGTAAGTGATGTTCCCCTTGGATGGTTCCGCTGACCGGGCTCCCACTAGACGGCAGGCCAAGTTGACCTCCTAGGGAGGGTAAGTGATGTTTCCCTTGGATGGTTCCGCTGACCGGGCTCCCACTAGACGGCAGGCCAGGTTGACCTCCTAGGGAGGGTAAGTGATGTTCTCCTTGGATGGTTCCGCTGACCGGGCTCCCACTAGACGGCAGGACAGGTTGACGTCCTAGGGAGGGTAAGTGATGTTCCCCTTGGATGGTTCCGCTGACCGGGATCCCACTAGACGGCAGGCCAGGTTGACCTCCTAGGGAGGGTAAGTGATGTTCCCCTTGGATGGTTCCGCTGAACGGGTTCCCACTAGACGGCAGGCCAGGTTGACCTCCTAGGGAGAGTAAGTGATGTTCCCCTTGGATGGTTCCGCTGACTGGGCTCGCACTAGACAGCAGGCCAGGTTGACCTCCTAGGGAGGGTAAGTGATGTTCCTCTTGGATGGTTCCGCTGACCAGGATCTCACTAGATGACAGGCCAGGTTGACCTCCTAGGGAGGGTAAGTGATGTTCCCCTTGGATGGTTCTGCTGACCGGGCTCCCACTAGACGGCAGGCCAGGTTGACCTCCTAGGGAGGGTAAGTGATGTTCCCCTTGGATGGTTCCGCTGACCGGGCTCCCACTAGACGGCAGGCCAGGTTTACCTCCTAGGGAGGGTAAGTGATGTTCCCCTTGGATGGTTCCGCTGACCGGGCTCTCACTAGACAGCAGGCCAGGTTGACCTCCTAGGGAGGGTAAGTGATTTTCCCCCCGAGGTGACTCCGCTAGCCGGACTCTCGCTAGCCGGCAAGGTTGGAGGTCCTTTCAGGAGACTGTGTTTTTTCCAAGGTAGCACCATTAGCCGGATTTCCAGCGACACTCGTCGAATATACAGGGTTGGACATTTCTTTCCGAGCGTGTACCCCGCTCGAAAAGAGCGGGGATTATGTACAACCCTGTATTCGCCGAGTAGGTCCTCGAAGCATAAGAAGCATTTGGGAGTGTTATTGTTCACTATGATCCAGGGTAAGGAAAGAGGAGGGCGAGCGGTGTAGGTGGAGACCTCCCGCTCGCACAGCTCAGTAAGGGGGGTGATCTCCCCTCGTCCCGTGCCCCCCAAGGTAGGGGCGAGAACCCCAGTAAGGGGCGAGACCAGCCAGGGGGGCGACCCTGGCTGGGTCTCGCCCAGCCCCAGTAGGGGGGCGTGACCGGCCAGGGGGGCCGCCCCTGGCTGGGTCTCGCCCAGCCCCAGTAGGGGGCGAGACCAGCCAGGGGGGCCGCCCCTGGCTGGGTCTCGCCCAGCCCCAATAGGGGGCGAGACCAGCCAGGGGGGCCGCCCCTGGCTGGGTCTCGCCCAGCCCCAGTAGGGGGCGAGACCAGCCACGGGGGCCGCCCCTGGCTGGGTCTCGCTCAGCCCCAGTAGGGGGTGAGACCAGCCAGGGGGGCCGCCCCTGGCTGGGTCTTGCCCAGCCCCAGTAAGGGGCGAGACCAGTAGGGTGGCCTCCCCTGGCTGGGTCTTGCCCAACCCCAGCAGGAAGGGGCGAGATCAGTAGGGGGCGCCCCTGGCTGGGTCTCGCCCAGCCCTAGTTAGGGGGTTCGCCGAGCCCCGCGAAGTACCCCCCTCGCCCGGTTCCGGGGGGAGGGGTTGGTCTGCGTTTAGCGCTCCAGAACAGCGGGATTCGGCTATCCGCAGGCCATTTCCGAGGGTATTTTGGTAATTTCGCAGACCAGTTAGTGGCTATTTGCAGCCCAAATTCTGAAATCCTATAAATAGGACCAAGGGGGCACCATTTGGGGGCAAGCTTATCCTAGGCTAGCTCTCTCTCCCTCCCCAGGTCTCTCTCTAGTGGGGTGAGGAGAGCCTCCAGTGGTGCCCAAGCCCGACATTGGCTTGGGAGGGGAAGCGCTCTAAAGATCTTCTGGGTATGTGGTGGGACCTCCTCGCCGAGCCCTTGGTCCAGTTCATAGTGCCTCAACCTTCAACCTAGAGCTCTCCCTTGGGGGGAGTAAGTGTTGGTCGCCCCTCAGCTTGCTGAGGGTCCCGAAGTCCACAGAGACCGAGGCTTGTTCATCAAGTTGCCGGTTTCAACATATAGCTATGAGGTGGGACCCGCAGAATGATTCCCGATAGATCAGCAGTCGCCGGCGAACACCCGGGGTTGGATGATTCTTTGTGAGCTTAGAGTAACCTCGCAAAGAGCGGGGATTGTGTACAACCCCATGTTCACCTGAGGGAATAAGGCTCAAAGATGTGGTTTAGGATGAAGTGGTCATCTCGCCACTGCGCTCTCGCGAGATCCAGGCCAGGCAAGCCAGGGTGATCCCGCAGGGTAGAATGCGCGACCTGTCCCGGGGGTCGTCGTCAGAAGGAAGGCGAGCAGGGCCTTCTCCGACCACTCGCGTAAGGAGGGTTCGTGAGCAGTACTTGTGAGGAGACTCGCAAGAACTGCTAGGAGTGGTGCTCTCGCAGGCCATTTGCCCATGGGTTAAGGAGGTGAAATTACCCTCCTGCCCTTGGTGGGCTGCCAGTATCCCTTCAGAACAGCTGAGTTTGGCTGTTAGCAGACCAAATTGGGGTGCATTTAGTAAAACCAAAAGGCTGAACCCCGCTATCAGCAGAATAGTTTAGGAAAACTATAAATAAGACCATAAGGGTATCTTTGGAGTGAGACTCTTTTTTGGCTTCTCTCTCCTCAGGTCATCTTTGGTTAGCATTCTCAGAGCTCTCCAAGGTGCCCGACTTTAGTTCTTGGCTTGGGAGGGGAAGCGCTCTACGATATTCCAGGTGTGTGGTGGGACCTCTACACTATCGCCAAGGGTCTCAGTTCTAAGTCTTCGGTCAAGTTGCTCCAGGGGATCAGTAAGCGCGAGTTGCACACATCTTTGGGGTCCGAACTCCTCTTTGGGCCGAATTCCGGTTCCAACACCTGGGACCCAAGATGTCTTTAGCCCCGATATTTTTAGCACTGCCCTAGGCAAGGGGGCGAGCGAGGGAAGCAACCTGCCACCTGCTCGCCTAGACCTAGCAAGGGGGCGAGCGAGGGAGGCTTCCTGAGTAGTGCTTGCCTATATATATACACTGCTAGCTTAGTTTTCTCTGTCACCTGCTTTTTGTTTACTCCACTTTGTTGTCCTCCGCTTCTTCCTCCCGCTCGGTGCCTAGGAGTTGCGGGGGGAGGCGGGCACAAAATCGGCTTAGTATTTATGACTAACGGTCGGTTATGACCGTAGGTGACCGAGGAGCTGGAGCACCAGCTAGAAGAGGAGACAAGACCTGAGGAGCAAATGCCGCGCATTACTTTTACTACAAGACAGGTGTTTGATGTTGAGAGTATTAGCTTCCGCATAGAGATGTAGTGTGAGAGAGAGAGTTTGTACTTTTCATTTGGCTATGTACTCGGGCTTAAGCCCTTCTCTCTTCTGTACTCATGTTTGGACTCTATTTGTTTAAATAATATTTGTGATGTGGACTGTCTTTTCAGTTTTTATTATTATATACTCTGTTGGCCTAATGGTTGAATGATCGTACTAGCCGGCAGAATCGACGTCTTGCGGTGGCGACTAACCCGTGAGTTGGTGTCATCCGTAAGGCGGCGGTTCTGGGCATAAGACCCGGGTAACCCTCCCTGAAGGGGGAGGGGGTCTTACAAACTGGTATCACTTGAACGAATGATCATAAGAGATAGAAGTCCACAACACTAGGCCACCCCGCTCGAGCTTTAGTTTGCCGACAAACTAAGCAGCGAAAGCAGCGGTGTGCCCATGTGTAAAAATCACATAATATAGTCCATTTAAGCATGAGTTAGGCCAACCCAACTAGGACACCACTTTGGTTTAGCTTACCAAGACGATTTCGTGGCGTATCTTAGTCTTAAATCGACCTCAGGTATAGATTTGGTTAGGATATGGGGATACCCAACGTGATTAAAGGGAGGAGCTTAGTATGAGTGTATGTGTTTGAGGCATACACTCCGGTGTTTACAGCTCACTTATCAAATGATATTACCCCCTTAACCAAATTAATTGGACCATCTGAAAAGGAATTGGTGCCTGTGATCTACTAGTGGAGTAATAAGAGACCCTTTAGCATAATTTATCCTGCCAATTATACTTCCCGTTATATTTTACGGTAAAGTAGTCACCAAGACAATTATTAGAGGTCGAATAAGAATCCATATCCAAAGAAGGCCCATTCTTGGTTTAGTCACATATTGACCTTGATAAGGATTCGTAAACGGTAACTTTAAGGGCCTAGAGTGTGTATCATATCAATAAGTCCCAGGGTGGAACTCCAAGTCTAAGATTGTATGCCCTAAGAATTGTGTGCATATATAGAATGAATGCACTATAGTGATATCGAAGAAACTTAGCCCAAAAATATATGGGGGCTTATCCTTTTGTTTATTGGGCTAAACTTGGTACGAACTTGGACTTCCCTAAACCTTATTTAGAAGATGTATCTCAAACATATGGATCATGAAATTGGTGTTTTCAAACGCTTACTTGGGTGAAGATGAGGTCTTGTATGTGTAGACAAGTAAATAAAGCTTTAGAATATGGATTGGATAGGAGTAGAGCTTGGGTGGATATAGGTCCTCGTGACCTTAAGAACAAACAATATATAAATAACCCAATGCAAAGGATGATGTCATAAATTTACCTCCTCAACCCTGAGATGATGATCTATAATAGAACCGGAAAAATTGTAAGATATCATTGGTCGAACAAATACTTGACTTTAGTCAAATTATTAGAAACATAGGGTTGCCGAGTTTAGTTGCTTGGGACAATTCATCTTTTCTTAAAACTTGTGGACTGGAAATAGATTCCTCCGTGATAGAACTATAATTGGAATTTCTTGAATTTCAGGGAGTTCGAAAATAATGTACATACAATTATTGAAAAATCAAGCCCTTTTCATTTTCGAAAAAATTATATTGTGACTGATATCCATATGCCTTGGGAGATAGTTGACGCATTACCGGAGATCTTGAAAAGATGAATTTTGCGCTTAACTGTTAAGATGATATGACTTAACCCTACCTAGTTTGATCCTAAATAAAAGGGTAACGATGAAAGTATCTAGTCGCAACCTAAATCACCTAGAAGGGGGGGGGGGGGGGGTGAATAGGTAGATTCTGAGTCTTTTTGCGGAATAAAAATATTGGAAGTAAAAGCACACAGAAAAGTAAACACAGCACAACACAGAGAATTTATAGTGGTTCCCCGATGTGGGTAGTCCACTTTCCCGCCTCGCCTATCTAGCACTCCAAGGCTAGATTCAGCTACTTCACCAAACTCAAATCAATCAATATCCTACTACTCGGAGTTCACAACTCCTACAAGCTCGGAGCAAGAATACTCCTACAACAACTCGGAGAACAAACTTCTCCTACAAACTCGGAGCACACAAGCTCCTACAACTCGATCCTCAAACAAGGATCTACACAATAACTCGGAAGCAAGCTTCCTACAAGATTTAAGATATGGTTCTTACAACAACACAGTAAATTGAAAAACAATCTTCTTAAACTTCTGATGAAGTTCTTCTTCAGATCTTGAGAGATAGATTTCTTCTTCTTAGCAATAAACTTCAGTTCTTTGAAAATGAAGAATGAAGAAATCTTGAAGACGATTTGAAACTAGATCTGAGAACTTGAATCGACTTGATCAATAGAAGATGAGAGCTAATCAGTAGATCTTGATCTTGACGATTGAACTTTTGAAGACGAGTCACGAATCGCCGACTTTGACGGAGACGAAATGTTTTCGCAAGAATAGTTGGCCGTCAGTCGTAGTTTGCGAGAGATTTTTCACAATTCGCGATTAGCAATTCAGGTTATTTGGAAATAATCCTTAGGTATTTATAGAGTCTTCTTCCAACGGTCATAAGCGCGAATTAGGGATCTAGCTCCACGTGTACTGTACATGGGGAATGCCCTAAAAAATACGCCGTTGAATTGAACCGGAAAATACCTGCAGACCGATTCGGCTAAATGGATTAACCGAATGGCATTAACCGAATTTATTCGGTTAAACCATATAGTCGAATTCGGCAGTTCTAGGGATTCGACTAAACAGATCCACCGAATAACATTAATCGAATTCGACTATTCTGTTACTTAGAAAAATAAACCTTTCGGACAAGGATTAGCGGAATTCGGTTATATCCATTCAAACCATATAGTCGAATTCGGCTATATGTTCTAAATGATATAATCGAATTTTACTTAAGTTATTTTCCTTTCTCAATTGATTCCATCATCAGCTCCAGGCCTTCTTCTCTAGCACTTTGTAAAAGAAGTACATCCCAATAGGGAGATTTCACACGAGCCAACACTTTGGTCTATACAATGAGGGATTACATTGCACAGGCCTGTGTTTGACGACTCATTGAAACTTGACATTGGTTTGTACTTAGAGTGGAATAACCTGTCACATCACAGCTAAAGTGCATAATCAGATATAATTACAATTCGTCTTAGTTTGAAGGGGACTTCTTCAAATCAGGGCTATTGTGGATACAATACCCAACAATCTCCCCCTATTTGAAGAAGTCAGAACCCTATCTACTATGGTGAATTGCACAGGGAATAATAAATGTAAGCAAGTAAAGAACTGAGCTATGTGGATATATAAAAGCATCAAAAACAAAAACTTAAGTCCACCAAAAATTAATTAGACAACAATATATAAATGTTCTTAAAAGATAGATAGAATCTAGCGATCAAGCATCCATCATTTCTCTTGCGTCTTTCCCTTTTGAATCTTCTTCAATTGTCTGTCAAATTAAGCTCTTGGCTTCGGAAAATACTTCGGAGGACGTGGAGGAGGATTTGAGTCTTCTTTATGATTTCTGGAATGAATTCTCCTTTTTAGCATGGAGATCTGCCACTTGTTAATTTCTTCTCTGTCATAATACTTTTCTGGCAGTTCATTTGACCAGCTAATTAGCCTGAAATGATCAAGAATGATATTTCTAGATTCAGGGCTCCATACTTCACCATCAAATCTTCTAGGTTGAGAGGCTCTAGAACTATCATTTCTCGGACCTTCAGCCCTCTGAACATCCTGCCTTGGATTTGCAGCTCTAAAGGCATCTCTCATGAGACCAGTTCCACCTGCTTCAGTATTTTCAGATCTTACCTTTTTTCTGGATGTCTCATTCTCATCATCAGACCAAATGTATCCTTCAGGAGGTTCATAGTCACCCTGAGGAGCAGCAAATTGAATGTCCGGATAGAATTCTTCAGACGGAAATGCTGGCTGCGCAGAAGATTGGCCTGGCCCATGGAAACCATGTGCATAGCCTCTTGACAATTCATTGTGCAACCACATTTGATTTTGATGTAGATAACCATATAAATCTTGAAACTTGACATCAATGCCTCTTGAAATTTCTGAAAGCTGGGATTGAACATTCATATATGACTCTTGAATCCTTCCTTCTATCTCTCTATTCAAATCAAAAATTTGCGTTTGAATCCTTTCATGCAATCTTTCCTCCCCCTTTCTGACTTCTTCAGTCAGGGTTTGGATAATTTCATGCTTTACACTTTGGAGAGAGTTCTGAATGGCCGATCTTCCCTTCACTGCATCCTCAAAAATATATTGCTGATTTTCAGAAAGTTTTGTAGTATTATCACAAATCGAGTGTAATCCATCCACTACATGCTTTAGGGTGGAGGCACCCATCGAGAAATATTCATCTTGCTGTTCTTTGACCTTGTCTAAACTGTGAGCTACTGAATGTAAATGATTGCCCATTCCCTTCTCTATGGCTCTGGTCTTCTCAAAAACCTGACGGAGTGCAAATTCAAAGAATCTTTTCTGCTTTACAAGCAGTTCTTCCAAATTGATCATCATGGAGTCTTCAGCAGAGGGAGGTTGAGCTTGGAATCGAGAAGATATTCCAAAATCATCCTCAGCGACCAGAAAATCACTTGAATCTACATCATTCATATAGTGATAAAATTGAAGAGCATCGAGGGTGCCATCATTTTTAACTGGAGGAGGGGTGGAGCCTTCATTTCTCTTATCTTCAACAGTGATCTGAATTTTGTGAATTTTGGGGTGTTGCACTGATTTCTCTTTCATCCTGGATGTAGAGGCAGAAGGCCCTGCTTCATGTTCATCTTCAATAATGATTGTAATATTTTCAGGAGGCGGAGTTGGCTCTGTCTTATCTTGCTTGTCTGCTTCAGAATGAGAATGATCAGAATGGACATTCTCCCCCTCAATCTGAGCAGGGATTTCATCTTCTGGAAGAGAATCTTTGCCCTTAGCTGACTTATCTATCTTCACTTTATCAGCATCAGGGTCATCTCCCACTTCATCATTACCATCACTATCATCATTTCTACCAACATTGTCATCTGCCTTGGAAGGAGAGCTGCGAGGAGTAGGAATCTTTGGAGATGGAGCTGGAGAAACTACTGGATAATCTCGTTTGCCTGATTCTGGTAGCTTAGAACACTCTCCCTTGGAGGGTTCACGTTCTTTTTCACTTTCTTTTTCAGGAGAGGAGACTGGAGAGTTACTGTCGAAGCTCCTTTCAGTCTCATCACAAAGGATCTTTTTAGATTTTGAAACAACGGGAGTCAGCACCTTGGTCTCACCAACTTTCCTAGACCATCTTTCAACCATGGAGGAATCTATTTTTTTGAAATGGTGGAGAGGGGTTCCTGTCTTCATTCTGAATCTGACTTTGTCTAAGCGATTGAGATATAAAGAGAGGATTCTTCCAAAGTTAGGAGTGTTCAGACTAGCTGAAATTTTGTCAAACAACACACTGCCCCAATCAACCCTTCTCCTGCAGATTACTGAACCGAGCAATTTGAACATATCATTTGAAATGTAGTCATGAGATCCAACTTTACACAAAAGAACTTTCCCCATAATATCTGAGAGCAGTTTCCCTTCCTCATTCATGTGCATCCTATAGATGGATTTAGTTCCTTTAGGCAATCCACAAAACGACAATGCCTTCTTGAAGTCCTTGGAAGAGAAAACGTCTGATTCGGTTACCACTGGAAGTTTGAGAAGCTTAGTCAATCTGGAGGGAGAAACCTTGACTGAGAGATCACCGATTTTGCTCTTGATTACTAACCCTTGCTTCCAGAGCTCTGCATGCTTGAAGAACTTCAACACTTCCTTCTCAAGAACCTTGCAAGGATGCTCTAGAATAAAACCTAATCCTGCAACTTCAAGCGCCAAAATGACATTTCGGAATTCATCCATCGAACTGTCGAACCCAGTTCTTACGAGCTCACTGCCGGAGAGCAACTTGCTTGACTGCTTCTTAGACATTGCGACCGGAATTTTGGAGAATAATCGATTGAGGGAGACAAATCGGCTGAGGAATCTCACGAACGAAGGTCGGAGTCGGAAGTGAAGCGACGGACGAATTCGGGAGTGCGATGCGTTCAGATTTCTCTTTTAAGAATAATTTATATAGAGTTGGAAATTAGGAGAGAGAGAGCGCGTACCTGATATTTTGAATCGTGTCTCTTCGAATTCCAGTAAATGATAAGAAGGAAATTTGAATTCCGGAAGATTCGTCAATCGGCTATTGGGATTAGTCGAATTCGATTAATAGGATTCACCGAATTCGGTTAAAGGATTTTGATTAGCCGAATTCGATTAATTGAAATCGCCGAATTCGACTAAATGGTATAGTCGAATGTAATTCGATGATATATTCTTATTTTCTGAGCTTGTTTCTAAGATTCTTTGTTTAACATGCCAAGCTCCATTTTGAAATAGTTGAACTTTGATTCGTCGAGCGGCTTTGTGAAAATGTTTGCAATTTGCTGATCTGTCGGGACATAGTTAAGATCAATGTCCTTGTGCTCCACATGCTCCCGGATGAAGTGGTAATGGATCTCAATGTGCTTCGTCCTGCTGTGAGACACCGGATTATTGGCAATTGCAATAGCGCTTGATGAATCACAGTACATAGGAATTTCCTTAAGCTTCAAATTGTAGTCTTCAAGTTGGTTTCTTATCCACAGCAATTGTGCACAACAACTGCCTGCGGAGATATACTATGATTCAGCGGTTGAAATAGCAACACAATTCTGTTTCTTGCTACTCCAGGAGATAAGCCGTTTCCCTAAGAATTGGCACGTTCCTGAAGTACTTTTCCCGTCGTCTTTGCTTCCTGCAAAATCAGCATCTGAAAAACCTGTTAGCTCAAAATCATTACTTCTTGGGTACCATAAGCCAAGATTTGGTGTGCCTTTAAGGTATCTCAAAATCCTCTTTGCAGCAGAGTAGTGAGATTCTTTAGTGTTCACCTGAATCTAGCACAAACACATGTTGAGAACATTATATCCGGTCTACTCGCAGTAAGGTAGAGCAAGGATCCAATTATGCTTCTAAACTTGGTTTCATCAAAAGGTTTCCCCTTCTCATCCTTGTCTAGAGACATAGCTGAACCCATTGGAGTCCTCATAGAGGTTGCATTCTCCATTCCAAATTTCTTAATTAACTCTTTGGTAAACTTCGTCTGAGAGATGAAAATTCCATCCTCAGATTGCTTTACCTGAAGTCCTAAGAAATACTTCAGCTCTCCCATACTGCTCATTTCAAATTTCCCTTGCATCAAGTTAGAGAACTTTTTGCAGAGGTTATCATCGGTAGATCCAAAGATGATGTCGTCGACATAGATTTGCACTAGCAAAATCTTGCCTTTTACTTCCCTAAGAAATAATGTCTTGTCTATCTTTCCTCTTGTGAATTTGTTTTCAAGAAGGAAGCTAGACAGCGTCTCATACCAAGCACGGGGAGCTTGCTTGAGACCATATAAAGCTTTTCGTAAGAAATAGACATAATCAGGAAAATAGGAGTCGACGAAACCTGGGGGTTGTTCTACGTATACTTCTTCCTTTATATCACCATTAAGGAAGGCTGATTTCACGTCCATTTGATAGACCTTAAATCCTTTGTGAGCAGCATACGCTAGAAACAACCGAATCGCTTCGAGCCTTGACACGGGAGCAAATGTGTGATCGAAGTCGATCCCTTCTTCTTGTCTGTACCCTTGAGCAACAAGTCTGGCCTTGTTCTTGATGATCACACCATCTTCGTCCAGCTTGTTTCTGAATACCCATTTTGTTCCGATGACATTCTGTCCTTTGGGTCTGGGTACAAGCTTCCACACTTTGCATCTCTTAAACTGATTGAGTTCCTCTTGCATTGCGATGATCCATGAAGCATCGTTCTTTGCTTCATCAAATTTCTTTGGCTCAACTTGTGATAGAAAGCTTAAATGCAAAACTTCATTAGCTGTACCTCTTCTTGTTCTTACACCGACATGGGTATCTCCAATAATTTGCTCAGCAGGATGGTCCCTTAAATGTCTGATCATTCCAACATTTAGATGGCCATGAGGTTCCTGCACTTCAGGTACATCTTCATCTTCTTGAGGTTCATCTTCCTCACATGTAGACGGAATATTTACTTCAATAGACTTTGGAACGTCTTCCTTTACAACTTCTTCTAAGTTTAGTTCCTTGAACCTTGCATCTGCATCTTCAACAAAGACACTAGAAGAGCTGCTTTGAAGCATACTCGTCTCATCAAATATAACATTATAAGTTTCTTCTACAACCAGGGTTTTCTTGTTGAAAATCCTATATGCCTTACTATGGCTACTATAACCTACAAAAATACCTTCAAAACATTTTTCACTAAATTTAGTTTTGTAATATTTCCCGTTATTAAGTACGAAGCATTTACTACCAAAAATTCTAAAATAAGACAGGGTTGGTTTCTTGCCCTTCAGAACTTCATAAGGAGTCTTATGATGATTCTTGTTGATCAGTGCTCTGTTTTGCACGTGGCAAGCAGTGTTGATGCCTTCAGCCCAGAAGTATTCTGGTAGTGAAGAGTCACTCAACATTGTTCTGCAAGCCTCTATGAGTGTTCTATTCTTTCTCTCAGCTACTCCATTTTATTGTGGAGTATGGGGAGAGGAAAACTCATGAAAGATACCTAGGCTTTCACAAAATTCGGTCATAGCTCCAAACTTGAATTCTGTACCATGATCACTTCTGATTTTGACCACAGAACATTCCAACTCATTCTGAATTTACTTGACGAATGTGGTGAAAGAAGCAACGGTGTCTGACTTGTGTTTCAGAAAGAATACCCAAGCAAAACGTGAGTAGTCATCAACAATAACCAACATATAAGACTTACCTCCTAAACTTCGGATTGGCATGGGACCAAACAAGTCCATATGTAGCAGATATAAGCATCTGGTAGAATCTTTGCCAATAATGCTTTTAAAGGTAGCCCGAGTCTGCTTACCCATTTGGCATGCATGATATGGTCTTTCTTTAATGCACTTAACATCTGGAGCATCACGAACTAAATTGTGAGAAAATAACATACTTATAGTTTTGAAATTAATATGTGCTAGTCTCTTGTGCCACTGGTCACAAAGAGATGCACTATCTTTTGCTAAATGACACACTGGTGTAGAAGAGTCTAAATAAAGGAAATTTAAGCAGGAAATATTTCTACTCCGAGTGCCTGTTAAAATAATTTCTGACGTATCAGACAACTTTATCAAGCACTTGTCCATGTAGAACTCAACCATATAGCCTTTGTCACATAGTTGACTTATGCTAATGAGATTATGTTGTAATCCTTTAACATAAGCTACATCTGTGAAAGAGACTATACCGTTGGTAATCATACCGTAACATTTCGTGATTCCCCGATCAGACCCGCCAAAAATAACTTTTGGTCCATCTTTCACAGGGGTATACTCTTGTAATAAACTTCTTGTTCCGGTCATATGCCGTGAACATCCACTGTCCAAGTACCATATGGGATTTGAGTTGGCCTTTGGACATACCTGCAATCAATAATCAATTGCCCTTAGGAACCCAAACAGATTTGGGTCCTTGGTTCCGGTTAGCATGATAATGAATATTTCTACTTACGGCAACTTCAGTAGAAAAGCTCTTCTTTGCATTAGACACACACAGGTTGTGCCAACAGTCGATGGCAAAGTGTCCCACTTTACCACAGCACCAACATTCATGGATGTTGTACCTTCTCTTCCGAGCAATTTTTGATTTGCAAGTAGCATCATAATGCTTGTTTTCAGTTGAGAAGGCAGCAACATTCTTCCTATTTTCCACAGCAAGTAGCTGATTGGGTACTTTAACATACCCATTTCCACTTGATTTTATCTATTTGACAGCAACAGATGAAAGCTTGGAAGCTCTTATGGTGTTGATGGCATCTGATATATTCAAGTGAGGGTTGGCTATGGTGTTGCACCCAGTTTGCTTCCTTGCTGGAAAAGATTGGGAGGATGATGCTTCCTTACCCTAGAATGTAGGGGCTGGTGCATTGAACACAAATGGTCCAGGTTGGGCCATTTGGATTTCTTCGTGGGGAGCTTTCCGAGCACTCACCACTATTCCCTTTCTTTTACTATAGTTAGGAGTATTCTCCCTGCCATAGCAACTTCCAGTCTTCCAGTGATCACGAAGGTTGTCCTGATCATACCTGTTAGAGGGAGTCCACACCTTTTGAAAGGTGGTGTGAGGCCTAGCTTTAGTTGTGTTCTTTCCTCTATTCCTGGAGTCAATTGATTCAGGTTTAGAGAATTGAGCCACTGGCTTTCTTTCCATATAAAGCTTCTTCTCTAAAGATCTGATAGTTCTTTCTTGAGCCTCTGACTTCATTCTAAGTAGAATGATCTCATTGAATAACCTGATCTCTTCCTTGATCTTCTCATTTAATTGTGCTTCAAAGGGTTTTAGGATTTTGATTTCCTCAGCTTGAGATTTAATCAATTCCTTGCTCTTTTCAAGAGCTATTAGGAGAGCATCATACTGATTTGCCAGATTAGGTGTTTCAACATTTTCCGATGAGCTTGTCTCAGCTTCGGAGTCTGTAACAGACAAAGGTGCCCTTATGCATACCTGTCCGGGATAGATTTCAACCTGGACTTCCTCTTCTGACTCAGATAGAGCAGTCAGTCCAAGAAGTGTTTCCTCGTCTAGATCTGATCAACTTGAATCACTGTCACTTAAGGTCCTGATCTTTTTCTCATCTACGGTGTCTTGTTCATCCTTTGATCCTTCCATAAGAGCTATTAGAGAGTCCCAAAAATCCTTGGCCATTGTGTATTGAGACAGTTTCTTGAGTGTAGAATTGTCCACTATATTAGATAGGATGCTCTTAGCTTCCCAATCCAGGTTAACTAAGATAATCTCATCTTCAGTTATTTCAGAAAGTTTCTTGGGCACAGATTTGGAAGTGCTGCAAATGGGAACTGTCATGGGGACAATTGGTCCTTCTTGAATAACTAGAGACAATCTTGGATCTATAGCTTCTATGAACATCTCTGCTCTGACCTTCCATATATTAAACGTTTCCTTAGTGCATATGGGTAACTCCATGGTGGGAACCTTGGTTCTTTCCATTCCACACATGCTTGTTCTAGCGACTAGATTAGTATATCTTGTTCAAGGTGTTAGCCTTTTAGGAACAACCTAGCTCTGATACCAATTGAAAGTATCTAGTCGCAACCTAAATCACCTAGAAGGGGGGGGGGGGGGGGGTGAATAGGTAGATTCTGCGTCTTTTTGCGGAATAAAAATATTGGAAGTAAAATCACACAGAAAAGTAAACACAACACAACACAGAGAATTTATAGTGGTTCCCCGATGTGGGTAGTCCACTTTCCCACCTCGCCTATCTAGCACTCCAATTCTAGATTCAGCTACTTCACCAAACTCGGATCAATCAATATCCTACTACTCGGAGTTCACAACTCCTACAAGCTCGGAGCAAGAATACTCCTACAACAACTCAGAGAACAAACTTCTCATACAAACTCGGAGCACACAAGCTCCTACAACTCGATCCTCAAACAAGGATCTACACAATAACTCGGAAGCAAGCTTCCTACAAGATTTAAGATATGGTTCTTACAACAACACAGTAAATTGAAAAACAATCTTCTTAAACTTCTGATGAAGTTCTTCTTCAGATCTTGAGAGATAGATTTCTTCTTCTTAGCAATAAACTTCAGTTCTTTGAAAATGAAGAATGAAGAAATCTTGAAGACGATTTGAAACTAGATCTGAGAACTTGAATCGACTTGATCAATAGAAGATGAGAGCTAATCAGTAGATCTTGATCTTGACGATTGAACTTTTGAAGACGAGTCACGAATCGCCGACTTTGACGGAGACGAAATGTTTTCGCAAGAATAGTTGGCCGTCAGTCGTATTTTGCGAGAGATTTTTCACAATTCGCGATTAGCAATTCGGGTTATTTGGAAATAATCCTTAGGTATTTATAGAGTCTTCTTCCAACGGTCATAAGCGCGAATTAGGGATCTAGCTCCACGTGTACTGTACATGGGGAATGCCCTACAAAATACGCCGTCGAATTGAACCGGAAAATACCTGCAGACCGATTCGGCTAAATGGATTAACCGAATGGCATTAACCGAATTTATTCGGTTAAACCATATAGTCGAATTCGGCAGTTCTAGGGATTCGACTAAACAGATCCACCGAATAACATTAATCGAATTCGACTATTCTTTTACTTAGAAAAATAAACCTTTCGGACAAGGATTAGCCAAATTCGGTTATATCCATTCAAACCATATAGTCGAATTCGACTATATGTTCTAAATGATATAATTGAATTTTACTTAAGTTATTTTCCTTTCTCAATTGATTCCATCATCAGCTCCAGTCCTTCTTCTCTAGCACTTTGTAAAAGAAGTACATCCCAATAGAGAGATTTCACACGAGCCAACACTTTGGTCTATACAATGAGGGATTACATTGCACAAGCCTGTGTTTGACGACTCATTGAAACCTGACATTGGTTTGTACTTAGAGTGGAATAACCTGTCACATCACAGCTAAAGTGCATAATCAGATACAATTACAATTCGTCTTAGTTTGAAGGGGACTTCTTCAAATCAGGGCAATTGTGGATACAATACCCAACAATTGCCACATATCAAGAGGTTGGGGATTAGGAGTGATAAACACGGGAATTGATTATCATTGCTACCAACGATATTTGGGTATAACCAAGTCACAAATCATAATTATCAACTAGGAACTTTTGAATGACATAAATAAGCAATGCCATCATATTAGATCATTGAAATTATACCAATGGATTAAGTAAATAAGAGAGTACCTATGATTTTTAGATTCATGGCTTGACGTGCCTTGGAATTGAAGGACAAATGTCATTATAATCCCCAAGAGTGCTGTATGGTTTGGAGAGTAATATGTGATATTGGGAAATACGACCTCTCATAAATCATAACTTTAGAAGTTGGATTATGATTTTTTTTACATAGTAGTGATAATTTCACTTTAGGGATTGAGAGTAATATGTGAATGACATAAATAAGTAATATGTGAACTTGGTGATTTATTGACTCATACATATTGGTCGATGCTGAACTGTATGAAAGGATTCAGGAAAGATTACTATATGTGCACATAAGTTGGATTTTCACCAAAAATAAGTTCATGCTTATAGCTAGATTATTGAGGTATGTGTCGACTTAAACGAAGAAATTTATACCATGAAATATAGTTACTGGATTGTCATAGAAATTTGCACGTGGACTTCTCATATCCGTAGGAAGCTCGGAGAATTTTGTTAGAATTAATCCTTGAATAAATAACAGGCTTCCTTCACAAGTACAACTTGAGACTACAACTTGGGAAATTAATTCACTGAATTATTGACGTTGAAATGTCATGAACTTTTGATGCACGATCTTTTATATCAGTGGCAAGCTCTGGGAATTTTACTAGATTCAATCTCTGAGTAAACTTCATACTTCCCTCACAATGTAGTGTTTGGGATTATAATTTAGGAACTCATAACTTGAATTACTGATATAGAATGACCATAGAAACCTTTGCATGGAATTTTGATAAAAATATGAACATCCAGAAAAGTTGATGAAATTTGTGTTACAAATTTTTGAAACTTCCTTCTCAAGTAGAATTTGAGCGTATAATTTGAGGAATTCATACAATGAACTATTGTTGTTGGATTATTATAGAATTTGTATATAGATTTTTTTATATACCATTAGAAAGATCTGGAAATCTTGTTAGAATTAATCACTGAGAAGAAATCGTACTCCTTTCACAAGTGGAACCTTGGAATATAATTTGAACGATGGATATGTTGAAATATTAATGATGGGATAAAATAACAATTACCAGATAGTCTTGTGATATCATATATGCCTTCTTGAGACTTTTCATCTTCAATAGGCCTGGAACCCCGTAGACCCGAACTTAAATTTCGAGGACGAAATTATTTTTTGTTTATTGGGATTAAAAAGATGGCCCAGGCTGGATCGATCTGGACCATCGACTGACTGGGGAAGATGACCGGATACCATCGATTTTGCGCCAGGATTCGTGCAAATCATTTCATATAAATATATATTAATATCCTTATTAATTGTATAAATCTGTCACACTTATGTAGAGATTTTGTTTAATTATTTTAAGGCCTTTAGAGGCCTTATTTTGAAAAATGCCCAGAGACAACTAATGTAGATCTGGATGTCTACTTTCATTTGAAAGTAAAATCAAGTCATTTGGTTAACTGTAGATCCTACAGTACTCATTTTAATGAGGCTGGTCAAAACAAAAATCAGATATTTGAATGTGTATAACTTTTTAATTCCAAGTCTGATGGACTTGATATTTTAGCCATGCATGCATGTGCCTTATACCTAGCTTAGGTTTAAATATCAAAATTTTTGGAGACAATTTTTCTATAGTTTTGTTCAAAACTTAGAAAACTAAATAAATGAAATAATTAGAGTTATATAACTCCAAATGACTCCAAACTTGGGTGTCACATTCATTTATACAATGTTAAACTATGGTTAAAATTTGAGACCAAATGGATCTCAGCATGAGAGGTAATTCCTCATTGCATGTCTCTACATACAAGGGGCAATGGTGTGCCAATAGACAAAGGTCTATTTTGCATATTCAGAAGAAATGACTAGGAGTTAGCCTCTGAAACTTTAGTGGCACCTTCCTTATATTAAAACACACCACCTTAAAGAATATTGGGATTTTTGGGATCAAAAACCCCACATTTTGGTTTAATGCGAATTAGGTCACATATTAGTGTCCATGAAAGTTTCATGATAAATACCTTGTAGAAAACTATAGAACTCTGGAGAAATTATAGTAATGACATGCAGGACCTCTGGAAATTTTTGTAGAAAATTTCAGAGGCTTTACATTTAGTAAATGACATAAATACCCTTAGGTCATAAAATCTGAATACTAGGGTTTCACTGAGCTAAATTCATGAGAAGGTTGTGAAACTATTGAAGATAGTTAGGAATACAATTATAAAGCTCTGGAATTTTTGATAGAATTTTTAGGGACATTATTCATGTTGAAATACCCTTTATTCATTTTGTCACCCCTTATTGATAAATAGAAATTATGGGTTTAAATTTGCTGGAAAAATATAATCTTCTGGAAATTTATGTTCTTAAGTGATTATAGTGCCACTGTAAATTTCTCAGAATTTTAGGAGGTCAAGATCTAGTACTTGATGTACAAAGTCATTTTGTTACCCATTTAAAGATAAATAGAAATCATGGGTTTAAAATTGCTGGAAAATTATTATCTTCTGGAATTGATGTTTTTAAGTTATTATAGTGCCACTGTAATTTTCTCAGAATTTTAGAAAGTCAAAATCAAGTACCTGATGTACAAAGTCATTTTGTCACCCCTTTAATGATAAATAGAAATTATGGGTTTAAAATTGCTGGAAAATTATAATCTTCTGGAATTTATGTTTTTAAGTAATTATAGTGCCACTGTAATTTTCTCAGAATTTTAGGAAGTCAAAATCTAGTACCTGATGTACAAAGTCATTTTGTCACCCCTTTAATGATAAATAGAAATCATGGGTTTAAGTTTGCTGGAAAAATATGATCTTCTGGAATTGATGTTTGTAAGTGATTATAGTGCCACTGTAATGTTCTCAGAATTTTAGGAGGTCAAGATCTAGTACTTGATGTACAAAGTCATTTTGTTACCCATTTATAGATAAATAGAAATTATGGGTTTAATATTGCTGAAAAATTATAATCTTCTGGAATTAATGATTTTATGTCATTTTAGTGCCACTGTAATTTTCTCAGAATTTTAGGAAGTCACAATCTTGTACTTAATGTGTAAAGTTATATTTTCATTCAATTATTGAAAATTGAAATCATGATTATATAATTGCTGGAAAATTATGAAACATTGAGAATCTTATTATTTTCTCAAATATCACCCCTGGAAGAATACTTAGCAAGTTTTGATTCACTGTCATGATATCTCCTTCAAATTTTAGATTGAGGTTATTAATTAATGAATTTTTATCGAAGTCAAAATTATGTGAAACAAGCTTAGATTCTAATCATCCCTAATTATATCCATTATGGACTTATAAGTTAAGGTTTCCGGAAATATAACTTATCATATAAAAGAGCCCATAGTAATTTATATGATAATTTTATATGATAAGTTATATTTCCGGAAACCTTAACTTATAAGTTCATAATGGATATAATAAAGGATGATTAGAATCTAAGCATGTTTCACATAATTTTGACCTCGATAAAAATTCATTAATTAATAACCTCAATCTAAAATGTGAAGGAGATATCATGCTAGTGAATCCAAACTTGCTAAGTATTCTTCCAGAGGTGATATTTGACAAAATAATAAGATTCTCAATGTTTCATAATTTTCCAGCAATTATATAATCATGATTTCTAATTTTCAATAATTGAATGAAAATATAACTTTACACATTAAGTACAAGATTGTGACTTTCTAAAATTCTGAGAAAATTACAGTGGCACTGTAATGACATAAAATCATTAATTCCAGAAGATTATAATTTTCCAGCAATGTTAAACCCATAATTTCTATTTATCATTAAATGGGTAACAAAATGACTTTGTACATCAAGTACTAGATCTTGACCTCCTAAAATTTTGAGAAAATTACAGTGACATTATAATCACTAAAAAACGTCAATTCCAGAAGATCATATTTTTCCAGCAAACTTAAGCCCATAATTTCTATTTATCATTAAAGGGGTGACAAAATGAATTTGTACATCAGGTACTAGATTTTGACTTCCTAAAATTATGAGAAAACTACAGTGGCACTATAACTACTTAAAAACATCAAATCCAGAAGATTATAATTTTCCATCAATTTTAAACCCATAATTTCTATTTATCATTAAAGGGGTGACAAAATAACTTTGTACATCAGGTACTAGATTTTGACTTCCTAAACTTCTGAGAAAATTACAGTGGCATTATAATGACTTAAAAACATCAATTCCAGAATATTATAATGACTTCAAAACATCAATTCCAGAAGATTATAATTTTGCAGCAATTTTAAACCCATGATTTCTATTTATCTTTAAATGGGTAACAAAATGACTTTGTACATCAAGTACTAGATCTTGACCTCCTAAAATTCTGAGAAAATTACAGTGGCACTATAATCACTTAAAAACATAAATTCCAGAAGATTATATTTTTCCAGCAAATTTAAACCCATAATTTCTATTTATCAATAAGGGGTGACAAAATGAATAAAGGGTATTTCAACATGAATAATGTCCCTAAATTTTTTATCAAAAATTCCAGAGCTTTATAATTGTATTCCTAACTATCTTCCATAGTTTCACAACCTTCTCATGCATTTAGCTCAGTGAAACCCTAGTATTCAGATTTTGTGACCTAAGGGTATTTATGTCATTTACTAAATTTAAATCCTCTGAAATTTTCTACAAAAATTTCCAGAGGTCCTGCATGTCATTACTATAATTTCTCCAGAGTTTTATAGTTTTCTACAAGGTATTTATCATGAAACTTTCATGGACACTAATATGTGACCTAATTCGCATTAAACCAAAATGTGGGGGTTTTGACCCCAAAAATCCCAATATTCTTTGAGGTGGTGTGTTTTAATATAAGGAAGGTGCCACTAAAGTTTTAGAGGCTAACTCCTAGCCATTTATTCTGAATATGCAAAATAGACCTTTGTCTATTGGCACACCATTGCCCCTTGTAGGTAGAGACATGCAATGAGGATTTACCTCTCATGTAGAGATCCATTTGGTCTCAAATTTTAACCATAGTTTACTATTGTCTAAATGAATGTGACACCCAAGTTCGGGGTCATTTAGAGTTATATAACTCTAATTATTTCATTTATTTAGTTTTCTAAGTTTTGAACAAAACTATAGAAAAATTGTCTCCAAAAATTTTGATATTTAAACCTAAGCTAGGTATAAGGCACATGCATGCATGGATAAAATATCAAGTCCATCAGACTTGGAATTAAAAAGTTATACACATTCAAAGATCTGATTTCTGTTTTGACCAGCCTCATTAAAATGAGTACTGTAGGATCTACATTTAACCAAATGACTTGATTTCACTTTCAAATGAAAGTAGACATCCAGATCTACATTGGTTGTCTCAAGGCCTTTTTCAAAATAAGGCCTCTAAAGGCCTTAAAATAATTAAACAAAACCTCTACATAAGTGTGGTAGATTTATACAATTAATAAGGATATTAATATATATTTATATGAAATGATTTGCACGAATCCTGGCGCAAAATCGACGGTATCCGGTCATCTTCCCCAGCCAGCCGACGGTCCAGATCGATCCGCCTGGGCCATCTTCTTCGGCTATTTCCCGGCAACCTGCAGCACCCCACGACCGGCCACCGCCTCCACAACCTCCGTTGAGGTGGTTGCTAGCGTTTGACGGCGACACGACCACCAGAGATGGCCTCTCCGATGATCCCGAGTAAGAAGAAAAGGCTCGGATTTCTCCCTCAATCTCGCATGGAATCGAGCTCGTTTGAGCCCGATATCACTCCTAATTGATCTAGATTCTAGCACAGAGGGAGGGGAGGAGAAAACGTGCCTGAAGGAGGGCTTGACGATGAGTGTTGTGGCAGTGCGGCATGGTCGCGGCGAGCTCTGGCGATCCTCCTTGAATTCCCATTTCTTCACCATTTGCTTCACTCCAAAGCACTAGCTCGACTACTCTCAACATTCTAAAGCTAATGGAAGGGTCAAAACCGCCTGAGGAGGCTTGGATATAGGGGTTTGAACTTTGAGAATTTCGGCCCAGCTTTGGAAGCTCCTCCCATCCACCACATGGCATTGTCCCAGCAGGAATTCGTCTGGCATTCATGTGGGGAGCTCAGAGAAGGCTTTGGGCAGAGGAATGGAGGGCCACATGGCCTCAATTCCCCAAATTCCTCTTCTTCTTAATGGTGGAAGGGGAAAATGACCATGCTACCCCATTGCATGTCATTGCATGTTGGATTCAGTGGGCAAGGGTGGTCATTGTACATATGGGCTCCAGAATGGGCTAACTTTAAGGGCTTTAACCCATATGGCTTGGCTTGATTCATTCAAATACCCATTATTAGCCCAATTTTGACCTAGAGTTGACTTTAGGGTTTGACTTGGTCAATTGATGAGTTGACTGGTCTAATGTGATGGTCTTGTGTCCATTGACACTATCCAAGGTTGGTTGAGTCATGGTGAAGGCCTAAGTGAGTTAATTTGACCAATATGTGTGATTTTGACCAAAATTGGGGGAATGTTGACTTTGGTCAATTTGGTCAAATTGATGATCCCATGATGAGGCTTATGAGTCAATTAGGTCCCCCATGATGTTCTAAGACTGGGGTGAAGTCAATTTAATGTTTTGGGGATGAATTGAGTCTATTGGGGAAGAATTGGCTTATGTTGACCTAAGTTGACTTTGGTCAAATTGGACCAATTGGTGACCCCATGAAGGGGCTTTTGGGTCCATAGCACTCCTTTAAAGGTTTTCCATCTATTGGTAGGGTCAATTTGGTCATATGAGTATGAATTGCACCTTATTGAGTTGAATTGGGCTATATTGACCTAGATTTGATTTTGGTCCGCATGGCTGAATTGGTTGACCAATTGATGAGACCTTTGGTCAAATTACGTCTCCTTTAGGTTTAGGGACATGGTGGTGGGGTTAATTCACAAGTGTAAGTTCAATTTGAGCTAATTTGACCTAAGTTGACCTGCCTCCTATAGTGGATCACATGTGAGTTCACTCAACTCAGTGCATCCCAAGGTTACCACCAAGCTCAAACTCACCTCACTCACCACATGTCCTACACTAATTGAAGTTAAGGGGTCTAGTAGGAAATGGGATGTTACAGCCTGCCCCCTGCTCGCCCAGCCCTAGTAGGGGGTGAGCGAGGGAGGCGGCCTGACCCCTGCTCGCCCAGATCCAGTAGGGGGGAGAGCGAGGGAGGTGGCCTGCCCCCTGCTCGCCCAGCCCCAGTAGGGGGCGAGCAAGGGAGGAGGCCTGCCCCCTGCTCGCCCGACACCAAAGGGAGGCGAGCAGGGAGGCATCCGGCCCCCACTCGCCTCGGCCCCAAAGGTGTGTGTGTGTGGGGGGGGGGGGGGGGGGCGAGCGGGGAGGCATTCGGCTCCCACTCGCCCCGGACCCAAATGGGGGCGAGCGGGGAGGCATCCGACCCACACTCGCCCTGACCCCAAAGGGGGGAAAGCGGGGAGGCATCCGGACCCCACTCGGCCCTACCCTAAAGGGGGGCGAGCGGGGAGGCATCCGACTCCCACTCGCCCCGACCCCAAAGAGGGGCGAGCGGAGAGGCATCCGACCCTACTTGCCCTGGCCCTAAATGGGTGCGAGCGGGGATGCATCCGGCCCCCACTCACCCCAGCCCCAAAGGGGGGCGAGCGGGGAGGCATCCGGCCCCCACTCGCCCCGGCCCCAAATGGAGGCGAGTGGGGAGGCATCCGACCCTCACTCTCCCCGGCCTGAAGGGGGGCCAGCAGGGAGGCATCCAGCCCCCACTAGTCCCGACCCCAAAGGAGGGCGAGTGAGGGAGGCGGCCTGCCCCCTGCTCGCCCAGCCCCAATAGGGGGCGAGCGAGGGAGGCGGCCTGCCCCCTTTTCGCCCAGCCCTAGTAGGGGGGCGAGTGAGGGAGGCGGCCTGCACCCTGCTCGCCTATCCCCAACAAGGGGGAGAGCGAGGGAGGCGGCCTGCCGCCTAGTCGCCCAGCCGTAGGAGGGGGCGATAGAGGTGGGTAGCCAACCCCCTCTCGCCCATCCCCAGGAGGGGGGTGGGGCGGTGAGAGAGATGAGCGCCCAACCCCCTCTCGCCCAGCCCCAGGAGGGGTCGAGAGAGGTGGGCGGCCATCCCCCTCTCTCCCAGCTCCAGAAGGGGGGAGGGGGGGGGGGGGGGGGGGGGGGGGGCGAGAGAGGTGGGAGGCCAGCCCCCTCTCGCATAGCCCCAGCAGGGGGGCGAGCGAGGGAGGCGACCTGCCCTCTTCTCTCCTGGCCCCAAAGGGGGGCGAGCGGGGAGGCATCCGTCCCCCACTCTCCCCGCCCCAGAGGGGGTCAGCGTTTATCGCCTCAGAATTGCGGGATTTGACTGTTGGCAGGCCAAACCTGGGGGTATTTTCGTAATCTCATAGGCTAAAATCTGGCTATTGGCAGACCAAGCTCAAAAATCTATAAATAGGACCAAGGGGCACCTTTTGGAGAGGACTTCTCTTTTAGCTACTTTATCCCTAGTTTTCTTTGGTTGGTGGAGAGTGCCTCCAAAGGTGCCCAAGCTCAGCATTGGCTTGGGAGGGGAAGCGCTCTATGATCTTCCGGGTGCGTGGTGGGACCTCATCGCTGAACCGTTGGTCTTGTTCCTTGATCCTTAAGCCTTTTAGTCTAGAGCTCTCCCCTGAGAGAAGTAAGTGTGAGGTCACCCCTTTTTCGGGACCCTGAACTCCACGGGAGACCAAGTATTGGTTTCAACATTTATGGTGCGGTGAGCGTGGAGAGTGACCAGCACAGAAAATCTCAAGCTGAGCTCCATGGCTGGAGATGGAGGAGATGGACCCGACCCAGGCAACTCGCAGCCGCTAGTGGTTGTTGTGACGATGGAGATGTTCAAAAACTTCAAGTGGGAGGTCATGCAGACCAAACAACTAGCTTTTGCCACGATAGGCGAATGCGAGAGAGGAGGCGGTCCGGAGGTCCCGCCCCAGCAGATGGGCGAGAACACTCCCGGCCTGCAATCCGGGAAGGAGGTGCCGGTAGAGGCGAGTTGGGAGGCATCCGGCCACCACTCGCTCGACCTCCAAAGGGGGGCGAGTGGGGAGGCGGCCTGCTCCCACTCGCCCAGCCCCAAAGGGCGAGTGCGGAGGCAGTCTGCTCCCGCTCGCCTAGCCCCAAGGGGGCAAGTGGGGAGGCGGCCTTCCCCCACTCGCCCAGCCCTAAGGGGGCGAGTCGGGAGGCAGCCAGCCCCCACTCGCCCAGCCCCAAAGGGGGGGGGGGGGAGCGGAGAGGCATACGGCCCCCACTCGGCCCACCCCAAATGGGGTCGAGAAGATGTGGGTGGCCAGCCCCCCCCCCTCCCGGCGGCAGATATCTAGTAGCCCGACGAGCGCAGAGGCCTGCGAGCTTACTCTGTGAGAGAGAACCACTCGCCGAGCAAGCGAGGGAAGTCCCTTTTGTGAGTTGATTTTCTCTCGAGCAGCATGGGTCCTCGAAGTGTTTTATGCTGGAATGCCCTGGATGATTCCGCTGATAGGCTCTCACTAGCCAGTGGGTCAGGTTGATCTCGCGGAGAGGCTGTCAAGATATCAAGTGTTTTATGCTGGAATTCCACGGATAGTTCCGCTGCCGAGATCTCACTAGCCGGTGGGTCAGGTTGATCTCGCGGAGAGGCTGGCAAGGTATCAAGTGTTTAATGCTGTAATGCCCCGGATGATTCCGCTTCCAGGCTCTCACTAGCCGGTAGGTCAGGTTGATCTCGCGAAGAGGCCGGCAAGGTATCAAGTGTTTTATGCTGGAATGCCCCGAATGATTTCGCCGCCGGGCTCTAACTTCCTGGTGGGTCAGGTTGATCTCATGGAGAGGCCGGTAAGGTATCAAGTGTTTTATGCTATAATGCCCCAGTTGATTCCGCTGTCGAGCTTTCAATAGCTGGTGGGTCAGGTTGATCTCGCGGAGAGTCTAGCAAGATATCAAGTGTTTTATGCTGGAATGCCTCAGATGATTCCACTGCCGGGCTCTCACTAGCTGGTGGGCCAGGTTGATCTCGCGGAGAGGCTGGCAAGGTATCACGTGTTTTATGCTGGAATGCCCCGGATGATTCCGCTGCCGGGCTCTCACTAGCCGGTGGGTCAGGTTGATCTCGTGGAGAGGCTGGCAAGGTATCAAGTGTTTTATGCTGGAATGACCCGGAGGATTCCGCAGCCAGGCTCTCACTAGCCGGTGGGTCAGGTTGATCTCGCGGAGAGGCTGGCAAGGTATCAAGTGTTTTATGCTGGAATGCCTCGAATGATTCCGCTGCCAGGCTCTCATTAGCCGGTGGGTCAGGTTGATCTCGCGGAGAGGTTGGAAAGGTATCAAGTGTTTTATGCTGGAATGCCCCGGATGATTCCGCTGACAGGCTCTCACTAGCCAGTTGGTCAGGTTGATCTCGCGGAGAGGCTGGCAAGGTATCAAGTGTTTCATGCTGTAATGCCCCTGATGATTCCGATGCCGGGCTCTCACTAGCCGGTGGGTTAGGTCGATCTCGCGGAGAGGCTGGCAAGATATCAAGTATTTTATGCTGGAATGCCCCGGATGATTCCGCTGCAATGCTCTCACTAGCCGGTGGGTCAGGTCAATCTCACAAAGATGCTGGCAAGGTATCAAGTGTTTTATGCTGGAATGCCCCGGATGATTCCGTTGTCGGGCTCTCACTAGCCGGCAGGGCAGGTTGACCCATCAGGGAAGCTAAGTAAAATTTTTCCCCAAGGTGGTTTTGCTGATCAGGCTCCCACCAAGCTGGCAGGACCGAGGATCGCTCGGTGGCCGAAAGGTTTCAAAAGTACTTAGCCTCTATGCTGGCCCGCTGACTAGGCTCCCACCAAGCTGGCAGGGCTGAGGATCGCTCATTGGCCGGAAGGTTTCAAAAGTACTTAGCCCCAATGCTGGCCCGCTGACCAGGCTCCCACCAAGCTGGTAGGGCCGAGAATCGCTCGGTGGCAGGAAGGTTTCAATGAAATTAGCCCGGATGCTGGCCCGCTGGCCAGGATCCCACCAAGCTGGTAGGGCCGAGCATCATTCGGTGGGAGGAAGGTTTCAAAGTAGTTAGCCCCGATGCTGGCCCACTGACCAGGCTCCCACCAAGCTGGTAGGGCCGAGGTTCGCTTGGTGGCAGGAAGGTTTCAAAGTACTTAGTGTTGGACATGTGTGTCACATCCCTTTGTTTGAGAATAATAAATCCCAAATTGTATTTGACCTTGCTTGTCGTGTGTTTATAGTGTGCAAGAACTACAGGTGCAATACTCCACAGGTAGAAAGCAGCTGAATTCAAAAATCTGGAAGAATGCACTTCCGCCAGCGTTAGAGCTACCGTCAGGCGCTAACTCAGGTTCTGTTCGACGAATTTGCCTGCGTTCGACGAAAACTCCGTTCGACCAAAATTTTTGTTCGACGAACTTGAAGCTCCGTTCGACGAAAATTTCGTTCAACGAAAACTCCGTTCGACAAAAATTTCTGTTCGACGAACTTGAAGCTCCGTTCGATGAAAATTTCGTTCGACGAAAGTTTGTTCTGCCATGCCGCCGACGGTTTCGCAACCACTACCGCCAGCGCTAGCGCTACCGCCTGACAATATCTCAAGTTCGTGCACAGTGCCATGCCGCCGACGGTTTCGCAACCGCTCCACACGAACGCTACTACAGGCGCTAAGAGCTAACGCATGCGCTATCTTCAAGTTCTATAAAATGATGGGCTCTCTCTCGTTTTGAGTTAGTGCTTCCAGAGAGATTACTTGTGCCATATTTCCAGAGCTGCTACTCTGCCGAAAGTTCATCTCCCACTCAAAGCCAAAGAGGATTTCTGGAGAAGGAAGCCACCACGCTGCATCCGAAGAACGATCGCTTCAACCTCGCTCATACTACATCGATCCTTCATCCTCATCTTCAGAATTCACATATAGGGAGTTTTTATTATTGTTATCTTTATTTTTCATTCCATACTTTCTTTGTAAACATTTAGTTAATTCGCCTTGTGTTGGCCACTAGGTCTGGGTAGGACTTAGGGGGCAATTTGCCTTGTGTTGGCGACTAGTTCTAGGTGATTAGATCTAGGGGGCTCGAGGCCATATCCGGGGAAGGATTGGCTAGAGCGGCTTGAGGACTTATCCGAGGAAGGATAGGCTAAAGCCAACCAGTTTGTGGGGATACAAGTCGGTATAGAAAAGGAAAAGATATTTACATTTGTACGCCTCCGATTTCTAGCGATATTGAAATCAAATTTATGTAAACACTTTTTTCATATAATATAATCATGTCTCTTTTTGTGTTTACTTGATTTCTATCTTTTGGCATAATCTCTACTATATTGGTTACAAAGTTTCCAATTCGTATCACTTTATCTAAATTGTTTAGTTCAATCTCTTTCATCATAAAACAATTTAGTTCTCGTTTCTAAATTTGGTTATTATGATATTCTCTTAATTTAACTAAATTGTTATTTTGCTTTTCTCTTATTATAAAACAATTTAGTAATAATCATAACATTTATTACAAAGAATTTTTATTTCCCCCCCCCCCTCTAAGGGCGCCGTAAGATCCAACAAGTGGTATCAGAGGGGGTTATTCCAAATGGGTTAAAAACCAGGAATAATGGCGTCTCATGATCTCGTTTCTACTAGTGGGGGAAACTTTCTTATAAATGAAAAATCTTTAGCACCACCTTTATTTGAAGGCAAAAATTATAATGGGTGGAAATTTCTTATGGAAAAGTTTCTTAAGTCTTTGGATATTAAAGTATGGAATATTACAATTAAAATGCCCCCAATTATTCTAAATAAAAATGAAATGTTTTTAAATGCCAAATCTATGAATAGTCTATATTGTGCATTAGATCAAAATATTTTAAAACTTATTTATACACTTCCTACTGCTTATGAAGTTTGGAAATTTCTTGAGAATACTTATAATCTTCCTTCCACAGATGATGAACAAGAGCAATTCCTTGTGGATCCAAGAGAAGAAACTGATGAGGACTTATGCTTGGAGAAAGAAGAACACAACGTCACAATATTGGACTCATTTGTTGGCAACACATCAAGCAAAAGAGAAGACAAAAATTCAACTATGGAAGAGGAATGCAAAGAAGATGTCAAAGGAATCGTTGGTCCAAATCTTGCCTCATCCCATAGCAATGTAAGAAAATAAAAAACTCCTCTTTTTGTAACAAATTCCATTTCTACATCTCGTATGCTTAAAATTGCCAAACGTAAAATTTTAAAGTTAAAAATTGCTAATTCCAAATTATGTTTAGAAAATAAATCTTTAAAAGCAAACGATGACGTAGAATCAAATATTGATGTGATAAATTCTCTTTCATGCTCTTCAGTTAAAATTCCTATTCCTTGTTTTGATTGCAATTCATTAAAAGAAAAATTCGAGGAAATTGAAAAAGGACTCCTAATTTCTAAAAGGCATAATGAAAAATTGATAATTGAAAATGATGCTTTAACTTGTAAGTTAAGACAATTAAAATCTTTTGTTGAAAAAGTTCTAATTTCTAGTAATGTCATTCATCATAAGATTTTGAATAACAAAGATAAATTAACTTACAAAATCATTTCTAAAAAGGATCATTTTCACACATCAACTCAAAAGGAGTTTAGTTTCAAAAGGAATTATGATCCTCACAAAATTCTTAAGAGTCACTATTATAGGTCTCTATATATTTTCAATCATGACTCATATTTAAAAATTCCTTTTCATGAAAATCAAACTACAAATTATAATCCTTCATATTATAAGAGTATGTCTATAAGAAAGAGTGGAAATGAAAATCATCAAAATAAGAATCAATCTTTTAAAACATATTGTAACCCACTCTTTCAACAATCACTTCTAAAGAAAGACAACCACTCTTATAAACTTTCAAAGAATCCATATAATAAAATTCATTATGATTATCAGCATCAATCTATTTTGAAAAATAATTTGAATAAACATAAATCTCAAATGAATTATTTTTCAAACAAATATAATCACATAAAGATGTCACATAATCATAATATGAATTTAAAAGATAAACAACCAATATATGAATGGAGACCCATAAAGAAAAATGACATATCATCTTTAATTAGAAAAAACACATTCATCATTATCTTCCCAAAAGCCACCACGATGTATTTGGGTACCCAAAGGAACCATCCCACTTGGTCCCCTTTGGATACCTAAATCTCTCATTCATTAGTATCCAATCATTTACATGAAGTAGAAACAATTAAAAATGAAATATCAATACTCTACTTCATGATATGCTTATTGTCTCTTTTCTTTTGTTTATTTTTTATTATTTTTTGAACAAACATGCTATGATCACTTTATATATCATGAAATATGACTTTCATACATTAAGCCTAATGTTTATCATATTTGAATTATAATTGAACATTAAGTCATATATTTTTCAAAGTGATCTATCTCTCATCTTTGATTGTTCTTTATCCTTGTAAATCCTTTTCCCTTAATTGTCTTGAATTATCATTAAAAATTGAATATTGAAATTATTATCAAGACTATTGAAATTATTTTAAAGATTGGATTTAAATGGTTTATTAAAGGGCTTAAACTAAAAATTAAAATGCGCAACATTTTTTGATTCTTTTGTTTGCTGCATATGATAGCCCTTATAATGAAGAATATTATCTAGAAAAATTGAAAACATAAATTCATCTAAACGCATGTTTAATCTTTCAAAAATGCAAGTTTCGATCAAAACTTCAAACAACCATATCTTTTGATCAGCTCGTCTGATTTTCGCGTTTAATATATTTTCGGAAAGAGCACAGAAATCTCCATCCACCGGCAAAGTAGGCTTGCCCATTTGAGTTAGTTTGGTGCTGTCATTTTGGCCAATTTCAACTCCATTTTAAAAAGCTATCTCAGTTTGCTTGATTTGGAAATTTCTGTGTTTATGGATTTTTCATCACATACTATCCTTAGTATAATTGTTTCATATATTAATTTAGATATTATGTGTGTGATGTGTGTCACCAATGTTTGCATCTAATTTAGACATTATAATCATCTTGTATCATTAAGATCAAATCAAAAGTTTAATTATTTCATTCTAGGTCTAAAGAAAATTAATTTGAAAACTTCTCATATTACATGCAACATAATCTCCATTAATCCTATGTAATAACATTGCATTCGAACTCATAATTCTAGCATAACCTCTTATTTTATGCTTATATATTTATGCTAGGTATAACACTTACAATATTATTCAAATTTCATGATAACTATGTGATTTGAAATTATAATAAAATACTAAAATTCCAACAAACACATAGTTTATTTATTAATCATTAGAATATATATGAATATTGTATCATAAATCATATATGATCATGCAAAACCAAAGATCAATAGATTCAATTATTGAATGCAAATTTTATTATAAATTTCAAAACATTATATATGTGATCTTTGTCTTTGATATGACTACATGTTCATCATTTTCTAGGCTTAAAAATCAAACATGCTTATTCAAAAGAAAATCACTATATCATAAGTCTAGAAGGATTAGAATTTTCATACATCATGATGATCTAACATATATTCTATGCAAAATTGACTATAATCATAAATCATAATTCATGTTCTATCAAGAAAAATCTCAAAATAATAATACCACCTAGGAATTATGAATCTTATGATAAAAATATGAATATTGTTTTCTTCAAATTAGTTGGTGTATGGATATGCTTTGATATTGATTGCATGTATCTCACATATATATAGATTCTAGAACCAACTTAGGAATAATAAAGATAAATCAAACTTAATCATCACTCTATTCTAGATCTATAATTTGAAAGTCTATTTTGGAATACATGCAATATTAATATTAATCTTATGACATGACATTAAACCCGGAACTCATCTTACTAGCTTTATAACTTATTGAATATTATTAATTATGCTAGTTATCTCATATCGTCATCTCATAAAAGTAGAAAAACTATGTGGCTTTATATAACTCATCACATTAAACAAAACTCATAGTTTATAAATCAACCCATAGTTTGAAAAGCATAGGTTGTCCAAGGATTATTCACCTATGACTTCATATCTCACAATAGCGGGGGCGTAGGGTTGTATGCATTAGAGACCTAACCTCTAAGTCATGTCTTGTCCTTAATCGGGGAGGGTTCCAGTGGGGCCTTGCGAGGCACTAGGGGGAAGAGTGCTAGGTTGAGCGTTCTCTAGTGTGTGCATATGGGATTAACACCCCAACCTACGACATGTGTGCAGCTCCTCATGCCCATCCGTCACTTAGTACAGGGCTAGGGTGTAGATATTTAGTCGGGGTAGTCTTTAATCTTAGGATATACTTATATTACTCTTTGCATGATTATTTTATTTACTTATCACTTAAATCATGCATATTTTGGTTTGTTTAATAAAAACATGTCCTCTTGTGTTTGCATTAATTTATCTTGTTGAGCTTAAATGTTTTTGTAAAACACATGTATTTGAAAAAGCTATAGTTTTATGCAAATTTGAGCAATCAAGACATCTCCAAAAATTACAAAATTTTTGCATAAGACTACTCTAAGGACACTTAATAAATATCAAAAGTCAGATTTTTAAAATTCTCAAAAAATCAAGTACTGTTTACCGCGCTAGCACTTGCGCCGGCGCCAGCGTGGGTGTTTGATTTTTCTGATTTTTAAAATTTCCAAAAATCTATAAAAATATGTTAGTTCATATGTACTACTTATTTGTTGTGTTTCTGACTTTTGTTATTTGTGTTTTATTCATATTATAAAAAAACAACTATAAAAGTTCAAAATTCAAAAATAAAAAAAATATGTTCTTATGGTTTTCTGTTTATATTATCAAAAATCAACTACAAAACTTTAAAATTCAAAAATACAAAAATATGTCTTTGTGTTTTTTCTTTGTTTTCTTTCATTAAAAATTTTCAAACACAAAAAAACTGTATGATCTTTATTGCTAATATCAAACATGCATGATTTCTATTATTTAGAATTATTTACAATGTTAAAATTTATTCCTTCAAATTACTATGAACATTGCTTTGTTTATCATGCTTTGATATATCTATTTAAAGTGCATCAATTGTATTGAAAAATATGTGTAGAACCAAGCTTAGCATGCCTCTAAGTATGAGTAAATGTATTATAATTGATAATGATACCTTTCACTCACTTATTTTGGTAATCAACATGTGTGTTTAAATCTAAAAATGCTTGCTTGTGTATTGTATTTGTATAATGAATTAAACTTGCATAAGTTTATTGCCTACACTACATTTGAATTGCACTTATGAAATTTAAGAAAAGTGGTTAAGTTAAAAATTTGGGTTTGCAAAACAAGTGTATTCGGAGAATGTTGTCTCATAAATGTGAACAAAGAATTATATATGTAGACAAATATAACTCCACCAAGCACTACTTGAACCTCCTGATAAGTCTTCATAAGCATAGTGAGGTTGAGCACCTTGCAAAGAATAGTAAAGTGTCTTGTGCAAACCATGGTTATTACACCACTTTGTTAAAAATTATGTGCATTAAAAGTGTGTGAAAGTAATTTACTTGTGTTTTATTGTGCACTTTACTTTACATATGTCTTGTATTTTGTTGATTTAAATCAATTGTTAACATTGCACAAAATACACTTATGTGCACATTATTCTCTTTCATAATACTTCTTCTAATGAGTATTGGATTCTAATGCTTTATCTATACTACTCTTTATATAAAAATGCACTAGATAACCTAGCATGATCTCTACAATGTTTTGGTATCTCTTGAACTTAAAATTAAGTAACATTGTAGTATAATCTCTCTTTGATATGTTCATTTCATGCTTGGTATCTTTATGAAAAACTTTGAGATTTAAAAGGTTAAAACATCTTTCAATTTTTGAACTAAAACTCATATTTTTACTTATGTTTTTCATGCTAAGGAAAAGATGTTTATTATAATCTTTCGCTTGCTTACAACTCTTATCTTTTTATTTGAAATCTCTTATATACTATGCTTAAAATCTTTATCACTATCTATATTACAAAAGCTCGATCATGCTTTATCATTTATAAGAAATGCCTCCTTACTACCCTCACCCCACCTTCTTTTGATAATACCAAAAAGGGGAGATTAATTAAAGAAATTTATATAGGAGAAATATAGAAGATTAAGGGGAGAATAATTCATGTAATCTATCATTTAGGGGGAGTAAAATATAAATTGCATTTATGTAGGGGGAGCATTAAGATAGGGGGAGTATGCACATTATCATGCTTATCATATACTATAGTTGCACTATCATCTAGTTGCACTACCATCTTGCTTATCATATACTATAAACATTATTGTTGATTTCTTGCTAAGTGGATTTGTTATTATCAAAAGAGGGAGATTGTTAGACATGTGTGTCGCATCCCTTTGTTTGAGAATAACAAATCCCAAATTGTATTTAATCTTGCTTGTCGTGTGTTTATAGTGTGCATGAACTATAAGTGAATACTCCACAGGTAGAAAGCAGCTGAATTCAAAAATCTGGAAGAATGCACTACCGACAGCATTAGAGCTACCGCCAGGCGCTAGCTCAGGTTCCGTTCGACGAATTTGCGTGCGTTCGATGAAAATTTCCGTTTGACGAACTTGAAGCTCCGTTTGACGAAAATTTCGTTCGATGAAAACTCCGTTCGACGAAAATTTCCGTTCGACGAACTTGAAGCTCCGTTCGACGAAAATTTTGTTCGACGAAAGTTTGTTCTGCCACGCCGCCGACAGTTTCGCAACCTCTACCGCCAGCGCTAGCGCTATCGCCTAGAAATATCTCAAGTTCGTGCACAGCGCCATGCCACCGACGGTTTCGTAACCGCTCCACACAAACGCTACCGCAGGCGCTAGGAGCTAACACAGGCACTATCTTCAAGTTCTATAAAATGATGGGCTCTCTCTCATTTTGAGTCAGTGTTCCAGAGAGATTACTTGTGCCATATTTCCAGAGCTGCTACTCTGCCGAAAGTTCATCTCCCACTCAAAGCCAAAGAGGATTTCTGGAGAAGGAAGCCACCATGCTGCATCCGAAGAACGATCGCTTCAACCTCGCTCATACTACAACGATCCTTCATCCTCATCTTCAGAAATCTCATAAAGGGAGTTTTTATTATTGTTATCTTTATTTTTCATTCCATTCTTTCTTTGTAACCGTTTAGTTAATTCGCCTTGTGTTGGCGACTAGGTCTGGGTAGGACTTAGGGGGGAATTCGCCTTGTGTTGGCGACTAGTTCTAGGTGATTAGATCTAGGGGGCTCGAGGCCATATCCAGGGAATGATGGCTAGAGCGGCTTGAGGCTATATCCGGGGAAGGATAGGCTAAAGCCAACCGGTTTGTGGGGATACAAGTCGGTATAGAAAAGGAAAAGATATTTACATTTGTACGCCTCCGATTTCTAGCGATATTGAAATCAAATTTATGTAAACACTTTTTTCATATAATATAATCATGTCTCTTTTTGTGTTTACTTGATTTCTATCTTTTGGCATAATCTCTACTATATTGGTTACAAAGTTTTCAATTCGTATCACTTTATCTAAATTGTTTAGTTCAATCTCTTTCATCATAAAAAAATTTAGTTCTTGTTTCTAAATTTGGTTATTATGATATTCTCTTAATTTAGCTAAATTGTTATTTTGCCTTTCTCTTATTATAAAACAATTTAGTCATAATCATAACATTTATTACAAAGAATTTTTATTCCCTTATTCACCCCCCCCCTCGAAGGGCGCCGTAAGATCCAACACTTAGCCCCGATGATGGCCCGCTGACCAGGCTCCCACAAAGCTGGCAGGAAGGTTTCAAAGTACTTAGCCCTAATGCTGGACCACTGACCAAGCTCCCACCAAGATGGCAGGGTCGAGGATAGCTCGGTGGCAGGAAGGTTTCAAAGTACTTAGCCCTGATGCTGGCCCACTGACCAGGTTCCCACCAAGCTCGTAGGGCCCAGGATTGCTCGGTGGCCAGAAGGTTTCAAAAGTACTTAGCCCCAATGCTGGCCCGCTGACCATGCTCCCACCAAGCTTGCGGGCCCGAGGATCGCTCGGTGGCAAGGAGTTTTCAGAAGTACTAAGCCCTGATTCTGACCCGTTGACCAGGCTTCCACAAAGCTGGCAGGGCCAAGGATCGCTCGGTGGCGTTGAGTTTTCAAAAGTACATAGCCCCGATGCTGACCCGCTGACCAGGCTCTCACCAAGCTGGCAGGGCCGAGGATCGCTCGGTGGAAAGAAGTTTTCAAAAGTACTTAGCCCCGATGTTGGCCCACTAACTAGGCTCCCACCAAGTTGGCAGGGCCGAGGATCGATCAGTGGCGAGATGTTTTCAAATGTACTTAGCCCCGATGCTGGCCTGCTGACCAGGCTCCCACCAAGCTGGTAGGGCCGAGGATCGCTCCATTGCCGAAAGTTTTCCAAAGTACATAGCCCCGATGCTGGCCTGCTGACCAGGCTCCCACCAAGCTAGCAGGGCTGAGGATCGCTCAGTGGCCGGAAGGTTTCACAAGTACTTAGCCACGATGCTGGCTCGATGACTAGGCTCCTACCAAGCTGGCAGGTACGAGGATCGCTCGGTGGCAGGAAGGTTTCAAAGTACGTAGCCCCGATGCTAGCCCGCTGACCAGGCTCCCACCAAGCTGGCAGGACCGGGGATCGCTCGGTGGCAGGAAGGTTTCAAAGTACTTAGCCCCGATGCTGGCCCGCTGACCAGGCTCCCACCAAGCTTGCAGGGCCGAGGATCGCTCGGTGGCAGGAAGGTTTCAAAGTACTTAGCCCCGATGCTGGCCCGCTGACCAGGCTCCCACCAAGATGGCAAGGGCGAGGATCGCTCGGTGGCAGGAAGGTTTCAAAGTACTTAGCCCTGATGCTGGCCCGCTGACTAGGATCCCACCAAGTTGGTAGGGTCGAGGATCGCTCGGTGGCGAGAAGGTGGACCTCTCGGGGAGGCTATGTAAAATTTTCACCCGAGGTGGTTCCACTGACCGGGCTCTCACTAGCCGGCAGGGGAGGTTGACCTCATTGGGAGGCTAAGTAAATTTTTCCCGGGATGGTGTGGAGTCTCTTAAACTCCACTCAGCGGCACTCACCGAATATGCAGGGTTGAACTTTCTTTCCGAGCTTGAAACAAGCTCGCAAAGAGCGGCGATTGTGTACAACCATGTATTCACCGAGTGGACCCGTAGGACCCAAGATGTCTTTAGGCCCGATATTTTTTAGCACTGCCCCAGGCAAGGGGGCAAGCGAGGGAGGCAGCCTGCCCCATGCTCACCCAGCCCCAGTAGGGGGGCGAGCTAGGGAGGCAGCATGCCCCCTGCTCGCCCAGCCCCAACAAGGGGCGACCGAGGGAGGAGGACTGCCCCCTGCTCGTCTGGCCCCAGTAAAGGGGCGAGCGAGGAAGGCAGCATGCCCCCTAATCGCCCAGCCCCAACAAGGGGGCGAGAGAGGGAGGAGGCCTGCCCCCTGCTCGCCCGGCCCCAGTAAAGGGGCGATCGAGGGAGGCATCCTGCCCCTTGCTCGCCCAGCCCCAGTAGGGGGCGAGCGAGTGAGGTGGCCTGCCCCCTGCTCGCCCAGCCCCAGTAGGGGGCGAGCAAGGGAGGCGACCTGCCCCAGCCCCAAAAGGGGAGAGCGGGGAGGCATCCGACTCCCGTTCGCCCAAGCCCCAAAGGGGGGAGAGCGTGGAGTCATCTGACCCCCACTCGCCCCGGCCCCAAAGGGGGGCAAGCGGGGAGGCATCCGACCCCCACTCGCCCCGGCCCCAAAGGGGGGCGAGCGGGGAGGCATCCGACCCCCACTCGCCCCGGCCCCAAAGGGGCGTGAGCGAGGGAGGCGGCCTGCCCCCTGCTCGCCTAGCCCCAGTAGGGGGGCAAGCGAGGGACACGGCCTGCCCCTTTCTCGCCCAACCCCAGTAGGGGGGCGAGCGAGGGAGGCGGCCTGCCCCCTCCTCGCCCAGCCACAACAAGGGGGTGAGCGAGGGAGGCGGCCTGCCCCCTCCTCGCCCAGCCACAGCAAGGGGGCGAGCGAGGGAGGCAGCCTGCCCCTGCTTTCCCAGCCCTAGGAGGGGAGGGGGGCGAGAGAGGTGGGTGGCCAGCCCCCTCTAGCCAGCCCCAGGAGGGGGGCGAGAGAGGTGGGCGTCCAGCCCCCTCTCGCCCAGCCCCAGGAGGTGGGGGGAGAGAGCTAGACGTCGAGCCCCCTCTCTCCCAGCCCCAGGAGGAGGGAGGGGGAGAGAGAGGTGGGAGACCAACCCCCTCTTGCCTAGCCCTAGCAGGGGGCGATCGAGGGAGGCGGCCTACCCCCTGCTCGCTTAGCCCCAGAAGGGGAGCGAGAGAGGGAGGAAACCTGCCCCCTGCTCGCCCGGCCCCAAAAAGGGGGGGGGGGTGAGCGGGGAGGCATCTAGCCCCCACTCACCGCACCCCAGAGGGGGTCTGCGTTTAGCACATCAGAATGGCGGGATTTGGTTGTTGGCAGGCCAAACCTGGGGGTATTTTTGTAATCCCGTTGGCCAGAATTTGGCTATTGGCAGACCAAGCTCAGAAATCTATAAATAGGACCAAGGGGCACCTTTTGGAGAGGACTTCTCTTTTGGCTACTCTCTCCCTAGTTTTCTTTGGTTGGTGGAGAGTGCCTCCAAAGGTGCCCAAGCTCAGCATTGGCTTGGGAGGGGAAGCGCTCTATGATCTTTCGGGTGTGTGGTGGGACCTTCTCGCTGAGCCCTTGGTCTTGTTCCTAGATCCTTAATCCTTTTCGTCTAGAGCTCTCCCTTGAGAGAAGTAAGTGCGAGGTCACCCCTTTTTTGGGACCCCGAACTCCACGAGAGACCAAGTATTGGTTTCAACATCCATTTTGTTTTTGAATACCCATTTGGTGCCAATGACTAGGGAATTTATTAGTCTTTCAACCAATGTCCAAACCTTGCTTCTCTCAAACTGGGTTAGCTCTTCTTGCATAGCTGATATCCAGTAAGGATCAATATCTGCTTCTTCAAACTTCTTGGGTTCATGCTGAGAGAGGAAGCATTGCAGCAATGTTTCACTAGTGAGCTGTTTCCTTGTCTTGACACCCTCTATCAAGTCTCCAATAAATTGAGTTGAAGGATGATCTTGTAGGGTCATCCTAGATCTTGTTGAGTTATCTTGGAGAGTCTCTTCTTCCTGAGGAATCACTTGCTCAGTGACAGTTGGGACTTCATCCTCATTCACTGGAATAAACTCTGTTGCTTGCACCTCAGGTACCGTGATTTCCTCTTCATTTGCTGCAGAATCTTCATATGAATCAGTGTCAATCTTCTATTTCCCTTTGTCTTGATACACTGATCGTGGTCCATTATGCTTAGCCTTTCAACTTGTTTTGCTAGTTGATCTTCTTCCTGCAAAATAGTGTTGGTGGAAGTTTTCTTCCCCTTATAAAACATGTCAGTTTCATCAAAAACTACATGCATAGGCTCCTCAATTTTGAGAGAGCTCTTATTATAACACCTATAGGCCTTGCATCCCAAGATTATCCCATCATCAGTCTTCTTGTCAATTTTGGCTAGGTTACTTTTCCCATTGTTGAGGATAAAGCAAGCACACCCAAATATCCTAAAGTAAGTGACTATAGGCGCCTTTCCATTCAATAACTCATAGGGAGTCTTCAACTTAGTCTTGTGGATGAGACTCCTACTCAGAACATGGTTGGCAGTATTTACTGCCTCAACCCAAAAGGACTTTGGCAAGTTGGATTCAGCCAATAATGTCCTTCCTGATTCAATTAGGGTTCTATTTTTCCTTTCAGCGACCCCATTTTGTTGGGGGGTTTTAGGAGATGAAAAGCTTTGTCTTATCCTTTCATCCTCACAGAATCTACACATTAACTGATTTTCAAACTCAGTACCATGATCACTTCTGATCATAGCAACTTGAGTATTGAATTCAGATTGAATCTGTCTAATGAATCTTGAGAGTATCTTGAAGGAGTCTGACTTAGCTTTTAGAAAGAACACCCAGCTGCACCTAGAAAATTCATCCACAATGACTAAAGTATAAGACTTACCTGCTAAGCTTTGAGTGGAGATGGGAACAAATAGGTTCATGTGCAACATGAATAGGATTCTGGGGGAATCATTCTTACCAATTGGTTTGAATGATGCTTTGATCTGCTTTCCTACTTGGCAGACTCTACAGGGATGGTCTTTATTGAACTTACCAGTTTGTAAGACCCTTACTAGGTTGAGCTTGGAGAGTTTGGCAATGGTCTTAAAATTAAGGTGACTAAGTCTCCTATGCCATAGCTCACTGTTTTCTAACTGGGAGTTGAATAAGCAGATCTCAGACTTTGTGTACTCAAAGTCTACAACATAGACCTTATCTTTCCTAAGACCAGGCAATACTATTGGGTCATTTCTAGAGCTAACTATATGACACAAAGACTTAGTGAATACAACTTTGTATTCACAATCACACAGCTGACTAATACTGATTAGATTATGTTGAAGTCCTTCAACATAAGCAACCTTAGAAAAGGAGACTTCCCCTATCCTGAGCAAACCATATCCTTTGATTTGCCTAGAGTGGGAATTCCCAAAGATTACCATAGGCCCTTCCTTGGCCTTGAAGTTCTCCAGTAGTTATTTTGCTCCAGTCATATGCACGGAGCATCCACTGTCCAAATACCACTACTGGTTTGTGGATGAACAGTCTCCCTTCTGTACATGAAATCAACCATTAGTATAGATCCTCACATGTTGGGGTCTCTTTCTTCTATCATCATATGCAGTTATGAAAGAGTGAGGAGATCTTTTAGTATACCCCTTAAGGTGAAGAAGTGTTGCATTATTATACCAGTAATGTTTGGCTATATGTCCTAGTTTAGAACAACAGAAGCATCTAGGAATGAAGGTAGAGAGTGTTCTAGATGCTTGATAAATCTTCGCAGGAAACATGCGTCGAGAGAAATCGACGCAATTTTAAAGTTGTGTCAAATGTAATTCGACGTGTCTGCATAGTTCCGTCGATAATAATTCAATGCAGAGTATTGGTTGTGTCGAATATTATTTGACGCACCCTCATACATGCTTCGAATTGATGTCGAAGCATATGCCAAACTCCGTTGAGTTACATTTGATGCATCTTTAAAATTGCGTCGAGTTCTTTTCGACATATGATTCTCTTTATTGAGATTTTTAGTATTTTTATTTGATTTTTCTAAGGGGTGTTTGCCTAAAATCCCTGGTTGATTACCAATGTTTACCCTATTAAATATGGTGAGTTTATTAGGGTTATTATTATTATGATCTTCACATGATTCTAAAATATTATTAGGTTTAGACCTAAATAATGCTACAGGATTTTCCCATGCAAGTTTGCTAGGGATTGGTGTGCTTGTGGAGGGTAGTGATTTCTGATCAAGATGATCAAATCTCTTAGTGAGATTTTGTAAGATATCTGTAAGATTTTGACTCCTTCCATTGAGGGAGTCCTCAAAGGCTTTTTCCTTTGTGAGTTCTTTCTTTAGGTCTGAATATTCATTATCTAATATGTATAATTCCTTTTCTTTCTTATATAATTTATCTCTCAGATCATAGTCAACTGAGTACTGGTTATCTTCCCTAAGGTTTTCTAATTCTGTTCTGATTATTTTAAGTTCCTTTTGGTTGTTAATAAAGTCTTGGCAGAATTCTTTAAAGCAGCCTTTAAAATATCTTGATGAAAAGTCAAAGTCATCAAATATTATTACCTCATTCTCAGCAGTGGAGTTTTCCAGAGCCATTAAGCAGGCTTCTTCTGGTCCACAAGCTTCATCATCATCAGATGAGGAGGAGCTTGATTCAGAGTCTGAATCACTCCAGGTTTCAGCTATGAAACCTTTCCCTCCTTTCTTATCCTTCCTCCTTAAGGATTTCTTCTTGTGCTCCTTCCTCTGCTTGTTGTTCTTGTTCTTTTCTTCCTCAGGACACTCAGTGGAAAAGTGTCTGGTTTTCTGCAAGAAAAAAAAAATCTCCTGTTTAGGAGTTTTGTCATACCTTGGCTTGCTTGAACTCCTCTCTTTGCTTCTAGAGTCCTCTGTCCTGACCCACCTCTTGAATCTTGTAGCCAAGAGATTGAACATCTCTTCTTCAGTGGTGGAGGACACTGCTTCAGCAGTCTTTAATGCAAGAGTCCTTTCTTTAGGAGTTGATATCCTTTCCTGGGCTTCTGACTCAGCCCTGCTTTTTAGTAGAAGCTCATAGGACTTGAGCTTTCCCAGCAGAGCATCAGTTGTTATCTCTAATATCCCAGATTCTCGATTCCCATGTGCTTAGGAAGCACATGAGGAGCTTATCATTAATTTCTGTCAGAGAAATTTCTTTGTCAAGCCCTCTCAGCTCATTTATGATGATGCTGAATCTGTCATATATTTCTGTTATGCTTTCATCAGCCTTTTTCTTGAAGTTCTCATATTTGGATATGAGAAGTGACTTTTTGTCTTTTCTCTCATCAAAGCTGCCTTCAACTAATCTGGAGAGTGATTCCCAGATTTCTTTGGCAGAGTTGCAATCAACAACTTTTTGATATGTCATCTGACATAGTTGAGACCAGGATGTTCATGGCCTTGGCATCACATACCTTGACTTTCTTCTCAGCATCAGTCCACTCTGCTCCGGGGACTGAGGTTTGTGTGACTTTTCCACTAGCATCTTTCCTTACTGGGTTGGGGACCTGTAAGGATGACATTGAAAATTTCTTCATCAATGGAGTTCATATAGAGTTTTATTCTGGCCTTCCAGAGTGTAAACTTATTCAAGTTAAACACTTGAGGTCTTGTTGAGGCATAATCCTTAGAACTCATTTTATTTAAGAAGTTTTAATTAATTTTAAAGTAAATAAATGAGAGTAGGACATCTTTTGATCAAGGTGTTAACCTTTTAATGATCAACCTCCCTCTGATACCAATTGAAAGTGCACAGTGTGCCTCTGAGTATATACTCTAGAGGGGGTTGAATAGAGATTTAAAAATATTTCTATCCTATTTGTGCACACACAATAAAAACACTAAGTGTTATGCTTCAACAATACCTAACACAGAATTAAATTAATGTTGTTAAAGTAAAGCAGAAAAGCTGTAAGCTATATGGGACAGCACATAAAATTAACACACACAGAAGACACAAGATTTTATAGAGGTTCCCCAAAATGTGGGTAGTCCTCTCTTCTACAACCTAGTAGGAATGCACAACCTGTGCTTGAGTCTTTTGATAAGGAGTCTCTTAGAACCAAAGATCTTTTGATAAGGAGATCTTGAACCACTCAGATCTTTTGATAAGGAGATCTTGAACCACTCAGATCTTTTGATAAGGAGATCTTGAACCACTCAGATCTTTTGATAAGGAGATCTTAAACCACTCAGATCTTTTGATAAGGAGATCTTGAACCACTGAATGCTTTGGAAGATGGATTCTTAAAACTCTGTATAATTAAGGAAGTTGAAAGAAGAAAGAATATGGAGAAGAAGAATTCCGTTCTCATGATTCTGTAGAAGCTTTCACCTTCTATTTTTCCCATCAATGGATCTGCTAATGATGAACCCTCGATTATGATTGTGATGATTTGCAAGGGTTATATTCTTCAGATTCTTTTGTATATCTTTTGCTTGCTATTTGACTGCTATATGATGTTGATGAAGAAGCAGCTCTATTTTCTACTCTGAGAGAGCACTTATTTTCTCTATTTGTCTCTGTTAGGGTTCCAGGAGAAAGAAGAAGTAGGAAACCTAATCAACAAGCTGTAGCAGAATGTGATGAATGCTCTGTGTTTTCCTCTCTTCTCATCCTATTTATTGTCCATGACTAATTTTGCATTAGTTTCCTCTTTTGGGTTGTCCTGAAGTGGCATAGCCTTGGACAATTAATCTTTCTTTCTTCTTTTGTTCACGACCCGTTTGCCAGCTGTTTGAATACATTCCAATAAAGATTATCCTGTCTTCTTTAATGCTCCTCTCCATTCTAGGCAATAAACAAGCCGTCGTAGAACGGTCTTTAGTATTGTGGGCCTTCAGAGAGAGTTCTAAAAGGACAGCTGAAAAGGTTTCCTTTTCAGACTGTATTCGACGCTGCGTCGACTTCATTCTCTCTCTTATCGATGCAACTTCGAGTTCTTGTAAGAGCAGTTTCAAATTCCTTCTAGCTCTGGTTGAACTCTATTGTCGACGCTACGTCGATTACTTATCGACGTAACTGTCGAGTTAAAGACTTCTTTTTTAACTTCATTGTCTGCGTCGAATTGTAGTCAAGGTTGCGTCAACTTCTAACATAACTTCGACATGCTCCTTTATCTACGTCAACTCCTATTCGACGTAGCGTCGACTTGATATACTTTGGCAGAGAGATTGAGTTGCTTGGACTTCTAGTCTGAGTTGCGTCAACATCAAGTCGAAGTTGCGTCGACTTATATTTGACGCAAGTATTAATTCAAATCAGATTGTGCTTGTCCTGACCTAGTCTTGACACACTAAGATGAGTGAGACATCCTAAGACATCTAATGACCAAATTACCCTTACTATACAATGTGGGTAATAAACCTAAAAGGTAAAATCACTTATAAGTAATTTGTTAAGTTAAATCACAAGGGCTTTTCCCAACACGCTCAGTTTGGAAAAGGAGGATGCGCACGACCAGTGGTCGTGCGCCTGATCGTGCGAGAACAAAAATGCATGACTAGTGGCCCATTACGCTAAAAATGGCCCAACCCAACTCCGAGCGCCCACACAACCCTTGTACCCACAGGAAAACATGACCAGACCACTGATAGGGGAAAATAATATCCAATCCAAGCATTCGCATATATATATATATATATATACACAAATGAGCGCAATACAAGGGTAGGATAAAACCACACCAAAACGGGCTTAAATGTGCACTTCGTGTACGTAAATGATATTGTGTAATGAAAAGATTATGATCCCAAAAGTGAAGTGCAAGTGCATGAAAACTAGCCCCGGATGAGTTCGAAAAATCATATATAAATTAGACTCATCACACCCCAGACTTACCAGGTTGCATGCCCCGAGCAAACCAATCCTAAGCATGCGAGAAAATGGAATAGCTAGCTTAAAATTATAAAATGGAGTACCATGCGAAGTCGCATGCTCAAGTTCATAAAAATTCAGTAGAAGAAATATTTAATTATGCATAATAGTTTACATTTTTCTAAGAGCGTATCTATGTATAATTTTTACTCAAAATAAGAATCACGGTGAATCTTCCGGTCACGCGTAGGGAGAAAATAGACTGAGCGCTGATATTGGCATTGCCCAAGATCGGAGCTCGAGACAACCTCCAAAGAAATTCATCAATGTCGGTGACCATAAGCTCACCCATTCGCACTCTCTCCACGACACTAATTTGGTTTAATGCGCTAATCAGTAGGACTTTAGGTTAGAGATGAGGCTTGGGTTAAGAGGGTATACAAAGATAAACATCAGTGATCAAAGAACCCAAACCCAAATGAGCTAGCACAAAAAGCTATCCACGCAGTAACAAAGAAAGCACGGACGCACCACACCCCCAGACTTGAACTTGAAAACATGGGTGTGCACTGCCTACTCTCAATACAAACTTTCGCAGATAATTTTCAATTATGACTCTTTCACAAATTTTTTTTCATTTATCTTTTCACAATTTTTTTCTCAGCAAGTTTACATTGGAGCACAACCACACATCCACATAGATGATCACCACATCAACACTCCAATATAAAAATAAGAAAACAACTAAAGCTCAGCTTTGGGTATGCGACTAGTATCGGTTTTTTGGCTTTGGTGGAGAAGCGGTGGAGCTGAATCAAAAGGCGGGGTATGCACAAAGGGGCTAGCGAGGATCAGAGAATTAGGAATGGTACAAAAGCTCAACCTGGCCAAATTGATGGCCTACATCACACTCGCGCGCTTGAACTAACTTGAAACCAATGCTTCAAGAGTCGCTTGGGGCAAGTTCTTAGCCACTGAGAAAGACAATCCTTCCTCCAGACTCGAGCAATACGAATCTAGCAAACGTCTACACACATCCCTACGCTACCATTTGATTCACACCTGATTCACCATTATGAGTAGAGTAAACAACATTTACACTAATAGAAACAATATAAAACTAAATGTATTAGGAAAAATCTACTCTACATGGATTTCTATGCAAGACATGAGCACTCGACTAGGAGCACTGCATGAGTCAACATTTTACTCCATTACATAATCTTAAGCCAGCACCTGGACTTTCCCAAATCACATAAAAGAATGAGTTCAACTCAAGACTCACCAACGGCTAAGTACATGCTTATGTGGGTGTTGTGGTGTGCAAAGAAAATGAATAAAACGTCTTAAATAAAAGTTCTAGCATGCTATCCAATAGTGCACGTGAGTGAGTACAAAAAATGACTCTCCCCAGACTTAAACTAAACAATCCAATAAAGCTAGGGGAAGAGAGTACCCAATGCTCAGTAAGTGAGCACACTAGAAGATTGGCATGTAAACCAAGACAAAGCTGCAACATCCCCATCCAGAAAATGAATCTGCATGGGTGAGCTCCTCCAAAACAAAAGAAAATAGACAAACTAAAAAAAAGAAATGCAACTAACTAAACAAACTAGATAAAATAAAAATGCAAGAAAAAGTAATCTAACTACTGGGGTTATTATCCTCCCAACACGATCTATTCAGAACTGTAAGAGTTCTAGCTGATGGGAGTATAGAAGGAGAAGTGAACATGTGACTGGCCTAATATCCGTGTCGGTAGCGGGTACTGATACAACGATAGAGCAGTCACCCCTCTACCTAAGTAACAATACATGCTCCTCACAGGTAGAGGGAAGAGAATGTAAGTGGAGGAGGAGATATCCTCACTCAACTAACCAAAAATATCCTTGCCCAGCATGGTGTCATTTTCACGGAGGCAGCATGAAGAGGGGGCAATGAATAAGGCTTCCTCTATGGAGAAGGGATCAACCTCCTCACATGAGAGGATACACTCGTCATTGACCTGAGCAAAATGCTCCAAGTCCTCCTTAAGTACCTGTGAATACTCAACCTGCACATGCTCAAATGATGAAGGGGGGGGGGGGGGGGTCAGGAAATAAAAGAGAAGAAAAACTTAAGTAAACATCAGTCAGGGGAGTGGTCCTAGTCTCACTCCCGATAGATTGAAGCAAAAGGATATTGTCGGTATAGTTGGCAATGCTGCATGGCTCAGTAGGATCATTAGTGCCCTCTTCCATGATTTGGACTTCCTCCACCAGTGCTGAGGTTGAATCCTCATCACCTTGGAACATATCCTCCTCCATAGGAATAGGCACAACACACAAATCAACTGCCTTTTCATGTGAAACATTCTCAATAATGTCATCAGAGACGAATGTAGCTATATGCACAACAGGGGGAGGAATAGTGATTGGATAAAAGTCAAGCACCGATTCCTCTCAAAGAATCGAATCCACGCAAGGTGATGTATGCACAGGGGAGATAGGCTCAGCTATGTCGGAACATACATGTCCCACAACTCTGATGAGCGTGTCTGCAACATTCCCTTCAAAACTTGAAGGTGACAAAGCTATGTAATTAGAGGTAGAAGGTGTGCTGCCAGAGTTAGGAGTCGGGACAATCCGGATGCCCGGCTCGTCATCCTCGTCCAATTGGCGAAGATAAGCGACACAATACTTCAAGGCATGATCCGTGCTCTGACAAAACAAGCACTGGCTTGCTGGCTTCATTAGCACAATATGTGTTGAAGCCGTAAAGAAATGTGCCATTAAAGGCTCAGATGAATAGCAATAGGACTTACGCACACCATATGGAGTACCAAATGAAGTCGGTGCTCCATATGCTGGGCCTTCAGTGTTAGGGCTATTATCTCCCTTTGGAAATCTATCACTAGCATGAGAGATATCTCCACACCAACGACAATGAATATTGAATGAGGCCCACAATGCGTGAAGATAACCAGATTCAAAAGAAAAACACTATTGTGCAAAATACTACACCCAACAATAATTTACTAAAGCAACCTATATTTAAAGCAGGAAAAATAGAATACGAAGAAATAAAACAAAGAGAATGTAATTTACAAATGGAAGTACTTCTACCTCTCATCTCCCTCTCCAAAAACTTACACGAGTGTGCTTCCTGGCAACGGCGCCAAAAACTTGATGCGCAGAACTAGCACACCACTATAGGTGGTAGCAATACTGCGGCACGAAACTGCAGTGTACCGATCACTCAAGTAATATAAAATGGGAGTGATCCCCACGTATCGATCATGAAGGAACACAGTAAGGTGGAGTTTACTTTTGAGGAAGGACTTGAGATTGAAGTCCTTAGGTCGGATGGGTTGCAGACAGATTGGATAGGTTCATGGAAAACAAATAAAATAAACTAAATTAACACTACTATGCAGGCCGCTATGCACTGCTTCGTCGAGCGGATGGAAATAATGCAGGTTGCTATGCTCTACTTTGCAAAGAGGATGGGCGAGAAAGCTTGTAGATGGGGTGAGTGTAACTGCGGAAAGGTGTGAGGGTCGTTAACACCTCTTATCTAGGCGAATGGATTACCTGGTCCGTTAGCATCGCTTCACTACACGGATGGATGAGAAGGCTTGCGGATGGAGTGAGTCACACCAGCGGAATGAGGGTCGCAAGCACCTCATCACCAAGCACGCCACTAGAAATTGCTATTGCGGTACACAAACGTGACATCGGGATGCTGGATTGAATGGGGGCGTTCCTCAACTCATATGAACCACAAAAACAACCACATGGACATGGAAAAATACACTAATAATAATTAGGGTTGATGGACATCGTTCATAAGAAAGCATACAAACTATTCAAATCACATAAAAATAGCTAAAACAACAAGGAGGAGGTAAGAATACAACCAAAGCATGAAGTCTTGCCGGTATTCACGGTCAGAATCAAGGGTTGTCACTTCTTGTTCGAGCTCGATCCACGACTGCCGTCCGGGGTAGAAAAGGGTTGTCACTTCCTCCCAATGGACCCGTCTTCTTCGTGAATCGCCTTTGGCCATGATCTCGTTGGAGAACACCAAGGGTATAGCAGAGAATCTCTCGAAATGGAGCGTGGATGCTTCTGAACGATGGAGGAGGCCGAGAGGATACTCCGGCTCAAGATTTGAGCCAAGAATGTGTCCGGAGCACCTCCAAATGGTGGGCAGTGATGGAATGGCAGAAAATGGTAGAGCATAGCTTGAACAGGAAGAGAACATGATGGATCTAACCTATAATCACAGAACAGATATTTATAGGTTGCAGAAAAAATAGTGTGCACGATCAGTGGCGCACGAACAGTGGTCGTGCTAGAAGAAATGCCACTGAGCGTGTTTACCCAGAAATCAGCGAACCCCTTGAGCTAGCTTTTTGCAGGTAACTGAAGCAATCCACACCCTCTCCCGGCAGTCCAGGTATTTTTTGCCGAAGATCCAAGCCCTAGCGGTTCCTCATCGCCCGGATGGTCTCGCCTTTCATCTCGTAGAGGTCACGCTTCGCTCAACCTCGCCTAGAGGTCACACCTCGCGTGATCCCTCCGTCGAGAGGTCGCCCCTTCGGGGTGACCTCGGCCTGTGGCAGATCGCCCCAGCTGGGGCGATCTTGGCCTGAGGCAGATCGCCCCAGCTGGGGCGATCTTGGCCTGAGGCAGATCGCCCCAGCTGGGGCAATCTCGGCCTGAGGTCGCCCTCTGGGTGACCTCGCCAGGTCTCCCCTTCGGGGTGACCTCGGCCGGAGGCAGGTCGCCCCAGCTGGGGCGATCTAGGCCTGAGGCAGATCGCCCCAGCTGGGGCGATCTCGGCCTGAGGTCGCCCTTTGGGCGACCTCACCAGGTCGCCCCTTCGGGGTGACCTCGGCCTGAGGCAGGTCGCCCCAGCTGGGGCGATCTCGGCCTGAGGTCGCCCTCTGGGCGACCTCGCCAGGTCGCCCCTTTAGGGCAATCTCGGCCTGAGGCAGATCGCCCCAGCTGGGGCGATCTCGGCCTGAGGTTGCCCTCTGGGCGACCTCACCAGGTCGCCCCTTCGGTGTGACCTCGGCCTGAGGCAGGTCGCCCTAGCTGGGGCGATCTCGGCCTGAGGTCACCCTCTGGGCGACCTCGCCAGGTCGCCCCTTCGGGGTGACCTCTGCCTGAGGCAGGTCGCCCCAGCTAGGGCGATCTCGGCTCTGGGCAGCCCGTTCCTTCCTGACCTGCCCATTTGGGCAGGCCCTCCCGCCTATATATAGTGGGGTAGGGGCTTTGGTTGGGGGATCTTTTGGAGAGTTTCCATCCCTTGCCTTTGACTAGGGAGGTCTCATTTCTGAGATCGTCATTACCTCTTTTCAGCAGCTAGAGCGGTCTCATTTTTGAGATCGTCATAACTTCATTTCGGCAGCTGGAGCTAACTCATTTCTGAGACCTCGTTACCTCTTTTTTCAGCTGATTCTATTATTTCCTCCCAGGAGACCCTCGACATCTCTTTTTCTCCTCCCTCTTGTCTTCCATCATAGCTCAAAGTAAGCAACCATCTAACCATTTTCTTCCTCCACCTCTTTTCAGCTTGAGCGAGTGTGGACCTGTAGCATTTTTGGCTCGAACAGAGCAGTATACAAGGGTAGGATAAAACCACACCAAAATGGGCGTAAATGTGCACTTCGTGTACGTAAATGATATTGTGTAATAGAAATGACTATGAACCAAAAGTGAAGTGCAAGTGCGTGAAATCTAGGCCCATATGAGTCCAAAAAATCATATATAAATTAGACTCATCAATCATCATCATGGGAACATCTTATTTAGTTTTTTCAGAAACTCCTGAGGCCTGCCCAAGCTTTGGAAGGCACTTCCTGAATGTTGTCATCGCTTAAAGGGGCATGAGCCAGAATTTATGCCGTTGCTGGGGTTTGTTGACTCATGCATTGACGAACCCTTTGTTTGCCATTTCAATATTTGTGGATGAGAAGCGTTTGATGTTATGCGGTCTTTCTACAGATGTTGAGTGCTTTGCAACAGTACCATTAGATCGTGGAAGGAAGAGAAAGTTGGTGTTCAAAAATGGTAGTTCAAAATTGGTGCCTCGTCCTTCTTCTCGGCGGGTGGGGCGCACTGACGAGGTGGCATGCTGCTATTCAAGGGTTTACGATATGCCTACAGATCTTGATGTGTAGGTCCTTGGTTTCGTTGCCCCCAAGCTCCTGAAGGTGCTTCTGCGGTGCTGCCAGCTAAGATGAGTCGGGTTTCTTCTTTCCTTGAGGCCATGAATGTCGCGGTAAGTGTTATGGCTTTGCCTTTGTCTGTCGGTCATCTTGTAAAAAACCTGACTTCTTCCTTCTTTTTGCAGATCAGAGTTCAGACTAGCATCGCTCTTACATGGAATCACTGCTACGTGGGCCTAAAGTATAGTTATCTCGTGCTTCAGTAGGAGTTTCATGGAGTAAGGAGATCCCTTTAGGACTTGAAGGAGAGACGGGATCGTGGCGTGTCCTATTTTTGGCAGATTGAGGCTGAGCTGCATCCAGAACTGTAGTAGTCTTGAATGGAGGTTCAAACAGGAAAGGACCTCATTGAGAATATAGTTCGTCTATTGGAAGATTCACAAGCAACGATAGTTCGTCTAGATGCAGAGTTGGAGTCTTCGAAAACGAGGTGTAGCGTCTTTCCTTGCTGGAGCAGACTATTGAGCAGAAGGCCGCTGGAGTTGCTGAGTACAAGGTGTAAGATTCCCCTCCTCCTTACTAGAGAGTTCCCAGATAATATGCCCAGAACTGCCATCCTACGGTGACTCTAACTCATCGGTTAGTTCTCACCGCTCAACGCTGATCCTGCTGGCCAGTTCGATCATATCACAGGCCAATGTTGCAAGAAATAATTACTAACAAATATGACAAGTCCACAACCATAGACATATATATATAATGCGAATAGTCCACAATGAGAACAAAATGAACAATGCAAGGGCTTAAGCCTGGCACAAATACAAAAGTAAATAACAACACACTCTCACACACTACATAATGCAGAAGCTAGTAAAAATACTCTCAACAACCTATCATCGTGCGGTAGTAGTGATGCGTGACATATGCTCCTTAGGGTCTTCCGTCTCGTCCTGCCTGACGTACCGCGACTCCCGCTCCTCGATCTCCTGGTGTTACGACCACATCCAACTGTTAGTCAAAAAGAGTAAGTCAAATTTGTTCTCGCCTCCCCCCATGACTTCTAGGTACCACCGAGCGAGAGGATGAATCGGAGGGCATCAAGGGGTAAAAGAAAGAGCAGGTGACATGAAGTGTACTAACAACATATATGAATAATTGAGCAGTAGGTACAACGACAATAAGTACTAAGTGAGCAACAATAAGTAAATGCAGCTCAAGTAAAAGTAATGAGTAAACTACTACGCTATCATCTAGAGTACCTTAACTTATATGAATGCCCATACAAACTTATAAGTTAAGATTTCTGGAATTGTAACTTATCATATAAAAGATCCCATAGTAATTTATATGATAAGGATCTGCAGGTGTATATGCCTATAGTATGTTATGTTATGTTATGTTATGCTATGTTCATACAGTGCAACTCACTCACACAACTCTGCACACGCAGACCTTTTGTTCTAACTTTTCAGAGGTAGCAAGCCTCTCAGGTACTTTCGCTGTGTCAATGGAAACAGTGGAGATCCTGACAGAGACCAAGATTAATTGCAACATGATAATCTTTCTCCCCCTATTTGTAGAAGTCAGAACCCTGTGCACCAAGATGAATTACAACATGATAAAAGATATAAACTACTCATCATAGAAGAAAAATAATAATGAAACAACAGAGACCATCAAAATAAAAATTTATATATATAAACAAGATTGTCTTAAATAGATTAGAGTTCACACAATCTCTCTAATAGAAGATTTTGAAAGGTCTAAGATCCTATCCTTCAATGGCTCCTTCTCTTCTTTTCTTGTCTCTTGAAATAGGCATAAGGCTTAGGATGATACTTTGGAGGTAGAGGTGGACCTTATGGATTGTCATATCCATGAGTTCTGTAATGAATCCATCTCTTGGTCATGCTCATTTCATACTTCTTCCATTCTTCCTGACTGTAGTAGTCTTGAACCTTCATGCCACCATCATTTACTAGCTTGAGGGTGTCAAGAATGATTACCCTTGAATCAGGACTCCAGGTTTCAGCATCTTCTACTACAACACCCTTACCAGATCCATCAGAACTTCTTTCAGGGACAGACCTACTAGCAGAAGGACCTTCTCCATACTTCCTTTTCCTTGACCCTGGCAATCTGGACTGAGCTTCAGATTGGTCTGCAGGCCAGACTTGAGTATAGTCAACAGGAGGAACATATCCAAGTTGCCCTTCAGGTCTAGGTGAAAATTGAGGTTGATCAGGATGGATTGCAAACTCAGGAAAAATCTCATTATGCATCCACACAACAGTCTTTGTAGTGTAAGCATTGATATCTGCAATCTGCTTCTGAACACCAAAACTTAACTGTTCAAACTGATCAGCCCAATTTCTTTGAAGCTGAGAGACATGATAATCCAATAACTCTGCCATTTTATCCTCCCCCTTTCTGACTTCTACAGATAGGGTTTGGATTACAGATTCTTTGAACTGTCCAATCTCATCAATGATCTTAAAAGTATTTTCCTCAGCTTTTCCTTCAATGGAGTCTTGAACTTTTCTGACCTGGATTGTTTGTTCAAAAACTTTTCCCATACACTGAATAGAATGATCTATTGCTTTGCCACCTTGAGTGACAAGCTTCTTAAGATTATCAGTATTAGCTTGAACTTCAGCTAATCCTTTGCTCATCTCTTTTTCAACAGCAGAGATCCTGGCATGCACACCTTGAATAGAACTTTCAAACTTCTCACTTTGCTTATTCAGCATAATTTCAATTTGACCAAGAAGAGATTCTGCATCATGCATAGGGGTTGAAGGAGGTGGAGGAGGTAGAATATTAGTCCTCCAATCTGGAATTTCTTCTAGAATTGCAGAACTGACTTTCCTTTGGGTAGAGGATGGAATCTCATCCTCTCCCTCACTGGCATGCTCAGAAAGAGCAGCCTGGCCTTCACCCAAAACAGACTCCTTCTCCCTCTCAACATCTGCTGGGGGAGGAGAGTGCCCTTGCACTGAGTCTACATAATCATTATCAGCAAATTCTAGGTCAGCTCCTGACCCTGCCTGATGGGAACTAGGACTGCGCTCTTCATGATAATCTTTCTCAATGTCTGCAACAGTGTCTGCTACAATGTCTGCCACTGACTCTGTAAGCAAAATTCAGAAATAACAACTGGAGGAGGTGAAATAGGAGTATTATCACATATGGTGGAGGGGATGGCATCTTCAAGGAAAATTTCAGGAACTGATGGAGATGGAACTGAACTCAGAGTTGGAGCTGGATCTTGTTGCTGAACTGTCTATTGAGGTGGTACTTATTGTTGAGGTAGAGCTGGTTCTTGAGGAGGAACTGGTGGAGCACCTGAAGGCTGAGAATGAGGGGAGGGGAGCTGGACAAACAGGCTGATTTCCATCATCATTAGAAGGCTCAGGCTCCCCCTTGGAAGTTGCACCTGCATGCACTAGCTTAGTGATCCTTATGTCCCACCTCTGTATTGTGGTGACATCTATTTTCTTCAAGTGGTGGAGAACTGCTCCTTTGGACAAGTTAAAAACTTCTTGATTGAGCTGATACAGATAAAGAGAAAGAATTCTTGCAAAGTTCAGAGCAAGAAGGCTTTCTTTAATCTTTGTGAAGAGGATATTTGCCTAGTCACATTTCTTTCAACAAATAACAGTTGTCATTAAGCAGAAGACATCTGCAGAGACATAACCCAAGCTACCTGTATTGCAAAGTAACACTTTTGAAACAATGTCTACCAAAAGCTTGCCTACATCATTTGTTGGAGCTTGTGTTCCACATCTCTTAGTTTGAGAATAACAAATCACACTATGTATTTGACCTTGCTTGTGTTTATAAGTGTGCATGTACTATTGTTAAATAACCCTATGTACAGGATGCTGTTTGCTGAGGATTCTCTAGAAAGAGAGCTAACGAACCGCGTTAGCTGTTAACGCCCCACGTTAACTTCCATTGAGATTGAAACCGCTGAGACGAAACCGCTGAGAAGGAAGCTGCATTCGACGAATGGAACCTGCGTTCGATGAACGAGGAGCTCCGTTTGACGAAAATTCCTGAGCTCGATGAATTTGCACTTGACAAGCTGCATTCGATGAACGAGAATCTGCGTTCGACAAATTTGAAGCTCCGTTCGACGAAAGTGTTTCCGTTCGACGAAATTGTTCTGTTCGACGAAAGTTTGTTCTGTCACGTTCCCAGCGGTTTGCACGATCCTGATGGTGGTGATTTTTTCGTTCGACGAAGGGTGCGTTCGACGAAGGCAAGTTCGACGAAATCAGTCCCGTTCGATGAAATTTTGTTTTGTCACGCTCCCGTCTTTCTGCACGACTTCAACAACTGCCAGACATGATGCTTAACGCTGGCGTTAGCTCCCATGTCTATAAAAAAGACATGAGTTTGGTGTTCAAGAGAGTTTTTCTGAAGCCTTCACTCCAATCTTTTGAGAAAGCATTTCATCCCCGAATTCAGAGAGAACTCTTAACACCACCATTGAGAAACAAGAGTGAGAAGGAGATTTTCAACGGTCAATTTGAAGAAGGACGCTCGCTTCAACTCCGATGATGATCAAAGCGTGTCTTCAACATCTTCTTCAGCACTCTTCAATATAGGGAGTATTTTATTCTGATTTGTATCTTTATCTTTTCATTTACTTGTAACCGTAGTGAAATCGCCGCCTTGCGTGTGGCGACTAGGTCCTTGTGCGGCTTAGGGGGTAATTTGTCATCTTGTGCGTGGCAACTAGGTCAAGGGTAGATCTAGGGGGGTGGCTAGAGGCCTTATTTGGGGATAGATAGGCTATAGCCAACCGGTCCTTGGGAGAAGGACCGGTGAAAGAACAAAAAAGAGATTTTCAACTTGTCGCCTCAATTTCAAGTGTTATTGAAATATTATCCTTGTAATCATTTTGTGATATATAAAATTCTTTTTCAGTATATCTATTTTTCTGGATTTGTATTTCATTTGAAATTGTGCAAGTAAAATCTCTTTGTTTATTTCTGCCAAAATATTTTCTAGAGGGATAACGCCAGGCGTTAACTAGTCAACGCCAGGCGTTAGCATCAGTGCTAAAAAGTTTTCTGTTTCTTTAAAATCTGTCAGTTTATCTTAAAAACAGTAAACCCCGTATTCACCCCCCCCCCCCCTCCAAGGGCGCCATCAGATCCAACACTTGGTATCAGAGCTAGGTTATTCCAAACGGTCTCACAACCTGGAATAATGGCGCATCACGATCATGTCTTTTTGGAGGGTCAAGGGATAAGTAGACCTCCACTATTTACTTTAACTGATTATAATTATTGGAAAACTAGAATGCGTTGTTTTTAACTGCTTTAGATAATGACGTTTGGGGTATGGTTGAACAAAGTTATTATCCACCAACATTTGTTGTTGGAGAAGTCACTATGGAAAAACCTAGAGATAGATGGGATGACAATGATAAGTTGAGATGTAAGAATAACGCTAAAGCAATGAATGCGTTATTTTGTGCTTTGGATAGAACGGAATTTAATAGAACCTGTGCTTGCGAAACAGCTTATAATATTTGGAATCTTTTAGAAATTACTCATGAAGGCACTTCACAGGTGAAGGATTCAAAGCTCTTCCAACTTGAATCTGAGTATGAGAAATTCTGGATGGAGACAAATGAAGACGTGGATTCTATGTACACAAGGTTCACCAAAATCGTCAACGAGTCAAAAGTGCTTGGAAAGGTGTTCTCCAACGGCGACTTGGTGGGAAAAATTCTAAGGTCTCTCCCTCCGAAGTTCAATCCAAAGGTGACGGCTATCTCAGAGTCGCACGACTTGAAAAAGCTCCAAATTGAGAGCCTTATTGGGAATCTCAAGACCCATGAGGTTTAACTCAAAATTCAACAAGAAGAGTACAACTTGGAGCCAAAGAAGAAGAGCTTGGCCTTAAAGTCAAAGAAGGAGGTAAATGAAGATGATGATGAAGAGGACGAGGAGAGCCTTTTGTGAAGAAATTCAAAAGGTTCATGAAGAATCCGGAAAGGAGAAACACCTTTTGGAAATATTTCATCAAAAAGGGATCTTCATCAAAGAAAGAGAGAGGTAGCGATGAGGACGATAATGAACGTCCACCACCGGAGTGCTACCATTGTAGAAAGACTGGACATATTCTGAGCAAGTGCCCAAAATATCTGAAAGAGCGTAAAAAAGGGCACAAGGGAAATGAGAAGAAGAAGGTCCTAAAAGCGGTTACATGGGATGACTCCTCCTCCGAGGTTTCAAGCGGCTCATCCACTAGTGATGAAGAAGAGGCAAACATGTGCCTAATGGGAAAGAGTAACAAGATATCTGAAGATGAATGCAGTGTCCAAAGCGACACTGAGGTTACTTTCCCTACTTCTTATGATGATTTATGTATTGAATATTTACAAACATGCAAATTTTTTGATAAAAGTTTAAAAGATATTGATCTTCTAAATTCTGAAAATAAACTTTTGTTAAAAGAAAATAAAAAATTATCTAAACAATTGAGGAAAGAAAAGGTATCTTGCCAAGAGTGCAATCACTCATTGGGAAGAGTGAAAGAACTTGAAGAAGCTCTTTCTAAATCCCACTCCACTATTGAACTTCTTACTAAGGAGAAGGGTGATTTGGAAAGAACTTTAAAAACCTCTGTTTCTCAAATAGAGGATGGGAAGAAGAGTTTTGCGAATCGGTGTGTTATGTTGGTAGCGGAAAACACCACTCTCAAAGCCCGTATTCTTGATTTAAATTTGGCTAATAAAAAATTCAGAGTTGGACAAAGATCTCTGGACATGATCTTGGCCAACCAATGCCATGGGAATGACAAATCAGGCCTTGGATATAGTTCTGGAAGCTATCGCCAGGCGTTAGCTCCTAACGCCGGTGTTAGCCATAATTCCAGAAAAATTAATTCTGGTAATAATGATTTTAAAAACTTAAATGTTACCTCATATTCTAGCAAGAGCTTACTCAAAACTTCAAAAAGGGTCTCATCCCCTTTTATAGCGTGTGCCAAATGTTATTTATTTGGACACACCTCAAACTCTTGTAAGAAAAAGGGTCGCAATGCTATAAAGCAAATCTGGGTGCCTAAGGTTTCCACCTATTCTATGGGAGGAATCTCTTGGGTATCCGGATCTTTACTCTCATCTCCTTTTTAGGTATGTTGGCAGGCTAAGGACAAAAAGGACATGTGGTATTTGGACTCTGGATGCTCCAAACACATGACGGGAAACAAAGCAAAGTTCCTTAGCCTTGAGATGAAGAAAGGAGGGATGGTGACATTTGGTGACAATGGTAAAGGAAGGATCATGGGCATCGGTACAGTGGGTAACGATTCCTTCTCAATCTCAAAAGTTTTATATGTAGATGGTTTAAAACATAATCTAATTTCAATTAGTCAATTATGCGATAAGGGTTTAAATGTATTATTTGAATCATCTAAAAATCTTTGTAAAATTATAAATTCTAAAACAAATGATGTCGTACTCACCGCACCTAGGATGCATAATGTTTATATGATTACTTTTAATGATCTTTCAAATTCTTCTTTAAAATGTTTTATTTCTAAAAATGAAGAATTAGAACTTTGGCATATGAGCCTTGGTCATTCTAGCACCAAGCTTATTTTGAAATTATCAAAAGATAAATTAATTAAGTGATTACTTATGCTTAATGGAAATTTATCTTCTATTTGTACGCCTTGCCAAAAAGGAAAATTTTCAAAAAATTCTTTTAAGAGCAAAAATGTAATTTCTACCACTAGACCTCTTCAATTAATTCATTTGGATTTATTTGGACCGGTCAACACTTCTAGTCTAGGAGGTAGAAAATATACGTTCGTAATAATTGATGATTACTCTAGATTTTGTTGGACATTATTTCTATCTTCCAAATCCGATGCTTTCCTTGAATTTTCTAAACTATGCATTAGTATTCAAAAAACTTGATTTAAAGATTAAATGCATATGTTCGGATCATGGAGGAGAATTTGAAAATGATAGATTTTCTTCTTTTTGTGATGATTTAGGAATTAAACATGAATTTTCCGCTCCTCGCACCCCACAACAAAATGGTGTAGTGGAGAGGAAAAATAGAACCCTTCAAGAGCTAGCACGCACTATGCTTTGTGAATAGGGTTGCCTAAATCATTTTGGGCCGAAGCGGTTAATACTTCATGTTATATCATTAATCGTGTCATTCTTCGTCCTATTTTAAAATTGACACCTTATGAGCTTTACTTTAAAAGAAAACCTAATGTATCTTATTTTCATGTGTTTGTTTGTAAATATTTCATTTTAAACACTAAAGATACACTAGGAAAATTTGATGAAAAATGCGATGAGGGAATTTTTATTGGTTACTCTTCAACTAGTAAGGCTTATAGAATATATAATAAAAGAACTAAAGTAGTTGAAGAGTCTATACATGTAAGATTTGATGAGTTTGTTCCTTGTGTAGATTCTAATCATACAGGAAATGAAGACGAACATATTTCCCCTTTGGAGCATGAGGATGATGAATCACTTGGAGAAAAAGAAGAAGAACAAGAAGAAGAACAAGAGGAGAAAGAAAATGAGATAATAGAATATGTTCCTCCAAGCGTGTTGCAGTTCACTAAGGATCATCCAAAGGAGCTTGTGATAGGAGAACCATCAAAAGGGGTAAGTACTCGTTCTTCTTTACATGAGTCTTTTTCAAACCTTTGTTTTATATCCGAAATAGAACCAAAAAATGTCTTAACCACTTTAAATGATGAATTTTGGTTTATATCAATGAATGATGAATTAAATCATTTTGAACGTAACAAGGTTTGGAATTTAGTAGAGAGGCCATCTAATCATCCGGTTATAGGAGTCAAATGGATTTTCAAAAATAAATTAGATGGTGACTCTAGGATAACAAGGAATAATGCAAGACTTGTTGCACAAGGTTATTCACAAATCGAAGGGGTGGATTTTGATGAAACTTTTGCACCCGTTGCTCGCCTAGAATCAATTAGAATATTTCTTGCATTTGCGAGTTTTAAAAGATTTAAATTATTTCAAATGGATGTTAAAAGTGCCTTTCTAAACGGGATTATAAAAGAAGAAGTTTATGTAGAACAACCCCCCAGTTTTGTGAATGAAAAATTTCCTAATCATGTGTATAAGTTAGAAAAAGCGCTTTATGGATTAAAGCAAGCGCCACGTGCTTGGTATGATAGATTGACATTATTTTTGATAAAGCACGGTTATAAAATGGGAAGTGCGGATAATACACTCTTCATTAAGCATGTAAATAATGATTTGATTATATTGCAAATTTGTGTTGATGATATCATTTTTGGAGCCACTAATGAAGAGTTATGTAATGAAGTTATTTTAGTGATGAAAAATGAATTTGAAATGAGCTTGGTAGGAGAACTCACTTATTTTCTAGGATTTCAAATCTCACAAAAACAAGATGGTATATTTATTTGTCAAACTAAATATGTTCATGATATTCTTAAGAGATTTGGATTTGAAAATCTAAAGCAAGACAATACTCCTATGAGTGCATCACTAAAGTTAGGAAAAGATGAAGCCGGTATTTCAATAGATCAAACATTATATAGAGGAATGATAGGCTCATTGCTTTATTTAAGCGCATCTAGACCTGATATTATGTTTTCCGTTTGCTTATGTGCTAGATTTCAAGCTAACCCAAAAGAATCACATTTAAAAGCAGTTAAACGTATTTTTAGATATCTAATCGGAACATCTAGATTAGGCTTATGGTATCCTCATAATATTTGTTTTATTCTACACGGTTTTTCTGATTCAGACTATGCGGGATGTTCATTAGATCGTAAAAACACCAGTGGCACGTGTCATTTTATAGGCCCTTCACTTATATCATGGTCGAGTAGGAAACAGAATTCTGTTGCCCTCTCCACCACCGAGGCCGAATATATCGCACTATGTAGTTGTTGTGCACAAGCATTATGGATGACCCAAACGTTAGAAGACTTTGGTGTTTATCTAAATAACATTGAATTAAAGTGTGGCAACAAGAGCGCTATACATCTCACAAACAATCCCGTACATCATTCTAGATCTAAACATATAGATCTCCGACATCATTTCATCAAAGATCATATTAAGAAGGAACATGTTAAAATTAGCTTTATAGGGACGGAATCACAACTTGCCGACATTTTTACCAAACCTCTACCCGATGCACGTTTTCATATGCTTAGGTTAGAATTAGGTGTATTAGAAATGTCACATTGACCCTTATAAAAAGCTATCAAATTATTTTATGTACTTTAATATTTTTTTATAAAAATTAAAAATCAATAAAAATTTTAAAAACTATGGGAAAACCACCAAAAACACGCTAAAAGGCCATCATATCAACTCCATAATGTCTGAAATTTCAACTGTATAAAGGCCTATTTATATTACAAATGTATCATGAAAAATATTTTTCAAAAAATCGAAAATTGGTGTTCTGTCTCGGCGTTAAGAAGTTAACGCCTGGCATTAGCTTCTATGTTCAGAAAATTTTTTTGTGTGTTTTTACAACTGTGTTGGTATTTTGGTGTTATCTTTCAAAACTTAAAAAACATAAAAAAAATACTATAAGCTTAAATGTTGATTTCAAGGATGATTATATAGATATTGGTTCAAGATTATTTACAATGTTTAATTTAAACCTTCAAGTTTCGTTAAAAACATTGTTTTGATTTAATCATGCCTTCAAAATCATTTATCTTCAAATGTGCAAAGAGTTTGAGAATAGATAACATATGTCGAAATGCTTTTACATGCCTCTAAGTATGAGTAAAGTTTTTATCTTTGATAATGATTTTCTCACTTACACTTTTTGGTTAATATACATGTGTTTTTAAATCTTATTTTTCCATGGTTGTGTAGCATAAGAACTTATTTTGAATTTCATACACAGTTTACCTACACAACATTGAATTCTTTCTTGAATTCTTTGTTTTTATGCACTTATATTTAGAGAAATATGGTAAATAAAATTTAAAACAAAAATAAAAATAAAAAACTATGTTTGCTAAACAAGTGAATTCGGAGTCCTTTGTTACTAAGTCTAAAAAGCAACAAATGAATGACAAGGATAACTCCACCAAGCACTACTTGAACCTCCTGATAAGTCTTAATGAGCATTGTGAGGTTGAGCACCTTGGAAAGAATTGTAAAGTGTCTTGTGCAAAAATAATTTTCACCACTTCTCTTTAAAAAAAAACTATAGTGCATTGAAAATTATGAAAGTAAAGTTGTTTTTGTTGAATTCAATTTATGCTCTTACATTACATAGTTTCATGTGGTTTGATTTCTACACTTGTATGCTTTACCAAAACACATTTATTGTACACATCATTATCAATTATAATACTTCCACTCATGAGAATTGGACTTAAAGCTTACTACATTGTTCTCTACAATCATGAATAAATGCACTAGATAGCAAAGCATGATCTTTACAATATTTATGATTTCTTGAAATGCAAATTATTTTACATTGTAAACCTATCTTCCATTGATATTATATATTCTTGCTTGCTAACTTTAAATATTCCAAATTTAAAATGTATTTGCAACTTGTGTATTTCAATTCAAAACATCTACTTATTTGATTTACAACACTTATTATGTTTTGTTCTTACAAATTCTTAACGATGTTCAAATATTGCTTTCGTTGTGTTGTCTTTCAAAGAGTTGCAATTATCTCTACAGAGTGCACAAAAGAACAAATTCCTACTACTCATCCCTATCTCCTTTTGATTATAACAAAAGGGGGAGAAGAGACTAACTTCAAGAAATTGAATTGACGAGAGGAGTCACGAGAAATACAGGAGGTCAGGAATGTCGCGAGAGGTCTAGGGTTCCTCAGAGGGAAAGATTACGTGAACTCTAATTCTATCGAATCAACGTATTTATTTATAAACCTTGATTTGATGGAAATAAAATAAAAGAAATAAACTTCTGCGCGAACCTGACCTTTCGACTTCCAGGGAATGAATAGCTGATTTCGAAAAATTAATACCTATTTCTCGAGAGGTCGAATTGATTTCTCGAGAAATCAGAATTTGTTTCTCGAGATGTATTGTATTTCTCGAGAAATTGTAGTGTCAGTACTTAGAAATCTTGATCCAGAGATAATTTGTATTTCTTCGAGAATATTATGATCATTTCTCGAGATAAATGGTATTTCTCGAGAAATTTAAGTGTTTTCTCGAGAAATTTAAGTGTCTTCTTGAGAAATTTAAGTTTCTTCTCGAGAAATTTAAGTGTCTTCTCGAGAAATCTGTTGAAGAGTTACTTTGATGTCAATACTCGAGGGATTTACCTATTTCTCGAGATATAAGAATGAGTTTTCAAGATATAAAGTATTTCTCGAGAAATCTCAGACAAAATATGAACTTTCATAGAAGTTTACAGATCTTTGCTTTCTTGATAGATTGAAGAGCTGAAGATCTTCCTTGCTTCATTTATGACTTGATTAGGACTCCAAGTTGAGCATTCCAAGTTCTGTCTTGAAGAAAGAGAACTTGGTCTCATCCAGCGGCTTCGTGAAAATATCCGCAACTTGCTTATCCGTAGGGACATAACTTAGATTGATGTCCCCATTCTCTACATGCTCTCGGATGAAATGATATCTCAATTCAATATGCTTTGTCTGGCTGTTAGAGGCTGGATTATTAGCTATTGCAATAGCACTGGAGGATTCGCAAAACATTGGGATGTCCTTGAACTTCAAGTTATAATCTTCAAGCTGATTCTTTATCTAGAGAAGTTGTGCGCAATAATTGCCTGCATAAATGTATTCTGACTCGGCGGTTGATATTGCAACACAATTTTGCTTCTTGTTACTCCAAGAAATAAGCCTCCTCCCAAGAAATTGACAAGTCCCGGAAGTGCTTTTTCTATCATCCTTGCTACCTGCAAAGTTTGCATCTGAAAAACCAATTAGTTCGCTATCTTTACTTCTTGGGTACCATAAGCCAAGATTTGGTGTACCCTTAAGGTATCTCAAAATCCTCTTTGCAACGGTATAGTGAGATTCCTTAGAGTTCACCTGATATCTAGCACATACACAAGTAGAGAACATTATGTCGGGCCTACTAGCAGTAAGGTAGAGCAGAGAGCCAATTATGCTTTTGTACTTGGTTTCATCGAAAGGTTTCCATTTCTCATCCTTGTCCAGAGACATTGCTAAACTCATTGGAGTCCACATAGAGGATGCACTCTCCATTACAAATTTCTTTATCAACTCATTGGTGAACTTCATCTGAGAGATGAAAATTCCATCTTCAGATTGTTTCACTTGAAGTCCTAAGAAATATTTCAGCTCACCCATACTGCTCATTTCAAACTTTCCTTGCATAAGTTTGGAGAACTTCTTGCAAAGGTTGTCGTCCGTAGAGCCAAAGATAATATCATCGACATAGATTTGCACTAGCAAAATCTTGCCTTTAACTTCCCTAAGAAATAACGTTTTATCAATCTTCCCTCTTGTGAATTTATTCTCAAGAAGAAAGTTAGACAGTGTTTCATACCAAGCTCGAGGAGCATGTTTCAAACCGTATAAAGATTTTTGCAGTAAATAAACATAATCAGGATGTTTAGAATCATCAAAACCTGGGGGTTGTTCAACGTATACTTCGTCTTGGTCGCTTTGTATACGGTGAATCCCTTAAATGCAGCATAAGCTAGGAACAGCCTGATCGCTTTGAAACTCGCTACAGGAGCATAAGTATGATCGAAGTCGATCCCTTCTTCCTGTCTGTATCCTTTTGCTACAAGTCTGGCTTTATTATTGATTATTGTTCCGTCTTCATCCAATTTGTTTCTATAGACCCATTTTGTTCCAATGATATTCTTATATTTGGGTTTTGGAACAAGAGTCCACACTTTGCATCGCTTGAATTGATTCAATTCTTCTTCCATTGCAATTATCCAATGGGGGTCTACATTTGCTTCTTGGAACTTCTTTGGTTTAACCTGTGAGAGAAAACTCAAATGCATATTTTCGTTAGTAGTACCTCTTCTTGTTCTTATACCGACTTGAGGATTTCCTATGATCTGATCAACCGGATGATCCCTCATATGTCTGAACTCAAGATTCCTTACAGCAATTCACCAGGAACTTCTTCTACTACTGGAATATCTTCTTCAACTTGAATTGGCTCTTCATCTTGGTGATATTCCTCTTCAATTGAGGTTGGGGGAGAGATTTTGACGAAGGTTTGAGTATTCTCTTTAACTAGCTCATCCAAGCTTGAGTCTTACAACTTTGAACCTGCATCTTCAATAGAAGCACTAGAAGAGCTTCTATGAAGCATGCTCGTCTCACCAAATACAATGTTAATAGATTCTTCTACAACCAAGGTTTTCTTATTAAAAACTCTATAAGCTTTGTTATGGCTACTATAGCCTATGAAAATACCTTCAAAGCTCTTTTCACTAAACTTGGTTTTGTAATGCTTCCCATTATTAAGAAGAAAGCATTTATTGCTAAAGATTCTAAAATAAGAGATGGTGGGTCTCTTGCCTTTTAGTAGTTCATTGGGAGTCTTTTCATGGTTTTTATTTATGGGTGCTCTGTTTTGCACGTGGCATGCAGTGTTGACGGCTTCAGCCCAGAAGTATTCCGGAAGTGAAGAGTCGCTCAACATTGAATAGCAAGCCTCAATGAGTGTTATGTTCCTTCTCTCAGCTACCCCATTTTGTTGTGGAGTTCGAGGAGAGGAGAACTCGTGAAAGATACCAAGGCTTTCACATAAATCTGTCATGGCTCCAGATTCAAATTCTATTCCATGGTCACTTCTGATTTTGACCACCGAACAATTTAATTCATTCTGGATTTGCTTGACAAATTTGGTGAAAGTATCAAGGGTATCTGACTTGTGTTTTAGAAAGAATACCCACGCAAAAAGTGAGTAATCATCTACAATAACCAATGTGTAAGACTTACCTCTTAAACTTATAATTTGCAACGGACTAAACAAGTCCATATGTAGCAGGCGTAAACACCTGGTTGAATCTTTGCCAATAATGCTCTTAAAGTTAGCTCTTGTTTGCTTGCCTTTTACATATGCATGACAAGGACTATCTTTAATGCACTTAACATTCGGCGTATCACGCACTAAGTTTTGAGAAAATATTTTATTTATAGTTTTGAAATTAATATGTGCTAGTCGCTTGTGCCATTGGTCGACAAGAGATGCACTATCTTTTGCTAAAAGGCACACTGGTGTAGAAGATGATAAACAAAGAAAATTCAAACATAAGATATTTCTACAATGAATGCCTGATAAAATCATTTCAGAATTTTCTGCCGACTTTATCAAACTCTTATCTTTACAAAAATCAACTGTGTATCCTTTATCACATAGTTGACTTATGCTTATCAGATTATGTTCTAATCTGTCCACATAAGCCACATAAAAAAAGGTTATATTACCATTAGTGTCATACCGTAGCCTTTTGTTATTCCTTTGTCGGATCCGCCAAAAATAACTTTTGGATCGCTCTCAACTGGAATATAGTTCTGTAGTAGGCTTCTTGTCCCGGTCATGTGCTGAGAACAATCGTTGTCCAAATACCAGGTAGGATTTTTGTGGCCTTTGAACATACCTGCAAAAACAGATTACTTTGCCTTAGGAGCCCAAACAAATTTGGGCCCTTGGTTCCTTGTTAGTTGACCACCACGATGAACATTAACATTGCGAGTGGACTTTCTTGGAATGTTTACTTGTGGTCTCTTAAAATAAATAGGATTGAACTAGCAATCTACGACAAAGTGACCAATCTTGCCGCAACACCAACAATCAAATCTGTTGTATCTCCTCTTTGTATTCTCCTGCTTTACTTTTTGAATGTTATTTTTGGCAGGAGCATTTCTTTTTGATGAGGATCTCTCATGCGTGCAACATACACATGGCATAACTGACTCCTTTGGCTTAGGAGCAACAGTCTTCACTGTTGGTGCCTTCTTTGCACTAGGTCCATGAACAAAAGGACCATAACTTCTCAAATTAATTTCCTCATAGGGTGCTTTGAACGCATTTGCACCAAAGTTTCGGGGACGAGTCAGCCCCTTGTAGTCATTGACAGGCCCAGACACAATTGGTCTAGTCAAGTGACCATAGGAGCTTTCCAGATCATAGACATTAGTAGGAAAGATAACTTTCTTAAAAGTTGCCTGATCCAGATGGGCTTTCCCTTTCTCTTCGGCGGTGGCTTTCTTAGCACTCTTATTTTTCTTCTTGGCTAGTATGCTTTTAGAAGATTTACTAGATTCAGCCACATGACCTAATCCACTTCCACTTGCTTTAGCAAAGAATCTATCAATGATTGGAAGATTAGTTTTTGCTTGGGAGAACTTTTCAACTAGCATTTTCTCAGCAGCTAGCTGTTCTTCCAGCTCTTTGATACTTTTCTCTCTCAGGGCAAGGAGCTCATCTGAGCTTTTGATTTTTTCTCTCAGGATTTGGATTTCCTCTCTGAGAGATGTAAGTTGTGCAACTTCTTCTCTCAGATTAGATTCCACTTCCTTGAGAGACATAATCTCCTTGGCCTGGTTTTTGACGACCTTTTGGCATCTGTCAAAGACTCTAAGCAATTCAGTATATTGAGTCATGAGTTCTGAATCCTCATCTGAGAGATAGTTCTCTTGTTCAGCTAAGGCATAATCAAATTCAGACAAGATAGTGTGAGCATTTACCTTCCCTTTGTATGGAGGTTCTTCTTCGTCGTCAGTCATGTCCATCGGCCCAAAGTAGGCTTCTTCTTCATCACTTGACTTCTCTGAGTCACTTTCGCTGAGTGTTTTGGACTTTTTGGCGACGAAGCTTCTTTCATTTTTCTTTTTCCCGTGGGCAGATTTCTTTTCTTCTCTCTTTCCACCCTCTTTCTTCTTGTGAGGGAAATCAGCGATCATAAGCCCTGGCTTATTACAGCAATAACAAATAATGTCAGAAGAAACATGTTTGTTCGGTTCAGACTTATACCTGTCATGGCTGCTTGAGCCCTTCCTGTGATGATCTCCATCACGACGAAAATGTCTATAGTCAGAGTAAGAGGGCTTGTTCTTCATAAGCCTTCTCTTGCTTAGCAGTTTCTTGAACTAACGGGAGATTAGAGAAAATTCCCCATCTGACATTTCTGAGCAGGAGGAGCTGGCTTCTGATTCTTCTTCTTCATCAGATTCTTGTGCCCTAATTGGAGACACAGTTCTGCTTTTCCTGGAGCTTTCGGACTTCAGAGCCAAAGTCATTTCCTAGCTAGAAGTCTGATTCCCATCTTCTTTTGTTTTGTGGATATTCATCTGCAACTCATGAGATAATAGCTTCCCGAATAGATTCTGTGGGGTCAATATTTGGCAGCTTTCCAAACTCCCTAATGGCAACGATCTTACTATCCCATTCTTTCGTCAAGGATCGCAGGAACGTGTCATTGAGTCCACCGTTTGTGAATTCCCGACCATAGTTTTTTAGGCCATTAACAATTTTGAAGAACCTTTCATAGGCATCGACAATGCACTCCTTCTTACTCTGCTTGAAGGCCACATACTCTTGGTTGAGTAGAGATCATCTATCGTCCCTTACCTCTTCGGTACCTTCCATGAGAACAATTAAGGATGTCCACATCTCTTTGGCTGATCTACAGTGAATCAAGTTTTGTAACATAGAGTCATCCATTGCACTAGCAATAATGTTCTTTGCCTTTTTGTCCAAGGCTACTATAGCGATCTCATCCTTAGTTAGGTCCATCATTTTCTTTGGCACCTGAACAGTAGGGTCAATTGTAGAGTCAGTCATTGGCACATGAGGGCCTTCTTCCACAACTTGAAATATTCTCGGATCTGCGGCTTCCATGTAAAATCTGACTCTTTCTTTCCACATGGGAAAATTAGCCTTTGTGCAGATTGGCAGCTTCAACGAGGAGAAATCCTTGCTTCTTTCCATGATTTGCTAGCAACTAGAATGGATGGATCCTATTCAAGGTGTTAGCCTAGAAACGAACAGCGACCCTCTGATACCAGCTGAAGTATCTAGTTGCCTACCTAAATCACCTAGAGGGCGGTGAATAGGTGAATTCTGCGTCTTTTGTGGAATAAAAACTTGATAAACAGATAATCACAGAAAGCAAATCATAATCACAGATGACACAAGGAATTTATAATGGTTCTCTGATCTTGGGTACTCCACTTTCCAGCCTCACCAATCTAGCACCACAGCTAGCCTTAGCTACTTCTCAAAAACTCGGATCAAGAATGATCCTACAATCTCGGAGTCACAACTCCTATAACTCGGAGACAAATCTCCTACAAACTTGGAGGCACCGCTCCTACAACTCGGAGAAACACCCTCCTACAACTCAGAGAAAAATTCTCCTACAAGAAAATGAGATTGAGTACAATGAAATACTTAACAAAACTTGTACAGATCTGAACTTCTGAGATCTTCTTCCTCCTTGAGTCTTGAAAAACATTGGCTAGAAGAAGAGGGAGAAATGATTGAAATCTCAGATTTGATTTCTAGGATTCGACACGATCCAATAGATTGTTGTAGATGATTAGAGCACTGATCTGTCGAATCTTTTCTTTAGAAGGAATCGATTGATTGAGAGAGAGAGAGAGAGAGATCCTTCAACAATTGCCGGAGGCAGAAGTTTCTTCATGATGATCCGATCGAATGGAAGATTAGAATTAGGATTTGGATAAGACCGGATAGAAGCCTTATATATCAATAATAAGTAACGACTAAGAGGCCTTTATTTAAGTAAGGATTAACCTTAACACCACTCACACGTGCCGTCAAGTCCGTCAGAAGAAAATAAAATCCCGTCAGAAACCGGATTTCAAAATAGCACATGAAGAAAATAATTTTCTCGAGATAATTTGGATATCTCGAGAGATAGAATTGACTTCTCAAGAAATGAACTTTACATCTCGAAAAATGGCTGCAAGAAACTGAGATAAGGCTCGATAAAGCTTTCGAGAGGACTGGAAGAGAATTTCTCGAGAACAAAGGGACTTCTCGAGAAATGGCTTTGATTTCTCGAGAGAACATAAGACTTCTCGAGAAACCGCTGAGAAAAACTTTCAAAGGAAAATAGAGAAGATTTCTCGAGAACAATTAAGACTTCTCGAGAAATGAATTCAACTTCTCGAGAAATAAAGGACTTCTCGAGAAATTCCTTAGAAATAAAAGAATACAAAACAAAGAAGAATTTCTCAAAAACTAGAGAGGACTTCTCGAGAAATGAATTGGATTTCTCGAGAGATACCTATGATTTCTCGAGAAATACCCTTAGAAAAATTTCTAAACTTTTCTCCTTTCTTCTCTAGAACACCAACAGCTCTTCCATCTTCCAAGCTTCAAGAGTCTTGAAAATAAAGTGTATCCCAGTAGAGAGATCACACATGAGTCAACACCATGTTTCACACAATGAGGGATTACATTGCATGAGACTGTGTTTAATGACCCATTGTCATCTGACATTGGTCTACATTTAGCATTTATAACCTGCAAGATCATAACTAAAAGACAATATCAAATACACTAGCAATTCACCTTGGTTTAAGGGTGACTTCTCACAAACCTAGGCTATTGTGGATTCAATACCCAACACCTCTAACTCACCACACCCTGCCAAAGTCATTATACTGCCATCAGTGTGACAACTGGACCAGTACCGAAGACCCTCCACTAATTTAAACACATGCAAGGTTACCACACCCTCCGATCTTCCAGCTCGCAGGACCAACTACTCTTGAACCCTTTCGTCCTCTGTAATATGACGAGGTTTACCTTTCTCAACTTTCCTTATTGAAGGTTACTATTGCTTGTTATTTAGTCGATCTTAGTGGTTTAAGGTAAATTCTGTACTTCCTGAGGTCTACCTGGTGAATGACTCGCGGAGGTACTAGAAGATATTCTGGGGTGACATCTCAGACCTTCCTTTCTCAGAATATTTACTTTATTTGGTAACTACCCATGGCCAAGGTTATTCTCATGGTTGCTCTAATATTACTTAAGTATGACTTAGAACTCTTTTAGGCAAGGCGGCGACCTATATGTGACGCGGTTCTAGTTTACTAGTTACTATAAGAATGGAGTCCTCCAATAAGGCTACAACTTATAAGGACTGATGTTATTAGTGCCCTATCTATGTGTTCCAAGTTTAATTCAATTTCTATGTGTTTGGCTAGTCTAAACCTTACCTTGAGTTTTTGTTATTCGCAATACAACACTAGAATTGAACTAGATTGATCTCTATGATGTGAGCTTCACTATAACTTGGCCAAATACCCTAAAATTTTTACCATAGGTTCATCATGACCAAATTATGGAATGGTTAGAAATTCATAATTTTTTTAATTATTTTGGCCATGAATAGAAATTCTTTAAAGATAATGCACACCACACTTTACACTTGAAGTATAAGTTTCAGAAGTCAACGTGCTCCCAATATTTTATTAGTGGGATGTAATGGTGAAATACCATGAATGACTTATTTTCATAATTTTCCATAGCATTTATGACCACTATTTCCATATTTAAATATTTGTGTCAATTGGTCACATTACACAGTAAGTGCCAAAATAACTCACTGAAAAATTCTGTAACATTACCATAGGTTTATAATGATCTAAAAATAGTCAAGCCAAACTGTCAAAATTTTCCAGACAATATTAACCATAAAAATTTCATTAGTATATAATTGTCTCAAAGGACATTTTTGGTAATTTATAGTGTGCATGACTTCCATAAATCCTACAAAACTTTCCAAAGGTGTACTTCAACATAAAGTATCATATGGCAGAAAAATGAATTTTTCTCAGGAATTAGGTTACGTTTATTTCATTTATACATTTATGTGACATATTCAATAATAATCAAATAACTAACAATATCAACTACAAAATTCCCAATAAAATTTCCAGATATATTGATTACTCTAAGTCATCATGTGGCAGAAAATCGGGATTATCCTAAGTAAGTTGATTACTTTCATTTGATTAATACACTTATGTGACATTAATATTATTAACTAAATACTTAGGATTTTTCATTCAAAAAATCCTAACTTTTCTAGAGATGATACCATCACTCATAATAAGTGTATTGCCCAAATATCATGAGCACACAACAAGCCATTTGTATTAAATTCACAAAATACCCAAAGGTGTTATATGCACACCACCCTTCCAAACACATCCTTCATTTATATGAGTGTATATTGTTCTATAGTGGTCCAAATGACCTCAAATTTATACATGTGACTAATTATGGCCTAACATACAAGCCACCCAAGATTTAGGCCATTTTGAAATTATTTAACCATATTTTTTTAATAATATGAAAAATCATATTTATCACAAAACCTTAGAAAAATATTACCCAAAAATTCTAATTTTTGGGCAGGGAGTGTATCTATGGTTTATACCCTAATGTACAAAATATTAGGCCTACTCAAGCATCTATGAGGGTTAGATCTACAAAATAGTGACGGATCCCCCTTTATGATACATATCAGGAGAATGGCCCTATAAGGAGTTGTAGGCCACCAAACCTGGAGATTCAAAGACCTATAGATAGTATACCTCAAGGGATACAAAAGTTGTCTCAGGCATGTTTGTCTAAAAAGGCTTCTAAGGGGTCTAATTTTGTGGAATAAATAACTAATAAATGTGTGATAGTTATTCCAATTAATGCAATGTGGTCTGCGCGTAACGATCTCCCGTGAAATGGAGGGCCGTCATTACGTCTTCCACCTCCAGCCAAGGGACCAGATCATCCCATCCCGGGATACTTTCCAATACAAATTCCCGGCCTTTCGACCACCTCCATGACCGACCACAACCACCACCACCTTCGTTGAGGTAGGGGTTATCAATTGGTGGTGAGATGATGGCTGGGGAACGCCTATCCAGCGATCCCGATCAGGGTGAAAAGCATGGAAATTTATCTCCTTTCTCACATGGATCGCTGCTCAATTGAGCCTAATTTCTTTGCCTAATGAGCTAGACAGCAAGCACAAAGGGAGAGGAGGAGAAATGGACCTCTATTGGAGCTCGACGACGAGTGTTCCGGTGGCAGGCCATGACACTCTCCTCCTCTAGAAAGTTTGCTTGATCTACCAATTCTCCACCAATGTCCCTCTTCTAAGTTGCTGGCTCAACTCCTTAGAGCCCTCTGAAGATGACAGAGGGCTCAAATGAGGGGTGCGATGGCTGTATAGGGAGGATGGGGAGTATGGACTATCGACCATGATTTTCTTGCTTCCTCCTTTGTGGCTGAGCGGCTGCCATCCCATAAAAACACAATTTATGGCATAAGGGGGTGGCTGCTAGCTGGGGCAGAGGAGTGGAGGGCCATGGAGCCTCCATTCCTCAAAAGTGTCACTCTTCTTTTGAGCTTTTTGGGGAAAATGATTATTTTGCCCCCATGCTCACCTCCTCTCAGGTGTTTAGTGTGCCAATAGACTTGTGACCCGCTGATTGGGCTTGGGGTGGGGCCTTGGTCCACTTGGGTTCCAATTGGGCTTTTGATTTCTTCCTCAAGGCCTTAGGTTGACCATGGTTGACTTTTGGCTTGACTTGGTCAAATTGGTGGGTGGGTTAGCCACACTTGATGGTCCTAACGCATATGACCTTACCCAAAGTTTGTTGGACCATGGTGTGGCTCCAATTGAGTTAATTTATACATATGGTGTGAGTTTGACCCAAATTAGCCTAAGTTTGACTTTGGTCAAATTGGATGGATTGGTTGACCACTTGATGGGGCTTTTGGGTCCAATAGATCCCTAATGGGGTTATAAGATCGGGGGGAAAGTCAATTTGGCCAATTGAGGGCAAATTGATCCTTGATTGGGTTGATTTGGGTTATGTTGACTAAGAGTTGACTTTGATCAATTCCTTGAAATTGAGTGGAACCAATTAGTGATTAATGACCTAGTGATCTCCCTTTGTGTTTAGGAGGACATCAGTGAAGTCCATATGATGTATTGGGGGTCAATTGAGTCTAATTGTGTTGAATAGGGCAATGGTGACCTAAGTTTGACTTTGGTCAATTTGACCCATTTATTTGACCAATTGCTAGGGCCCTTGGTGAAGTGAGTCTCTATTAGGGTTAGGAACATAGTGGTGAGGCCAATTAATACTTGTGAGTTCAATTTGGCTAATTTGACCTAAGCTGTCTTGTGCTCAGTTGTGAACTATATGAGTTCACCCCAACTTAGTAAACTCTAAGGCCATCTCCTTGCTTCCACTCACCCTTCTCTCCTCATGTTATGCCCTAACACCATCATGAGGTCTAGGAGAATTGGGTTTGTTTCACAAAGACTCCATCGACTATATGCGGGACTGCTCTCTGCTCTCATAGGAGGTTCGTGAGGATATCTGGAGCAAGGAGGTAGAGGCTCAGCTTGGCGATGAGCGTGAGATGGCTTTTATGTGTGGGATGGAGAAGACCCTCCACTTAATTGCGTGGATGCGATCTTTTTGGACTGGGCATTGGGGATCTTTCCGAGGATGAGTCCTCTACCTCTGATGTCGAGGGTGAGGAGTAGCTTTTTGTTTATGAATCTTTTATTTTGTATGTTTCCCCCTTTGGTGATGTTATTGTATTGAGTCGGTACCTTTGTACTTTGTATTTATGGCATTTTGAATGCCTTTTGCTGATTGTATAGCAGTTTGTGGATTGCTCCGCTTGTGGCATTACTTGTGTAATGGCTTTGTTATCTGATGTCAGCGGCGTGGGATTGTGACCCTGACGATGTTGCATCCTTCTATGCGGGAAAAAGGCAAGCGCTTCGAATTGGGATTGTGAGAGATAGAGGCCACAGTGCTGTGGATTGTTCTTTGGCTGGGATGGTGATGGGTGGACCTTTGAACCTGGGGGGCCGTGTGGGGGGCTGGCCCCGGTGGTGCTATGAATTACTGTAGGGGAGAAGGGCGGACCTTCAATCTGCGATAGAGAGGAAGTCATTGGGGTGTGGCCCCGGAGAGGCGTTGAAGGGCGGACCTTCATACCTGGGCGACCATGAGGAGGGGCAGGACCTAGCGGTGCCTTAACCAACTGCGTGGGAAAAGGGCATACCTTCGAGCCACGACAGTGTGGAGGTCACTGGGACATGGCCTCGGAGAGGCGGTGAAGGGTGGACCTTCGAACCTGGGCGACCATGAGGGCGGCAGGCCCTGGCGGAGCCGTGAACTACTGTGGGGGCGAAGGGAAGACCTTCGTTCCGTGGTAGTGAGGAGGTCACTGGGGCGTAGTCCCGAAGAGATGGTGATGTGCAGATGCTTTGAACCACTAGCGAGTGCGAGGGGGACTGGACCTGGCGACGCCGTGACCTACTGCGGGGGATAAGGGTGGGCCTTCGATCTGTGGTAGTGAGGAGGTCACAACGACGCGAGATGCTCACGATCGGGGTACTGACCATTAAAGTGTTTCTGTGATGGCAAACTTAGAAACATATAGAATTGAAATAAAAATAGTACGCGCACAAGTGCAGACTTGCGACTTTCTAGAGTTTAGCTATTATTTTAATACAAATAAAAGAACTTAAGTAAATTAAATGAAGCCGGAATATGGTAGGGCACTTTTGCCCGATTCCTAGCTTTTCTTCAAGGTTGTCTTTTCATGGAGTGATAGCAGTGAGTGTCGGTCTGAAAATCATTCAGGATTGACTGTCGTTGTATGGAATTATAGTCAGAGTTCTCTTGAAGGACATTGTGTTGGGAAAAACCCTTGATTTAACCTAACAAATTAATTAAAAGTGATTTTATCTACTAAGATTAAATTACCCATTGTATAGTGATGGTAATATGGTCATTAGATGTCTTAGGATGTCACACCCAACATAGGGTATCAAGACCAGATCATGGGGAGCAAAATTGGGCTAAGTTAACATTTACGTCGAATAGAATTCGACGTAACATCGATTCCATATCGACGCTGCTCTGACTAGAAGTCCAAGTGGCTCAACCCTTCTGTCGAAGTAACTTAAGTCGACACTACATCGAATGATATCGACGTAGAGGTCAGGGACATGTTGAAGCAATTGGAGAAGTCGACGCAGCTTCTACTTCAACTCGACGCAGAAGAGGATATCTGTCGAAGCCAACTAAAGTCGATGGAACGTCGACTTCATCTCGACGCAGAAGATGGAGTTCAGTGCAAGGCAGATCAACTCGATGGGCGCATCAAGAAGATATTGACGCAACGTCGACTAGCAAAGTTCAGTCAGAGCACAGATGAAATCGAAGCAGCTCCTAGAAGAACTCGAAGTTACGTCGATAAGAGAAGAAATGAATTCGACTCTACGTCGAATACAGTCTATGAAAGTTCAATCTTTACATCTGTCATTCTGAGGCTTCTATCATGGCCCACATCTCTCAGACTGTTTTCCAATGATCTAATAATTGTCTGAAGAAGAAGGAAACGTTAAAGAAGGAGAAAAAGGCTTTCTTGGAAGTATACACCTTCTGGTTGGACGGGGCGAGAAGTAATTAAGGAAGGAAAGAGAATGTCTATCAAATATACCTTTTCAGGTCTTACCTAACAAGGGAACAAATTCAAATTTGACACATGGTATATAAGGATATAGAAGGAAGAGAAGAATAAGGCATTCATTACTATCAGCCGTCTCCTTCATTGTTTCTAGGTCTTCCTCTTCTTCTCCATCTCCCTCTGGAACCCTAATCAAGAAGAGAAAAGAAAAGATAAATACATATGTTCTTCATCTAAGAGAACAGTAGATCTGATAGCTGCTTCTCATCACCATCATATAGCAGCAAGATCTGAATCAGGAGAAGTCAAGAAGAATCTGACAATCAAAGTCTCTACAGTTCATCTTCGTCAAAAGCAGAGACTAATCAAGAGCAGATTCTGTGGGACTTCACATTGGTTGTTCTTCAATCATCCATCCCAAGAATACTAAGAATAGAATTCATACAAATTCCTTCTTCTCATTCTCTTTCTATTTCCTGTAAAAGATTTGTATTAATCCCTCTTCAAAGGATCCAGTGGTTCAAGATCTCCTTATCAAAAGATCTGGTGGTTCATGATCTCCTAATCAAAAGATCATTGGTTCATGATCTCCTTATCAAAAGATCATTGGTTCTAAGAGTCTCCCGATCAAAAGACGCAGGCACAGTGGTGCATTCCTACCAGGTGGTAGAAGAGAGGACTAGCCATATTTTGGGGAACCTCTATAAAATTCTTTGTTTCTGTGTCGTGATTTTCTGTGTTGTCTAGTCTTTTATTCTGCACTTATTTCCTGCATTCTTTATTCTGCCTCGATTGTTAAGCATAACTCCTTAAAATAATTTATTGTTAAACACAGTTAGGATAGAAATATTTTAAAACTCTATTCACCCCCCCCCCCCCCCCCTTAGAGGAATCTCAGAGGCACACTATGCACTTTCAATTGGTATAAGAGGGATGTTTATCATTAAGAGGTTAACACCTTGATCAAAAAGACCTCCTACTCTTATTTCTTTATTATAAAAATATTTTTTAAAGAAAAATGAGTACTAAGGATTATGCTTCAACAAGACCACCAGTTTGTAACTTAAATAAGTTCACACTCTGGAAGGCTACAATAAAATTAAATATGAATTAGATTGATTAGGAAATTTTCAATGTCATCCTCACAGGTCCCCAGCTGCAATAAGGAAAAACTCCACTGGAAAGGTCATACAAACCTCAATTCCTAGAGCTGAATGGACTAAGGATGAGAAGAAGGTCAAGGCATGTGATGTCAAGGCCATGAACATATTGGTCTCAACCATGTCTGATGACATATTTCAGAAAGTTGCTGACTGCAACCCTGCAAAGAAGATTTGGGAATTTCTCTCTCGACTAGTTGAAGGAAGTTCTGATGAGAAGAAAGTCAAAAAGGCTCTTCTCATATCTCAATATGAGAACTTTAAGAAAAAGTCTGATGAAAACATTACAGAAATGTATAACAGATTCAACCTCATTATAAATGAGCTGAGAGGGCTTGATAAGGACATCTCTCTGACAGAGATTAATGACAAGCTCCTCATTTGCTTCCCTAGCACATGGGACTCTAGAATCTGGGCTATCAGGGATTCTAGATGCCTCAGGGAGATTTCTACTGATGCTCTCTTAGGAAAGCTCAAGTCTTATGAGCTCCTACTGAAAAGCAGGGCTGAGTAAGAAGCCCAAGAAAGGACACCTACTTCCAAGGAGAGGACTATTGCACTAAAAAGTGTAGAAGAAGAGTCCTCCACTACTGAAGAAGAAATGTTTAATCTCTTGGCTAGGAGATTCAAGAAGTGGGTCAGGACAGAAGATTCCAGACGGAGAGAGAGAAGTTCAAGCAAGCCAAGGTATGATAAAACTCATAAACAGGAGATAATATGTTTCTCTTGCAGGAAACCAGGACACTTTTCTACTGAATGTCCTGAGGAAGACAAGAACAAGAAAAACAAGCAGAAGGAGCACAGGAAGAAATCCTTCATGAGAAAGGATAAGAAAGGAGAAAGAGGGCTCTTAGCTGAGACCTGGAGTGATTCAGATTCAAAATCAAGCTCCTCCTCATCAGATGATGGTGAAGTCAGTGGACCAGAAGGAGCTTGCCTAATGGCTTTGGAAGATTCCACTAATGAATTTGAGGTAAGCATCTTTGAAGATTTTGACTTTTCTTCAAAAGATTTTAAAAGGTGTTTTAAAGAATTTTGCCAAGACTATATTGACAATTAAAAGGAACTTGTAATGATCAAGTCTGAAATAAAAGCTATTAGTTTACATCATTTATCCCCAGTTAACAATAATCTAAAATATGAATTGTTTAAGAAAGAAGAAGAAATAAACTTCTTAGATAATGAAAATTTAGACCTAAGAAAAGAGCTCTCAAAAGCAAAGATCTTGGAAGACTCCCTCAATGGAAAGAGCCAACAGATCAAGGAGATCTCACAAAATCTCTCTAAGAGATTTGATCTTCTTGACCAAGAATCATAATCACTCACAAGCAAACTTGCTTGTGACAGACCAAGCACATCTGTTAGATCTAGGCTTGATAATTTATTAGAATCAGGTTGAAAACATGATATAAATAATCCTAACAAAATCACCCCATTTAATAGGGTAAACACTAGTGATGAATCAGGAATCCTAGGTAAACTGCCCCTAGAAAATTTAGATCTCTCTGTGGAGAATGACTGTGCTAAATGGAGAAGTCATAAATATGAAATACAAGAGATGGATGAAACTTTTGGTGAGTATAGAAATAAATACCAAGCCCATATTGATTCTGTGATGTCCACTCTTAAAAATAGCACAAATGCTTACAATAAAGCTAGACATGATTTAATGATCAAAAATGACAAGTTAAGGTCAGAAATCCACATGCTTAAGAAAGTTATAAACTCAAAATCACAAGCCATGGATGACATGAATCATACGTCGAATAGATCTCGACGCAATATTTGGGATGCGTCGAATGCATCTCGACAGACTCCCGCATGTGCGTCGACATCATCTCGAAGCAGCTATGTGAGTGCGTCGAATTTCTCTCGACACAACCAATACCATAATTCGAATAACTATCGACGGGACTATGCAGGTACGCCGAATTGCACTCAACGCAACTCTAAAACTGCATCGATTTCTTCTCGACGTATAATTTCTGCTCAAAATCTCAAAACATCAAAACCTTTTGTTGCTTTTGTACTTAGATGTTCCTGCTGTTCTAAATTAGGACATATTGCCAAGTATTACTGGCATAATAATGCATCACTTCTTCACCAAAGGGGGATGATAAGTAGTATTTATATAAGTTTTTAATAAAAAAATTTGTGATTATTTAAAATGAATTTTTCCTTTTCATGTCAATTTTAGGTTATAAGTAGTTCTTTTTGTAATTTTGATTCTAACTTAGCTTAATTCCAATATTTGCAGAATTTTGGGAGAAATTGGTGAAATTTACAAGTCACGCCCAAAGTCACGCCCGTGACCAAGGGGTGTGTAACCTGAAGATCAAACCATAGTTGATGCCGCGCTGATTGAGCTAGCCTACAGCAAGTCACGCCCCAGGTCATGCCCGTGACCCAAAGTCACGCCCGTGACCAAGGGGCGTGTAATTTTAGAATCTTCCCAGCATGCGGCCATCGGGACGTGGAGAAGCCATCGAGAAGTCAACATGAGTCACGCCCGTGACCCATATGTCACGCCCGTGACTTTCCCGCATGATCCCTGCACACCACCGCGCTGTCACGCAAGACCCACGCCGCATTAAATGAAGTCGTCCAAGTACACGCCCATGACCCAAGTTACACGGGCGTGTATTGTCTGAATTCCTCCCGCCGTCACGCACAGCCCACGCCACTGCCATATCCGATGTTAACAGTGTTTACACGCCCTAGGTCATGCCCGTGTACAAGGGGCGTGTAACTTGATTTTCTTCCTATAAATTCCAGTGCTCTCCTTGAGTCCAGGGTTCAGAAATTTTGAGAGGGGGAGGTGCTGCTAGAGCTAATAGTGAGTTTTTCTTGTTCATGTTCATGTCTTTTTTTACTTTCAAGCTCTCTTTCTCATCTCATGCAATGTACTAGTTTTACTTCCAATGCAATAGTTTAGTGATCTTGTAGTTTTTCCTTGCTAATGTTGTAATTTTCCTTCAAGCTTGTACTCGTTTTTGATATTAATAAAAATTAGTTTGCTCTCTTTATTTGTCTCCTTCTACCTTAGTCAATTTTCCTTATTATGCAATTTTATTTTTCTTCCTCTTCCCCCTCCACCATGAGTAACTAATTCTCATTAGTGCTCGAACGAAATGATCCGAGGATGAGTTAATCAAGTTATGATTTTCTAAAGTTCTCTTTTTCCATTTTTATAAACACTTGAATTACCCTTGATTTTTAACTAGTGAGGCCATATTATCGATGTATGGTTTTCGCTTAAGTTTTCATACTTAGTTAGCCAAGAGGCTCAAAGTATGAATCGATCACTCAAGGGTAAAGAGAGTTGCACGCACCCCTCGAGAGAGGATGACGTAAATCTCCCGGATTGGAGTCAAATCCAATAGAGGGGTTCACTTCGTAAAGCACGTTTTAGGTAATCAATTATAGGACGAGAGTCCGGTTGATTTTTCCTAAACTTAGTTGGGCATTAACCTCGAGAGAGGCATGTTCGAGCTTCGGGAACCTCCATGGTCAAGTAGTTTAATTAAACAGAATTAGATTTATTTTCCTTTCGCTTGATTATTCTTAATCCAAGGTGACATTTTGATTGAGCACTAATCTCTTTTACCATCGTTTAATCCCTTCTTTTAGCTTGCAATTTGTCTCTATTTAGCTAGTAAAGCAAAACTCAAAAATCGATTAGATAAGATAATAGTGATTTTCCTCGAAGTAGAAGTAATCAACGCACCCCGTGGAATATGACCTTGGTATTTCTAAATATCATATACTATAGATGATAAGGTACACTTGCATTTATCCGATATAGTTTTGGAGAAAATCTTTAACCTTCGCTCAATTTAACAACACGAAATTTCTATATCAAGTTTTTGGCGCCGTTGCCGGGGAGTTTGCGTAGATATTTTGAAAAGAGGATAGCTATTAATTTTATCATGCTTCTTTTTATTTTATTTTATTTTTTCTAAATTTCAAAAAAAAAATTATCTAGTTTTTCCTCTTCCTTTCTTTTCTTTTTCTCTTTAGTTTAATCTCTTTTTATTTTAGTTTATTTTTTTCTCTCTCCCCTTCTTTTCTTTTTAGTGTATGACCTGAGGTAGCGCTTCGAATATTCCTTTTGATCCAGAGATCGAGCGAACCCTTTTGAGGCGCCGCCGTTCTCGTGATCAAGAAAATAAAGTAGAATTTGAAGAGTCGATCGGGGACACTAACACAGCGAATATGGATCCTAATCTTGATCCTCCTAATCCTAACACGCCAAATCCTAATGAGGCCGCGCAACGGACCATGTCCTATTATGCGCGGCTGAATTTGGAAGGCACACAGTCGAGTATTGTTCACCCCACGGTGGCGAACAATAATTTTGAGATCAAGTTCAACATCATACAAATGGTGCAACAATCGGTGACCTTCGATGGTCAGCCAGACGAAGATCCAAATTCGCATATTTCTTACTTTCTTGAAATTTGCGATACTTTTAAAATCAATGTCATCACCGATGACGCCATTCGATTGCGTCTTTTTCCTTTTTCTTTGCGTTCCAAGGCCAAGTAGTGGTTGCGCTCCCTACCTAGGGGATCCATCACTACATGGGCCGAAATGGAGGAAAAATTTCTAAATAAATATTTCCCGCCTTCAAAGACCGCTAAATTGCGCACGGATATTGCGTCATTCATGCAAATCGACTCGGAGACTCTCTATGACACATGGGAGCGCTTCAAGGAGCTTTTGCATCGATGCCCTCACCACGCACATGCCACTTGGCAACACATGCAAATATTTTATAATGGCTTAAATCTCCAAACGAGGCAAATGATTGATGCGGCCGTCGGGGGGACGTTAAATAACAAAACCCCGGACGCCGCTCAAGAGCTTTTCAAAGAGATGGCAACGAATGCGTACCAATGGAACATGCCCCGAGCGCGGCCTAACAAGCCAGCCGGAATTTTTGAAATAGACGCAAATGCAAATTTGGCTTTACAAGTTGAGCGCTTAACAAAGCAAGTGGAGGAGATGTCTGCTTCCTCCGCCACTCCTCCTTGGGCTAATAATATTTTAATTGAAGAGCAGGTTGACTACATTGGAAATCAGCCTCGGCCTTCCTATAACCCCAACACCGCTCCGTACAACAACACTTATAATGCGGGTTATAGGAACCATCCGAATTTATCGTGGAGCAACCAAGGAAATGCTCAGCGTCCTCTAAATATTAATCAACCTCCTAATCCCCCTCTAAATTTCAATTCTCAAAACTTTAATCCGCCCGGTTTTCCACCGCAACAGCAAAAACTGTCTCCGCTTGAAGAGGTTTTTGCAAAATATGTTGCTACAAATGAAACGAACATCCAAAATCTTACCAGATCGATCAAAAATTTAGAGAATCAAGTGGGCCAACTCGCAAAGATGATTTCCGAGCGGCAACAAGGAGCACTACCGGGGAATACGGAGCAAAATCCAAGGGAAAGTGCGAACGTGATTACACTCCGAAGCGGGAAGGAGGTGGTTTCAAAACAGGACGAACCCAAAGTAACTTCTTCTCCTCCTCCTCCTTTTATTTTATCTTCGAATTTGCCCGCTACGTTAGCTCTGCATGCTTCTACTTCCAATATTCCGTATCCATCTAAGTTTAAAAGCGAGTGCGCCGAAAAAAATTATAAAAAGTTTTTAGAAATTTTAAAACAAATCCATATTATTTGCGAGGCTATCTCTCAAATGCCTAAATATGCGAAATATCTTAAGGAGTTGCTCTCCAATAAGAAAAAGTTATAAGATATTTCGTATATTTCTTTAAACACGGAATGCTCCACGGTTGTACTCAACAAATTGCCTCAAAAAGCAAATGACCCGGGACGGTTCTCCATCCCATGTCTATTTGGTAATTCGTTAGTAAAACACACCTTAGCGGATCTGGGAGCAAGCATCAACCTCATGCCTTTTTCATTATTCAAAAAGTTAGGTCTAGGAAATCTGAGCCCCACTCGACTGAGTATTCAACTCGCCGATCGTTCATTAAAATATCTGGTAGGGATAGTGGAGGATGTGCTCGTTAAGGTTGACAAGTTCATCTTCCCGGTGAACTTTGTCATTCTTGACATCGAAGAGGATGCCGAAGCACCCCTCATACTCGACCGCCCCTTCCTTGCTACCTCTCGCGCAATTATCGACGTAACTAACGGAAAGCTCCTCCTATGGGTTGGAGACGATGAAGTTACTTTTAGTATAAATCCCTCGATGAGAAACACCTTATAAAATGACGATTCGTGCTTTTATTTAGAAGAGTGTTTTGAGAATAAATTTTATCCACCTCCCAAGTTAGTCTTCACATCGAGTCACAAATCCGAGCTCGCCAAGCCCTTTTGTTTAGAAGAAGAAGTATCTCGCTCCACACCACCCGAACCATTATTTTTAGAAAAATTAAAAATCAAAACCTCTTATGAAGAGCCACCAGTTTTAGAATTGAAACAACTCCCTCCTCACCTAAAATATCTATTCTTAGAAAAAGAATCTAAGCTACCCGTTATCGTTTCATCCGAACTTAGCATTTCAGAAAATTCTGAATTGACTATAGTCTTAAGCAAGCACCGACACGCAATTGCATGGCAAATATCGGATATCAAGGGTATTAACCTTTCCTTCTGCACTCACAAAATCTTCCTCGAAGATAATTCCCGCAACACGGTCCAGCCTCAACGACGACTAAACCCGAATATGAAAGAATTTGTTAAGGACGAAGTTGTTAAACTATTGGACGTGGGAATCATCTACCCGATATCGGATAGTACTTGGGTTAGCCCAGTACAAGTCGTACCGAAGAAAGGTGGTGTTACGGTAGTTGCGAACGAGAATAACGAATTAATCCCAACCCATATCGTTACGGGTTGGCGGATGTGAATCGATTATCGAAAACTAAATGATGTCACCCGTAAGGATCACTTCCCTCTACCTTTAATCGATCAAATCTTAGAGCGCCTTTCAGGTCACTCCTACTACTGTTTTCTCGATGGTTTGTCGGGATATTTCCAAATCCCGATTTCGCCCGACGACCAAGAGAAAACCACTTTCACTTGTCCCTTTGGCACCTTCGCTTATCAAAGGATGTCATTTGGTCTTTGTAACGCGCCAGCTACATTCCAAAGATGTATGCTGGCAATATTTGATGAGTTAGTAGAGGAGGTGATGGAAGTGTTCATGAACGACTTCTCCGTGTTCGGAAACTCATTTAAAAATTGTTTAAAAAATCTCGAGCGCGTGCTGCAGCGGTGTGAGGAAACGAATTTAGCGCTTAATTGGGAGAAATGCCATTTTATGGTCAAAGAAGGATTAGTACTTGGCCATAAAATTTCGGGCAAGGGGATCGAGGCAGATAACCCATCTTCTCGAAAAAGAATCCTCCTTTATTTTTAACAATGAATGTCATTTGGCCTTTAAACTTATCAAAGAGAAACTTATAAACTCCCCGATTCTAGTTGCGCCAGATTGGTCGCTCCCTTTTGAAATCATGTGCGACGCGAGTGATATTGCGGTTGGTGTCGTTTTAGTCCAACGGGTGAGTAAGTATTTCCACCCGATTTATTTTGCGAGCAAAACACTCACATCGGCGCAAGCGAATTACACCACTACCGAGGAGGAGCTTCTAGCGATTGTTTTTGCCTTCGATAAGTTTAGGTCGTATATCACTCTCTCAAAAGTTATCGTCTTCACGGATCACTCTGCTCTTAGATATCTTTTAAGTAAATCAGACGCCACGCCTCATCTTTTGCGATGGATCCTCCTCTTGCAGGAGTTTGATTTAGAGATCCGGGACAAAAGGGGAGCCGAAAACTTGGCGACCGATCATCTTTCTCGATTAGAAAATCCCGCCTCAGAAGCATTAATAGAAGCCTACATTAACGATAAATTTCCCGAAGAGTGCCTCCTTGCTCTCGAAAATATTAATTCATCTTCTACGCCCTGGTTTGCAGATTTGGCTAACTATTTAGTAGCCCGGGTCCTGCCAAAAGAATTCTCGAGTCAGCAAAAGAAAAATTCTTTTCTGATTTAATGAATTACTTTTGGGAGGACCCCTTTTTATTCCGTGTGTGCGCAGACCAGGTAGTGAGAAGATGCGTCTCGAGTGAGGAAAGTCTTAAAATTTTACGGCATTGTCACGAGGGACCAACTGGTGGTCATTATCATTCGAATCGAACCGCGAGGAAGGCGCTGGAGGCGGGATTTTTTGTCCCACACTCTTCAAAGATGCTCACACCCTTGTGAGTACTTTCGACAGCTTCCAGCGGTCGGGGAACATCTCCCGCCAGGATGAGATGCCCCAAAACATTTTCTTAGAATGCAAATTTTTTGATCTTTGGGGTATTGATTTTGTAGGTCCTCTCCCTCCATCTTTTTCAAATAAATAAATTCTCGTTGCGGTCGACTACGTGTCGAGGTGGGCGGAAGCGCAAGCTCTCCCCACCAACATTGTGCGAGTCGTCGTTAACTTCTTAAAAAAATTATTCTCTCGATTTGGCACGCCGCGCGCTATATTGAGTGATCGGGGCACCCATTTTTGCAATAGTCAATTTACAAAAATCATAGCAGAATATGGTGTCACGCACAAATTATCCACTGCATATCACCCACAAACGAGCGGACAAGCCGAAGTTATTAATCGAGAATTAAAGCAGATTTTAGAAAAAACGGTTTCTATTAATCGGAAGGATTGGGCAATAAAGCTCAATGACGCGCTATGGGCTTATCGAACGGCGTACAAGACCGCTATCGGTTGTACACCATATCAAATGGTCTATGACAAGGCTTGCCACCTTCCGGTCGAATTAGAACACCGCGCATTTTGGGCACTTAAATTTTTAAATCTCGATTCTACATTAGCGGCCGAACAAAGAAAAATTCAAATGAACGAATTAGATGAATGGTGAGCGAATGTGTATGAAAGCAATAAATTATATAAGGAGCGAACAAAGTTTTATCACGATAAACATATAAAATTTCCGAAAATATTTTCGTCGGGCGATCTCGTCCTCCTTTATAATTCTTACCTTCGCCTTTTTCCGGGAAAATTAAAATCCCGATGGTTCGGACGCTTTATTGTTAAAGAGATTTGGTCCTATGGTACAATCCTAATTTCCCACCCAGAAAAAGGTTCCTTCAAAGTAAATGGGCACCGCATTAAGTTATATCTTTCGGGAGAGCTAGCTAACGAGAAGAGTGAATCATAATCTTTTCATCCTATAATATGATCGGCAAGTGGGTCAAGCTACACGACCTTAAACAAAGCGCTTTTGGGAGGCACCACAAAGTTATCTTTTTATTGTTTTCACTTGTTTTTTTCTTTAACAACTTTTGTAGGTAATCGTCGCTTCCCCACGAAAGCTTCAAAAAAATCAGGGAAGCTCTTTTTCCTTCTCTTTTTTTTTCCTTGCATTTCCTTATTTGCTTTTTTTCTTTTCTTTTTACTTCATACTTAGTTGTAAACATTGGGGATAATGTTTAAATTTAAGTATGGGGGTGTAAATAGTTCTTTGTAAATAATTTTTAAATTAGAAATTTTCAAAAAATTAAAAAAATTATTAATTAAATTATTTTCTTATGTTTTTTAAGCACTTGTAAAACCCAAAAACTCAAAAAAAATTGAAAATCAAAAATTAAATCTTGGAAAGGGACGTATGGGATATCATCCCATCACACCTCCTAGTACCATGAGAACCCTTCACAGGGTATACCTCGGGAAGTCCAGGAATTAACAAAAAATGTTAGGTTTAAAACTAGTTTCCTTTCTTAAATTATCAAAAATTCAAAAAAAGATAATAGTCAAAAATTACAAAAAGAGATAATATTAAAAAATTCAAACAAAAAAAAGATAATATCAAAAATTCCAAAAAATCTTATACCCCTTCTACTTGTTGTTTTTGTGATTTCTTAGAAATTTAGTTTAGAATGTTTATAGGCATTTTTAGGTTTTTAATTGGCTAAAACTTTGTTTATCATAGTTTGTTAATTTCAAATTTTAGGTAATCTTGTTCTAAGAACCATCTTATGATTTGAGTTGATTAGAGAATTTTTGTTAGCATGACTTCTTTTTTTATCTTTAAATAGCTTCATTTTGTAGTAAATTTGCTAAACCAGTTTAGATTTCAATTATATTTTCTTCTAGCTCTTTAGATCTTAGGAAATTTAAATTTACTAGAATTTGCTCTCAACATAATTTAATTTATAAACTAGAAATTTTTCCTACCCTACCCCTTTGATGGCATACAAAAAGTGTTTTAAAAAGATCATGTCATGGGAATAAGAGGATAAAATTCATTATTCCCTAAACATATGCACCCAAAATATTTGAAAAGATTATATTGCATGGAGTAAGAGGATAAAATTCATTACTCTTAAACCATATACAATTTTGGGTTTTATTAGAATAGAATTTAAAAAGATTATATGCATGGGAATAAGAGGATAAAATTTATTATTCCCTAAACATATACAAAAAAAGGAAAAGAAAAAAATAGAGGTGAGAGGATAAAATTCATCACCTCAAATCAAAAATCTCTTCTTATGCCAAGCTTTGTAACCCCCCCCCCCCTAGCCAATATCTTTGATCTAGGTTTAACTTAAGTTATGGAGAGAGCAATATTTAGTAAGTTACTTTTCCTTAAGTTTCTTTTAAGATAGAGTTCTTATAATTTTAATTTAATCTAGTTTTATATTTTCTACAATTTTGGTAAGCTAATTAATTACCTTGAGAAGTCCTTGCCTAAACAATTTTCTCTCTCTTCAAATCATCATCATAATTTAGGACTTAACTCCTCCTAGAATTTATTCTTAACTTAACTTTTGGTTTAATAAAATTTTAGTTTGAAATTAAAAATTTTTATGGATTTTTTATATATTATGTCTCACACTTTTGCTATGGAATAGCAAAACCTCAAGTATGGGGGTATTTGATAAGTAGTATTTATATAAGTTTTTAATAGAAATTTTTGTGATTATTTAAAATGATTTTTTCCTTTTCATGTCAATTTTAGGTTATAAGTAGTTCTTTTTGTAATTTTGATTCTAACTTAGCTTTATTCCAATATTTGCAGAATTTTGGGAGAAATTGGTGAAATTTACAAGTCACGCCCGTGACCAAGGGGCGTGTAACCTGAATATCAAACCAGAGTCGATGTCGCACTGATTGAGCTAGCCCACAGCAAGTCACGCCCCAGGTCACGCTTGTGACCCAAAGTCACGCCCGTGACCAAGGGGCGTGTAATTTTTGAATCTTCCCAGCGTGCGGCCGTTGAGATGTGGAGAAGCCATCGAGAAGTCAACATGAGTCACGCCCGTGACCCATATGTCATGCTCGTGACTTTCCCGCGTGATCCCTGCACACCGCTGCGCCGTCACGCAAGACCCATGCCGCATTAAATGAAGCCGTCCAAGTACAAGCCCGTGACCCAAGTTGCACGGGCGTGTAATGTCTGAATTCCTCCCACCGTCACGCAAAGCCCACGCCACTGCCATATCTGATGTTAACAGTGTTTACATGCCCTAGGTCATGCCCGTGACCAAGGGGCATGTAACTTGATTTTTTCCTATAAATTCCAGGGCTCTCCTTGAGTCCAGGGTTCAGAAATTTTGATAGGGGGAGGTGCTGCTAGAGCTGATAGTGAGTTTTTCTTGTTCATGTTCATGTCTTTTTGTTGCAACCTTAGGTTTGATTTGAGTTAGGGTCAAACTTTCAAAACTATCTAATGACTTAAATCTCTTCAAGGTAATTTCAATTAAATATAATGTGATCGAATCGGAGAAAATAAAATACACAAAAATATTTATTCTCTGATTTCGTCGAACGGAGCTCGACATTTGTCGAACGACGTTAGACGAATCTGTCATTTCATTAACCGCTCACCAGTCAGCCTGTCTCAGCGTTCGACAAATAGCGAACGGCGCTTGACAAAATCCAGCCAGTCTCAGCGGTCGACAAGTGAAGACAATTGCTCAGCACAAGGCGCTCGACAAATGTCGACCAGCGCTCGACAAATTCTATCCAGAGCTCGACAAATATTATATTATTCTGCTTTCTTTCTTTATGATATTTAACTTAGTCGTTGCAAATCAATAAATACTATAGCCGTTGCAGATCAGCTTTAATGAACAGAAACGGCAGGTTATCTTCTCGAAGAGTCAAATCATTGATGGAGACCTAAGCTCTTTCCTTCTTCCCGAGAGAAGAATTCAAATTAAGAGCAAGGGTTCTCAGATTATAAAAAGAGAAGATACAGAAGAAAGATATTTTTTATTTTAACAGGGACAAGAAGGAGTACATACGACAGAAACATAGAGCAAATTTATTCCCTTCTTTGCTAATACTTTCCTGCAGATTACATACATCCTGAGACAACAATCACAACCATTTGCTCAGGATCACCACTGCATAGAGGAAAAAAGTCGTGTACAACCAAGTGGAGAGATCTCCAGAACTGTCATCAATCTATATCAGACAGGGGGAGCTCTTCAACATAATATTCAGATCCATTCAACACCACAACAGGATCTTCAAGAGTCTTCTTATATAGAGAAGAACAACAAAACTTTCTCTTTCCCTTTTTATTCCTTCACCTCTCTTGTACAGGGTTATAACTCCCTTCAAAAGTTAATCTCGGTGACAGGGCACCTTAGCAAAAACCTGCAGTTTGGTTAGAGCACCTTATCAATAGCTCACCTGGTGAGAGGGCACCTTAACAACAACCTCATAGTGGATTCCTACCAGTGGGTAGAAGAGTAGATGTACCCAGTTGAGGGGAACTACTATATTTCTCTGTGTCATTTGAATAGTTCTGGTTTGTACATTATTTTATGTTTTATTTGTGCTGTGCACTTTCACTGCTCATGTTAATCATTCATAATATAAACACATATAAATATACATATCATTTATTTATTTATTTTAACAAAACTGAATCAAAATCTTTTACTGAGATAAATAAGAACTAAACCCTCCACTTTCAATTGGTATCAGAGGGGTGTTGATCTGCATTACAGGCTAACACCTGGATCACAAAGATCACTTTAGTTCTTTCACATGTTCAACACAGTTTTTCAAAATGGCTCCATCAATTTTCTCTATTACAGATCCACCTTTATGTAACTTGGATAGATTTGAGCTTTGGCAAATTAGAATTAAATTATATATGAATGTCATAGATGAGAACATTTACAAATCTATTTTGACAGAACTTCCCCTCATGTCATCAAAGGCAATTACACCTGCATTACCTAGTTCCATGGGTATCAAGTCTCCTTCGAGAGCAATGAAAGGGCCTGTTTACAAAAGAAAACGTGGAAACAGAGAGACTGATGTCACTGCCCGTGTTTGCAAAATGAAGCTAGATAAATTCAAAGCTGGTACTGATGATGGGCGGACTGATAAACATAAAGAACCTTCCCTATCCTCAGAAGCAGATGCCAAAGCCATGCAGATCTTGACTCAGTCAGTGTCAAAAGACATTCATCAAAAGCTTGAAGACTGCACCTCTGCAAGAGGAATCTGGACCTCCCTTTCCAAGATGGTAAATAAACCTTCTTTCATCTCTTCAACTAATTTTATTTTTGATGCAGAAACATCAACAAACCTAAGTGAAGAAGAAGAAAAAGAAGAAGAACTTTGAGCTAGAGCTTTCTGCATGATGGCCATATATGGTGGTTCACATCAAATCCCAGATGCAGAAGCAGAAGTAGAAAATGTAAATGAGATAATACCAATTCAAAACCCTACCTCTAAAAATTACAAACCTTCTTTTAAAATAACCAATTTAATAAAATGTAACATAAAAATAAAAAAGTCAACAAATATAAATCATTTGATTTCCGAACAAAACAAACCTAAAGAAGAACGAAATGACTTTTTAAAACATAAACTTGAACATTTTTTTAAAGAAAAACAAATTGATTATGTTCAACAATTTCAAGAAAAATTTTCAAATTTATATTTTAATGAAATAAAAAGGCTAAAACTACTAAACCTTTCAACTCTAATAAAATTCAAAGAAGCTGTCTAATTAATTTCTCACCATTAAACTCCATCCCACCCTAAACCCTAAATCTAAAATTTACATGGATTGTTTCCATCATAAAAACTATGGTAAGACAACTTTGTATTCTTACAGACTTCTCCAAGTCAGTTTGAGCATTCTACTGTAGCTGCATTGATCAGTATTGATCATAGCACTGAGTGTGAGTCTCTTCTGATAAGGGGATTCTATGAGAAAGAAAATGTCTGCAATGTTTTTATCTAAAACATTTCTTAAAATCCATTAACAGCTGTAGAAATTCAAGATATTAAAAACATATTAACTCAAATCTAGATCAAATGAGTTGCTTAAATAAAATAATTTAAAGAGTCTACAGAAGAAAATTAAAAACTAAAACCAAGTGAGAGAGAAAATGAGAAACACAAATCTCAAACAAAACTTAAATCTGTATAAAGGTTGCTGCAATTAGAAATTTTAATAGGCTGATGAGCTGCTGCAACTGAAAATTCTAAAAACCATTTTAAGTTTACCAGGTCACTAGTTTTGATTTGATCCCAACTCAAATAGGGGGAGATTGTTGGAACCTTAGGTTTGATTTGAGTTAGGGTCAAACTTTCAAATCTATCTAATGACTTAAATCTCTTCAAGGTAATTTCAATTAAATATAATGTGATCGAATTGGAGAAAATAAAATACACAAAAATATTTATTCTCTGATTTCGTCGAATGGAGCTTGACATTTGTCGAACGACGTTAGACGAATCTGTCATTTCATTAACCGCTCACCAGTCAGCCTGTCTCAGCGTTCGACAAATAGCAAACGGCGCTCGACAAAATCCAGCCAGTCTCAGCGGTCGACAAGTGAAGACAATTGCTCAGCACAAGGCGCTTAGACAGAGAAGAACAACAAAACTTTCTCTTTCCCTTTTTATTCCTTCACCTCTCTTGTACAGGGTTATAACTCCCTTCAAAAGTTAATCTCGGTGACAGGGCACCTTAGCAAAAACCTGCAGTTTGGTTAGAGCACCTTATCAACAGCTCACCTGGTGAGAGGGCACCTTAACAACAACCTCATAGTGGATTCCTACCAGTGGGTAGAAGAGTAGATGTACCCAGTTGAGGGGAACTACTATATTTCTCTGTGTCATTTGAATAGTTCTGGTTTGTACATTATTTTATGTTTTATTTGTGTTGTGCACTTTCACTGCTCATGTTAATCATTCATAATATAAACACATATAAATATACATATCATTTTTTTTAACAAAACTGAATCAAAATCTTTTACTGAGATAAATAAGAACTAAACCCTCCACTTTCACTTTTTATAATTTCAAGCTCTCTTTCTGATCTCTTGCAATGTACTAGGTTTACTTCCAATGCAATAGTTTAGCGATCTTGCAGTTTTTCCTTGCTAATGTTGTAATTTTCCTTCAAGCTTGTACTCGTTTTTGGTATTAATAAAAATTAGTTTGCTCTCTTTATTTGTCTCCTTCTACTTTAGTCAATTTTCCTTATTATGCAATTTTATTTTTCTTCCTCTTCCCCCTCCACCATGAGTAACTAATTCTCATTAGTGCTCGAACGAAATGATCCGAGGATGAGTTAATCAAGTTATGATTTTCTAAAGTTCTCTTTTTCCATTTTTATAAACACTTGAATTACCCTTGATTTTTAACTAGTGAGGCCATATTATCGATGTATGGTTTTCGCTTAAGTTTTCATACTTAGTTAGCCAAGAGGCTCAAAGTATGAATCGATCACTCAAGGGTAAAGAGAGTTGCACGCACCCCTCGAGAGAGGATGACGTAAATCTCCCGGATTGGAGTCAAATCCAATAGAGGGGTTCACTTCGTAAAGCACGTTTTAGGTAATCAATTATAGGACGAGAGTCCGGTTGATTTTTCCTAAACTTAGTTGGGCATTAACCTCGAGAGAGGCATGTTCGAGCTTCGGGAACCTCCATGGTCAAGTAGTTTAATTAAACAGAATTAGATTTATTTTCCTTTCGCTTGATTATTCTTAATCCAAGGTGACATTTTGATTGAGCACTAATCTCTTTTACCATCGTTTAATCCCTTCTTTTAGCTTGCAATTTGTCTCTATTTAGCTAGTAAAGCAAAACTCAAAAATCGATTAGATAAGATAATAGTGATTTTCCTCGAAGTAGAAGTAATCAACGCACCCCGTGGAATATGACCTTGGTATTTCTAAATATCATATACTATAGATGATAAGGTACACTTGCATTTATCCGATATAGTTTTGGAGAAAATCTTTAACCTTCGCTCAATTTAACAACACGAAATTTCTATATCAAGTTTTTGGCGCCGTTGCCGGGGAGTTTGCGTAGATATTTTGAAAAGAGGATAGCTATTAATTTTATCATGCTTCTTTTTATTTTATTTTATTTTTTCTAAATTTCAAAAAAAAAATTATCTAGTTTTTCCTCTTCCTTTCTTTTCTTTTTCTCTTTAGTTTAATCTCTTTTTATTTTAGTTTATTTTTTTCTCTCTCCCCTTCTTTTCTTTTTAGTGTATGACCTGAGGTAGCGCTTCGAATATTCCTTTTGATCCAGAGATCGAGCGAACCCTTTTGAGGCGCCGCCGTTCTCGTGATCAAGAAAATAAAGTAGAATTTGAAGAGTCGATCGGGGACACTAACACAGCGAATATGGATCCTAATCTTGATCCTCCTAATCCTAACACGCCAAATCCTAATGAGGCCGCGCAACGGACCATGTCCTATTATGCGCGGCTGAATTTGGAAGGCACACAGTCGAGTATTGTTCACCCCACGGTGGCGAACAATAATTTTGAGATCAAGTTCAGCATCATACAAATGGTGCAACAATCGGTGACCTTCGATGGTCAGCCAGACGAAGATCCAAATTCGCATATTTCTTACTTTCTTGAAATTTGCGATACTTTTAAAATCAATGTCATCACCGATGACGCCATTCGATTGCGTCTTTTTCCTTTTTCTTTGCGTTCCAAGGCCAAGTAGTGGTTGCGCTCCCTACCTAGGGGATCCATCACTACATGGGCCGAAATGGAGGAAAAATTTCTAAATAAATATTTCCCGCCTTCAAAGACCGCTAAATTGCGCACGGATATTGCGTCATTCATGCAAATCGACTCGGAGACTCTCTATGACACATGGGAGCGCTTCAAGGAGCTTTTGCATCGATGCCCTCACCACGCACATGCCACTTGGCAACACATGCAAATATTTTATAATGGCTTAAATCTCCAAACGAGGCAAATGATTGATGCGGCCGTCGGGGGGACGTTAAATAACAAAACCCCGGACGCCGCTCAAGAGCTTTTCAAAGAGATGGCAACGAATGCGTACCAATGGAACATGCCCCGAGCGCGGCCTAACAAGCCAGCCGGAATTTTTGAAATAGACGCAAATGCAAATTTGGCTTTACAAGTTGAGCGCTTAACAAAGCAAGTGGAGGAGATGTCTGCTTCCTCCGCCACTCCTCCTTGGGCTAATAATATTTTAATTGAAGAGCAGGTTGACTACATTGGAAATCAGCCTCGGCCTTCCTATAACCCCAACACCGCTCCGTACAACAACACTTATAATGCGGGTTATAGGAACCATCCGAATTTATCGTGGAGCAACCAAGGAAATGCTCAGCGTCCTCTAAATATTAATCAACCTCCTAATCCCCCTCTAAATTTCAATTCTCAAAACTTTAATCCGCCCGGTTTTCCACCGCAACAGCAAAAACTGTCTCCGCTTGAAGAGGTTTTTGCAAAATATGTTGCTACAAATGAAACGAACATCCAAAATCTTACCAGATCGATCAAAAATTTAGAGAATCAAGTGGGCCAACTCGCAAAGATGATTTCCGAGCGGCAACAAGGAGCACTACCGGGGAATACGGAGCAAAATCCAAGGGAAAGTGCGAACGTGATTACACTCCGAAGCGGGAAGGAGGTGGTTTCAAAACAGGACGAACCCAAAGTAACTTCTTCTCCTCCTCCTCCTTTTATTTTATCTTCGAATTTGCCCGCTACGTTAGCTCTGCATGCTTCTACTTCCAATATTCCGTATCCATCTAAGTTTAAAAGCGAGTGCGCCGAAAAAAATTATAAAAAGTTTTTAGAAATTTTAAAACAAATCCATATTATTTGCGAGGCTATCTCTCAAATGCCTAAATATGCGAAATATCTTAAGGAGTTGCTCTCCAATAAGAAAAAGTTATAAGATATTTCGTATATTTCTTTAAACACGGAATGCTCCACGGTTGTACTCAACAAATTGCCTCAAAAAGCAAATGACCCGGGACGGTTCTCCATCCCATGTCTATTTGGTAATTCGTTAGTAAAACACACCTTAGCGGATCTGGGAGCAAGCATCAACCTCATGCCTTTTTCATTATTCAAAAAGTTAGGTCTAGGAAATCTGAGCCCCACTCGACTGAGTATTCAACTCGCCGATCGTTCATTAAAATATCTGGTAGGGATAGTGGAGGATGTGCTCGTTAAGGTTGACAAGTTCATCTTCCCGGTGAACTTTGTCATTCTTGACATCGAAGAGGATGCCGAAGCACCCCTCATACTCGACCGCCCCTTCCTTGCTACCTCTCGCGCAATTATCGACGTAACTAACGGAAAGCTCCTCCTATGGGTTGGAGACGATGAAGTTACTTTTAGTATAAATCCCTCGATGAGAAACACCTTATAAAATGACGATTCGTGCTTTTATTTAGAAGAGTGTTTTGAGAATAAATTTTATCCACCTCCCAAGTTAGTCTTCACATCGAGTCACAAATCCGAGCTCGCCAAGCCCTTTTGTTTAGAAGAAGAAGTATCTCGCTCCACACCACCCGAACCATTATTTTTAGAAAAATTAAAAATCAAAACCTCTTATGAAGAGCCACCAGTTTTAGAATTGAAACAACTCCCTCCTCACCTAAAATATCTATTCTTAGAAAAAGAATCTAAGCTACCCGTTATCGTTTCATCCGAACTTAGCATTTCAGAAAATTCTGAATTGACTATAGTCTTAAGCAAGCACCGACACGCAATTGCATGGCAAATATCGGATATCAAGGGTATTAACCTTTCCTTCTGCACTCACAAAATCTTCCTCGAAGATAATTCCCGCAACACGGTCCAGCCTCAACGACGACTAAACCCGAATATGAAAGAATTTGTTAAGGACGAAGTTGTTAAACTATTGGACGTGGGAATCATCTACCCGATATCGGATAGTACTTGGGTTAGCCCAGTACAAGTCGTACCGAAGAAAGGTGGTGTTACGGTAGTTGCGAACGAGAATAACGAATTAATCCCAACCCATATCGTTACGGGTTGGCGGATGTGAATCGATTATCGAAAACTAAATGATGTCACCCGTAAGGATCACTTCCCTCTACCTTTAATCGATCAAATCTTAGAGCGCCTTTCAGGTCACTCCTACTACTGTTTTCTCGATGGTTTGTCGGGATATTTCCAAATCCCGATTTCGCCCGACGACCAAGAGAAAACCACTTTCACTTGTCCCTTTGGCACCTTCGCTTATCAAAGGATGTCATTTGGTCTTTGTAACGCGCCAGCTACATTCCAAAGATGTATGCTGGCAATATTTGATGAGTTAGTAGAGGAGGTGATGGAAGTGTTCATGAACGACTTCTCCGTGTTCGGAAACTCATTTAAAAATTGTTTAAAAAATCTCGAGCGCGTGCTGCAGCGGTGTGAGGAAACGAATTTAGCGCTTAATTGGGAGAAATGCCATTTTATGGTCAAAGAAGGATTAGTACTTGGCCATAAAATTTCGGGCAAGGGGATCGAGGCAGATAACCCATCTTCTCGAAAAAGAATCCTCCTTTATTTTTAACGATGAATGTCATTTGGCCTTTAAACTTATCAAAGAGAAACTTATAAACTCCCCGATTCTAGTTGCGCCAGATTGGTCGCTCCCTTTTGAAATCATGTGCGACGCGAGTGATATTGCGGTTGGTGTCGTTTTAGTCCAACGGGTGAGTAAGTATTTCCACCCGATTTATTTTGCGAGCAAAACACTCACATCGGCGCAAGCGAATTACACCACTACCGAGGAGGAGCTTCTAGCGATTGTTTTTGCCTTCGATAAGTTTAGGTCGTATATCACTCTCTCAAAAGTTATCGTCTTCACGGATCACTCTGCTCTTAGATATCTTTTAAGTAAATCAGACGCCACGCCTCAACTTTTGCGATGGATCCTCCTCTTGCAGGAGTTTGATTTAGAGATCCGGGACAAAAGGGGAGCCGAAAACTTGGCGACCGATCATCTTTCTCGATTAGAAAATCCCGCCTCAGAAGCATTAATAGAAGCCTACATTAACGATAAATTTCCCGAAGAGTGCCTCCTTGCTCTCGAAAATATTAATTCATCTTCTACGCCCTGGTTGACCAAGGGGCGTGTAATTTTAGAATCTTCCCAGCATGCGGCCATCGGGACGTGGAGAAGCCATCGAGAAGTCAACATGAGTCACGCCCGTGACCCATATGTCACGCCCGTGACTTTCCCGCATGATCCCTGCACACCACCGCGCTGTCACGCAAGACCCACGCCGCATTAAATGAAGTCGTCCAAGTACACGCCCATGACCCAAGTTACACGGGCGTGTATTGTCTGAATTCCTCCCGCCGTCACGCACAGCCCACGCCACTGCCATATCCGATGTTAACAGTGTTTACACGCCCTAGGTCATGCCCGTGTACAAGGGGCGTGTAACTTGATTTTCTTCCTATAAATTCCAGTGCTCTCCTTGAGTCCAGGGTTCAGAAATTTTGAGAGGGGGAGGTGCTGCTAGAGCTAATAGTGAGTTTTTCTTGTTCATGTTCATGTCTTTTTTTACTTTCAAGCTCTCTTTCTCATCTCATGCAATGTACTAGTTTTACTTCCAATGCAATAGTTTAGTGATCTTGTAGTTTTTCCTTGCTAATGTTGTAATTTTCCTTCAAGCTTGTACTCGTTTTTGGTATTAATAAAAATTAGTTTGCTCTCTTTATTTGTCTCCTTCTACTTTAGTCAATTTTCCTTATTATGCAATTTTATTTTTCTTCCTCTTCCCCCTCCACCATGAGTAACTAATTCTCATTAGTGCTCGATCAAAATGATCCGAGGATGAGTTAATCAAGTTATGATTTTCTAAAGTTCTCTTTTTCTGTTTTTATAAACACTTGAATTACCCTTGATTTTTAACTAGTGAGGCCATATTATCGATATATGGTTTTCGCTTAAGTTTTCATACTTATTTAGCCGAGAGGCTCAAAGTATGAATCGATAACTCAAGGGTAAAGAGAGTTGCACGCACCCCTCGAGAGAGGATGACGTAAATCTCCCGAATTGGGGTCAAATCCAATAGAGGGGTTCACTTCGTAAAGCAAGTTTTAGGTAATCAATTATAGGACGAGAGTCAGGTTGATTTTTTCTAAACTTAGTTGGTCATTAACCTCGAGAGAGGCATGTTCGAGCTTCGGGAACCTCCACGGTCAAGTAGTTTAATTAAACAGAATTAGATTTATTTTCCTTTCGCTTGATTATTCTTAATCCAAGGTGACGTTTTGATTGAGCACTAATCTCTTTTACCATCGTTTAATCCCTTCTTTTAGCTTGTAATTTGTCTCTATTTAGCTAGTAAAGCAAAACTCAAAAATCAATTAGGTAAGATAATAGTGATTTTCCTCGAAGTAGAAGTAATCAACGCACCCCGTGGAATACGACCTTGGTATTTCTAAATATCCTATACTATAGACGATAAGGTACACTTGCCTTTATCGGATATAGTTTTGGAGAAAATCTGTAACCTTCGCTCAATTTAACAACACAAAATTTCTATATCAGGGGAACAATGGAAGATCATCTCATTCTTTCATGTCTTCATATGATGATAGAAGGAAGAGACCCCAACATGAGAGGGTCTATATTTATGTTTAATTTACATGTGCAGAATGAAGGCTGTTCAACCACAAACCAGCAGTGGTATCTGGACAGTGGATGCTCCATGCATATGACTGGAGCAAGAGAGTTGCTAGAGAATTTTAAGGCCAAGTAAGGGCCCAAGGTAATCTTTGGGAACTCCCACTCTGGTCAAACCAAAGGATATGGTTTGATCAGGATTGGAGAAATCTCTTTTGCAAAGTAGCTTATGTTGAAGGACTTCAACATAATCTGATCAGCATAAGTCAGCTGTGTGATGGTGAATACAAAGTTGTATTCACCAAGTACTTGTGTCATATAGTTAGTTCTAAGACTGATCAAAAAGTTTTGACTGATCTCAGAAAAGGTAAGGTGTATGTGGTAGACTTTGAGTACATAAAGTCTGAGATCTGCTTGTTTAATTCCCAGTTAGAAAATAGTGAGTTGTGGCATAGGAGACTTAGTCATCTCAACCTTAAGACCATAGCCAAACTTTCCAAACTGAACCTAGTCAGGGGTTTAGCAAATGGTAAATTTAATAAAGACCATCCCTGTAGAGCATGCCAACTAGGGAAGCAGATCAAAGCTTCATTCAAACCAATTGGTAAGAATGATTCTCCTATAATCCTTTTACTACTACACATGGACCTGTTTGGTCCCATCTCCGCTTAAAGCTTAGCAGGGAAATCCTACACTTTAGTTATTGTTGATGATTTTTCTAGGTTCAGCTGGGTGTTCTTTCTAAAAGCTAAGTCTGACACCTTCAAGATCCTCTCAAGATTCATTAGACAGATTCATTCTGAACTCAATACATAGGTTGTTGTGATCAGAAGTGATCATGGCACTAAGTTTGAGAATCAATTAATGTGTAGATTCTGTGAGGATGAAGGCATCAGACAAAGCTTTTAAGCTCTTAGAACCATCCAACAAAATGGGGTGGCTGAAAGGAAAAATAGAACCATAATCGAATCAGGAAGAAAATTGTTAGCTGAATCTAACTTGCCAAAGTCCTTCTGGGCTGAGGCAGTAAATACTGCAAATTATGTTCTAAATAGAAGTCTAATCCACAAGACTAAGTTGAAAACTCCCTATGAGCTACTGAAGGGAAAGGCACCCATAGTCACCTACTTTAGAATCTTTGGGTGTACTTGCTTTATTCTTAACAATGGGAAAAACCATCTTGCCAAATTTGACAAGAAGGATGATGATGGAATATTGTTAGGATACTCTTCATCAAGCAAGGCCTATAGGTGTTTCAATAAAAGCTCTCTCAAAATTGAGGAATCAATGCATGTAGTTTTTGATGAAACTAACATGGTTTACAAGGGGAAGGAAACTTCCACTAGTTCAATCCTGCAGGAAGAAGATCAACTAGCAGAGCAAGTGGAAAGGATGAGCATAGTGGATCACCCATCTGTGTGCCAGAAAAAGTGACAACAGGACATTGACACTGACTCAGATGATGATTATACAGCAGAAGAAGAGAAGACTGCAGCACCTGAGCTACCAGTTATAGACATCATTAAAGTGAATGAGGATGAAGCTCCTACTGTCTCTGAGCAGGTAGTAGCTCGGGAAGAAGACTGCCCCCTGGATCATCCAACAAGATCTAGGATGACTCAAAAGGATCATCCTTCAACTCAAGTAATAGGAGATTTGACAGCAGGAGTAAAGACCAGGAAATAGCTAACTTGTGAGACAATGCTGCAATGCTTTCTATCACAATATGAACCCAAGAAGTTTGAAGAAGCAGACAGTGATCCTAATTGGATATCTGCTATGCAAGAGGAATTGACTCAGTTTGAGAGAAACAATGTGTGGACATTGGTTGAAAGACCAAAGAACTACCCAGTTATTGGCACCAAGTGGGTATTCAAGAATAAAATGGACTCAACATGAGTCATTGTCAAAAATAAGGCTAGACTTGTAGCTCAAGGGTACAGGCAAGAAGAAGGTATTGACTTCAACCAGATATTTGCCCCTGTAGCAAGATTGGAGGCAATCAGAATGTTCCTGACATATGCTGCCCACATGAAGATAAAGGTCTACCAGATGGATGTCAAGAGTGCCTTTCTCACTGGAAAATTACAAGAAGAAGTGTATGTGGAATAGCCACTAGGTTTTGTCAATCCAACCTTTCCTTCTTTTGTATATAGATTAGATAAAGCACTATATGGTCTCAAGCAAGCTCCAAGAGCTTGGTATGAGACCTTATCAACTTTTCTCCTGGAACACAAATTTGAAAGGGGGAAGGTAGATAAAACTCTTTTCACAAGAGGACACAAGAACCAGTTACTACTTGTACAAATATATGTGGATGATATTATATTTGGGTCCACATATCAAACTTTATGCAAAATGTTTGCATACTTAATGCAGTCAAGGTTTGAGATGAGTAGCATGGGGGAACTATCCTATTTTCTTGGACTTCAGGTCAAACAAAATTCAGATGGCATTTTCATATCCCAATCCAAATATACAAGAGAACTCATTAAAAGGTTTGAGATGGAGAATGCCTCTGTTATGGAAACCCCCATGGCCACTAATGTTGTCTTAGATAGAGATGAGCAAGGGAAGTCTTTTGAACAGAAGACTTACAGAGTAGCCATTGGCTCTCTCCTCTATTTATCAGCTAGCAGACCTGATATAATGTTTGCTACCTGTATTTGTGCAAGATTTCAGGTTGACCCAAAGGAATCCCACATGAGTTCTGTCAAAAGAATTCTTAGATATCTAAAAGGTACTCCTGAGCTTGGCTTATGGTATCTAGCTGAATCTGGGTTTGAATTGATTGGATATTCAGATGCAGACTATGCTGGATGCAGGCTGGATAGAAACGTACCTCAGGAACATGTCAGTTTTTGGGTGCTAGACTAAACTCATGGTTTAGCAAGAAGCAAACCACAGTCTCCACTTCTACAGCTGAGGCTGAGTATATTGCTGCAGGAAGCTGGTATTCACAAATCCTGTGGATGCAAAATCAGTTGTTAGACTACAACTTTTCACTTGCCAATTCCACAATATTTCGTGATAGCTCTAGTGCTATATCAATAGCTTCCAATCCTATTCTCCACAGTAGAACTAAGCGCATAGAGATAAGACACCACTTTCTCAGGGACAATGTAGAGAGGGGTAAGATCAACCTTCAATACATATCTACTGATACTCAAAGGGCTGACATTTTCACTAAGCCCCTTAATGAAAGCAAGCACAAGTTCTTCATCAATACACTGGGATGCTTGATGGAGCTCTGTAGGTCCCCCTTATTATAAATACAGAATAATTTTTTATTGCTGGGAAAAATATCAAGAATCTTAGAAGAAATCTTAAATGTTTAATCAAAGCTGTGTCGAATTCAAATCGACGTACCATCGACTTACACTTGACGTTAGCTTCGAGAGCACTCTGGGGCAGATCCTTTGAATACCACTCTACGTAACATCGAATATCTATCGACGCTTACGACAACATCATTGTTGATGCCTATATTTCGAAGCCACGTCGACATCAACTCAACGCTCCATCGACATTGATAGGTCACGCGCACTTCCATCTATTTGGCACGCTGAATTTGGCTCTTCTCGACGTTGCTTTGAATACAACCCTAAGTTGTGGCGATTCGTCTACTCAAAGCAACTGTTGTACCAAATTTTTCTCGTGCTATTCGAGATCTTTTTCCCTGCTCTCTTCTCTCTACCCTCTCTTCGTCTCTTCTTTTTGTTTTCATGCATGTACTCCCCAATTTCAAATGGCATTCCAGTCAAATCCGCAAGATGTGGTAGAGGCAGTTAACCTTGCGATGGAAGCAGTTCTGTCCAAGTTTTGTTCCCTCTACCTTGATCTCTCAAATGAGTGTTACCAGAAATTACGTGGCCAACATAAGGGGTTGCAAGACCTCAATTCTGAGATAATGGCCCTCGATGGTGCAGTAAGATCGGCAGTGGTGCCTGCTGATGTCTTTACATCCTTCATTCAGGATATAAAGCAGGGGGGATGGCTACCAGCAGGCCGAAGATTCCACGGGACTCGGTTTACATAACTGCAATTCCTCTCTCCTTCATTTGTGAGGGAGAGCCTGTTGTAGTGTCCAAAATACTGCTCGACAATGTAGAGATCCAGGGGGAGTCCTCACTTACAAGAGTTCTGCCTATGATACAGGGGGAGTCATCTACACAGGGGTAGAGTCCTGCCTGCTCAGACGATCAGATCCATGTCATGATCATGCATCTTCATGGATATATTGCTAATAATGAGACACTCATTCCTGATCCTCTTCAATTCAGGGTGTCTTCTGGTGATTCTTCTACAGCACCTCCCCCTGCCAAAGTTACTTATAAGAATATGACTCCACTGATTATGCTCCAGATCTTCCTGCAACAGACCAAATTTCACCACCAGCTCAACCTCCTTGCCCACCACCTGCTCCAAGACATACAACTGATCCTCTCCTTCCAACACATGTCTTCAGAGGAAGACCTCCTTATCAAGCTAGAGGAAGAATACCCAAGTGGGAACAATATACAAGGAGGAAAGGAAACAATATAGAAAGGATAAATCATATTATAAGAAGCATAAAAAGGTTGAGATACTAGAGAATACAATGAAGACCTATACTGATCCAGGGATGGATGCAATATTAGAAGACATTAGTGAAAGGGAAAGGTATGAATTTGAAGCTGCTCAAAAGGAGCTTCAAGCCAAGAAAGACAGATTTATTGATATACTAAAAAAGGGAAGGAAGTAGTTGAAAAGGAGGAACTGGCCAAAGCAATTCCTATCAAACCCAGTTGGTTTGATCAGTCAAAATATACTGCAAAGAATCCTCGGGCTAAGATGCTAGAAGGAGTTGGACAACTCCACAGAGGAGGCATTGGGTTCCTCCCTAAGGAAGCAGTACAATTCTCTCAGAAAAGGGAAGAGTCACCTGAAAAGGAGAAGGAGATGAAGAAGATTATGTTCACAAAGGCATCAACCTCTAAACAATAAAAGACAACAGTTAGTGAAACCCAAGCATTGCCTGCTGAACTAGAGTTAAAGGAAGATCCAACATCAGCTGATCTGAATCTGGAACTCATAAATCTGATGACAGCCAAGGTGTTTGGAATGGGCTTTACACTCAATGATGTTCATCCCAATACAAAAGTAGACCTGGAAAAGCTTTTCAAATGACATGGAAGGAAACAGAGAAATCATAGAAAGCCTCTCAAGCAAACTTCAAATATGTGGAGAAAAAGTATAGAAGAGTGTATGAAGATCTATTCTTATTTCTCATAGACAAAAAGTGATACTCACTCTGGGAAATCTATGATAAATCTTCTGACTATCATTAATCTGGTGCTAATATTAGATCATCTAGCTTTGTCATTTTCCTATGTCTTTATTGCATTGTATGTTTTGTTGTTTATAAAAATTGTATAAAATCACTCAGAACAAAACGTAAAATTTGTTAAAATAAATAGGGGGAGATTGTTGGGAAAACCCCTTAATTTAACTTAACAAATTAATTAAAAGTGATTTTATCTACTAGGATTAAATTACCATTGTATAGTGAGGGTAATATGGTCATTAGATGTCTTAGGATGTCACACCTGTTGGAACATGGTTTTCCGCATCCCTTTGATTTGAGAATAAAAAAACCTACTTGTATTTGATCTTGTTTTCCATTGTATTTTAGCATGCAGGTTTGGACAGATATGATACCAGGTTGCTGCAACAATTGTCTGGCACTAACCACAAGCTAAAAGATGTTTAACGCCAGGCGTTAAGCTTAACGCTGGGCGTTAGCGCTAGACGAAATTGGCGTTCGATGAAATGCATACCACGGCGTTCGACGAAATTGTGTACGACGAAATGAGAAGCCCGTTCGACGAAATGCGTTCGATGAAAATTCCGTTCGACGAAATGGAGGTCGACGAAAGGAGAAGATGGTGTGCCGTCTGATTAAAGAAAAAATCTCAACGCCATGCGTTAGTCTTAACGCTGGGCGCTATCCGGTCGACGAATTTGGCAAGGAGAAAGCAGCCGTGATTGCAGGAGGAACTTTAGGAATGATTTGCCCAATGCCCCGCGTTAGCCTTAATGCCGGCGTTAGTATTGCCTAAAATAAAACATTTCCTAAAGTGCAGAATCTCTTTCCTATTCTGATGATCCGAGCCATCAATATGTTGCTATACATGGTCAACGCCCGGCATTAGCACTTAACGTCGGCGTTATCTCAAAGTCTATAAATTGGATAATTTCGACGTCTCTGACTACTGATTAACAAGAGCCCTTCTCCAGCACTTCAAAAACTCAGTCAAGGCTGTATTTTTCAGAACATCATCTCCCACACATATTCGAGCAAAGAATTCAAGGAGGACCGGATCAACGCTTACACAATGCGAAGAACACACGCTTCGACTTCAAGAATATTCAGCGTGCCTTCGCCATCTCCAGAATTCTTCTAGGGAGTTTTTACTTGAATTTAATATTTGTCTTTTATTTTTTTCTTTGTAATTGGTTCGTAAATTCGCCTCGTGTTGGCGACTGGGTCTGGGTAGGACTTAGTGAGAAATTCGCCTCGTGTTGGCGACTGGGTCTAGGGAGTAGATATAGGGGGTGCTCGAGGCCTTTCTGGTGATAGATTGGCTAGAGCGGCTTGAGGCCATATCTGGGGAGAGATCGGCTAAAGTCAACCGGTTCGTGGGGATACGAGTCGGAATAGAAAACAAAACGAGTTTTCATATTGGTCGAATAGATTTCTAGCGACATAGAAATCAAATTTTGTAATCAAGTTTATTAATGATAATCATGTCTTTTTCTATTTAATAAAATTGATTTTCTACTCTTTGTTTTATATTCACTCTTATTCAAATAAAATATCAAAAGTTTTCTATTAAAGCTTAAAGTTTTTAAAACCCTTATTCACCCCTCCCCCTCTAAGGGCGCCTCAAGATCCAACAAGTGGTCTCAGAGGCAGGTTATTCCAAATCGGTCTAACAACCGGGAATAATGGTGTCTCGTGATCTCGCTTTTTATGAGGGGCAAGGAATAAGTAGACCTCCACTTTTCACCGGAACTGACTACAACTATTGGAGAACACGAATGCGTTGTTTTCTAATTAATTTAGATCTATATGTCTGGGCGAGTATTGAAACTCCATATACGACTCCAACGTATATTGTTGGAGAAGTTACCATGGAAAAACCTAGAGATAGGTGGGATGATGGGGATAAAAATAAATGTAAAAATAATGCGAAAGCTATGAATGCCTTATTTTGTGCATTAGACAGGACTGAATTTATTAGAGTTTGTGCCTGTGAATCAGCTTATCACATTTGGAGTTTGCTTGAAATAACTCATGATGGTACCTCGCAGGTCAAAGACTCTAAGTTATTCCAACTGGAATCAGAGTTTGAAAGATTCAGGATGGATCCAAATGAGGACGTCGACTCAATGTACACTCGCTTCACCAAGATTGTCAACGCTTCATAGATTCTCAGAAAATACTTTCTCAAACGGTGACTTGGTGCGAAAGATCCTTCGGTCTCTTCCTCCAAAGTTCAATCCAAAGGTGATTGCAATCTCCGAAACGCATGATCTAAGGCGGCTCCAGATCGAGAGCCTCATTGGAAACCTCAAAACCCATGATGTCGAACTCAACATTCAAGATGAATACAATAAGGAGCCAAAGAGGAAAGCCTTGGCACTAAAGTCAAGAAAAGAGGATGACGATGAGGAAGATGATGAGGAGAGTCTCTCTGTGAAAAACTTCACAAAGTTCATGAAGAATCCCGAGAGAAGAAATACCTTCCGTAAGTACTTTCGAAAATGAGCATCTTCCAAAAAGGAGAAAAGGAAAAATCAAGCGACGAAGATGAAGAGCGACCTCCTCCTGAGTGCTTCCACTGCAGGAAGACCGGGCATATAAGAAGCCAATGTCCAAAATACCCGAAGGAACAAAAAGAAAAGCGGCATAAAGGAAAGGAGAAGAAGAAGGTCTTGAAGGCGGCAACATGGGATGATTCTTCATCCGGATGCTCAAGCGAGTCAAGTTCAAGTGAGGATGGTGAGGCAAACTTGTGCCTCATGGGGAAGCACCAAGAATCTACTGATGACTAGTGCAGTGTCCAATGCAACACTGAGGTAATTCCCTCTACTTATGATGATCTTTATGTTGAATATTTAAAAATGTGCAAATAGTTTGGAAGAAACTTAAAAGATCTTGATCTTCTAAAAACTGAAAATAAAATCCTTTTAAAACAAAATCAAAAATTAAATATAGAACTAAATACATTGGATAAAGAATTGGTGTCTTACCAAAAGAATGACAACCATTTGGCAAAGGCAAAGGGACTTGAATGCGATCTTTCTAAGGCTCTCTCGAATATCGAATCACTCATAAAAGAAAAGGGAGACTTAGAAAGAAGGTTGAAAATATCTCTTTCTCAAATTGAAAATGAAAAGAAAAATTTCGCAAAGAGATGTGGAAATTTAGTAAGCAAAAACTTTGCCTTAAAAGCACAAATAAATGATCTTAATATGGAAATGAAAAATTTTAGGGTTGGCAAAAAATCACTGGACATGATTTTGGGCAGCCAGTGCCATGGATCTGCAAAGTTTGGGCTGGGTTATGTTTCGGAAGCCTACCGCCCAGCGTTGACTACTAACGCTGGCGTTAGCTCTTCTTCCAGAAATCAAAACTCTTTTCTTAAAAATAATACCTTCACTCCCTCTAACTCTACATCCAAGGGTCAACAACATTCTCTGAAAAAGGTCTCAACCCCTTTTGTTGCTTGTGCCAATTGTATATTTTTTGGCCACACCATGGATTCTTGCAGGAAGAAGGGAAAGCATACTGTAAAGAAAATATGGGTACATAAGGTCTCCACTTATGTTATGGTAGGAACCTCATGGGTATCCGGATCTTCACTATATTTTCCTCTTAGGTATGTTGGTAGGCTAAGGACAAAGAAGACATTTGGTACTTGGACTCAGGTTGCTCCAAGCACATGACGGGCGATAAAGCAAAGTTCCTTAGCCTCACTAAGAAGAAAGGAGGAACCGTGAAATTTGGTGACAATGGAAAAGGAAGAATAATGGGCACCGGTTCAGTGGGTAACGACTCTTTCTCTCTTACTAATGTCTTGTTTGTAGAAGGCTTAAAACATAACTTAGTCTCTATTAGTCAATTATGTGATAAAGGTCTTAATGTGTTATTTCAGTCTTCTACTAATCTGTGCAAAATCATTGATCCTAAGTCTAATAATATAGTACTCACTGCACCAAGAATTCAAAACGTTTATTTAATTGTGTTTCATGATCTATCACGTGCATCTCTTAAATGTCTTATATCTAAAAATGAAGAACTTGAATTATGGCATAGGCGTCTTGGTCACTCTAGCACCAAGTTGATTTTAAAATTATCGAAAAATAAAATTATTAGAGGTTTGCCAATCCTAAATGGAAACCTCTCTTCCTTATGTTCACCATGCCAAAAAGGAAAATTTTCAAAAACATCATTTAAAAGTAAAATTGAAGTATCCACCTCAAGACCATTGCAACTAATTCACATGGACCTTTTTGGGCCAATTAGCACTTGTAGCCTTGGTGGTAAAAAGTATACTTTTGTATTAATTGACGATTTTTTAAGATTCACGTGGACTTTATTTCTTACCTCCAAATCCGATGCATTTTCTGAATTTTCAAAACTTTGCATTCGCATTCAAAATGAATTAAACTTAAAAATTAAATGCATAAGGTCGGATCATGGAGGGGAATATGAAAATGATAGTTTCACCACTTTCTGCAATAATCTAGGCATTAAACACGAATTTTCAGCTCCACGCACCCCCCCCCCCCCAACAAAATGGTGTGGTGGAGAGGAAAAATAGAACCCTTCAGGAACTCGCACGCACTAAGTTATCCCAGTATGGGTTACCTAGATCTTTTTGGGCTGAAGCGGTAAATACATCGTGCTATGTTATAAATCGTATCATGCTTCGCCCTATTTTGAAATTAACTCCATATGAATTATATTACCAAAAGAAACCTAATGTATCTTACTTTCATGTTTTTGGATGTAAATGTTTTATCTTAAATACTAAAGATGCATTAGCTAAATTTGATGAAAAATGCGATGAAGGAATCTTTCTTGGCTACTCTTCTACTAGCAAGGCATATAGGATATATAATAAAAAATCTAAAAAGGTTGAAGAATCTATTCATGTGAAGTTTGATGAACTTGTGCCTTGTGTAGATGCTAACAGTGCAGGAAAGGAAGATGAACCCCTCTCACCTTTGGTGCTTGATGATGATGAACCGCTTGGAGAGGACAAAGTTGGAGATTCGGTGTAAGAAGAAGCTGTGCCTCCAAGCATGCTTAGATTCACAAGAGATCATCCAAGGGAGCTAGTCATTGGAGAACCATTAAGAGGGGTAACGACATGTTTTTCCCTTAATGAATCTTTTTCTAATAAATGCTTCATTTCTGAAATTGAACCCAAAATGTTTCTACCGCTTTAAATGATGAGTTTTGGTTTATTGCTATGAATGAAGAATTAAATCAATTTGAACGAAATAGGGTTTGGAAGCTTGTTGAAAGACCATCTAATCACCCAGTCATAGGTGTAAAATGGATATTTAAAAATAAAGTAGATGGAGATTCTAGAATCACTAGGAACAAAGCTAGATTAGTAGCACAAGGTTATTCTCAAATCGATGGGGTAGAGTTTGATGAAACATTTGCACTCGTAGCTCGCCTTGAATAAATTAGAATTTTTCTGGCATTTGCAAGTTATAAAAGATTTAAATTATTTCAAATGGATGTAAAAAGTGTTTTCTTAAACGGGATAATTAAAGAAGAAGTCTATGTAGAACAACCCCCCGGTTTTATTGATAAAAAATTTCTAAATCACGTTTATAGATTAGAAAAGGCGCTTTATGGTCTAAAACAAGTGCCCCGTGCATGGTATGAATGACTAACACCTTTTTTATTAAAACACAGTTATAAAATGGGTAGTGCCGACAACACACTCTTCATTAAGCATATTGATAATAAAATAATTATTTTACAAATATATGTTGATGATATTATTTTTGGAGCCACTAATGAAGAGTTGTGTAATGAAGTAGTACTAGTAATGCAAAATGAATTTGAGATGAGTCTAGTTGGTGAATTAACTTATTTTCTAGGTTTTCAAATAACTCAAATAAATGATGGAATCTTCATATGTCAATCTAAATACATACATGATATGCTAAAACGATTTGGATTTGAAAACTTAAAACAAGCTAGTACTCCAATGAACGCGTCACTAAAGTTAGGAAAAGATGAAATCGGAATTTCCATTGATCAAACTTTGTATAGAGGAACGATTGGATCCCTATTGTACCTTAGTGCATCTAGACCCGACATTATGTTTGATGTATGCCTATGCGCTAGATTCCAAGCAAACCCAAAAGAATCTCATTTAAAAGAGGTAAAATGAATTTTTTGATATCTAATTGGCACATCTAAATTAGGTCTTTGGTATCCACATAATGACTCTTTTGTATTACATGGATATTCTGATTTTGATTATGCGGGTTGTTCTTTAGATAGGAAAAGTACTAGTGGTGCATGTCATTTCTTAGGTCCTTCTTTAGTTGCATGGTCAAGTAGGAAACAAAATTTCGTTGCACTCTCCACAACAGAGGTGGAATATATTGCACTAGGAAGTTGTTGTGCCCAAGCATTATGGATGACTCAAACATTAGAAGACTTTAGAGTTCATCTACCTAATATTGAACTAAAGTGTGACAACAAGAGTGCCATTGATTTAACCAACAACCCCGTTCATCACTCAAGATCCAAACACATAGACGTTAGACATCATTTCATTAGGGATCATATAAAAAAGGAACATGTTCATGTAAACTTTATTGGAACTGATTCACAACTTGCGGACATATTTACCAAACCTTTACCGGATTCCTGCTTTGCCCTACTTAGACTAGAATTAGGAGTCTAAGATATAACAAATTGATAATCACAACATGCTATGTCTCCTTCGAAATATATAAAAAAAATATTTATATATTTTTTATATAAAATTTAAAAATATTTTAAAACCACCAAAATATGCTTAATTTAGCCTTCAAAACATATCAACCTTCTTTGAAATTTCTACCCTAAGAAGGTCTGTGTACATACTATCTATGCCAAAGAAAAAAATTTCAAAAACCTCAAAAATCGATTACTGTTTCGGCGTTAACTACTTAACGCCAGGCGTTAGCCTTTTTTTCTCCAGATGAAAATTCTGCGTTCACTAGTCTCTTTCTGGTATTTTTTCCAATATTTTTCTAAGTTTATTATGTCTGATTTCAAATTATGTTGTTATTAAATTTGTTGTTTTTTCTCCAAAATACAAAAAAATTCAAATAATTGAAAATGATCAAAAATATTTTATTTTATTTGTTTTTGCTTTAACTCCTTACAAAATTATGGTTTGACTATAAGTCTTCACAAGAGCAAACATCTTAGTTATTTTTGTTTCAAAAGGTCAAAATTGTTTTTGGCATACACTTAAAGATTGCCTTCAATGTCTAATTTTAATTTCAAATTTCATAAACATTGTTTATCTTCATGCCTTGACCTTAATCTGATTATGTGCAATGAAATAGTCTATAGATAATTGTGTATGATTGCCTAGCATGCCTCTAAGTATGAGTAATGCTTTATGTTAATCAATGAATTATACACTCACTATTTTGGTAATCTATATGTGCTCATACTCTCAGTCTTGCATGATTGTGTAGTCTAATAGTTTTAACATATTAAGTTGTATGTCTAAATTACGTACACCATCTTTTAAAAATAAATTTCATGCACAATATAGAAGTGTTGTTTCAATAATATAGATGTGTGCAACAACAAGTGAATTCGGAGACCTTTGGCCCAAAAAAAAATCTGAAATAAAAAGCCAAAGATAACTCCACCAAGCACTACTCACCCTCCTGATAAGTCTTAATGAGCATTGTGAGGTTGAGCACCTTGGAAAGAATTGTAAAGTGTCTTGTGCAACCACATTCATCTTTTATCACTTCTATTTGTACACCGGATCACTAAAAATAAAAAATCAATAAAATTGCTTATGTGATCCCCCAAGCAATACTTCGCTCCCTGATAAGTCTTAACGAGCATTGTGTGGGTGAAGCACCTTGGTTGTTGTGCTCATTATTTGTGACTTGAAACTTTATTCTAGATTTGATATGTGAAAGTAATTATAAGATTGCATCCTTAATATTGTTGTCACTATTTCATTATATATGTCATGTGTTTTGATTATTTCACTTGTTTACTTTTATCAAAATACCTTATGCACACATCATTGATTTTCATAAAGATTCTACTCATGAGAATTGGATCCTAATGCAAACATTACATAATTCTCTAAAAACTTAAGTAAAAGCACTAGATTGCAAAGCATACAATGTGTTTCCTTACTTGAAATACGAATTGGTTACATTGTAGTTACTATCTTTTTGAATATGTTAATTCATGCTTGCCTATTTGTTATGAAAATTTTCAAAGTTAAAATGCTCAAACGTGAAAAGTCTAGACATATTGTTGGAATGGTCAAACTATAACAAAAATACTACTCTTATTTGTTTTGTTTTTGTTTTCTGCATTTCTCTATCTATTCATGTATCCTTATATCATGCGTTCTCATGCTTATTTCTACATTTTGTTTTCACTTCTGCTTTTTCAAACAAACTTGCATTTATCTTAACAAGTAGAATCACTCTTAAAATAAATTTAAAATGCAAGTCATTACATTCCTTTGGTATAATCTTTGAATGATGTTCTTTCACGCTTATCATATATTGTTTCCGCTGTGCTACTCTCTCCCTTAGCTCGATCATGACTTATTTTATGTTTAAACAAAACTCTAATTCCTCTCTTAGTTATGTCCCAACTTTTGTCATCTTTATTCTAGTTTTGTTTCACTCCACCCTCTTTTGCTAATAACAAAGGGGGAGAATAAAATGCTAAATCATATTGATTATCGGAGTAGGATTCACTAGATTAAGGGGGAGCATGTATCTAGTTTATGGGAGTATACACTAAGGGGGAGCATCTTTGTAGGGGGAGCACAATGTTCAATGAACTATAATTCCTATCATTATCTTATAATTGCTAAGTGTCATATATCTTTATAAAAACACAAATTCTTTATCTATGAATCTGATTTATCTCTAATTGGATTTGTTATTATCAAAAGGGGGAGATTGTTGGAACATGGTTTTCCGCAACCCTTTGATTTGAGAATAACAAATCCTACTTGTATTTGATCTTGTTTGCCATTGTGTTTTTAGCATGCAGGTTTGGACAGATATGACACCAGGTTGCTGCAACAATGGTCTGACACTAGCTGAAGGATAGAAAGCTGTTTAACGCCAGGTGTTAAGCTTAACGCTGGGCGTTAGCGCAAGCCGAAATCGGCGTTCGACGAAATGCATACCACGGCGTTCGACGAAATTGTGTACGACGAAATGAGAAGCCCGTTCGACGAAATGCGCTCGATGAAAATTTCGTTCGATGAAATGGAGGTCGACGAAAGGAGAAGATGGCGTGCCGTCTGATTAAAGAAAAAATCTCAACGCCAGGCGTTAGTCTTGACGTCGGGCGCTATCCGGTCAACAAATTTGGCAAGGAGAAAGCAGCCGTGATTGCAGGAGGAACTTTAGGAATGATTTTCCCAACGCCCCGCGTTAGCCTTAACGCCGGCGTTAGTATTGCCTAAAATAAAACATTTCCTAAAGTGCAGAATCTCCTTCCTCTTCTGAAGATCTGAGCCATCAATATGTTGCTATACATGGTCAACGCCCGGCGTTAGCACTTAACATTGGCGTTATCTCAAAGTCTATAAATTGGATGATTTTGATGTCTCTGACTACTGATTAACAAGAGCCCTTCTCCAGCACTTCAGAAACTCAGTCAAGGCCGTATTTTTCAGACCATCATCTCCCACACATATTCGAGCAAAGAATTCAAGGAGGACCGGATCAATGCTTACACATCGCGAAGAACGCACGCTTCAACTTCAAGAATATTCAGCGTGCCTTCGCCATCTCCAGAATTCTTCTAGGGAGTTTTACTTGAATTTAATATTTGTATTTTATTTTTTTCTTTGTAATCGGTTCGTGAATTCGCCTCGTGTTGGCGACTGGGTCTGGGTAGGACTTAGGGAGAAATTCGCCTCATGTTGGCGACTGGGTCTAGGGAGTAGATCTAGGGGGTGCTCGAGGCCTTTCTGGTGATAGATTGGCTAGAGCGGCTTGAGGCCGTATCTGGGGAGAGATCGGCTAAAGCCAACCGGTTCGTGGGGATAAGAGTCGGTATAGAAAACAAAAAGAGTTTTCATATTAGTCGCCTCGATTTCTAGCGACATAGAAATCAAATTTTGTAATCAAGTTTATTAATGATAATAATGTCTTTTTCTATTTAATAAAATTGATTTTCTACTCTTTGTTTTATATTCACTCTCATTCAAATAAAATATCAAAAGTTTTCTATTAAAGCATAAAGTTTTTAAAACCCTTATTCACCCCCCCCCCCCTCTAAGGGCGCCTCAAGATCTAACAACACCCAACATATGCTATAAGGACCAGATCATGGGGAGCAAAATTGGGCTAAGTTAACATTTACATCGAATAGAATTCAACGTAACATCGAGTCCATATCGACGCTGCTCTGACAAGAAATCCAAGTGGCTCAACCCTTCTGTCGAAGTAACTTAGGTCGACGCTACGTCGAATAGATATCGACGTAGAGGTTAGGGACATGTTGAAGCAATTGGAGAAGTCGACGCAGCTTCTACTTCAACTCGATGCAGAAGAGGATATCTGACGAAGCCAACTAAAGTCGACGGAACGTCGAATTCATCTCGAAGTAGAAGATGGAGTTTAGTGCAAGGCAGATCAACTCGACAGGCACATCAAGAAGATATCGACGCAACATCGACTAGCAGAGTTCAGTCAGAGCACAGATGAAATCGAAGCAGCTCCTAGAAAAACTCGAAGCTACGTCGATAAGAGAAGAAATGAATTCGATGCTACGTCAAATACAGTCTGTGAAAGTTCAATCTTTACAGTTATCATTCTGAGGCTTCTATCATGGCCCACATCTCTCAGACCGTTCTCCAACTGTCTAATAATTGCCCGAAGAAGAAGGAAATGTTAAAGAAGGAGAAAAAGGCTTTCTTGGAAGTATACACCTTCTAGTAAAGATCCGGATACCCAAGTAGAACCTCCCATAGAATAAGTGGAAGCCTTAGGTACCCAGATTTGCTTTAAAGTATTTTGTTTTATTTTCCTGCAAGAACTAGTTTTGTGACCCAACCTATAACAGTTTGCACACGAAATAAAGGGGGTTGAGACCCTTTTCTGGAAAATTTTCTTGCTGGAATAAATTTGATTTACAGAAGGAAAGCATTTTGAAACAGAAATTTCAGGTTTCTGGTATGAGGTGCTAGCGCCGGCATTAGTGGCTAGCACCGGGCGGTATCCCTCACCTCGATATCCGAGCCCAAACTTTCCAGAACCATGGCACTGGTTCCCTAAAATCATGTCCAGTGATTTTTGGCCTATTCCAAATTTTTTATGAGAGAGGGCTTTAGAAAGTGACTCTTCTATATCTTTTGCCAATTTAGTGGAGTGATCACATTCTTGGCAAGAAACCTTTCTCTTTTCTAAACCAATTACCTTTTTGGAAAGCTTTTGATTTTCTTTAATAAGAGATTCATTTTCACGATTAAATAAAATACTATCTTTCATATTTTTATCAAAAGCTTTGCAAGTTTCAAGAAATTCATTAAACAATTCATCATAAGTGGGAGGAGTTACCTAAGTGTCACTAGGAACACTGGTGTCGTCGTCGTCGTTTCCACGTCCCATGAGGCACATGTTTGCTTCCTCATCTTCACTTGATGAAGACCCGCTTGATTCTTCGGAGGAGGAGGAAGATGAGTCATCTCATGTCTTTGCATTTAGCACCTTCCTCTTTTCTTTTCCTTTGTACTGTTTCTCCTTTTTCTCCTTCAAGAATTTTGGGCATTGGCTCCTTATGTGCCCTGTCTTCCTACAATGATAGCATTCCGGTGGAGGTGTCTCTTCTTCATTGTCGCTCTCTTTTTCCTTCTTTGAAGATGACCCTTTCCATCTTTCACCTTCTTGGACAAATTTCCGGAAAGTGTTTCGCCTTTCCGGATTTCGCATGAACTTTCGGAAGATCTTCACCAAAAGACTTTCTTCATCTTCATCCTCATCCTCTTGGCACTCTTTCTTTGATTTTAGTGCCAACGCCTTCTTCTTTGGCTCCTTGTTGTATTCATCATGTTGGATTTTGAGTTCTACCTCATGGGTTTTGAGATTCCCAATGAGGCTCTCAACTTGGAGCGTCCTTAAGTTGTGCGACTCCGAAATAGCCGTCACCTTCGGGTTGAATTTTGGAGGAAGAGAACGAAGGATCTTACGGACCAAGTCGCCATTTGAGAAAGTCTTTCCAAGAGATTTTGAGGCATTGACGATCTTGGTGAAGCGCGTGTACATACCATCAACATCTTCGCTTTCATCCATTCGGAATTTTTCATATTCCGACTCCAGTTGAAAAAGCTTGGAATCTTTAACCTGCGATGTACCTTCATGAGTAACTTCCAAATGATTCCAAATTTCATAAGCAGTAGTACATGCAGAAATTCTATTAAATTCATTTCTATCTAACGCACAAAATAGAGCATTCATGGCTTTTGCGTTATTTTTACATTTGATTTTATCCCGATCATCCCATTTATCTTTGGGTTTTTCTAACATAACCTCTACAACTACAAATGTAGGAGGAGTGTATTATTCTTCTACCATGTTCCAAACCTCAATATCTAGGTCAATAAAAAACAACGCATCCTATTTTTCCAATAATTATAATCTGACCCAGTAAATAGTGGAGGTCTACTAATTCCCTGACCCTCGGAAAAAGCGAGATCATAAGACGCCATTATTCCTGGTTTTTAAACCGTTTGGAATAATCTGCGCTCTGATACCACTTGTTAGATCTTACGGCGCCCTTAGAGGGGGGGTGAATAAGGGAATAAAATTCTTTTTATAATTTTTAAGATAATTACTAAGTTGTTTTTGATTAATAGGAAATAAGATGACAATTTAGTAATAACAATTTTGCAATAATGAAATTTTATGTCAATTGAGAGAAATCAAATAAACACAAATATAATCATGATTGCATTATATAAAAAAAGGATGTTTACAAAATTTGATTTCAATATCGCTAGAAATCAGAGGCGTACAAAAGTGAATTTCTTTTCCTTTTCTATACCGACTTGTATCCCGACAAACCGGTTGGCTTTAGCCTATCCTTCCCCGGATAAAGCCTCAAGCCGCTCTAGCCAACCCAAACTCGGATATGGCCTCGAGCACCCCCTAGATCTAATCCCCTAGACCTAGTCGCCAACTCACGCGGTGAATTCCCCCTAAGCCGTGCAAGGACCTAGTCGCCAAAAATAAGGCGATTTCACTACAAGATACAAATAAAGAAGTTAAGTAAATAACAAGCAAACTCCCTCTTGAGATTTCTGGAGATGAGGATGAAGGATCGCTGAAGCACGAGCGAGGTCGAAGCGATCGTTCTTCGGATGCAGCGTGATGGCTTCCTTCTCCAGATTTTCTTCTTTGGCTGTGAGTGGGAGATGATGTTTCGGCAGAGTAACAACACGAAAGTTTGGGCACAAGTAATGCCTCTGGAAGTTCTAACACAAAACGAGAGAGAACACATCGTTTTATAAATCTTGGAGCTAGCGCCTGCGGTAGCTGATAGCGTCTGCGGTAGCGGTCGCGTTGAGCGGTTGTGGAACCGTCGGCTGCGTGGCGCTGTGCACGAACTCGAGATAGCGCCTGCGGTATCGCTAGCGCTGGCGGTAGCGTTAAGAAACCGCTGAGACGGAACCGCTGAGACAAAACCGCTGAGATGATCTTAAGCTAGCGCTAGCGCCTGCGTTAACATCTAGCGCTGGCGGTAGTGCTCCATTCAGAAAGTTTGATTCCATGCCGCCTTCTACCTGTGGAGTATTGCACCTATAGTTCCTGCACACTATAAACACAATACAAGCAATATCAAATACAATATGGGTTGTTTTTCTCAAACAAAGGGATGTTACACACATGTCCAACAATCTCCCCCTTTTGATAATAACAAATCTTCTAAGTAAGAAATCAACAATAGTGTTTATAGATAAGATAAGCAAGATAAAAGTGCAACAATAGTAAATGATATGCATGATAATGTGCATACTCCCCCTATCTTAATGCTCCCCCTACATAAATGCAATTATGTGTTACTCCCCCTAAATGATAGATTACATTCTCCCCTTAATCTTCTATATTTCTCCTTTATAGATTTCTTCAATTAATCTCCCCCTTTTGGTATTATCAAAAGAAGGTGGGGTGAGGGTAGTAAGGAGGCATTTCTTATGTTTAAGCATATCACATATAAGAGAATTCAAAAATAAAGATAAGAGTTGTAAGCAAGCGGAAGATTATAATAAACATCTTTTTGTAAGCATGAAAAGCATAAGTAAAAATATGAGTTTTAGTTCAAAATTGAAAGATGTTTTAACCTTTTGAAATCTCAAAGTTTTTTATAAAGATACCAAGCATGAAATGAACATATCAAAGAGAGATTATACTACAATGTTACTTAATTGTAAATTCAAGACATACCAAAACATTGTAGAGATCATGCTAGGTTATCTAGTGCATTTCTTATATAAAGAGTAGTATAAATAAAGCATTAGAATCCAATACTCATGAGAAGAAGTGTTATGAAAGATAATGATGTGCACATAAGTGTATTTTGGGCAATGTTAACAATGGATTTAAATCATCAAAATACAAGACATATGTAAAGTAAAGTGCACAATAAAACACAAGTAAATTACTTTCACACACTTTTAATGCACATAATTTTTAACAAAGTGGTGTAATAATCAAAGTTTGCAAAAGACACTTTACTATTCTTTCCAAGGTGCTCAACCTCACAATGCTTATGAAGACTTATCAGGAGGTTCAAGTAGTGCTTGGTGGAGTTATATTTGTCTACATATATAATGTTTTTGTTCATATTTGTGAGACAACATTCTCCGAATACATTTGTTTTGCAAACCAAAATTTTTAACTTAACCACTTTTCTAAATTTCATAAGTGCAATTCAAATGCAGTGTAGGCAATAAACTTATGCAAGTTTTAATTCATTGTACAAATACAATACACAAGCAAGCATTTTTTGATTTAGACACACATGTTGATTACCAAAATAAGTGAGTGAAATATATCATTATCAATCATAAAACATTACTCATACTTAGAGGCATGCTAAGCTTGGTTCTACACATTTTTCAATACAATTGATGCACTTTAAATAGATATATCAAAGCATGATAAGCAAAACAATGTTCATAGTAATTTGAAGGAATAAGTTTTAACATTTTAAATAACTCTAAATAATATAATTCATGCATGCTTGATATTAGCAATAAAGATCATACAAATTTTTTTTGTTTTATCATTTTTAAATCAAATAAAAACAAAAAATCACAAAAACATATTTTTGTAATTTTTGAATTTTGAATTGTTGTAGTAGATTTTTCATAATATGAATAAAACACAAATAACAAAAAAACATATTTTGTATTTTTTGAATTTTGAACTTTTGTAGTTGATTTTTCATAATATGAATAAAATACAAATAACAAAAAAATATATTTTTGTAATTTTGAATTTTTGTAGTTGATTTTTCATAATATGAAGAAAACAAAAATAACAAATGTCGGAAATACAAAAACAAAGTAGTACATATAGACTGAAATATTTTTAGTGATTTTTAGAAATTTTGAAAAACAGAAAATTTCAACACCCACGCTAGCGCCGACGCTAGTGATAGCACGGCAAACAGTACACGATTTTAGGAATTTTAAATTTTTGATTTTTGATATTGATTAGGGGTCTTAAGTGTAGTCTTATGTAGAAATTGTATAATATTCAGAGATGTTTTGATTGCTCAAATTGCATAAAACATTAGCATTTTACATGTTATTCATCCTAAGATGTCTAAGACTCCTAATTCCAATCTTAACATTTGAAACCTTGCATCGGGAAGAGGTTTAGTAAATATATCAGCAAGTTGAGAGTCCGTGCCAATGAAACTAATCCTTACATTTTCCTTTTTAAAGTGATCCCTTATGAAATGATGGCGCACATCTATATGTTTGGATCTAGAGTGGTGTACCGGATTATTTGTGAGATCAATGGCACTTTTGTTGTCACATTTTAGTTCAATATTTTTTAGATGAAAACCAAAGTCCTCTAAAGTTTGGCTCATCCATAGTGCTTGTGCACAACAACTCCCTAATGCAATGTATTCGGCCTCCATGGTGGAGAGTGCAACCGAATTGTGTTTCCTACTAGACCATGCAACTAATGAAGGTCCTAGAAAATGACAAGTACCACTAGTGCTTTTTCTATCAAGTGAACAACCGGCATAATCCGAATCGGAATAGCCATGCAATGTAAATGAATCATTATGTGGGTACCATAATCCTAATCTAGATGACCCAATGAGATATCTAAAAATTCGTATTACCGCTTTTAAATGAGATTCTTTTGGATTGGCTTGAAATCGAGCACATAAGCATACGACAAACATAATATCGGGTCTAGTTGCACTTAGATAAAGTAGAGATCCTATCATACTTCTATATAAAGTTTGATCTATAGTAGTTCCTGATTCATCTTTTCCTAATTTTAGTGATGCACTCATTGGTGTAGAAGCATGTTTAAGGTTTTCAAATCCAAAACATTTAAGCATATCATGGACATATTTAGTTTGTCATACAAAGATACCATCAATTCTTTGTGATATTTGAAAACCAAGGAAATAAGAAAGTTCTCCTACAATACTCATTTCAAATTCATTTTTATCACTAAAATAACTTCTTTACACATCTCTTCATTAGTAGATCCAAAAATAATATCATCAACATATATTTGTAAAATAATTATATCATCATTGTTGTGCTTAATGTAGAGAGTATTATCCGCACTTCCCATAATATAATCGTGCTTTAATAAAAATAATGTAAGTCTTTCATTCCATGCACGGGGCGCTTGTTTTAAACCATAAAGCGCTTTTTCTAGTTTATAAACATGATTTGGAATTTTTTCATTGATAAAACCGGGGGGTTGTTCAACATAAACTTCTTCTTTTACAAACCCATTTAGAAACGCACTTTTCACATCCATTTGAAATAGTTTTATTCTTTTAAAGCTTGCAAATGCTAGAAAAATTCTTATAGACTCCAATCTAGCTACGGGTGCAAAAGATTCATCAAAATCTATCCCCTCGATTTGTGAATATCCTTGTGCTACTAAGCGTGCTTTATTTCTAGATATTCTAGACTCACCATCTAATTTATTTTTGAAAATCCATTTTACGCCTACAACCGGGTGATTAGATGGTCTTTCTACTAATTTCCAAACTTTATGTCGCTCAAATTGTTCTAACTCTTCATTCATAGCCAAAAACCAAAATTCATCGTTTAAAGCGGTAGAAACGGTTTTTGGTTCTATTTCGGAAACAAAACAAATATTTGAAAAAGATTCATGAAGAGAAGAGCGAGTTCTTACCCCGATGGATGGTTCACCAATTATAAGTTCCCGTGGATGATCCTTTGTGAATTTTAAGACGCTTGGAGGTATATATTCATCTTTCTTGGCCTCCTCTTCTTCTTCTTCTTTGGAAGGTTCTTCATCACCATGCTCCAAAGGAGGTAATAGATAATCCTCTTTGCCTGCGGAAAGTCTTTCTATACAAGGAACAAGCTCATCAAATTTCACATTAATTGACTCTTCAACTTTTCTAGTTCTTTTATTAAAAACTCTATAAGCTTTACTAGTTAAAGAGTATCCAAGAAATGTTCCTTCATCACATTTTTCATCAAACTTTCCCAAGCTATCTTTTGTATTTACAATAAAGCATTTACAACCGAAAACTTTGAACTAAGATACATTAGGCTTCTTTTGAAAATAAAGTTCATATGGTGTGAGATTTAAAGATGGGTGAAGCATGATTCTATTTATAACATAACATGATGTGTTTACAGCTTCGGCCCAAAAGGACTTAGGTAATTTATATTCACATAACATAGTGCGTGCTAGCTCTTGAAGTGTCCTATTCTTTCTTTCTACAACACCATTTTGTTGTGGTGTGCGTGGTGCGGAGAACTCATGTTTTATGCCTAACAAATCACAATAAGATGTAAATTTTTCATTTTCAAATTCTCCTCCATGATCTGAGCGAATGCATTTAATTGTTAGATCACTTTCATTTTAAATATGAGTATATAATTTTGAAAATTCACAAAACGCTTCAGATTTGGATGAGAGAAATATTGTCCAACAATATCTAGAAAAATCATCTATTAAAACATATGTATATAATCTACCACCAAAACTTGCGGTGCTAACGGGACCAAAAAGATCCATATGAATTAATTGCAAAGGTCTTGTAGTAGAAATAACATTTTTACTTTTGAAAGAGGATCTAGTAATTTTACCTTTTTGACATGGTGAACAAAGTGAAGGTAAATTTCCATTTAATCTAGGCAATCCTCTAATTAAATCTCTTTTGGCAAGTTTTACAATAAGCTTTTTGCTAGCATGTTCTAGCCTTCTATGCCAAAGTTCAAGTTCATCATTTTTTGTAATAAAACATTTTAAAGATGATTTTAAAAGATCATGAAATGAAACTATATAAACATTGTGTATTCTTGGTGTAGTTAGTAAAATATTGTTTGTAATAGGATTAGATATTTTGCATAGATTAGTAGAAGATTTAAAGAAAACATCTAATCCTTTATCACATAATTGGCTAATTGAAATAAGATTATGTTTTAGCCCTTTTACATAAAGAACATTTGATATAGTGAAGGATTCGTTACCAACTGTACCAATTCCCATGATCCTTCCTTTTTCGTTGTCACCAAACGTCACGATCCCTCCCTTCTTCTTTTCTAGGCTAAGGAACTTAGCTTTATTGCTCGTCATGTGCTTGGAGCATCCTGAATCCAAGTATCACACGTCTTCATTGTCCTTAGCCTGCCTGCACATCTAGAAAGAAGATGAGAGTAAAGATCCGGATACCCAAGTAGAACCTCCCATAGAATAAGTGGAAGCCTTAGGTACCCAGATTTGCTTTAAAGTATTTTTTTTTATTTTCCTGCAAGAACTAGTTTTGTGACCCAACCTATAACAGTTTGCACACGAAATAAAGGGGGTTGAGACCCTTTTCTGGAAAATTTTCTTGCTGGAATAAATTTGATTTACAGAAGGAAAGCATTTTGAAAAAGAAATTTCAGGTTTCTGGTATGAGGTGCTAGCGCCGGCATTAGTGGCTAGCACCGGGCGGTATCCCTCACCTCGATATCCGAGCCCAAACTTTCCAGAACCATGGCACTGGTTCCCTAAAATCATGTCCAGTGATTTTTGGCCTATTCCAAATTTTTTATGAGAGAGGGCTTTAGAAAGTGACTCTTCTATATCTTTTGCCAATTTAGTGGAGTGATCACATTCTTGGCAAGAAACCTTTCTCTTTTCTAAACCAATTACCTTTTTGGAAAGCTTTTGATTTTCTTTAATAAGAGATTCATTTTCACGATTAAATAAAATACTATCTTTCATATTTTTATCAAAAGCTTTGCAAGTTTCAAGAAATTCATTAAACAATTCATCATAAGTGGGAGGAGTTACCTAAGTGTCACTAGGAACACTGGTGTCGTCGTCGTCGTTTCCACGTCCCATGAGGCACATGTTTGCTTCCTCATCTTCACTTGATGAAGACCCGCTTGATTCTTCGGAGGAGGAGGAAGATGAGTCATCTCATGTCTTTGCATTTAGCACCTTCCTCTTTTCTTTTCCTTTGTACTGTTTCTCCTTTTTCTCCTTCAAGAATTTTGGGCATTGGCTCCTTATGTGCCCTGTCTTCCTACAATGATAGCATTCCGGTGGAGGTGTCTCTTCTTCATTGTCGCTCTCTTTTTCCTTCTTTGAAGATGACCCTTTCCATCTTTCACCTTCTTGGACAAATTTCCGGAAAGTGTTTCGCCTTTCCGGATTTCGCATGAACTTTCGGAAGATCTTCACCAAAAGACTTTCTTCATCTTCATCCTCATCCTCTTGGCACTCTTTCTTTGATTTTAGTGCCAACGCCTTCTTCTTTGGCTCCTTGTTGTATTCATCATGTTGGATTTTGAGTTCTACCTCATGGGTTTTGAGATTCCCAATGAGGCTCTCAACTTGGAGCGTCCTTAAGTTGTGCGACTCCGAAATAGCCGTCACCTTCGGGTTGAATTTTGGAGGAAGAGAACGAAGGATCTTACGGACCAAGTCGCCATTTGAGAAAGTCTTTCCAAGAGATTTTGAGGCATTGACGATCTTGGTGAAGCGCGTGTACATACCATCAACATCTTCGCTTTCATCCATTCGGAATTTTTCATATTCCGACTCCAGTTGAAAAAGCTTGGAATCTTTAACCTGCGATGTACCTTCATGAGTAACTTCCAAATGATTCCAAATTTCATAAGCAGTAGTACATGCAGAAATTCTATTAAATTCATTTCTATCTAACGCACAAAATAGAGCATTCATGGCTTTTGCGTTATTTTTACATTTGATTTTATCCCGATCATCCCATTTATCTTTGGGTTTTTCTAACATAACCTCTACAACTACAAATGTAGGAGGAGTGTATTATTCTTCTACCATGTTCCAAACCTCAATATCTAGGTCAATAAAAAACAACGCATCCTATTTTTCCAATAATTATAATCTGACCCGGTAAATAGTGGAGGTCTACTAATTCCCTGACCCTCAGAAAAAGCGAGATCATAAGACGCCATTATTCCTGGTTTTTAAACCGTTTGGAATAATCTGCGCTCTGATACCACTTGTTAGATTTTACGGCGCCCTTAGAGGGGGGGTGAATAAGGGAATAAAATTCTTTTTATAATTTTTAAGATAATTACTAAGTTGTTTTTGATTAATAGGAAATAAGATGACAATTTAGTAATAACAATTTTGCAATAATGAAATTTTACGTCAATTGAGAGAAATCAAATAAACACAAATATAATCATGATTGCATTATATAAAAAAGGATGTTTACAAAATTTGATTTCAATATCGCTAGAAATCGGAGGCGTACAAAAGTGAATTTCTTTTCCTTTTCTATACCGACTTGTATCCCGACAAACCGGTTGGCTTTAGCCTATCCTTCCCCGGATAAAGCCTCAAGCCGCTCTAGCCAACCCAAACTCGGATATGGCCTCGAGCACCCCCTAGATCTAATCCCCTAGACCTAGTCGCCAACTCACGCGATGAATTCCCCCTAAGCCGTGCAAGGACCTAGTCGCCAAAAATAAGGCGATTTCACTACAAGATACAAATAAAGAAGTTAAGTAAATAACAAGCAAACTCCCTCTTGAGATTTCTGGAGATGAGGATGAAGGATCGCTGAAGCACGAGCGAGGTCGAAGCGATCGTTCTTCGGATGCAGCGTGATGGCTTCCTTCTCCAGATTTTCTTCTTTGGCTGTGAGTGGGAGATGATGTTTCGGCAGAGTAACAACACGAAAGTTTGGGCACAAGTAATGTCTCTGGAAGTTCTAACACAAAACGAGAGAGAACACATCGTTTTATAAATCTTGGAGCTAACGCCTGCGGTAGCTGATAGCGTCTGCGGTAGCGGTCGCGTTGAGCGGTTGCGGAACCGTCGGCTGCGTGGCGCTGTGCACGAACTCGAGATAGCGCCTGCGGTATCGCTAGCGTTGGCGGTAGCGTTAAGGAACCGCTGAGACAGAACCACTGAGACAAAACCGCTGAGATGATCTTGAGCTAGCGCCTGGCGTTAGCACTAGCGCTAGCGGTAGCACTAGTGCCTGTGTTAACCTCTAGCGCTGGCGGTAGTGCTCCATTCAGAAAGTTTGATTCCATGCTGCCTTCTACCTGTGGAGTATTGCACACTATAAACACACTACAAGCAATATCAAATACAATATGGGATTTGTTATTCTCAAACAAAGGGATGTGACACACATGTCCAGCAGTGTGCTCTCGGCCTCCTCTGCTGGAGGCATGTTGATGTGTGAATGACAGGGAGACAGATAAATGTGCCTTCCAAGAGCTAATCTTTCATAAATGCGGGCAGCTTTTCTTGCCATGGTTTCTAGTCGCGAGTATCACTGTGTAGAGGATACTATCTTCTGGATCTTCAAAGATTTGAGAACCTGTTCCAACAGATGGCGCCAAACTATTGCAACCCACTCGAGGCTCCTAAAACTGGTCTAAATTAGACTGTCATAGCCCAGGATCGGTCAAGCACGCAATCAGTCATAGAGAATTGAGACGGCTGGCAAGAGACCTTTTTATCGTGGAAACCCTCGGAAAGAGGTAAAAAAACCACGTGGTCGGGACGGTGTCGACCAAACTTCACTATTTGTTGTTGCTTTACAGGGCTCTAAAGAGAAATCGAGGGAGACATGTCACTCCTCATTACAATTTATGGGGAGAGATAGAGAGAGAGAGGCGTTTAGAGGGTGACACACCATCGCTCTCAAAGCTGTCTTTTTCCTGGCCACGGTGAGGAGCACCGCGCTCTGGGGCCTATATGTCCTTCTGCTTTCACTTGGGATATTGAGTGGCGCGATCTGCACGTCTCAATGTCCTTGAAGTTTATCTTGCAGTTTGTGGTGGTGTCTTGAGCACAAAGCTTTCCCTTGACTTGAAGGCGATGAGTACTAGGCATTCTACGCACGGAAGGAAGCTTGAAGGCGGATGGAGATCTTCAAATGGTCTTCGAAGTGCTTGAAGATTCTTCTAGGGCGTCTTCAAAGGCGATGAAGATTCTCAAGAAACTCTCTTGCACTAGGTGGAGAAGCTAGAGGAGAAAATGATGGAAATGAAGGAGAGACTTGGGTCCTATTTATAGGCCTCAAGGGTGGTTACGATAGTTATGCGGTTATTCATAGGATGTAACCACTATAATTGTTATTTGCATGCCGATTTTATATATTTTAGGATGCACATTATTTAAATATTTCCATATGCCCAAACTGATATATTTTCAGATATGTAAACCCACACATAATGAGTGGTTACACCGGTGGTTATGCTAGTGGTTATCTGTTCATAGGACGGTGCAGATTGTGTGGGGGCGATCTGACAAGGCTGAGGTGTCAGCCGGCCGCGAGGAGGCCGACCGGTAGTAAGATCTGAGTAAGGGATGACTGGTGGCAGGGCCTACCGGGGAAGGCCGCACCACATCCATACGGATGAGGGTGGCCGTTCTGGCAAAGATAGTCCCCGGGCTTCCGCAGACACGCATCACGGGCACACGTTTAAGGGAGGTTGACCGCACATTCCTTACGTCGCGCGGGAGTATGGCTAAGGGACGCCGACCTCAGGGGCTTCACAGCTGTGTGCCACGGGAGGTCGGTCGGGGGAGGCCGACCATGATGGACTAGCAACCACGCACCATGGGCGCACAACCAAGTAGGCCAGTTGTAGGAGGTCGGCCATGGGGATTCTTGCAGCCACGGGGAGCATTGCGGCCTTGTGCTGCGGGCGCACCACCGGACAGGGGAGTCCAGCCATGGAGGCCTTGAGACTACTTTCCATGGGCGTGTTATCGAGGGAGGCCAGATGCGGAGATCGAGGTCCTGGCGGCGGTCACTCGGTGGGAGACGCGGTGTCGGCCGGTTGGCGGGCGCGAGCGATTAGTGCAGCAGTTGGGCACAAGGTTAGTGTTCAGTCATCGTGCATGCAGTAGTTTCCCCCCATAACCTCTCACTAAGTTAGTGGGGGTCATGGAATTTGTTTGGAACTTTACCTACAATGTTCCTGATTTGAAGAAGTCCTCAAGTCAAAGATAAATACAATTTGTATTTGACACAAATGCTTTGGATTTTTGGTTTTATGTACTAGATAGTGCAAGTCTAACATAAGACTAGACTTAGTGTCATCAGACATTGTTTTGTCAATATAATCCCTCATTGTGCAAAACACCATGTCAACCTATTATATAGACTATATTAAACTTGTCACAAACTCATTATCATCATGTATAAAGGTCCATCAAGTGAGCCGAAGCGAAGGATTTTAGTTGAGAAGAACAAAAATTCTCTAAGTCAAATATCATCTTGGTAAGCTTAAATATCGTCGAGTGAAGGTCTCGATATCTTCTTGAAGGCCTTAAGCTCCAAGACAATATGAAAGTGGAGGTCAGATCTTAAATTACTCTAGGGGGGGGGTGAATAGAGTATTACAATTTTAATACGTTTTATAGCAGAAATTAAACTACTGTTTAGGTATATGTGTATTTAGTGTGAGTTATAGAGAGCTACAGAATTAATAAAAAGGACACACAGCACAAGCACACAGAAATAATCAAGCACAGAAGACACAAGGATCTATAGTAGTTCCCCAATAAATCTGGGTACGTCTACTCTTCTACCACCTTTGGTAGGAATCAACTAGGAGGGTTGATAAGGTGCCCAGGCACCAAGGGATTTTTGATAAGGTGTCCACACACCAATAAGCTTTTGATAAGGTGCTTAAAAACCACACTAGGATTTTTTGATAAGGTGTCTTGCCACCACTGGGTAAACTTTTGAAGGGAGTATTAACCCTGTACAGAATGAGATAAAAGGTATAGAGTGTTCTTCTCTATCAATGATCTGAGAGAAGGCAAAAGATGTCGAAGCAGAAAGCTCCCCATGTCTGTTGAGAGTTAATGACAGATTTTTGGACAGAGCTCTCTCAAATAGAAGTCTTTGTAGTAGATGATCTTGATGAAGAAGAAAGCTGAGAAAGAATAGTGTATTTGCTTCTTCTTCTTCTTCTGAAAGACTTCTTCTATCCTCCTTGCTATATGATCAAAGATTGAAGAAAGTGATAGTCAAGTTTTTCCTTATGTTTTTCACGGAAGACGACTATCTCAGTTCTTTGTGTTGTTCTCTCTATACTTTTTTCTTCTAATAACTGTATGTATATATCTTTTCAAATTCAAATCTTTTTGTATCTTTAAGGAATGTCTTTTTCTGACTTAAATCCTTCTTGGAACCAGGCAGCCACCCAAAACGATTTTGGCAGGTCCTTTTAATTCCTTTTGTCGAGAAAGATGCCTTTGGCATTAAATGTCAACGGCTATACTTCTTCTTGGAATAGAAGGAATATAAGGATATAATAAATGAGAAAGATATCCTTACTTGGCTGTTTGAATACGTCCAAGGAGAAATAAATATATCCGTTATATTGCTGATTTGAGTTCAGAGAACTGACATCCACTTAGAATATAAATTTGAACGACAGAAGGCAATTTGTCGAGCGCTGGCTAGAATTCGTCTACCACTGCTAGTCATTTGTCGAGCACTGGCACAGAATTCGTCAACCACTGCTAGTCATTTGTCGAGCGCTTGGCAAAGAACTCGTCGACCACTGGAACTGTGAATTTCTTCAGTCTGCTGGAAGCAATTTGTCGAACGAATCTAGTCATTTGTCGAACACAACTTGCCATGTGTTGATCTTGAATTTTCCAAGTTCTGCCAATCTAATCAGCCTAAAACTTGACCCTAAGACTATACATTGGGGTCAAAACAAATCCTAATCAACTTATAGTGATCCTAGCCCAAATTAGTAATAGGGTTGTTCCAACACAATATCGTTTTGTAAACTCATAGCAACACTCATATCATCTTATTTAGAAGAAGGTCTATCTCTAAATATCATCTTGGTAATATACTTTCTAAGACGATATCGTCTTGACAAGGTTCATTTGCCTTCTTTTCATCTTGGAAGTATACAACAGATATCTTGAAGCATTTATATGACAAGAAATTGCCCAAGACATTTATTGTTGAGGTCACGTGAAATATTGTCGAGGAACCAAGCAATATTTCATGATTATCAAGACGATTCGACTAGAAGAGCTCAAATATCATCTTGAAGATTATAAAATGATATCAAGTCGATTCATGTAGAAGATTCAACTAGGAGGCTCAAGCAGTGAAATGTCATCTTGAAAACTATGAAGATGTATCAAGTCGATTCATGTACAAGATTCGACTAGAAGACTAAAGCAATGAAATATCATCTTGAAGACTATGAAGAGATATTAAGTCAATTCGTGTAGAAGATTCGGCTAGAAGGTTGAAGCAATGAAATGTCTTCTTGTGAAAGTGACACCAAGACGATTGATGTAGACAATTCGACTAGAAGATTAAACTATAAAATATGATCTTGAACACCACCAAAGTCACCAAGATGATTCATGTAGATAATTCGACCAGAAGATTAAACGATGAAATATCATCTTGAAGACCACTAAAGTCACCAAGATGATTCGTGCAGAAGAATTGAACTAAAGCTATATAATGTGCACAATGAGGCCTCTGAGTATTCTTTATAGGGGGTGAATAGAGTTTAAAAACTTTTCTATAAATTATGCACAGAACAATAAATTAAACAAACTATGCATTCAGATTTCCAATCTAGAATAAAATAAACGCAGAAATGCAGAAATAAAGAATGGACAGCGCAGAAATTTCACAGCACATAATAGACAAGATCTATAGTGGTTCCCAAAAATATGGGTACTCCACTCTTCTACTACCTTAGTTGAAATACACTATCCAATGCCTAAGTCTTTTGATAAGGAGACTCTTAGAACCACTGAGTCTTTTGATAAGGAGACTCTTAAAACCACCGAGTTTTTTGCTAGGGAGACTCTTAGAACCAAAGTTTGAATCTTTTGTTAAGGAGACTCTTAGAACCAAGGTCCGAGTCTTTTGTTATGGAGACTTTTAGAACCAAGCTAGATCTTTTGATAAGAAGATCTTGAACCAGTGAATCCTTTGGAGAGGGATTCTAAAGACTCTTTACTCAGATTATAAGGGAGAAAGAAAGAGTAAAAGAGAAGAAGAAAAATGAAGATTACTCTTCTGGTTGAATCCTCCTACAACAGTCACTGAGGATTCATACACTTAGTGTTTTTGATGGATCTATGTTCAATAGATGAATCCTTGCTTGAGAGAGAGAGAGAGAGAAAAAGAGAGAAGAATGCAAGGATTATTAAGCTCTGATCCTGATAATCTTTGTATATCTGTAGGCTTCTTGCTGTGAGATAAAAAGAAGAAGCCTTGAGTATTTCTTGTACAGAGATTTGTTCTGTAGTTCTGTCTGAGAGAAAGCTTGAGGAAGAAGAAGCCAGAATAGTAGTAATCATATTGTTCTCAATCTTCCTTAGTATACTTATTCTTCTGTCGAATAACATTTGAATTACTTTCCTCTTCTGTTGTATCCTTAGTAGGAATGTCCAAGGGATAATAATGTTCTCTTTCTATTTTAGTTGACAACCCATCAATCCCTTTTTGAATAACTTCCAGAAATGTCTTTATTGTATCTCTGGAGTACTTCTTTCCATTATTGGTTATGAATGACCCATTAGAAGTCAAATCATTTCCATTTATGACTTCTGAATCGGCTTTAGAAAAGAATACAGAATGTATTCCAATTCTGTGTCTATATTCGACATAGCGTCGAATATATTTGCCTTCTTATCGACGCACCTCTGAGTTCTAATAGAAGCTGCTTCAAAATCCTCCTCAGCTTAAAAATGCACTCTGATGTCGACGTTGCATCGAATACTTATCGACGTATCCGTCGAGATGAAGGCCTAAACTCTGAGCTCTTCCTTCTTTGTCGAATGTAATTCTGAGTTATGTCGACTTCAATGTTGTTTTGACTGGCACTGCCTTCTATGTCGAGTAAATTTAGATGTTGTGTCGCTTCAACTGATGCATCGACTACCAGTCTGAGTTATCCTTACTTCAATTCAAAGTTACTTCGACTTACAGTCGAAGCTGCACCGACATCCATTCGAAGTTACTTCGACTTGCTCTCTTTTGGACTAGTTTTTGACAGTCTAATGAGAGTGTGACATCCTTGGACATCTAATGTCCACATTACCCTCTCTATACAACATGTGTAATGAATCCTAGATGATGAAATCACTTTTACATAATTTGTAAGAAAAATTCAAAAGATGTTTTTCCCAACAATCTTCTCATATTTATCTTAACAAATTTTATAAATATTTTAGTGATTTCAATCATATTGTTAAAAAAAAGTAGAGTACAAACAAATATACTATAAACAAGACAAATTCACACATCATTTCATAAAGATATAGACTAGAATGATATGAGAAACTTCCAAATGTAATAGATCAGATTATTTACCATAGATGTATCTCAAATGTGTTCACTGATAACTCATAAGAGTAATTGTTCATTTGCCCTTTGCTTTTACCTCAGTGAACCTTAGGCCCTTTGCTTTTACCATTATAAGGTTTTATGAAAGAATAGAGTGGTCTTTCATGATACCCTTTTGGATGACAGAAGGTCTATCAGACTAATATTTATTATCTTGATACTTGAAGTTTGCACAGAATGCATCTTGATATAGTAGATTTGTAGAATGCCTAATGATTTTTCTTTTGATTTTACCCATGTTATTGTAGTTTATTAATTTTTCTGAATGGTTCTTGCCTAGAGTTTTCTTCTCATTATTAAAATTCACTTTAAATATAGAGAGATTATCAGGATGATTGTTGTTTTGTTCTCTAAACACTGGATTGTTCACATTTATTTGATAGTCACTAGGTGTGACTAATATAACTAGATTTTTCCAAGCTGGGCTAGAGATTGTTGTGTTAGTTAATGTATCTGGTCCTAGACCAAGATATCTAGATCTCATCGAGAGATTCAGTGTGATATCCTTGAGCTTTTGACTCCTCCCATTGAGTGAGTCTTCAAAGGATTTTGTATTTATAAGCTTTTCTTTCAAATTTGAGTTTTCACTAGTTAGCACATTTATTTTTGATTCCTTTTTATATAGTTGATTTTTTAAATCATAATAAATAGAATATAGATTTTCTTTCTTAAGGTCTTCTAATTCTTCCCTAACTATTTCTATTTCAATTTGAAGATTAAGATAATCTTGACAAAATTCTTTAAAATATTTTTTTAAAGTCTTCTAAATAGAAATCAAATTCATCAAATAGAGATATCTGATCTTCTTCAGTTGAGTCTTCTAAGGCCATCAGACGGGATTTTTCAGCAGCACATTCTTCATCACCGTCAGATGAAGAGGAGCTTGACTCAGATTCTGAGTCACTCAAGGTTCAAATATGAAACCATTTCCTTTCTTCTTGTCCTTCTTTTTGAAGGACCTTCTGATGCTGCTTCGTGCTGCTGCTTCTATCCTTTTTCTCTTCAGGACATTCGGGGGCAATATGCCCTGCTTTTCTGCTTGCAAAGCAGATTATCTCCTACTTTGGAGTCTTGTCAAACCTAGGTTTTCTTAGCTCCTTTTCTTTCTTCTAAAGTCTTCATATTTCACCCATCTTCTAAATCTTTTGGCCAAAAGATTGAACATATCTTCTTCAAAAGTGGAAGGCTCTCCTTCAGCAGCCTTCAGAGCTATAGTCCTTTCTTTTTAGGATTGAGGCTTTCTAGCTCCTTTGCCTCAGTCTTAACTCTACTTTTTAGTAGTAGCTCATAGGATTTGAGATTGCCTAAGAAACCATCAGTGGAGAGTTCTCTGTGGCATCTGGATTCTCTAATGACCCAGATCCTTGAGTCTCATGTGGTTGGGAAGCACATGAGAAGCTTATCATTGATTTCAGTTAGAGAGATCTCCTTATCCAGTCCCTTAAGCTCATTTATAATGATACTGAATCTCACATACATCTCAACAACATTTTCTTCAGGCTTCTTCTGAAAGTTCTCATATTGGGATATGAGAAGCAACTTTCTGTCCTTTCTTTCATATGGTTTAGTTACCTTCAACCAATCTGGATAGTGACTCCCAGATCTCCTTTGCTGATTGGCAATCAGCAACTTTCTGTAATATGACATCTGACATAGTTGGTACCAGAATATTCATGGCCTTGGCATCACATGTAACATCCCACAAATTACTGGACCCATAGGAGGGTTTTTTCATGACTAAGTCATGACAAAGCCCTAGGAAGACCAAAAGGACCATAAGAACCTAGGTAAGTAGGAAAAATCACCTTGTTCTGCAAATAACAATTTATGGTTACATAGTCTAGCGTGAGACTTTTGGGCCTCAAGATGACTACCTAACCACACCGTGACACCTCTACCCTGGGGTCAACCAAAGTCACTACAAGATAATTGACATTTAGTGACGAAAATTTTGGTCACTAAATATTGCGGTTTGGTCACTAATGACATTTAATTTAGTGACCATATTTAATTCGTCACATGGTGGTTGCAAAAGGGGCGTCACAAAATATCTTTAGTGACCAAATAAACTTTCGTCACTAAATCTATATTTTTAGTGACAAATAATTTTCATCACTAAATGTACATTTTTAGTGACCACTGATTTTTGTAACTAAATGTACATTTATAGTGACAACTAATTTTCATCACTAAATATGCATTATTAGTGACAACTATTTTTCGTCACTAAATGTACATTATTAGTAATAACTTTTTGTCACTAAATATATTTAGTGACCAAATTTATGTAATCACTAGTTGTACAATGCAATAATAACGATTTTTTGTTATTAGAATTATTTATTTCATCATTAAATACACCAATAAATAAAATATTCACTTGCTAATAAATTCTCATGAATGAAAAGAGAATGTTTCTTTAAATTTATTAATATAAAAAGGTGGAAGATAGCCAAACCCTTTAGTACAGACCAATAGAGCTTTTAATTCTATTAAACTTGATACATAAAAAAATTATATAAACTACGTCCAAATAACTCCCCTCGGATTGTTGTCTACTTGCAGAAAAAGCAGAATCGACATTAACTCCCCCATTTCCCACAAATTAACTACGTCCAAATAATACAAAATTTTGACATAATAAAAAGAAATAAAGTAGGCATCCATCATCATGCTCATGTCTCGGCTCTAATTCCATAACATCGTGCAATGTGGCAGTTGACCTTAAGTTGTTTTCAACCACCGAGTTCGAGGGTGCTCGACATGCACAATCTTTCTCCGAACCCTGCACGAAAGATAGAAAGAAAGAAAAAGGATCAGTTGATGACATTTCGATGAGGGGCTGCTCATTGCATATGAAGTAATTTCACCTCGCACTAAAAAGGAGAACACATGATCAGAGCATGATTGAGGGGCTGCTCTTCCACCTATTTGTAGTAGGAAGCCATGATGCAGAGCATGATTGATGAAGTTGCAGTAACAAACACTTCCTAGCCACCATGTAAACACACACGATATATAATATTAATTCTTGGCCATGTAGCTCAGGGACACGACTGCTCCTCAGCATAAAATAAAAATTAAAACAAAAAAAACGATTTACCAGGTTGTTATACAAAAACACGGGTATATAATGTCCAAGAAACTCGAATCAGATTCAGGATTCCTGTGTATCCTTATAAAGTGTGTTGCAAACCACGGGGTATTTAACAATCTATAAGCATCCCTGACTAGAGTAAATGGAGGTTCTTTATATAATTTACCAAAGAAGAAAGAGCCAAACATCCAAAAATAAGCGACAGAGAGTGGAGCAATCGCTTCCCCATGCGCAAGCCCCGACCTTCATCCTCACCTTCCTCTTGCAAAGCAGGGGCATGGTATAAAGCAGGTAAATCAAGTAGGAGAAAACTGGTGATGGTGTATTTATTTCACTCAACTTACATTGAATGTAGAAGAGATTGCATGCTTGGAAGCTTTCAACTTATCATAGATATGATAAAAAAATATGAAGGCCAAAAATTGCAGAGGCTTCCACTATGCACTACGCTTCACAAAAACCCATATTGTCTGCAAAATCAATTCAGGGTGTGCCAACAATGTTAATAAATAACCAAAAATAATAGTCAATAAAACAATTCTGTGTGAGAGGGAGAGTTAGTATTTGATGGAGGGTTAAATTGGAAGTTGCTGCTATGGCAATATGTAAATTACATTATTATAAATTTGAACACCTTCGAGAAAATAACTAAACCTTAGGCATATGAAAAGCTTGATAGATACAGGTTGCACAGGAAAATTTTACCAACATTTGTAAGAAATTTATAAGAAATTGAGACTGAAGGGGGTTATGCCTACCAAATTTTTACCATCAATAAGAACATCTCCCATATCAAACTGCAACGCACAATCTCAAAAATTAAGTAGTTATAGAATGCAATGACCAGCGAGAAAGATTACAGGCACAAGCTAGGAAAGGGAGTGGTAAAATACATGCCAACAGTTGTATGGTGTTACAAGCACAAGCTATTTCTTAGCATGTGTTTATGTTATAACAATTTTAAAGCTCGAGTTTAAATCCCTTCAAGCAATGAGTGGGCTAAAATGATTTGTACAATGACTACTAAAATGAAATATATTTGCTAAAACCTTCCAAAATGTACCAAATACTATATTACAATTTAATATAGGTGCAAACCAATTTTGTGGGTAGACCAAAAAATGATTTGTGCAAACCAAATTGTTACGTTCAAATCAAAAGATAATCATTCTACATTCATTAACAAAATATTAACAAAAGCTTATAATTTATCATCAAAGTCCTCTTTTAATGACAATTGTCTGCTCCAATTGTTACACCTGTAAAAAAAAAAAGAGTATTAAACCCATAATCTCTATAATCACCAACTATGTCAATACCCATGATTTAAAACTCCTATGAGGAAATGTAAGATCAAACTGAAATGGAACAAAACAAATGATATTGTAAGAGGAAATTTCTGAAATAGAGAAATTTGGAACAATATCGAAATGATATTGAATAGAGATGAGTACCAAACACCTAAACCAAAGAGCAAATTTCTGAAATCCAATTTACTCGAAATCAACAGATAGGGAAGATCGGCCTATCCAGTGCCCTATCCAATTTCTGAAGTCAAATTCAACTAGAGATGCAGAAAATTACTTATAATTAAATTTCAAAAATCAAATTTAACTAGAGTTGCTTGCCCTTAATTGGAAATTTCTGAAGTTCGGAAAAAAGCCTATCCAAAGCCCCAAGTCAAATTTACCTGAAACTTACGATCTCTGAAGACTAGATATCTGCGGACAGGGAACACCCTTCGGCGACCCTAACCGATGGAATGTTACTCGTCGGACAAGGATGAAGCTTCGTAGATGACTGGAGGCTTACCGACGATGAGCATCGCTCAAGACCGGAGGCAGGCGAACTTTAGGGTTTTGCATGAGACGAGTACGCTCCAGCATGCGTTATACGGGAGAATGGTTTGCCAGTATCCTTTCTGCGGTAAAATACTTAATAATTATGTAATAGTTTTTATTTTATAAGTTGATTTGCACCTATTCAAACGGCTGAAAAAGTTGAGGTACGTCGCTGGTTTAATAAAATCGCCCGTCAAGGTCTCGAGCAAGCAGGCGAAATGCGAAACGGCTGAACAAGTTAGGGAACACCAATTTGTTTTGCCCTGATAAAAAATCTCATTATAAAATTAATTTCATTTAGATTTTAGATTTTAGTAATTGAAATATGAAAAAAAACACTTAAACAAATTTATGGTATTTTGCATAATGTAAAAATAAGACATAATTTATAAATTTTTAATAGTATTTCATAATATTCGAATGGTCATGGTGAACAGTTCTTGGGTTGCTTCATATATATATGTTCTTTTAAGTGTCTCTCCCCTTCGACCGCCGGATATTCCTAAGCTGATAACCACTATACATTGTCTCTCTGATCGCGCCAGATTATTTTCACGTCAACTCTTTTTTGTCGTTCGATCTGTCATAGTACCCCACCCCATTTGTCGTCTCCCCCAACATTGACGAAGCAATGATAATATTGGGGAGGCGATGACGTGGATCGTATTACCAGACATTCTTAGAAGTTATTCAAGAATGGCAAGAATAGAATGTAGTACTCCAGAGAGACAACAAAGACATTCTTAGAAGTTATTCAAATTAGATTGGCGGGTCGGGAAACAGGAATAGAAAGACACACTTATTGTCCAAAGGATATTCCTTCTAAAGATAGAACAGAAGAGGAAAGAAATCCAAACACTATTCGACAAAGAATAAATATACAGAAGAAAGAAGAGAACAAGTATCAAGAGGGAATTACTTTGTCTTCTTCTTCTTGCTCAAGCTCTCTCACTCAGACAGAAAATAAGAACAACTCTGTACATGAATAAAAATAAGGTTGTTGCTTCTTCCTCACATCTTACAGTGGGAAGCAAACTAGAGTACAGAAATCATAAGGATCACAAGCTCATAACCTTTGCATTCTTCTCTACCATAAGCAAGGGTTTATTATATACAGATCCTGAAGAACATCAAATGACAACATCATGTATGATAGTTGTAGAAGGATTCATTTAGCAGAATCCTTCTCTTCTTCTTCTTCTTCTTTACTTCTACATCTTTTTTCTTTAACTGAGAAAGAGTCATAAGAATCCCTCTCTAAGGAATTAAGTGGTTCTAAGAGTCTCCTTATAAAAAAACTCAGTGGTTCTAAGAGTCTCCTTGTCAAAAGACTCAGTGTGTGGTTATAAGAATCTCCTTATCAAAAGACTCAGTGTTGGTTCTGAGAGTCTTTTATCAAAAGACTCGGGCACTAGATAGTGCAATCTTACCAAGGTGGTAGAAGAGTGGACTACCCACATTTTGGGGAACCATTATAAAAATTCGGTGTCTTCTGAGCTGTGCTTTTTGTGTTGTCCCTTTACTGTTTACTATTTTTTTTCAATGTTTATTTTATTCTATGTTGGTTGTGCTGATTGCATTGTTATTAGAGTAGTTTTATTGTGTGTGCATATTTAGGATTAAAGTTTTTAAATCTCTATTCACCCTCCCCCCTCTTGAGAATACTCAGAGGTTACACTGTGCAATTTCAAGGTGATTTATTGTGCTACTAAGGTCGATGAGATGGTCTGATGATATAACATCCTCCAAACAACTAGACCCCTAAGTTGGTTTTGTCATTACTAGGTCATGACAAAACCATAGGAAATACAAAAGACCATGTGAGCTTAGGCAAGAAGGAGGAAAACCACAGTGGTCTACAAATAGCAATTTTCAGATATCAAGCCTAGGCTTGGGCTTTAGGGCATCACCTTGACCCTTTGACCCCACCATAGCATCCCTAACCCATTAGGGGTCCCTTGGAGCACCAAGGACCCATTGGGGCCAACCAAAGAGGCCAATTTGACTAAAGTCAACCCTAACCCTAAATTGGTCAAAGTAGCCTAATTAGGGTCAATTGGCCTCCACCATGCCAAATTGACCTTGACCATACCCTTATGAGGATATTAGATACCCAATGGACCAAAAATCCCCATAATGGGGCCATCAATTTGGTAAATTTGACATAAGTCAACTATAGCCCTATTTTGGTCAAAGTGACCTATTGAGGGTCAATTGACCCTCACCTTGCTAAATTGACCATACCTAGACCTTCCTAACCCTTAAGGGAGGGCAATGGGTGACCACCCACCCATTTGGGTCAAACCAAATGGTCAAATTGATCTAAGTCAACTCTACCCTAAATTTAGGTCAAAATGACCTATTTTGACCTAACCAAGCCCAATCCACTTGGGTTAGCCTCAATTTAGGTGGCCCGCCAACTAATGGGGTTGGGAATTACTGAATTAACCATTCAATTTCATGAAATTTGGCTAGGAGAGAAATCCCAATTTGAAAGAGAGAGAGAGAGAAAGGGGGAATTAATGGGGAGAAAGAAGAAACCTTCAATCTCCCCCATTAATGGCCACATTCATCTCCTCTTGGGGAGAGGAGGAATTTCCAGCCTTCTCTCAGCCAGATTGAGGACCTATTCATCTCCCCCAAGCCAAAACTGAAATCACCTTGTTGGTCATTAATGGCATTCAAGGTTGTAACCTCCCCCTCACCCAATCAAGGTCTTTAACATCTTCAAAAGAGTGAGAGGAGTGAAACCCCCAACATTCCTAAAAGGATTGTGCACTCTAGGCTCGGATTGGCATGGCTCCAAAAGCTCCCCGAGCTCCCATGGTTAACCCAAGATCCACAAGACATTCGTCCCCAATTCAGGTCTAATCCCCTTCTCCTCCCCTAGTGCTTAGATCTGAATTCGATTGGGCCTTGATTCAAGCCAAAATGGCCTTGGATCGAGCTTCCCAAAAAGCTCGTTTTAGAGCTTTTTCCCCCTCCCCAAAAACACTATTCTGTCCACCTTCGGCCGACAAGTCGCCGCCAAACGATGGCCACCACCTCAACGAAGGTGGTGGTGGCGGTGGCCGACCGGGGAGGTGGTCGGATCACCGGCAAGAAGAGTTGGAAATGCTACAGGAAGGGGCAATCTCGGCTGTCTGCCCAAGGAGGAAGACATAATCACGGCGGTTCATCTTTTTTGTCTAAATATTTTATAGTAATTATTATTAGTAGTATCATATATATGTGTGATTGATTACCTAGAATGGATGTTGAAAAATAAGGCCCTTAGAGGCCGAATCAGAAAAAGTGCAGAATATGAATGTTGAAGGTCTTGGTCTCTACTTTGTTTAGCGACTTAAATCAACCCATTTGAAGCACTGTAGCTTCTTGTTGAGCCATATTAGTGGGACTGGTCCTTAGGGTAGAACAACCACTATTTCTTGAATAACTTTTGATTGGGTAAAAATATTGACTTGAAATTTAAAACATAGACTAATTATACCTACCTCCTAGTCATATCCAAAAATGAGAATTTTTGAATAAACTTTTTCTAAGGTTTTTGTAAGCAATTAATAATTCATATATAAATTAATTTCAGGGTCTAATGTCATCCAACCCCTCCAAAGTTTGGTGGGTAGTCCTTAGGGCCATGTTATGACCCAGGTAAAAATTTCATCCCATTTGGGATTGATTTGGTTGGGTATTTAACTATCCAAAGATTGGTCAAACTAAGGGTTAAAAAGGTTAAAAGTGCACATGTTGGGTTAAGTGGTCAAATCTCATCAAAATGATGTGAGACCATGGCCACTAGATTAATATCACATAAAACACCTCCTCCCAAGATTTGGAGTGAATTGGAGTAGATGTGCCCGAGATTCCTAGTTTAGACCTTAGGGTTATATATTGAACCCATTGAAGGACATAGGCTCATATGTCCTTGGATTGACCTAAAATTTGATAGAGAGGTTCATAGGGTGGTTTCAAGCCCTAGGTAATTTATTTGGAATTTTTAGAAACTCTTAATCCTTTAAATTTAATTAAGAATTATTTAGGGCACCTTCTTACTAAAAGGATTTACATGTTCATATTACCTAGGATGATCATGAAACTTTGCCAGTTGGCTTGTGATGGTGTTAAAGTTCCCTGGTAATTTTGTTGTGATTTTTAAGATGATCTATATGGTACTTCTTTCAGAAACCTTCTATGTGAACTATTTGTGAGAAAATTTTATTAAGGGTTTATTATTTTCTGGAAAAATTGTGCAACTTGGTAATAAAACATTTTAGAGCATTAGAAAGCTCTGTGAATTTTTGCATGATTTTTGGAAGCATTTATCAGTAGGTTACTTCACAAAGTGCCCTAGTTTAAATTTTCTTGAAATATTTAATTATGTAACTAAATAGTTTTGCGAAATTATAAAACTCGGTCAGTAAACTTTTCTAATCATTATAGAGGTCTAGTAATTTTACCATAATTTTTGGATAAGTATTTATAATGGTTCCTTCATTAGACTCCAATTTTGGATAATTATTCAATATTATAATTAGAGGTCAGTACCTTACTGCCAAATTGTGATATTCTATATTTGCTGTTAATTTGATATCATAGATTTTTCCATAAATTTGTGTAGGGCATTATTGGGAAAATGATTTCTCTTAACCCCTAGAAATGAGTTAAAGAAGAATTCTAAGAATGAAAAATAAGGCTGAGTAAATATGCGTCGAATAGTATTCGACGCAACGTCGAAATATAGTCGACGTTTCCTTCAGATTGAGTCGAAGTAACTCTAGGAAGATTTTGACGTATGTGTTGTCGACGTTACTCTGATTTCTAGTCGACGCACCTTTATCGACGCACCTTCCTTATTCTCCTCTCGACGTCCAGACAGGATGTATTAGACGCTTGCGTCGAATAGTAATCGACGCACGTCGATCTTTATGACAGAATTCAAAATCGCCAGATCTCTTTCCTTATCTTATAAGATCTGATCTATATGGAATCAATTTATGTCTTATAGCCGTTCTGAATCTTTCTTTTCCTCTATTAGATTCTTGGCTAATTTGTTAAAATTCATTATGGACATTATTTGAAATTAGAATGAATACTTTCCTTCTATGGATATAACTATTATGGGAATTTCTCTTTCTTTCTGATACTCTGCCTGCTAATTGATTACTCTCCTTTAGTATTATTTGATTGAAACAAAGCTATAAATAAAGAGGAGGTTGGCAGAAGAAGTAGTCAAGTGATTCACCACTTTTACATTTGAAAAGAGGAAAAGCTCCCAAGTGAAAAAGAGAGAATTGAGAAATAGTCCTGCAGCAATATTCAAGCATTCTTCTTCTCTCTGCTTCTGAAGTCACCCTGCTGCAAATTCTGATAGCTCTCACATAAGAGAGAAAAGCTACCAATCTTCTTCTCTCTATAGAAGAAAGATTTAATTCACTTCTTGTGCTTCCAATCTTCTTGCTAGGAAGAAGATTCATTCTTGTTCTTATTTCTTTCTTCTTTCTTATTTTTACTTAAACATTGTAAAAGAGTTTTTAGAATCTCTCTTCAAAAAATTCAGTGTACTGGTTCTAAGAGTCTCCTTTTCAAAAGACTCAGTTGGTTCTAAGAGTCTCCTTGTCAAAAGACTCAGGGTGGTTCTAAGAGTCTCCTTATCAAAAGACTCAGTGCAAGATAGTGAATTCCTACCAAGGGGGTAGAAGAGTGGACTACCCAAAGTTTGGGGAACCACTATATTTTCTTGTGTTGTGCTATGATTTCTTTTCTTGCATTTACTTTCTTTATTTGTTTAATTCTTGTTGGTGTGTGGGAAGCTATAATCGGTAATCACACACACATATATATATATATATATTAACATTGCACAAAATATTTTTTAATCTCTATTCACCCCCCCCCCCCCCCCTCTAGAGAATTCTAGTGAGGTTAACTGTGCACTTTCAATTGGTATCAAAGCTAGGTTGATCTAAAAAGGTTTAACTCCTTGATCAAAAAGATCCTACCTCTTGTTTTTATATATATATTTTTTATGGCACAAATCAAAGATTATGCTTCCACCAGACCACCAATTTGCAACCTTGAAAAGTTTGCACTTTGGAAAACAAGAATTAGAATCTATTTAAACTCTATTGATGATGAATTATTTAATGTTGTCATGACAGGTCCCCCCAAGCCATTCAAAAAGGATTCAAGTGGAAAAGCAACTGAAACACTTGCTCCAAAGGCTGAATGGACAGAAGAGGAAAAGAAAGCCCAAGCATATGATGCCAAGGCTATGAATATCCTAGTTTCAACTCTCTCAGATGAAATCTTCCAAAAGATTGCTGAGTGTGAGTCAGCTAAGGAAGTATGGGAAGCTCTCACCAAAATGGTTGAGGGAAGTGCTGATGAGAAAAAGGACAGAAAGGCACTACTCATCAAGAGAAACTACCTATTCTAGTTCTAAGAAAGAACCTCTTTTAGCAGTTTCTTCTTTCTCTTTCTCAGACTCTATTCTGTGCAGCGAATAGGAAAAAGAAGAATGAAAATGACAGGAATAATGAGAAAATCTCATTGACTAACAAACAGGGGTTGGTCCAACCAAGAAAGACATGGGAGGACTAAAAGCTTAGAGAAAGAAAGAGTATCTTCTGTTGATGACATCTTTCTCTACGAGAATGAAAAGAGAAGAGCCAAATCTTCTGATTGAATATCTCGTATATAGAATGATTCTTCAACGAATGCGAACAGTATTCGAGCTCTTGCCTTTCTTTGACTTCTGATTTAGCGATGTAACATCCATCCCGGCTTTCAGAGTGTAAGACGCGGTTTTCGCTTTTTCAGAAGTCAAAAAAGAGACAAAGTGGTCATGCTTAACACATGATCATTTTGCGGCATAGAACATAGAGCTGATTTGATTCTCTAACGAAAGGTAGCGCCCAAAGAGCTTAGCCATGTGTAGACCGGATGGTCTCGCGAAGCCGGTAAACGTCTATTTAGTAAGGAGCGAATGAACTCAGTTCTTGACTTTGCTGTGAGCTCTTTTCTGTTCGTTCAGTCCCGGAGGGAAAGCTGAAGTTTTAGTTCACAAAGAAAGAGAAAAAAGAAATCGAGCGACGAAGGCGACCCGTATGGGTCGTGAGCCGATAGGAGAACTGAAGTGCTTTCTTTTGAACCATAGGCGCGGAGCGAAGACAAAGAATCTAGAAAAAGACAAAGAAGATCTCAAATGAGAGTTTGTGTTCAGTACTTTTCTTTTTGAAACCACTTCGAATGATCGATTCATCATATGTACCTAATACACAATTCTTTAGCCCTAGAAGCTCTAAGTTGAGACGCGTACAGATTGGATACAATTAGCTAGACTTGTATCTCGGTCAGGCACTCACCCGCGGCTAGACTTTAGTGAGAAAGCTCGGTTAGACGAGCAAAGTACCCTTCTTCTTTCAGAAAGCGGTGCCTTGATTCACATCTTTCTTTCAGAAAATGCCTGTATAAGCGGATCACATGAAGAACATAATCTGTCTAATGAACTTAACCTTCTTCGTTTATCTCATCTTTCAAATAGTCCAATCCAGGACTCTAAATAGAGCTTCTTTATGGGGTTTCCAATTTCATTCCATCATCCATCCCCGGCCGGCCCCGCGCCGTCGGGCAGAACTACATCTTTCTGAAAGACTGATAGGGGGTCTTGGAGTCCCTCAGATCACCCACCATTAGTGGATAGAAAGAAGATTCCTAATCTGATGACCTTCACATCCTTGGATGCTCCAGCGTATACAAATCTTTTGACTCGCTGCTAGAGTCTCCTAGAATGAGCGCAGGAATGGAATCTTTCAATGCGTAGCTCACGAGAGTAGTTCTTTCTTACCTGCGAGAGATGTTTCAAATGTACTAATGGCTAAGAAGGGTCTTTGTAGAATCTCGTGCATATGAACTTTCACTTCTCCTTTGTTTCCGCTTTCCAATAGCGAACCTGCCCATCATATCTAAGCTCAAGTCGGAAATAGTGAACTCCTCCGCTTGAAGCATTGACTTGAACCTTTCTCTTGCCCAAACTTCTTCCACTAAAAATTACTCAATTGCATTTTTGAATAGCAAAAACCTCTCTTGCTTTTTTCAGACGTGGTTGTATGAAAAAAGCACGAGAAATTTCTCTAGTGAAGTGAAGGAAGCAGCGCACGGCAATAAGACACGGGACTCTGGATTCAATCTCTTCTTATTCTCTTTTTGGAACCGGAATGTCCAATAGCAGCAGGGTGAAGAGGATTGGTTGGATCTCGAATTCCGGATCTTGAAGCTTTTTAGTACACACCGCTGACTCCAGGAGAACTTCCTCTATGAGTACGTAAGCTGGTATACTTCTTTCATTTAGCCGGTAGGGCACTATATCATACAATCCTAATCTTCCTTTACCATCGCGTCAAAACCTTTCACCACCTCTAGCTCTTATTGAGAGCAAAGGCGAGCGATTCATTCTTGCAGGAGTCTTCCTAGTCTATGTCTATAGAGAATTTGAGTGAGATTAAGTTTCTCTAATAGAAGAGCAGGTTTCAGTATAGAAAGTGAGCCTAAGAAGGCCAGTGAAGCGGTTAATTTGCATAACTAGAAGAAAAAGGAGTCTGTGGAAGAGTCAGTGGAGCAGTCCGGATAGTCCAATTTGGGAATCCCTTCTTTGTGTCTTGCTTTGTCACATTGTTTTCAATAACAAAAAGCTGATGGTTTGAAGAGGTACCACCAAAGAGCTATCTTGACCTGTGTCTTTCACTCGATCCGGTCTCCCACGGATTCTTCCAACCTTTCATTGGAAGGAGATTCGGAGGGGAGGGCAGTACACTGAGATTTCTTGATCTCAGATTCTACTGTGAGCTAGAAGAGTATCGAATGAAATGAAAAGTGGATTCTCCTTTCTCGGACCAGGATGACAGTACTGTCAAAGTGACTAGTACCTGTTCTTTAGGAACGGGATTCAATTCAAAAGATTGCCCTGAAGCAAGGCATTACGAAATGAACGGGATTAGAATGCCCTTAAGCAATTCCTTTCGAACCAACCTTCCCATCGGTGCAGGAAAGGATCACAGTCAAGCTAAGGACTGAAACAAGTCAAAGTGTTTTCTAGTTTCACATCTTTCTCTTTGAGTGAAGAACTCAAAGCGTGCTTGTGCGTACATGGATTTCATGGTGACAAGTCACAAGGACTACTTTGGTGTCAGGGTTAGATATCCCTATCGGTCACTCTTAGGCTTGTTCTGCTGATGAAGCAGAGTCATTTCTTTCCCTTTCTGTTGACCGCATTTGATTTGACTCAAACAAAGGTAGTCACTGGCAAACTAGGTTGCGGAATTTCAGGTGCAGGCAAGAGGAGAATCTTTGCTCTTTTGAATGAGATCAATCAACGATGACTCCGTTCAATCCATGATTGGACTGCAATCTTGACCTACAGATGTTTTTCTCAATTAGGACCTAGGCTGGTTGGTCAAACTCATGTGAATTCTGATGATCTATCATCTGCTACCGATAGGTGTCAGACTCAGGAGAGTCCTCTTCGGAAAACACTTTGCTGAGGCTGTAGACTACTCTAGCATCTCAGACCTTTGTGCGCTTTTGCTAATACTCCTACTATTCTATTTAGAGAGATTCAAACATCTTTCTTTTCTAGTTGGTCAACCTCTTCTGTGCACACCTTTTTCTGTTTCTGGTGTGGATGGCTTGCGGAACTAGCGTACCCAGGGAGATCAATTCTTTTCTAGGAAAGGGAGGGGACGATGTCGTTCTCGTTGATAAGAAGGCGACTTCTACACAGTCTTAGTGAATGGGATTGGAGTTCCCATTTCCTCCTGAAAGTCTCTGACACTGGTTGTGCAGAGTTTGCTAAGAGATTGATCTTGTTCTCACCCATCTCTCTTCGTTGTCTCTTTCCTTATTCTCTTTCGGGCTCTATGGCATAAGGGAAATTCTGTCAATCTCTACTTTCTGTCATTGTGAGGGTTAAAAGACTCTGAGTCGGTTGACCACATCTCCTTCACCAGCGAGTAGGGGGGAAAGGCCATGTCACTACCACTTGAATTGTGGTTAGGGGGAGGTGCTCCTTTCAATCCAGACCTTAGGGCTCAATTGGTTTCTTATCGACTGCAAAGTGGTTTCTACAAAAGACCCTAGCACAAACTCCTGAAAAGAGAACTCAAGTTGCTACAAAAGAAATGAAACCTCAAGGATGTCCCAGATCTTCTCTGAGAAGAAGAGGACTTGGAGAGGGAAAGGACTCTCATTTTCAATTGGATGAAAAGGTGGCTTGCTTACTATCAATGGTACATATCTCCTTGATCCATATCCTTATCCTGATCCGGTTCAGTACTCTAATGAATGATGCACCGGTCAGAAAAGACCATTGGAATCGCGGGAGCAGAAAGAGTCTAGTACGTTTCGGTGATTTAGGGAAGATTGATGATAGGAACCCGGGCTTAGCCTGGAATTATGACACCATGACCCGTGTGTCAAGAAGGTACAGTGCTTGATCACAACGTGATTCTCTCTCTTTAGTGACAATTTAGGGTATGGAACAACCAGAGCTTGTCATGAGTAGGTGTTCATGTTGTAATAGCATGAGTGGTTTCAACCACTTCGCTCAAGAAGCCATCAAGAGTCAGTGGATTCACCAGACACTTGCTTGTCGGTCAGTCTTAGACTCACTTGTGAATGCGAAACTCTTTTCCCTGGGGTTAGATGAACAACCTATTGAAATGGAAATCCACCCGGATCATGATCTTCAAGCATCGCATGGTTCGTCTTCCTACGGAAGCAAGCAACCTCCGGCCCTTTCAGATACGTGGAAGCATTACCAATAGAAGGACCAACCTATTCATGGGGAATGAAAAAAGGCGAGCGCTCGGATAAGTACCAAAAGAGAGAGAGGCGAAGAGTCCTTATAGCAATAAGGAGGTGAGCATAGAGAAGAACGGTCCTTGGCAAGTGAATCATAGCATAGACTTGGGAATCTCTTTTCAACAAGACATAACCGCTCAAGATCTCATTTCACCACCTTCTGTCTCAAGAGTTGTACCCTTGTTTATGGTAAAGAAGACACGACACAGCATATAGCTAACCTCAGCAATTTCTTGCTTTCTTGAATGAGAAAAAGAAAGAGAGCAAAAAACTCTCACGATGGAAGTGATCCTAGAGATCTTGTATCCATGCCCGTTCAAACCTAGTCTTGGTCTTGTCTTCATTCTTCTTCTTATGGGAATGCGAGAGTCTTGTCTTCATTCTTCGCCTGTTCGAAATGCGAAACAGAGTCTTGTCTTCATTCTTCTTCGAATGCGAGAGTCCTGTCTTCATTCTTCTTCTTATGGAACACTTTATCTTCTCTCAAGATGGACGAATGGAAGTTGAACTCCTCAATCCTCAATAAGCAATTCTGACAGCTTCTCGTCATTTGATTTCTTTCTTCCTTTTTTATACATGCAGAGGAGACAGAGTCGGTGAGCATATATAGATAGGCGAACGAGACAGAGGCGAGCGCTAGCGAAGTGAGCCGTTAGGGGACCCGTAGGGGTCGCGGTCAGAGCCTATAGAAGATAGGCGAGGCAACCCGTAGGGCGACCCAGAGGTCGGATGAGCTTATGCGAAGCAAAGAAGGCGTAGGCGAACGCTAGTGAAGTGAGACGAGGTACGAGTCGTAGGGGTTGGAGTAGCGAAATGCGCTAATGGAAGAAGAGGTCTTTTTCTTGACCAATCAGAATTGTATTCCAGGACCTCTCATTGTCTCAAAAGGAAAGTCCCCTATACAGAAATTCTTGGACCTTTTGAGTCAAGTCAATAAGATCTTAGGAAAAGGGAATTCGCATAGAAGATGTCAAACATCTAGATCTCTAGAGAGAAGATTTTGCAATCATGAAATCAGAAGCAAAAAGAGAATGAGTTTGTCATCTATGACACGATCTATCTATTGATACTATTGACAGAATAGATCATCCGAGGATTGATGTATCTCGGATTTCTCTTCCTTAGAGAGACTGATGTCATGGTCTTTCACGGTTGAATCAATTGAAAAAAGACCTCAAGGATAAGAGGTAAAGTTGCTCCAATACCTAACCAAAGAGCTACTGCGGTACCAATGTTGTAGCAACTACGAAATGGATTGGGGAATTGATTGACATTCTCCAAACAAGGTACTTTCCAGAATCCTATTGGTACTGAAACCATGAAAAGAACACCCAAGAACTTCCCACGGGGCGGTATACTGTTCGATGTCTTTGAAAGATGGGAATTACCATTGTCTTTGAAAGATAGGGTAGATCAAGTACCATTCGCCAACGGAATCCGCTGGTTCACCAATCATTGACGGCTCTCAAACTGCTAAGCCCACATTACATGCACATCCTAAGCTGCTAAGCCTGACATGCACATACTAGGAATCCAATCCTACTGGAAAAAGAGAAGATCATTGGGCCATGCTTCTCCATAAGAAGAGAATGATGCCCCATCCCTTTAGCCAATTGAGCTATGAATACAGGATCAGAAGGTTTCTTTGTTCTTTGGATAGGCGAGCGACAGATAGACGAAGGCGAACGCAGTGAAGATCCGTAGGTTACGAAGTAGGCTCGACTTGTTAGGAGAGGAGAGGAAACCCTAGTTGGTGCAAGGCCTAACCCCAGAGTAGGTGAGTCGCGATAGCGACGAATAGTCCACAGGCGACCTTTCTATGTATAGGTCGTGAGCATATAGAAAGAGGCGAAAAGGTTCAGAGCCGTGATAGCGGCGATGGCGAGCGGTATCGAAGTTGTGCGGAACCGGACATGATTGTTCTCATCCGGCTCGAGCAAGAATCACAGAAAGAGATCCAATTTCTCAGACATATCATATAGAAGAGAATGTCGAATGAGATATGCTCTATGTCAGAACATCTTTCTCCAATGAACCCGAGTTGCAACGATTCTTTTCATTGAGTTCTGGCAAGGAAATGCTCAATAGCCAAGCCAACCAAGTAGGCTGACAAAGGAAATTCTGATCAAGTGCTTCTTGGATTGTCTCATGCTCATTCTTTTGGTTGCCCACAACATCTCTATGACATACAAAAAGACAAAGTTTTTGCTTGTGACTAAGAAAGTCTCACCTCAGTTCTTCCTTAGATCCCTTCCGATGATCAGGGTTGATGCATAGGAAATGAATGCGCATCTACATACTCTCACTAAGATGACTCTCAAATTCATACGAAGAATAGCAATTATGAGAAACAAACAGAAAACAAAGTGGAAGAGATAGAACATTGGAGTTTTCTATCTCCACACCGCTGATTCTAGGGATGGATTTCCGACATCACATGATTCGAGTATGATCCTCAAGCGAACTAGCCTCTCCTCTCCTATGCTATGTACATAAGGGGATGGTTGGAATCGGGCCAACGCAAATCATCTATCTGCATGGACCAATCAAGAGTTCAAGTCACACACTCAAAGAATCCATCCTCTTTGAGTGACACCACTACAGGCCAAGCAGCCAGAAAGAAATGTCAGGAAGGGGAATTGACTAGCATATTGGAAGAGAAATCAAAAGAACCATGAGCGGATCTTCTCGGTTTCTTCCTCTTGACCAAATCTGTGATACGATCTTCTCGGGTTCTTCCTCTGTCACCTTCATTAGCAGACTAACTCGTTTTCAGTGGTTTATGAAAAAGAAGACAGTGACCAAAGAACCATGCATAGCACTGAATAGGGAGCCGCCGAATACACCAGCTACGCCTAACATGTGAAATGGGTGCATAAGAATGTTGTGTTCTGCCTGGAAGACAATCATGAAGTTGAAAGTACCAGATCTTCCTAAAGGAAAGGCATACCATCAGAAAAACTTCCTTGACCGAGAATTCTAGGGTAGGGTAGATCAAGAAAACAGCTGTAGCAGCCGCAACAGGAGCTGAATATGCAACAGCAATCCAAGGACGCATACCCAGACGGAAACTCAGTTCCCACTCACGACCCAGCTACACTTTTGACTGAAAAAGTGTAGAACAATCAGTTCATAAGGACCGCCATTGTATAACCACTCATCAACAGATGCCGCTTCCCATATTGGGTCAAAATGCAAACCTATAGCTGAAGGAAGTAGGAAGAATGGCACCGGAGAGAATATTGTTTCCATAAAGTAGAGACGGCCATCAATCTCGACTGGAGGGGCAGCAATGAAGGCAATGATAAAGACAGAAGTTGCGGTCAATAAAGTAGGGATCATCAAAACACCAAACCATCCAATGTCAAGACGGTTTTCAGTACTGGTAATCCAGTTGCAGAAGCGACCCCCGACCCCATAGGCTTGTACTTTCGCGTCTCTCTCAAATTGCAGTCATGGTAAGATCTTGGTTTCTTCTGGACTCCCAAGCACACGTATGAACTCTAACTAAAGATGAGATAGTTAATGAAAGGCTTGTTCTTTCACAGTCTAACATGTCTTATATGCTAATGTAAACCAATCAAAAAAAGATCTATAGATTGAACTTTGGTATGGATTGATGGGTTGCCCGGGACTCGAACCCGGAACTAGTCGGATGGAGTAGAAAATCCTTGTTGCAATAGAAAAAAGGTCCCTCCCCAAACCGTGCTTGCAGTTTTCATTGCACACGACTTTCCCTATGTATATATCAAAAAGAAAAAAAAAATGACATTGAGAATTCATTCTCAGCGCTGCTCTTTCATTTCAGAATTTCACCATTCTATATACGATATAGAATGATATATGAGCATTTCAGAAGACAAATTTATGAATCTTGTTTAATGAACAATCATTAATGATCCACCAGATCTACGGATAATGTCCAAATACCAAATGCGTTCTCTATGTAAACCGTGCAGGTCTTTTTTTGGAGGAAAATGAAAGTCTTCCAGAACAAATTCTTCTCAGAATCCCGAACCGCCCCGTGGGCTTCGTCTAAAAGTGCGTACTGTACTTTTCTGTTTACGAGCCAAAGTTCTAGCACACGAAAGTCGAAGTATATACTTTAGACGATACAAAACCTGTTTTTGAGGATCCACTGTGATAACGACAAAGATTTCTACATATCCGATCCGACAAAATCGATCAAGAATATCAGAATCCGAGAAATCGGTCCAGATTGGTTGACTAATGGGATGGGTACAAAATTGAGCTTTTGACAATGCTCCAATAAGAGAAATCACTGGGGCTATGGTATCTCATTTCTGAGTTAGAGTCTTTCTTCAAAATGAATTCTCCAGCATTTTCTTTCTTACTACCAAAGCTCTTGCTTTTTTAGTACACTGAAAAAAGACCCCAGAAAAGAGAAGGAAAGGAAGAGTTGGGTAATTCCTTTCTATGGGATCCTAGAAGGTTGAGACCAAAAGTGAAAAGAAAATTGCCAAAAATGAACATCTTCATCAGAACCTTTGAAGCCATAATTGATTTTCCTTGATATCGAACATAAGAAAGGTTCTTTGAGGAACCATAGAATCCTCTTAAAAGAATTACAATACATTACTCTAAAATCTTCTCTTTTTCCAGTTCGCTCAAGAAAGACTTCAAAAGATGTTGATCGTAAATAAGAAGACTGTTTGCGAAGAAACAGGAATATATATTCGCATTCATATACAGAAGAATTATGTCAGAACCAAAAAAATCTTTTCTCTTTCTTTTTGAAAAGCCCCATCCACGCAATGTCTTTCTTTGAAGTAATGAGACTCTTTCAATTATGATATTTGTGGAAAATAAATCGCAACAAATGCAAAGAAGGAACATCTTTGATCCAGCATTGAAGGATTTGAACTAAGATTTCCAGATGGATGGGATGGGGTATTAGTAGATCTGACACAGAATTGAAATGTGAGAATTTCTCTTCTAAAAAAGGAAAGATTGAATGAATAGATCGGATTTTGGTCTTTTTTTTCATTTGAAGAAGAGAAAAGTCAAAAAAAAACAAAGAAGTTTTCAACAAACTGATTGACATCTTCAACAGATCTTTCGGGATTGTCCATCATCAACTCTTCAAAAAAAATAGGGAAGAGAAGATTCAAAAGGCCTGTCACGATTAACATAAAGAAAGACGGATGAGCCAACTTGAGATTGTCTTTCTTGGCATTATCATCACAAAGAAGAGATTCCAGATTTTTCTGACTGGGTCAAATCGAGTCAAGCTCCAAGAAGTTGAAAACTCTCTCTTCTGAAACCAGTCTTTGTGTGTTTTGCCTTGAGCCGTACGAGATGAAATTCTCATATACGGCTCTCGGAGGGGGAATCTTTCTTGGATTACCTATCTCAAGAAAGTCTATGATTGGTTCGAGGAACGTCTCGAGATTCAAGCGATTGCAGATGATATAACCAGTCAATATGTTCCTCCTCATGTCAACATCTTCTCTTGTCTAGGGGGGATTACGCTGACTTTTTTTTTAGTACAAGTAGCTACGGGTTTTGCTATGACCTTTTTTTCTTATCGTCCAACCGTTACAGAGGCTTTTTCCTCTGTTCAATACAGAATGACTGAGGCCAACTTTGGTTCGATCAGTTCATCAATGGTCAGCAAGTATGATGGTGGATGATCTTGCACGTCTTTCGTGTGTATATTACGGGTGAAAAAAACCCGGTGACAGGAGCACTTCTGTCTGGCTGTACGCATCTTTTGGCGTAACTGGTTCTTCCTTTCCTTACCTTACCTCGGGACCAATTTTGCTCTGAGTGAAAATCGTCACAGGCGTGCCTGAAGCTCTTCCTATAAAAAAAAAGGACCTTTGGTACTTGAGTAGTAAATTTAGTTCAGTAGCGCCTAAACATAAGAAGAAAAAGAGGGCTATAAGTTGGCCTTTGCTATAAGGACTGCTCGCCTTTTGACGGCTTGGCTTCGCTATCGCTCCGTAGTGGTGGTCGGCCAGGAGTCTTCCTACCATACCAGAATGCCCATGTTATAGTGCGTCAAGCTTCGCCAGAAGCAAGCAAGACGAGGCGAGCGATAGCGAAGGAGAAGCGAAGTAGCGTAAACAAGGCTACTACGCTCGTTCGTGACTGATGAGCTCGTGTAGTAAGGCCTCGCCCTACTTCAGGCTTATCTGATGCACTCCACTCGTTGTCTACTAAACGAGCGTGAGAGCGAATTGAGCGAGCGAAGCCTTCCTGGATTGGATCTTTTTTTGCCCTACAATTTTCTTTCCGCTCCAGCTTCCCGGATGAATTGATTGGATACCCGAGAACCATAATCTTTCAAAGGAACAGCTTCTACGACGATAGATAGGGGTCAGGACCTCCCGCCCCGTGGGGTCGGTCCCCTGCCCTCCAAACAGTATGAGAGCCTTTCAGCTCGTACTGCTCACACTCCTAGATCTTCACTAGGCACCTCCGCCACCATAGTGTGAGCTGCTCCCAGCTCCGAAAATCCCGGCTCAAAAATGAGCTTGAAAGTCAACAACAACACGAAAAAGTACACGTTGGACTGATCTTATCATAGGTGAAATCCAATCCTTTCGCCTCTCGGAAGCGAGAAAGGGAGCAGCAAACGTAGGCTTCGACAGTGCGTTTTTGGGCGCTAGTACTGAAATTTGGAAGCTTCAAAACTCAAGGCGTTAGCTACGACTTTGATGCTGGAGTTTGCTGGCTTTGAAGTTTGAAGCTGCGAGCGGAGCGTCGAAAGGCGAAGCGAGCCGCGCTACTCTTCTTTTTCTCGAACCTTTTTCAGATGTCCACCCCGAACCGAAGTAGGGTATGTAAAGGCGCACAACCCTTTCTCCGCTCCTTTCCTGAGCGTTTCACACTAAGCTCTTCGATTCTGCCTTGCGCCTCGCTAGGCTTCGCTCATGACTGGTAGTTTTCTCTATGTAGTGAGTGGTCGGCCAACTAAAGTGAAGCTTCACCAGAAGCGAAAACGTCGAGTCTACGAAGCGATCCCCCCTTCGCCATGCCACTAGATCTATGAGTCGGAACATGTACATAACCACGCGGAGCATCGCTACGCGATAAAAAGGATGTGAGCTTATAGAAAGAGGCTCAGAGATCATATCAGCGCGGAGCGAAGTTTCATAGTGAGTTTCTTTTGAAGAAAAGAGCTTTTCTCACGAGCGTCTCAAGAATCAAAGAAAGTCTCGAAAAGGAGTTGTAGTTTTCTCGCTTCGCGCCGGGAATCGCAAGAATTGAGAAGCCTTATGGATAACGTGGGAAAGAGCCGGCCAGATTGGCAGGAGGGAGGGCGGCCCCACCCTGAAACAAAGGTGCGAAGCAACAGAAAAGCTTCTGTTCTGATGTCGGCCCCTCCCATCTATATTGGACCGGGAAGAGGGGGGGAGACTGGAAGCCCTACCCGCCCTTCTCTCTTTCGCTACGCGCCTCATCTTGATCATTCCAGGCTTCCCGGACTCGTCACAGACGGCTAGGCGCGTAGCGAAGAGGATAAGTAGTCTCTGCCGTAGCAGGTCCTTCTCCTTCCTTCGCTATCGCTCGCCTCTTTTTTTTCTTTTCCGCGGCACGAAAGAATGAAGAAGCTGGAAGAACTCAGAAAGAGAGTGGCGCCTAACCGTTGAGAGCGTCTGTTGTCTTTTCAAAAGAACTGTACGATCTTGGACTGGCCCCCTTCGCATGACCTAGAATGAAAAAGAAAGAGGTCCGTGCTACTATAAGGCTTCTCCACTCCTCCCTCAGGACACTGTTGCGTTGCCATGGAGACGGGGTAGCCCCGACTTCTATAGGTCCTCGGTTCGACCTCAGAATGAGAATTTAGGTCCTTGCGCGGCCCTCAGACTTGCTTGCTCTGGAGTGCCCCGTGGTTCCTCGAGTGCCAGCCGCAGAGAGGAATGCCATCAACTAGGGCGCTATTTGCCACTAACCACTCGCTCGCCGGCCGCTCGGGCTCCGCGTTTCAAGTTCGTTATCCTAACCGTCTCCTCTGCTCTACCGGGAGCCTGGCCCCTTCTTCTATCTTATCTACTGCCTTGCTCCTCGGCTCCCTACTACTCCAGCCGCTCGCTGTAATAGCTTGCTTATTGGGTGGCTTGCACCCCGACCCCGGGTGGGGTGGTGCGGCTGAGCCAGAGTGGGCTCAGCAGTCGGCCTATGTATCCGGGCGCACGCATAAAGGCATGATTCGTTCCACGAATCTCACTGCACTGACCATAGTAAACTCCTTCTCGTTGTACCGAAATGGAGGTCTGATTTGAACGACCAGGTACAGCATCACATTTGACACCTGAGGAAGGTATAGCCCAACTATGAGGTACATCAGCAGGTGTTACAATCATACGTAGATGAGTTTTGGCTGGTACAACCACTCTATTGTCTACTTCTAATAAACGTGATTGACCTAATTCTAGATCATCTTCTGGAATCGTATAACTGTCAAAAGTGAGTGACTGTTCATCGGAACTGTTATAGTCCGAATACTCATAAGGTTGGGTCGATGCCCGCCTCCCCCCAAACTTGACTTGCAAGTTTCCCCGCAAAAAGCTCTCCACGCCTACTCTGAGAATAGGAAAAGCACTCTTCTTCTTTAGTTAGGTAGTTCTCCCCCCTCTCAGAAACCGTCAGACCCCGGGTGGAATCGAAGGCCCGCTTACTAATAGGCAACGGGGGACCCTTTATCGCCCAGCCCTACCTACTTCAGTTTAGCTGGAACCGAAAAAGACCTGGTTCCACACACATGAGACACGCAGAAGGTATGGACCAGTTCACCACGGAAAGCAAATTCGATCCTATAGTCGTCTTCTTTGTTCGAAAAATGCGCAGTGGAAAGGGATGCTAGTCGGCTCGGCAAAGGTAGGCCCCTCAAGAGGGATTCCTCACCTAGACTGTCAGGGGCCAAGTCGAACGCTCGAGTATAGATTCCCTATGCTATGCTCATGTGAACGGCCGGCCCGTAGATAGAAAAGGCTCGAGAGCGCTACGCGGAACTCCCTTTGGGAGAGGTGCGATAGCCACTCGACTGGAAGGAGAGGGACAGAGTGAGCTCGAGCAAAGCGAGAGGGACTGAAAAGAGAAGAAAAAAAAAGTGACCCACGTTCCAGCGTGCATTATGCCAGCGGGTCCCTGATTTAGTCACCCTTCTCAAAGAAATTGGATGAAAGAAAAGACGGAGCATCGCTATGCGACCCAAAGGATGTGATAGATAGGCGAAGAGTCATCTAATCTAAACTAAAGTAGCGAAGGCGAGCGATAGCGATATGAATAGGTCAATTATCTTTCGCTTCGCGCCTCCCACCGTTCACGACATCCCTTGCTTCTCGCTGCGAACGGCTCCTCGGTGGAGGAGAGTAGAAGCGCTGGTCCCCTTCGGTCAAGTGCTTTGCTTGTGCCTGCTGTTACCTACCGTAGGACCTCCGTCCCCGAAGCGAAGGAAGAGGAGCAGGAACAACAGGGTGTCCTCTCCTGGCCCAGTAGTTCCGCAACTACTACCGTGGTTGTTGCCTACGGGGATCCCCCATTCCGAAAGGTCATGGGGCTGGCCGTTAGGTCCAAAGTTGTATGCCACTGTTGTGGTGCCGATAGATTCACTACTGAAGCGCCGTTATCGAACATTGCAGGCTGAGCATCTATTTGTCGTATATAGCTCCACACCGAGAAGAGGTATGTGTACCTCCAGCAACAAAAAGAATTGAACCATAGGCCCCTATGCTGGGAACATTTCGGGGTATAGGTCTAACCACCGCTCCGTGGGCTCCCCGTTTCTGGCATGCTCATTTTCTTTTTTTCTCTCGACGACGGGAATGGGAGATTACCGGTCAGCCAGATGCTTCGCGAACCACCGGTACATTTCGTTGCACTTCAATCACCCTCGTGAAGAGGCGCACTCCGATACCATTGATGTCCAATAGCTTTCATAGTAATGGCTGGATCTACTACTACCTCGTCCATTGAGTATAAAAGAGCAAACGATGGTATAGCAATGAACATCGGGATGAGACTAGGAAAGATGGTCCAAAGAATCTCGATAGTAGTTCCATGAACAATCCTTTGCGGGATTGGATTAGTTTGCTCGTGGAAATGCCATAAAGCGCGAACCAACATCCGTGATACGAAAACCAAAATCAGAATGAGGAAGAAAAAGATATCGTGATGTAAGTCAATGATTCCTTGCATCATAGGTGTTGCTGCGTCTTGAGATCCTAATTGCCATGGTTCCGCCGCATCACAAGGAGCGATTGTGAGGAATCGCCATTCTAATGTCCTGAAGAAGTCAAACATCATTTTTCTTTCCATTTTTTGACTGCTCTGCTCCCTAAAAGAGACTGATCATCGCCTTGGCGTTGGTTTTTCCAACAAGAGTCTGATGGGACAATGGCATGCAATGCGCATGATTTTCGATAGCTTGAACGCGCTGAACACCCACCCAATCTCGACACAGACAATTCTCAAAGAAAAGCCTGACTTGAACGGCTTTCTTTTGATACGAAAAGAAAGACAGAGTATATAGAGTCTAGTAGAAAGAGTAATTCTCTCTCCCTTCACCTGACACACCTACGGCTGGAATCATCGGCTTTCTCGAATGTTGTAATTCAAAGACGTACGGGTATGTGAAGATACTGAACCAAAAGCACTAGTGGCTTATTCTCGCACTTCGTTCAAACCGCTCCGTGGGCCGCTCTAGTTCTCTTGTTCTCGCTACAAGTGAGCCGTAGACACCGCTCCGTGGGGAATCTTTCCTAGCCACCGTCGCTTCGTCAGCACGACTGAATCCCGCAACTATCAACAGGAAGAGAAAATACAAAGACCAGCGACCAACTAATGGTTCTTTTCTGACTTCAGACTCAGGGAAAGGAACAAGAGTCAAAACTGAGACTCAGAGAAAGATTGAGTAAATGAAACTAATTAAGAAAAGAAAGTTGGCCTTAATCTTCTTCCTCTTGGGACTTTGATTCACCCACGGGGCGGGCGGTGCGATCGGAATTCGAAAGCATCTCCGTCGCTCAATAGCAATCCTTCGTTACCTATATTTTCACTCTTTGGATAACTTGAACATAGAAAGATGCCTCTATCCATTCAGTTTTCCATGTTGAAAGAAGTGAGCAGAAATTGCTAATCATTCTACTAGAAATAGAATCTTTCACGTCATCGTATAAGAGGGAATTCTATCTAGCAGACAATGGATAGTAGAATCTCCTATAGGCAAGTGCGCCTGTCGATCCTTCGGGATCCATGATATAGCAGTCAGCTTGATGATCCATCCAAAAGGTAGGATTCTGACTTTCTTTTCTTCTCAAAGAAAAAGCTTCTTTCTTTTCTGAAAAAAGAAAGCCGCGATTTCTCTACTGATGAATTTCTGAAAAGACCTTCGCTATCGCTCGCCTTGCCTCCCTTTGAATAGAATAGTCTTTTTTTTTCGAAACTCAAGAGAGTAGATAAACGCTCTTCCTGGAAATCTCCGACTTCAATTCTTTTGACAAAAACAGACTCTTTTACTACTACTACTTGAAGACTTGAAATCGATTCACTAAGCTAGTGAAAAGCCTGAGTTAAGTAAGTTACGGATAATAGATAGAGAGCGGTGTTGAATTCAGAAGTATCCCACCAACCCCGTATGGAGCCTCTTCAGGTTCTGTCATCACTTTACGACAATTTTTCTGGAGCTAGATAAGAGTAAGTTTTCTCTCGAAGCGATCGCCGCCCCACACCTGGTTGCACGAGCCGAATCGGGAGCAAGAGTGGAAGCTGGCGCGGGAACAGTAGGAGCTCCACCGAAGAAGCCACCACAAGATAGGCGCGTAGCGAAGAAGCAAGAGGGGAAGGATGTGTCTCAGGGAGACCTGTTTAGAAGGTGGACCAGCAGAGTAAGATGGCACTGGGCACGAAGAAGCAAGTGTTGTAGATCAGGTAGAACTTCTTCTCGGATATCTTTGGTTAAGTGAGGTAGCCCGACATGGGTCGAGTACAAAGCAAGCAAATATCCTCACTTCGGAGTCAGGTGCGTAGCAAGAGGTTTTTCTTCGCTCCGCAGGCACGAACTACACTAGTCGAGATGTATGTGGAAACATTCACATGTGTTCCCGGGAGAGAGGCTCAGCCAAGTGCCCTTTATATACCCTAAACCCGTGGGGAAGTACACTAAGATATAGAAGCGGCGATGTGGGTCGGGCTGTTCGGAGACTCACAGCGAAAGAAGTTCCCGCCCGCTTTTCTTCCGTGTGGTTCGTCGTGTCCAACACGATGTGGGCTTGAATCCTTACTTTATGGAATGACCTGGGTCCTACTCTCCTGTTGAGTTCTTTCGAAAAGGCAACCGCTGGCGGCTGGGGCTCAATGAAAATGAAAAGAAAGAAGGCTATCGGGACAGGCTTGTGCGGTTCAGGTTGTTGTACACGACCTAAGTGGAGCATTCAGGCGATCGCAGGTTCGCCAGAGGAGAGGGTGTTGCGAGCAACATTGCACAAACAATCTTCTCTAAATTAGGCTAGGCTGGCCACGTTACTTATAACCGCAGAACGAGCAATGAATCCGAATCCCCAACGACAAACGAACAACGGGGCATTTTCGGGGAGTAGCCCGCTTCTTCAGAAACTTCCTGGCAACATACATTAAGGGAGCCATCGAAAGGTGACTGAAACACCAGAAACGGGGACTACCCGAGCTAATGATAGAGGCAAGAACACTTTCCGGCCAGGTCCCATTAATTGATCATAACGATATCGTGGAAATGCTGCACGGACCCATATATATAGGAAAAGAAAAGGAATCACCTTGATACTAAACCAGATCGAGCCCGGGATCTTCTGAGAAATGGGAAGATCTAGGATAGGCGGCCAACCTCCTGGAGAGAGCGATGTGCATGGACCGGGTGAGTAGGGATGCAGCTCCATGGACCGCTCGTCGGGCCTGATAGGTGGTGGTATCAAACCCTTCTCAAAGGAACCGTACGTGAGACTGTCGCGTCATACGGCTCCGTCCCGGAATCTGGACCTTCCTTTCCTTTGACCAACAGGTCCTCGAACCCGAGGCGAGCGATAGCGAAGGCAAGAGTTTCTTTTCTCAGAAAAGAAATCGCTAGCTTGATTTTCGAATCAAAGAAAGGTATCTAAATATGATCGCTACGCGACCCTATCTCAATATGCGAGCTTATCTAAGAAAGAAGGAGGTGAGCTTCTCTAAAGAGGCGAACACTTTCCTTTCTCGTATATAGAATATCTCAAATGTTTTGAATCAAAAAACCCTTCTTCAATAATTAGTTCATCCAATTTTCCAAATTGGAACATGTTATTAAGGAACAAAACTCTCATTTTTCTCAAAATGAAAAAGAACCTTTTCAGGCGAGAAAAAAAAGGAACTTTTGCGCGTGAAAAATCAAATTTGCTTTGGAACTGAATGAGGGGACGAAGGAGACGTAAGTCGGTGAGCCGATAGGGAAGTCGGTGAGACGATAGTCGAAACGAACAGGAGAAGACCCTTGCGCCTACCCCGTAGTCGGTCGAAACGAACAAGTGGTCACGATTCTGGCGACCCGAAGAGGACAAAGGCCCCAAAGGGGGTGAGCCGATAGGCGAAGAAGGTGAGCCGATAGGCGAACAGTCCAAGAAGGCTCCAAAGGGGCCCAAAGGGGACGTAGTCGGTGAGCCGATAGGCGAACTAGCGTGGCCGATAGGCGAAGCCCTTGCGCCTACCCAGCCGATAGGCGAAGTCAACATCTGTCCTCTGGGTTTGATACAAAAACCACTTCTTTCATTCAAAGACTAGGTGATATGAAAAAGAAAACTACTTATGAAAGTTTCATAAGTAGTTGAGTGCTCCGTCGTTGTTCGCCGGGTCCGAGCTTCCCAAGCTCTATGCTTTTTGGGAACTCTGCTTTGCTACGCAACTTTCTTTATATACTATATTTGAGTCTTTTGGGTACTTTGGGATTATATTCCGCGCCGAAGATTTGTGCTTGTGGGCTAGGGTTAATATAGCAGACCAGCGGATCTGGTGGTCGACAATCGTTCGGACTTGGTAAAGATTGTCGCGGCACCTGTAGTAGGACAGAGGACTTATCGCGATGCCCGCGGACCGATTTACTATGTCTCCGTCGCTGACGTTCGTCAAAGAGGCCACGTGGATTGGCCTGGGTCTTCTTCGGCTAATGAGACCTCGATCCCGAAGCCTTCGGAGTATCTTTTTGATAGGCGCCTCTATCTGTATGGGGAATTCGCTGCTAAAAGATCCCGCCCAGTGTCCCCCTCCTTCCCCCGCCGCCTTTATATACCCTAAACCTGCGGGAGTATACAATGAAAACTTCCGGATACTCATGCCCGATCGTGAGACTGCCTGTTGAACGTCCGATGGCACATTGCTCCGACCTGAGCTATGCAACAACTTCGCTATCGCTCGCCTTGATCCTTGCCGGATGTGCTTGACGGTCCCCCATAAGACGCTAACTTGGGGACTTCTTACTCCAGCTGTTCCAAGAGTCTCCGCTAGTTGAACCGCGTCCAGTAGACGACCTCTTCCGCTCATCCCCTTCGTCAGCTGTTTGATCGGGATACGAGAACCTAGGTCCCTAAACTTGGAATGGATGGCGGAGCGTAGGTGGCAAGCAGTTCTATGGATACGGTGCTTGACCCGTAGACGCTTCTCCAGCTCTCGCAAGAATTGTATGGGAGTTGTCCTCGGAGGGACTTCCCGAATGACCGTACCGGGGAATTCTACCGTACTCCGTGCAGCTATGGTTGTTGATCCTGCGGAGCCTACCCAAAGGTTCAGGCCGGATTGTAGGAAGTGGGTTATACGTTTTTGTATTTCTATGAGAAGCTCTAAGGCACCCACGATTCCCAGTAGTAAGTCGTCGGCATATCGCGCGTAACAAATCTTTATTAAGAAGTCATGGGTTTTGAAGGGGGCCAGCTTACGGGCCAGGCGTCTCTCTGACCTGATAACTAGTATCGCCTCCCCGCCCAGCTCTATCAGCAGGCCCCTTCTTTTGCAAGACTTCATAAGGCGCGTAGCGATGGCCAAATTCTTATGAAAGCCTTCTCTACCATAGAATTCGGCCTTCGGGGTCAACTCGGCGGCTTCTATGAGGAAGGCGGCGCAAAGGAGGCCCGAGGGCTTGTTAAGGAAGGCGGCAAGGGCCACTGAAGGGGGGAAAACGAAAGGCGTTTTCTGGTCCCCCCTTCGCCGGGGGGTGCTTGTGGGGGGGGGGGGGGGGGGTGTGCCACGACGAAACAAGGGAATGAAAGGTCGCTTTGCGTTGGATGCTCTTGACCCTCCCCACCATGATGGCTCTGTTGTCTTGGGGAGCGTTGAAGCTTGCTTCTTCTCCAGAGTTTTCTTGGCGACGACCTGTCCTTAAGAGAACTGATCTTCTTCTCAGAACAAGAGGAATTTCGTGCTTCTGTTGGATCCTCCCTATCTCCTGATCGAGCTTGTGTAGGTAAATGTTGCCTGGTAGGGCCGATAGTAGTACACTGTGTGGGACGGAGTCAGGGCCCTTCTCACCTCCTACGAGTCGTCCGGCGGAAAACATTTTCTTAGTGGAGTAAAAGAACTTGGGATCGTCGATCTCTTCCTTCAAGATTGAGATGAATCGATGTCGGTCGATGGTGTGAAAACACTTCCTTATGTCGAATTCCAAAAACCAGCGAGAGGTTCCCCACTCTTCTTTGATCCGTCTTAGGGCCGAGTGGCAGCCTTGACCCGAGTAGGGCCTAGTATATTGCGATGTGTCTGGAAACTCGGGATCGTAAATGGATTCGGGTACCATTCTGATCGCCTCTTTCATGATCTTTTCTATGGGTAGAACTACTGCGAGCGGTCTCAACTTCGACCCTTCTTTCTTAATGAAAAAAAGGGGAGCAAAGCTTTTTTTTTGCTCCCTCTATTGATAGATAAGGTTCCCTCCTGCCGGCCTGAACGAAAGGCTCTTTCAGGCATCACCCTCGGGCTCGGCGCCAACCAAGAGGAGGCGGGGCTCTCTCCAACCGCCGAGATCTCGTCAAGGAAAAATGAGCTAGCGGACCTGCGTGAATAAGTTCAGTGACCTTCAGGCTTTTCCAAGCCGGCGGCTCATGGCTCGCTCAGTTCGCTCGCGGAGTTCTTTAGATCAGTAGATCTATCTATAGATCTGGATAGAGTCTCGCTCATAAAGGAAGATGCAGAGAAGTCCAGCAAGACCTTGCATGCGTGGACAAATGGTCAGACACGGACATCGATTCCTGGTCAGGAAGAACAAACAGGTGAAAGGGGTTGCTTTACGACCTGTAATTCTTTCTCAGCTCACTAGACGGGGAATATGCGTACAGTCTAAAAAAAAGCTTGAAGCAACTAGCAATGCTACCAGAAACCCCCTAAACCTAGAGCGTTAGCGTACAAGAAGGGCATTTTCAATTAAGTTAGTCACACATTTGAGCTCAGATGTAGAAGTTTTCTTCCGATTTCTTTGGTGTTGAGTTGGCTGCACTTAGGGTTTCACCGCCCCGTGGGATCCGCAGTCTACCCGAGGCTATCGTGAACTGGGGCACGAGAGAACCAATGGTCAGTACCTCTTCTCTTTCTTATTGAAGGGGTTCTTTGGAGATAGCTCTGGTTCGTGCGCATTAGAAGTCGAAATGAGCACCTTGCCTCAGTGCTTCGATCCCATTACGGTCAAGACAGCAAACAAGGCGATAGGTTATGTTGTGGAGGATGGTAAGAAGGAATCCCTCAATCAAAGTCCCACACGGAGTTTTGACGCTTCGCGCCGGAGTCTAGCGAATGGGCCAGCAAAAAGCCGCCTTCTGTCGGCCTCTCAAACCAACTGACGATACGGAGGAGCCGTATGGATTGACGAATTTTCAGCACAATAGGTAGAACGGCCTTTTTTGAGAAAAACCGATGCGATGTCGTTCCTACCTTTTAGGTAGTCGCATGATCAATCGATTTCATACAATATATCGTCCAATCCGTGATTGCCCCATGTGCTTTCAGTTCTTCGTACGCTGAGAAACGAGAATGCCTTCTTTTAGAGAGACTTTTGCTTCCAAAAAAACATAGGTAGTTCTTCTTCCTAAGCTACAAGCGTGAGACCGCCAGGGAACTCATATAGAAAAAACTACTTGCATAGAAGAAGAAAGAAGTCTGGTGTCTTTTGCGATCGGATGGAATCTAGCCTGACAAGCAGGCAATGGGAGTTCGAACCCCCTCGATCTATTCTATATTCTATGGTGAGTCAAGCGCGTCTTGCGAGTAAAGAGTAGCGGTGAGGCTCGAGAGGTACGAAGTTGCTCGACTCACTAATATTCAAAACACCCCCTCGGACGGAATCGGAAAGCTAGTTCAGGCCTAGCCATTGAGCTACAAGCTCTGATCTCGATATCGAACTTCCGGACCTCGAAAGAGAAAGTATCTACTCACGTCTTGTTCTAAAAGCATGAAGATTCTCTTGGACTGCCAATCTCATCACATGACTACCTATTCTTTAAGCTTACACAGCGTCAGAGGCGAGCTTTAGCGAAGAAGCACGAGCGTCACGATATTCATTTGAGATTTGAGAGAGAATACGCAAATTCAACCGGAGGGATTAGCCTGTATTACCCTTCCCCTGACCCCTCCGGGGGTAGGGTAGGATGGGTCCTCTGCTTTTCTTGACAAATTGGAAAGTAGTCTTGCATTATGAAAGTGTTGCTGACATGTATTCAAGATTCAGCCTCATAGTCAATGAACTGAGAACACTTGAGAAGGACATATCTCTTACTGAGATAAATGACAAATTGCTGACTTGCTTCCCTAGCTCTTGGGATTCAAGAATCTGGCCAATCAAAGACTCCAGAAGTCAAAAAGAAATCTCAACAGATGTCCTGTTGGGTAAATTAAAATCCTATGAACAACTGTTGAAGACAAGGGCTGAGAAAGAAGAGAAAGAAAAGGCTCCTCCACTCCCAAAAGAAAAGAGTATTGCTTTGAAGGTTGTTGAAGGAGAACCCTCTACAAGTGATGAGGAGCTGATCAGTCTACTGGCCAGAAGGTTCAAGAAGTGGATCAAAACAGAAGGATCCAGAGGAAGAGACTCAAAAACCAGGTATAATAAAACACCTACTAAAGAGATTATATGCTACTCTTGCAGGAAACCTGGACACATTGCACCTGAATGTCCTAAAGAGATCAACAATAAGAAGGATCTAAAAAGAACATATATAAAGAAGAAGAAGAAGAAAGAAAAAGGATTCATTGCTCAATCTTGGAGTGATTCAGAATCTGAAGGAAGTACCTCATCAGATAATGATCAGCAAGAGGTCAAGCAAGAGGAAACCTGTCTGATGGCCACTGAGAAGCCTGATGATACATCTATGGTAAATATACTTGATAATATAGATTTCTCTTCTACTGATTTCAAAAGTTTCAAAGAATTCTGTTTAGATCTAATCAAATCTGAAAAAGAAGTAAAAGAATTAAGAATTGAATTAAAAAATCTCAAACAGGAAAATACACATCATAAAAATTATAAGCTCAATCTAGAACTCTCAGAAGAGGAATTAGACAAAATCTATTCAGAAAATCTAATACTAAGGAAGGAGCTTGCAAAGGCTAAAGTCTTTGAAGACTCTCTAAATGGAAGAGGTCAGAAGCTCAAAAATATGTCTGAGAATCTCACTAATAGATTTAGACAGATAAATCAGAATACTAATGAAGCATCTAAACCTCAAACATCCAGCAAATCTGTCTGGAAACATCCAATTCACTTCACCAGGGAGAATTATCTAACAGGAGAAATATCACAAGAAAGCCCTGAAATAACCACTGTTTTTAATAAACCTAATCCCATTACAGATAAAGGAATCTTAGGAAAATATCCTCACAAAAAATTTGAACATGCGTCGAATTCTTACCAACGTGCGTCAAGTTCTAATCGACGCTTACACCAAAATGCATCGACTTCTACTCAACGCAACCTCTCTCATGCTTCGACTGAAAATAGACTCAGAATGAAGAAAGCATCGAATTCATATCGACGCAACCATAAGTCTACGTTGAATCCCTATCGATGCAATAAATCAGACAAAATTTTTTGTTTCCAAACAGGCCTCTCAATCCATGTCCTTCTATTATAAACATTATTTCTGTGATATCATCCAAGAAGATTGGTATGATAAGCCAGTACCCCATAAGAAGGAAGGATATCCTGAAAGACCCACTTATTCTTTTATTAAATCTTTTACTAATGAGAGGAAGGGACCCCAGCTTAGCAGGGTCCAAACTAATATTTAAAATTTTATGTGCAGATGTATCACATCTCCAGGATGGTGTGGTACTTGGACAGTGGATGCTCCATGCACATGACAGGATGCAAAAACCTATTAATCAACTTTGAGGATAGACTTGGACCATCAGTAACCTTTGGAGATTCTAGCTGTGGCCAAACCAAGGGCTTTGGAGATTTCAAAGAAGGGAAAGTCACCTTCAAGAATGTGGCAGTAGTCAAAGGACTAAAGCATAATCTGATAAGTATAAGTCAGATATGTGAAAATGGTAGGTATGAGGTAAAATTCACCACACTATTCTGCCATATTATTGATATCAAGACTGGTGCTACAGTACTAAATGGAACTAGAAAAGGAAAAGTATATGTAGTGGACTTTAGCTCTTCACCCACAGAAGTTTGCTTATTCAACAATATCATAGATAAAAATGAACTATGGCATAGGAGACTAGGTAATCTAAACTACAAAACCATTAGTAAACTAGCAAAGAATAACCTAGTCAGAGGTTTACCAAAGGGTAGGTACTCTAAGGATTCTCCATGCAGACCTTGCCAACTGGGAAAACAGACCAAATCATCTTTCAAAACCATTGGTAAGGATGACTCTCCCAGGGCCCTATACTTACTACACATGGATCTCTTTGGTCCCATATCCACTCAGAGCTTAGGTGGAAAATCTTATACCTTGGTTATTGTTGATGATTATTCTAGGTTTAGCTGGGTGTTCTTTCTAAGGGTTAAATCTAAGACCCATAAAATTCTCTCAAAATTCATAAAACAAATTCAATCTGAGTTCAACTCCAATGTTTCAATTATAAGAAGTGATCATGGGACTGAATTTGAGAATCAGATGATTTGTAGTTTCTGTGAGGAAAAAGGTATTAAACAAAGCTTCTCAGCACCTAGAACTCCTCAACAAAATGGAGTTGCTGAAAGGAAGAATAGAACCTTAATAGAATCAGGAAGGACCCTGCTTGCAGAATCAGGATTACCAAAAACCTTTTGGGCTGAAGCAGTCAATACTGCAAACTATGTTCTAAATAGAAGCCTCATACACAAAACTAAATTAAAGACTCCATATGTGCTCCTGAAAAATAAAACACCCACTGTTAAATATTTTAAAATTTTTGGATGTGCTTGCTTTATTCTAAACAATGGGAAAGATCATCTTGCCAAATTTGACAAGAAGTCTGATGATGGAATATTTCTGGGATACTCATCATCTAGTAAAGCCTATAGGTGCTACAATAGAAGAACTCTTAAAATTGAAGAATCCATGCACATTGTATTTGATGAAACTAACATGCTACTTAAGGTGGAGGAGACTCCAGCCAGTTCTTTTCCACAAGAAAACAACAGCATAGAAACCCAGCTTGAGCAACTAGCTCTAGAGAACACAGATAATGGAGAGGAAAACCAGTTAGAGGAACCAAGTGAGGAGTCTGAACAAGAAACCTCAGAAAAGAGCATTCAAGACCCATTTCCACAAGAGAACATGGTTCAGGAAGAACAATTGAACAATGATCTCATTGAGAATGAAGAAGAAGAACAACTGATAAGTTCAAGCAGAACAGGGATCAATTTGAAGGATCATCCACAAACTCAAGTAATTGGAGACCCCAATACAGGAGTAAGAACAAGACACCAGGTCTCCACTGGGATGGTGCTCCAATGCTTCCTATCACAAGTTGAACCAAAGAAGTTTGAGGAAGCAAATTGTGATCCTCACTGGATTATGGCCATGCAAGAAGAACTAGGCCAATTTGAAAGAAACAAAGTATGGAATTTAGTGGAAAGACCAAGAAACTACCCAGTGATTGGCACAAAATGGGTATATAGAAACAAATTAGATTCCACTGGAGTAATTGTCAGGAACAAGGCAAGACTTATAGCACAAGGATACAGACAAGAAGAAGGAATAGACTATAATCAAACCTTTGCTCCAGTAGCCAGACTGGAAGCAATTAGGCTCTTTCTTGCCTATGCAGCTTTCATGAAGATGAAAGTATATCAGATGGATGTCAAGAGTGCTTTTCTGAATGGTGACCTTCAAGAAGAGGTATATGTGGAGCAACCACCAGGTTTTGTTAATCCCTCCTCTCCTAACTTTGTTTATAAACTCAACAAAGCACTATATGGACTTAAGCAAGCTCCTAGAGCTTGGTATGAAACTCTCTCTAACTTTCTTTTGGAAAATTCCTTTGAAAGAGGAAAAGTAGATAAGACACTCTTTACTAGAACCCATAAAAACCAACTTCTTCTTGTTCAAATATATGTAGATGATATCATCTTTAGCTCAACACATCCTAAACTGTGTAAAAGATTTGTTAATCTCATGCAATCTAAATTTGAAATGAGTAGTATGGGAGAACTCTCATATTTCTTAGGATTACAAGTGAAACAAAGTAGTGAAGGAATCTTTATCTCACAATCAAAGTACACTAAAGAGCTAATCAAAAAGTTTGGTATGGAATCAGCCTCCTCTATGAAAACTCCCATGGCAACAAATGCCATTATAGAAAAAGATGACAAGGGGAAATCAATAGATCAAAAGACATATAGGGCAATCATAGGATCCCTTCTATATCTCACTGCTAGCAGACCTGACATTATGTTTGCAACTTGCATATGTGCTAGATTTCAGGTTGAACCAAAGGAATCCCATCTCACCTCTGTAAAAAGGATTCTTAGATACCTAAAGGGAACTCCTAAACTAGGTTTATGGTATTCAGCAGAAACCAACTTTGAATTAATAGGTTTCTCAGATGCAGACTATGTTGGATGTAGGGTTGATAGAAAAAGCACATCTGGCACTTGCCAATTCCTAGGTGACAGATTAATCTCTTGGTTTAGTAAGAAACAAACCTCAGTCTCAACCTCAACAGCAGCGGCTGAATATATAGCTGCTGGGAGCTGTTGTTCACAAATCTTGTGGATGCAAAATCAGCTTCTTGACTACAAACTGGAAGTCAATAACTCTAAGATTTATTGTGATAGCTCTAGTGCTATATCTATAGCATCTAACCCAGTCCTTCATAGTAGAACCAAACACATAGAGATCAGACATCACTTCCTTAGAGACAATGTTGAAAAAGGTAAGATAACCTTAGAATATATACCCACAGAAAGTCAAAGAGCAGACATTTTTACAAAACCCTTGGATGAAACCAAGCACAACTACTTCATAAACACCTTAGGAATGCTTGATGGAAGCTTGTAAACACCATTGTTAGGGAACTCTAAAGGAATCAGACAATCTAAGAAAACTTCTTGCAGATGCGTCGAATACATATCGATGCTCCGTCGAGACAAACTCGACGCTGGCACCAATTTCCATCAGACAAAGTTACATCGATCTTTTATCGACGCACTGTCGAATTCATATCGACGCATTACAATGATCGCGTCGATAGAGCTCCAGGCTGGCCAATCTCCACGGAGCGCCGACTCTATATCGACGCAAACGTCGACATCCATTCGACGTAACGACGACTTCAGGTTAAAATTAGAATCAAATCCTTACTTCCTCTTCTGACGATTGGATTACCTTGATTTCTGTTTCCTTTCTCAATGTTTCATCTTCTTTAAATAATACTTCTTATTTCATAACATATACCTTTTTGAACCCGCCAAAACTTTGTCTTCCACCTCTCTCTCTTTCTGCATCAATGGCGCCTACTCCTGTTCAAACTGCCCTTATCAAAGCGATGAACGATGCTCTGGAAAATCTTCTCACCGACTTCCAGACACGTCTAACCAACTTCTCCAATGAATGTGCCAATATGATCACCACCTGTGAAGCCAAATTGGCCTCCCTATCTGCCTCTCTTCCTGAGCTTCATGCTCTTCTTCGAGAAGAACCTCTGTCGCCATAAAGGTTTACATCCTTCCTGAAAGATATAAACCAGGGGGAGAGTTGCTCCAGAAATCCCTCTTGCCAGGTCTTTGATCTCACTTAAAGCTCAGGTTTAACTCTCTTCTCTCCAACTCTAAGTATTCTCTCTAACTATTACTCCAATTCCATTATAGGCTCCACTCCTCTCAAATCACTCTGACTACACCTTCATCAATCACTTTGGTGAATCCTCCTCTTACAACACTGAAGGGGAGCATGTTGTGGATTCAGCATTTAGAATTGATAATCCATATAACCAGGGGGAGATTCCTGTTGTAAAGAACCCAGAAATCCATGGGGAGGAAGAAGCAGTCACCTCTGATGATTGGAATGGACAGATATGGATTGATGCTCCCTTATGTGAGGAGGAACTTCAACATCACTCCCCTGGCTTCTCTGCCAGTTACATCAAGCTGAAGACACCTCTACTTGAGGATATCCCTACAAAAGAGCTTGGAGGAGACAATCATCGCTCAGCAGAGATCATTCTACCTGAAGTCATTCTGCCTTCTATTGCAGAACAGGCTCCTCTTCTTGATATTGTTCCCTCTCCACCCAAAGAGAAAACTCACACTCCTTCTTCTCCACCTCTACCTCTACCTCCACTTCAACCTTCTTCTCTACCTCCTCTGCAACCTCTACCTCCACAAGTGGCAAGCTTCTCCAAACAAATCCTACCTAGGCAAAGTTCAGGAGGACAGATGAAAAGGAAAAGAGAAGTCATTCCCTACTGGCAAAACTCTCCAAAGAAGAAAGGAGAGAGTATGCAAAAGAAAGGAAGTATAGAAAAGCATGTGAGCAAATAAAAAGATTTGAAAAGATGCCTATTATCACTCCTAACAGCCCTGTGAAGGAGTACCATGACCCTGACATGGAAAAGAGGCATGAAGAGATACGAGAAAGAGAACTGTATGAAGATGAAGCAGCTAGGAAAGAAGTGGAAGATAAAAGGATTTCCTGGATGGAAAAGATCAACAAGGAAATGACTAAAGAACAAATTCTTGCTGAATCTTCTATCAGAATTCCAATGAAGTTGTTTGATATTGATGCTTATCAAAAGAAAAACGCTCAGGCAGGGATCATCCTAGATAAAGGTCAAAAACACAAGAAGGTTGTAGGGTGTACAGAAGATACTTACACTCCCTACAAGAAGCCCAACAGACCTATAAAATTAGACAAGTGGCATGCCTCACCCTGGAAAGGGAAAGGAAAAATGGCTGACATTCCAGAGAAGCAGCAATCAGAAAAGAAAACAATATATTGGCCCAAGGTTGATAACAAGGGACCACCTGAGATCAAGCCTACTGAAAAGAAAGTTCAAAACATTACAATTGAGATGATTGATGAAAAAGCAGCAATCATCATCAGCAAAGGCTACTCCATAAATGACACAACCCCTGATGGTGATAAACTATTGGAAAAATTGCATACAATCATCAGGAATGTCCAGGAACGACCTGATAGAGTCAGGGGCTACATTCTTGATGCTATTGAAAACTTATCTAGGAAACTTTATTCTGCTTTTGTTAACTTCATGTACAAAAAGAAGTTTCTGGTTTAAATTTTTGTGAAAGACAAATACTTGTCATATGCTTTCTTATTCCACTTTCTCTTCTGATTATTTAATATATTTCTTATCCTTACAAATGTTGTGCTGGGTTAATTATATGCTAGTACAATTTCCCTCTAAATAGGGTTAAGACAAATAGGGGGAGATTGTTGGGAAAATGATTTTCTTAACCCCTAGAAATGAGTTAAAGAAGAATTCTAAGAATGAAAAATAAGGCTAAGTAAATATGCGTCGAATAGTATTCGACGCAACGTCGAAATGTAGTCGACGTTTCCTTCAGATTGAGTCGAAGTAACTCTAGGAAGATTTCGACGTAAGTGTTGTCGACGTTACTCTGATTTCTAGTCGACGCATCTAATGTAGTTGACGCACCTTTATCGACGCACCTTCCTTATTCTCCTCTCGACGTCCAGACAGGATGTATTAGATGCTTGCGTCGAATAGTAATCGACGCACGTCGATCTTTATGACAGAATTCAAAATCGCCAGATCTCTTTCCTTATCTTATAAGATCTGATCTATATGGAATCAATTTATGTCTTATAGCCGTTCTGAATCTTTCTTTTCCTCTATTAGATTCTTGGCTAATTTGTTAAAATTCATTATGGACATTATTTGAAATTAGAATGAATACTTTCCTTCTATGGATATAACTATTATGGGAATTTCTCTTTCTTTCTGATACTCTGCCTGCTAATTGATTACTCTCCTTTAGTATTATTTGATTGAAACAGAGCTATAAATAAAGAGGAGGTCGGCAGAAGAAGTAGTCAAGTGATTCACCACTTTTACATTTGAAAAGAGGAAAAGCTCCCAAGTGAAAAAGAGAGAATTGAGAAATAGTCCTGCAGCAATATTCAAGCATTCTTCTTCTCTCTGCTTCTGAAGTCACCCTGCTGCAAATTCTGATAGCTCTCACATAAGAGAGAAAAGCTACCAATCTTCTTCTCTCTATAGAAGAAAGATTTAATTCACTTCTTGTGCTTCCAATCTTCTTGCTAGGAAGAAGATTCATTCTTGTTCTTATTTCTTTCTTCTTTCTTATTTTTACTTAAATATTGTAAAAGAGTTTTTAGAATCTCTCTTCAAAAAATTCAGTGTACTGGTTCTAAGAGTCTCCTTTTCAACAGACTCAGTTGGTTCTAAGAGTCTCCTTGTCAAAAGACTCAGGGTGGTTCTAAGAGTCTCCTTATCAAAAGACTCAGTGCAAGATAGTGAATTCCTACCAAGGGGGTAGAAGAGTGGACTACCCAAAGTTTGGGGAACCACTATATTTTCTTGTGTTGTGTTGTGATTTCTTTTCTTGCATTTACTTTCTTTATTTGTTTAATTCTTGTTGGTGTGTGGGAAGCTATAATCTGTAATCACACACATATATATATATATATTAACATTGCACAAAATATTTTTTAATCTCTATTCACCCCCCCCCCCCCCCCCCTCTAGAGAATTCTAGTGAGGTTAACTGTGCACTTTCAGACATATCATAAGAAGATCTTACACTTCATGTTCATTTTCAAACTTGGACAATTTTGGAGAAATTATAGTAAAGGCCAACTAAATAAGGAAACTTATGACCTTCTGGATTTAGTCTCATAATGTCATGATAGACTCCTAGTAATTATCTTGGGTCATTCAGATGAATATTTGGAGTACCTCCTCTCATGCAACTCATATAGCTCATTTGGTCTGCGTATAGTAAAACTATAAAACTTGAGTAACTTGTGGATCATTAGGTGGGAATGGAAGGTAGATGGTGACCTAGTCTGGTTGAGAAGATGTGAAATCATCATTAGGAGTCTATTGTTGTGTGTACCCGATAAGCTAAGGGGTAAGGTTGTATTCGGGATTGACGAAAGATCGTCTTTCCCTTAGTAGGTCATAAAATACTTAGGGTTAACCCAAGTGTAATGATAAGAGGGGTATTCTTATGGGTAGTTACCAATAACATTAAGTGTCTTAGAAAGGGAGGTTTGGGCTATCATCCCATCACAGCTCCTAGTACCGTTGCGAGCTCCTCACAGGGTAGGCCTCGGGAAGTCCAAGATTAACCCTAAATCATAGGAATAAAACTGTTATGCAAGACTAATTTAATAATATACTCACTCACATTCTGTTGATGAGAGTGCTAGTTTGCTTGGTATTACGAGAAGTAGGCTCGGTGGTTGTGGTAACGGACGGGTTGGTCCGGCGAGCCGGTGGCTCGGGAGGTTATCGTAACGGGCAGGTCAGCTAGGGGAGCTTGTGGATCGGAGATGTACAATATGTTGGACATGTGTGTCACATCCCTTTGTTTGAGAATAACAAATCCCATATTGTATTTGATATTGCTTGTAGTGTGTTTATAGTGTGCAGGAACTATAGGTGCAATACTCCACAGGTATAAAGCAGCTTGGAAAAATCTTTTGAAAGGAGCAGCACTAACGCCAGCGCTATCGCTAATGTCGGCACTACCGTCAGCGCTATCGCTAATGCCAGGCGCTAGCTCAGTTGGTTTCATCTCAGCGGTTTCATCTCAGCTTCCGTCTCAGCGGTTAGCCTCGTCTCAGCGGTTCCTTAGCGCTACCGCCAGCGCTAACGCTAACGCCAGGCGCTAGCTTGAGCTCGTGCAGATCGCCACGCCACCGGAAGTTTTGTAACCGCTCCACACGAGCACTACCGTCAGCGCTATCGCTACCGCAGGCGCTATCTCAAGTTCGTGCACAGAGCCACGCAGCCGACGGTTTCGCAACCGCTCCATACGAACGATACCGCAGGCGCTAAATACTACCGCAGGCGCTAGCTTCAAGGTCTATAAATTGAAGCCAACTTCGATCATTTTGATCATCCATCCTAGAGAGGTTGCTTGTGCCATAATTCCAGTGCTGTTATGCTGACGAAGATGGATCTCCCACAAAAAGCTTAAGGAGAATTCTGGAGGAGGACTACGTCACGCTACATCCGAAGGACGATCGCTTCTACCTCGCCTATGCTACAGCGATCCTTCATCCTCGACTCCAGAGATCTCATATAGGGAGTTTTTATTATTGTTTTTCATTATTTCCATTCCATACTTTCTTTGTAACCGTTTAGTTAATTCGCCTTGTGTTGGCGACTAGGTCCTTGCGCGGCTTAGGGGGAATTCGCCGCGTGAGTTGGTGACTAGGTCTAGGGGATTAGATCTAGGGTGTGCTCAAGGCCATATCCGAGTTTGGTTTGGCTAGAGCGGCTTGAGGCTTTATCCGGGGAAGGATAGGCTAAAGCCAACCGATTTGTGGGGATACAAGTCGGTATAGAAAAGGAAAAGAAATTCACTTTTGTACGCCTCCGATTTCTAGCGATATTGAAATCAAATTTTGTAAACACCCTTTCTATATAATTCAATCATGATTATATTTGTGTTTATTTGATTTCTCTCAATTGGCGTAAAATTTCTTTATTGCAAAATTGTTATTACTAAATTGTCATCTTTTTCCTATTTAATCAAAAACAACTTAGTAATTATCTTGAAAATTATAAAAAGAATTTTATTCCCTTATTCACCCCCCCCCCCCCCCTCTAAGGGCTTCGTAAGATCCAACAAGTGGTATCAGAGGGCAGGTTATTCCAAACGGTTTTAAAACCAGGAATAATGGCGTCTCATGATCTCGCTTTTATTAGTGGGGGAAATTTTCTTATAAATGAAAAATATTTAGCACCACCTTTATTTGAAGGCAAAAATTATAATGGGTGGAAATTTCTTATGGAAAAATTCCTTAAATCTTTGGATATTGAAGTATGGAATATTACAATTAAAATGCCCCCAAGTATTTTAAATAAAAATGAAATGTTTTTAAATGCCAAATCAATGAATAGTCTATATTGTGCATTGGATCAAAATATTTTCAAACTAATTTATACACTTCCTACTGCTTATGAAGTTTGGAAATTTCTTGAGAATACTTATAGTCTTCCTTCTACAGATGATGAACAAGAGGAGTTCCTTATGGATCCAAGAGAAGAAATCGACGAGGAATTCCTTATGGATCCAAGAGAAGAAATCGATGAGGAATTCCTTATGGATCCAAGAGAAGAAATCGATGAGGACTTATGCTTGGAGGAAGAAGAATACAACGTCACAATATTGGACTCATTTGTTGGCAACACATCAAGCAAAAGAGAAGACGGAAATTCAACTATGGAAGAGGAATGCAAAGAAGATGTCAAAGGAATCGTTGGTCCAAATCTTGCCTCATCCCATAGCAATGTAAGAAAATCAAAAACTCCTCTTTTTGTAACAAATTCCATTTCTACATCTCGTATGCTTAAAATTGCTAAACGTAAAATTTTAAAGTTAAAAATTGCTAATTCCAAATTATGTTTAGAAAATAAATCTTTAAAAGCAAACGATAACGTAGAATCAAATATTGATGTGATAAATTCTCTTTCATGCTCTTTAGTTAAAATTCCTACTCCTTGTTTGAATTGCAATATATTAAAAGAAAAATTCAAGGAAATTAAAAAAGGGCTCTTAGTTTCTAAAGAACATAATGAAAAATTGATAGTTGAAAATGATGCTTTAACTTGTAAGTTAATACAATTAAAATCTTTTGTTGAAAAATTTCAAATGTCATCTAATGAATTTCATCATAAGATTTTGAATAACAAGGATAAATTAACTTAAAAAATCATTTCTAAAAAGGACCATTTTCACACATTAAATCAAAAGGAGTTTGGTTTCAAAAAGAATTATGATCCTCATAAAATTCTTAAGAGTCATTATTATAAGTCTCAATATATTTTCAATCATGACTCAAATTTAAAAACTCCTTTTCATGAAAATCAAACTATAAAATATTATCCTTCATATTATAAGAGTATGTCTATAAGAAAGAGTGGAAATGGAAATTATCAAAATAAGAATCAATTATTTACAACATGTTGTAACCCACTCTTTCAACAATCACTTCTTAAGAAAGACAATCACTCTTATAAATTTTCAAAAAATCGTTATAATAAAATTCATTATGATTATCAACATCAATCTATTTTGAAAAATAATTTGAACAAAGATAAATCCCAAATGAATTATTTTTCAAACAACTATCATTCCAAAAAGATGTCAAATAATCATAATATGAATTTAAAAGAAAAACAACCAAAGTATGAATGGAGGCCCAAAATTAAAAATGAAACACTAACTCCACTTGTAAAGGCCCATTCATCACTATCTCTCCAAAAGCCTACACGATGTATTTGGGTACCCAAAGGAACCATCACACTTGGTCCCCTTTGGATACCTAAATCTCTCATTCATTAGTATCCAATCATTTGCATGAAGTAGAAACAAATGAAAATGAAATATCACTACTCTACTTCATGATATGCTTATTGTCTCTTTTCTTTTGTTTATTTTTTTATTATTTTTTGAACAAACATGCTATGATCACTTTATATATATCATGAAATATGACTTTCATATATTAAGCCTAATGTTTATCAAATCAAATTTGAATTAAAATTGAACATTAAGTCATATATTTTTTTAGTGATCTATCTCTCTCTTTGATTGTTCTTTATCCTTTTAAATCCTTTACCCATAAATGTCTTGAATTATCATCATAAATTGAATATTGAAATTATTATCAAGACTAATGAAATTATTTTAATGATTGGATTTAAATAGTTTATTAAAGGGCTTAAGCTAAAAATTAAAATGTGCAACATTTTTTCTTTTCTATTTTTGTTTGCTATATATGATAGCCCTTATAAAGAAGTATAATTGTTTCATATATTAATTTAGATTTTATGGGTGTGATGTGTGTCACCAATGTTTGTATGTTAATTTAGACCTTAGAATCGTCATGTATCATTAGGTTCAAATCAAAAGTTTAATCATTTCATTCTAGGTCTAAAGAAAATTAATTTGAAAACTTGTCATATTACATGCAACATAATCTCCATTAATCCTATGTAATAACATTGCATTCAAACTCATCATCCTAGCATTGCTTCTTGGTCTATGCTTATACATTTATGCTAGGAAGAACACTTACAATGTTATTCAAATTTCATGATAACTATGTGATTTGAAATTATAATAGAACACTAAAATTCCAACAAACACATAGTTTATGGATTAATCATTAGAATATTTATGAATATTGTTTCATAAATCATATATTATCATGCAAAACCAAAGATCAGTAAATTCAATTATTGAATGGCATTTTATTTCAAAACTATATATTTGTGATCTTTGTCTTTGATATGATTACATGATCATCATTTTCTAGACTTAAAAATCAAACATGCTTATTCAAAAGAAATTCACCAAATCATATTGTCGTAAGTCTAGAAAGAATAGAAATCACATACATCATGATGATATAACATATATTCTATGCAAAATTCTCTATGATCATAAATTATAATTCATGTTCTATCAAGAAATATCTCAAATCAATAATAAGAATTATGAATCTTATGATAAAAATATGAATATTGCTTTCGTTACATTAGTTGGTGTATGGATATGCTTTGATATTGATTGCATGTATCTCACATATATATAGATTCTAGAACCAACCTAGGAATAATAAAGATACATCAAACTTAATCATCACGCTATTGTGCAAAATACTACACCTAACAAAAATTACTAAAGCAACCTAATTAAAACAGGAAAATGGAATAAAAAGAAATAAAACAAAGAAATGCAATTTACAAATGGAAGGGCTTCTCTCTCAGGTTCTCGCTCTCCAGAAAACTCACACGACTGTGTTCCCCGGCAACGGCGCCAAAAACTTGATGGCGCAAATCTCACACACCGCTATAGGCGGTAGCTCGACTGCGACACGAAACGACAGTGTACCGATCGTTCAAGTAATATAAAATGAGGAGTAATCCCCGAGTATCGAATCTCAAAGGAACACAGTAAGGTGGAGTTAACGTTCGAGGAAGGACTTTAGATCGATGTCCTTGAGTCGGATGGAATGCGGGAGAGTTGATTTGGCTTTTGGAAAATAAAAGAAAACAACTATAACTACTCCTATGCAATGCCGCTATGCAATGCTTCGCTTGGCGGGATGGAGACTAGGCAGGCCTTGAGCGCGCTGCATCGCAAGGGCGGATGGACGAGTAGGCAAGCGGAATCGAACTGTGCAGGCCTTGAGCGCACTGCTTCGTTAGGCGAATGGATTACACGGGCCGCGATGCCACGCTTCGATAGGCGGATGGACGAGTAGGCTAACGGAATGAGGGTCGCAAGCACCTCTTCGACAAGCACGCCACTAGCAATTGCTAGTGCGGCACCGAACACGACGGCGGAATGGAAATTAGATGGGGGCGCACCTCATACACATATGAACAAAATAAAACTTCACATAGACATGAAATTAAGATTACAAGCACGATTCATAGTGTTCATCATCAAGATATAGAAGAATCTAACCTAAACAATCATCAACATAAAGAAGGAAAAAGAGAGTAAAGGCATCGACCACATCCGAAGCCTTGTCGAAGATTCACGGTTGGAATCGCTGGGTTGTCAATCCGCGTCCAAGCTCGGTCTTCAACTGCGTCCGAGGTAGAGGAGGGCTGTCACTTCCTCCCAATGGATCGTCTTCTTCGTGTCACGATCCAATCTCCTCCGATACGCGATCTCCTTACTCAATGTTGGCGATCTTTGGGCTAGAAACCTCTCCTTGGAGCTCAAGGATGATGGAGGAGGCCTAGGGGGCGGAGAACCTGCGGAAGGGGCGAAAACGGCGGACTGGACGGAAGAAAATGTGGAGTTCACGACCTAATTCGCGAACAGGATTATATATAGGCGCTGGAATGAACAGTGCGCACGATCGTTGGCGCACGACCAGTGGTCGTGCGCACTATCATCCTGTGATCGTGCGCCTGCCTGGACGGAGCCTGCAAGGAAAAAAGATTATAAAATACAATGTTCGCACGACCAGTGATCGTGCGCGCTATCGTAGGTGGTCGTGCGATAAGGGGAGACAGAACTCAGTTTTCAGAGGTTAAGTGCACACGATCAGTGGCGCACGACCAGTGGTCGTGCGCAATAAAACCAGTGATCGTGCGCAGTGTTCCTGTACATATTTGTACCAGGAACACCTGCACGACTCCTGCTTCAGCATACAACACTAATCAAACCACTGAAAGTGACACTTAACCCTGCATGAAAACTAATAATGAAGATAAACAAGAAATAACACCAAAACGGGCCTAGAAGTGCACATAGCATGGAATAACAAATATGAGCGAAAACATGCCTAAAGTGTAGTGCATAGACTAGAAAATCGGCCCAGATGAGTCCATAAATGTGTATATATTTGGGACTCATCACGGGTTTATAACTCATCACATTAAACAAAGCCCATAGTTTATAAATCAACCCATAGTTTGAAAGGCATTGGTTGTCAAAAGATTATTCACCTTTGACTTCATATATCACAATAGCGGGGGCGTAGGGTTGTATGCATTAGAAACCTAACCTCTAAGTCATGTCTTGTCCTTAACCGGGGAGGGTTCCAGTGGGGCCTTGTGAGGCACTGGAGGGAAAGAGTGCTAGGTTGAGTGTTCTCTAGTGTGTGCATATGGGACTAACACACCAACCTACGGTATGCGTGCAGCTCCTCATGCACATCCGTCACTTAGTACGGGGCTAGGGTGTAGACATTTAGTCGGGGTAGTCATTAATCATAGGACATACTTATATTACTCTTCGCATGATCAGTTTATTTACTTATCACTTAAATCATGCATATTTTGGGTTGTTTAAAAAAAAGTGTCCTCTTCTGTCTTCATAATTTATCTTTTCATGATTAAATGTTTTTGAAAAACACAAGAATTTGAAAAAGCCAAAGTTTCATGCAAATTTGATCCACCTAGAGATCTCCAAAAATTCTGAAATTTCAGCATGGAACTACTCTAAGGACACTTAATAAATATCAAATATCAAAAATTTAAAATTCTCAAAAAATCACGTACTGTTTGCCGCGCTATCACTAGCGTCGGCGCTAGCGTGAGTGTTTGATTTTTCTGTTTTTTTTTTTATTTCTAAAAATCAACAAAAATATGCTAGTTTATTTGTGCAAATTTATTTTTGTGTTTTATGTCTATTTTATTTTTGTTTTATTTGAATTATGAAAAATCAACTATAAAAGTTCAAAATTCAAAAATACAAAAATATGTTTTATAGTTTTTTGTTTTATTCATATTATGAAAAATCAACTACAAAAATTCAAAATTCAAAAATACAAAAATATTTTTTTTTTATATTTGTGTTTTATTCATATTATGAAAAATCAATTACAAAAATTCAAATTTTAAAAATGACAAAAATATGTTTTTTGTGATTTTCTATTTTTTTAATTGATTTAAAAATGATAAAACAAAAAAACTGAAGGTTTTCAAGTTTGAGGAGTAGAGCAGATTTTCAAAAGAAAAGAAATTTTTGCTAAGTCAATTCGTCGAGTTGTCTCGTGAAGTTCCGATGAATCTCGACGAATCCAGACAGAAGCCAAATTTCTAGTTTAGAGAAGAAATTTTTGCTAATTCAATTCGTCGAGATGTCTCGTGAAGTTCCGATGAATCTCGACGAAATCAGACAGAAGTCTATTCGTCGAATGTTCTCGAGAACTCCGGACGAATTCCGATGAATGAAAATAGAAGACAGTTTTCAAGCTTTGGCCAGTATTTTTCAATGGGTAAGTCAATTCGTCGAATGTTCACGTGAAGTCTCGACGATGGCTAAGTCAATTCGTCGAATGCTCACGTGAAGTCTCGACGAATGACGGACAGACGTTTTCAAATTTATGTTTCAAGGAATTCATCATGCTTATCATATTCAAAACAAAAAAAATTGTATGATCTTTATTGCTAATATCAAGCATGTATGATTTCTATTATTTAGAATTATTTACAATGTTAAAACATATTCTTTCAAATTATTATGAACATTGTTTTGCTTATCATGCTTTGATATATCTATTTAAAGTGCATCAATTGTATTGCAAAATGTGTAGAACCAAGCTTAGCATGCCTCTAAGTATGAGTAAATGTCTTATGATTGATAATGATACATTTCACTCACCTATTTTGGTAATCACATGTGTGTCTAAATCTAAAAATGCTTGCTTGTGTATTGTATTTGTATAATGAATTAAAACTTGCATAAGTTTATTACCTACACTACTTTTGAATTGCACTTATGAAATTTAGAAAAGTGGTTAAGTTAAAAATTTTGGTTTGCAAAACAAGTGTATTCGGAGAATGTTGTCTCACAAATATGAACAAAAAAAAATTATATATGTAGACAAATATAACTCCACCAAGCACTACTTGAACCTCCTGATAAGTTTTCATAAGCATTGTGAGTTTGAGCACCTTGGAAAGAATAGTAAAGTGTCTTGTGCAAACTTTAGTTATTACACCACTTTGTTAAAAAATTATGTGCATTAAAAGTGTGTGAAAGTAATTTACTTGTGTTTTATTGCGCACTTTACTTTACATATGTCTTGTATTTTGATGATTTAAATCAATTGTTAACATTGCCCAAAATACACTTATGTGCACATCCTTATCTTTCATAACACTTCTTCTCATGAGTATTGGATTCTAATGCTTTATCTATACTACTCTTTATATAAAAATGCACTAGATAACCTAGCATGATCTCTACAATGTTTTGGTATTTCTTGAACTTAGAATTAAGTAACATTGTAGTATAATCTCTCTTTGATATGTTCATTTCATGCTTGGTATCTTTATGAAAAACTTTGAGATTTCAAAAGGTTAAAACATCTTTCAATTTTGAACTAAAACTCATATTTTTACTTATGCTTTTCATGCTTACAAAAAGATGTTTATTATAATCTTCCGCTTGCTTGCAACTCTTAACATTATATTTGAAATCTCTTATATATGCTATGCTTAAACTCTTTATCATTTCATATACTACAAAAGCTCGATCATGATTTATAACTAGCCTAAAAAATGCCTCCTTACTACCCTCACCCCACCTTCTTTTGATAATACCAAAAGGGGGAGATTAATTGAAGAAATTTATATAGGAGAAATATAGAAAATTAAGGGGAGAATGTAATCTATCATTCAGGGGGAGTAACACATAAATTGCATTTATGTAGGGGAGCATTAAGATAGGGGGAGTATGCACATTTTCATCATGCTTATTATATACTATAGTTGTTGGAGTTGCCATTGTGATCTAGAAGTGGTCAAACATGTAATCTCACTGCCAACGCGATATGAGCCTGCAGGGTCGCACATAAGAGCATGTGGAGAAGTTGGTAGATTGACTGTGTTGGTAAATGTTACCAATCACCATATATAGAATGGGGAAATCCAGCAGGTTGTTGCTGTCTGAATTCGTCGGGTTTACACGGATAGAATTCGTCGGATTCGTCGGGATTCGTCGGATTGTCCCGTGAACACTCGACGAATTATTACAGAAACCCTTCATTCGGCAAAATGTTGTCGTCTGTCTGGATTCGTCGGGATTCGTCGGGTTGTCCCGTGAAGACTCGACGAATTGTTACAGAGATCATTTTCTCGGCAAATGTTGCCGTCTGATCTGATTCGTCGGATTCGTCGGATTGTCCCGTGAAATCTCGACGAATGATCTTCCGTGGAATTCCGACGAATTGTAACAGAAGCCCTTATTCTGATGTGTGGTCTACGGATAGCGATTCTTCTAGAAGCTGTTTATCCTTTGGGTATAAATAGGACTTCTTTTAGGGTTCTCAAGACTAACGAAAAGAAAGGCCGACGGAAGTGTTCCGCTCTCGCCCGAACCCTAGACGGAAGGAGTTCCGTCGCTCGTTCGCCTCCGCCGACCTCCTCTCCGGCGATCGTCGCCGTGTGTGTTCTTCCTGGAGCGAACCTAGCAGTTCGTGGAAGTTCAAGGTGCAGTCATTCTTCTCCCGGCTCGTGTGGATCACTGTAGAGACGTAGATATTATTCTACGTGAGGACTCGCATAGCCGACGACAGGAATCAACTCGTGGAGCATCTAGGTTGGATTTGATCCAATCCCGCAAAGGTAATTTCATACCTAGCATTTTCTTAACTTCTTGATTCAACATTCATGGCCGATCCAAAGTCTTTTTGGGTTGTTTCTCTTCATTTTCGCTGCGCCTACATTTGATGTATGGTTCTAGAAAAACCCAACAGTGGTATCAGAGGTAGGTTCTGGTCATGAATTTTGTTTCAGAAGTTTGGTTATTCCAGTACGTGCAAATCTAGGTATTTGGAAGCGTTCTAAATGTCAAGATTTCTTCTTGGAATATCACATTTGATGTGATTTTGTGTGGTTTCTGGTGGTGGGACCCTAAACCCTAAACCCCGTTAGGGGCTCTGCCCCTAAGACCCCGCCAGGGGCGCGGCCCCTTGGAACCCCGCCAGGAACGTCTGGGATTTCGTGGTCATTTCTAATTGTTAGAAATTGTTGTCTCCTTAGCAGTAACCGTCCCTCAAGTGGTTAATGAACCCTTGTATTGTTTTGGATTTTGAATCCAACAATGAGAGACGAGCTTGTCTACTGCTTTAAGTCGAGTTGTCTTTGCCTTTGTCCAATGCATGTAAATCTGAAGATTTGGAAGAGTTCTAAATGTCCAGATTTAGCCTTTTCGTCTATCAAAGGTTGATAGTCTTATGTTGTGCACATAAGGGATGCATGTGGATTTAAGAAAGCTTGTTTTTCTGTGGATGTGCACTTTGATCAAATGTTGATCATGGTTAAGTGTTAACCTATTATTAAAATTAAAATCCCTTCATCAAATATTAAGTGTTCGGATGCCTTCCGATGGATGACACTCTTCCTGCCTCGATCGATGAAGTGTGGGCTTGCCAAAGCAAGGTGCATTAATCTATCTTGGTAAGGGTGCGAGCGGATAATTGTGATATCCCACTGTCGACATCGGGTCTAACTTAACTAGGTGACCTCAAAGGTTGAGTGCCTAGAGGCATAGGGTTGGCATGCACCATATGATGGATGCGAATAAGGAGTTATTCACCAGCCATACAAGAGTTGCATGAGGATGCAATTGGCAAGCGTTGCCTACCTAAATAACCGCATTATGAGAGGAACGCCAAAGCGGACTCATGGTGTTGGTGAAATACGGATCTTGTCCACTAAGAGAGTAGCTCGCAATGGACTCTCTGAATTGATAGTGAGGGCTATCAATTTGAATAAAATAGTGGGAGTATTTAATTGAAGTCCAAATTAAAATAAATTGTATTTTGGAATTTTGGTACTAATTAGATTCTGCATGAATTCTTGTAGAACTCCATGGCAAGTGGTTCACATTCCACCTTGTCCCTAAGAGCTATCCTTGAGAAGGACAAGCTTAGTGGGACGAATTACATGGACTGGTATAGGAACCTGAGAATTGTTCTCAGGCAAGAGCGAAAGCTCTACGTCTTCGAAGAAGAAGCCCCCGAGGTGCCGACCGGGAACTCGTCCCGTGTTGATAAGGATGCTTATAAGAAGTATACCGATGACGCCTTAGACGTCGAGTGCCTTATGCTTGCCACCATGAACTCTGAGCTTCAGAAGCAACACGAGAACATGGGGTGCAAGGAGATTGACGAGCACCTAAAGAAAATGTTTCAAGGGCAAGCTCGTCAAGAGAGGTTCGATGTCACGAAGGCCTTATTTCAGTGCAAAATGGGAGCTCGAGACTCAGTTGGTACTCACGTACTCAAGATGATTGGGTATATAGAGAACCTGGAGAGACTGGGTTTTCCTCTGGGTCAAGAGTTGGCCACAGATCTTATCCTGCAATCGTTGCCGGATAGTTATGAGCAGTTTGTCTTGAACTACAACATGAATGAAATAGACAAGACACTGCCCGAGCTCCTAGGCATGTTGCGAACTGCCGAGATAAACATGAAGAAGGCCAAGCCTGCTAGTCCCATATTGATGGTACATAAAGGCAAGGGTAAGGCCAAGGGCTTCAAGAAGACGAAGGTGGGACCTAAGTCACATCTTGAGCCCAAATCTTCTGCGCTGAAAAAGAAGAGCACCGTGAAGGAAGGGAAATGCCACCACTGTGGCAAGGCTGGTCATTGGAGGAGGAATTGTCCTTCGTACATTGAGGGTCTGCAGAAAATGAAGGGAGGAATGACTTCCGCTTCGGATATTTATGTTATAGAGATAAACCTTTCTGCTCCTTCATCTTGGGTATTGGATACCGGATGTGGTTCTCACATTTGTACAAATGTGCAGGAACTAGGAAGGAGGAGATTGCTGAGTAAAGGAGAGGTGGACCTACGTGTCGGCAATGGAGCAAGAGTTGCTGCTGTAGCCGTAGGGGTTTACCGTCTTTCTTTGCCCAGTGGGCTTGTAATAGAACTTGATAATTGTTATTATGTTCCGGCCATAACTAGAAACATTATATCCATTTCATGCTTAGACATGATTGGATTTTCTTTTATAATTAAGAACAATTGTTGTTCTATATTTAAGAATGATGTTTGTTATGCTGTAGCTCAATTGTTTAATGGTCTTTATGTTTTGAACCTGGACCATCCGATCTATAATGTAGATAATAATAAAAGACTAAGAACAAATGACTCAAATCCTACATATCTCTGGCATTGTCGTTTGGGCCATATAAATGAGAAGCGCATATCCAAGCTCCATAAAGATGGACTATTGGACTCATTTGATTATGAATCATTTGAGCGATGTGAGTCTTGTTTATTAGGCAAGATGACTAAAGCCCCTTTCACTAGTTATACTGAGAGGGCTGAGGATCTCTTGGGTGTTGTACATAGTGATGTATGCGGACCCATGAGTTCTATGGCTAGAGGTGGGTATTTCTACTTCATTACATTTACTGATGATTTCAGTAGATACGGATACGTGTATCTTATGAAGTGCAAATCTGAAACCTTTGAAAAGTTCAAAGAGTTTAAGAATGAAGTGGAGAACCAATTGGGTAAAAAGGTTAAAGCACTCCGATCTGATCGAGATGGCGAATACCTGAGTCATGAGTTCCGTGATCATCTAAAAGAGTGTGGTATTGTATCACAGCTCACTCCACCTAGGACACCGCAGCATAATGGTGTGTCTGAGAGGAGAAATCGTACTCTGTTAGACATGGTACGGTCGATGATGAGTCATGCAGACTTGCCTGTTTCCTTTTGGGGTTTTGCTTTAGAGACAGCTGCAATGACACTGAATCGCGCTCCGACGAAAACGGTTCTAAAGACACCATATGAGATATGGACTGGGAAGCGTCCTAGTATGTCGTTCATTAAAATTTGGGGCTGTGAGGCATACGTACGACGTCAAATGCCTGACAAGCTGGAACCCAAATCAGATAAGTGTTATCTGGTGGGATATCCTAAGGAAACGAAGGGATATTACTTTTACCTACCGTCTGAGGGCAAAGTGTTTGTCGCAAGGACGGGTGTCTTCTTGGAGAAAGAGTTCTTATCAAGAAAGACGCAAAAAGGTAGAACTTGAAGAAGTTCAAGAACCACAAATAGTGAATGAACCAGAGTTGGATTCTGAGCCAGGACTACAAGATGTTGTAGCTAGAGAACCTGCTCACGAAACACAAGTCCTACGCAGATCTGGTAGACCAAGATTTGAACCTGAGAGATATGGATTTCTCGTGTCTCAAATAGGTAATGTGTTGCTTATGGATCATGATGATGAACCAGCAACCTACCAAGAGGCTATGAATGGACCGGACTCCGACAAATGGCTTGAGGCTATGAAATCCGAAATGGACTCCATGTATATAAACCAAGTTTGGAACTTGGTGGAACCACCTGAAGGGGTACGACCCATAGGGTGCAAGTGGGTCTTCAAGAAGAAGACCGACATGGATGGGAATGTACAGACATTCAAAGGGCGACTGGTGGCTAAGGGTTTCAAGCAAATTCATGGTGTTGACTATGATGAGACCTTTCCCCTGTTGCCATGGTAAAGTCCATTAGGATATTGCTTGCTATTGCTGCGTATTATGACTACGAGATCTGGCAGATGGATGTCAAAACGGCTTTCCTAAATGGAAACCTCCTTGAGGAAGTGTACATGACACAACCCGAGGGTTTTGTATCCCCAAATGAAGCCACTAAAATATGCAAGCTGAATAAGTCCATCTATGGATTGAAACAAGCCTCTAGAAGTTGGAATCTTCGTTTTGATGAGAAGATCAAAGAGTTTGGTTTTGTCAAGAATGAAGATGAATCGTGTGTTTACAAGCGAATCAGTGGGAGCATTGTTGTCTTCCTGATATTGTATGTAGATGACATACTGCTGATCGGGAATGACATACCTACCCTGAAAGTTGTTAAGAACAACCTAGGGAACTGCTTTTCTATGAAGGACTTGGGTGAAGCGACTTACATACTCGGTATTAAGATCTATAGAGATAGATCGAAGAAGTTGCTGGGTTTGACCCAGAGTACGTACATTGACAAGGTGTTGAAGCGGTTCAACATGCTTGAGTCCAAGAAAGGATTTTTGCCCATGTCTCATGGTGTGAATCTCTCTAAGGACCAGTGTCCAAAATCTTGCGAAGATAAGGACCGCATGAAGTCGATTCCATATGCTTCGGCAATTGGGTCAATCATGTATGCAATGTTATGTACTCGACCCGATGTCTCTTTTGCTTTGAGCATGACTAGCAGGTATCAGTTTGATCCCGGTGAATGTCACTGGATAGCCGTAAAGAATATCCTGAAGTACTTGAGAAGGACTAAGGATGTATTCTTGGTGTATGGTGGAAAGGAAGAGCTCGTTGTAAGTGGTTACACGGATGCCAGCTTCCAAACTGATAGGGATGATTCAAAGTCTCAGTCAGGGTTTGTGTTTTGCCTGAATGGAGGAGCTGTGAGCTGGAAGAGTTCCAAGCAAGAGACAGTTGCTGATTCTACAACTGAGGTCGAGTATATCGCTGCAGCTAATGCAGCGAAGGAGGCTGTATGGATTAGGAAATTCATCGGCGAGCTAGATGTAGTTCCTAGCATTGTTGGTCCCGTAGTTCTCTACTGTGATAACAATGGTGCAATTGCACAATCTAAGGAACCTAGATCCCATCAGCGCTCCAAGCACATACTTCGGCGGTTCCATCTTATTCGTGAGATTGTCGAACGAGGAGATGTGAACATTTGCAGAGTGCCGACTGAGGAGAATATTGCAGATCCACTGACAAAGCCTCTCGCGCAGAGAAAGCATGATGGTCATACTAGATCAATGGGTATACGATACCTGAATGATCAACTCTAGTGGGAGTCTTGTGGGTTGCATGTAAAATAAATATTCTGTTGGCTATTTAAAATTTATTCATATGATGAATTGTGTACCAATTATTTCTTTTTACGATTAATGGCAAGTTCTTTTATTACGATATACTGTTTCTATATGATAGAATAAAATTCGTGATAAATACCCTTAGAATGTTCGCTTCCATAGGACATCAAGTACGAGACTTGAATGTGAGAGCCTATGATTTCGAAGCTTCATTCTTAAAAGGTCCCTGGTCGAGGTATCATCGTAGAAGCTAAGGGTGATGATGATACATTAAGACTAGCATGTGTGTTGACTGATGACCGGTTCTCACAGGTCATGATATTGTGATATCAAGTCATCACGTGGGTACTTGTTAGTGAACAAGTTGTACTGGACAGACCCAACCTGAGACTACTTTGTGGATTGTTACTTAAAAGTGTCACAAGTAGGTCTCATTTGACAATGGTGTTGTGGTCCTTTGACCTGAAGTCACAGCATTCACCGAGTGAGGAAGAGCGTGCTTTGATGTCATCTAAAGTCTTCCTTGAAGAAGGTTGATGATAAGGGTGGTCGTTGGGTACGTTACGAATCATTTGGGTGTTTGGGTGTGAGCAGATATGGGATTTGTCCTCCTATATAACAGGAGTTGCATCCATGGGCCCCTTGATGGAATTGGACTGAGAAACGCATGGCCATGCTTGGTAGAGTCAATATGTGCTATTGAGCTCACCATTCTCTGGAAGTCCGTTCTAGATCAAGAAACTTGGATTGAGCTATTATGAGGGTGACACGGTCCATGCCTCTAGTTCTTTCCGGATGTAAGGGACAAAGGGACAAAGACAACGCTGGAACATTGGTCATAAAGGCTTATGAGTTATGAACTCTTATTGCTTGGGGAGCAATGATGCATTGCTAGATGCCGCTCATTGTTTGTGAGGTTTTTGGTTTGATACTTTCAAGATCAAGTGGGAGACTGTTGGAGTTGCCATTGTGATCTAGAAGTGGTCAAACATGTAATCTCACTGCCAACGCGATATGAGCCTGCAGGGTCGCACATAAGAGCATGTGGAGAAGTTGGTAGATTGACTGTGTTGGTAAATGTTACCAATCACCATATATAGAATGGGGAAATCCAGCAGGTTGTTGCTGTCTGAATTCGTCGGGTTTACACGGATAGAATTCGTCGGATTCGTCGGGATTCGTCGGATTGTCCCGTGAACACTCGACGAATTATTACAGAAACCCTTCATTCGGCAAAATGTTGTTGTCTGTCTGGATTCGTCGGGATTCGTCGGGTTGTCCCGTGAAGACTCGACGAATTGTTACAGAGATCATTTTCTCGGCAAATGTTGCCGTCTGATCTGATTCGTCGGATTCGTCGGATTGTCCCGTGAAATCTCGACGAATGATCTTCCGTGGAATTCCGACGAATTGTAACAGAAGCCCTTATTCTGATGTGTGGTCTGCGGATAGCGATTCTTCTAGAAGCTGTTTATCCTTTGGGTATAAATAGGACTTCTTTTAGGGTTCTCAAGACTAACGAAAAGAAAGGCCGACGGAAGTGTTCCGCTCTCGCCCGAACCCTAGACGGAAGGAGTTCCGTCGCTCGTTCGCCTCCGCCGACCTCCTCTCCGGCGATCGTCGCCGTGTGTGTTCTTCCTGGAGCGAACCTAGCAGTTCGTGGAAGTTCAAGGTGCAGTCATTCTTCTCCCGGCTCGTATGGATCACTGTAGAGACGTAGATATTATTCTACGTGAGGACTCGCATAGCCGACGACAGGAATCAACTCGTGGAGCATCTAGGTTGGATTTGATCCAATCCCGCAAAGGTAATTTCATACCTAGCATTTTCTTAACTTCTTGATTCAACATTCATGGCCGATCCAAAGTCTTTTTGGGTTGTTTCTCTTCATTTCCGCTGCGCCTACATTTGATGTATGGTTCTAGAAAAACCCAACAATAGTTGCACTACTATCATGCTTATCTTATCTATAAACACTATTGTTGATTTCTTGCTTAGAGGATTTGTTATTATCAAAAGGGGGAGATTGTTGGACATGTGTGTCACATCCCTTTGTTTGAGAATAACAAATCCCATATTGTATTTGATATTGCTTGTAGTGTGTTTATAGTGTGCAGGAAATATAGGTGCAATACTCCACAGGTATAAAGCAGCTTGGAAAAATCTTTTGAAAGGAGCAGCACTAACGCCAGCGCTATCGCTAATGCCAGCACTACCGTCAGCGCTATCGCTAACGCCAGGCGCTAGCTCAGTTGGTTTCGTCTCAGCGGTTTCATCTCAGCTTCCGTCTCAGCGGTTAGCCTCGTCTCAGCGGTTCCTTAGAGCTACCGCCAGCGCTAACGCTAACGCTAGGCGCTAGCTTGAGCTCGTGCAGATCGCCACGCCACCGGCAGTTTCGTAACCGCTCCACACGAGCGCTGCCGTCAGCGCTATCGCTACCGCAGGCGCTATCTCAAGCTCGTGCACAGAGCCACGCCACCGACAGTTTCGTAACCGCTCCACACGAACAATACCGCAGGCGCTAAGTACTACCGCAGGCGCTAGCTCCAAGGTCTATAAATTGAAGCCAACTTCGATCATTTTGATCATCCATCCTAGAGAGGTTGCTTGTGCCACAATTCCAGTGCTGATATGCTACCGAAGATGGATCTCCCACAAAAAGCTTAAGGAGAATTCTGGAGGAGGACTACGTCACGCTACATCCGAAGGACGATCGCTTCTACCTCGCTTATGCTACAGCGATCCTTCATCCTCGACTCCAGAGATCTCATATAGGGAGTTTTTTATTATTGTTTTTCATTATCTCCATTCCATACTTTCTTTGTAACCGTTTAGTTAATTCGCCTTGTGTTGGCTACTAGGTCCTTGCGCGGCTTAGGGGGAATTCGCCGCGTGAGTTGGCGACTAGGTTTAGGGGAATAGATCTAGGGGGTGCTCGAGGCCATATCCGAGTTTGGATTGGCTAGAGCGGCTTGAGGCTTTATCCGGGGAAGGATAGGCTAAAGCCAACCGGTTTGTGGGGTTACAAGTCGATATAGAAAAGGAAATGAAATTCACTTTTGTACGCCTCTGATTTCTAGCGATATTGAAATCAAATTTTGTAAACACCCTTTCTATATAATGCAATCATGATTATATTTGTGTTTATTTGATTTCTCTTAATTGGCAAAAAATTTCTTTATTGCAAAATTGTTATTACTAAATTGTCATCTTTTTCCTATTTAATCAAAAACAACTTAGTAATTATCTTGAAAATTATAAAAAGAATTTTATTCCCTTATTCACCCCCCCCCCCCCTCTAAGGGCGTCGTAAGATCCAACACAATAACCATACTGCATGTGCATAAAGGTGGTGGGTCTTTAGTATTGATGGTCGTGGCACCGACGTCGATACTTTGGCTCGGTAATGTTGGAGCATGCGTTTCGCACTCTTCCGGTTTGATAATAACAAAATCCCATTTGTATTTGATTCTATTTTTATTGATGGTGTGCAGGTAACAGGTATGAGATGTTCACAATTATGATTGGAGCTCAATTTAACTGTATGGAGAATTTCGATGTCAGAATTTTCCGACATCTACTGTTGCCCAGGCGACAGGACAGAAGTTACAACAGCAGCCCACACGACAGCATGACGAGCAGTTATTTGGCACTGTCGGAATTCCGACAGCGATGTCGCCCAGGCGATAGGACATAAGTTACAGCAACAGCCCGCATGATAGCACGACGAGCGGTAGTTAGGCGCTGTCTCAATTCCGACAGCGATGTCGCCCAGGCGACAGTGAAAAATTATAAATTGGTTCGTTTTGTTCGTGCATTCCAATCTTTGAGAATTCTAAGTCCCTTCCTGAGTGCATACGAACCAGAGAGCTCCAGAACCTCATCAACTCCCATTTATGCTTAGAAGGTTTGAGATTGAAGACGAGATCGGACGCGCCTCTACATCAACGATCATCTCGAGGCTTCAACCTTCCTTTCAGAGATCAGAATTTCTAGGGAGTACTTCATTTGATTTTGTATTTTCATTTATATACATTTCACTTTGTATTGGTAGGGAAATCGTCTCCTTGTGTGTGACGTCTAAGTCCTTGTGTGGCTTAGGGGCAAATCGCTTCCTTGTGCGGAGTGTCCAAGTCCTTGCGTGGCTTGGTAGGAAATCGTGGCCTTGTGTGCTACGTCTAGATCTTCGGAAGATCTTGAGGATAGGCTTGGGATTGGTCTAGGAAGAGACAAGTGATAGCCTTCCGATCCTTGGGAGAAGGATTGGTAAACTCAAATTGTTAAAAGTTTATTATCATATTTGTGCCTTGATCTTAAGCATTGTTAAGATCATTTTTATTGTATGTGAATTTCATGATTAAAAATTATGACTTTTTCATTAATTGCAAATTAGGTTGATTAATCTTTAACTTAGAAATTTGTGTTTGAATTAATTTAAAATTTTCATAGTTTGAAAATTTTTATAAGTGATTTTTAGAAAAGAAAATTTTGTTTTAAAAATTCTTAAGTAAAAAATCATATTTTAAAAAGGCCCTTATTCACCCCCCCCCCCTCCCTCTAAGGGCGCCACAAGATCCAACACGTGGTATCAAAGCAAGGTTACTCCAAAACGGTTTTACCACCGGGAGTAATGGCGCACAACGATCACGCATTCGTTGAGGGGCAAGGAATTAGTAGGCCACCACTTTTTACGGGCACAGACTATAACTATTGGAAAACCCGAATGCGGTATTTTCTAATAGCTCTCGACATAGAATTTTGGAATATGGTCGAGACGAGTTATACTTCCCCAACATTTGTTGTAGGAGATGTAACTATGGACAAACCCAAAGACAAGTGGGATGACAATGATAAATTAAAATGTAAGAACAATGCAAAAGCCATGAATGCTTTATTTTGCGCACTAGATCGCACTGAATTTAATAGAGTTTGTGCTTGTAATAATGCATTTGAAATTTGGAATCTTTTAGAAAGCACTCATGAAGGTACTTCGCAGGTAAAGGATTCAAAGTTATTTCAACTGGAGTCAGAGTTCGAAAGATTCAAAATGGAGGTGGATGAAGAAATTGATATAATGTACACACGATTCACTAAAATCGTGAACGATTCAAAGGTGTTGGTTAAGGTTTTCTCCAATGGAGATTTAGTAAGGAAAATCTTAAGATCACTTCCCCCGAAGTTCAATCCTAAAGTGACTGCAATTTCTGAGTCACATGATCTTAAGACCTTACAATTGGAGAGCCTCATTGGGAATCTAAAAACCCATGAAGTGGAGTTGAAGATTCAAAGCCAAGAGTACAATTTGGAGCCCAAAAAGAAGAGCTTGGCGTTGAAATCTAAAAAGGAAATTGAAAGTGAGACTGAGGAAAGTGAGGAAGATGAAGAAGGACTGTTTGTGAGGAACTTTAAGAAGTTTATGAGAAATCCTGAGAGGAGAAACTCATTTAGAAAAAAATTTCAAAAAGAAGGATTTTTCCTACAACAAAGGCAAAGGAAAAATGGATGATGAAGAAGAACGTCCGCTACTGGAATGCTATCATTGCAAAAAGATTGGACATATAAGAAGCAAGTGCCCAAAATATCTGAGAGAGCAGAAAGAGAAGAGGCACGATAAGAAGTTCAAAAAGAAGGTTCTGAAGGTGGAGACTTGGGATGACACAACTTCTCAAGGCTCAAGTGAAGCAAGCGATGAAGATAAAGAAGAAGCAAATGTATGCTTGATGGGGAAAGAAAATGCGTCATCTGACGACGATAGCAGTGTCCAAAGCGAAACTGAGGTAACTCCTCCATCTTATGATGATTTATATTCTGAATTTATGAAAACTTGCAATTTTTTGGATAAAAGCCTAAAGAAAATCGATTTTTTAAAATGTGAAAATAAAGATCTTTTGAAAGTAAATAAAAAGTTATCAAATGAGTTGAAATCTATTGGGAACGAGAAGGTAATTTGTCAAGAGTGTGATCACTCTTCGACAAGGATAAAAGAACTTGAAAACACTATTTCTAAGTCCGATCAAAAAATTGATCAACTTCTAAAAGAGAAAAGGGACTTAGAAATGGTTGTCAAAACTTCTCATTCTCAATTAGAGAATTACAAGAAAAATGTTGCAAATCGATGTGGCATGATAGTAAAAGAAAATTCAATTTTAAAGTCCAAAGTAAATGAATTGAACATGGCAATTGGAAAATTTGGTGTTGGGAAAAAATCTATGGATATGATTTTAGGCAACCAATGCCATGGGTCAGCAAAATTTGGACTAGGATACGTTTCTGGAAGCTCTGGAAGCTGTCGGAAATTTCTGACAGCTGATGTCGGAAACAGCGACAGCTCCAGGTTCAGAAACCCTGTTTCTCAAAATAAAAATTCTTCTAAGTGCACATATAAAGATGTTTCCTCTAGCAAGAGTCCAGAGAAACCATTGAAAAATGGTTCCTCACTATTCATTGTATGTGCCAAATGTCATCGATTTGGTCACATCTCGGACTCATGTTGGAAGAAAGGAAAAGTTCACGTTAAACAAATCTGGGTACCTAAGGCGTCCACCTATACCATGGGAGGGACCACTTGGGTAACCAGATCTTTACTCTCATCATCATTTTAGGTGTGAGTGCAGGCTAGGAACAAGGAAGACGTGTGGTATTTGGACTCTGGCTGTTCAAAACATATGACGGGCGATAAATCAAAGTTCCTAAGCCTGGAGATGAAGAAAGGAGGAATAGTGACCTTTGGAGATAATGGCAAGGGTAAAGTCAAAGGCATTGGAGTAGTAGGTAACGAAGAGTTTAAAATTTCAAATGTTTTATATGTTAAAGGTTTGAAACATAATCTAATCTCTATTAGTCAACTATGTGATAAAAATCTAAATGTTTTATTTGACTCTAGCTCAAACCTTTGCAAAATTATTGATTCCAAAACAAATGAAATTGTACTTACTACACCAAGAATAAACAATGTCTATACAATAACTTTTCATGATTTATCTCATTCAACACTTAAATGTTTTATTTCAAAGAATGATGAACTTGAATTATGGCATAGGAGACTAGGACATTCTAGTGCTAAACGCATAGTAAAGCTTTCTAAAAATAAAATAATAAAAGGTTTACCAAATTTGAATGGAAAGCTTTCTTCATTATGTTCACCATGCCAAAAAGGAAAGTTTACAAAATCATCTTTTAAAAGCAAAAATGTTATTTCTACTACTAGACCTCTACAATTATTACATATGGACTTGTTTGGTCCAATTACTACACAAAGTCTAGGAGGTAGAAAATATACGTTTGTTATTATTGATGATTATTCTAGATTTTATTGGACATCGTTTTTAAATTCAAAATCTGATGATTTTGATGAATTTGTAAAACTGATTTCACGTATTCAAAATGAGCTTGATTTAAAAGTAAAATGCATTAGATCAGATCATGGAGGAGAGTTTAATAATGAAAAATTTATTTCATATTGTAATGAATTTGGGATAAAACAAAAATTTTCAACTCCTCGCACACCACAGCAAAATGGTGTAGTGGAGAGGAAAAATAGAACACTTAAAGAATTAGGACGTACTATGCTTTATGAATTTAAATTGCCAAAATATTTTTGGGTCGAAGCGGTTAGTACTGCATGCTATATTATTAATCGTGTCATGATTCGTCCTACATTACAATTAACTCCTTATGAAATTTATTTTCAAAGAAAACCAAATGTATCTTACTTTAAAGTTTTTGGTTGTAAATGCTTTATTTTAAATACAAAAGATAACTTAGGTAAATTTGATGAAAAATGTGATGAAGGAACTTTCATTGGTTATTCTTCAACTAGCAAGGCCTATAGAGTTTATAATAAACGTACTAAAGTGGTTGAAGAAACTATTCATGTAAAATTTGATGAAAACATTTCTTGTGTAGAAAATACTAAAGTTGGAGGTAATGAGAAAAATGAAGAAGATGTGGAACAAAATCTGAGGAAAAATGATGATGATGATGATGAAGAAAAAGTAGAGAAAGAAGACGAAAAAGATGGTGAAGAAGAAGAAGAACAAGGATATGTACCTCCAACCGAGCTAAGGTTCTCAAAAGATCATCCACAAGAATTTGTTATTCGAGAACCATCAAGTGGGGTACGTACACGTTCTAGTTTACATGAAAGTTTTTCAAATTTATGTTTTGTCTCTAATATAAAACCAAAAGATGTTGCCACCACTTTAAATGATGAATCTTGGTTTTTAGCTATGAATGAAGAACTTAACCAATTTGAAAGAAATAAAGTTTGGATTCTTGTAGATAGACCTAGTGATCATCCTGTGGTAGGAGTCAAATGGGTTTTTAAAAATAAATTAGATACTGACTCTAGGATCACTAGAAACAAAGCTATGCTTGTAGCGAAAGGATACAATCAAATTGAAGGGGTAGATTTTGATGAAACTTTTGCACCCGTTGCACGATTGGAAGCAGTTAGAATTTTTGTTGCATTTGCTAGTCATAAAAGATTTAAATTATTGCAAATGGATATTAAACTGCATTTTTAAACAGGTTGATTAAAGAAGAAGTTTATGTTGAACAACCCCCAGGCTTTATAAATGAAAATTTTCCTAATCGCGTGTATAGATTACTAAAAGCTTTGTATGGTTTAAAAAAAGCTCCACGAGCATGGTATGATAGATTGACCTTATATTTATTACAAAATGGTTTTAAAATGGGTGGTGTTGATTGTACACTCTTCATTAAGCAAGTTGATGATGATTTAATTGTTTTACAAATTTATGTTGATGATATTATTTTTGGAGCCACTAATGAAGAGTTATGTAATTATTTTTGTAAAATGATGGAAAGTGAATTTGAGATGAGCATGGTAGGTGAACTAAAATATTTCTTAGGATTTCAAATTATTCAAAAACATGATGGAATTTTTATAAACCAATCAAAATATATACATGATGTTTTGAAAAGATTTGGATTTGAAAATCTTAAACAAGCTAGTACTCCTATAAGTGTCTCCTTAAAATTAGGAATAGATGAAAGTGGAATATCCATAGATCAAACTTTATATAGAGGCATGATAGGTTCTCTTTTATACTTAACCGCTTCTAGACCAGATATTATGTTTTCAGTTTGTTAATGTGCTAGATTTCAAGCCGATCCCAAAGAATCACATTTAAAAGCGGTAAAAAGAATTTTTAGATATTTAATTGGCACATCTAAACTTGGTTTGTGATATCCTCATAGCGATGATTTTACTTTTTTTGGCTATTCTGATTCTGATTATGCCGGTTGTTCACTAGATAGGAAAAGCACTAGTGACACTTGTCACTTTTTAGGCCCTTCATTCAATTCATGGTCGAGTAGGAAACAGAATTCTGTTGCCCTCTCAACCACTGAGGCCATATACATCACACTTGGTAGTTGTTGTGCACAAGCTCTTTGGATGAAACAAACTTTAGAAGACTTTAACATTAAACAACAAACTATAGAGCTATGGTGCGATAACAAAAGTGCAATTGATTTAACTTACAACCCGGTTCATCGCTCTACGTCTAAACATATTGACGTTAGGCATCATTTTATAAGAGACAACATTAAAAATAATCAGATTAAAATTTCCTTCATATGATCGGATAATCAACTAGCCGATATATTCACAAAACCATTACCGGATTCCCGGTTTTCAATGCAAAGGCTTGAATTAGGAATCCTAGATATTTCAAACTAAGCATATCCAATATGACAAATCAAGTTTAATAAGATAAAGAACAATGGAAAAACATCATTTTAAATCAAAACATAGAATTTGAATGACTTAACAAAAATTCTCACATCATTAATAATTCATACAAATTGTTCCAGAAAAATAGTAGAAATAAACATAAGATTAAGTTCAGTAAACAGAAAATGAAATCTGGGTAAGTTCACTGTCGCCCAGGCGACAGTGAGTGTTGGAAAATTCTGACATCAGTCAGAAGCAGCAACCTGCTGGAAACTACTCAGAATCATCATATCCAGCCCCGCTACTTTCTGGACAGTCTTCTGAAGATCCACGTCTTACAGCCTTTCCACGTCGAGTCCGCCTAACCGATTGGCGTGGCGGTTCTTCATCTGGGACTTCCCATTCGGCCGCTTCTTCAGGAGTAGGCTTTAACTTCAGTCCCTTCACCAGAAATTTCATAAATTTCTGTAGTCTACTGCGATCTTTCTTCACTTCTTTCTTGTGTTCTTCAAATGAATCACGAAGATCATCTATATCCTCTCGTAGTATTCCTCCTCTAGGATTTGTAGGCTCTCTAATCTCTATTCCAGGATGAGGCTTTTTATGAGACTTCTTAAATTTCATGGTACCCGTATAGTATATTTCAGGAATGCAATCATCTAAGTATGAATCTTGACTTATCCATTCATACTTCTTATAGAGAATACGTTGAATTATAGCCCCCATTGGCAAAGTATGAACCTTCGCCCATTTTGGTTGTTTTAATCTAATAGCATAACAAATCTGGGCAAGGATGAGGTCCGCTACATCAAAGGGTTCCTTCTCTATAATAAAATATGTAAACAGCGTCAACTGTGCTGTGATTCTCCTTGTATCGCCACTTTTTAGCATTGACTGAGTTTCTCAATACGTCTTGGACTAAATAGGCATCAGGAGTGAGTGAAGAGACTTCTGTGATTAGGGTCCTCTTTTTACTTCCATGTAAACTCATGTTTACAAGAGTCCAATCTTTGTCCCTTCTATAGCTTTCTACTATGTCTGCATATGATCAATCATAAGAAGACCAAATTCATCTCTAAGATCAACATGTGTTATTTCCACTTGTTGACCTTGGATTCTCGATCGCACTCCCCCATCCAATTCAGTATGTTTAGGGTCTTCCAAATGATTGTAAAACTCTCAGATCAAGACAGATGAGAACATATCTACTAAAATTACTGATAATATACATGCATTAGCAAGATGAGTGTAGATATGGTCGTGCTTAGGAGAGTCAAATTCAACATATTTTGAAACTCCAATAATTGCCTTCTCAATCCCCGGATATACTTGATATGAACTATGAGCATCTTCAGATATACTTTTACGAGCCTTAGAACTGGAAGCCATTCTGCAAACATAATAATACTAAATTTAAGTTAATCACTGTTCTGTGCACTGGGACGATGTCGCCCAGAAAATTCCGACATTGATCCAGTGAGCTTTTTTTTCAACATAGACTTCCAGATCTACTCAAAATCAAGCTATATTTCTGTTAAAAACATTTTTTTGAACAAAACTAAACCTTCTCACATATCATTTACTATTCATCTTCTTCAACCATCTTCAAAAAGATCATCTTCAATTTTTTTTTAAATTAATCAATGTAAAACTACAAATCTTAAACCCCAAAAACAAAAATACAAGATTCAAACATACCTTATTTCAAAAATTTAAGTCAAAAACCTAAAAATCAACCAAACATACCTTAGATCTAGGGTTGTCGCCGCACTCCGACACCTTCCTCTCGCCTTTCCAGTCCAGAAAATGATGTACAATCGGGTTTGACTCGGTTTTTAGCCGTTTTTATACTTTTAGCTATCGCCCGGGCGACATTGCGTGTCGGAAAATTCCGACAGCTCCCAAATTTGATTAATCTTCAATTTTGGTCTCTCTGATACTCTACACTAGTTATATGTCATTATTAATGCCACAACTCATGAATTGATGCCAAACCATGTGCTTTTTATTTTTTAAAAATGGCTATTTACATGATTATATGATTTCATTTCCACTCTATCATAGTATTGACACTCCTGCTAAGTGGTTTAGACTATTGGAAATTATTTTTTGCATGCCTCTAAGTATGAGAAATTGTTTATATATAATAACGAGCTATCACGTTCACTTCTTTTGATCCATACATATGTCTTTCTATTTAATAGATACATGAATCATGTTTGTTTTAACATAATACAATAGCATTTCATAAATACTACTTTCAAGCTTGATTTGTTAGCACAACCAAATATATACCATCTTTTGCGATTCAAGTGAATTCGGAGATCCTTGGTCAATTAAAAATAAAACTATATATAAATATCTATACAAACTACAAAGTTAAGATATCACAAAATATGTGATCAACAAAAAGTCTAAATTGAGGACAAGGATACTCCACCAAGCACTACTTACCCTCCGGATAAGTCTTAATAAGCATTGTGAGGTTGAGCACCTTGGAAAGAATTGTAAAGTGTCTTGTGCAAAAGAAAAAAAATGGTATTCTATTCTTATTGTGCTATATCTTCAAGGTCAAAGTTGTTTTTATATGCTTATTGTTAAAATTTTTGATTTGAATCGTTTAGGAGTAAGTAGGAGTTGCATCAACTGAGTTAAAGCCAAACAACCACAATGCCACACACCAACACAAGAAACTTTATTGAAACACAAACTTCATTTACAGTGCGAGGTATACATGGCGAGACATGATTCATCAGAATCACGGAGACGAGAAGAACAAAACACACCAAAACAAATCTGGCAGCTAGACAAGCTCAGACCGCACAGACCGCTCGACTCCAGAAGTCGCCCGGCTTGTCCTGAGACCGCGCAAACAGAAAACAGACAAGCCGCCTGCACTGCGAGACCGCCGCCTCAAACTGCACGAACTGGAGCTTTATTGGAACAAAGAACTGAAGCTGTCGCCAGACCGCAACTCAGACCGCCTAACCGCTGAAGGTTGCCTAATCACTGAGCTCGCTGCGAACAGAACAAGGACAAACATAAACCAGTTCGCAGACAGACCACTGCCGAACTGTTTATTCAAGCCGCTGGGAATTACCAAGGAAGGAGACTGCAACCTACTGACCACAAACCTGCGAATACAACAAACAGTCAACTCGCTTCCGAGACCGCCCGACCTCAAAGTGAGAGCGCACAAATTAACCCAGGCTCAGTTCTTACAGTTCTCGTTATGAATGACGGGCCATGCACCCCTATTTATAGGCGGGTAGACGGATGTCGTCACCGCACAACCGGGATACAGTCACCACCCGTCAGATCGCTAGCGGTCACATAAGGCAGACCGCGCGACCAGACCACTTGGACGATCATCCGACCAAGACCGTAGAACAGCAGGCAGGTCGCGCACAAGTCGTGCGAACACGAGACCGCGCATAAGTCACGCGGACAAAAAGGGTACTCCTCCCTTAGACCACCAGGAGTAACCAGGAACCATCTGGCCGACTTCAGACAAGTTGCCAGATCGCCAGGATAGACCGCCCGAATAGACGGTCATATAAGAACAACCCGCCCGGTCTTCCAACAAGGAAGCTGGGAAAACCAGTTGACCTACTCGGGAACAAGCCGTAGCTACAAGGAATAGACCGGCAGAACCATCAGTCCGCCAGAACAGACCGGTAGAGTCAGACCGGCAAGATAAACACAACCCGCGTGGTCTCGGCGGTCTCCCAAAACAGACCGCCCGGTCTCCTCCACTTCACTTCAAAATTTCAACACTTCCCCTTGAAGTGGGAAGTGGAGACAAGCCCGAGTAAACTCCGCAACCGTGTAAACGGTCCCTTTGCCAACGGCTTTGTGAAGATGTCTGCGACATTGTCTGCACTCCGAACATGCTCGACCATAAGAGATCCTCCCAACACCTTTTCACGAAAGAAATGGTGCTCAATCTCAATATGCTTGGTCCTCGCGGGACAGACTGGATTATTAACCAGCTTGAGAGCCACTCTCATTGTCCCCGCGTAGCATAGTGGGACCTCAAACCTCCTCATGAATATCCTCCACCAACCTCCTGAGCCAAACGGCTTCCTGGGCAGCCAAGGCCGAAGCCTTGTATTCTGCTTCTGTGGTAGATACGGACACCGAGTCCTACTTTTTGCTGCACCAAGAGATTGTTGTGGGGCCCGTTATAAAGACATAACCAGATGTTGATCTCCGATCATCCACGTCTCCCCCGTAGTCAGCATCCATGTATCCATGCAACTCCAAGCTTGACCCTCTCCTAAATAGGAGACCCAAATCAGAGGTCGACTTCACATATTTCAGAATCCCTTTTGCCGCCAGAAGATGAGGCTTCCGTGGTTCCACCATATACCAACTCACTTTGCCAACTGCATAAGCAATATCAGGCCTCGTGATGGTCAAGTAAATCAATCTCCCAACAAGAGCTCGGAACACCAACGGATCAGATAGAATTCTTCCCTCATCCTTCCGAAGTTTATGATGTTGCTCCAGAGGTATAGAGCTGCTCTTCCCTTCTTCCATGCCGAATCGTTGAACGATCCACTCCGCATATCCTTCCTGAGAAACAAGCACTCCGCTCTCCCGCCTCTGGGCTTCGAGTCCAAGGAAATGGTGAAGCTCCCCCAGATCCTTCATCTCGAACCTGATAGCAAGCTTAGCTCTCAGCCTTCATACTGCCTCCTTCGAGTTCCCGGTGACAATCATGTCATCCACATACAGCAGCACAATAACCCGAAGCGCCCCCTCCTTCTTGACGAACAAGCTAGAATCAGAGTCTGAAGCAAAGAACCCGCAGAATAAAAGATACTCCGCGATCTTTCCATACCACGCCCGAGGCGCTTGCTTCAACCCATATAAGGCCTTCTTCAGTTTGCAGACGTAGTCCGGATAATCCTCCGAGATGAAACCTGGCGGCTGGATCATGAAGATATCCTTGTCAATCTCTCCGTATAAGAAAGCATTCTTAACATCAAGTTGTCAAATCTCCCATCCACAAGATGCCGCCAAAGCAATAACAAATCAGACCGAAGTCATCTTTGCCACTGTACTAAACGTCTCATCATAATCTTCACCATACTGCTGTGAGAACCCGCGAGCTACAAGGCGAGCCTTGTATCGCTCGATCGTGCCGTCAGCTTTCTTCTTGAGTTTATAAACCCATTTGCATGTCACAGGGGTAATGCCCTTGGGCCTGGGCACTAGAGACCAAGTCTCATTCTTCTTGAGAGCAACCATCTCCTCTTGCATAGCAATATCCCACTGCTTCACGCCTTTGGCTTTCTCAAAGCTAGATGGATCCCTTTCATCCAAGGGACCAGCGAAGAAACATGAGACAAAGCTCACCATGTTTCCTCCTGTGTATCGATCTGGTGGCTTGATAGTCCTCTTTGACCTCCAAAGAGGTTGCTCCTGACTAACCACCTCCTCAGTTGCTTCTTCTGTGCAAGCTCCTCTTCCAGACAAACTTGGAGCATCGCTCCCCCTGCTTCCAGAACCTGAAGCCTCAATCTTGGAGCTTGACACAACAGGAGCTCTTGGTGAAACAGGCAACTCCACTTGAAGACTTCCTGCAGCTTTCCCTGCTTCATCAACCCTGCTCTCCGGTAGTTCAACTCCTGAACTCCCCTTGTAGGAAGTCACTTCATCAAACACCACATCCCGAGATACCACTGATATCCATGTCTCAGGATCCATGCATCTCCATCCTTTCTTCCGCTCATCATACCCGACAAAGACTAGCTTCCTTGCTTTCGCATCTAGCTTTGTCCGAAGAGCATCAGGAATATGCACAAAGCAGGTTGAACCGAACACCCGAAGGTGTGCAACACTTGGTTTCTCCTTGAACATCAGTTCGTGAGGGGTCTTCATGTTGATAGGACTTAGAGGCATCCTGTTGATGACGTAAGTTGCACAAGACATTCCCTCCGCCCAAAAAGACTTTGGGATACTCTTGGCATGAAGCCAGCATTTACAGGTTTTCGACAGATGACAGATCTTCCTCTCTGCAACGCCATTTTGCTGTGGAGTATGGGCACAAGTGAGCTCTCTCTGAACGCTGTGTTTCCTGCAAAAACTTGAGAGCTCACCAGAGGTGAACTCCCCACCATTGTCAGTTCTCAATTTTTTCACCCGCAGGCCTAAACGACCTTCCACCAGCTCCTTGAACTCCATAAACTTCGCAAAGGCTTCCGACTTTTCTTTCAGAAAATACACCCAGACATATCTGGTGCAATCGTCAATCAACACAAACATATATTTGTTGTCTCCAAATCTTGGGGTGGCAGTCGGTCCCATCAAATCACCGTGAATGCACTCCAACGGTGCTTTGCATCTTGTTTGTGATTTATCAAATGGAAGTCGATGAGACTTACCAAAATGACATCCAGCACAAACATGACCGTCTCCATAAGAGGACAAGCTAGGCAAGCCCTTGACAAGGCCTTTTACCGCTATAGCATTCAATTTGTCCATGCCAACATGCCCCAACCTTTCATGCCAGATAGCCGCGCTATCGTTGGTCTTCATCTTATCAACATAGGTACTTGTAGATAACACAAACAAGTCCTTCACCCGCTTTCCAACATGGATAACATCTCCCTTTATCTCCGGTTGAGTTTTAAGAAACTTCACTTCTGTTGGGCCAAACAGAACGTGATAACCGGCATCGACCGCATTGGTCACGGAGAAGAGATTCTTCTTCATACCAGGCACGTGATAAACACTCCTCAAGGTGAGTGAACCCTTATCATTGCTCAGGGAGACAACACCTTCTTGTTCGACAGCATGAACAGAATTATCAGCCGTAATGATAGCACTGTTACCTGAGTAAGGCGCCAAAGAAGAGAACTTTGATTCATCCCCGGTGAGATGATGTCCACACCCTGAATCAACAATCCAATCCTCTTCGAAGTTGATGGCAGCCAAGGCCTTAACGGGCATCACCGTCATATTAGCCGCAAAGGCTCCTCCCCATCCAGCTTCAATAGACTTTGGCTTCTCCTTCTCTGATACATGCCCCGACTGATGATTAACCCGGCAATCTTTCTTGAAGTGGTCGATCTTATTGCATCTGAAGCACCTTGGTCCATCTCCCTTCTTCTTCCCATCAGACTTAGGAGCATAACCCCTATCCTGCTGACCTGAAGTAGAGGGTCCATCATAACCCGGCTTCTTCTTCTCCCATTTCTTTTTCTTCTTCCCAGAGAACAACACATCACTATCTCCCCCAGAGATAGAAGTCCCCGCCATCTGTCTTGCCAAACTTTCTTGCGAAGCAAGTAAGTTCTCCAGCTCCAACAGAGATGGTTGATTTGCCCAACCTTGAACTGAAGTCACAAAGGCAAGATACTCCTTCCACAACCCGCGGATGATATGCCTCTTCAGTTTTGCCTCCGAGATGGGCTCATCAGGGTCCAAAGCAGAAATCTCTGCTGTGAGGTTCTTCATCTTGAGAAAGAAGATAGAAATAGAAAGATCACCTTGAGAGGCTTTCGCCAACTCATTTTCAAGAAACTGTAACCGAGCTACATTCATCTTATTGAACAATCCGTCCAAAGACCACCAAATTTCAGCAGCAGATTTGCATCCAATGATGTGGTCAAACAGCTCCGGTGAGATAGCCCTCTTGAGTGTGAACTCTGCCTTAGCATTAGTCCTCCTCCAAAGTCTCACCTATGCCATATTATCTCCTGCTAGAAACACCTCTTGTGTGTCTTCTCCTCCAACTATCTCCCAAAGAACCTCGCCAAGTAAATAGCTCTCCATACACGACCTCCATTTCTTATAGTTAGTCGATGTAAGGAGTTCAATACCAAGTCCTCTTGCGTATCCACCTTCCATGGCAATCTATGTGGTCTCTTCTTCACAAAGACGATGTCAACTCAAGTTGATCACTGCTTATCCACTCCAACAACCTCCCTCTGATACCATGTTAAAATTTTTGATTTGAATCGTTTAGGAGTAAGCTGGAGTTGCATCAACTGAGTTAAAGCCAAACAACCACAAAGCCACATAGCAACACAAGAAACTTTATTGAAACACAAACTTCATTTATAGTGCGAGGTATACATGGCGAGACATGATTCATCAGAATCACGGAGACGAGAAGAACAAAACACACCAAAACAAATCTGGCGGCTAGACAAGCTGAGACCGCACAGACCGCTCGACTCCAGAAGTCGCCCGGCTTGTCCTGAGACCGCGCGAACAGAAAACAGACAAGCCGCCTGCACTGCGAGACCGTCGCCTCAGACAGCACGAACTGGAGCTTTATTGGAACAAAGAACTGAAGCTGTCGCCAGACCGCAACTCAGACCGCCTAACCGATGAAGGTCTCCTAATAACTGAGCTCGCTACGAACAGCACAAGAACAAACATAAACCAGTTCGCAGACAGACCACTGCCGAACTGTTTATTCAAGCCGCTGGGAATTACCAAGGAAGGAGACCGCAACCTGCTGACCGCAAACCTGCGAACACAACAAACAGTCAACTCGCTTCCGAGACCGCCCGACCTCAAAGTGAGACCGCACGAATTAACCCAGGCTCAGTTCTTACAGTTCTCGTTATGAATGACGGGCCATGCACCCCTATTTATAGGCGGGTAGACGGATGTCGTCAACGCACAACCGAGATACAGTCACCACCCATCAGATCGCTAGCGGTCACATAAGACAGACCGCGCGACCAGACCACTTGGACGATCATCCGACCAAGACCGCAGAACAGCAGGCAGGTCGCGCACAAGTCGCGCGAACACAAGACCGCGCACAAGTCGCGTGGACAGAAAGGGTACTCCTCCCTCAGACCACCAGGAGCAACCAGGAACCATCTGGCCAACTTCAGACAAGTCGCCATATTGCCAGGACAGACCGCCCGGATAGACGGTCATATAAGAACAACCCGCCCGGTCTTCCAACAAGGAAGCCAGGCAAACCAGTAGACCTACTCTGGAACAAGCTGCAGCTATAAGGAACGGACCAGCAGAACCAGCAGTCCGCCAGAATAGACCGGCAGAGTCAGACCGGCAAGATATAAACACAACCCGCGTGGTCTCGGCGGTCTCCCAAAATAGACCGCCCGGTCTCCTCCACTTCACTTCAAAATTTTAACACTTATATTATGTTTTCTATTCCAATGATCATATAAATTAAATAATTTCATATGTTTGATCAAAGCAACACTTGTACACATCATTATGTTATATAAACCTTCATCTCATGAGAATTGGACCGAAAAGATTCCAAATTTCTATACACAATTGTGTCTTTCTATGATACTTTAAAATGACATTAATCATGTTTAAGTTATTTTTTTTATTCTACTACTTCATATGGCTATACCATCTCTTCATAAGTTTATTCAATACTATGGCATATTACTATTATTTCAAGACTTTCAATCATTTTCAACACAAGTGCTTCTGCTTACTCTTATTTTCTACATCCTCTCTCTTCCCTTAAGAACTACTCCTTCATTTCAAATTAACTTTTGCTAATCCCAAAAGGGGGAGAATTATAAGTATATTCAAGGAATCAAAGAACAATAAGAACAATTCCAACTAAATCTTCCACCTAAACAATACATCATTTCAATTTACTATAACATTTAGGGTGAGCATTCATTTAGGGGGAGCATTCATCTAGGGGGAGCTTACATTTAAGAGGAATATATCATGTTATTTTTTGTGCACACACCATATGTTAAACACAACAACCTAAATAGACATGATTTCTTTTTATATGGATTTGTTGTTATCAAAAGGGGGAGATTGTTGGAGCATGCATTTCGCACTCTTCCAGTTTGATAATAACAAAATCCCATTTGTATTTGATTCTATTTTTATTGATGGTGTGCAGGTAACAGGTATGAGATGTTCACAATTCTGATTGGAGCTCAATTTAACTGTATGCAGAATTTCGATGTCAGAATTTTCCGACATCTACTGTCGCCCAAGCGACAGGACAGAATTCACAGCAGTAGCCCGCACGACAGCACGATGAGGAGTTATTTGGCGCTGTCAGAATTCCGACAGTGATGTCGCCCAGGCGACAGGACAGAAGTTACAGCAACAGCCCGCACGACAGCATGACGAGCGGTAGTTTGGCGCTGTCGCAATTCCAACAGAGATGTCGCCCAGGTGACAGTGAAAAACTATAAATTGGTTCATTTTGTTCATGCATTCCAAGCTTTGAGAATTCTAAGTCCCTTCCTGAGTGCATACGAACCAGAGAGCTCCAGAACCTCATCAACTCCCATTTGTGCTCAGAAGGTTTGAGATTGAAGATGAGATCGGACGCACCTCTACATCAACGTTCATCTCGAGGCTTCAACCTTCCTTTCAGAGATCTGAATTTCTAGGGAGTACTTCATTTGATTTTGTATTTCCATTTATATACATTTCACTTTGTATTGGTAGGGAAATCGTCTCCTTGTGCGTGACGTCTAAGTCCTTGTGTGGCTTAGGGGAAAATCGCGTCCTTGTGCGGAGTGTCCAAGTCCTTGCGTGGCTTGGTAGAAAATCGTGGCCTTGTGTGCTACGTCTAGATCTTGGGAAGATCTAGAGTATAGGCTTAGGCTTGGTCTAGGGAGTGACAAGTGATAGTCTTCCGATCCTTGGGAGAAGGATTGGTAAACTCAAATTGTTAAAAGTTTATTATCATATTTGTGCCTTGATCTTAAGCATTGTTAAGATCATTTTTATTGTATGTGAATTTCATGATTAAAAATTATAACTTTTTCTTTAATTGCAAATTTGGTTGATTAATCTTTAACTTAGAAATTTGTGTTTGAATTAATTTAAAAATTCCTTAAGTAAAAAATCATATTTTAAAAAGGCCCTTATTCACCCCCCCCCCCCCCCTTTAAGGGCGCCACAAGATCAAACAGGTAAGTGTGGTTAACACTTTGCCAAAGAAAAGTCTGGTGGACTAGCCAATAAGAGTGCGTAGGAGCTCCGTTTTTGTGTTCTTAGCGTTGAGGCGTACGATAGGTCTAGGTTAGGTAGTGCAGATACCAACCTAGAGGTGGGCAAGGCCTAACCCACCGCTTCCGTTTGCCACTATGGGAGTATCCTGGGAGTTTTGCTAGCTCCAAAAAGATGGACCTAAGGGTCGATGCGCACATAGTCAAAGTGTGTGAGTTGCACTTGTGTGATCATAGCATAAACTACATAACTCTGCATGTCATAGCATAAGCATTGCATTTCAACCCTTACGCCTATCGTAGAAATTGGTTATGGGACTTTTTATATGATAGGGTCTGCTAAACGACCCCTTGGTCTATAGGTTTGTATGGGCATTCCTATAAATCAAGGTTACTCTTCTTTATTATTGTTTTACTTATTACTGCTTTACTCACTGTACCATCTGTTGCGTAGTGGTAGACATTTCCCATAGATTAGATTCACTGTCACCTACTATTGTTTATACCCCTTGTTATCCTCCGCTTCATTCCTCCCGCTCGGTGCCTAGGAGTCACTAGGGGAGGGGTGGGGGTTGGCTTAGTCTTTTTGACTAACGATCGGTGGACCTCATCATTTTAGGGGACTAAGGAGACGCCGCAGCACCAGAGGTCGGTGCAGATGGAGGCGGGACAGTCTAGTACAGGAGCACAAGTCTCGGGATCCGTGAGTGTTATTAGTTGATTTGCTTTCGCCAGTGGTATTGTAGTGAGGATTTGATGTATCGGGAAGGAGCCATTATTATTGTTATTATCTTCATTTCAGTTACTATATGTGGACCAATTTTATTCTGAGATATTATATTCATGTGATGTAGACTTGATTTCTAGTTAATCAATTACATACTTTTCTTCTATGGTGATCGATATGGCCGGCAGGATCGGCGTTTTGTTGTGGCGACCTTCCCAAGTGATGGTTTCACCGCAAAGCGGTGGTTCTGGGCATAAGACCCGATTTTCTAGCAAAAAAATGGGTTCTTACAAACTGGTTTCAGAGAAAACCTTGATCCGAAGAAAAGAAGTCCACAAACCCTGGGCCACCCCACGCGAGCTTAGTTTGAGGACAAACTAGCAGCGGAAGCAATGGTGTGCCCGTAAGGGGATGAAAAAGTCCACTTTTAACTGAATTTGTTTTAGCCAAATCTCCTTACGAGTGTCAATTTCCTTTTGTAGCATGCGACGAACCTTACCCTGCAGCATGGAGCGCCTCCGACACCAAACGTCATCCCACCACCACCGGCTCCTACTCCGTTCCAGCAAATAGAGATGGGATAGACATTGACGGCCATACTGGAGGCACTCAGGGCACAGCAGGCACCGGCTCCTCATCCAAACCCCGGGGCCAACTGGATGAGTGCCTTCCGAGGTCTTTCCCCTCCATCATACCTCAGGACGGAGATGGTTGTTCGGACTGAGAAGTGGGTAGACATCATGTACAAGAAGCTGACAGGTATTCAGTGTCCGACGGATATGGCAGTACCCTTGGTGGTTTCGTGCTTGAAATCTCATGCAAAGATGTGGTGGAAGTTACTACTGGACACCAACTATGCTGGATTGGAGGCGGCTGACATCTCATCGGATGAGTTCAAGACGGCACTGCTGGAGCACTACGTACCGCAGTCTGCGAAAGATAAGCTAGAAGATAAGTTCCTACAGTTGAGGCAGGGTAGCAGGGCAGTGGTGGAGTATCACCGGGAGTTCACATACATAGCCCGGTTTGCGGACTCTTATCAACTGGATAATGCGGGCTACGCAAAGAGTTCAATAAGTGCCTCCGTGATGACCTATGGCAGGCCCTCCTCTTTGTTTCTAACGGCAGCCTGTCCAAGGTCCTGGAGATGGCCAAGAAGCTGGAGGCCGACCAGCTCATCGTTCGAGGTAGGAAGAGGCTGATAGAGGACTAGGGAAGGAGTGGCGGGAGGGACCAGCAGAGGGGTCGATTCATTGAGGAAAGAAGAATGGAGGACCGACCCTGCAAGGAGGAGAGGCAGGAGCAGAGGGAGCCGGCAGTGTTGGCCCCTCAGCCTCTACAGATGCGGGAGGTGCCAAGGATAGGAGGAGGTGGTCCACCTCCCCCACAGGAGTGCTACCACTGTCATTAGTCGGGCCACATCCGGAGGAACTGCCCCTAGAGGATTGCACCACCAGCACTACAAGCTGCCCCACAGGCCCAACATTTTGGTGGTCAAGGACATGGACGAGGTCGTGGATTTCAGGACAGAGACCGGAGATAGAACATGGATCAGATGTACGCCTTAGACCTGGCTCAGCCCCGAAACCCGGCAAGGGTCATTACAGGTACTTTTAATGTTTTTCTAATAATTACTAGTACCTAGCAAACCTTAGCTTTACCTTCGCATTGAACCAAACGAATAAAAATCACCCAGGTATAGTACTCGTCTGCGGCAAACCCGCATACACTTTATTCGATATGGGTGCCTCGCACTCGTTCATCTCGGAAGAATTCGTGGACGATCTGGACCAAGTCCAGCACTTCGAGGCATCCAAAGGAGGGTGCAATTCCTGGATGGATCAGAGATAGTAATGAACGCTAAGTGCAATATGAATGTGGAGATTGGAGGGAAGCTGTTCGAAGCACAGACAACGCTCAAGAAGATGAAAGACTTCGACCTGATCCTGGACATGAACTGGCTGCACGGGAACCAGGCACGGATTGACTGCCCGGCAAGGAGGATTATTCTGAAGCATGAGGACACGGAAGTTGTATTCGAAGGTATTAGACCCCCCTCCCATCTCTTATTATCGTGTGTTCAGGAAGCCAAGGCCCATCTACAGGGAGACGAGGTATATCAGGTCTTGTTCGGGGCAATCGAGGCGAAAGATTTTATGGCAAGTATCCCGGTGGTACGGGATTTTGCCAATGTATTTCCAGAGAAGCTACTCGGGCTGCCACCGCACCACGAGAAGGATTTTTTTCAGATCCAGCTAGTGTCGGGGGCTAAGCCGATATCTAGAGCTCCTTATCGGATGGCCTCGAAGGAGCTAGCAGAGTTTCGGAGCCAGCTGCAGGAGCTGGTGGAAGCAGGGTTCGTTAGACCGAGTTCCTCATCTTTGGGAGCTCTGGTGTTGTTCGTGAAGAAGGATGGGACCCTCAGACTGTGCATCGACTACAGAGCTTTGAACAGGCTGACGGTGCGGTACACATACCCATTGCCGAGGATAGACGAGATATTTGACCAGCCAGAAGGAGCCCACTGCTTCTCGAAGCTGGACTTGAGGTCAGGATATTATCAGTTGCGGATTCCAGAGGAGGACATCCCGAAGACGGCATTTAGCACCCGATACGGACTGTATGAGTTCACCGTGATGCCGTTCGGGCTCACGAATGCACCATCAGCATTTATGAGTTTGATGAAACGGGTGTTCGAGCCTTATCTCGACATCTTCGTCATCGTGTTCATCGACAACATCCTCATCTATTCGAGGAAGGAGGAGGAGCATGCACGACATCTGGCACTGACGTTGGAGAAACTTTGAGAGCACAGCCTCTACACGAAGTTCAGCAAGTGTCAGTTCTGGTTGAAGGAGGTGGCTTTCCTAGGTCACATTATCAGTGGAGCTGGACTAGCAGTGGATCCAGCGAAGATCCAGGTTGTACGGGATTGGCCTCCGCTAAAGACGGCCACCGACGTGCGGAGTTTCCTGGGACTTGCCAGCTATTATGGAAAGTTCGTACATTGGGTTTTCTCAGATAGCCCTCCCGCTCACCTCCTTGACGAAGAAGGATACTGCGTTCATTTGGACGCCGCAGTGCGAAGCTGCCTTCCAGGAACTGAAGGTTCGTCTTACGACAGCCCCCATCCTTGCCCTTCCATCCGGGAAGGAAGGATTCCAAGTGTATACAGATGCATCGCAGCAGGGGATGGGTGACGTTTTGATGCAGAACGGGCATGTGATAGCATATGCCTCCCGGTAGTTGAAGAATAATGAGCGGAACAACCCAGTGCATGACTTGGAGATGAGAGCGATCATATTCAATTCGCTCTGAATATCTGGCGGCACTACCTCTATGGCGTCCACTGCGACATATTCTCATATCACAAGAATCTGAAGTACGTATACACGCAGAAGGAGATGAACATCCGATAGAGACTCTGGGTGGAGTTCTTATCCGACTACCAGTGCACGATGCACTACCACCCAGGGAAGGCGAATGTGGTAGCGGATGCACTAAGTAGTAGAGCTACCACGTCAGGATAAGAGCCCCAGTTGATGGCCATGGAGCTGGTACGGATGCTCGAGGACATGCAGATCTCCTTAGTATCTAAGGATGATCCGGAGTTATACGAGGAGTACCTGGCGGTGATAAGTACCACAGATGATATACGAGACCGTATTAGGGATGGGCAGAGGCAGGATGCCAAGTTGGTGCCGATATTTAGGGCCTTGGAGGCAGGCACGGTCAGAGATTACTCATTGAAGGACGACCTGTTGAGTTTTAGAGGCCGAGTATATATACCGACAGGGTGCCGGATTCTGGATGACATCATGACAGAGGCTCACTGCATAAGGTATTCAGGCACCAGGGTATCACCAAGATGATGGCAGACTTGAAGAGGACCATGTACTGGCCATGTATGAAGACTGATATCACTTATTTTGTGACCCACCGCGAGTCTTGCCAACTCGTGAAGGCGGAATGCAAGAACCCGGCTAGTCTACTGCAACCACTCCCGGTGCTGGAGTGAAAGTTCGACGACATTGCGATGGATTTCATACATGGCCTCCCCCGATCACATGCGGGGAATGACTCAATATGGGTGATCGTTGACAGGTTGACGAAGGTGGACAAATTCATTCCAGTCAGGAAGGACGCTCTGGTCAGTGATTTGATACGGAAGTTTGTGGAGCAGTTTGTCGCATACCATGGCGCTCCAAGTACGATCGTGTCAGATCGGGATGGACTATTTACTTTTAGGGAATGGAGAGCGGTGCATGCTTACCTGGGCACGCGATTGACATTCAGCACTGCACTCCACCCTCAGACGGATGAGCAAACGGAGCGTACCAACCGGACCTTGGAGGATCTTCTACGCCTTTCCATTCTGGACCGCAGGGAGCCATGGGAGCGACTGTTGTCGTTGGTCGAGTTCTTATACAACAACAGTCACCAGGACAGTATAAGAGTGGCACCCTACGAGGCTTTATACAGACAGAGATGCAGGACTCCATTGTCTTGGACCCGGGATGAGGATCCAAAGGCACACGACTCAGAGTTCGTGGAGGACACGGAGGCTCAGGTGCGGCTGATTCGAGACAGGATGCTGGAGGCCAAGAGCAGGCAGGACAAGTATTATGATGCCCGGCATCGTATGGTAGAGTTCCAAGTGGGAGATCGGGTATTCTTGAAGATACGCCCGATGCATGTGTCTCGCAGGTACGCGGGCGGAAGAAGCTCAGTCCGAGATATATGGGGCCCTACAGGATCCTGGAGCGGATCGGCCCCTTGGCTTACAGGCTGGAGCTACCGCCGGAGTTAGCGGGATTGCACGACGTCTGCCACATCTCCTCACTTAGGATGGCTCTACTGTGTCTAGAGTAGCAGATATCTACTACAGAGGGGCCAGTAGCTACTGATCGGTCGATTCACCTGGATCCGGTCCAGATAGACGACACAGAGATGCGGGTCTTGCGACGCAAGAAGGTTCCGCTAGTCAAGGTCCTGTGGAGGAATCATGGATAGGAGGAGAAAATTGAGGAGCCACTGTACTTGATGCAGCAAAAGTATCGAGAGCTCTTTACGATAGATATAATTTAAATTTTTGGGATGTTACATTTAATCACTTGCGACAGGAACCCCGTAGGCCTAACCTGTATTTCAGGGACAAAATTATTATTTGTATGTATTGGGATTTATAACATCCCCCAAATAACTAGACCCTTAAGTTGTTTATGTCATGACTAGGTCATGACAAAACCATAGGAAACGCAAGACCATGTGAGCTTAGGCAAGAAGGAGGAAAATCACAGTGGTCTGCAAATAGTAATTTCCAGATACCAAGTCTAGGGTTGGACTTTAGGGACTCAACTTGACTCTTTGACACCAGCATTGCATCTCTAACCCATTAGGGGTCCATTGGAGCACCAAGGACCCATTGGGGTCAACCAAAGAGGCCAATTTGACCAAAGTCAATTGTAACCCTAAATTGGTCAAAGTAGCCTAATTAGGGTCAATTGGCCTCCACCATGCGAAATTGATCTTTCACATACCCTTATGGGGATATTAGGGACCCAATGGACCAAAAAGCCCCATCATGGGGCCACCAATTTGGCCAATTTGACCTAAGTCAACTATAGCCCTATTTTAGTCAAAGTGGCCTATTGAGAGGAAATTGACCCTCACCTTGCCAAATTTACAATACCTAGACCTTCCTAACCCTTAAGGGAGGCCAACGGGTGACCAGCCACCCATTGGGGTCAACCCAAATGGTCAAATTGACCAAATTCAACTCTACCCTAAATTTAGGTCAAAATGACCTATTTTGACCTAACCAAGCCCAATCCACTTGGGCTAGCCTCAATTTAGGTGGCCCACCAACTAATGGGGTGGGGAATTACTGAATTGACCATTCAATTTCTGGAAATTTGGCCAGAAGAGATAAAATCCCAATTTAAAAGAGAGAGAGGGGGGGGGGGATTAATGGGGAGGAAGAAGAAACCTTCAATCTCCCCCCATTAATGGCCTCATTCATCTCCTCTTGGGGAGAGGACGAGTTTTGCAGCCTTCTCCCGGCCAGATTGAGGCCTATTCATCTCCCTCAAGCCAAAACCGAAGTCACCTTGTTGGTCATTAATGGCATTCAAGGTTGTAACATCCCCTTCTCCCAATCAAGGCCTTTAACATCTTCAAAAGAATGAGAGGAGTGAAACCCCAACTTTCCCGAAAGTATTGTGCACTCTAGGCACGGATTGGCATGGCTCCAAGAGCTCCCCGAGCTCCCATGGTGAACCCAAGATCCACAAGGCATTCTGCCCCAATTCAGGTCCGATCCCCTTCTCCTCCCCTAGTGCTTAGATCTGAATTCGATTGGGCCTTGATTCGAGCCAAAATTGCCTTGGATCGAGCTTCCCAAAAATCTCATTTTAGAGCTTTTCCCCCTCCCCGAAAACACTATTCCGGCCACCTTCGGCCTGCAAGTCGCCGCCAAACGATGGCCACCACCTCAACGGAGGTGGTGGTGGCGGTGGCCAGCCGGGGAGGTGGTCGGATCGCCGGCAAGAAGAGTTGGAAATGCTACAGGAAGGGGCAATCTCGGCCGTCTGCCCAAGGAGGAAGACATAATCACGGCGGTTCATCTCTTTTGTCTAAATATTTTATAGTAATTATTATTAGTAGTATCATATATAATTGTGTTTGATTACCTAGAATGGATGTTGAAAAATAAGACCCTTAGAGGCCGAATCAGAAAAAGTGCAGAATATGAATGTTGAAGGTCTTGGTCTCTACTTTATTTAGGGACTTGAATCAGCCCATTTGGAGCACTGCAGCTCCCAGTATGGCCATTTTAGTGGTAGTGGTCCTTAGGGTAGGATAGCCACTATTTCTTGAATTACTTTTGATTGGCTAAATATATTGACTTGAAATTTGAAACATTGACTAATTATACTTACCCCCTAGTCATATCCAAAAATGAGAATTTTTGGATAAACTTTTTCTAAGGTTTTTGTAAACATTTAATAATTCATATATAAATTAATTTCAGGGTCTAATGACATCCAAACCCTTCTAAATTTTGGTGGGTAGTCCTTAGAGCCATCTTATGACCCTGGTAAAAATTTCATCCCATTTGGGATTGATTTGGTTGGGTATTTAACTATCTCAAGACTGGTCAAACTAAGGGTTAAAAGGTCAAAAGTGCACTTGTTGGGTTAAGTGGTCAAATCTCATCAAAATAATGTGAGACCTTGGCCGCTAGATTAATATCACATAAAACACCTCCTCCCAAGATTTGGAGTGAATTTGAGTAGATGTGCTCTAGATTCCTAGTTTAGACCTTAGGGTTGTATATTGAACCCATTGAAGGACATAGACTCGTATATCATTGAATTGACCTAAAATTTAATAGAGAGCTTTATATGGTGGTTTCAAGCCCTAGGTAATTTATTTGGAATTTTTGTAAACATTTAATCCTTCAAATTTAATTAAGAATTATTTAGGGCACCTCCTTACTAAAAGGAATTACATGTTCAAGTAACCTAGGATGATCATGAAACTTTGTCAGCTAGCTTGTGATAGTGCTAGAGTTCCCTGGTAATTTTGTTGTGATTTTTAAGATGATCTATATGGTACTTCTTTCACAAACCCTCTATGTGAACTATTTGTGAGAAAAATTAATTAAGGGTTTATTATTCTCTAGAAAAATTGTGCAACTTAGTAATAGGACACAATAGGGCATTAGAAATCTCTGTGAATTTTTGTATGATTTTTGGAAGCATTTATCAGTAGGTTACTTCACAAAGTGCCCTAGTTTGTATTTTCTTGAAATATTTAATTATGTGACTAAATGGTTTTGAGAAATTATAAAACTCAGTCAGTAAACTTTTCTAATCATTATAGAGGTCTGGTAATTTTAACATAATTTTTAGATAAGTATTTTTGATGGTTCCTTCATTAGCCTCCAATTTTGGATAATTATTCAATATTATAATTAGAGACCAATGTCTTACTGCAAAATGGTGATATTCTGTATTTACTGTTAATTTTATATCATAGATTTTCCATAAATTTGTGTAGGCCATTTCATAAGAAGATCTTACACTTCATGTTCATTTTCATACTTTACCAATTTTGGAGAAATTATAGTAAATGCTAAATAAATAAGAAAAATTATGACATTCTGGATTTAGTCTTATAATGTCATTATAGACTCCTAGTAATTATCTTGTGTCATTCAGATGAATATTTGGAGTACCTCCTCTCATGCAACTCATATAGCTCATTTGGTCTGCGTATAGTAAAACTGTAAAACTTGAGTAAATTGTGGATCATTAGGTGGGAATGGAAGGTAGATGGTGTACCTAGTTTGGTTGAGAAGATGTGAGGTCACCATTAGGAGTCTATTGTTGTGTGTACCCGATAAGCTAAGGGGTAAGGTTGTGTTCGGGATTGACGAAAGATCGTCTTTCCCTTAGTAGGTCATAAAATACTTGGGGTCAACCCAAGTGTAATGATAAGAGGGGTATTCTTATGGGTAGTTACCAATAACATTAAGTGTCTTGGAAAGGGCGGTTTGAGCTATCATCCCATGGCACCTCCTAGTACTGATGTGAGCCCCTCACATGGTAGACCTCGGGAAGTCCAAGATTAACCCTAAATCGTAGGAATAAACTATTATGCAAGACTAATTTAATAATACACTCACTCACATTCCATTGATGTGAGTGCTAGTTTGCTTGGTCTTACGAGCAGTAGGCTCGGTGGTTGTGATAACGGAAGGGTTGGTCCGGCGAGTCGGTGGCTCGGGAGGTTATAGTTGTTGGAACATGGTCTTCCGCATCTCCTAGGTTTGAGAATAACAAATCCTATGTGTATTTGATCTTGCGTGTTTAAGTGTGCAGGATAACTAAATCCACATGACTCAAGGATTACATAGGAAGGTTGCCCCCAAAGTTGAGCCATCAAATCCAAAAATCCCACTAGCACTGGTGGTAGTACTAGCGCAGGCGCTAGCTGCGCTCGACGAACTGCTAGCGGCGCTCAACGAAATGCTCATAACGACGTTCGACAAAAATTCGCTCGACGAACTCTTTGCTCCGTTCAATGAAATTTCGATCGATGAAATGGATTGCGTAAGTGCAATTGCCGGGAGAACTTATAGAAGGAGATAGCGCCAGGCGGCATCCGATAGCGCAGGCGGTAGTGAGGAGCATAGTGGGCAAGGGAGAATTATTTCCTCGGATTGAAGATTCTGCCGCGCAGAATGTGTCCTAATATGGGATAGCGCTGGCGGTACCGCTAGCGCAGGCGCTAGCTCCAATGCTATAAAAAGGACCCATTGGCTCCGTCTTCCTCATCCTCTTTAGATCCAAAATTCCAGAGCTTCGTGCCACAGCATAGAGAGGAAGGTTCAGAGAGATAATCCCATAAATCCATAAAGGGTTAAGGAGATCCGTGGAGAAGATTTCAACACGCGTCATCATCATGACGAAATACCGCATCGACTACGATCATACTCTGCGTCTTCGTCTACTTCTCCAAGAGATCCACATATAGGGAGTTTTTATATTATTGTCTTTTTATTTCTTATTTCTTGTAAACGGTTAGTGATATCGCCTCGTGTTGGCGACTAGGTCTGGGTAGGACTTAGGGCAGAAACTCGCCTCGTGTTGGCGACTAGATCTAGGCTAGGTCTAGGGGGTGCTCGAGGCCATATCCGGGGAAGGGTTGGCTAGAGCGGCTTGAGGCCGAATCCGGGGAGGATGGGCTAGGGCCACCGGTTCGTGGGGATGCGAGTCGGGATAGAAAACAAAAAGAGTTTACTATTCATCGCCACCGATTTCTAGCGTTATAGAAGTCAACTTTTGTAAAACCTTATTTGATATTAATAAAGCATGTCTCTACTATATTTCAAATGTTTTACTTGACTTCTTATTGTCTTAATCTTGCATTATTATAAAACCTTTCAAAATATAACCTAAGTTTTTGAAAACCCTTATTCACCCCCCTCTAAGGGCGCCTACTGATCCAACAAGTGGTATCAGAGGAGGTTATTCAAAATCGGCTTAACAACCGGGAATAATGGCGTCTCATGATCTCGCTTCTACTAGTGGGGTAAATTTTTATGAAGAAGAAAAATCTCCTAAACCACCTTTATTCGAAGGGAGAAATTATAAAGGGTGGAAATTATCAATGGAAAATTTTATTAAAAGTTTAGATATCAATGCATGGGATATAGTAATAGTTAGACCAGCGAACGAATCAAATAAATAAGAGCGCCACCTAAATGCAAAAGCTATGCATTATATTTTGTGTGCTTTATCTCAAGATATTTTCAAATTAATATATTGTTTTTCTAGTGCATACAAAGTATGGAAATTTCTTAGTATGATTCTCCTTCTACGGGTATGGAACAATCACAAGAACTGGATAATATGCAAGCTTGCACAAGTCTTCAAGAATGCTCCTCTCATGACGAATCAATGGAGCACACATCAAATGGAAAAGAAGAAGAAGTACTGTCTTCGGAAGAGGAGTGCCAAGAAGATGTAAAAGAAATGATATGCGTAAATTGTGCCTCTCCTGAAAGCAATGTAAGGAAATCAAATCCCATTTTCTGTCCTTCTATTTCTACATTACAAATGCTTCAAACTACAAAGCGCAAAATTAAGAAATTAAAAAATGTTAATAAACATTTGCGCTTAGAAAATAAAAATTTAAAGGCAAAAATTAATGAACAATCAAATTCAAATTTATCTAATTCTATCCATGGTTCCTTAGTTGAAAACACTACACCTTGTATGGAATTTGATGACTTAAAAGAAAAATGCAAGGAACTTGAAAAGGAACTTCTTTTTATAAAAGAACAAAATGAAAAATTATGTTTAGAAAATTCGTCTTTGATAAATGATTGTGCTGAGTGCAAAGACTATAAAATTGAAATTAAAGAGATGGATGAAACATTTGATGAATGTTGAAATAACTATCAAGATCATATAGATTCAATTGTTTCCACTCTTAAAAATAGGACAATCGCTTATAATAAAGCTAGACATAATTTAAGGATTAAAAATAATGAATTAAAAACTAAAATCAACTTGCTTAAGGAAATCATAAAGAAAAATTCTCAATATCAAGCAAACTCCAAAAGCAAGATGAATATGATTTCTCAAAATATGAATAAACCAAACCATGGAAATAAAAAACCACAAAAGATTGTAAATTAAATTCCAAAACACTATCATCATCAACATTTACAATATCAATCTTCTCCCAATCTAAAATTAAATGCAAACAAATTTCCTTCAAATTATAAATTCAAAAACCTTTTTGATCCAAATATTCAAGTAAATGATTATGGAAATTTGAAAACTAAAAATAATGTTTTGCAAAATCATCATGGAAATTTGATAAATAGAAATAATATTAACCCAAGGTATGAATGGAGACCCGTACTTAAGATTGACGCACTAATGGCAAAAGAAAGGGTCCATCCATCCTTGTCTCCACAAAAGTCAACACGCTATATTTGGGTACCCAAAGGAACCATCCCTCTTGGTCCTCTTTGGATACCTAAATCTCTTATTCATTAGTATCCAATCATTTGCATGAAGTAGAAATCCACTAAAAATGAAATATCATTATTCTACTTCATGATATGCCTAACCTTTTTTTACTTTTGTTTTTTTTCTTTTCTTTGAGCCATCATGATATGATCACTTTATATAACTTGTAATATGACTTTCACATATTAAAACCAAAATTCATAAATAAATGAAATTTAATAAAGTTGAATAAAAAGTCATATCATTTTTTCCAAGTGATCTACTTATCCATTTTTTTTGTCCTTCTAAATCCATTTCCTAATAGTATTATAAAAATTGAAAAACTAAATTTGTCATATGATATTATTAAGACTAAATGAAATAAGTGTCAAAATGAATTTAAAGGTGTATTTTAGGGGTATTAGGCTAAATTTATAAAATGCGCAAGTTATGCTTAGGCAGTTAATATATTTGCGTCATTTTCAATTACCCCAAGTATGTTTAATCATAATCATGTTTAAATCGGAATTGAAAAATTGCATGAATATTATTTCACTCATGCATATGTTGTGCAAAACTCAATAATTAAGGTTTAATAAATATGAAACTCTAATGAAGATGAAACTCATGTACTAATTTTAACTTCTGCAACTTTTTGCGATTTCTTCTCGTCTCATCACTTCATTAGACAGGCCTTACATTGCAAAAACATAATTAAGAAAAATCGGAAGCAAAATCAAAGAAAATCTAGGTCATATGATTAAAATAAGCACTCTCTGTGAGCTAACGCAGGCGCTAGGACCTACCGCCGGCGATAGCTCGAGTCTCTGATTTTCGGTAATTTTAAACTTCTGAAAAATCACTAAAAATATATTATTTTATATGTACTACTCTTTTTTGCATCTATGCCTATAAATGATTTTTGAAAAAAATTAAAATACAAAATTATAAAAACCAAATTACAAAAAAAAATTGTCTTTGGTTATTTGTTTGATTTCTATTCCTATATGCAAAAATCTAATACAAAAATATAAAACAAAAACAAGTATCAAAAATTATCACTTTGAACTTAACTTTTTTATTTACATGTATCTTGCGAAAGGGTGATTTGGGCTATCATCCCATCATATCACCTAGTACCGGGCGAACCACTCACAAGGTAGTCCTCGGGAAGTCCAAGATCAATCTTGTGAGTTCAAACTTTAAATAAAAATTATTCTTCAAAAAAAATATCAAAAATACTGTATGGATATCATTGAGAAAATCAAGCATAATTTAATCTATTATTTAGAACTTCTATAATGTTGCAATTTATCTTTTCAAACTACTTTGAACATTGCTTTCATCATGCTTTGATATATCTATTAATATGTGCATCAATTATATTGAAAAGGATGTGTAGAACTAAGCTTAGCATGCCTCTAAGTATGAGTAAATGTTTTATGTTTGATAATGATCGCTATTCACTCACTTATTTTGGCATTGTCTACTTATGTTTAATCTAAGAATGCTTGTGTATGTTTTGTAATAGTATAATGAATTAAAATTGCACAAGTATCTTACCTACACAACCTTTGTTTGCACTTTAAAAGTTAAGAAAAGTGGTTATGTTTTTATAAATTATATTGGTTTGCAAAACAAATGTATTCGAAGAACTTTGTACAAAACAAAAATCATAAAATAAAGTGACAAAGATAACTCCGACAAGCACTACTTGAACCTCCTGATAAGTCTTAATAAGCGTTGTGAGGTTGAGCACCTTGGAAAGAATAGTAAAGTATCTTGTGCAAACCATATCTTTCTTTCAAAATAAAAACAACTTACTCTTAAAGTACACCAGATCACGAGTCTCAACATTAAAATTAAAATATGTGATCCCCCAAGCACTATTTTGCACCCTGATAAGTCTTAATGAGCATTGTGTGTGCAAAGCACATTGGTAGTTGTATATTTTTTGTTTGTGCATTGAAGTGTGTGGAAGTAAAATTATTTGTGTTTTATTGTGCTCTTTACTTTACATATCTCTTGTATTTTTGATTAAAACATTTGTTTACTCTATTCAAAATACACTTATGTGCACATCATTATATTCCATAACACTTCTTCTCATGAGTATTGGATCCTAATGCTAATTCTATAATACTCTTTATTTATGAAATGCACTAGATAACCTAGCATGCTTTCTACAAAGTTTAGTATCTTTTGAAATTGTGAATTAAAGTAACATTATAGTAATCTCTTTTTGATAACATTATTTCATGCTTGGTTACTTTATTGTTAAACTTAAAGATTTTAATTGAAAAATGATTTAAAAAAACATCTTCTTTTTGAAATTTAATTCATATATCTTTTTATGGATCATCATTGATTACAATAAGATATTTCTTATATTTCTATAAGTCTTCCGCATCATAACCATATAATTGTTTTACCTTGCGCTTTCATGCTTATTTAAAGTCTTTTATTTTGTGTGCATCATCACCTGAATCTTAAAATTCCTTTCTTTCAACAAGTGGTAGACTTGCATGGTAAACTTTATATTGGTTACTCTAAACATGATTTTTTTATATAAAACTCTGATTTATTTCTATGAAAATATTGTAATACTAAAACTCTGATTTATTAATGGATTAGCTATGTGAACTTTTCTTTAAATATTCAAATATTAAAACCCATTGGCTATGAAATTATAATTTAATTTAAAACGCATAAATTTTTCCAATAATAATTATCCATGATTACATATCTCACCATAGCAGGGGCGTAGGGTTGTAGACATTAGATAACCTTATCTCTAGTCATGTCTTGTCCTTAACCGAGGAGGGTTCCAGTGGGGCCTTGCGAGGCACTGGGGGGAAAGAGTGCTAGGTTGAGTTTTGTCTAGTGTTTGCATATGGGACTAACACCCCAACCTACAGCATGATAGCAGCTCCGCATGCCCATCCGTCACTTAGTACGGGGCTAGGGTGTAGACATATTGTCTGGGTAGTTTAGTTACTTGGAAATCATTATACTTCTTTATGCTACAAACTCTGATTTACGAAAATATTGTGATACTCAAACTCTGATTTATTTCAATAAAAAGTATTCTAAAACTCCTTATCATTTCCTTCTCTACACGCTCGATCATGCCTTTATCTTATTAACTTTTAAGTGGTGCCTCCTTACCCGCTTTTGCTAATAAGAAAAGGGGGAGAACTAACATGATAAATATAATCTGCTATCAAAATAGAAAACAAACATGATTAATTAAGATGATAGCTTACATATTAGGGGAGCATTCACTTAGGGGGGGCATGTATTTAGGGGGAGCAATTCTAAATGCTAAAATCGATAATTATCCTAAGGCATCACTCACACACACACACACAAGTAAGTTTCATCATGCTTATAAATTAATGCTTTGATTTATCATTAATGGATTTGTTATTATCAAAAGGGGGAGTTTGTTGGAATATGGTCTTCCGCATCTCCTAGGTTTGAGAATAACAAATCCTATGTGTATTTGATCTTGTGTGTTTAAGTGTGCAGGATAACTAAGTCCACATGACTCAAGGATTACATAGGAAGGTTGCCCCCAAAGTTGAGCCATCAAATCCAAATCTCCCACTAGCGCTGGCGATAGTACTAGCGCAGGGGCTAGCTGCGCTCGACGAACTGCTAGCGGCGCTCGACGAAATGCTCATAACGGCGTTCGATGAAAATTTGCACGATGAACTCTTTGCTCCGTTCGAAGAAATTTTGATCGACGAAATAGATTGCGTAAGCGCAATTGCCAGGAGAACTTATAGAAGGATATAGCGTCAGGCGCTATCCGATAGCGCAGGCGGTAGTGAGGAGCACAGTAGGCAAGGGAGAATTGTTTCCTCGTATTGAAGATTCTGCCGCGCAGAATGTGTCCTAATATGGGATAGCGTCGGCGGTACCGCTAGCGCAGGCGCTAGCTCCAAGGCTATAAAAAGGACCCCTTGGCTCCTTCTTCCTCATCCTCTTTAGATCCAAAATTCCAGAGCTTCGTGCCACAGCATAGAGAGGAAGGTTCAGAGAGATACTCCCACAAATCCATGAAGGGTTAAGGAGATCCATGGAGAAGATTTCAACACGCGTCATCATCGTGACGAAAGACCGCATCGACTACGATCATACTCTGCGTCTTCGTCTACTTCTCCAAGAGATCCACATATAGGGAGTTTTTATATTATTGTCTTTTTATTTCTTATTCCTTGTAAACGGTTAGTGATATCGCCTCGTGTTGGCGACTAGGTCTGGGTAGGACTTAGGGCGGAAACTCGCCTCCTGTTGGCGACTAGATCTAGGCTAGGTCTAGGGGTGCTCGAGACCATATCCGGGGAAGGGTTGGCTAGAGCGGCTTGAGGCCGAATCCGGGGATGATAGGCTAGGGCCACCGGTTCGTGGGGATGCGAGTCGGGATAGAAAACAAAAAGAGTTTACTATTCATCGCCACCGATTTCTAGCGTTATAGAAGTCAACTTTTGTAAAACCTTATTTGATATTAATAAAGCATGTCTCTACTTTATTTCAAATGTTTTACATGACTTCTTATTGTCTTAATCTTGCATTATTATAAAACCTTTCAAAATATAACCTAAGTTTTTGAAAACTCTTATTCACCCCCCCCCCCCCCTCTAAGGGCGCCTACCGATCCAACAATAGTGACGGACAGGTTAGCTCGGGGAGCTTTTGGCTCGGAGATGTAAAGTAACCATACTGCATGTGCATAAAGGTTGTGGGTCTTTAGTATTGACGGTCGTCGCACCGACGTTGATACTTTGGCTCGGTAAGTGTGGTTAACGCTTTGCCAAAGAAAAGTCTGGTGGATAGCCAATAAGAGTACGCAGGAGCTCCGTTGTATTGTTTTTAGCATTGAGGTGTACGATAGGTCTAGGTTAGGTAGTGCAGATACCAACCTAGAGTTGGGTGAGGCCCAACCCACCGCTTATGTTTGCCACTACGGGAGTATCCTAGGAGTTTTGCTAGCTCCAAAAAGGGGAACTAAAGGTCTGTGCGCACATAGTCGAAGTGTGTGAGTTGCACTTGTGTGATCATAGCATAAACTACATAAATCTGCATGTCATAGCATAAGCATTGCATTTCAACCTCTATCCCTATCGTATAAATTAGTTATGAGACTTTTTATACGATAGGCTCTGCTAAACGACCCTATGGTCTATAGGTTTGTATGGGCATTCCTATAAATCAAGGTTACTCTTCTTTATTATTGTTTTACTTATTACTGTTTTACTTATTACTGATTTACTCATTGTACCATCTGTTGCGTAGTGGCATACATTTCCCGTAGATTAGATTCACTGTCACCTGCTATTGTTTATACCCCTTGCTGTCCTCCGCTTCATTCCTCTCGCTCGGTGACTAGGAGTCACCGGGGGAGGGGTGGGGGATTGGCTTAGTCTGTTTGACTAACGGTCGGTGGACCTTATCATTTTAGGGACCGAGGAGACGCTGCAGCACCAGAGGCCGGTGCAGATGGCGGCGGGACAGTCTAGCACAGGAGCGCCAGTCTCGGGATCCGTGAGTGTTATTAGTTGATTTGTTTTCGTGAGTTGCATTGTAGGGAAGATTTGATGTATCGGACATTAGCCCTTATTATTGTTACTATCTTCATTTCAGTTACTATATGTGGACCTCTTTTATTCTGAGATATTATATTCATGTGACGTGGACTTGATTTCTAGTTAATCAATTATATACTTTTCTTCTATGGTGATCGATATGGCCGGCAGGATCGACGTTTTGTAGTTGCGACCTTCCCTAGTGATGGTGTCCCCGCAAAGCGGCGGTTCTGGGCATAAGACCCAGTTTTGTAGCAAAAAATGGGGTCTTATTGATGAGGTCTCCAGGGTGATTTGCTGTAGGCTAATCTGTTTGGGTTAGTGAGATGATCTTCTTAGGTAGGCGATGTGAGTTGCTGGCATTGGTGAGGTGATCTATTAGGGTCGGCGAGGTGTAACATACCTTTTTGTTGCTTTAGTTTATTATTTTTTAGCTGGTGCCTTGACGTTGTATTTTTGGTACATACACCAAATCAATCCAGTAGAACCACTAGATTGGAATTATCTGAGGCTATTAATTTGGCGTGATTGAGCATGACTATGTTAGTGGAACTTAAGAGTAAAAGACATCTTTGGTAGGACGTTTAGGTTAGGATATCCTAGGGCAAATTATAAACACCGATTAGGTTGATTCTATTAATGTTAAATAATAAGTTGTAATTATGAGGTTGGGTGGCTACATAGTTTTTATGCATTGTTAGACTTTAATAATTCACTATATATCTACTTAAGAATTATCTTGTCTAACATTGGTTTTACTATTTTTACTTTTTACTCAAATGATTTAATATATGTTGTGCACTCTCTGTTCAATCAAGTAAATTAGATTTAAGAATATTATGTACTATATCAAGTTTTATTCACCTCTTTACGACTACATGCTGATCCAATATGATTACAATCATGTGGTGTACTGGTACTATTAGTATCAGGAATCAGTCTGCTCGTATTCCTTTAAGAGATGAATCAGAATAGTATGATTCATGGAATCAAACCTTTGATTAATGCATACACCTAATCATTTATTACTGTTAATTGGTCCTACTAATTTAGGTAAACAGGTATGTTGATAAGCTCTACAATGAATCAGTCTCGTCGATTCATATTATCATTGTATCGATGCATCCATACATTATAAGTTAGTTAATCTTAGCAGCTCCCAGGGCACTGGTTTGGGGAATCGATTTTGTACTTCTACTCAGCAAAATCCTAGCAGTTTGATGAACCTCGGTTGGTCAATGAACCCTTCTCTACATTGTCAAATGGTCTTCGATATGTCTACCAGTCCTTTGATGGACCAAAATTGCATAACTAGATTTTGAGGCGCTACAGGTCCAAGGTTCAAAGAGTCGAAGCTAGATCTTAATTTAGAAGAAGTCATAGTTCAAGTAAGAGTTTTTGTTTCTAGGCTTGAGGAGTAGTTTGAGCATTCAAAGTTCATGGAACATTTTGAGATGCAAGGAAGAGTTTTGTTTCAAAATTCACGGAGATGTCGAAGTGTAGGGCTTGAGGATCGAAGTTTGAGGAAGAACTCAAGGATCAAAGAAGCATTTAAGGTTTGAGTTTTGGTGTAATCTTTGACGTTTTAGGCTTGAGGAAGTGTTAGAGGTTCGAATCTCAAGTAAATGTCCAGGATTTAAGGCTCTTTGAGTCTCAAGGAAAAGAGTTTGAAATTACGAAAAAATTCAAGGATCGAGATGAGCTTAAGAAAAAGTTCAAATTCGAAGAATTGAGACTAAGGTCGATCTGGATCATTAACTTATGATTTGGTACTGATGAATATCTTCTCAACTCTCTCTCGAGATGTTGGATGATTGTTGTGACCAAATGACTAGTAATTGAGGTCTATTCTGGTGGGTTGATTTAATATTCTCCTTTACTTTTTGTCTGTGTAAAACTCATAATATCGGGTCATTATTTTGATCATGTGTGTACTCGGTGAACTCTCAAACTACGAAAATTTAATCTACCAACTCAAAAGACAATAATTTAGCCTCAACAATGCTGATTCTTTTATTTCGTAAATTATGACCTCAAATTCTATAGGGAGTCTATTTTGCTCTTTTTATTTCATCTATTCTCTATAGAATACGCTTGTACTTGAATATAGATAAGAAACGAATACATATCGTAACTAAAAAAATCCGACTAAGTCTTCACATTCTATTTTTCCCCTTCAAACTTTTCTTTCGTAGGTGTAAATAAAGTTTCATCCAAACACCATGAGCCATCGAAGTGCCAACAATGTGTGCTTAAAATTCTAAGAGACTAAGACTAAGAGTGGGTAAAATTTATTATTATTTTCTTTAAAAACGAGGAGCAATTAATGTTCAGAGTTCGTTATTAATCAATGGTCATACAACAAAAATACTCAATTGTGCTTTTAATGAGCTCCTCTATTCAAACAAAATCATGACTATAGATCGATTTGTGGTGTGTTCGGTGAAATCCTAACCGCTTCTATACCAAAAAACCAATAATGACCGACTGTTTTGCGCTCGAAGCAGTGCCCAACATTGCTTCGTTGTACATTACCAAACAATGATCAATTCGCACTAGTAGGTTAAAGGGCGTCCCATAGCATCAAAATCTCGGTTGCGAAGCAAACCCTAAATGCTTTGAAATAATGTATAATGAGAATCTCAACCCACCATTATAACCTAAATTAAGAGAAACACTAAAAAAGCAAGTAAACACTATTCAAAAAGAATCAATGGATATAAATATTTCTATATATTATTTTTCAATTTAATACCCATCCATGTCCTCCGTCTAAAGCATCTCTTTTTGAACCCGAACTATCGTGCCAGCCATAGACTCCAGAAAAGGCCGGTTTATTGGGCCCACTGACTCCTACGTATCAAAGCGGCGAACTTACTTGCTGTCTAGGATAAAACACCAAACACCATGCTTCTCCAAACCAGCATCCAAAGCGCCGCTTATATATTTTCCCTGTAATTCCTTGAAAAAAATAACCTCCTTATTTTGGTATAATGCCGAATTTTAAAAAAATAGATATGATATTGTTTCAAATATTTATTACTCTATTATTTTTCAAACATATTATATTATTACGGTATGTTTTTATATTACTCTATATTTTAATCTTGTATTTTATTTTATTTTTATATATTATTTAATTTTTTGCCTTTTATTTTAGAATCTTTTTAATGGTATTATGACAATTGACAAAGATGCCTAATTCAAAGAGACATAAGTTTTGTGTCCATATGAGACTTAACTCTTTAGTAGTAAAGATATTCTTTAACTTTATGTTTGACATTCATTACAAAAATTTTAATAGTATTATTGAGGATCACTCGAGGCATCGGTAAATCAGCCTACATTGGACCGTCTAAGCCCGGGAGCGTTCGAGCGCGCAAACAATTACAGAAAATGAGAAAGCTGACAAAACAATTTTTTTAACGTGGAAAATCCGTCAACTGGGTGAAAAACTACGTGACCGCAGCTGTGCCGACCAAACTTCCACTATTTATTGGTTGTTGTACTAAGCTGTTTTGAAGAACTCGAGGGCGACAAGCCGTCTCTCGTTATAATTATTGAGAGAGAGAGGTGCTCGGAGGGTGACAAACCACCGCTCACAGAGCTAAGTCGTTTGTCTGCTGTAGAGGCGAATGTTGCACTCTGAGCGCTCTAGAGATTTTGACTGCTGCTTGAAGGTTGAATCGATATGCCATGTGCGAGTTTGTCTCTGCGGCTTGTCTCCTGCTGCGCGAGAGGAGTTTGGAGTGCTGGTCTTGCTGGAGGCTGGAGCGCTTGTTCTTGAGTGTGCAGAGTGCTTGTTGCTGAGTACGCGGTTGTGCACTTGGAGCGGTCTTGAGAGTGAAGCGCGTGAAGGCGCGCTTGGAGAGGTCTTGAGAGCGGAGCGCACGGAGGCACGCTTGGAGCGGTCATGAGAGCGGAGCGCGCGGAGGCGCGCTTGGAGCGGTCTTGATAGCGGAGCGCGCGGAGTCGCGCTTGGAGCGGTCTGGAGAGCGGAGCGCCTGGAGTCGCGCTTGGAGAAGTCTTAAGAGCGGAGCGCACGGAGGCGCGCTTGGAGCGGTCTTGAGAGCGGAGCGCGCGGAGGCGCGCTTGGAGCGGTTTGAGAGCGGAGAGCGCGGAGGCGCGCTTGGAGCGGTCTGGAGAGCGGAGCGCACAGAGGAGCGCTTGGAGTGGAACACTCGCTCGAAGGAGGATGAACGCCTTCGTAGGATCTTCAAGGTGCTCGAAGATCTTCGAAGACGCTCGAAGATCTTCGAAGTTGCTTGAAGATCTTTGAAGGATTTTTCGAATGCGAATGAGATCTTCGAAGGCGATCGAAGATCTTCGAAGGCGATCGAAGATCTTCGAAGATGCTCGAAGATCTTCGAAGGTAAAGGAGAGCTTCGAAGGTGCTCGAAGAGCTTCGAAGATGCTCGAAGAACTTCGAAGGGTTCTTCGAAGGCGAAGGAGATCTTCGAAAGTGCCTTTGAGGATCTCTCTTGCTTAAAGGAGGAAAGGAGGGCGGAGAGAAAAGATGGAAATGAGGGAGGCCCTGAGTCTTATTTATAGGCCCTAGAGGTGGTTATGGTGGTTACACGGTTATCCACAAGATATAACTACCCTTCTTGCTATTTGTAGACCGATTTAATATAAATTAATATGCATATTTTATAATAATTTACTACGTGCAAACCGATACAATTTCAGATATTTACACTCACCCATAATGGGTGGTTACGGTGGTTATGGTGGTTATGCGGGTACCCGTACACCATAACCAATTTATGTGCTATACGCACACCCGTTTGGAGGATTTTACTATTTTTATCCCACGATATGAGATTTTACTATTTGCACCTCATGTTGGAGGATTTTACTATTGGCACCCCCATGTTGAAGGATTTTACTATTTGCATCCCACGATATGGGATTTTATTATTTGCACCCCACAATAAGGGCTTTTACTATTTGCATCCCGCAATATAAGGTTTTACTATTTGCACCCCATGTTGGATGGTTCTGGGCTAGTGAGATTTACTTTGGTCAACCTCATTTCTTTCACCAGATGAGGCGAGTGTTCTGACAATTCGCAGCACGAATTATGGGTACCTATCAAATATAATTAAAATCAAGCAAGTTGATGTAAGAGGATGTGGAAGCAAAGATAAAATAAATATATGACTTAAGGTACAATCACTCCGTATTGCATATTGAGCGACAAATTACATCACCCTATAATGTATTTCTGGGATGTCGTACGATGGCCCGAGGTACTGCCACTGTTGATATTTTCCACGCGACAGTACATGCTTTTTTCTTCTTCTATTTTTGTAAAATATAAATGTGGATGTAGTTTCTTAAGTGAGGTCAGACGTTCATGAACGTCCGGTTCATAACCATCGTGGTCACGACGACCAGTGCCATTTAAAATAGACCCTTTAGCTTTAGTTGTTATTTTGTGTTCAAGATTTTGTTGGAATAATTTTTCTAATATTCCTATTTTGTATATAATTTTCGAAATTTGAAAACACAGAAAATAATTGCAGATTTTTTAAACCCAGAGTTTGAAATAGAGGGTGAGAAATAAAAATTGAATCAGAACACAATATATATATATGTTTAGAATCGAGTCTGGGTAAGGCGTGTGATCACTGCCCTAAAGAAGTGGCACCACCCTCCGGCAGGGCTTTCGACTGATGCTCACTCCTCCAAGGTACAACACCCGGCTAGATCCTGAAAACTCCGATGTGCGTGGACACCGAAGAAGCACAGAGCACTCAAACTCTCACTTGATGAAGCAAATTTAAAGGAAACAGAAAATACGAAGATGGTAGAAAGAACCAAAGAGAAAGAGAGCAATTTCCGTAAGCGTCAAAAAACATGTCAAAACGATTCAGAATAAATCTCTTATATAAGAGTTTCGAAACATTAACACGTAATTAATTCTAACGGTTATAATTGGTATGAGATAATCGTGCAGAGAAACGTGGAAGATTTCCAACGTAAATGAGTAATGGCGAGAAGAACGCGTAAAAGAAACGGTTAGAAATTACGCGCAATCATTGCGAAGAGAAAGCTCTAAACGACAGGTCGCTTCGAATTCAATCCGACGTTGCGTCGAAATCATATCGACGTAACTCGACGCTACGTCGAGTTCTTATCGACGCAGGTCAAGACGACGAAGAACTTGTCGACGCAAGCGTCGAGATCTTATCGACACAAGGTGGTTGCTTCAAGTTCTACTCGACGTAACTCCGAATAAAAGTAGTAAAACTATTTTGTACAAAAAAGACAATTCAATTCAATTATTTCCCAAATCCGAAATCCGAAATCCGGTCTGGTCCGGTCCTGTGTGCGCGCGCACGTCTGATTCATAGTTCCTCCTTATGTTCCATTGAACAAATAAGAGAGTGTGAAGGCATATATATACTTACTAACAAGAATGTAAAATGGCAAGGTGGGACTAAAGGGTTCATCATTTCCTTCATGAAAGGTGTTGGAGTTTCTGAGGTGATCTCAAAGCAATCAAGCAGTTAGTTTTAGTGCCAACACAATATGAGCCTATAGAGTCGCACATAAAAGTGTTTGGAGAAAAGATTGTGTTGGTCTTACTCATATTGGATATGAGTTGAGGATCAATCCTTTTGACTGCTCGGGATGGAATTGAGAATGTCTCAAACGGGAAATAAGTACTATTGATGATTCGTCGAAATGATTTAGACGAATTCTATAGGACTTAGCAAATTCGTCGAAAGGGTTTCGACGAATGGATTTATAAGAGACAAAATCGTTGAAAGTGTTTCGACGAGATATGTCAATTCGTCGAATCGAGTTCGTCGAAATTGTTTCGATGAATAAGATGCAAATTCAATGAAAGATGTTTTGACGAAATTGTATCGACGAATTCGTCGAAATTGTTTAGTCGAATTTATGGTGATTCGTCGAAAGTGTGTAGAAGAATTATATTACATTCGACGAATTTAAATCCTGGCGGAATTGTTCTGTGTTTGCCGGGTCTACGGATAACCTGTTTTATGTCTTGCGTATAAAAGAGACGAGATTAGGTCTTCTGCATATCGATCCTTTTCGCGATTTTAGAAGCACCGAAATGACGGAAGTGTTCCGATCCCTCTCGCCCCGTTCACCGACCTCATCGTTCGCCGACCATCGCCGTCTCCCCTTCAACGGACCTAGCAGTTCGTGGGGACGCAGAGGGTTGTTCTTCTCTGACCCATTCCTTGTACGACAAGTCATTGAGGTTCTCCTTCCTTGCGTGGATTTCTGTAGTGGGGCCGATCCATTTCGGTCCTTATAACTCAAAGTTCGTCCATCGGATTACTTCTTAGAGCATCTTGGTTGAGTATTGACTCAATCCCGCAAAGGTATATCGCATTTTGCTTTGCTAATCTCTTGATTCACGAAATCTGCAAGATCCTTACTCTATGGGTTATTCTTGTTATTTCTTCCGCTGTGCACATTTGATGTGCTTTTATCATTATGAATGGTATATAGAAAACCCAACGAAGAGATTACGCGTAATCATTGTGAAGAGAAAGCGCTAAACGACAGGTCGCGTCGAATTCAATCCGACGTTGCGTCGAAATCATATCGACGTAACTCGACGCTACGTCGAGTTCTTATCGACGCAGGTCAAGACGACGGAGAACTTGTCAACGCAAGCGTCGAAATTTTATCGACGTAAGGTGGTTGCTTCAAGTTCTACTCGACGTAACTCCGAATAAAAGTAGTAAAACTATTTTGTACAAAAAAACAATTCAATTCAATTATTCTCCAAATCTGAAAATCGAAATTCAAAATATGGTCTGGTCCGGTCCTGTGCGTGCGCGCGCGCGTGTGGTTCATAGTTCCTCCTTATGTTCTTTTGAACAAATAAGAGAGTGTGAAGACATATATATACTTACTAACAAGAATGTAAACTGGCAAGGTGGGACTAAATGGTTCATCATTTCCTTCATGAAAGGTTCCCTCCAAATATTTGGATTCCCTCCATTTGGTTTTGGAGCTTTTCATCAATTATGAGGAGCCAAACACCAAACACCTTATAAGGCTAGCTCCAATAAACATTATAAATTAAATAGTATTTTAATTAAAAAATTTCTAACAATCCCCCACAAAAGCGAAAAACCAAAAAATGAACTTCATAAGTTATGATATTAATAATGATAAATAAAATTAAATACAAATTTGCTTCATCAAGTTGTATCTAATGCAGTGGGTATATGTGAAATGGTTACATTGAACCTATACTTAGTACGTATTTCCTCTACCGATGAGTATAATGTGTCAGAGGCTATGAATTATAAACTTTTGACCGGTAAATTAGATAAGCACACAAAAGATTGGTTGTTCATTGGGTTATGGCGGTGGGCGCGTTAATGACCATGCACATTCCTTGATTTTTCATGAGGGTTATTAGGGTTCAGCCCGGATCCCAAAGTCACGACCTCAAGACTACCCCCACATAGGTGGTGTCATAAGAGATATTTCGTAACTAATATCTTGCAAAGATATATGCCTTTGGCAACCATTAAGAACTTAAACGTTCATCCTAAGCTGTTATGTAGAACACAACATCATAGGAATGGGGAGAAGGTTTTCTCAACCTTTAAATTTGTGCTCCCAACTACGCTACATCAACGGCTTCGTTTCTACCACATTGAACCCAATTCATGAGATCTCCAATCACATGGGTTGGGTATCCACCGTTGGTAACAAATTATGTGGGCTTAAGCCCCATTCCCCTCGATGACAATAATATCTCCCTTCGGAACAATCCCTTGGTAAGATTATCAGCCAGATTCAATTCTGACTTTACATAACTTAGTGATATCACTTCTTTTCTTCTTTGCTTCACGGACTTGTACCTAATTCTCATGAACTTGTTCATTTTTACATTAGTACTATTTGAAGCAGTTAAATCAATCACAGATTTATTATCACGATGCAAAGAAATAGCAGGTAATGGTTTTCCAACTAAAGGAATTTCATAAAGTAAAATTTTAAGCCATTCGGCTTCGGCACATGTAGTGTCTAAAGCTATAAGCTCGAATTTCATGGTGCTTCTTGAAATCACAGTTTGTTTTGTAGAAGACCATGAAATGACGGCTCCTCCAAGAAGGAATACATAGCAAGTTGTTGATTTAACATCTAACGAATCAGTTACCCAATTGACATCTGAATTGTTGGGTTTTCTACATACCTTTCAAAAATGATAATAACACATCAAATGTGCGCAGCGGAAGAAACAAAAACAAGAACAACCCAAAAGAGTTTCGGATCTTGTGATTTCATGAATCAAGAAATAAGAAAAACAACACATAATACCTGAAGGAGATTGAGTCAATACCCAACCGAGGTGCTCCACAACTGAAATCCAGAGGACAGTCGTTGAGTTCGAAAGGCTGAAATGGATCGGCGCCTCTACGAAAGTCCACACGAATGATGAAGAACCCTAGCTTCTTGTCGCACAAGAACTAGGTCGGAGGAGAAGAGCCCTCTACGTCTCCCACGGACTGCTAGGTCCGACGACAGGGAGAGGCGGCAGCGGCGGCGGGATCTACAGAAGTCCACACGAGCAATGAAGAACCCTTCCGCCGCTCTCTGAATCGCAAAAGGGTGATCGCTTCTTTAGGTCGTAGAATCGTATTCTATTTATACTCACACGAGATAGAAATGCTATCTGCACACCCACGACATATATTGGAGTATAACTGAATTCGTCGAGTGAACCTTTCACTGAAGAAATTCATCGAGTAACCAACTGAATTCGTCGAGTAAAACAGAATTCGTCGAGTGAACCTTTCACTAAGAAGTTCGTCGAGTAATCATAAATTCGTCGCGTCATGAATTCGTCGAGTTCGTCGAATAATCATAAATTCATCGATTCATTATGATTTCGTCGAGTAATCATAAAATCGTCATTTGACGAACTGAAGTAAGAGTCGTCGAGACACTCTCGATGACTCACTTGAAAACTCGTCAACACGCTCCATACAATATTCACAATACCTGTGGAGCATTCAGTTGACTCGGCCCAACTCCAATAAGGTGTAGGATTGGTCCTTCACTCATATCCAATATGAGTAAGGCCAACACAATTCTTCCTTCAACTTCTCCAAACACTCTTGTGTGTGACCCCATAGGCTCATATCACGTTGGCAGTGAGACTAGATGCTTGATCACTTCCAGATCACCATGGAAACACCAACAGTCTTCCACTTAATCTTGAACGTATAAAGCAAAAGTCTCACAAACAATGAGCGACATCTAGCAATACATCATTGCTACCCAAGCGATAAGAGTTCATAACTCAATAAGCATGTCTTGACCAAAGTGCCAGTGCTATCAGGTCCCTTTGTCCCTTACATCCCGATAGAACTAGAGGCATGGACTGTGTCACCCTCATAATTGTTCAATCCTAGTTTCTTGATATAGAATAGACCTTAAGAGAGTGGTAAGCTCAATATCATATTGTTGAAGCCTGGAAAATCCCGGCTCCAAAATTTGGATCAATGCAGCCGGATGCTACTTGCCCAGCAGTTCAACGAGAAGGTTTGGTTAGCCACGATGAGCGAAATAGAGAGAGAAAGAACACAACCCCAGGTGCTGCGGCACAGAGGTCCCACCACGTACCCAGAAGCTCAAAAGAGTCTTCTCCTCCAAAACCACGAATGGCCAAGCTTGGTACTAGGAAGGCACTGGCTATGGAAGATTCTCGCCTATAAGGGGGTGCAACTCTGATATTTGACAAGTGCCATTCCTGGTACCCATGGGGGTCTATTTATAGACAAACCTTGAGGGAGAGGAAGCATGCGACTATCCCTGATCCCATTGGAGATGGTTTTTAGCAAAGATATAGACATGCGAGTAGGTAAGGATCTCAGCCTATACTGGCGAGTTGGCTGATGTAAGTCTCCTATAGGAGAGCATGTCCAAACCTACGATCTTCTCGCTCGGCCGGGTAGTGAACTCCGGGCGGGCCTTTCCTCCTCGTCATGGGGCGAGCAAGTTCCTATTTGCACAACCAAGTCTCTTGATCTCGCTTCGTTCGACGAACTCTGGAAGACAGCGTTCGACGAACTCTGGAAGACTGCATTCAACGAACTCTGGAAGACTGCGTTCGACGAACTGTGGAAGACTGCGTTCGACGAACTCTAGAAGACTGCGTTCGACGAACTCTGGAAGACTGCGTTCGACGAACTCTGGAAGACTGCGTTGGACGAACTCTGGAAGACTGCGTTCGACGAACTCTGGAAGACTGCATTCGACGAACTCTGGAAGACTGCGTTGGACGAACTCTAGAACACTGCGTTCAACAAACTATGGAATACTTCTATGTTGACTTTGACTTCTGCCTACGCGGCCTTCAGACGGGCCCACCCTAGGAGAATGAGGGTTGTACACAATCCCCGCTCTTTGCGAGTAACGTAGTTGGTCGGAAAGAATCATCCAACCCGTATTCGACGAGTTGTTCCTGGCGGGATTCTAACTTACTCGACAGTCATGGGATCCCTAGAAATCTATAAATAGAGGGGGGTGGCCCTTCCTTGGCACGCCACTTTTTCATAATCGACGAGATGTTGTCTACCGAGGAGGTAATTGCGAAGGCCGAGCTTTTGATGAAATTGATGAAGAAAACAAAAGGCTCCGATACTCGTAAGAGGAAGAGGGGGTCCTCCGATCGTCGCCCTTGTCCGTTGGGCGAGGAGGTACCTCCGGTTAATCCGGCGACCTCTGCGCCCAAGCCCTCCCTCGTGCCGCCCACCGATGAGAGAATGGAGGACGAAGTTCCTCGGTCAACTGCCGAGCATGAACCGCTGAACGTCCACCTGGACCCTCTCCGAGAAGGTAATCGTCTGCTAGGGATATCGCGATTCTTTTGCGAACTTTTTGTTGATGCCGACGTTCTTTTGTAGTTGGAGCTCCCGCGGAGGTGAATACACAGACGTCCCGGGTGGAAGAGCGCGTAGGTTCCGAGCACCTACCGCCTCCACCGGTCCTTCCCGCAGGGGTCATCCCCGAGCGGGAACCTCTTCGCCCGTCATCCCCCATTCCTGAGCGCGTGACAGGCGGAAACCGGATACTGCTAAAGAACTCCAGGGCTACCATTTCTGGAGGAAGGGAGAGGGAGGGTCTTCCTCGGCGGTGCCTACGGCTCAGCTTCCTCGGCGCCCTGATGCTGTGTCGTCATCTCATAATGGATGGGGTGGTCGCTCAGGGGGCCAACATACTCCTCGGCGCTCACCTTCCCCTCGCAGATCTCCTCGACAGAGGCTCAGTCCTCGGCGAACTCCGTCTCCTCGTCGGGTTGTCTCTCCTCCTCGCCGGGACGCTCCTCGACGGTCACCTTCTCCTCCTCGTCATCAACCGAGGGCGGCACCTGCACGGGCAGGTATGATCAGCGCATCGTACTATCTTTATGAGGTTCTTTTTCTAACTCGCCGCCTTCTAGCCCGTGCGACGTCTCCGGGGTCAGCCTTCATCGAGGTGTTGGGACTGCCTACTCGCGAGTATAGGACAAATATGGCTTCAGCCTACCTTGATTTGGAGATAAAGGTCGAAAGGTTGCTGGCCTACGAGGTGCATCGGCGAATAACTTCGCTTGAAGGGCGCGTCTCGAACATTGAAGGATTCGAGCATCGGCTTGAGGTGGTAGAAGGAAAGAATTATCTTGTCACCGAGCTGGAATGCCGGATGGCGGGCGTAGAACAGCGCTACGAGTCGCTGAGTATGGACGTGCGCGGCCTACGGGTGAGTATTGGGTCCCTCGGGACATTGAATCGCATGGAGAAGAACATTCGGCTCAGCGAGGAATACTTGGCGAGAGCGAATGAGCAGATGGCCTTCGCGCGTCAACTGGGTTTTATCGGGCAGTTTGGTGCAACCTCGGATAGGCGCGGCGACCCTCCTATTAATTAACATCGCTTTCTAACTTGTATTTTTAAGAACATTATTCTTCGAGTATCTGTAATAATCTCGAATTGCTTGCTTGCTGTAATTTCGAACTATGTTGCCTTTGTGTTGCCTTTGTCTTCTGCAGGGTTTTCTCGTGTTTTTTGTAGATCGTCTCTTAGACGCGAGAAGGGTGGTTAACACCTCGCATATACTGTATTATGTGCGACTTCGGTATAGGCGAGTAGGTAGACACCTCGCACGAGCTTACGTCGCGACCCCACCCCCCCACCCGATTTCTATAAATAGGGGGGTAGGGGTCCAAAATCGGCGCGCTTTCTCGAAGTTCTTTAATTGCATTACTAGCTCGCTTCCTTCTTCCTACTCGTTACAATGACGCCTTCGTTAGATGCTGAAGCTCGCCGCTTGGCTTATGCCGAAAACTTCATCGCGCATAAGTTCAAGAAATCTGTCACTCGCTCGGACGACCTGGAGAGGTTCGTCCATCAGTATCTTGCTCAGGGCTTCCGCGCCGGCCTTCCCGCTCCTGGCGAGCGAATCAATACCTTCTCGGAGGGGAAACTTGCCTTTCCCCTACTGCACTTCGAGGTCGGCCTGCGCCTTCCTCTCTGGCCCGAATTCTGCCAGATCCTAAGGTATTATGGATGGGTCCCTGGCCAGATTAACACGAACGGGGTGGCGATCATCATCGGCTACCTATGCTTTCTTCGTAGCGAGAAGATCGCATTTGACCTCGATGTCTTCAGGAAGATCTTTTACATGGGAGCGACCAAGTACGGGGTGATCTTCTTCGGAAGCCACCCTGCAAGGTGATAGGGACGTCGAACAAGGTCCACCGATGGAGCGAGAAGTTCATCTTTGTAACCGGCAACTTCTCCCAGATACCCAATCGCCCTCAGCAAAGACCACCCGCGGCGCTTTCCACTCCCTTGCTTCGAGTCCATCGCGAGGAACTCTTCCTCGCCTTGAAGAACAAAAAACTCGACATCGAGCTCTGGCGAAAGAACGTCGACCATCTCGCCTATGTGCAGCCTGGCGAGGGTAACATTTCTTAGTCGCCGCCTAAATTGGTTGCATCTTTACTTCTTTGTCTAACACATTTCTTCTAGGCTGCCGACATCTACTATCCGCGCCTCTTCCTGTGGGGGTTCAGACCCCGCCTCCTCTATCTCTCGTGGTCGATTCGGCGATGATTCAGCAAGGCGAGGAGGAAGAAGGCGAACAGGATCCTCCTCTGTCCAGAATCCCTCCTGGGGTTGGCGACACGACTGAGATCCTTCGCGTTGCGGGATGGCCGACCGAAGGCGAACCACCGACGACCAAGAAGAGGAAGAGAAAGGAGGTCGCTCGGCGTGTGGCAGCGGAGCGGGCACGCGAAGAGGAAGACAGCGTCCCCGAGAACCACCCAAACTTTGGGCAGGGTTCATTGAACAAGGGCTTGGATGGCGAGCCGCTGATCGCCTGGAGCAGGGAGCGCAGGGAGGTGTCCCTGAGCACTCGCCTGCCTTCGTGGAACGAGGATGAGGTCCCGAACGACGACGCTTTCAGCGTCTTGTTCGGACTTTATGGTCGCGATGATGCGAAGGTGTTGCGGAAGGCTTCTCCTCGCTTTCTCGCGGGCCAGGGGTCGCGAGCAATGTTGCGTGCCTTGGAGCTGTTCCATCAGACCGCACGGAACCTTCTCGGCGCCGAAGAGGAGCTCGCACTTCATCGGAAGCTTACGATGGATGCCGAGAAGCGTGAGGAGGAGGCCTTGAAGCGTGCTAAGGCTGCTGAGGACAAGGTCGAATCCAGCCGAGGTTTCGAGATGATCTTGGTATTTCACGCGAGCTGGGATTAAGACCTACTCTTTTTCTTCCAAACCTTGTAACCCATTCCTCTCGTATCTGCAGGAAGAGCAGTTGGTGGCATCTGAGACGATCTCCAAGCTCGAGTGTGATCTGCGGGCGATCTAGGTCTTGCTAGAGGCGACGCAGGTTCGTAATGCCGAGCTGGAATCAAGGATGGCCGCCCATACTTCCTCGGAAGCCGGACCATCTCGCCGGCCGGCAGGATTGTTTATGACTTCGCAGGAGCTTTCGTATCTTCGGCGGGAGATAGCCCTCGCCGCCAATGACATGGTCTTCGCGAAGCTTTCGGTAGCTGGCTTGCTGGTTCCGAGAGCAGAGAACTTGACGACGGAGGGGCTTTTATCTGATATCCTGAATGCGAGCGAGGAGGAGGAAGACAACGAGGAAGAGAATGAGTCGGATTCAGCCGACTATGCTCCATCGTCTAAGTGAACTTTTGTATTGAACAATTTTGATGCTTCTCGCGGCTCTGCGAGCATATATTTTTTGGTAGATACCATTTCTCTTGATAGTTATATTTATTTCCTTTGTGGATTTTTCTTGTATCGTTGTGATGTCGCTAGGCTCATAGGCTCACTCGTGCATGTTTACTCGTCTTTCCCGTCCGGGCGACTTAGGATGAGATCGGGGTCTGCCGACTATCTTACCTTACTCGTTTCTTCGACTTGTTTGTCCATATCCTGGATCCTCGCTCGTAGGGTTACTCGCACTTAACCCTGCGAGTTGGTTTCCTACTCGCACCCTGACTGCTGAAACAAAGTTAGATAGGGAAAGACGGTTGGGGGTTCTAATAGGACATATAGTCCTGATAGTCTCCATCCTAGTGCGATGTTGGTGTTGTTGAAGAGAACGATTCAGTAGGGAATCACTGTCGGGGAGGTTCTAAAGGAGCACCTTCCAAGGGAACACAACATCCTAAGGTCTCCATCCTGCTGTTGAAGGGGTCGACACAGTAGGGAATGACTGTCGGGGAGGTTCCAAAGGAGCACCTTCCAAGGGAACACAACATCCCAAAGTCTCCATCCTGCTGCTCTTGTTGATGCTGTTTGAAGAGGTCGACACAGTAGGGAATGACTGTCGGGGAGGTTCCAAAGGAGCACCTTCCAAGGGAACACAACATCCCAAGGTCTCCATCCCACTTGGATGCTGAATGCCGACCCAACCTATTTCCTGTTGCTCAACAATTTAACGGGGAGTTAAGCACACTTAAGCACATTAACTCACACGATCGGAGGAAATAATCAGAAACGAATCGCTTTAATACGGGCTTTTAGCCCTCCAGGGTTAACGCCTTTATTCAAGGGTCCCCTGATCAGTTAAGTCAATCATCTCTTTGTTGAATTGGGAGGTCGGCGACCATACTTTTTCCTGATAATCTCACAAGTCGGACGAGAAATACAGTCGGTGGGAACAACGACCAACGTGCAAGGGGGGAGCTGATCTCGGCTGTCATTGCAGAGGCTTGGACTTAAGGGAACACACAATCGAGGCACTGTCCCATCATCCATTCTGGGCTTTATGAGAATTAAGTCGGAGGCCCGTTTCCCAACCTGACTCGGAGGTCAGCTTTTTCTGCTCTTCTTTTTAAAGGCTTGCTACTATGAGAAATTCCTCTCGTCCCATGTTTCAGGGGGATTTATTTATAAGCAATCAATTTACAGGAGAGAAGGGTATACATCCCTGCTTAGGGAAAAAACCTTTTTAGGTCATCGCCGCTCCATGTATTCCCCAATAGCTTCCCTTCATGATTCTGTAAGCGATATCCTCCTGTTGCAAGTGATTTGTGGATGATGAAAGGTCCCTCCCAATTAGGGTTGAGCTTTCCAACGGCTGCCGATCTCCCAGCTGCGTCCACTTTCTTCAGGACTAGATCACCTGCTTGGAAGTGCTTGAGATGAACGTGCTTGTCGAAGTGTCTTGCAATGCGACGCTTGATCTCTTCTTGCCGAGCCGAGGATATATCTCGGAGCTCCTCGATGTAGTCGAGGGACAACTTCTGAGCTTCCTCATTCTCCAGTCTCCATTCTTCGTCTCCGTCTTCTGCTGCAATCACCCTAGGACTTCTGACCTCGAACTCTACTAGAATGAGAGCTTCGGACCAGTGAGAGAGTTTGAACGGGGTTTCCCCCGTCGCTGAGCTAAGAGTGGTTATCAAAGCCCACAACACCGAGGGGAGCTGCTCCGCCCAATTACCTCTTAGGTTCTCGACTTTCTCCTTGAGTAAGTTGATGATCAGCTTGTTGGCGGCCTCCACTTGTCCGTTGCTCCTGGGATGATGTACTGACCCGAACCGGAGATCAGTTCCGAGCTGTCTGCAAAAATCCTCCAGCTCCAAACTGGCGAACTGAGGACCGTTGTCTGTGATGATGGCGAGAGGAATTCTGAATCTACAGACGATTTCTCCCCGGATGAAGTTCTTCACGACTTGAGAGGTGGTCTTGGACAGAGCTTTGGCCTCAATCCACTTGGAGAAATAGTCGATCATGACGAGAACGAACTTTCTCTGGCCGCTAGCCGAAGGAAAGGGGCCTATCAAATCCATTCCCCAGATAGCGAACGACCACGGGGCAGTGATCGAACGAAGCAGCTGGGCCGGCTGCAATTGAAGGGGGGCTAACAGCTGACACTTCTGGCACTTTTTTGAAAAGGTCTCCGCATCCTTGCGGATAGTGGGCCAGAAGTAGCCATGCCTCAAGATCCTTTGTTCCAAAGTGCGAGTCCCAGAATGGCTTCCGCACTCTCCAGAGTGGATATCCTCCAACACTCAAGGTACTTCGTCTTCAGAGACACATCTAGCCAGAGGGCCCGAGATGGTCTTGCGATATAGCTCCCCATCTTGCAATAAGTAGTATGCCGCCTTGTACCGAAACTTTCTTTAGTCCCCCTCCTCCGCAGGAAGTTGCCCGGTGTTCAGAAACGCCAAGAACAGATCCCTCCACGAGGGGCGCTGATCGATCTCCATCATCTCTCCTTCCTCAATGGATGGTCGAAATAGCTCCGTGATGGTCCCTCCTGCTCTTGGCCCATATTTGTCCAGACGATCCGCTGCTGAGTTCCGCTCTCTCGGTACATGCTCGACGAAGAAGGATTGGAAGCCCCCAATCAATCTTTTCACCTTTACGAGGTACTTTTGCAGAATGGTGTCACGTACTTTGAACTCTCCCCGAATCTGAGACGCTACCACCAATGAATCGGTGAAAGCCATGACGTCTTGGATGCCCAGCTCCTTTGCAAGGCGCAAGCCTGCTACGATGGCCTCTAATTCCGCCTGATTGTTCGTGATGGGGAAGAGGATCTCGACGGCTTGCTCGATCCTAGTTCCCTATGGGTTGACAAGAACGATGCCCACCCGCATAGAGCTCTTGCCTGAGGCTCCGTCCACGAAAATCATCCAGGGGATGGGAGTAGAAGCCTCCTCTCCCGGCTCCGCCTCTACTGAGAAGTCGGCTAAAAGGTCTGCTACCGCCTGCACTTTGATCACCACCCGAGGCGAGAAGGAAATGTCGAACTCACTGAGTTCTACCGACCATTTTGCCAGCCTTCTTGAATGCTCCACCCCTTCCAAGATATTTCGGAGAGGATGGCCAGTCACGACCCGGACGGAGTGAGCTTGAAAATAAGGACGGAGCTTTCGTGCCGACACCACCAAGGCGAAGGCAAGCTTCTCCAAAATTGGGTATTTCAACTCCGCCTTCTTGAGTACCTGGATAACATAATAATGGTGAGTTGCTTCTTTCCTTCTTCTTGGACCAGTACGAAACTTACTGCTTCCACCCCTACTCCCAAGTAGATGAGTAGGTCTTCGCCTTCTTTCGGGCTCTGAAGGAGAGGTGTCTGAGTCAACTGCTCCTTCAGCCTACCGATCGCCTTCTCGCATTCGTCGGTCCATGCGAAGTTCTCGCTCTTGCGGGGCGTCTTGAAAAAGGGAGAGCACTTCTCTCCTGCCTTGGACAGAAAGCGGCTAAGACCCGCCAACCTTCCTGTCAGCCTTTTGACTTCTTTCATGATCTTCGGCGAGGCCATCTCCAGGATTGCCTTGACCTTGTCAGGGTTCGGCTCCACTCCCCCTGGGGTAATGAGGTGTCCCAGAAACTTTCCCCTTTCGGCTCCGAACACGCCTTTTGCCGGATTGAGCCTCATCTTGAACTTCCTTAGTGTTGCAAAGGTCTCTACCAGATCCGCTAGATGCTCTCGGACGCTCTTGCTTTTGATTAAGAGGTCGTCCACATATACCTCCAGGTTCCTCCCTTTCTGCTCTTTGAAGATGAGGTCCATCATCCGCTGGTAGGTTGCTCCTGCATTTTTTAGCCCGAAGGGCATCATCTTGTAGCAATAGCAACCATCCCCAGTGATGAAGGAATCATCGCGGCAACCGAGGGGATACATCCAGATCTGGTGGTATCCAGAAAATGCATCAAGGAAGCTCATCACAGGGAAACCGACGGCTGAATCAACCAGCGCGTCGATTCTAGGCAAGGGATAACAATCCTTGGGGCAGCTTTTATTTAATAAAGAGAAGTCTACACACATCCTCCAGCTGCCCACAGCTTTCTTTACCATTACAACATTTGAGACCCAGCCTGGGTACTGGATCTCCGACACAAAACCCGCATCCAGCAGCTTCTTCACTTCCTCTCGGATAGGTCTGGCCAACACGGTGACACTTGACCTCTTCTTCTGGCGGAAGGGCTTCACCGCGGGGTCGATATTGAGGTGGTGGCAGGCAACCTCTGGATCGATCCCGGGCATCTCGCAGCACTCCAGGCAAAGATGTTGACGTTCTCCTGCAGGCACGTCGCCATCTCCACCTTATCGCTGACCTTCGGCGATCCTCCGATCTTCAGCAACCCAGATACCCCTGCAGCGGAGAGTACCTCGATTTCTTCTACCTCCTCGGACGTCTCCAGCCGGGCCGTGCCTCCTGTCGCCCTTTCGAACTCCTCCGCGTCAGCCATCCAACTGATGGTGCTAACCGAGCTAAGGTAGCACTCGCGGGCGGATCTTGGATCGCTCCTGATCCTCACCTAGACGTCCCCTTGGCAGTACTTGAGGCACTGATGGTAGGAGGATGGGACGGCCTTGAAGGTGTTGAGAAGTGGCCTCCCGAAGATGGCCTTATAGCAACTCGGGGCGTCAATGATGACGAAATGGCACTGGGGAGAGGTGCCACCGAGTGTTACAAGGAGATCCACGCCTCTCTCCACCTCTTTCTTCTCTCCGGAGAAGCCAAAGAGGGGACCATCCGGCGCCCGAACTCTTCCTGCGCCGACGCCCAGCCCGTCAAACGTCTCCTTGAAGATGACGTTTACGGAACTACCGTTATCGATCAGAATTCGATCAACGGTAATGTCCTCTATGGCGGCTTGGATCACGAGGGCATCATGAAAGGGATTCTCATTCCCCATCATGTCTTCTTCGGAGAAGGTGATCTCCTCCAATGGGGGCGGTGCCTGTGAGGTCGAAGCGACGCTCCTTCGATAGATCTGATGGAGACTTCCCTTGCGGGAAGCTCCTATCCCAGCTCCCATATGGACTCCTCTTCCTCCCTGGACGAGGTCACCTCGACCTCCGTGGTCGACGTGATCTTCATTCCTCCTTCGGCCGACGGCTTGAACTGCCGGCGGCTCGATAGGGGCTTCAATCCTCGGAAGCTCCCCTCCTGCTTCCCCTGCTGTCAGCCTTCTCCTGGCCTCCCAAAAGTCTGGGCGGGCCATCGTGTCGTGCCCCTCCACCTGATTGAGGTCACAATAGAGGGGAACCTCCTCCGCCTGCGGCTTCCTCTGCTGCCGGTTCTTCAGGCCTTGTCGATTGCCGCGTCGGGCAACCGCCATCGCTTCTTCTCCTCTCCTCTCCTAACGCCTTATCGGCTGATCGCGGCGTCTTCTCTCCGAGGATCTTTCCCGATCCCGACGCTGAGGTCCCCTAGCCGGCCTCCAAGGTGGTCGGTTGACGGAGACTTGGTAGCGCCTCTCTTCCTCCCGACGCTCCGAAGCTACGATGAGTCTCCTCTCATCGTTCCTTCTTGGCTCCTCCCTCCTAGGATCTCTTTCTCTTCTCTCCTCCCTGACCCTTCCTTCTGGCATCCGCTTCTCTGCCCTCCTGGGCTCTTCCTTCTTCCTCTTCTCGGGGGCCCTTTCCTCTTCCTCCTCATCTTCCTTGGAAACTCGGGTGAGCCTGGCTAGGAAGCCGCGGTTGGAATCCTCACCCTGGACGAATTGGTTGGCCCTTTCGATGAGATTGCCGTAGGAGTAGGGAGGGATCCTACCGATATCCAACTTAAAGAGGCCTTCACAAAGGCCGAAGGTTAGGGCCAACTGCAGGGTGCGACCATCTCCTGGATGTTTAACACCTCCTCCTGTAAGCGGTCGATGTAGTCCCCCAACGTTTCTTTGGCCCCTTGCACCAAGTGGAAGAGGGCCGTTGCCTCCTTCTTCAACTTCTTTGCCGTGGCGAACCGCATCGTTAGCCCACGACAAAGGTGTTGGGGAAATGATTTATCTTAACCCCTAAAAATGAGTAGAATATAAATTCTAAGAATGAAAAATTAGTCTAAGTAAATAAGCGTCAAATAGTATTCGACGCAACATCGAAGTGTAGTCGACGTTCCTCTCAGAATGAGTCGAAGTAACTCTAAACAGAATTCGACGTAACCTATGTCGACGTAACTCTGACTTCTAGTCGACGTATCTAGTGAAGTCGACGCACCTTCCATATTCTCCTCTCGACGTCCAGCCAGTCTGAAATCGACGCTTCCGTCGAATAGTAATCGACGCACGTCGATTTCAATGTCAAATTCAAAACACGCCAGATCTCTTTCCTTCTTTCTGTAGATCTGATTCTTATGGAATTATATTATTCTTTTATAGCCGTTCTGAATCAGTCTTTCCTTCTAATTGATTCTTGGTTAAATTGATTAAGTTTATTATGGATATTATTTGAAATCAGAATGATCTCTTTCCTTCTACAGAAATATTGATTATGGAATCTTTTCTCTCTTTCTATTTCTCTGACTGCTAATTGATTATTCTCCTATAGTATTCTTTGAATAAACAGAGCTATAAATAAGAGGAAAATCGGCAGAGAAGAAGAAGTGATCCACTCCATACATTTGAAATAGAGGAAAAGCCTCCCAAGAGAAAAGTGAGAAAAACTGAGAAAAGTGAAAGTGGGCTGCAGCAAACAACAAGCCTTCTTCTTCTCCTTCTTCTGAGATCATACTGCTGCAATTTCTGAAACCTCTCACTGAAAGAGAAAAAGGCCTACAATCTCCTTCTCACTATAGAAGAGAGATTTCATTCACTATTTCTTGTGCTTCTAATCTTCTTACTAAGAAGAAGATTCTTTCTTGTTTCAATTACTTCTTCTTCTTATTCTCATTTCATTTTCAAATTGTGTAAAAGAGTTTTTAGAACCTCTCTTCAAAAAATTCAGTTGTACTGGTTCTAAGAGTCTCCTTATCAAAAGACTCAGGCTGGTTCTAAGAGTCTCCTTATCAAAAGACTCAGTACAAGATAGTGAATTCCTACCAAGGGGGTAGAAGAGTGGACTACTCAAAGTTTGGGGAACCACTATATTTCTTTGTGTTGTGCTGTGATTTTCTTTTTGCTGTTACTTTCTTTATCTGCTTAAGTCTTGTTGGTGTGTGTGGAAAGCTTAAATCTGTGATTATTGCACACATATATATATATTTGTTAACTTTGCACAAAGAATTTTTAAATCTCTATTCACCCCCCTCTAGAGAATTCTAGTGAGGTTAACTGTGCACTTTCAATTGGTATCAGAGGGAGGTTGATCAAAAAGGGGTAACTCCTTGATCAAAAAGATCCTACCACATATATATATATATATATATATATATATATTTCTAAAAACTATTTTTTATGGCACAAATCAAAGATTATGCTTCCACCAGACCACCAATTTGCAACCTTGAAAAGTTTGCACTTTGGAAAACAAGAATTAGGATCTATATGAATTCTATTGATGAAGATTTTTTTGATGTTATTTTGACAGGTCCTCCCAAGCCCTATAGAAAGGACACAAGTGGTAAAGTGACTCAAACAATTGTCCCAAGGGCTGAGTGGACAGTTGAAGAGAAGAAGGAAGGAACAAGTGATGCAAAAGCTGTGAACATTCTTGTCTCAACCCTCTCAAATGAAATCTTTCAAAAGGTTGTTGACTGTGAATCAGCCAAAGAAATATGGGAGGCTCTTACAAAGATAGTAGAAGGAAGTGCTGATGAAAGGAAAGATAGAAAGGCTCTATTGATCTCCCAATATGAGAACTTTCAAAAGAAGCATGAAGAAAGCATATCTGAGATGTATGACAGATTCAGTCTGATCATCAATCAATTAAGGAGCTTGGATAGAGAGATCTCTCTCACAGAGATCAATGACAAAATATTAATGAGTCTCCCAAGTTCATGGGACTCAAGAATATGGGCAATAAGAGATACAAGAGGACAAAAGGAAATCTTAACAGATGCTCTCTTAGGAAAACTTAAATCCTATGAGCAACTATTGAAAACTAGAGAAGAGAAGGAAAGAAGGGAGAACACTCCAACCTCTTCAAAAGATAGAAACATTGCATTAAAAGCAACAGAAGAAGAAACTTCTGTTACTGAAGAAGAACTGTTCAGCCTCCTGGTCAGAAGATTCAAGAAATGGGTCAGGCCAGATGGGTCTAGAAGGAGAGAGTCAAAACCAAGGTATGATAAGACTCCTACTAAAGAAATTATTTGTTATTCCTGCAGGAAAACTGGACATATTGCTCCAGAATGTCCAGAAAATGCTGAGAAAAAGAAAGATCTGAAAAAGAAAGACCGCAAGAGGAAGGAGAAGAAGAAAGAAAGAGGCTTCATTGCAGAAGCTTGTAGTGAAAGACTCTGAAGACAGCACTTCATCTAAAAGTGACAATGAAGAGTCTAAGCAAGAAGACCTATGCTTAATGGCTCTTGGAAGTACAGAAGAAGAATGTGTTGCTGAATCATGGAGTGAAACAGGATCAGAAGGAAGCATCTCTTCAACAGCAAAAGCAAATATCCTTATTCTCATAGAGGAATCTGAGGATAAGCGAAAGGTAAGTATTTTTGATGAAATAGATTTTCTCTGTGAAGATTTCAAAAATGATTTTAAGGGATTCTGCTTAGATCAACTAAAAGCTGAACAAGAAATTAAGGATCTATAAGAACAAATTAATATGAGAAAGATAGAGGATAGATGTTCAAAAAATTATGAACTAAGGTGTAAAATCTATAAAATAGAAAAGGAAACAAAAAGTGCTAAAATGGAAAATCAACTCCTTAAGAATAAAGTATCCCAGGCAAAAGCTTTTGAAGAATCTATAAAAATCAGAAGCCAAACACTTAAAGAATCACTGATAAACAAACAATAAGATATAAGAATTTGGGGCTAGGGGCTGATCCTTCAACTAGTTCAATACCATCTGCCAAACCTGCTTGGATGAGCCCTGTTAAATTTACTAAACCTATCAAATCAACAAACTTAGAAGGAGAATCACAAAATAAAGAAGACCTCACCTTCAAAGAGATAAACCAATTTGATGAATCATCATCATACCATTCAGAAGAAGACTCACAAACTCATTTTGAGAAGGCAACTAGGCCAAAAGAAACAATTCATAAAGAAATAAATCTCCAACCAGAAAAAGGGAAGAATAAAATCTGTGAAGACACAATTACGTCGACTTCATATCGGCGTATGAATGACAGTACGTCGAATTCTACTCGACGCAATCTCTTAGATGCTTCGACCTCAAATCGACGCATGAATAACATTACGTCGACTTACAATCGACGCAACTACTTCCAGGCATCGATTCCAGATCAACGCAATCTAGAGAAAGCGCCGAATACATATCGACGCAACTCTCAACATACGTCGAATAGATATCGACGCATAAAACCTCAGAGCAACTTAAATACAGGACATAGCTATTCTTCAAAATCTTTCTATCTTAACCCCCATTCAGGACCCTTTCATCCTGATCAAAATTTCTATCCTAATCAAAACTTTCATCCTGATCAAAACTTCTATCCTAATCAAAACTCTTATCTTAATCAAAACTTTTATCCTAATCAACAACTCTATCCTAATCAACATCTCTATCCCTCTCTAAACTTAAATTCCCATAATCTAAAGACATTTAGGTGTTATATCTGTAATAAAATTGGTCACACTGCCAAATAATGTTGGCACAATCAATCCAATTGTTTATAAAATTAGTCCAAGGGTGACTTAGAAAACCTTAGGATTAGGAAGAAATAATCTCTCAAGAAAAACCTGAAATTTTCAGACAAAGTAAAAATCAAGTCGATTCCTTAATAGACGCATCATCGATAACTAAAAATGATTAATAAACTCGACGTATGCGTCGACTCATATCGACGCATACGTCGATAGGGAACCCTGTCATCTCAGCTCCGACGCATGCATCGACTTCCACTCGACGTAACGTCGAATTCATGAAAAAGAGCGGCAATACTAAAATATTTTCGGTCACATCTACTGTTGTACCGAATAAACCTCGAGTTGTGTCTCGTGTCGACGTTTCACCTGACTTAAATAGACTCTTCAGTTAAAATTCAGCACGCTCCTTGCATCTCTCATCCTTCTCATTTCTCAGTCCAGCCATCTCTTCCTCTCTCTCACTGACCTAAATGGCTCCCAAGATCAACTCTGGTTTCGATATTGATCTTGAATCCTTCCAAGCCGCCGCCGAAAACTATATGAGCATCATAGCTCTCTTCACTGAAGCTGGTTTAGACAAACTCATTTCCACAAGATGCAGACTCCTAGAGACAGAACTCACTGAGTTAATGATTCATGTTCAGATATCTGAGCAAGGAGAGATCACATGAACACTCTATGAGACACCTGTCTCAATCTCTGCAGAACACCTTAGGGACATTTTTGATCTTCCATCAGGTACATACCAACACTATCCTTGTTCAAATAAAAAAGGGGAAGCAAATTATTTTCTAAAAATAACTAAATAAATCTCCATCATCATTCCCTTATCAGGTGATGAACCTGTGGAACTCACCCCTGAGGAAATCAAAAGTCTGTTAATCACCATGAAGTTCTCCAAAGATAGACCAATCCACCTGAAGAAAATAGATTTTTCTGATGAATATAGGCTATTGGCAGACATAGTAGGAAAAGTTCTACTATGCAAAATCTCTGCCCATGATGCAGTGCCCAAGCAGTAACTGAACATCATGGGGGCCCTTGTGCTGAAAAAGAAGGTTGACTGGGCCAGCTGTTTACTAAAAATGATAGGCTACAAATATTCTCACAAAGAAAATGCATATATGAGGATCATGAGTCAGGTACTCCTCCAATCCTTCCCTGACCTATGTAGGTCAAAAGGAATCCCCATTCCCCCTGGAAAAAGGATGTCCATAGCCCTCTTCTCAAAATGGACCAGGCAAATCCCCAAGCCTGGTGCCATTCCTGACAGGACTCCCTCTCCTCCTAACTCTCCTAGTCATCCATCTTCACCTCTCCTCCTCATACAGACACCTCTTCTCTACCAACATCATCCACACCTATAGCTTCTACTACCCTCACACCTCCTATCTTACCTACACCTTCACAACTACCAATTCAATCACTTGCTCAACCCATCTCTATTCCTCCTCCTCCTCCATTATCTCCTCCTCCAACACAACATGAACCATCTCCATCCACTGAAATTCTCATCACCCAGTGTATCCAGTTAGCAGTCCAAAAATTTCAAGAAATGCTGGATGGACACTGCTCTCAACTTCACTCCTCCATCATGCACATGCAAACCCAAATAGATGGGGTCAATGCCTCTGTGCAAAGCTTGAAGTCCTCTGTCTCTTCCTCTAAAGTGACCAAGTCTTTCTTAACCTCCTTGGCTAAGAAGGTCAAGAAGGGAGAGAAATTAGATGAAGAGCAGCTCTCAAGTCACAAATCTCTCTCACACAAGTCCCTTCCTACTTCAAAATCTGACAGTCTTGCACTGCCTAAGACAATTGGGAATGAATTAGTACCAGAGCTACATACTGAGGACCAGATAACAGATATACTCTCTATAGCAAGAGAAGCTACACAACAAGTAGTTCTCTTTCAAGGGGAGGCTAGCAGAGCAGAGAGAGAAGTTGAAAATGAAACTAATGTTGAAAAAGAAGCTGAAGCTCAGGGGGAGCCAAATGCTGAAATAACTGAAGCTGGAGCTGAGAAAGAAACTGAAGAGGCAGAAGTAAAAGAAAAGGAAGTTCCATCTCAGGAGGAGCAAACTGCTGTGACTCAGGGGGAGCTAAGCGAATCACCCGTTACTGAGAAGGAGCAACCCACTTCTCTAAAAACTTTAGTATTCACTAGGAAAAGAAAAAATCCTCCTACCCCTCCTGAGTGATGTGTTGAACAATGTTGATATACTCTTTCCTCCATGCTTAAATACTGTTTATGAAGTCTGTGTATATGATTCTATTTTCTTCTGATTACTTAACATATTTCTTTTCTATATAATTGCCTTGCTGTGTTGATTAAGAGCTGGTACAATTTCTCCCTGAATAGGGTTAAGACAAATAGGGGGAGATTGTTGGGGAAATGATTTATCTTAATCCCTAAAAATGAGTAGAATATAAATTCTAAGAATGAAAAATTAGTCTAAGTAAATATGCGTCGAATAGTATTCGACGCAACGTCGAAGTGTAGTCGACGTTCCTCTCAGAATGAGTCGAAGTAACTCTAAACAGAATTCGACGTAACCTATGTCGACGTAACTCTGACTTCTAGTCGACGTATCTAGTGAAGTCGACGCACCTTAGTCGACGCACCTTCCATATTCCCTTCTCGATGTCTAGCCAGTCTGAAATCGACGCTTCCGTCGAATAGTAATCGACGCACGTCGATTTCTATGTCAAATTCAAAACACGCCAGATCTCTTTCCTTCTTTCTGTAGATCTGATTCTTATGGAATTATATTATTCTTTTATAGCCGTTCTGAATCAGTCTTTCCTTCTAATTGATTATTGGCTAAATTGATTAAGTTTATTATGGATATTATTTGAAATCAGAATGATCTCTTTCCTTCTACAGAAATATTGATTATGGAATCTTTTCTCTCTTTCTATTTCACTGACTGCTAATTGATTATTCTCCTATAGTATTCTATGAATAAACAGAGCTATAAATAAGAGGGAAATTGGCAGAGAAGAAGAAGTGATCCACTCCATACATTTGAAATAGAGGAAAAGCTCCCAAGAGAAAAGTGAGAAAAACTGAGAAAAGTGAAAGTGGGCTGCAGCAAACAACAAGCCTTCTTCTTCTCCTTCTTCTGAGATCATACTGCTGCAATTTCTGAAACCTCTCACTGAAAGAGAAAAAGGCCTACAATCTCCTTCTCACTATAGAAGAGAGATTTCATTCACTATTTCTTGTGCTTCTAATCTTCTTACTAAGAAGAAGATTCTTTCTTGTTTCAATTACTTCTTCTACTTCTTCTTCTTATTCTCATTTCATTTTCAAATTGTGTAAAAGAGTTTTTAGAATCTCTCTTCAAAAAATACAGTTGTACTGGTTCTAAGAGTCTCCTTATCAAAAGACTCAGGCTGGTTCTAAGAGTCTCCTTATCAAAAGACTCAGTACAAGATAGTGAATTCCTACCAAGGGGGTAGAAGAGTGGACTACCCAAAGTTTGGGGAACCACTATATTTCTTTGTGTTGTGCTGTGATTTTCTTTTTGCTGTTACTTTCTTTATCTGCTTAAGTCTTGTTGGTGTGTGTGGAAAGCTTAAATCTGTGATTATTACACACACATATATATATATATATATTTGTTAACTTTGCACAAAGTATTTTTAAATCTCTATTCACCCCCTCTAGAGAATTCTAGTGAGGTTAACTATGCACTTTCAAAAGGTCTTCAAAGCAGTAGATGAAACCTTTTGGCAACTGGTGGAACTAGTCCCTTGCCTTCCCTCGGAGGGAGATTGTGAACAAACTACACTTGAAGGCGTCAGACATGGTTCGGATAGAGGCGATATCCTCGAACCATTGGATGTGTCGGATAGGGTCCTCCCTCCCCGAGTAGTAATTCATCGCGGGATCCCTGAACCCCTCTGGCACTGGTGCGGCAACGATCTCCTCACAAAAGGGGGGGCCTCCCCCCAATCTAGCGTCGACCTTCATCTTGGCGAGTATCTCCTCCATACTCGCTAGCCTGGCGAGTATTGTAGTATCTCGCCTGCTCTTCCTCCTCGCAGAACCAAGTTCCGCCAGCTCCTTGCGACATCTGCAGACCAAACTGCGACCTCCTTGGTCGCTCGAACTCCTCGACGCACTCCTTCCCTGCTCGCTGAGGGCGAGCACCTTCCTCGGACGGACCCGGGCGATGAGGCGAGGTCTCCGTTCTTTCCATGCGAGGTAGAAGAGCTGCTCGCATAGAGCCTTCTATCCTTCGCGCGAATTCCTCGAAAACGACCAAAGATACGAACTCGCCCCCTCTGGCCGGGTTACCTACCACATCCTCATGGTCGCTAACTGTAACCATCTCGCTTTCTCAACAAGACTTTCTTCCTCTGACCACGGTCCATTCTCACCGCACCAAAGTGTTGAAGCCTGGAAAATCCCGGCTCCAAAATTCGGATCAATGCAGCCAGAGGCTACTTGCCCAACGGTTCAACGAGAAGGTTTGGTTAGCCAAGACGAGCGAAATAGAGAGATAAAGAACACAACCCCAGCTGCTGCGGTAGGGAGGTCCCACCACGTACCCAGAAGCTCAAAAGAGTCTTCTGATGTGATGATTCGGCAAGTGCACCGGTCGCGCAAGTAATAATAATGGGGAAAATCCCCGAGTGTCGGTCTCTTGAGGAACACAGTAAGGTGGAGTTAGGTTTCGAGGAAGGACTTGAGATTGAAGTCCTTAAATCGGATGGAATGCGGGGGAGTTGGGTTGGCTTTTGGAAAATAAAATAAAAGCTATCAACTACTCCTATGCAATGCCGCTATGCAATGCTTCGCTTGGCGGGATGGAGACTAGGCAGGCCTTGAGCGCGCTGCGTCGAAAGGGCGGATGGACGAGTAGGCAAGCGGAATGAGGGTCGCAAGCACCTCTTCGACAAGCACGCCACTAGCAATTGCTAGTGCGGCACACGAACGTGACGGCGGAATGGAAATGGACGGCGGCGCACCTCAAGCAACTCAAATAGATAAATTACACAAACACATAGACATGAAATATATATGTAAATATAACTAATTCAAGTGCCACTTCATCATAATAATGAGATCTAAAACATATACACATCAATAAGAGAAGAATAAGGCAAGAAATCGACCGATTCCGAAGTCTCGTTGTAGATTCACGGTTGGAATCGCCGGGTTGTCAATCCGCGTCCAAGCTCGGTCCACAACTACGTCCGGGGTAGAGAGAGCTGTCACGAATCTCCAATGGACCCGTCTTCTTCGTGTCACGATCCGGTAGAGGTTGCAAACTTCCTCTTGCTCGATGGAGATGGCGGCTAGATCTCTCTTTGAAGCTCTTGGATGAAGGAGGAGGCCGAGAGGAAACTCCGGCTCAAGATTGGCGTGAAGAACAAGCCCGGAGCACCTCCAGATGGTGGGCGGCGGTGGAGGGGCGAAACTGGCGCGGAACGGCGGAAGAACGGCGGAAAAATGCGGAGTCCCTGACCTAAATCGCGAGCAGCGGAATTTATAGGCGCTGGAATAAACAGTGCGCACGGTCAGTGGCGCACGACCAGTGGTCGTGCGCACTAGAATTCGGTGATCGTGCGCTCTTCCTGGACGGAACCTGCAAATACAGAAATTATGAAATAACATGTTCGCACGACCAGTGGCGCACGACCGGTGGTCGTGCGCACTACCGTAGGTGGTCGTGCGCACTGGTTGAAACAGAACTCATGAAATTGATGATAAGCGCGCACGAACAGTGGCGCACGACCGGTGGTCGTGCGCACTAGCGTAGATGGTCGTGCGCACTAGCGTAGATGGTCGTGCGCACTGCACCAAACAGAACTCATAAAAAAGGGTTAAGTGCACACGATCAGTGGCGTACGACCAGTGGTCGTGCGCAATAGAACCGGTGATCGTGCCCAGTGTTCCTGTGCAGAATTGCACCGGAAACACCTGCACGACACCTGTTCCAGCGTACGACACCAGTCTAGCCACTGAAAGTGGGACTTAACATCGCAAGAAAACTAATAACAAAGAAAGATACGAAATTACACCAAATAGGGCCTATAAGTGCACCTAGCATAGAATGACCAATATGAGCTAAAACAGGGCTAAAGTGCAGTGAAAAGACTAAATAGATGGCCCAGATGAGTCCATAAAAGTGTATATGATCAGGACTCATCACACCCCCAGACTTACCTGTTTGCGCGTCCCGAGCAAACAAATTCGATGCGAACGGGGAAAGAAAAGTAGATGGCTTAAAACTACAATACAGAGTACCATGCGAAGTCGCATGCTCATGTGCATAAGAAGAATGGTAGAGAAGATTTCTGATTATATAAATAGTCTATATATTTCTAAAAGAGTAAAAGCATATTACAACTACTCAAAATGGTGAACAACAGTGAATCGTTCGGTCATGCATACGGAGAAAGTAAACTAAACGCTGAGATGAGCATTGCTCAAGATTGGGATGCCGGACAAACTCCACCGAAATCCATCGGTGTCGGTGACCATAGGCTTGCCCGGTCACATTCTCTCCACGACACTAGATTGGTTCATAGCGTGAGTCGGTAGGACTTTAGGTTAGAGATGGGGCTTGGGTTACGGTGAGGTAAACGATGATAAACAAAATGGCTTAAACACATAACCCAAATAAGCTTTTAAAAATAACTACCCGCGCACCAAAATCGAATGCAAGTGCACCACACCCCCAGACTTGAACTTTTGCAACATAGGTGTGTGCACCGCCTACTCCCAATACATAATTTTCTACATGATTTTTCAATAAAACTCATTTTTCTTTCTTCTCTTTTTTTTCATTTTTCTTTCTATCTTTCTTTTTCTTGTCTTTTTTTTTCTTTCAGCAAAATTTTCAAATGAGCACATCCACAGATTCACATAATAGACACCACAATCAACATCCCCCAAAATGTAAATGAAACTACAACTAAAGCTCAGATTTGGGTGTGTGACTAGGCTAGGCTTTTAGGCTTTGGTGAGATAAATGTGGAGCTGAATCAAGAAAAGGGTAGGCACAAAGGGGCTAGCAAGGGTAGACGATAGGCATGAAATAAAAAGTTCAACCGAGCCAAAATAATGGCCTACGTCATTCTCACGCACTAGAACTATCCTATGCCAATGCTTCAAGAATCGCTTGGGGCAAGTTCTAGCCACCGAGAAAGATTCTCCTTTCTCCCGACTCAAGCAATACGAGTCTAGCGATCCTTTACACACATCCCTACGCTACCGTTTGATTCACACCGGATTCACCATTTAAGTAGAGTAAACAACATTTACACTAATAGAGAAAAATATAAAACCATAGTATAAAAAGAGATCTAATCTACACAAATCTCTATGCAACCGAGCACTCGACTAGGAGCACTACTAGAGTCAACATTTTACTCTGCTACATAGTCCTAAGCCATCACCTAGACTTTCCCACATAAGCAGAAGAATTAAATTCACTACAGAGCATGCATACAGGCGAGTACGCGCTCAAGTGGGTGCGGTGGTGTGCAATGAAAATGAACAACAATTTAAATGAAATCTTCTAGTATGTAGTGCAATAGTGCACGTGAGCGGGTAAACAAAACTACTCTCCCGCAGACTTAAACTAAACAATCCACAGAATATATGACATGAAAATCAGGAAAGGCTAGGGAAGGAGAGTACCCAGTGCTCAGAAATGAGCACACCAGAAGATTGGCGTGTAAGATAAAATGAAGCTGCAGCATCCGCCATCCAGAAAAGATACCTGCAGGGGTCAGCTCCGCAAAAACAAAAGAAAATAGAAAACTGAAAAGAAATATTACTAACTAAACATGATTAGATGAAATAAAAATGCAGAAAAGAAAGATAACTACTGGGGTTATTGTCATCCCAGCACGACTTATTCTAAATTAAAACGGTTCTAGCTAATGGGCCTATGAAAAAGAAAATGCACAGGTAACTGCTCCATTATCCGTTTCGGTAGCTGGTACCGATACGGAGATAAGGCAGTCACCCCTCTACCTAAATAATAATACCTGCTCCTCACAGGTAGAGGGAAAAGAAAGTAAGAAGAGGAGGAGGCCTGGTCCTCACTCATCTCACCAAAACTATCCTTGCCCAGCAAGGTCTCGCCCACAGCAGGTCCGCAGGAGGAGAAGGCAACGAGTGGAGCTTCCTCTACGGAGGAGGGATCAACCTCCTCACATGAGAGGATGCTCTCATCATTGACTTGAGCATCATGCTCCAAGTCCTCCTGATGTACCTGTGAAGACTCAACCTGCACAGGCTCAGATGAAGAAGGGGGGTCAGGAAATAAAAGAGAAGAATGACATAAATAATCAAAAATCGGGGGAGTGGTCCCGGTCTCACTCCCATTAGGTTGGGGAAGTAAAATAATGTTTGCATTGTCATCAATGCTACAAGATTCAGCGGGATCAACGGTGGCCAAGCTTAGGAATTGGACTTCCTCCACCGGTGCTGAGGAAAACTCCTCTTCACCTAGAAGGTTGTCCTCCTCCATAGGAGTAGGCACAATACTAAGATCAACCGCCTCCTCTTGCGACACATCATCAACAATGTCGTCAGAGACGAGTGTAGTATGCACAACAGGGAGAGGAATAGTGCTCGGATAAAAGTCGAGCACCGATTCCTCACAAAGAATCGAATCCACTAGAGGTGGTGGATGCACTGGGAGAATGGGCTCAGCAATGTCGGTGCCCAGATCAGCCACACATCCGGTGACCGTATCCATGCCATACCCTTCAAGATGTGAAGGTGACAAAGACACATAACCGGATGTTGAAGGTGTGCCGCCAGAGTTAGGAGTTGGGACGATCCGGATGTCCGGCTCGTCATCCTCGTCCAATTGGCAAAAATACTCGGCACAGTCCTTCAAGACATGATCAGTGCTCTGACAAAACCGGCACTGCCTAGCAGGCTTCTTTGGCACAGCGGGTGCTGAAGCCGAAAAGAAGTATGACGGTAAAGGCTCAGCAGAGTAGCCATAAGACTTACGTGCACCATATGGAGTACCAGACGAAGTCGGTGCTCCATATGCTGGGCTATAAGAATTATGCCTACTATTCTCCGTAGGGCATTCATCACTAGAGTGGGAAGTAGCTCCACACCAACGGCAACGGATATTTAGATGTGCCCACATAGTGTGAAGATAAAACGATTCAAAATAATGATGCTATTGTGCAAAATACTACACCTAACAATAATTACTAAAGCAACCTAATTAAAACAGGAAAAAGGAATAAAAAGAAATAAGACAAAGAAATGAAATTTACAAATGGAAGGGCTTCTCTCTCAGGTTCTCCCTCTCCAGAAAACTCACACGACTATATTCCCCGGCAATGGCGCCAAAAACTTGATGCGATGATTCGGCAAGTGCACCGGTCGCGCAAGTAATAATAATGGGGAAAATCCCCGAGTGTCGGTCTCTTGAGGAACACAGTAAGGTGGAGTTAGGTTTCGAGGAAGGACTTGAGATTGAAGTCCTTAAATCGGATGGAATGCGGGGGAGTTGGGTTGGCTTTTGGAAAATAAAATAAAAGCTATCAACTACTCCTATGCAATGCCGCTATGCAATGCTTCGCTTGGCGGGATGGAGACTAGGCAGGCCTTGAGCGCGCTGCGTCGAAAGGGCGGATGGACGAGTAGGCAAGTGGAATGAGGGTCGCAAGCACCTCTTCGACAAGCACGCCACTAGCAATTGCTAGTGCGGCACACGAACGTGACGGCGGAATGGAAATGGACGGCGGCGCACCTCAAGCAACTCAAATAGATAAATTACACAAACACATAGACATGAAATATATATGTAAATATAACTAATTCAAGTGCCACTTCATCATAATAATGAGATCTAAAACATATACACATCAATAAGAGAAGAATAAGGCAAGAAATCGACCGAATCCGAAGTCTCGTTGTAGATTCACGGTTGGAATCGCCGGTTTGTCAATCCGCGTCCAAGCTCGGTCCACAACTACGTCCGGGGTAGAGAGAGCTGTCACGACTCTCCAATGGACCCGTCTTCTTCGTGTCACGATCCGGTAGAGGTTGCAAACTTCCTCTTGCTCGATGGAGATGGCGGCTAGATCTCTCTTTGAAGCTCTTGGATGAAGGAGGAGGCCGAGAGGAAACTCCGGCTCAAGATTGGCGTGAAGAACAAGCCCGGAGCACCTCCAGATGGTGGGCGGCGGTGGAGGGGCGAAACTGGCGCGGAACGGCGGAAGAACAGCGGAAAAATGCGGAGTCCCTGACCTAAAACGCGAGCAGCGGAATTTATAGGCGCTGGAATAAACAGTGCGCATGGTCAGTGGTGCACGACCAGTGGTCGTGCGCACTAGAATTCGGTGATCGTGCGCTCTGCCTGGACGGAACCTGCAAATACAGAAATTATGAAATAACATGTTCGCACGACCAGTGGCGCACGACCGGTGGTCGTGCGCACTATCGTAGGTGGTCGTGCGCACTGGTTGAAACAGAACTCATGAAATTGATGATAAGCGCGCACGAACAGTGGCGCACGACCGGTGTTCGTGCGCACTAGCGTAGATGGTCGTGCACACTGCACCAAACAGAACTCATAAAAAAGGGTTAAGTGCACACGATCAGTGGCGCACGACCAGTGGTCGTGCGCAATAGAACCGTTGATCGTGCGCAGTGTTCCTGTGCAGAATTGCACCGGAAACACCTGCACGACACCTGTTCCAGCGTACGACACCAGTCTAGCCACTGAAAGTGGGACTTAACATCGCAAGAAAACTAATAACAAAGAAAGATACGAAATTACACCAAATAGGGCCTATAAGTGCACCTAGCATAGAATGACCAATATGAGCTAAAACAGGGCTAAAGTCCAGTGAAAAGACTAAATAGATGGCCCAGATGAGTCCATAAAAGTGTATATGATCAGGACTCATCATCTTCTCCTCCAAAACCACGAATGGCCGAGCTTGGTACTAGGAAGGCACTGACTAGGGAAGATTCTCGCCTATAAGGGGGTGCAGCTCTGATATTTGACAAATGCCATTCCTGGTACAACTGGGGGTCGATTTATAGACAAATCTTTAGGGAGAGGAAGCATGCGACTATCCCTGATCCCCTTGGAGATGTTTTTTAGCAAAGATATAGGCAGGCGAGTAGGTAAGGATCTCGGCCTATACTGGCGAGTTGGTTGATGTAAGTCGCCTATAGGCGAGCATGTCCAAACCTACGACCTTCTCGCTCGGCCGGGTAGTGAACTCCGGGCGGGCCTTTCCTCCTCGCCATGGGGCGAGCAAGTTTCTATTCACACAACCAAGTCTCTTGATCTCGCTTCGTTCGACGAACTCTGGAAGACTGCGTTCGACGAACTCTGGAAGACTGCGTTCGACGAACTATGGAAGGCTGCATTCGACGAACTCTGGAAGTGTTTGACGAACTCTGGAAGACTGCGTTCGACGAACTCTGGAAGACTGCGTTCGACGAACTCTGGAAGACTTCTGTGTTGACCTTGACTTCTGCCTACGCGGCCTTTAGACGGGCCCACCCTCGGAGAATGAGGGTTGTACACATATATCGGCTCAACCCAGCATGGCCATGCATTTCTCGGTCTTATTCCATCAAGGGGCCCATGGATGTAACTCCTGTCAAAAAAGAGGACAAATCCCATATCTGTCCACACACAAACACCCAAATGAATCGTAACATACCCAATGACCATCCTTATCATCAACCTTTCTCAAGGAAGACTTTAGATGAGATCAAAGTGCGCTCTTTCTCACTGGATGAATGATGTGACTTCAGGTCAAAGAACTACAAACACCATTGTCAGTTGAGACCTACTTGTGACACGTTCATATAACAATCCACAAAGTAGTCTCAAGGTGGGTCTGTCCTATACAACTTGTTCACTAACAAGTACCCATGCGATGACTTGATATCACAATATCATGACCTGTGAGAACCGGTCATCAGTCAATGCACATGCTAGTCTTAACGTATCATCATTGCCCTTCAACTTCTAAGATGATACTCCGACTAGGGACCATTTAAGAATGAAGCTTCTGGTTATACATAGGTCCTCACATTCAAGTCACGTACTTGAATTCCTATGGAAGCAAACATTCTAAGGGCATTTATTATGCTAATTAATCTATCAAATATAAACTATTGACATAACAATAAGAACTTGCCATAAATGTATAATGAAAAACACAGTATATATCACAATTCATCAAATGAATAAACAACCAACAAACATACAATCCACAAGGCTCCCACTAAAGATGATCATTCAGGTATCTAATACCCATTGATCTAACATGACCATCACGCTTCTTTTGCGCAAGAGGCTTTGTCAGTGGATCCGCTATGTTTTCTTCAGTCGGTACTCTGTAAATGTTCACATCTCCTCGATCGACAATCTCTCGAATAAGATGGAACCGCCGAAGTATGTGCTTGGAGCGCTGATGAGAACTAGGTTCCTTAGCTTGTGCAATAGCACCATTGTTGTCACAGTAGAGAACCACGGGATCAACAATGCTAGGAACTACACCAAGCTCGTTGATGAATTTTCTAATCCACACAGACTCCTTCGCCGCATTTGCAGCAGCGATATACTCGGCCTAAGTCGTAGAATCGACAACTGTCTCTTGCTTGGAACTCTTCCAGCTTACAACTCTTCCATTAAGGCAAAATACAAAAACTGATTGGGACTTTGAATCATCCCTATCAGTCTGGAAGCTAGCATCCATGTAACCATTTACAACGAGCTCTTCCTCTCCACCATACACCAAGAATACATCATTCATCCTTCTTAAGTACTTTAGGATATTCTTGACAGCTATCCAGTGACTGTCACCAGGATCAGACTGATACCTGCTCATCATGCTCAAAGCGTATGAGACATCGGGTCGAGTACACAATATTGCATACATGATTGATCCAATTGTCGAAGCCTATGGAATCAACTTCATGCGGTCCTTATCTTCCAAAGATTTAGGACACTGGTCCTTAGAGAGACTCATACCATGTGACATGGGTAAGAATCCCTTCTTGGACTCAAGCATGTTGAACCGTTTCAACACCTTCTCAATGAATGTACTCTGGGTCAAACCCAGCAACTTCTTCGATCTATCTCTATAGATCTTAATATCAAGTATATAAGTCGCTTCACCCAAGTCCTTCATAGAAAAGCAGTCCCCTATCCTGTTCTTAACAACTTGAAGGGTCAGAATGTTATTCCCGATCAACAGTATGTCACCTACATATAATATCAGGAAGACAACAATGCTCCCACTAATCCTCTTGTAAACACAAGGCTCATCCTCGTTCTTGATGAAACCAAACTCTTTGATTTTCTCACCAAAACACAGATTCCAACTTCGAGAAGCTTGTTTCAATCCATTAATGGATTGATTCAACTTGCATATTTTAGTGGCTTCACTTGGAGATACAAAACCCCCAGGTTGTGTCATATACACTTCCTCAAGGAGGTTTCCATTGAGGAAAGCCGTTTTGACATCCATTTTCCAGATCTCGTAGTCATAATACGCAGCAATAACAAGTAGAATTCTGATGGACTTGACCATGACAACAGGGGAAAAGGTCTCATCATAGTCAACACCATGAATTTGCCTGAAACCTTTATCCACCAGCCGACCTTTGAATGTCTGTACATTCCCATCCATGTCGGTCTTCTTCTTGAAGACCCCCTTGCACCTTATGGGTCGTTCCCCTTCAGGTGGTTCCACTAAGGTGCAAACTTGGTTTGCATACATGGAGTCCATTTCAGATTTCATGGCCTCAAGCCACTTCTCGGAGTCTGGTCCATTCATAGCATCTTGGTAGGTTGCAGGCTCATCATCATGATCCATAAGCAACACATTACCTATCTGAGACATGAGAAATCCATATCTCTCAGGCTCAAATCTTGGTCTACCAGATCGAAGTAGGACTTATGTTTCTTGAGCAGGCTCTCCAACTACAACTTCTTGTAGTCCTTGCTCATGTTCCAATTCTGGTTCGTTCATTGTTTATGGTTCGTGAACTTCTTCAAGTTCTACCTTTGCTGTCTATCTGATTTGGGTTCCAGCTTGTCAGGCATTTGACGTCGTACATATGCCTCACAACCCCAAATCTTAATGAACGACATACTAGGATGCTTCCTAGTCCATATCTCATATGGTGTCTTTTGAACCATTTTCGTCGGAACTCGATTTAGTGTGAAAGCAGCAATCTTTAAAGCAAAACCCCAAAACAAAATGGGTAGATCTGCATGACTCATCATCGATCGCACCATGTCTAACAAGGTATGATTCCTCCTCTCAAAAACACCATTATGTTGCGGTGTTCCAGGCGGAGTGAGCTGTGATACAATACCACACTCTTTCAGATGATCACGAAACTCATGACTCAGATATTCGCCACCTCGATCAGATCGGAGTGCTTTTATCCTTTTTCCCAGTTGGTTCTCTACTTCAAACACTTTGAACTTTTCAAAGGTCTCGGATTTGTTCTTCATAAGAAACATGTATCCGTATCTACTGAAATCATCAGTAAATGTAACGAAGTAGTAGAACCCACCTCTAGCCATAAAACTCATGGGTCCGCATACATCACTATGTATTATACCCAAGAGATCATCAGCCCTCTCACTACAACTAATGAAAGGAGCTTTCGTCATCTTGCCTAATAAACATGACTCGCATCTCTCAAATGATTCATAATCAAATGAGTCCAATAGTCCATCTCTATAGAGCTTGGATATGCGTTTCTCGTTTATATGGCCTAAACGACAATGCCAAATGTTGAAACCGATTTCTCGATCTCTTGTGGAGCTCGGGGCCCTCACCGAAATGAGAGGCAGCTAGCCCTTACCGGTCCCTCGGGAGAGGTAAGGCCGACGATTCGAGCAAAGAACAAAGACCCTAGTCTCAGCGAGGAGGTCCCTCCACTAACCCGTAAGATCGTTGAGCGCTTCCCCTCCCAAGCCAAAGCTAAGACTCGGGCACCTTGGAGAGCTAGAGAGCCCAAACCAAAGCGACCTAGGGAGAGAAGAGCTCAAAGATAATGAACCGGTCTCCTCCAAGGTGCCCTTTGAGGTCTATTTATAGATTTTAGTTTTGTGGTCTGTCAATAACCAAATCCCGCTGTCCATTCTTACTATCCGCACACCGGATTGGTCTGCTAACAGCCAAACTCCGCTGTTCGGAGAGGCTAAATGCAGACCACCGGGGCCTCTTGGTAAAAATCCCTTCCTGGACTTTTACTGGGCGAGTCAGCCCGCTTCGCGGCCTCCCTCGCGAGTGAAGCTCGCGAGCCTCTGGATCGGCGAGCCCCAGAGTTATTACTGGCATATTGCATGGCTCGCTCGCCTGTACTACCTCGGCGAGCCCCAGGATGACTATCCGCACTCACTCTAGGCGGGCTCGCCTAGCGGACCCCTTCCTCGAATGGTTGGGCTCGCCCATAGCGACCCGGCCAAGCCGACTTCCCTCGCGAGCGGAGCTCGCGAGCCTCTGGGTTTGCGAACCCCAGGATGGCTATCCGCACCCCAAAATGGCTAACTGTACCCCAAAAGTGGCTAACTGTACCCCGAGGTTCCGGGCTCGCCTAGCGAGCTCCCTCCTCAACTGGTCGGGCTCGCATGCACTGCCCTCGCCGAGCTTCGAAGGAGCCGGTTACCTTCCCTCCGCTGGGCTCGCTCGCCTGCGCAGTCTCTTGCTCTTCCTTGGCCTGCCTCGCCGGAGTTCAGGGTTCGCCCCTTTTGGCTCGCCTCCTTGAGCGCGAGCTTTGGTTGCTTCCTGGCGAACATCGGGGTTGTACACAATCCCCGCTCTTCGCGAGGTTGCCCTAAGCTCGCGAAGATACATCCAACCCCTGGTGTTCGCCGACTCTGCTGACGTGGCGGGAATCTATTGGTGGGTCCCCTGCCCGAAGCTATAAATACTGCCCACCGAGGGTGGTGATCAAGCCTTCCCTTTTGTTCCTTTCTTGCCGAAATCATTCTCCCTTCAGGATGTCCACCAAGCAGAGCGCGTTGGAACGACTGAAGGCTTCTAGGGAGATGGCGAAAGCTCGGGCCGCCGAGCGCAACGCCTGGATGTTCAACCCTGCCACCTCTCCCCAGACCAAGAAAGCCATGACGATTAGGAGGTCGCCGGGGGAGGACATGACATTGCCTCCTGATTCCCCACCTCCGCCGAATACCGTGCTCGCACAACAGGTATCCTCAGTCTAAATTCTTTACATCGGCCCCTTGCTCATTCCCTTTCTTCTCGCAGAATCCTCCTCCGGAGGACCGCCTGGCAAGCCTTACGCTGACGACTTTCTGCGCTCCGTCCCCCGCGAGGCTGGGGTTGCTAGATGCTGGGGTCGGGACTTCGTCCCAACAGGCACCTCTCTCGCAACCTCGTAAGTCACTCGCACCCTACTTTATCTCCGCTTAAGTCCATGATACCCACACGTCGGTGGCCTATGCAGATACCCCATCGTCGAGTCCCAAGGAGAAAGTCTCCACCCCGGTGAACTCGTCGGTCCCGCCTAAGGTTAACGTGGCGACCCCAGGCTTCGGTCTGATGGGCAAGCGAAGTCCGGGCGGCTCGCTTCTCGACGGCGCCCAAGTCGCGGAGAGAGTGGTATACCCTCCTGGACTGGGGAAACCCCACGTCTCGGGATTCCGCGAAAACTTCCAGGGTCGGCCGGAGTCTACGCGCAAGCCCCGCCGTGAATCCCCCTCCTCGCCAGGTCAGCATGTTTTCGCGAGCTCCCATCTCTTGCCCGCCCTCGGGCCCTTCTAACCCTCCGTTGAAATCCCAGGAGCCACCCCTGAGTCAGAGCATGGGAGGATGGAGATGTCGCCACCGCCTTCGCCTAGCCAGATTGAAGACTTCTTGGGTGACCCTGGCGACCCCGTGCGGATGAAGAGTCGGGTGTCCGAGGTGCTTCAGAAGCACGGCATGATGTTACGCGAGTTGGAGGAGCGGTATGACGCGGATCGGGCTGCTTTTGACGAGAGATTCGCCGTGTTGGAAGACGCGAATGCGCGCTTAATCGCCGAGGCGGAGCCGGTGCCTCGCGCAGATGTTACCTCGCCCGGCGTGCACATCTCGCGGGGCGAGGATCAAGCGCACCTAATCCTGCGCGAGTTTAAAGCGCTTCGCGAATACCATTATCCGAGAGTGCCGCCGCGTGCGGGGAAGCGGGGTCGGGGTCGCTGGAAATGGCTTCCCTACCCCTGAGGCTGCAGCGGGTTTAATTCTACTACTCTTTTGCTTGTATTTCTTTCATGACGTCTGTTGAACAATAACCGGTGTGGTAATATTCGCGAGTCTGTCGTGACTCGCCTTTTATCGTTTTCCATTTTTAACTTTTCCCTTTATTTCTGTGGTGTGCATGTGATTTATTCGGCTCGTCCACTGTGTTTGATATGATCGCCCTCGCAGAGCGCTTGCGAGCTTCTGTGCAACGCTATGCCCAGACCCCTTTTTCTCGCGGGCCGGCCTTGGGTGGGACTCAATTATCGCGCGATGGCGAGCCCTGGCTCGCAAGACCGCAGTCCCTTTGAGCAGAAAACTACTTTATTTTAGCTATCCGCACTCCCGACGCTTCGATTCCCGTGCCCACTCGAATTTCTTATAAATAGCTCGGATTCATTCTCCTACCCGTCGCATTTATTTCTCCCGTCTTCTCGCGGCTACGCTCATCTCCGTCCTCACAAGATCGTGTTCGCGTTCGCTGCTTGTAGGTTGCCTCTTCCTGACTTGATGCGGACGAATCAGCAACTGGGAGCGGATGGCGAGAGCGAGGGGCGGTCAAAGTGCGCCTCAGCGTTTCAGGCCCACGAGTTCTACTGTGCGAACATCACAGCCGAGGAGTATAAACTCGCCGTGGACCGCTATGTCCCGGAGGGCTATTCTGCCCGCTGTCCAAGCGAGAATTCTACTTTAAACGAGACCGAGGCTGACGAGCTCGCGATCCCCGTTGCGCACTTCGAGAATGGGTTGCGACTCCCTCTGTGGCCTGAAATTCGTCAGGTACTTCGCCTGGCCTTCTCGCCGCTTCACGTTCGCTATCGCAACTTTCTCATCGTTCTTTGTAGGTGTTGCGATATTATGGAGTGTTACCGAGCCAGTTGACCCCAAATGCGATCGCGGATATTATCGCGTTCGCCAGTTACCTGCGGGAGGAGAGGATCGAGTTCAGCCTCCTCGTCTTCCGCAAGGTATTTTCCTTCCGCGCCTTCCGAGACGGGACTACTTATTTCGCGAGTCAGCACGTCACGGTCTCCGAGGCGGTGAATAAGAGTCACTATTGGACTCAGAAGTTCCTTCTAGTGAAGGGACCCTTCGGCAATCTCCACTTCACCCCCCTACAGCGGGATGACTCCACTTACCGCCCTCCGAGCTCGCTGAGCGGCGCCGACGCTAAACTCCTCCAATACCTCTCCGGCAAAAACTTCGAAGTCGCCTATCTGCGGTGCAACGTTGATTCGTTACTCGCCGTTCCTCAAGGGGAAGGTAGGGCTCGATCTCGCCCCACTCTCCTTTCTTTTCTTCGTTGTATAACACTCTTACTTTACAGGCGAGCGCGAGTTCCCTGTCAACCCCCCGCACGCGCAAGGCGCCACTCTCATGGCGGACACTCTCGCGACCGCAGCGGCAGAGGCTTGCCGCGACCTTCCCGTCGTCGGGTCCGGCAAGAAGCGGCCTCCTTCTGCGAGTCAACCGGGTTCGCGGCCCTCCAAGAAGTTGAAGGGAAAGACCATCGCTACCAAGGATAGGAGCGCGGTCGTTTATCTAAGCGAGACCGACGGCTCGCCTCCTTCCCCTGCGAAAAAACCTGACCCCCCGGCGGACCAGGGTGTTGGGAGTTCTTCCATGACCCCCCAACCCAAAGGCCACAGAAACTTCGGTCTGGGCGAGAAAGTTTCCGACGTCCTCGGCGAACCCCTGCTCGCTTGGGACCCCAATGCCAACCGGATTTCCTGCTCCACCCTTCACCCCTCCTGGGTGGAGCTCGGTAAGGCCGGGGAGGAGGCGTTCTCTCTCTCCTTCGGCCTATATGGCCGCGAGGACGCCGCTGCCTACAAAGACACGGGACCACGGCAGCTGGTTTATGAAGAAATGCGAGCCCAGTTCTGTTCGACGGAACTCGCGCACATGGCGGGGCGCCGCTATCTGCAGGCGGATAGGGATATCCGCGCGTACCGGGAGGAGCTCAAGAGAGCTCGCGAAGAGATCAAAGGTCTTAAAGAGAAGGAGGAGGTGACGGAAAGCCTTCTCGCCGGGATGCAGGGCAAGATGGTAAGTGATCCTTGGGTCTCTTTTCCTTGCCGTTCGCGACCTCTAGCTTTCTCCTAACTCGTTTGACGCTGAGGATGCCGATGTAGCCACCTAGCTTCTCGCTCGCAACGGCGAGCTGGAGTTGGAGAATACGATGTTGAAGGCTCGAGTGGATGAGCTGGTTCGCAGCGTGCTACCCCCCTCTCCTGGGCGAGTCGGCCCCCAACAGAAGGCTGCCGAAAGTGAGGAGCAGAGGCGGCGAGATGCACAGGAGGTCGCCAACCTTGTCTTCACGACCCTTAAGGATGCGAGCCTGCTGGCCGAAGACGCGATGGAGTTCACAGCGGAAGACGTCTGCCCGGACCTCTTCGCCTTGGCTCCCTGGTTGGGGGCTCGCAAAGATGGCGAGGACCTTCCAGAATGACTTCCCTTTTTCCTTCCCCTCTTGTGAATGTATATTATTCTTTTTGGGCTGGCGAGATCGCCGCTGAACATAGAAGGACCTCGTGATAGTTTTTCTTTTGTTAACATTTATGATCATGCTTGTGTTCATTTCTTTCCTCGCATTGGGTTTCTTTTCAACCTCTCTTGGCTAATTGTTACGCGGTAGTGTTCTCGGAGGGCTCGCGAACAGGCATGTCTGGGCTCGCCTCGCCAAGGTTTCCTTTTCACGGATTACGCGAACCCGGGTTGTCGTTGCCCGCGGACACTGCCCGGTGAACCTAACCTTGGCGAGCATGGACACAGGCATCCCGCGAGCTGAACTTCTCCGGTTATAGCATTTCAACCCGCTACCTTAGGCTTCACCTGCCTCGACTCAAACCCTTCTGGCTCTAACACCTCAACCTATCAGCATAGCCCTTGACCCTTGTTAGTAGCCTCTCCAGAGATCAACCAAAACCCCCCGTCTAGGTGAGAGCCCGGGAGTGGAATCGATCTGGGGCAATCCAGCACCAATATTTCCAACCTTGCCAGCCTCTCCAGAGATCAACCAGAACCCCCCGTCTAGGTGAGAGCCCGGGAGCGGAATCGATCTGGGGCAATCCAGCACCAATATTTCCAACCTTGCCAGCCTCTCCAGAGATCAACCAGAACCCCCCGTCTAGGTGAGAGCCCGGGAGCGGAATCGATCTGGGGCAATCCAGCACCAATATTTCCAACCTTGCCAGCCTCTCCAGAGATCAACCAGAACCCCCCGTCTAGGTGAGAGCCCGGGAGCGGAATCGATCTGGGGCAATCCAGCACCAATATTTCCAACCTTGCCAGCCTCTCCAGAGATCAACCAGAACCCCCCGTCTAGGTGAGAGCCCGGGAGCGTAATCGATCTGGGGCAATCCAGCACCAATATTTCCAACCTTGCCAGCCTCTCCAGAGATCAACCAGAACCCCCCGTCTAGGTGAGAGCCCGGGAGCGGAATCGATCTGGGGCAATCCAGCACCAATATTTCCAACCTTGCCAGCCTCTCCAGAGATCAACCAGAACCCCCCGTCTAGGTGAGAGCCCGGGAGCGGAATCGATCTGGGGCAATCCAGCACCAATATTTCCAACCTTGCCAGCCTCTCCAGAGATCAACCAGAACCCCCCGTCTAGGTGAGAGCCCGAGATCGGAATCGATCTGGGGCAATCCAGCACCAATATTTCCAACCTTGCCAGCCTCTCCAGAGATCAACCAGAACCCCCCGTCTAGGTGAGAGCCCGGGAGCGGAATCGATCTGGGGCAATCCAGCACCAATATTTCCAACCCTAGTACCGCAGCAGTTGAAAGCATAACAAATGAAAGTAAGATGTTGATTGGATAACAAAATAAAGTTTTCAAGGGTAGAATCGTTTCAAATCATCCCCACTCCGAGCCCGGTTAAGGGGCATCCCTTCCACATCCTGGAGGTGATACCCCCCCGACTTGAGCACCTCGCTTACAATATATGGGCCTTCCCAGTTGGGGTTAAGCTTACCTACTGTGGCCCCTCTGCCGGCCGCATCGACCTTCTTCAGGACTAGGTCCCCTTTCTGAAAGTGCTTGATCCGGATATGTTTGTCAAAATATCGAGCCATCCGCCTCTTGACCTCTTCCTGCCTGATGGTGGCCAAGTCCCGGAGTTCTTCCACCAGGTCCAAGGATAGCCTCTGCTCGGCATTGTTACCTTCTAGCCACTCTTCATCCCCCTCGCATGCAGCGGTCACCCGGGGGGTCTTTACCTCGAACTCTATGGGGAGAACGGCCTCGGACCCGTGGGAGAGCTTGAACGGAGTCTCCCCGGTGGCGGTATTCGGAGTAGTCCTCATGGCCCAGAGGACGGAGGGTAGTTGTTCCACCCAACTTCCTCGTAGGTTTTCCACTTTCTTTTTTAGCAGGTTGACGATTATCTTGTTCGCCGCCTCCACTTCCCATTGCTCCTCGGGTGGTGGACTGAAGCAAACCTGAGGTCAATGCCGAGCTGAGTGCAAAAGCCGACAAACTCTTCACTCGCAAACTGTGGCCCATTGTCCGTTACTTGGCTAGAGGGAGTCCATGTCTGCAGATTATTTCCCCCCACACAAAATTCCTTACAACCTGAGAGGTTACCTTAGCTAGTGCCTTCACCTCTACCCACTTGGAGAAGTAGTCGATCATGACCAGCAGGAACTTCCTCTGGCCGCTGGCTTGGGGAAAGGGGCCGACCAGGTCCAACCCCCATATGGCGAAGGGCCAGGGGGCCGTGATGGTCCGGAGCCTTTGAGCGGGGAGGAGTTGGAGCGGAGCATAGAGTTGGCACTTCTGACACTTTCTTGTGAACTCTGCTGCATCCTTGCTGAGAGTGGGCCAGAAGTAGCCTTGTCTCAACACCCTCCCTTCCAGGGTCTGACTCCCGGAGTGACTGCCGCACTCCCCGGAGTGGATTTCTTCCAGCACCCTCGGGACCTCCTTCTCGGAGACACAACGAGCCAGGAGTCCCGAGAGAGTCTTTCTATATATCCCCCCTGCATGCAAAGAGTAATATGCGGACTTATACCTGAAGCGCCTCTTGTCCACATCCTCTCCAGGGAACTGTCCGGAGGATAGGAAGGTGATGAATGGATCCATCCACGAGGGCTGCTGATCCACTTCCATCGACTCTCTCTCCTCGATGGAGGGCCGGAAGAGTTCCGAAGTCGTTCCCCCCGCTCGAGGACCGAACTTGGCTAGGAGGTCCGCCTGGGTGCTCTCCTCCCTCGGCACATGTTTGATTGAGAAGGTGCGGAACTTCCCGATGACTCCCTTAACCTTCTCCAGGTATAGTAGGAGGGTTGGATCCTTTGCTTCAAACTCTCCTTTGATCTGGCATGCCACCACCATGGAGTCTGTGGAGACCTCCACGTCCTGCACACCCAGTTCCCGGGCCAGCCGAAGGCCCGCTATCACTGCTTCGTACTCCGCCTTGTTGTTGGTGATCGGGAAACGGATGTTTAAGGCTTGCTCAATCCGAGTCCCCTGAGGACTCACCAGGACTATTCCCCCCCCCCCCCCCCGAAGGAGTGTTTTCCCGACGCTCCGTCCACCAACATCTTCCATGATTCTGGGGGAGGTGGCTCGTGCTCCCCCACTTCGGCCGCGTAGTCGGCCATGAAGTCTGCCACTGCTTGAGCCTTGATGGATGTCCTGGGTACGAAGGTGATATTGAACTCGCTTAACTCCACGGACCACTTTGCCAACCTTCCTGAGTGTTCCACCCCTTCCATGATTTTGCGGAGCGGATGGTCGGTCACTACTTTAATTGAATGGGCTTGAAAGTAAGGCCGGAGCCTCCGGGCCGACACCACCAATGCGAAGGCTAACTTTTCTAGGATTGGGTATCGGAGTTCCGCCTTCTTCAGCACTCGGCTAACATAGTAGATTGGGAACTGTTTCTTCCCCTCCTCCCGGACTAGCACGGAACTTACTACCTCGGATCCTACCCCTAGGTATAGAGATAGGTCCTCCCCTGGTCTCGGTCCCTGGAGCAGGGGGGTTTGAGTGAGATGTTCTTTCAGCGCTTGGAAGGCCCTCTCGCATTCCGGGGTCCATTCAAACTTCTTGTTTCCCCGCAGTACTTTGAAAAAAGGTGCACATTTTTCTCCCGCCTTGGAGAGGAATCTGCTGAGCCCAGCCAATTTCCCTGTGAGGCTCTGGACCTCCTTCGGACTTCTCGGCGACTCCAACTCCATCACCGCTTTAACTTTGTCCGGGTTGGGCTCCACTCCCGTGGGGGTGAGCAAATGGCCCAGGAACTTCCCTCGGCTTGCCCCGAAGACACACTTCAAGGGATTGAGCTTCATCTTGTACCGCCACAGGGTCCTAAATGTCTCTTCGAGGTCTCGGAGGTGGGTCCCGAGGTCTCGGCTCTTAACCATGAGGTCGTCGACATAGACCTCTAAATTTCTTCCTTTCTGCTCGCGGAAGACCCTATCCATCATCCTTTGGTACGTTGCCCCTGCGTTATTGAGCCCGAAGGGCATCATCTTATAGCAATAACATCCATCCCCCGTGATGAAGGAAACGTCCTTGATGTCCGGGGGATGCATGCGGATTTGATGGTAACCTGAAAAAGCATCTAAGAAAGACATTACAGAAAAACCGACGGCTGAGTCAACCAGCGCGTCGATTCTGGGCAGGGGGTAGCAATCTTTCGGGCATGCTTTATTAAGAAGTGAAAAATCGATACACATACGCCACTTACCTCCTCCCTTCTTCACCATAACGACGTTGGAGACCCAGCCTGGATACTGGATCTCCGATACAAACCCGGCTTGCAGGAGTTTGCCCACCTCTTCGCGGATGGGTCCCTCTAGCTTGTCCGCGACGGCCCTCCTCTTCTGACGGATAGGTCGGGCACCGGGGTCGAGGTTGAGGCGATGGCACGCCACATCCGCGTCGATCCCGGGCATTTCTGCGGCGCTCCAAGCGAAGACGTCCACGTTCTGTTGCACGCAAGCCAGAATCTCCGCTTGATCTCCTGGGCTGAGTCCTCCGCTGACCCGGACTTTTTCCACCACCCCCAGCCGGGTGATGACCTCGAGCTCCACGACCTCGTCCACGGCCTCCAACCGGGACTGTCCCCCCCAAGCCCTTTCTTCTTCGGCACAAGCGGGGGCTGGGATCTCTTCCTCGACTCCCTCCCCTAACACCATCAGCTCTTCCGCCCTTTCCTCCTGGGCCTTCTCCTCTTCTTCCTTTCTCTCCGCCCGGGGTATCTCAGCCACCCCTTCCTGGGCATGAACTTCACCTCCCTTCTTCTCTTCAGCCACCTCCAGACCTCCGGCTTCGGCCACCTCCTCCATCACCTTATCCCACTCCTCAGCTTCTCCCATCCAGGAGATGGTGTTGACAGCCGTTACGTAGCACTGTCTTGCCACTTTGGGATCCCCCCTGATCCGCACCTGGACCCCTCCGTCATTGAACTTGAGGCACTGATGAAAAGTGGAAGGGACGCAGCGGAACGCGCTGATGAGTGGCCATCCGAAGATGGCGCTGTAACTGCTCGGGGCGTCCACTATGACAAAGCGACAGTTCCGAGACTGCCCACCCAGGGTCACATGGTGCCCTACCCCTCCTTCTACTTCCTTCCTCTCCCCCGAAAATCCGAACAGAGGGCCATCCGAGGCCAACACCCTTCTGGGTTCCACCTCCATCTTGTCGAATGCCTTCTTGAGGATGACATTGACCGAACTCCCATTGTCCACTAGGATTCGGGAGACGGTGAAGTTCTCGATCGCCGTCTGGATGACCAGCGCGTCGCAGAACGGGTCTTCGTAGCTCGGCATGTCTTTCTGGGTGAAAATAATTTTTTCGGCCGGGGGTGGAGCGGTGGATGTTGATGCTACGCTCCAGCGGTAGATGGTAAGGAGACTTGCCTTGCGGGTTGCCTCCACCCCTACCCCCCCATGGATCACTCCGATCCCTCCTCTATTCCCCAGATCTGCTCTATCCTCACATCTTTCCTCCTCTTCCTCTCGAGGTTCCACCTCCACGATCCTTAATGGCTGCTGCTGTGGTGGCGCGGGTGCTCTGCCCCTCTTCACCTCCAGGAACTCCGGACAGGTGTCCGTGGAGTGGCCTTCCACATCGTGGAAGATGCAATATGGCACCGCCACTTCCCTTGCCCCGGTCTCTGCTATCCTGTTCCTTCTTCTCCTAGCGGCCGATGTCTCCGCTTCTCCTCCCCTTCCCCTTCCTCTTGTGAAAATTTTTCTAAGGACCTTGTGAGAGCAAGCATGAATCGATTATGCAACTTAGAGATACAAGCCAAACAACCAGAAACAAACTTTAGGCAAGCAATTGATCTTTATTGATAGCATAAACTTCATTACAGGGCAAGACATGCTTGGCGAGACATGATTTCGCCAGCACAGATACCAAACAGAAATACAAGAAGATGAGGATAACTTGAGATCGCTCCAGACCGCGCGACCTCCCTGCGACTTCAACACACTGCCAGACCGCAGCGCCTTGCCGATCACAGCACACCACCAAACCGCTGCACAGACCGCTCCCTTCTTCCGATTTCCTGATTCTCCCGAACTCCAGCACCACAACTCCAAGCCGCAGACCGCCCGAACACTTTCAGAGGAAGAGGTGATCGCTGCCGCCCACACTATCCGCAGAAGCTGCACAAGAGGAATTCAATCAGCAGACCGCACGGTCAGAATAAACCAGACCGCAGGAAACAAGCGAACTCAGCTTACACTTGGTGTGTTCTATTTGCTGCTACAGTGGCCTCCTATTTATAGGCGCGGGACCTGATCCAGTCACCACCCTATGAGATAGGATCACCACCCTCCAGATCGCGTGACCTGATCGGTCAACCCGCGCGATCAGCAACATAACTCCTGCTTCATTTTGGTGAACCCGCCAGCTTCAATTCTCCACCATGAGAGACCGCCACTCTCACAGCAGACCGCGACTCTCCAAAGAGATCGCCAGACCGCCCGAAGCTATTCACCACCTATGTTCGCTCGAGACCGCGAACACAGCCAGTCCGCCATCAACCCGCGAACTCCTGTCCGTATGCCGATCTCCTCCTGAGACCGCGAACAGCAACCAGCTCGCATACCAGTCTCCTCCTGAGACCGCGAACTGTGACCGCGCGACTAAGAGCCTTAGTCCGCGACAACTAACAGAGAACCTGGAACACCCTGTGCGGTCACACCTGACCCCCACAGCCTTGAAGAAGACAACCCGCCGCACGGTTATAGACAACCCGCGTGACCTTGGACCAGAAACCAGCGGTCACTCCAGGAGACCAAAGTTAGGCTACTACCAGCCAGACCGCAGAGGCAGACCGCCAGGCCGTGCGGTCATGCCAGACCGCCCGACCTCCTCCCAGACCGCCCAGGTCCAAAAAACCTCCTTCACTTCCACTTCAACAATTTCAACACTCCCCCTTGAAGTGGGAAGTGAAAACCAACCCAAGTAGCTCCCTTAGCCGTGTGAACGGACCCTTTGCCAGCGCCTTAGTGAAGATGTCTGCGACATTGTCCGCACTCCGCACATGCTCGACCGAAAGAGACCCCTCCAGCACCTTCTCCCGTATGAAGTGATGCTCGATCTCGATATGCTTGGTCCTCGCGTGACAAATTGGATTGGTTACCAGTTTGAGAGCACTCTCGTTGTCACCGCGTAGCAGAGTCGGCTCCCGAACCTCTTTGTGGACGTCTCCCACCAATCTCCTAAGCCAGATGGCTTCCTGAGCTGCCAAGGCCGAAGCCTTGTATTCCGCTTCTGTGGTGGAGACCGATACGGAATCCTGCTTCTTGCTGCACCATGATATAGCCGTAGAGCCCGCCATGAAGACGAATCCAGATGTCGACTTCCGATCATCCGAATCTCCCCCGTAATTAGCATCCATGTATCCATGCACTTCGAAGCCCGCATCCCTCCTGTATAGGAGACCCATGTCCGAGGTCGCCTTGACATACTTCAGAATATTCTTGGCCGCTAGCAGATGAGGTATCCGGGGCTCCGCCATATACCGACTCACCCTTCCTACTACATATGCAATATCTGGCCTCGTGATCGTCAGATAGATCAAGCTCCCAACCAGAGCTCGGAACACCAAAGGATCTTGCATAATCCTCCCCTCATCCTTCTGAAGCTTCATAGCCTTCTCCAGAGGTGTAGAGATGTACTTCCCTTCCTTCATGCCGAATCGCTCCACGATTCGCTCCGCATATCCAGCCTGGGAAACCAGCACTCCACTTTCCTTCCTCTGCACCTCGAGTCCAAGGAAATGGTGAAGCTCACCTAAGTCCTTCATCTCGAACCTGATGGCCAGCTCAGCCCGAAGCTGAGCTACTTCCTCCTTCGAGTTCCCCGTCACGATCATATCGTCGACGTAAAGCAGCACGATGACTTGAAGCTCCCCGCTCTTCTTGACAAACAAGCTTGAGTCTGAGTCTGAAGCACAAAATCCACAGAATAGGAGATATTCTGCGATCTTTCCATACCACGCCCTTGGCGCTTGCTTCAACCCATACAAGGCCTTCTTCAGCTTGCAAACATGCTCCGGAAAATCTTCAGACACAAAGCCTGGTGGCTGAACCATAAAGATGTCCTTGTCAATCTCGCCGTACAAGAAGGCGTTCTTGACGTCGAGCTGCCAAATCTCCCATCCACTGAACGCCGCCAAGGCAATGATGAACCGAACTGAAGTCATTTTGGCCACTGGACTAAAAGTCTCTTCATAGTCTTCACCGTATTGCTGCGAGAACCCCCGAGCTACAAGACGAGCCTTGTAACGCTCGATACGGCCGTCAGCTTTCTTCTTCAGTTTGTAGACCCATTTGCATGTTACAGGAGTAGTGCCCTTGGGCTTGGGCACAAGAGACCAGGTCTCATTCTTCTTAAGAGCTGCCATCTCTTCTTGCATTGCAACATCCCACTCCTTCACGCCTTGGGCCTTCTCAAAGCTGGACGGCTCCCTCTCATCCAAGGGACCAGCGAAGAAACATGAGACAAAGCTCACTGCGTTTCCTCCTGTATAGCGATCAGGGGCAACGATTGCTCGCTTCGACCTCCTCAGCTCCTTCCCCTGAACCGCATTATCTCCAGCTGCTTCTTCCCTATCTCCTCTTCCAGACGTGCTAGGAGCATTGCTCCCCCTGCTCCCTGAACCAGAAGCCCCCGTCTCGGAACTAGAAGGAGATGGACCACCTGGTGACACAGGTAGCTCCACCTGAAGATCTTCCACTGCTTGCTCTGGCACCTCCACCCTGCTCTCTGGTAGCTCCACTCCAGAAGACCCCTTATAAGATGTCACCTCATCAAAAACAACGTCGCGAGATACAACAAATCTCCGCGTCTCCGGGTCCATGCACTTCCACCCTTTCTTCCGCTCATCGTATCCTACGAAGACTAGCTTCCTTGCTTTCGCATCTAGCTTCGTCCGAAGAGCATCTGGGACATGCACATAGCAAGTGGAACCAAACACCCTAAGGTGTGCCACGCTTGGCTTCTCCTTGAACATCATCTCATGCGGGGTTAACATGTTGATGGGGCTCAGAGGCATCCTGTTGATGACGTAGGCAGCACAAGACATTCCCTCCGCCCAGAAGGACTTTGGAATACTCTTGGCATGCAGCCAACACTTGCAGGTCTCCGTCAGATGACGGATCTTCCGCTCTGCAACTCCGTTCTGCTGTGGAGTATGTGCACAAGTAAGCTCCCTCCGGATGCCTGCCTTCCTGCAAAAAGTAGAGAATTCACTAGAGGTGAATTCCCCTCCGTTGTCAGTCCTCAGCTTCTTTACCCGCAGTCTCAGCCGACCTTCCACGAGCTCCTTAAACTCCACAAACTTGGCAAACGCCTCCGCCTTCTCCTTCAGGAAATATACCCAGACATATCTGGTGTAATCATCGATCAACACCAGCATATACCTGCTACCTCCGAGGCTTGGGGTAGCAGTTGGTCCCATCAAGTCACCGTGGATGCACTCCAACGGCACACTACTCCTTGTCTGCGACTTGTCCAACGGTAGTCGATGAGACTTGCCGAACTGACATCGTGCGCAAACATGACCTTCTCCGTAGGAAGATAGACTTGGCAGGCCCTTGACCAGGCCTCTCACCGCCATTGCTTTCAGCTTATCCATTCCTACATGCCCCAACCTCTCATGCCATATAACGGCACCATCATTCGTCTTCATCTTGTCGACGTAGGAACTTGTCGATAAAACGAACAAGTCCTTTGCCCGTCTCCCGATATGAACGACCTTGGCCTTCACGGCCTCTACATTACGTAGAAATTTCACTTCTGTTGGGCCGAACAGAACGTGATACCCAGCGTCAACAGCGTTGGTCACGGAGAAGAGGTTTTTCTTCATTCCGGGCACATGATAGACACTCTTCAAAGTAAGTGGCCCTCTATCACTGCCCAAAGAAACAACCCCCACCTTCTCTACTGGATGCACGGTATTATCAGCAGTAATGATTGCATTGTTACCTGTGTAGGGCTGTGCAGAAGAAAGCTTGGTCCCGTCTCCGGTGAGGTGATGACCACACCCCGAGTCCACGATCCAGTCCTCCAAATAGTTGATGGGAGCCGAAGCTCCAATAGAAGCCGAGAAGGCTCCTCCCCATCATCCATCTATATGTCTGGCCTCAGCTTCCTCCTTCTCCGCAGCATGCCCTGCTTGAATGACCACTCTGCAATCCTTCTTGAAGTGCCCAACCTTCCCGCATTTGTAATATTTGAGACCTTCCTTCTTCTTCTTCTCCTCAGCCTTAGGAGGATAGCCCCTCTCCTGCTGTCCAGAAGTTGAAGGCCCATAGCCTCCAGTGGTCTTCTTCTTCTTATCCCACTTCTTCTTCTTCCCTGAGAAGAGAACTTCGCCATCTCTCCCAGTCACTGACAACCCCGCCATCTGTCTTGCCAAGCTTTCTTGCGAAGAAAGCAAGTTCTCCAGCTCCAACAGAGACGGCTGATTTGCCCATCCCTGCACCGACGTCACAAAGGCCACATATTCCTTCCGCAAGCCGCGGATGATGTGCCTCTTCAGCTTCGCCTCAGAAATTGGCTCATCAGGATCCAGTGCTGATATCTCAGCGCAGAGGTTTTTCATCTTCAGAAAGAAAGTGGAGATAGAAAGATCGCCCTGAGCCGACCTTGCCAGCTCATTCTCCAAGAACTGCAGCCTCGCTACATTCTTCTTATTAAACAGCCCATCCAGGGCTCTCCAGATCTCGGCAGCTGATCCACACCCTAAGATGTGATCAAATAGATCAGGTGAAATGGCACGCTTCAAAGTGAACTCGGCCTTGGCATTGGTCTTTCTCCAAGCTCTCACGGCCGGACCGTTATCACCAGCTTCTGTTGCCTTCACCTCTTCGGTCTCATCTCCTCCAACAACCTCCCATAGATCCTCACCCAGAAGATAGCTCTGCATACACGACTTCCACTTCTTGAAGTTAGTCGATGTAAGCATCTCAATACCAAGACCTCTTGCAAATCCACCTTCCATTGTTTTTCCTCTGGTTCCTTCTTCACAAAGGCGATGGCTACTCTAAGTTGCAACCTGCTCTATCCACTCCAACCTACCTCTGATACCATGTGAAAATTTTTCTAAGGACCTTGTGAGAGCAAGCAGGAATCGATTATGCAACTTAGAGATACAAGCCAAACAACCAGAAACAAACTTTAGGCAAGCAATTGATCTTTATTGATAGCATAAACTTCATTACAGGGCAAGACATGCTTGGCGAGACATGATTTCGCCAGCACAGATACCAAACAGAAATACAAGAAGATGAGGATAACTTGAGATCGCTCCAGACCGCGCGACCTCCCTGCGACTTCAACACACTGCCAGACCGCAGCGCCTTGCCGATCACAGCACACCACCAAACCGCTGAACAGACCGCTCCCTTCTTCCGATTTCCTGAATCTCCCGAACTCCAGCACCACAACTCCAAGCCGCAGACCGCCCGAACACTTTCAGAGGAAGAGGTGATCGCTGCCGCCCACACTATCCGCAGAAGCTGCACAAGAGGAATTCAATCAGCAGACCGCACGGTCAGAATAAACCAGACCGCAGGAAACAAGCGAACTCAGCTTACACTTGGTGTGTTCTATTTGCTGCTACAGTGGCCTCCTATTTATAGGCGCGGGACCTGATCCAGTCACCACCCTATGAGATAGGATCACCACCCTCCAGATCGCGTGACCTGATCGGTCAACCCGCGCGATCAGCAACATAACTCCTGCTTCATTTTGGTGAACCCGCCAGCTTCAATTCTCCACCATGAGAGACCGCCACTCTCACAGCAGACCGCGACTCTCCAAAGAGATCGCCAGACCGCCCGAAGCTATTCACCACCTATGTTCGCTCGAGACCGCGAACACAGCCAGTCCGCCATCAACCCGTGAACTCCTGTCCGTATGCCGATCTCCTCCTGAGACCGCGAACAGCAACCAGCTCGCATACCAGTCTCCTCCTGAGACCGCGAACTGTGACCGCACGACTAAGAGCCTTAGTTCGCGACAACTAACAGAGAACCTGGAACACCCTGTGCGGTCACACCTGACCCCCACAGCCTTGAAGAAGACAACCCGCCGCACGGTTATAGACAACCCGCGTGACCTTGGACCAGAAACCAGCGGTCACTCCAGGAGACCACAGTTAGGCTACTACCAGCCAGACCGCAGAGGCAGACCGCCAGGCCGTGCGGTCATGCCAGACCGCCCGACCTCCTCCCAGACCGCCCAGGTCCAAAAAACCTCCTTCACTTCCACTTCAACAATTTCAATACCTCTTCCCCGGCCAATTGCCATGGCCTGTTGAGGTGGGGGAGGCAACTGCATCGGGCCCTGCCTCCACCCCAACTGGGGGGGTCTCCATTGACCTTCGAAGCGGTTACCCCTTCCTGGGCCGTAACCCCTTCCCTGCCCCTGCATTCCTCCACCTTGCGGCCTCCATCCCCCCTCCGGGGCCCGGGGCTCTTCCCTTCTTCTGACCTCTTGCTGCCTCATCTCCGGCTCACTGAGCTTTGCCAGCCTCTTGGTGAGCTCTGGGTTGGCTTCTTCGCTTGCTACTTCCTCCGCCACCCTCTCCATCAGCTCCTCATAGGAGACGGGGGCCTTCCTTTTCAACGCCATCTTGAAGAAACTTTCCTTCAACCCGACCGTGAAGGCGAGTTGAAGTGCAAACCCGGGCACCTCCTGAGTGAGCTGCACTTCCTCCTGGAACCAATCCGTATACTGAGCCAACGTCTCCGTGGACTCCTGTTTCACCGCGAAGAGGGAATCAGCGTCCTTCTTCCTCCTTTTTGAAGTTGAAAATCTCAACAAAAAACTTCGGCGCAGGTCCTCGAACGCGTAGATGGAGCCTGCCGGAAGTGAATGAAACCAGTCCCTGGCCTTCTCCTTGAGAGTGACGGCGAAGAGCCGACACTTGAAGGCATCGGACATCGGCCTGATGGAGACCGAGTCCTCGAAAGACTGCAGATGCTGAACTGGGTCATCTCTGCCATTGTAGTACACTTTATCCCATTCCCCGAATCCCGCTGGAACGGGTGCAGACAACACTAATTCGCAGAAGGGGCTTCCCCCTCCTACCATCTTCTCTCGCTCGGCTCGCGGACCTAGCTCGCTCGCCAAGCTTGGGATCGCACTCGCGAGGGCGACGCTCGCCTGAACCACCCCGACTATCGCCGCATCTTCCTGGCGCGCGCTCGCCTGCGCCGCGCTCGCTGGGGCAGAGCTTGTCGGCACCAAACTCGCCGGCGCGGAGCTCGCTAACACCGGGCTCGCCGGACTGGCGAACAGCACTCGCCCTTCCCTGTCATGTCCTGGTTCAACGGCAACTTCTTTTCCAGCCCTTCCTCCTGGTGCCCTCTCGCCGACTGCTGTTGGGGGAGTGGTCGCCTGAGGTGCCGGGGTCGCAAACTCACTTCGCAGAGCCGTGACCGTGAATCCCAAGGTGTCGAGCACCTCCTTCCTGAAATCCGCGAACATCCTAGCCATTGCTTCCTGAGGGGTCTCGCCGAACTCCTCGCCCTGCTCTTCATCCCCAGCCATAACTCTTCTCTGGGACTTTCTTGAACCAGTCGCGCTCCACGCTCACCGCACCAAAATGTTGAAACCGATTTCTCGATCTCTTGTGGAGCTCGGGGCCCTCACCGAAATGAGAGGCAGCTAGCCCTTACCGGTCCCTCGGGAGAGGTAAGGCCGACGATTCGAGCAAAGAACAAAGACCCTAGTCTCAGCGAGGAGGTCCCTCCACTAACCCGAAAGATCGTTGAGCGCTTCCCCTCCCAAGCCAAAGCTAAGACTCGGGCACCTTGGAGAGCTAGAGAGCCCAAACCAAAGCGACCTAGGGAGAGAAGAGCTCAAAGATAATGAACCGGTCTCCTCCAAGGTGCCCTTTGAGGTCTATTTATAGATTTTAGTTTTGTGGTCTGTCAATAACCAAATCCCGCTGTCCATTCTTACTATCCGCACACCGGATTGGTCTGCTAACAGCCAAACTCCGCTGTTCGGAGAGGCTAAATGCAGACCACCGGGGGCCTCTTGGTAAAAATCCCTTCCTGGACTTTTACTGGGCGAGTCAGCCCGCTTCGCGGCCTCCCTCGCGAGTGAAGCTCGCGAGCCTCTGGATCGGCGAGCCCCAGAGTTATTACTGGCACATTGCATGGCTCGCTCGCCTGTACTACCTCGGCGAGCCCCAGGATGACTATCCGCACTCACTCTAGGCGGGCTCGCCTAGCGGACCCCTTCCTCGAATGGTTGGGCTCGCCCATAGCGACCCGGCCAAGCCGACTTCCCTCGCGAGCGGAGCTCGCGAGCCTCTGGGTCGGCGAACCCCAGGATGGCTATCCGCACCCCAAAATGGCTAACTGTACCCCAAAAGTGGCTAACTGTACCCCGAGGTTCCGGGCTCGCCTAGCGAGCTCCCTCCTCAACTGGTCGGGCTCGCATGCACTGCCCTCGCCGAGCTTCGAAGGAGCCGGTTACCTTCCCTCCGCTGGGCTCGCCTGCGCAGTCTCTTGCTCTTCCTTGGCCTGCCTCGCCGGAGTTCAGGGTTCGCCCCTTTTGGATCGCCTCCTTGAGCGCGAGCTTTGGTTGCTTCCTGGCGAACATCGGGGTTGTACACCAAAGGTACGTAGGATTCGAGTCATTTGTTTTTAGTCTTTTAGTATTTTCTACATTATAGATCGGATGGTAAGTTCAAAACATATAAACCATTAAACAATTGGGATACACCATAACAAACATCATTCATAAAAAATGAACAACAATTGTTCTTAATTATAAACGAAAAACCTTTCATGTCAAGACAATTATCTAGTTCTATTATCAATTATCTAGTTCTATTACAAGCCCAGTGGGCAAAGAAAGACAACTCTTGCTCCGTTTCCGATGCACAGGTTTACCTCCCCTTTACCCATCATTCTTCTCCTTCTCAGTTCCTGCACATTTGTACAAATGTGAGAATTGCATCCGGTATCCAATACCCAAGATGAAGGAGCAGAAAAGTTTATCTCTATAACTTAAATACCTGGAGTGGAAGTCACACTTCCCTTCTTCTTTTGCAGATCCTCAATATAGAGGGGACAGTTCCGCCTCCAATGCCCTGCCTTACCGCAGTGGTGGCACTTTCCTTCCTTCGCCAGACCTTTCCTTTTTAGTGCAGAAGATTTGGGATCAAGATGAGACTTAGATCCTATCATTGTCTTCTTGGATCCCTTAGTCTTGCCCTTATCTTTATGCACAATCAGTATGGGGCTAGCAGGCTTGACCTTCTTCATATTATTTTCGGTAGTTCTCAACATGCCTAGGAGCTCGGGCAGTGTCTTATCTATTTCATTCATGTTATAGTTCAAGACGAACTGCTCATAACTGTCCGGCAACGATTACAGGATCAGATCTGTGGACAACTCTTGGCCCATGGGAAAACCCAATCTTTTAAGGTTCTCTATATACCCAATCATCTTGAGTACGTGAGTCCCTACTGAGTCTCGAGCTCCCATCTTGCACTGAAATAATTCCTTGGATATGTCAAACCTATCTTACCGAACTTGCCCCTCGAACATTTTCTTGAGGTGCTCGATTATCTCATAACCACACATGCTCTCATGTTGCTTCTGAATCTCAGAGGACATGGTAGCAAGCATGAGGCATTCCAAATCCAAGGTATCATCCTGATACTTCTTGTAAGCATCTTTGTCTGCTCGCGGAGCATTTCCGATCGGCTCTGTAGGGGCTTCCCCTTCCAAGACATAGAGCTTGCGTGATGTAGGGTGGATCTCGTATGAGACGTACACGAGGAAAGCTATCGTTCGCCTTCAACAAATTCTCGATCTAGCCGCACCTACACAAGCATTCTAGCGCTCAAAATACCGGATCTTTCGCTCACAATCATAAACAACGATAGGAGGAGAACATACTCTAAAACAGCGATCTATTAATAGTCATCATGTTCCCAAAAATTAGGTCAAAGTGTTCCAATCCGTTGTGAGGGCAAACCAAGGCTATAGGCCTAGATCCGCCAAGCACAATGGATCTTCCCGATCCGGAAACAACGAAGATCAATAACGATGAAAACGATTTGGAAAGCGAGCGATGTATTTAAAATCGCGGAAAAGACGGTTGCATTAAACCTCCACAAACTCTAAGAGAAGAAATGCTAGAAAAGTGTAGAGATTACCCAACCAAGAAAGTATTCACACAAGTTTGTGGGAGAATCACTCTCTCCACGGATCCACCGGTGTCACACCGAATGGGGGTAGCAACCTTCTTCCTTGGAGTCGCACCAAAGAGAACCACGCCGGAGTCGCACCGAAGCGGGAGGAGGAAGCAAACCTTGGAGTCTCACCAGGGGGGGGCGGCGGCAAGGAGGGAGCCAAGCGTTGGCCGAAATTCTCTAGGGGGAATTTAGGGTTTTCTTTTTCCAATTCTATTACCACTCTCATCAAAGCCTCCTTAAATAGGAGTTTACAAAAACAATCAACCATTCATGATGGCGATTTAATTTCCGCCATCCAAACGGTTAAACGCACACCATAGTTCAAAAGCATAAAATGAAAATAAAACAAGTGCATAATGAATATAAAATTATTTCCACAATATGAAATAATTTTATATTCGCAAATTTATAAAATAAACGAACTAATTAAAAGTCTTCAAGCGGGCTTGGCACGCCGCGGGCGGAGGTTGTAAGTCCGTCTTCCGTTAGCATCTTCATGGCGCCTTAAATCTTTGTGTCGTTGTGCCTCGACAACCGGATCATCTTCAAGGATAGGTGGAGGGTCCGCGACATCAATCCTCCCCCGCTCAAAATCACGAGTCACTGATGCGTGGTCCAATAGGTAGCGGTGGAGAAGAGCGGCATCCAAGCGTCGAAGCTCTGTCTCGAGTACCCAAGAGTCGTCTGAAGGAGGGCGGTCACGCCAACGGATTAGGAAGCGGTAGGTAGCACCATCTGGAGTAGTAAGCGGCTCGACATCAAGTATCGTCTCTGGAGTGAGAAATGTCTTTGGGAACCTGTGAAACATGTCAGCAGTAGGAATAAAAGAATGCGACTCACCATTCGATGATATACCTGTGGGGACCGAAGGAGAGAGATCATCCGAGCTACCACTCCCCAACCCATTAGAAATTTTAGTGGGGGAAGAAGACGACGAAGAATTCAACTCAAGTGGAGGCAACACAAACGGCGTCAAATCCGAGACATTAAAAATAGGGGATATACCCCAATCAGCAGGCAATTCCAAAACGAAAGCATTGTCACCTAGCTTCTTTGTAATCCGAAACGGGCCGGCACGCTTTGGCGCTAACTTCTTAACGGTGCCGGTAGGCATTCGCTCGGGAACTAGGCGGACTAAGACTTGATCGCCGACATTAAAGTGTGACACTCTCCTATGCTGATTAGCGTGTGATTGATACGACTCATATTGAGAGGCCAAGGTCGCTCGGATATGTGCGTGCAAGTCATGAATGTGTTGGGCGAAGGATTGTGCAAATTGACTTGTTTTATAGGTAGGTGGTAACAGAACCAAGTCAAGAGGCACCGAAGCCTTATACCCGTGAACGATTTCATTCGGAGACATACCCGTAGATCTATTCTTAGAGTTATTATACGCCAATTGAGCATGGGGAAGGAGTAAATCCCACGTGCCCTTGTGATCGCTCACAAGACACCGAAGAAGGTTTCCCAAGCTCCTATTGACCACCTCCGTTTGCCCATCAGTTTGCAGATGATAAGCCGCGGAGAATAGCAATTTTGTTCCCATAAGTATCCATAAGGTTTTCCAAAAGTAGCTGGTAAATTTGACATCCCTATCTGAGACAATAGTCTTTGGCACTCCGCGGTGACTAACGACGTCCTTAAAATACAGCTTCGCTATGTGAGAAGCATCGTCGGGCCTACTACACGGGAGAAAGTAAGCCATCTTGGAGAACCTATCCACAACGACAAGAATAGAGTCGTGACGTCGAAGGGTGGGTGGAAGTCCTAATACGAAGTCCATGCTCACGTCTTCCCATAGTATGGAAGGGATAGGTAGAGGGGTGTATAAACTGACATTAGATTTCGTACCCTTAGAAACTTGACACGTGCGGCAACTGCTCACTACCCTCCCAACCATTGCCTTAAGTTTGGGCCAAAAGAATTTCACCTCAACGAGCATAATGGTCTTGTCTCTCCCAAAGTGTCCACTCAAGCCACCACTATATAACTCCCAAATGATGTGGAGTCGCAAGGAGGAGCTAGGGATACACAATTTCCCGTGTTTGAACAGATAACCGTCCCTAAGTGAAAAGGCTGTTATGGCCGTGGGTGAGCTATCCTGGGCAGATAAATAAGGCTCTTGAAAGTTGGGGCATGTGGCGTATTCATCTTTTATGCGCTCGAACCCTACCACGTGGACTTGCATGGTGGAAAGCAAGAGGGTGAGGCGACTGAGGGCGTCGACAACTCGATTTTCGGACCCAATAAGGTGTTTGAGATTAAATGTGTATTCCTGCAAGAAGGAGACCCATTTAGCATGGCGTGGGCTGATCTTGTGCTGACCGTTGACGAATCGTAACGCTTCATGATCTGAGAGGATCACAAACTCCTTAGAAAGGAGGTAGTGTCTCCAATGATGTAGACATCTAATGACCGCATAGAATTCCCTATCGTAGTTGGAATAATTTAACTTAGCGCCCGCTAATTTCTCGCTGAAATAACTAACCGGGTGGCCCTCTTGACTTAAGACACCTCCAATCCCCACGCCAGACGCATCACAAGTAAGCTCGAAGACCTTGGTGAAGTTAGGGAGACATAACACCGGTGCTTCGGTCATAAGCTCTTTAATATGACGGAACGCAAACGTGGCGGATTTTGTCCATGTGAATTCACCCTTCTTCATGCAGTCACTAATGGGCGCCATAATGCTGCTAAAATCGCGTATGAAACGACGATAGAAGGTAGCTAAGCCGTGAAAATTATGCACCTCTCGAAGGCTAGTGGGCTCGGGCCAGTCTCTAATCACTTGAACTTTTCCTGGGTCAACTCGAATACCCTCAGAACCCACTATGTAACCCAAAAATTCGACCTCCGAGGCATAAAACGTGCACTTCTTAACGTTTAAAAATAAGGTTTCCTTTCTCAAGGTGGAAAGGATCACTTTGATGTGGGAGAGGTGTTCGGCGGGGGAGGTACTAAAGACTAGGATGTCGTCGAAATATACTACCACAAACTTCCCCATATACGGCCAAAAGACGTGCGTCATCATCCGGGAGAAGGTGCTTGGGGCATTGGATAACCCAAAGGGCATCACAAGCCACTAATACAACCCGTCCTTAGATTTGAACGTTGTCTTCCACTCATCCCCCTCTCAGATCCTAATCTGGTGATAATCGTTCCGTAAGTCTAACTTCGAAAAGATAGTGGCACCCGATAGGACATCCAAGAGGTCATCTAGACGCGGAATAGGAAACCTATATTTTATTGTAATCTTGTTGATAGCCCGACTATCAACACACATTCTCCATGTGTCGTCCTTCTTAGGGGCAAGAAGGGTTGGGACCGCACATGGACTAAAACTCGTCCTAATGAATCCTTTCTTCGAGAGGTCCTCAATCTGAGTTTGAAGCTCTTTGTGGGCAGCGGGATGAAGCCTATAATGGGGATGGTTGGGTAGGGACGAACCGGGATGAGGTCTATGGCATGCTGAATATCTCTAAGAGGTGGCAACGACGACGACAGCTCGTCCGGGTAAACGTCCCTAAACTGATCCAACAATTCCTGTAGCTCTCGGGGTAAATCATCCAACACTCCGATATCGGTCTTTGCACTCATGAGTACAAGGGCGTACATCATGCCCTCAAGAAAGGGATCCTTCTCAAATTCTTTCCTACCAACCAAACTCAACGCTTTCCTCTCTACCGGGACGGTGGTATCCTTGGCCAACACTACTGGCTCTTTCCGGACAGTCGGTCTCAAAGTGATGATCTTGCCATTGAATTTGAACTCATACGTATTGGCTCGACCATAGTGCGTCACATCACAGTCGTAGAGCCAAGGGCGGCCTAACAACACATGACAAACGTCCATCGGGAGGACGTCGCACCATACCTCATCCATGTAGGATTTGAATGAAAGGGGAACTAAGCATCACTGGGTAACCTTAATGGTGACCTTACTGATCCAAGCAACCTGATAGGGTGTCTGGTGTGATTCAGCGGTCAAGGACATACGCTTAACAGCGTTCTCAGAAATGGCGTTCACGCAACTACCACCATCAATAACTAGTTTGCAAAGCTTTTCGCCACTCTTAAAGATCAGGGAAAATATACTCGTCATTTTCCAGTCATCTGCTGGACGAGGAGTGGTCAGGATACATCGCATCACCATGAGGCGGTGATCATCCTCTAAGTCACTAGGGACTCCATCTGGGTCGCTCTCCTCTTCAGCCTCATATACGTAATCAGCGGGGTCTGTGGTCGAGTCTAAAAGGGATACGGCCTTAGTCTTCGTTGGGCATTCGAAGGCATAGTGACCTTGAATGCCGCAAGAATAACATGTAGTATTGTCCTTGCTAACCTTCCCTATGGGTACGCGCTCACTCGCGGGATTTCTATTATTTCTAGCGGTGATCACTACAGACTTCGACTCGGAGGACCTAAACTTTCCCTTATCCGGATACGTGGAGGAAGACGCTCCAACGGTGGACTTGTTCTTCGTGTGGGAATAACGAGAGTGGGCCTTCGAGGCAAGATGCTTTTCAATGTCAAGGGCGGCATTGAAAGTCGTGCTCAGGTCTGTGTGACCATAACGTAGGAGCTTCCTCTGAATATCGGGTTGAAGCCCCTTGCGAAATCTAGATAGGGTAACCTCGGGGATCTCCCTAAGATTACAATGCACCATACGGTCCTTCAGCTCTCCCATATACTCAGCTACCGAATTTGAGCCCTGCCGCAGGGTGGCAAGCTCATCGAACATCTGTGTTCGGTGGTACGCTGGGACGTACTGATCGGTCAACAAATTTTTCATCATAGGCCAACCTATAGGTGGGACTCCCTGTCCGGCTCCTAATCTCCGCTCTTCATTTAACCAAAAAGTTTTCGCTCGACCCGTTAACTTCATCCTGGCAACTTGGACCTTTTGGGGGTCCATCAGGTTGTGTCATTCGAAGTAGCACTCCATATCCACTACCCAAGTAAGGAAGACCTAGGGATCTCCCAAACCATCGTAAGTAGGGGCGTCAATATTAACGGCACTAGTAATATCTAAGCCACGCTCATGGCGGTGTTCTCGAGGGGGCACTCGGGGAGAGTTCCCATCGGAATCCGAATCATGGACCTGTTGGTGCCGGTTAGGCTGCTCAACATTAACGGGTGGTGGTGGCGGTCCTCCTTGATTCAGAAGGATTTGTGCTAACATGGTCCTAAGCTCGGTCATCTCATTACGTATCCCCTCTATGGCCTCAGCGTTACGATGTCCGTGCTCATTCGCAGCCATCCTAGACGTTGAAGGTGTGTTATACTTTGGTCCTAGTCTAGTGCGCATGCGGCGACTGACAATTAATTAATGTGAACGTGACAAACACGCGCTAAAATAACACAAGCAACAACAATATTCCAAGAGGACTTCGGCCAAAGATCGTGCGAAAAAGAAAAGGCTGAGTTGTCTCCCAAAGTTAGTTCGATCTGTCCAAGAGTACTACGACCAAAGAGAAAACCAAAGGGGTCGGGTGGGCTCCCAAATCCGGAAAGAAATATGAAAAAAAAAACTTCCTAAATAAGAATTACTCAAAACTTAGATGAAAAATAATTTTGTTTTTTGTTTTCTGGATGTAACTAACATGGTGAACGTACAGAATTTTATTTTTAAAATTTCGACAAAAATTGAAATTTTTGGCCTGCTATTTGCAGACCAACTGGACAGAATTACGACGTTCACAATTTTTAGGCCGACCTAACGAGGACGAATCGAAAAATTTTCAGTTTTAATGTTGCTGGAAATATGTGCAGAAAGCTACAGAAAAGATTTCAAAGTTTTATGACAAGTTTTAAAATTCTGAGATTTTACTAAATGCAGACCAATCCGAAAATTTTCAGATTTTGACCGTGCAAACGAACGCACCAACAAGAGGACGGATAGCCTACAGATCTGAGAGTAAGGATGGTGTCGAGATAGAACTCAACACGACCTGCTTTGATACCAAATTGATGTAGGGTGGATCTCGTATGAGACGTACACGAGGAAAGCTATCTTCGCCTTCAACAAACTCTCGATCTAGCCGCACCTACACAAGCATTCTAGCGCTCAAAATACCGGATCTTTCGCTCACAATCATAAACAACGATAGGAGGAGAACATACTCTAAAATAGCGATCTATTAATAGTCATCATGTTCCCAAAAATTAGGTCAAAGTGTTCCAATCCGTTGTGAGGGCAAACCAAGGCTATAGGCCTAGATCCGCCAAGCACAATGGATCTTCCCGATCTGGAAACAACGAAGATCAATAACGATGAAAACGATTTCGAAACCGAACGATGTAAGACCCTCTTTTTTTTGCATTCTTTCCCGGGTCTTACCGCCCAGAACCGCCGTCTTGCGGCGACACCATTACACCCAATGGTCGCCGCCACAATACGTCGATCCTGCCGGCAATCTGTCATCATCCAGGCCAACCGCAATTCATAGTAATATAAGCAAATAGAAGAAACTAGTCCACAAATCACATTAAATATGTAAATCACATGCTTACTATGTCCATGATGAGAAATAAAGTAAAAGAGAGAAAGGGCTTAAGCCCGGTACAAATCCAAGCAAAGTACATAAACTCTCTCACTCTACATCTATGCGGAAGCTAATCAACTCTCAACTCTCGAACACCTGTCTTGTAGTAGATGTAATGCGCGACATAAGCTCCTCGTGTCCTATCTCCTCTTCTAGCTGGGGCTCCATCACCTCGTGTACCTACGGTCACAACCGACCGTTAGTCATAAAGACTAAGCCGATTTTGTCCCCGCCTCCCCCCGCGACTCCTAGGCACCGTGCGGGAGGAGGAAGCGAAGGACATCAAAGGGTAAATCAAAAGCAGGTGACAGTGGCGAGACTAGCAAGTATATAGATACTAAACAAGTAATGAAAACATCTCTACCCTAGCAGGAGTATGTATATAAGCAATAAGTAAAGAGCAGTATAAGTAACAGAGCAGTATAAGTAAAAGAGAGGTATAAGTAAAAGAGCAGCTACGAAAGTAACCTTAACTTATATGCACACACAAAAGCACATAAGCTAAGGGATCTGGCAAGAAGTAAACTCATCGTATAAAAGAGCTCATACGAATTTATACGATGAGGTCTCTGTTTGTGCAGAAATGATATGCTATGATGTGTAATGCAATGATGCAATGTTTGTATTATTATTTCATACACATGCAACTCACTCACACGACTCTGTACGTACAGAACTTTAGTTCCCACTTTTCAGGGGTAGCTAACCTCTCGGGCACCTCCCGTCGTGGTCAAACGGTGGCAGAGGAGCGGGCGTCTCCTCACCTAGGTGGGTAAGTCACACTACCAGACCTAGGTCCTAACATACGCTGTGATACCGGTACCCGGTACTCACGAGCTCCTACGTACTAATCTGAATTGGCCAGGCAGGATTTAGGGAATCCGTCCTGTCGGACGCGCAGTAAGACAACCTGGCCCCCATAAAACCACTAGCACTGCCGAGTCAATGAACTGCTGTCGGTGTGATGACAAAGACAGAACCAAAGACCCACCACATCTTACACACAAGCAACATGTATTAGCCATTTACTACCGATCCTCCAGCTCACAAATCTACATCAACATTTATAAAGTAGAGCCTACCGCTCGCCAGGCTATACCAGCCTTATATTTAAACTACGAGCCTACCGCTCGCTAGACTACACTAGTCTTATATTTAGACTACGAGCCTACCGCTCGCTAGACTACACTAGTCTTATATTTAAACTACGAGCCTACCGCTCACTGGACTACACTAGTCTTATATTTAAACTACGAGCCTACCGCTCGCTAGACTACACTAGTCTTATATTTAAACTACGAGCCTACCGCTCGCTGGACTATCCCAGTCCTTCCTTATAACCCGAGCCCACCGCTCGCAGGACTATCCCAGTCCTTCCTTATAACCCGAGCCTACCGCTCGCAGGACTATCCCAGTCCTTCCTTATAACCCGAGCCTACCGCTCGCAGTACTATCCCAGTCCTTCCTTATAAAATGTTCCGGTTTGGGATGGAAGTTAACTTATCATGTTCTCCTACTTAACTAGTCTTGTCTATAATTTAGTTGATCATAGAAGCTTTACGGTTAGCCTTGGACTACCGGAGGGTTACCCGGTGAGGGGCTCGCAGCGGTACTGGGAAGTGTGACGGGCTGACACCCCGAACTTCCTCTTCCCAAGGCACTTAATCTTGTTGGTATCTACCCCTTTTTACTTGATCCCCATTTTCCTCTCCACTTTCATTAAATCTCTAAGTTGAGTTAAATTGGCACTTAGGAGTGGGGGAGTTCATTTGAACTCCAACATCACCAGCTGTGACCGTGTGCTGACTCTCCCGTCATCACATTCTAGCTCGAGTTCCCTTCTTCACCGAGGAACTGCACACACACTTAGCATTCTCAACCTTACTTGGACCCACACTCCTATTCTCTGACATCCTTAACCCGGGGTTTGCGCGCCTTAGATGTTTCCCGACTTTACCCTTGAGTTTCACCCTAAGATGGCTCACCCAGCTAAGGGCTGTTCTACTTTCATATGGTCACTTAATACCGATGAGTTGTGTGTGGGGCCCCTGATGAGGTCTAACCTCCTTTTCATATCACTGTAAATTCATACACTTATAGTTTGCTAAACGCACCCCAATCCTTATTTCCCATGATGCCCCCTAGAGGTGTTCTTCCAAATAATCTGAGCCTTCATAATAATCATGGAATTAATAGTTCTATGTGTGAAGGTCAGTGGTGGTCTAAGTCATATAAATCAGTTTTACTATTCGCAGACCAAAATAAGATTGAGCTAGATTCGACTCCTAAGGTGCACTCTTGATCACATTATATCCAAATGAGTTCCAATTATTACATGGGTTCGCAATGAGTAGTGATCTAACAACCTCAAATCCTAATCTCATGAATTCTCCAGGGAATCTTAAATTTTAGTCTCTAATAAAATAGAAGATGTGCAGATAGTGATTTATACATCGACTGTCAACTAATGATCTCATAAATTCTGATAAATTCACTGTAGCATAATATTGGTCTAAAAACTTCAAACCCCAATTTTCACATTTTTACAGGAACTATTTAGCCATAATTTATGTTTAACATAAATGGGGTGCAAATAGGGATTTACACTACAGGTGTTATGTTAAGACTTCAATAAATTCTGGGAAAATTACTATAGCACAATATTGGTCTAAAAACACCAGATCCTAGGTTTCATATTAATCCAAGGAGTATTTATCCATAATTACTATTTATTACAAATGGTGTGCCAATAATGACTTTACACTACAAGTACTGAAATTTGACTTCCTAAAATTGTGGAAAAACTACAATAGTATCATATTGACATAAAAAACCTATTTCCAGAAGATCACAATTTTCCAACCATTTTTAACCCACAATTTCTATTTACCTTTAAAGAGTACCCAAAATGACTTTACATTACAAGTACTGAAATTGTACTTCCTAAAATTCTGGAAAAATTACAGTAGTATGATATTGACATAAAAACACTATTTCCAGAAGATCACAATTTTCTAACCATTTTAAACCCACAATTTCTATTTATCTTTAAAGAGTACCAAAAATGACTTTACACTACAAGTACTTAAATTTGACTTCCTAAAATTCTGGAAAAATTACAGTAGTACCATATTGACATAAAAACACTATTTCCAGAAGATCACAATTTTCCAACCATTTTAAACCCACAATTTCTATTTATCATGAATGCACATTATTATGAAATTACAAAAGAAATACCAGAAATAATCACTCATAAATTCTGATAAAATTACCATAGGCTTATATTAACATCATGACCTACTGTGATTTATCTAAAATTTGTCAGACAAATAAAAACTCAGTAATTGCACAAGATTCATAAGGGGTATATTTGTAATTTTGACTATTTATAACATGAAACATTTCCCAAAAATTCTCAGAAAATTCATGCTGCCACAATAATAAAATCAGAGACTAAACCCTAAGTTTCACTTCATTCTGAAATCATATGACCCCCTTTTCATCTTATAACCTAAATTAGGGGTAATTTAGTAAATTCCACATTTTGGGATTTTTGTACCCACAAATCCCCAAATAACTTTTGGGAAGTCATATTACTTCCATGGACCCATGTCCAGCATTTCAAAGCCATTGGGTCAACCCCTAGGCTTGGGGCCCTCTCCACCCCAAAATTTGCTAAGGCACACATTAAGGTCTTTAGCCTAGCTCTTGCATGGCTCATAACCCCACATGCACAAGGCCAAATGGTCTCAAATTTCTACCAGTGGTCTAGATATATATAAAGAGGTTACCACCCAAATTTGGGGGTGTTTGGAGTTATACAATTCCATAAATACCAAATATTTACTTTTGCTAATAAATGAAATAACTCAGTGGATATACATCTATAAATTCTCACATTTAAACCCTAGGTGTGCCATCATACCATGCATGCATGGTGTAAATTACAAGGGATTTGGTTAAGCCATTTAAAAGATATAGCACTTTTAATTTCTGCCCTTCACAAGGAGCAGCCCTAGGAAAGTGAGTGCCCTGGAGTCCACATTGCACCAAATCATTTGATTCAAGTGTCAAATGAAAGTAAACTCATAGGGATACAAAAGTCATCTCTGCCACCTTTTTAAAATATGGCCTTTAAGGCCTTCAAATATTGCATGCAAACCTCTGCATATTTTTAGGCAAAATAAATTTGGTCTGCCAATAGAGATCAAGGAGACGAAATCAACGGCTGTGATTTCGTCTCCTTCCTCTAGCCGACGGCCCAGGGGAAAAGAGCTCTGATCCCGGCCAACCACTACCCTCCCCGACCATCTACCGCCGCCACCACCTCCGTTGAGGGGTTGGCCGTCGATTGGCGGTGGAATGGTGGCCGGAGGTGGCGGTTTCCGGCGATCCCTGGAGGAAGCCCAAACAGAGCTCGGGAAGGAAAAATCCCATGGCTGTCGGCTCAATTGAGCCCGACTGCCCTTGCTAAGATGCTAGATGACTAGCATAGAGGGAGAGGGGGAGAAATCGTGCCTTAGTGGGGCTTGGCGGTGGGTGTTGTGACTGTGCGGCATGGTGGCGGCGAGCTCCGGCGGTCCTGCCTAATTCCTTGATCCGGCACTATTTTCTCCACTCCAAAGTACCAGCTTGACTACTCTCAGCCTTCTGAAGGTGATGGTGAGGAGAATTGAGGGAGAGAGGGGGTATATGGCTGTTTGCCATTATGGTGATTTTGGCCATACCTTGCCGCCCATTACAGCCAATCAGAGTTCATCCCCCACTACCCCAGGCTGACTGGAATTTACTCTTCATCTCAGAGGAGGGCTTGGAGAAAGGGAGAGGTGTGCCAAATGGCATGCATTCCCCATTTTCCTCCTTGGTGTTTCCTTGTCTTCTCCCTCCAACTAAGGCCCAAAAAAAACTTATGCAATCACTACCCCTTAATTTCGAATTTCAGAAGGCTAGGGGCTGGTCATCATGTGGGCTGCCTTTTTGGGAAATGGGATGGGTTTGGAGCTCACTTGACCCAAATAGACCAAAGTGGGGACTTTTGAGTTTGGGCTTGACCCAAGCTCACACCACTCAATGTGACTGAGTCACATTGCTCCCCTAGGCACTATGAACTCATCCCATGAGGAATTGAGTCATGGTGGGGTCAAATGGGGCTTGGTTGCACTTATTTGCCTCATAGGGGCAAATTGAGTATTTTAGTGATTTAGCCCTAATCCTCCAAGATTGAATGTGCACTTTGGCTCATATAGGTCTCATTTAATCCCCTTAGTGTTTAGGGGTGATCAATTTGATCACATTGAGTCAATTGAAGGTTAATTGAAGGGGATTAGTTCAATTTGGCCAAATTGGGGTTTTTGGTAATTGACCCAAATTTCCCAGAATTGTTCAATTCCAATTGGTCCATTTTGTCCCATTAGTCTATCCTAGTGTTTAGGAAGGGTTTGGTGTGGTCAATTTGTCATTTATGAGCTAGATACGAAGTCTTAAGCCTTGGGCTCAATTTGGCTATTTGCACAACAAGGTGATTTTTACCTATACACCTTGGTTCTTAGGGCCATTTTGGCCTCTTAGAGCAATGTCATGGCCTTTTCAAGTCAAGATGAATCTTAGGGGTCTAGTTGTTTTGGGGATATTACAAGCAAAGTATTTAAAATCACGGAAAAGACGGTTGCATAAAACCTCCACAAACTCTAAGAGAAGAAACGCTAGAAAAGTGTAGAGATTACCCAACCAAGAAAGTATTCGCACAAGTTTATGGGAGAATCACTCTCTCCACGGATCCACCGGCGTCACACCGAATGGGGTAGCAACCTTCTTCCTTGGAGTCGCACCAAAGAGAACCACGCCGGAGTCGCACTGAAGCGGGAGGAGGAAGCAAACCTTGGAGTCTCACCAAGGGGGGGGGGGGGGGGGGGGGGCGGCAAGGAGGGAGCCAAGCCTTGGCCGAAATTCTCTAGGGGGAATTTAGGGTTTTCTTTTTTCCAATTCTATTACCACTCTCATCAAAGCCTCCTTAAATAGGAGTTTACAAAAACAATCAACCATTCTTGATGGCGATTTAATTTCCGCCATCCAAACGGTTAAACGCACACCATAGTTCAAAAGCATAAAATGAAAAAAAAACAAGTGCATAATGAATATAAAATTATTTCCACAATATGAAATAATTTTATATTCGCAAATTTATAAAATAAACGAACTAATTAAAAGTCTTCAAGCGGGCTTGGCACGCCGCGGGCGGAGGTTGTAACTCCGTCTTCCGTTAGCGTCTTCATGGCGCCTCAAATCTTTGTGTTGTTGTGCCTCGGCAACCGGATCATCTTCAAGGATAGGTGGAGGGTCTGCGGCATCATTGCGCTCTTGCCTGAGAACAATTCTCAGGTTTCTGTACCAGTCAAGGAAGTTCGTCCTGTTGAGCTTATCCTTCTCAAGGATAGCTCTCAGGGACAAGGTGGAGTGAGATCCACTTGCCATGGATATTCTACAAGGAATTTTGCAAAATATAATTTAGTACTACATTTCAAAATACATTTTATTCAATAAGGACGTTTATTAAAAGCTCCCACAATTTTAATCAAATCGACAACCCTTAATTTCGATTCGGAGAGTTTATGCGAGCTTCTCTCTTAGTGGACAAGATCCGTATTTCACCAACATAACGAGCCCGCTTTGGCATTCCTCTCATAATGCGGTTATTTAGGTAGACAACACTTGTCAATTGCATCACTATGCAACTCTTGTATGGTTGGTGAATAACTCTTTATTCGCATCCATCATATGGAGCATGCCAACCCTATGCCTCTAGGCACTCAACCTTTGAGGTCACCTAGTTAAGTTGGACCCGATGTCGACAGTGGGATATCATAATTATCCGCTCGCACCCTTACCAAGATAGATTAATGCACCTTGCTTTGGCAAGCCCACACTTCATCGATCGAGGCAGGAAGAGTGTCATCCACCGGAAGGCATCCGTACACTTAATATTGGATACGGGATTTTATTATTCAATCGATGAACATTTCATCGTGATTAACACTTAATCACAGTGCACATTCATAAACTAGAAATACAACATTCAAAAAAACAAATGCATCCCATATGTGCACAAAGAAAAAATATCAACACTTTTGATAAGAGGGGCTAAATCTAAACACTTAGAACACTTCCAAATATCCAGATTTACATGCATTGAACACAGGCAAAACAACTCCACTTATGCAGTAGACAAGCTCATCTCTCAATGTCAGATTCAAAATCTAAGACATTTGATTACAAAAATCATTTTGAGGGACGGTTACTGCAAAGGAGAAACAATTTTTGAAACAATGAAATCGCAACGCAATCAAATGCATTCCTGGCGGGGTTCCAAGGAGTCGTTCCCCTGGCGGTGGTCTCGTTGATCGATCAGCGAGCGGGGTCAAGGGGCAGAGCCCTTGCGGGGTGCGAGGCAAAGCCCCAACCAAATTTTGAAATCCCACCACCAGAACCACACAAAAACACATCAAAATTGATGTTCCAAGAAGAAATCTGGGCATTTAGAACGCTTCTAAATTTCTAGATTTTCACGCACGGGATCGTTAACCTAGCTTTGATACCACTGTTGGGTTTTCTACATACCATTCAAAAATGATAATAACACATCAAATGTGCGCAGCGGAAGAAACAAAAATAAGAACAACCCAAAAGAGTTTCGGATCTTGCGATTTCATGAATCAAGAAATAAGAAAAACAACACATTGCAAAACCTGAAGGGGATTGAGTCAATACTCAATCGAGGTGCTCCATTATTGAAATCTGGAGGACAATCCTTGAGTCCCAAGCGCTGAAATGGATCGACGCCTCTACGGAAGTCCACACGAGCGATGAAGAACCCTAGCTTCTTGTCACACAAGAACTAGGTCGGAGGAGAAGATCCCTCTACGTCTCCCACAGACTGCTAGGTCCGACGACAGGGAGAGGCGACAGCGGCTGCGGGATCGACCGGTCGGAACTCTTCCGTCAGAATCTATCGCGGAACCCTTTCGTCGCTCTCTGATTTGCAAAAGGGGGATCGCTTCTTTAGGTCGTAGAATCGTATTCTATTTATACCCAGGCGAGAGAGAAATGCTATCCGCACACCCATGACATAAATTGGAGTATAACAGAATTCATCGAGTGAACTTTTCACTAAAGAAATTCGTCGAGTAACAAATTGAATTCGTCGAGTAAAAACAGAATTCGTCGAGTAATCATAAATTCGTCGAGTCATGAATTCGTCGAGTTCGTCGAGTAATCATAAATTCGTCGAGTCATTATGATTTCGTCGAGTAATCATAAAGTCATCATTCGACGAACTGAAGTAAGAGTCGTCGAGACACTCTCGTTGACTCGACTTGAAAACTCGTCAACACGCACCATACAATATTCACAATACCTGTGGAGCATTCAGTTGACTCAACCCAACTCCAATAAGGCGTAGGATTGGTCCTTCACTCATATCCAATATGAGTAAGGCCAACACAATTCTTCCTTCAACTTCTCCAAACACACTTATGTGTGACCCTATAGACTCAAATCGCGTTGGCAGTGAGACTAGATGCTTGATCCCTTCCAGATCACCATGGAAACACCAACATGAATAACCTAGTCTATACATCACTTTATGACGCTAACATGAAACTTTGTAAAAATTTAGGTGATCCTATTGACCAACATTTGCATGCACAAATGATAGGGTCACTGCTTTATATTGCTAATTGCACTAGACCCGACATCTCCTTTGTCGTAGGAAGACTTAGTAGGAAGACTTACTGGATTACTAGTATATCTACTAAGTCTTCCTACGGCATAGGAGATGTCGGGTCTAGTGCAATTAGCAATATAAAGCAGTGACCCTATCATTTGTGCATGCCTATGTTGGTCAATAAGATCACCAAAATTTTTAGAAAGTTTCATGCTAGCGTTATAAGGTGTAGAAGCGGGAGTGGAATCATATAGATTGAATTTATACAACATTTTCTCAATTGAATGTGAAAAAGAAAATGATACACTAGAATCAGATTTAGTTAATTTCATTCCCAAAATGACATTAGCTTCTCCTAAATCTTTCATATCAAATCTAGATGATAAGTTATTTTTGATATTATTAATAATTTTAATTGAACTTCCAATGATTAAAATGACATTTACATAGAGACATAACAAAATATATTCATTTCCTTATTGTTTTGCATAAATGCATTTATCATATGCATTAGAAATAAATCGAAAGGATAACACTAAGGAAGAAAATTTTTTATGACATTGTTTAGGTGATTGTTTTAATCCATAAAGGGATTTAATAAGTTTACATACTTTGGTTTCTTGTCCTTTAACTACAAAACTTTCGGGTTGAGTCATATATACTTCTTCATCTAAGTCTTCATGTAAGAAATCAGTTTTAACGTCCATTTGATGAATAATTAATTAATGGATTGAAGCTAAGGCTACTAGAACACGAAGGGATGTAATCCTAGCTACGGGAGCATAAGTATCCAAATAATCTATCCCTTGTTTTTGTGAATAGCCTTTAGCTACATGGCGAGCCTTATATTTTTCTATTGAGCCATCCAGATTTAATTTCTTTCTAAAGATCTATCTACAACCTATGGCTTTGGTACTAGAAGGAAGCTAGATCGGTTAGAATCCAAGTTTTATTTTCAAGAATAGAATTAATTTCGGCATTTATAGCATCTTTCCAAAATGGAGAATTAGATGAGGTCATAGCTTCCTCATATGAATTAGGATCTCCTTCAACTAGATAGGTCAAGCAGTCCTCTCCAAAAGTTCTCTCGGTTCTAACTCTTTTGCTTCTTCTAGGTTCATCAGTTTCTAATGGATATATATCAGAGGAAGGTTGAATTGAACTAGAAGATGGTTGAGATATTTTGTCTAATTTATATGTGAATTTATCTTCAAAATAAACGGCATCTCTAGCTTCTATAATAGTGTTATTTGATATTTCACTAATTTGAGAATTGGTAATAAGAAACCTATTAGCACTACTATCAGAAGCATAACCTATAAAAATGGAGTCCAAAGTTTTAGGTCATATTTTCTTTCTTTTAGGTTCAGGGATTGCCACCTTAGCAAACACCCCCACACTCGAAGAATTTGGAGATTAGGTTTCCTTAATTTAAATAATTCAAAAGGAGTTTTATCATAATGTTTTGAAGGAATTCTATTTAGGGTGAAAGAGGAGATGAGCAACGCTTCACCCCAAAGATATTCTGGAGCACCGGACTCGGCTAACATGGCATTGACCATGTTCATCAAAGTCCGATTTTTGCGTTCAGCTACACCATTCGATTGAGGAGAATATGGAGCAATCCCTTGATGAATAACCTCATGTTCATGGCAAACCTGGGTTAGTTCATTCGAAGTGTATTCTCCACCTCGGTCTGATCTAAGAATTTTAATTGAAGATCCTAATTGATTTTCTACTTCCGCTTTGAAAATCTTAGAATATGAAAATACTTCATCTTTAGTTTTTAATAAATAAATGTAACAGTATTTAGTGAAATCATCAATAAAAGTTACAAAATATTTATTTCCACCTCTAGTAGGTTGGCGGTTCGAGTCACACACATCTGAGTGAATTAAATCTAAAGGTTTCGAAGTTCTTTTAACTGATTTAAAAGGTTTTCTAGAAAACTTAGATTGCACGCATATTTCACATTTTGCACTTAGTGCAATATTAAATTTAGGAATTAAATTTAAAGACATCATTCTTTTCATAAAATCTGAATTCACATGTCCTAGTCTAGCATGCCAAAAATCAGAAGTTGAACTTGAAACAATGGAAGATGAAATTTGATTTACTTCAAAATCAGCAACATTTAATTTGAATAAACCATCACAAATATATCATTGTCCAATAAAAATATCATTTAATGTTATTGCAACTTTATTTGATTATACAACAATCTTATAACCCTTCTTAACTAGCAAGGATCCGCTCACTTGATTTTTCCTCACTCTCGACACATAAAACACATCGTGCAAGGCTAGTGTATTCCAGGATGTCAACCTAAGATCCACTCGCCCATGTCCAAGTATTTGTGTCGAAGAAGCATCTCCTAAGATCACGCTTCCTCCACTGATATCCTGAAAGGTGGCAAAGCAAGAACGATCAAAACAAGTATGAACATTTGCTCTGGAATCAAGCCACCAATCTGATGAACAAGTGAGAAGAAGACTAGGAGAATAATCTAACCCAAAGATGGGTTGATCTGGTGCTTGGATCATGTTAGCCTGAGGCTTGTCACCACGAGAATTGCCAATCACGGGTTCTGTCTTCTTGTAGAAGCAATTGGTAGACGGATGATTTGTGTGGCCACAGATGAAGCACCATTTCCCTTTACCTAAGTTTTGGTTTGAAGGACCAGGCTTGGGATGATTAGGTTTATGATGGCGGGAACCTGGACAGAAAGGTTTCTTATGGATCTTACCCTTGCCTTTGAAGTGATGGCGAGATGATTAGTTGCCATGAGATTCAGTGAAATTAACTTTAGGAGCATGGTCTTTGGGGGTCTTGGAACTTTTAGACTTATGTTCCACCTCTATGCGGATAGCATTTTAGAAGGAGCATGGTCTTTGGGGGTCTTGGAACTTTTAGACTTATGTTCCACCTCTATGCGGATAGCATTTTAGATTTGAACATAAGTAAGGTTGGATTGGTCATGACGAAGTCTGGTACTAAAGCTAGACCAAGAATTAGGAAGAGAATCGATAAGACATGATACTAAATAATTTTTGGAAAGAATTGAGCCATCGGCTCGGATCTTGGACAACATCTCATCAAGTTGATGGAGTTGAGGATTGATAGGCTTGGAAGCATCAATCTTGAATTTGTGGAGGTTAGAAACATTATACCTTTATATACCCGCATTATCAAGGTTATAACGTGCTTCAAGAGCATACCACAAATCCTTAGCCGTACAATATTGAAGGAAGACATCGTAGAGGCTGTCAGATAAGGCACGAAGAATTCGGTTGTGACAATGATATTCTACATCTATCGGATCTCTATAGGGAACACGTCTAACATAAGTTCTAGTGGTATTTGCACTGGAAGAAGAAGGCGATGGAAGAGAGAAAGTGACTGCAGTTGCAGCGCTGCGGTTTTCTATTTCAACAGCAGGAGCATCAAAAATAGCAGATAAAAGACCTAGGGTATTCAACCAGTATTCTACTTGTGCTTACCAATGACGAAAACCAAGTCCGTTAAATTTTTCGGGTTTGATCCCTGCAAAATCCTCAGATCTTGATGCCATTACTGATTTCTGAAATTTAAAATACATATAATAAATAACAGTGCATGTAAACAAGAAAACAGAGATAATCATTTTGATTATTTGATTATATTTAACTTGTTATTCTTGGACTTCTCAAGGAATACCCGATGAAGAGCTCTCACTGGTACTAGGCAGTTTTATGGGATGATAGCCCAACACGGCCATTTTGCAAGAGATTATGTGATGTGATCTATAACTTCTCTAGATTGTTGGAATAATTTTTCTTATATTCCTATTTTGTATATAATTTTCGAAATTTGAAAACACATAAAATAATTGCAGAATTTATAAACCCAGAGTTTGAAATAGAGGGTGAGAAATAAAAATTGAATCAGAACACAATATATATATATATTTATTTATATATTTATATAGGTTTAGAATCGAGCCTGGGTAAAGCGTGTGATCACTGACCTAAAGAAGTTGCACCACCCTCCAACAGGGCTTTCGACCGATGCTCACTTCTCCAAGGTACAACACCCGGCTAGATCCCGAAAACTCCGATGTGCGCGGACACCGAAGAATCACAAAGCACCCGAACTCCCACTTGATGAAGCAAATGTAAAGGAAACAGAAAATACGAAGATGGTAAGTAAGAACCAGAGAGAAAGAGAGCAATTTTCGTAAGCGTCAAAAAGCATGTCAAAACGATTCAGAATAAATCTCCAACAGTTATAATTGGTAAGAGATAATCGTGCAGAGAAACGTGGAAGAGGTTGTTTTGAGTTCTTATCGACGCAACTTCAGTCGACGCAAGTCGGGTGCGTAGAGTTCTATTCGACGCAACTCCAACTTCTGGCAACGCAACTCCAAATAAAGTAGTAAAACTATTTTGTACAAAAAATCAGAAAACCGAAAACCAAAAACCGAAAACCGAACCAATGTGGTGCATGCGCGCGCGCGTGTGTGTGTGGTTCATACTTCCTCCTTATATTCCTTTGAATAAATAAGAGAGTGTGAAGACATATATATACTTACTAACAAGAATGTAAAATGACAAGGTGGGACTAAAGAGTTCATCCTTTCGTTCATGAAAGTTTCCCTCCAAATATTTGGATTCCATCCATTTGGTTTTAGAGCTTTTCATCAATTATGAGAAGTCAAACACCAAACACCATACAAGGCTCCAATAAAACATTATAAATTAAATAATGTTTTAATTACAAAATTTCTAACAGATTTATAGTTATTGTATTATGAATCTTATTAAAGTTTTTTAAGCGTACCCTTCGTATTAATAATATATATAATTACTCAGGCATAATGCAAGCTACTCTTAATTTTTTGTCATAATTAATTATGACTAGTATTCTACTTTAAGCATGCATATTCGACAATGCCTAGAAAAATAATCACATTATATTCTTATCACTAAGTTTTAACAATATAAACAATATTATAAGTTTTAGTTGACTCATAATCATAATCCAAAAGAAATAAAGTCATGCATGTAGAAGACTTTTTTTTAAAGCAACGTCATTAAAAAACATATAAACATATTTTGTGATTTAATTTTTTTTTTAAAAAAGTCGTGTAGGAGGCACAATACTAACAATAATTTAGATTCAGAATTAACACGAAATAATTCTGATATCAAAATTTTCAATTTCATCCTAGTTCAGGCCTAGTTTCGACCCGGCGAATAATTGAGCATCTTTGTGCCTCGAATGTGCTTACAAAGTTATGTATATCTTATTTTCTACATGAAACTTTAAACATAAATCATACTTCCTATGAATATTCTTCGTTTATATTGAGGAAGTATGTTTCTGTGTGATCACACGAATTGGCCGGTTTAAAGTATTAAAAGAGCGGTCTAAGATTAGACAAAGGCTTAATGCATCGACAATTTAGTCATTATCATCTTATATGGATAATATATATTTTATAACATATAATAATAATAAAGCCTGATTTGAAACAAGTTTAAGAGCATTTAATTCTAGATATTTAATTAGCTCAACATTATCATGGAGTTTAATCAGATGAATTCCCCAAAGTAGAGCATTAATAATAATAAATGTTTTTAAAAAGGAAAGCGACATGAAATGATAGAACAGCATGAGTATATATGTCCAAGAGTCGTCTAATCATTTTGCAATTAATTATGTGCTTTTGTAGCACCGTCCTTTGTCTCCATCATCTCCTCCAATACTTACAACTCCCAAAAACTTTCAACTCCCTTCCCTTATATATTGTTGTGGGTCGTTCCGGTGCTTTGGTAGACCGGCCGAATTGAACCACCTTAGCTCAGAAGCGAACCGAGCGCGCTAACAGTCAAAGAGTAAGCTAATAAATGACACGAGAACTTTTAACGTGGAAAACCCAGAAATGGTGAAAAACCACGCGGTCGGAGCTGTGCTGACCAACTTCCACTATCTTCTGAGGGATTACAATTAGAGACTTAGAGCACGAGCGCGACAAGCCGTTGCTCATTATAGTAATGGAGAGAAAGAGAGAACTATGAGGGTGACAAGTAACCTCTCCGAAAGCTAAGACTTTTTCCTTCTGAGAACAGTAGTGAGAACGAAAGTGAGAATACTCGTGAGAACAAAAGTGAGAATGTTGAGTCGCCTTTCGCGACCTTCGAAGGCTCGAAGGAGATCTTCAAGCGCCGAAGGAGAATTCCAAAGAAATCTTCAATGGAGCTCTCTCGGGTGCAGAAGGCAAGGTCCCTTGAAATGAAGGCTCTATGCTCCTTTTATAGCTTTGGTTGGGGGTAGCCCGGTAATTTTGCCGTCGTAACCACCGTAACCACCTGACGTGCGAATCACGCTGGTCGATTTGGAGCACATGGATCGCCATTTTTAGTAAATGGCCGTCTCGCCCTTCGAGCAGTTCGGGCAGCTTCGTTGAAAGTAAAAAAGGCGACAAGCGAGCCCTGCAATCTGAGAAATTAAGAAATATTAACTGCGCGCGCGTTCAGAATTTGGGAACGTTCTGAACGCGTTCAGAACGTGGAAATATTCTGAGCGTGCAGGGAAGCCTTCTGTGCGCGCGGGGAAGCGCTCTGAGCGCGCAACGAACTCGGGATTGTTCTGAGCGCGCATCGAACTTGGGAGCGTTTTGAGCGAACGGAGAGGCATTCTGAGCGCGCAAAGAGCGCGGGAGAATCCTGCAGTGAATGGGGAAATGAGAAGTCGCGCCCCAAAGGGGGAACTGAGTTCGGTCCGGGCACTCCGCAGGACCCCCCGCAGGAGAGGGGGGCGATCTGGCCGCATTTGCACGGGATGCGGCACGGCCGCACCCCAAGGGGGGTGCGGCTCGGCCGCACCCCTAGAGGGGTGCGGCGGCTTGGCCGCACCCCTTGAGGGGGGTTCAGCGCTACAACGCGTGCTAGTGCGCGGTACTGCCACGGGCATCGTGGCGGTAGCGCGCCCGTTACCGCGCGCGGTAGCGCACGCGGTAGTGCTTGCGGTTGCGTGCGACATTGTCACGCGCGATGCTGGCGCGCACGGTTGAGTGCGGCCCTGTGGCCCTGCGGCGCGCTCTGTGTGCGTCTTTGCACGGGCGATTGGCTGTGGAGATGGTGGTTTGGCCCACTTTCCCACTCATCCCTCATCACCTTAGTGGTGGAGTGGGGTTTGTGAGTAACCGCTACCCGACTTTGGAGATATAGATGAGAGCCCATGTATATATATATAGACACACACACAGACACACACACAGACACGAGTGAAATGGCACGGCCTACACACACACACACACACACACACACGAGTGAAACAGCACGGGGCCTATATATATATACACACACACACACACACGAGTGAAACAACACGGGCCTCCGGCCCTATGTGAGTGCAACGGCGCGGGCGACGACATTTAGCGAGGGCGGCGACATTTGTCGTTGGCGCTGACTCTCTCTCTCGTCGGGGCATTGACATTTGTCGTGCTCGCTGACTCTTAGCGGGCTTCGCCCGCATTCGAGCGGGTTGGACCCTCTTATGAGCGGGTTGCGCCCACATATAGGCGGGCTGCGCCCGCCTATGAGCGGACTACGCCCTCATATGAGTGAGGTTGCGCCCGCATATAAACACTGACTTTTATTCAAAACATATGCATATGAGTGCTTAAAATGACCGTAAAAAAATATGAATCAATATTCCTATGTTTATTTTGTAAAAAAATTATATTTTTACCTAAAAAATTAATTTCTCTCTACCTCTCTCTCCTCCTATCTCTATTCATATCCCTCTCTCATATAGGTATAAGAGGGCTATAAAGATTCCTTCTCCCTCTCTCCTCCTCACTTTTCTCACTTTCTTTCTCTCTCTCTCCATTGTAAGGATGAGATCAAAAGTTTGTCTCATTTTGAATGATTAAGATTTTTTGTTACCACTCCAAACTATTTCCTTATAGTAGTTAAAGATCTTATGAGCGGGTTGCGCCCGCATATAGGCGGGCTGCGCCCGCCTATGAGCGGACTACGCCCTCATATGAGTAGGTTGCGCCCGCATATAAACACTGACTTTTATTCAAAACATATGCATATGAGTACTTAAAATGACCGTAAAAAATATGAATCAATATTCCTATTTTTATTTTGTAAAAAAATTATATTTTTACCTAAACAATTAATTTCTCTCTACCTCTCTCTCCTCCTATCTCTATTCATATCCCTCTCTCATATAGGTATAGGAGGGCTATAAAAATTCCTTCTCCCTCTCTCTTCCTCACTTTTCTCACTTTCTTTCTCTCTCTCTCCATTGTAATAATGAGATCAAAAGTTTGTCTCATTTTGAATGATCAAGATTTTTTGTTACCACTCTAAACTATTTCCTCATAGTAGTTAAAGATATATATATATATCATCCATGGATGTCTTGTATGAAATATAATGTTGGAGTTTGATTAATATTCTTACTTGTAAATAGATTGAGTGAGTAATCTTAGGTGCAAGAACAGTAAAAAAGTGAGTAATCTTATGTTTCATTTCATTGGAATATTTCATCAAAATTGGGGATGAGTTGCGAGCTATATGTTGTCGTCAGATTCAGTTGAATTTGGGGATGATTATAGCCTCTGCTATATTCGGAAATTTCTCAAAGTATGTGGACAAGCTATGACGGGCTTCGTCACACCTGGAAATTTCATCAAGTTTGGGATTGAGCTGTAGACCGGTGAGGAAATTCCGTCAAATTTAGGGCCAAGTTGCCGGCCCTATTGCATTAAAAATTATGTCAATTCTAAGGTCAGGTTATAGGCTCAGTCTCTTAAAAAAATTCCTCCAAGTCTAAGGTTGAGGTGCAGATTTTATTGCGTAATGACTCCTCTTACACTACAACATATCATGCATATGGTAACGCTTAATTTGTAGCGGTTTAGTAAACGCTACCAAAAGTTATTTATGGTAGAGTTTATTAGTGCAACTGTAAATAAATATACGCTACTATAGCATATCATACCTATAGTATCTGTTATTTTGTCACGGTTACAAAAACGCTACCAATTTCATGCATCAACACTATAACATATATTTGGCTTTTGACAATATTTTATTTTGTAACATTTGTAAAATGTTGCTTAAACTTAGAATATGAAATATTTTTTTAATTGTTGCAATAAAGTAGTAGTTTTTGGCAACATATTTAACCCAACATTTAAAAAATGTTCCCATTTTCATTACTCGGAACAATTTTGAAATGTTGCATTTGGCGATTCATGTTACGCAATAATTTTTAAATGTTACCTATTAGATTTATATTTTGCAACAATTATTACATGCATGTTATTGTTATTTATTAAATTTCTGCTCTAATACCCGACTACCCACTATTCCCTCTTTCTCTCGCTCCCGAAAACGTTGCTCCCGGCCAACTCGCGAAAGCCCCTATCGCTTCCATCGCCAATGGCTCCAGGCTCGTCTCCAACGCTCCGGACTCCGCTTTCATCGCCGATGCTTCCATCGTCGACGGCTCCAGGCTCGTCTACAGTGATTTCGAGGTTTTCTCCCGCTATTCCCACGCTCCGGACTCCGCTTCCCATTGACATCGCTGGTGGATCTTGGCCATCTTCGGCATTTCGAAGCCTCCTCCGGCATTTCAAAGCCATCTCCTGTCTTCTACAAGTAAGAAATCCAAATCCTAGAAAACCTAGAAAATGTATTGTGCGTTTTCTCTTATTTTTGTGTCTTTTTGTGTCTTTTTGTGTGGTTTTTTCATTTGTACATGTTTTTTCAGCTGTAGAAAACCTAGAAAATGCATTCGTTTCTTACTGTTTTAGGTCAAAGAATCTGCCACGATTTTTTTTTTTTTTAGATCTAGTTACATATCTATCTCACCTGGATAAATGATAATCCTATTCTTGTTGGATTCTTTGCAAATTTTATCCTCATTTTTTTGGTAAATTGGGACTCATCATATTTTTTATAACTCTCAAAGCCCCCTCTTTATCAATTGTTAAATTTTCAACTCCTTTTCTATATTTTTTTTTGTCATTCAAGATCTTGAATTTGAGCTTCTTTGATTATATCGGGAAGTATGGTGTCTATAGATAGATACTCACAGTCTACAAATGGTCATAATATCAACTTGTTAACGTCTGTTGAGTTCCAAAGCCTATCCAACTAATGTCTGATTTCATACGCCGGAAATACTAGAGATTCAGGTTGAATGATCTTGTATAATTCTTTTATGAATTATTTTAATTTGGTTTCTTTTTTGTGATTGAACTAAAGTTTATTATGGTGGCTAACTCTCGTGTATAACTCGTGGACGTAAGATCGATCGGATCGTGTGGGTCCTTTTCGCTTGATCGAACACTGGCAAATAACATTTGTAATATCTCAAGAGGCTTAGCGAACCTTCGGTATTGCCTTGTGAAATTTTTTATCATATCGCGAGTTGGTGAGGTTGCGTGGTAACGATGAGTACGCTAAGCAATTTTCAAATTAATAATGAACTAAAAGTTAATATAGCAATTGCTTTGTTGCCTTGTCAATATAGTTTCCTCCCCTCTATAATTTTTACTAAATTTAGGCTTCTATACTTTTTTTAATCAATATAGTTTCCTCCCCTCTATAATTTTTACTGAATTTTTTTATGCCCATCTTCATTCTCTAATCACTATCACTATGCATTTTATTTCTTCTTTAGAAATACATTTGTGATCTTGCTAATGGATAGAGATAAGAGTTGGATGACCCTTCTCTAGGTTATAGAACAATCACTAGGGGGGGGGGGGGGGGTTAGGTGATTACTGATGTTTTAAAATATTTTGCAAGAAATGAGTTTAATAGAAGCACTGCACAGAAGAATCACAGAAAATCTCAGCACACACACAAGACGAGATGTATAGAGGTTCCTCAAGACCGGGTGTCTTGAGTAGTCATCTGTCCCTCTGCGCCTACCCAGCAGTGTGCTTGGCTCAGCAAACTCCGCCAATGTCTCCGGCCCGCAAGCCTTACAACTCGAACACGCAAGTCCCTACAACCTAGGCCCTCAAGCCCCTTCACTGCATCCGATCCCGCAAGCTCGACACGTTTGGACCCGCAAGTCCCTGCAGCCTATGCCCTCAAGCCCCTTCACTGCACCCGAGCCCGCAAGCTCGACACACAGGCCCTCAAGCCCTACACAACACACACCCGCAAGTCTTGCCTGCAGCCTAGGCCCGCAAGCCCCTTCACTACACCCGAGCACGCAAGCTCGACAAGTTTGGACCCGCAAGTCCCTCTGTCCTATCCCTCAAGCCTCACAGATCTCAAGCCCTCAATCTTGACACTCAGATCTGAAAACAGACCTCACAACTTTGGCCCGCAAGCCTTACAAAGATAGATTTATAATATTGAACCTGCCTGATGGAGATCGACTTCTTTTCTTGAAGAAGATGCTTTTGCTTTGGAGCTTTGATAGTGCAAATCTTCTTCAAACTATCTTCTATCTGGAACTCTTCTTTATCAGTCGATGAAGCTAGACTGATTCTCTTGAGAACAAAAGATGAAGATCAACTTGTTCCCCGTTCTTTTTTTTTGGCTTATCTCCGCCGTTACTTTTCTATTTAAGATTGCTTAGGGAGATTCTCTTAAGTTCCAGGATTCGAGAGAGCTTCTTTAGGGCATCCATTATTCCCTTTTGTAGGACTGAGATGCCGCTTAACGGTCTCTTATGATGTCCTATTCTGACAAGCCCCCATCCCTTAAGAGCACGTGCTGATTGGACAATCAGGCGGCGACATTAATTGCTGACAGTGCGTCCGGCTATTTTTGAATCTATCTCGATGATATTTCCATTCTTACGACGACATGGACAATATCTCGATGACAGGGCTTGTCGAAGTCTTGAACTGATTTCTTCTTCAATTCTTCATCAGATAGCGATATCTCGACGATACGGGACATCACTTCTGCACTCGAGCTTAAGACGACATGAAGTCATCTAACTAATGTCGGCGCGATCTTCTTGTCTGCTCGATATCACTATAACCACATTATCTTGTCGACTACATAATTGATATCATGTCGACAGACTATACTTCAGCAACTGCATGTCTTCATATGATCTTCTTTAGTCTTCTCAACGTCACGCCTTCTTTACGATGATGTCATTGGCATCAGTCTTACTTAGCCTTTCCGACGACATATCCTCTTGTCGACGACATTTGTTCTTCCTTAGACTTATTGACATTAAGGCTTCTTGTCGATGATATCATCGACATCTTTGAGTCTTCTTCTTCATCTCGACTTTCTGATATCGTCGGGTAGATGTCACAACGATATCGACATTTTGCCTTGCTCTGCATGTTGTTGACGATATGCCTGGTGTTGTCGACGATATGCTTGATCCTTTTCGACGACATCAGACACAATCATTCTTCTTTGCTTTGCATATACTTATCTTTTACTGAAATGATAAAGCTAAGAGGATAATCAAATACATAGTGAAGTTTTCTTGAATTGGTGACTTCTCCAAATCAGGAATCATGAGTGCAAGATTCCCAACAATCACCCCTTATTTGAAGAAGTCAGAACCCCAATTCAAAATTACTTGCACTGAGCACTAAGATGTGAGTTTATACATAAGATGTTGACATAGTTACCATTTCCTTAGATTTTCCACCTTCTTGAGCTGGTAGCCCCCCTTGATGTGATGCACATCTTTTTCTTTACTCCCCCTTGATCTTTACTCCCCCTTGATGTGATACATCACATGATCTTTACTCCCCCTCAGGTTATTCTTTTCTCCCCCTTTCTGACTTTTTCATTATAGGCCTTGCAGTTGCTGTTTTATAGGCATTTATTACCAGATTGTCTCAGTACTTGTCCTGCAAGTTCTTCTTACTATTATATGTAGGGAGATTAGTGAGCAGTAAGTTGAAATTTACTATGTGTTTAACATTCCCAATTGGAATTTGAAGAAGTTAAACTTAGCTTCATCTAGGGGCTTTGTGAATATAACAGCCACTTGTTTGTCTGTGGGAACAAACTCAAGGATGATATCTTCATTCTCCACATGCTCCCTGATGAAGTGATACCTGATCTCAATGTGCTTAGTCCTGCTGTGTGATACAGGGTTCTTAGCAATTGATATTGCACTGGAAGAGTCACAAAATAGGGGTGTTTTGGTTATCTTTAGATTGTAGTCTTCAAGTTGATGCTGGATCCATAGCAGTTGAGCACAGCAACTCCTAGCAGAAATGTATTCTGATTTTGCTGTGGAGATTGCTACACTTGTCTACTTCTTGCTGCTCCAAGAGATCAGTCTTCCTCCAAGGAATTGACTTGTTCCTGAGGTACTTTTCCTATCTTCTTTGCATCCTGCATAATCTGCATCTGAGTAGCCTGTCAGTTCACACCCATTGTTCCTAGGGTACCATATGCAAAGATTTATGTACCCTTTAGGTATCTTAGGATTATCTTTACAGAGACATAATGAGATTCCTTAGGGTTCACCTGATATCTAGCACAGACACATGTGACAAACATTATGTTAGGCCTACTTGCAGTTAGGTATAGTAAAGATCCAATCATGCATCTGTACTTGGTTTCATCAAAGGGTATTCCCTTCTCATCCTTGTCCAGAGACACATTGGTTCCCATTGAAGTTTTCATCGAGGAAGCACTCTCCAATCCAAACTTTTTTACTAGCTCTTTAGTGAACTTGGTCTGAGAGATGAATATGTCATCTTCAGATTGTTTCACTTGGAGACCTATGAAGTATATGAGCTCACCCATGCTGCTCATCTCAAACTTTCCCTGCATCAAGCTGGCAAACTTTTTGCAGAGATTGTTATCTGTAGAGCCAAAGATAATGTCATCTACATAGATCCGCACTAGCAAAATCTTTCCCTTAACTTCCTTTAGGAATAATGACTTGTCAATCTTTCCCCTAGAGAATTTTTCTAAATGAGAAAGTTTGACAGAGTCTCATACTAGGCTCTAGGTGCCTGCTTTAAGCCATATAAAGCTTTCTTAAGAAAATATACATAATCAGGATGAGTTGAATCAACAAAACCTGAGGGCTGATCTACATAGACTTCCTCTTTGAGGTCACCATTTAGAAATGCTGATTTCACATCCATCTGATAGACTTTGAATCCTTGGTAGGCAGCATAGGCTAAGAATAGTTTGATGGCTTCCAGTCTGGCTACAAAAGCAAATGTCTGATCAAAGTCAATCCCCTCTTCCGGTCTATATCCCTTTGCCACCAGCCTTGCTTTATTCTTTGTGATTATTCCATTCTCATCCAATTTATTTCTGTAGACCCACTTAGTTCCTATGATATTCTGTCCTTGGGGTCTAGGAACCAATTTACATACTTTGCATCTCTTAAATTGATTCAGCTCCTCCTGCATTGCTGCAATCCAAAATGGATCCTGATAAGCTTCCTCAAATTTCTTGGGTTCAATTTGAGAGAGAAAACTTAGGTACAATGCTTTATTTACAACTCTACTCCTTGTCAGCACTCCTTGGTTGACATCTCCTATTATTTGCTATTAGGGATGATCTCTCATTTGTCTCAAGGCACTTGGAAGTATTCTGGTGACTTCTTCATTGACAGGTTCTTCAGGCTGCATTTCCTCTGCTGTTTCTGATCCTTCTATAGTCTCTTCTTCAATTTCAACTGTTGTTGACTGATTATAATCTTTGATTGAGGTATCAGCCTTTTCTTCAATGGATAATTTCTCCATTTTCTCCTTTGTATCTGCATTCACTAGTGAACTAGACCAGCCCTTATGTATAAGGCTAGTCTCATCAAATACAACATGTACAGATTCTTCCACTACTTGGGTATTGATGTTGTACACCCTATAAGCCTTGCTATAGGAGCTATAAACAACAAGAATACCCTCACTGCTTTTCTCAGCAAACTTGGTTAGCCCGGCCTTCCCATTATTAAGTACATATCATTTTCTCCCAAAGATCCTAAAGTAGGATAGGGTAGGTTTTTTGCCCTTCACTGGCTCATAGGGAGTCTTCTTGTGGTCTTTGATGATTGAGGCCCTGTCTATCACATGACAAGCAGTGTTCACAGCTTCTGCCCAGAAGTATTTTGGAAGGGAGGAATCACTTAGCATTGTCCTACTTGCCTCTATTAAGGTTCTGTTTTTCATTTCTGCAACCCCATTTTGTTGAGGAGTTCTAGGAGAGGAAAATTCTTGGGAGATACCCAGTTCTTGGCAGAATTCTGTCATGGGTCCTGACTGAAATTCTGTACCATGGTCACTTCTGAACTTGACCACAGTACAGTCCATCTCATTCTAGATCTGCCTGACAAAGTTCTTCGAGATGTCTAAGGTATCTGACTTCTTTTTAAGGAAGAATACCCAAGCGAACCTAGAGTAATCATCAACTACCACAAGGGTGTAGGCCTCCCCCCCAAGCTGAGAACTGACATAGGACCAAACAGATCCACGTGCAGTAGAAATAGACACTGAAGGAATCTTTTTCAGATATGCTTTTAAAGCTGGTCCTTGTCTGCTTCCCAAGTTGGCAGGCTTGACAAGGGCCTTCCTTGATGCATTTAATATTAGGTCCATTTCTGACTAAGTCCTATGAGAAAAGCTTGCTTATGGTCTTATAGTTAATGTGTGCAAGTCTCTTGTGCTATTGAACACATAGAGCCTCTTTGTCATTAGCTACAAGGCACACATGCATGGAAGAATTTGCATTCAGAAAATTTAAGCAATAAATATTACCACTCCTAGTGCCAGTCAAGACAACTTCAGAATTTAAGGACTTCTTGATTAAGCACTTATCCTTGTGGAAAGTGATTATAAAACCTAGATCACAGAGTTGACTTATGCTTATGAGATTATGTTTCAATCCCTCAACATAAGCTACTTTAGTGATGGTAACTAGGTCATTAGAAATGTTACCATAGCCTTTAGTCATCCCTTTTTCTGAACCTCCAAAGATTACTGTTGGTCCATTCTCCACGGGGATGAAGCTTCTTAGATACTTTCTGACTCCAGTCATATGACTGGAGCAGCCACTATCCAAATACCAGATTGGAGACTGGCTGGTACTTGGATATACCCGCAAGAGAAATTAATTACCCTTATGTACCCAATTTGAATTGGGTCCTTGGTTCCTGTTAGGAAAATAAAATGGAATGTCACACCACTGAGGGTTCTGCACTCTCTTTGCATTGGGTGTTGTTGGGTTGAACCAACAATCTATGGCAAAGTGGCCTACTTTCCCACAACACCATCATTCATACCTATTATACCTTCTCTTCTGCCTCACCATTTGAGTAGGATGAGAGTGTTGGTGAGCAGGAGGGAGGAAACCTGACCTAATAGGTCTTGGGTGAACCTTACAGGTGTGAGAGTTGTGTTTCATCACTTGTTGGTCCACCTTCTTGGGAACATGCTTTGTGGAAGTAGCCTTTCCCTTACTTTTCAGTGTTGTTGCTGTAGGTCCATGGTTAGAAAAACCTGATTCCAGTACCTTCTTAAAAGAAGATTGAGCTTCAGAACCTTTGTCCTTGACAGTCTCCTAATTGAATCCTATACCAGCTCTAAATGATCCAGAGAAGGTATCAATGATAGGTAAGACTGTCTTGTGCAGAGAGAAGCTTGCAACAAGTTTCTTCTCAGCCAGCAGCATCTCTTCAAGGTCCTTAATGACCTTGTTATTCTGACCTAATTCATCATTCTTAAGCCTTGTGGCTTCCTTGAATCTGTCCACTTATTTTGCTCATGGCAAACAGCTTTTCAGCTGTCTCTTTGAGCTCCGACAAGGCAGTCTTCAAGGAATCTAACTCCTTGGTCTGGACTTTGAGGAGTTTCTTGCAGTTCCTGAAAGCTTTCCACAAAGCCTTATACTGCTTTATTATGTCAGATTCAACATCATATTGAGATCTTGAGGTCGTGGTGTTGGATGTAGACACACTCTCATTATCATGCAAAGAGTCTGTTACTGATTCAGAATCAGAGACAGACAGATGGGCTTTGATAGGTACCTTCCCAGGAGAGATGTTATCATGGTTGTCTTCCTTTATGGCCATTATGCCTATCAGTGCTTCTTCCTCAGTATCTGAGGAGCTTGAATCAGAGTCACTTAGAGTTCTGATTTTCTTTGCTATAAACCCTCTTTCAGGTTTCTTCTTGTCCCTTGACCTTCTCTTGTCTTCATAATTCCTTGATTCCCTTCTCTTAGAAGAGAAGTCAGCAGCTATGTGACCTGTCTTATTACAGGAGTAGCAAATAATGTTAGCAAAATCAAATTTACCAGGTTTTGATTTATATCTGTCCTCCCTTGAGGATTTAGATCTGTCATGTTGATCAGATCTTTTTGAGCTTGAGGAGGTGGGTCTGTAGTTGTCTCTTCTTCTTCTGGTTATCAGCTTCTTGAACTGCTTAGAGAGAAAGACCATCTCTTTGTCAGTATCATTAGAGTCTGATGTGCTGGCATCAGACTCTTCACTGCTTTCTGATCTGTTCTGATAAGCAGGAGTCTTGTCCTTGGATCTCCTTGTGCTCTCAGCCTTGAGAGCCACAAATCTTTCTCTAGAGCTCCCTTTTGAGCTCTCCTCTTCAACTTTCCTGGTATTGAGCTGAAGTTCATGGGATAACAGTTTCCCATACAGATTCTTGGGCTCCAAGATGCCCAGCTGACCCATCTCTCTGATGGCACAGATCTTTATATCCCATTCCTTAGAGAGAGATCTAAGGAATTTATCATTTAGGTTAGAATTTGTGAAGTCTCTGCCATAATTCTTCAGTCCATTGACTATTTTGAAAAACCTCTCATAACAGCTTGAGATAGTTTCAATCTTGCCTTGCTTGAAGGCTTCATACTCCTGATTGAGGAGGGATTTTCTATCATCCCTTACCTCTTCAGTGCCCTCCATGTAGACAACCAGAGAGTCCCACATCTCCTTGGCTGTCTTGCAGTGAATGAGATTCTGGAGAGTTGAGTCATCAATGGCACTTACGATTACATTCTGTGCCCTTTTATCCAGACTTGCCAAGGCCAGCTCATCCTTGGTCATGTCTGTATACTTCTTTGCCACCATCCTCATTGGATCAATAGTGGATGCTGTCATGGGAATAAAGGGGCCCTCTTGAACAGTTATATAGACTCTTGGATCAGCTGCCTCCATGAACAACCTTACTCTTTCCTTCCAGATAGGAAAGTTCTCCTTAGTGTAGATTGGGAGTTTCATGGCTCTCATCTCTCGATGCTGATCACCTCCAGCCATAATGGATTGTTCTACGATCTAGATCTGACGGTTAAGTCGCTTTCTTGATCAACCTCGCTTTGATACCACTTGTAAGTTATAGAACAATCACCAACGGGGGGGGGGGGGGGGGGGGGGGGGCTTAGGTGATTACTGTTGTTTTAAAATATTTTGCAAGAAATGAGTTTAATGGAAGCACTGCACAGAGGAATCACAGGAAATCTCAGCACAAACACAAGACGAGATGTATTGAGGTTCCTCAAGACTGGGTGTCTTGAGTAGTCCTTTGTCCCTCTGCGCCTACCCAGCAGTGTGCTAGGCTCGGGAAACTCTGCCAATGTCTCCGGCCCGCAATCCTTACAACTCGGACCCGCAAGTTCCTGCAGCCTAGGCCCTCAAGCCCCTTCACTGCACCCGAGCCCGCAAGCTCGACACGTTTGGACCTGCAAGTCCTTGTAACCTAAGACCTCAAGCCCCTTCTCTGCACCCGAGCCCACAAGCTCGACACACAGGCCCTCAAGCCCTACACAACACACACCCGCAAGTCTTGCATGCATCCTAAGCCCGCAAGCCCCTTCACTGCACCCGAGCCCACAAGCTCAAAAAGTTTGGACCCGCAAGTCCCTCTGCCCTAGCCCTCAAGTCTCACAGATCTCAAGCCCGAAGGCTTGACACTCAGATATGAAAACAGACCTCACAACTTTGGCCCGCAAGCCTTACAAAGATAGATTTACAGTATTGAACCTGCCTAATGGAGATGGGCTTCTTTTCTTGAAGAAGATGCTTTTGCTTTGGAGCTTTGATAGTGCAAATCTTCTTCAAGCTATCTTCTATATGGAACACTTCTTTATCAGTCGATGAAGCTAGACTGATTCTCTTGAGAACAAAAGATGAAGATCAACTTGTTCTCCGTTCTTTTTTTTTTGCTTATCTCCACCGTTACTTTTCTATTCAAGATTTCTTAGGGAGATTCTCTTAAGTACCAGGATTCGAGAGAGCATCTTTAGGGCATCCACTGTTCCCTTTTGTAGGACTGATATGCCGCTTAACGGTCTCCTATGATGTCCTATTCTGACAAACCCCCATCCCTTAAGAGCACGTGCTGAGTGGACAATCAGGCGGTGACATTAATTGCTGACAGCGTGTCCGACTATTTTTGAATCTGTCTCGACGATATTTCCATTCTTACGACGACATGGACAATATCTTGACGTCAGGGCTTGTCGAAGTCTTGAACTGATTTCTTCTTCAATTCTTCATCAGATAGCGATATCTCGACGATACGTGACATCACTTCTGCACTCGAGCTTAAGACGACATGAAGTCATCTAACTAATGTCGGTGCGATCTTCTTGTCTGCTCGCTATCACTGTAACCACATTAGCTTGTCGACGACATAATTGATATCATGTCGATAGACTATACTTCAGCGACTGCCTGTCTTCATATGATCTTCTTTAGTCTTCTCGACGTCACGACTTCTTTACGACGATGTCATTGGCATCAGTCTTACTTAGCCTTTCCGACGACATAGACTCTTGTCAACAACATTTGTTCTTCCTTAGCCTTATTGACGTTAAGGCTTCTTGTCGACGATATCGACGACATTTTTGAGTCTTCTTCTTCATCTCAACTTTCTGATATCGTTGTGTAGATGTCACAATGATATCACCATTTTGCCTTGCTCTGCATGTTGTTGACGATATGCCTAGTGTTGTCAATGATACGCTTGATCCTTTTCGACGACTTCAGACACAATCATTCTTCTTTGCTTTGCCTATACTTATCTTTTACTGAAATGATAAAGCTAAGAGGATAATCGAATACATAGTGAAGTTCTCTTGAATTGGTGACTTCTCCAAATCAGGAATCGTGAGGGCAAGAATCCCAACACCTTCCTAGATGGAATCATGGTTACATTGAAGGGGTGATCATTTCCTTCAAACAACATTTGTCCAAAAAACTCAAGGGGAAGAAATTTGTTGTCCATGCATCAAGTGTGTTTTTCGTTATTATCATACCAAGGATATCGTGAGAGATCACTTGATTGTTGATGGCTTTATTGATGGTTATGATGACTGGGTTTTTCATGGGGAAAGTGATGAGATGAATACTGACAATCGAATTGATGATGGTGGGTTCATCCATAATGACATCGATGGTATGTTGCATGACATGTATAGAAATGTTGAGCCAGATTCTCCTACGCCTCAAGAAGATAGGGGAGAAGCAAGGGCAGGGCCAAATGAAGATGCCAAAAAATTCTATAAGTTAGTGGAGCAAGGCCAAGAACAGTTGTATCCTGGGTGTACTAGCTTTTCTAAGCTATCCTTTACTATTTGTTTGTATATCAACAAGTGTGTCCATGGAATGAGCAATGAAGCTTTTGATGATCTTTTAAGTGTGCTAAGAGAAGCATTCCCAAATGCAAAACTTCCCGATTCTTTCAATGATGCAAAAAAAGACGGTGAAGGATTTAGGTCTTCATTATCAAAAAATACATGCATGCCAAAATGATTGTATGTTGTACTGGAAGGAGCACAATGATCCTTTATCTTGTCATATTTTTGGTTCTTCTAGGTGGAAATCTGAAGGAGATAATAAGAAAAAGAAGCTGATTCATTAGCTAAGAAGGCTCGTCAACTTCCAAAAAAAGTTCTGTGGAATTTCCCATTGAAGCCTATGCTTCAAAGGCTGTTCATGTGCTCAAAACAGCTGATTTGATGAGTTTCCATGCTAATAAATTGCCAAAGGATGGAAATTTAAGGCATCCAACTGATGGTGAAGCTTGGAGGACTCTTGATGCCTTAGATATTGATTTTGCTATGGACCCTAGGAATGTAAGGATCGGCCTTTCTAGTGACGGATTCAATCCATTTCGAACAATGAATAGTGTCTACAGCACATGGCCTGTGGTGTTGATCAATTATAATTTACCACCATGGCTAAGAATAAAGCCAGAGTTTCTGATATTGTCTCTTCTAATTCAAGGACCCCAATCTCCTGGAAATAATATTGATGTTTATCTGCAACCATTGGTTGAGGAATTAAAGGAGTTGTGGGAGTTTGGTTTGGAAGTATATGATGCTTCAAAGAATCAAACATTTCAAATGCGTGCAACTTTATTGTGGACAATCCGCGACTTCCCAGCATATGCCATGTTATCAGGGTGGAGCGCCAATGGAAAATTTGCATGCCCTTCCTGCAATTATGTAACATCTTCTCAATACCTAAAGCATAGTAGGAAGTTTTGTTATATGTCCTCTAGGTTGTTCTTAGAGGAAGACCACCATTGGAGATTCGATACAAGATCATTCAATGGGAAAGTGGAAGTAAGGACCACTCCTACCCCCTTATCAGGACAAGAAGTGATGGAGTTGATGAATTTTAAAACAGTGTTTGGAAAAAAACAGAAGAAGAAGTCAGTCAGCGACACCCCATGGAAGAAAATATTAATATTTTTCCAGTTGCCCTATTGGGAGCATAATCCTTGTCGTCATTTCCTTGGCGTTATGCACATTGAAAAGAATATATGTGTGAATGTGCTTGGAACTTTGCTAGATATTCCAGGAAAGACAAAAGATCATGCAAATGTTCGCTATGACCTTAATGAGATGAGTATCAGAAAGGAATTTCAACCTTTTTTTGTAAGAAATGTAAAAAACCCATCTTCTGGGCAGCAACTTTCTCTATGACAGATGCAGAAAAGATAACCTTTTGTAGTGTCTTAAAGGATGCTAAGTTACCATATGCTGGCTCATCCAATATATCCCGCTTTGTACAAGACAAAAAGCTTTCTGGAGGATATAAGAGTCATGATGCACATATTTTAATGCAATACTTGCTTCAAGTTGTTGTTAGGAAGGCATTACTAAAATAGGTTGCACTTAATTTAATGAGACCAGGAGCTTTTTTCAAGTCCATATGCAGTAAATCAAAGTTCACGACCTTGATCAATTGCAGAGAGAAATTGTTAAAATACTCTGTCAAGTTGAAAAGATTTTTCCTCCAAGTTTTTTTGACATAATGGTACACTTGTCTATTCATCTCATTCATCAAATTAGACTAGGTGGACCAGTGCATTTCCAATGGATGTATTGGATGGAAAGATATCTTTGTAGATTGAAATCATATGTTCATAATCGGAGTCGTCCAGAAGGATCTATTGCAGAAGCATTCTTGGCTGATGAATGTTTAACATTTTGTTCAAGGTATATGAATGATGGGGTGAAAACAAGATTGAATAGGTATTCTGGGGGTCAAAACTCAGGTGTAACACATTCCATTCTTCCCTTTGTACAAAAGGGTTATCCGCTAGGGGGAAAGAAGAAAAGAGGAAAAGGGAAGAAAAAGTTGAAGGGTGTTGTTATTATGCTAGATAATCTTACTTTAACACTAGCCCATCGATATGCTATCTTCAATTGTGGAGACAAAATAGTTGAGAAATACATAACATAAGATAATAATTACTTTGACTCTTTTTCCAATTAATACACATTCTTTACTTTGATTCAATATCATCAGATTATTCATCCTAACTTTATTTCATGTAAATGCAGAGAGCATAAAAATTTGATTGATAGTAGAGGTGGATCGAGTAAATGGGCTAAAGAAAAGATGCATAGTCAAGAATTTGTGCATTGGTTTGAAGCTAGAGTAACTAATGAACAAGTTCCTGATTACATAAGCTGACTTTCCAAATTTCCTAATCCAGTGGCAAGGAGATACAAAGGCTATTGTATCTCTGGTTATAAATTTTATACCAGGGAATGAGATGGGAAATGCGAGACTCAAAATAGTGGAGTTACTCTTACAACAACAAATCCAAGTTTTGCTAGCTCAATGGACCAAAACCCTATTGTCGTTAATGTAGAATATTATGGGGCAATAGATGACATAATTATGATAGATTATTGGGGAACATCTATATGCTATTTTGATGTGTCTGGTTTGATGTTCTGAAAGATGAATTCGGGCTCACATGTGTTAACTTCATGAATCTCTGCTACATGGATGATCCTTTTGTGTCGGCTTCTCAAGTCCATCAAGTTTTTTATGTTCAAGATCCTTTAGAAGAAGAACGTCACTATGTCCTACAAAACATTCCTAGAGATTTGTTAGATCTTGACCAATCTCTAGTAGCTAGTGAAGAATTATATTGGACAGATGCGCGTATGTTGGGGTTGATGTGAGTCGAGCTATTGCGGATGATGATGATACTTGGTGCAGACGTGATGTGGCTCTTGAAATGCCTTTTAGTGCCGGTGATCTTGATAGATAGGAAATTCAAGATGATTCTAAATGATTTTGGATGTGTATTTAGATTATAACTTTCATGTAGGCTTTTTGTTCTTGTACTTTCATATTATAACTTCCATGTATGATTTTAGTGCCTTAATTAAATTAACCTCTTTTGTAGATTTTCTTACTAATTAGTTAATGTGTTGTGCTAAAATGATAATGTTATATTGTATATGCAATATTGGTTGATGTTGATTGTGTTTTAATTTGTAAGCTTCTAAGGCACAATGCAAGGAAAAAATCAGACCAAACAACCGGTGAAATATTATAAACCAGGCTCCATGGTCCATTATCTACGAATGAGAAAGTGAAAACATGTGAATGATGATTTGTTATAAATACATGAACCTCATCTTGATGGTGAAATTGCTGATGGTGAACAAGATCTTCATGTTGTTGTGGATGATGATGTAAATTTACTTCCGGATAATTGGGAAGATATAGTTCCAGAGGAGGCAGAACTTAATAATTATGAGGAGGATCGACATGAAAAAAGTTTGCCTAATATAGAGATAGGGAAAGAGACAAATCCAGAGTTAGAGAAAGGTACATATGTGTGTGTGGAGTGTTTTCTTACTCTTTTGGTGTTGTCCTCTGTAAACAACATGTATTTTAACATATTTTTGATATTCTTTGATTTTTGCCACAGTTGAAGCAAAAATGTGTAGGGGCGAACCATGATGAAAGAGATACACGGTAGAAAGTTTGAGCATCGCGTTGCCATTATGTTAAATGAGTACAACCAACCAATAGGCCTTGATAAAGCAACAGTGAACCAATTTTCAAGCTTTTTGGGTACATTGGCTCGAATTCCAAGTCTTTGTCGTATAGATTGTACAGATTGGAGGTTGATGAAGACTAAAGAAAAGAAGTGGAGTTATGCACAAGTAAATTGCTGCTACTTCTATTTTGTTCTGTTCATTTGGATTTTTATATAAGTTGCACAAGTAAATTGTTTTTTTGTAGAAAAAGTTGATAATACTAGATGAAGGAAAGAAGTGGGTTCTTGCAACAATTAATTGTAGCTGGCGAAGATATAAGACGATAATCAAACAAAGTTTTATAAACCATATGACAATGACAAGGAGAGACTCTCCAATCGACCAAAAGGTATTCCTGAAGAACAATTCAAGGGATTTATGGAGATGGTAGGATCCAAGCAATATAAGGTATGCTATTTTGATTTTATATAATTCCAAAATATTAAAAGTAATTATAATTAGATGTTTTACCTTTCCTTTTTTTTAATTTGCTAAGTATATTCATTTTGATAATTAATGTGCAGAAATTGGCTAGAAGAAATAAGCAATGCCATAAAAAGCAAAAAAAATATTCACACAACTAGCCGAACAAGTTTTGCATGCGTAAGAAATGAGCTGGTATCTGATTTAATTTTATGATTAATTAATTGGTGTCTACTGAAGAATATAGCAACCCCATTCTTATGTTAGTGATTGTTCCTAATCTCAACTTCTCCAACCTCATTCTAATGTTTGGTTTTGTTGCCATTTACAGCAAAAGGCTGATCCAAAAAAAGATCCTTCCACGGCAGTGCAGATGTTTACCGAGACCCGCAAAAGAGTTGTTACCCGAGAGTGCAAGAAATCCTTCGAAGATACCCAAAGAAAATTTGTAACAATGCAAGCTATCTTGCATAAGTCTTTGGTTTTTGTTTTAGTAATTACTAAAATGTCTAAGTTGTAATACAGGCTGAAATGTAGCAATTGCAAGCGCAAAAGGGAACAAGTGATCTGTTCAATGTTGTGATGCCGAAGGAACATACGGGTCGTGTTAGGCTAGTAGGAAAGGGTTTCACTAAATCTTCTCTTAAGGAATCATCATCAAGTAATAGTAGTACATTGGTTGATGGCATCAGTGTAAAAGTTCCGATAGAGCTTGTGAAGTCTATCACAGCAAGGGTTAAGGATGAAATGACGTAGGAGGTTCTTTCAACAGTCTTAATCAACCTCCAACGTGTCATTACTAATCTTGATTCATATTTTATTCTTTCTGGATTGGATGCAGGGCTCTAATCTCCAGGAGATGCCGTTAGTGGACATGGGACAACAAGGAATGCAACCAGCTCATCTTATGTTCATTTTGAGTAATGTCTTGTTTGCAGGATGCATAACTAAGATGTTTTAATATCTTATATATATGTTTTAATACCTTTAACTTTCAGGAATCATCAGTACATCTTAGTTAATCCATCAATATTTTTTGTGCATACTTATATACTTAGTGAAAGATAAGCACATACACAAACTGCTTTGTTTTTTCTCCATTTCTCCTTTTAATTTCATCCTAAATGCAATGTTATAGACACCACTAATCATTATTTGCACACCAAAAATTGCAATGTTTGGAGGAGATTTTAAATGTTTTCATTTTTATCATGTAAAAGTTATCCTGTCCTTGCACTTTTTTGAGTTCTTACACATTTTTCGTCAAAGTATACAGGTTTAGCTTGCCGGATTAACTCTGAATTTGAATGGGCATTTCTTCTTGAGTAGATCTTTTGCTGCTAATTTGATTTGAATATCTGCATTAATTTATCTACTTTCTAGGATCAGACAATGCTGGTCATATCTGTTAGTCTTAGGTTTTGTTGTTTTGGTAGCTTACCACTCCTTTGGTAGCTCTCCAGGTCTTATTGACAAACTTCATTCTTCTTACTGAGTTACTGTTTTAGCTTTCCAGGTGTTATTGGCAAACTTCATTTTCTGCGTTTAGCATACGTGTAGTGTAGCCTCTTTTATATGCTTCTTGATTTTAGCATACGTAAACGACCATTGTCTTCTTGTGACTGCGATGAATTATAAGCCCACTTTTGTAAAGTTCTGGCAAGAAGAAGCCTCTGAACTTCCAACTCAAGTGAAGGAGGTATGATATCCAGGTGAGAAATGACAGCTTGAGATACAGAAATTGCCATGCATATTTTAGCTGGAAAGAAGTAAGATACTGAAGAAAGGGATTTCGTTCCATATCAGATCTGTGAATTGCTGAGATCCAATATTTTGTGGTGATCTGCCATAATTTCCCTTCTTCAATATTTGGTACTAATGCTTTTCAAAATCAAATGCAATCAAGATTCTTAGTTTCCCATATCAGTTTATGAAAATCAATTTAGAATGAACAAACCTAATCCCATCAGAAATATTAAAAAGGGGGGAGGAATGTGCATAATTAACCACTCAATTGTAGGAGGTTTTTCTGCTATTTTTTTCTCCTTGGTAGCAGCAGTTAAAGGTTTCAAATATTGATGCATGAGTTTGGCTCATCATATGATTACAAGTTAAGATGCTTTGTTTTTTCTCCTTTTAATTTCACATAGACTTTCTCAATAACTCTACCACTCTCTTCCATGTTTTTGGCTTGTGCGAACTGTGCAGGTGATCGTGGGCAGCTTTATGTACGAATGGCAGAAGCAAATCAAAGAGCAAGGCCAAGACAAATCAACATGGGGTGGAGGTCGAGCAAGCCGAGGGTGACGAGCAGTAGCTCGCGCCGTCGATCATTATCCCGAGCCAAGGCCACACTTCATCGATGATGGGGGGATGGGCGAGCGCCCGCAATGCTCACATGGATATCGACTTGATGCATGGATAAATGATATATATCTACGGCGACTGTTGCGATTATTTCGGCAAGTGCACCGATCGTTCAAGTAATAATAATGGGGAAAATCCCCGAGTGTCGGTCTCTCAAGGAACACAGTAAGGTGGAGTTAGGTTTCGAGGAAGGACTTGAGATCGAAGTCCTTGGTCGGGGTTACAAAGGATGGTTGGTTTGGTTTGCGAATAGTAAAATAAAATATTACGACTACTCATATGCAATGCCGCTATGCAAAGCTTCGCTTGGCGGGATGGAAGACTACGTAGGCCTTGAACGCGCTACTTCGTGAGGGCGGATGGACGAGTAGACAAGCGGATCGAACAATGCAGGCCATGAGCGCGCTGCTTCGTTAGGCGAGATGGAATACGCGGGCCGCTATGCCACGCTTCGGTAGGCGGATGGGCGAGTAGGCTAACGGAATGAGGGTCGCAAGCACCTCTTCACAAAGCACACCACTACCAATTGTTAGGGCGGCACAACACAACGAACAATCCACACCACAGGGCACACCCCAAATGAAAATATAACAAAATTACTCAATCACATAGACATGATTTCATACTAATGTTAACAAGTAAAAGTATACTTCATCAAAATGTTGGTTCTAGCTACATACACATCAATAAGAGAAGAATAAGGCAAGAAATCGACCGAATCCGAAGTCTCGTTGTAGATTCACGGTTGGAATCGTCGGGTTGTCAATCCGCGTCCAAGCTCGGTCCGCAACTACGTCCGGGGTAGAGAGAGCTGTCACTACTCTCCAATGAGCCCGTCTTCTTCGTGTCACGATCCGGTAGAGGTTGCAAACTTCCTCTTGCTTGATGGCGATGGCGAATAAACCTTCCTTGGAGCACTTGGATGAAGGAGGAGGCCGAGAGGAAGCTCCGGCTCAAGATTGGCGTGAAGAACAAGCCCGGAGCACCTCCATATGGTGGGCGGCGGTGGAGGGGCAAAATCGGAGCCCTGGAGCGAGAAAACGGTGGAATATAATCGGGGATCCCGACCTAATTCACGAGCAGGTCGTTTTATAGGCACTGGAGTAAACAGTGCGCACGGTCATTGGCGCACGACCAGTGGTCGTGTGCACTAGAATCCTGTGATCGTGCGCCTGACTGGACGGAGCCTGCAAGGGAAGAAAATTATAAAATACAAAGTTCGCACGATCAGTGGCGCACGACCAGTGGTCGTGCGCACTATCGTAAGTGGTCGTGCGATAAGCCAGACAGAACTCATGAAATGGCGTTAAGTGCGCACGAGCACAGGCGCATGACCAGTGGTCGTGCGCGAAGGAGCCAGTGATCGTGCGTAGTGTTCCTGTACAGAATTGTACCGGGAACACCTGCACGACTCCTGTTCCAGCATACGACACCAGTCTGGCCACTGAAGGCGGCACTTAACACAGCATGAAAACTTGTAACAAAGATGAACAAGAAAATAACACCGAAACGGGCCAAGATGTGCACCTAGCAGAGAGTGATAATTATGAGCTAAAATGGGGCTAAAGTGCAGTGGAATGATTGGAAAAATGGCCCGGATGAGTCCAAATATGTGTATATGATGAGGACTCATCACACCCCCAGACTTACCTATTTGCGCGTCCCGAGCAAACAAATTCCATGCGAACGGGGAAAGAAAAGTAGATGGCTTAAAACTACAATACAGAGTACCATGCGAAGTCGCATGCTCACGTGCATAAGAAGAATAGTAGAGAAGATTTCTGATTATATAAACAGTCTATATATTTCTAAAAGAGTAAAAGCATATTACAACTACTCAAAATGGTGAACTACGGTGAATCGTTCGGTCATGCATACGGAGAAAGTAAACTAAACGCTGAGATGAGCATTGCTCAAGATTGGGATGCCGGACAAACTCCACCGAAATCCATCGGTGTCGGTGACCATAGGCTTGCCCGGTCACATTCTCTTCACGACACTAGATTGGTTCATAGCGTGAGTCGGTAGGACTTTAGGTTAGAGATGGGGCTTGGGTTACGGTGAGGTAAACAATGATAAACAAAATGGCTTATACACATAACCCAAATGAGCTTTAAAAATAACTACCCGCGCACCAAAATCGAATGCAAGTGCACCACACCCCCAGACTTGGACTTTTGCAACATAGGTGTGTGCACCGCCTACTCCCAATACATAATATTTCTACATGATTTTTCAATAAAACTCATTTTTTCATTTTTCTCTTTTCCTTTTCATTCATTTCTTTTTTTCTTTCTATCTTCTTTTTCTTGTCTTTTTCTTTCAGCAGATTTGTCACATGCGCAAACCCACAGATTCACAAAATAAACACCACAATCAACACCCCCCAAAATGTGAATAAATTCATAACTAAAGCTCAGATTTGGTTGTGCGACTAGGTTAGGCTTTTAGGCTTTGGTGTGAAAAATGCGGAGCTGAATCAATGAAAGGGTAGGCACAAAGGGGCTAGCAAGGGTAGACGATAGGCATGAAATAAAAAGTTCAACCGAGCCAAAATAATGGCCTACGTCATTCTCACGGGCTAGAACTATCCTATGCCAATGCTTCAAGAATCGCTTGGGGCAAGTTCTAGCCACCGAGAAAGATTCTCCTTTCTCCCGACTCAAGCAATATGAGTCTAGCGATCGTTTACACACATCCCTACGCTACCGTTTGATTCACACCGGATTCACCATTTGAGTAGAGTAAACAACATTTACACTAATAGAAAAAAAATATAAAACTATAAGTATAAAGAGAAGTCTAATCTACACAAATTTCTATGCAACCGAGCACTCGACCAGGAGCACTACTGGAGTCAACATTTTACTCTGCTACATAGTCCTAAGCCATCACCTAGACTTTCCCACATAAGCAGAAGAATTAAATTCACTACAAAGCATGCATACAGGCGAGTACACGCTCAAATGGGTGCGGTGGTGTGCAATGAAAATGAACAACAATTTAAATGAAATCTTCTAGTATGCAGTGCAATAGTGCACATGAGCGGGTAAACAAAACTACTCTCCCCCAGACTTAAACTAAACAATCCACATAATATATGATAGGAAAATCAAAATAGGGCTAGGGGAAGAGAGTACCCAATGCTCAGCAAGTGAGCATACCAGAAGATTGGCGTGTAGGCTAAAATGAAGCTACAGCATCCGCCATCCAGAAGAAGGATACCTGCAGGGGTCAGCTCCGCAAAAACAAAAGAAAATAGAAAAAGATAAACTACAATAAACTACAGCTAACTAAACAGGATGGACTAAAATAAAATGCATGAAAAGTAAGATAACTACTGGGGTTATTGTCATCCCAGCACGACTTATTCAAAAACATGAAGGTTCTAGCTAATGCGCCTATGAAAAGAAAAGTGGACAGGTAACTGTTCTAATATGCGTGTAGGTAGCGGGTACCTATACGGAGAAAGAACAGTCACGCCTCTACCCATATATAAATAAAACCTGCCCATCACAGGTAGAGGGAAAAGAAAGTAAGAAGAGGAGGAGGCCTGGTCCTCACTCATCTCACCAAAACTATCCTTGCCCAGCAAGGTATCGTCCACAGCAGGTCCGCAGGAGGAGAAAGCAACGAATGAGGCTTCCTTAATGGAGGAGGAATCAACCTCCTCGCAAAAAAGGACACACTCATCATTGACTTGAGCACAAAGCTCCAAGTCCTCCTGAAGTACCTGTGAAGATTCAACCTGCACAGGCTCGGGTGAAGAAGGGGGGTCAAGAAATAAAAGAGAAGAAGGACAAAAATAATCAGAAATCAGGGGAGTGATCCCGGTCTCACTCCCATCAGGTTGGGGAAGTAAAATAATGTTGGCATTGTCATCAATGCCGCAAGGTTCAGCGGGATCGACAGTGGCCATGCCCAAGATTTGGACTTCCTCCACCGGTGTTGAGGAAAGCTCCTCTTCACCTAGAAGGTTGTCCTCCTCCATAGGAGTAGGCACAATACTAAGATCAACCGCCTCCTCTTGTGACACATCATCAACAATGTCGTCAGAGACGAATGTAGTATGCACAACAGGGGGAAGAATAGTGCTCGGATAGAGGTCGAGCACGGATTCCTCACAAAGAATCGAATCCACTAGGGGTGGTGGATGCACATGGAGAATGGGCTCAGCAATGTCGGTGCATAGATCAGCCGCACATCCGGTGACCGTATCCATGCCATACCCTTCAAGATGTGAAGGTGACAAAGATACATAACCGGATGTTGAAGGTGTGCCACCAGAGTTAGGAGTTGGGACGATCCGGATATCCGGCTCGTCATCCTTGTCCAATTGGCGAAAATACTCAGCACAGTCCTTCAAGACATGATCAGTGCTCTGACAAAACCGGCACTGCCTAGCAGGCTTCTTTGGCACAGCGGGTGCTGAAGCCGAAAAGAAGTACGATGGTAAAGGCTCAGCAGAGTAGCCATAAGACTTACGCGCACCATATGGAGTACCAGACGAAGTTGGTGCTCCATATGCTGGGCTATAAGAATTATGCCTACTATTCTCCGTAGGGCATTCATCACTAGAGTGGGAGGTAGCTCCACACCAACGGCAATGGATATTTAGATGTGCCCACATAGTGTGAAGGTAAAACGATTCAAAATAAAAATACTATTGTGCAAAATACTACACCTAACAAAAATTACTAAAGCAACCTAATATAAAACAGGAAAACAGAATAGGAAGAAATAAAACAAAAGAATGCAATATACAAAGGGAAGGGCTTCTCTCTCAGGCTTTCCCTCTCAAGAAAACTCACACGACTGTGTTCCCCGGCAACGGCGCCAAAACCTTGTTGCGATTATTTCGGCAAGTGCACCGATCGTTCAAGTAATAATAATGGGGAAAATCCCCGAGTGTCGGTCTCTCAAGGAACACAGTAAGGTGGAGTTAGGTTTCGAGGAAGGACTTGAGATCGAAGTCCTTGGTCGGGGTTACAAAGGATGGTTGGTTTGGTTTGCGAATAGTAAAATAAAATATTACGACTACTCCTATGCAATGCCGCTATGCAAAGCTTCGCTTGGCGGGATGGAAGACTACGTAGGCCTTGAACGCGCTACTTCGTGAGGGAGGATGGACGAGTAGACAAGCGGATCGAACTATGCAGGCCTTGAGCGCGCTGCTTCGTTTAGCGAGATGGAATACGCGGGCCGCTATGCCACGCTTCGGTAGGCGGATGGGCGAGTAGGCTAACGGAATGAGGGTCGCAAGCACCTCTTCGCAAAGCACACCACTAACAATTGTTAGGGCGGCACAACACAACGAACAATCCACACCACAGGGCACACCCCAAATGAAAATATAACAAAATTACTCAATCACATAGACATGATTTCATACTAATGTTAACAAGTAAAAGTATACTTCATCAAAATGTTGGTTCTAGCTACATACACATCAATAAGAGAAGAATAAGGCAAGAAATCGACCGAATCCGAAGTCTCGTTGTAGATTCACGGTTGGAATCGTCGGGTTGTCAATTCGCGTCCAAGCTCGGTCCGCAACTACGGCCGGGGTAGAGAGAGCTGTCACTACTCTCCAATGAGCCCGTCTTCTTCGTGTCACGATCCGGTAGAGGTTGCAAACTTCCTCTTGCTTGATGGCGATGGTGGCTAAACCTTCCTTGGAGCACTTGGATGAAGGAGGAGGCCGAGAGGAAGCTCTGGCTCAAGATTGGCGTGAAGAACAAGCCCGGAGCACCTCCATATGGTGGGCGGCGGTGGAGGGGCAAAATCGGAGCCCTGGAGCGAGAAAACGGCGGAATAAAATCCGGGATCCCGACCTAATTCGCGAGCAGGTCATTTTATAGGCGCTGGAGTAAACAGTGCGCATGGTCATTGGCGCACGACCAGTGGTCGTGCGCACTAGAATCCTGTGATCGTGCGCCTGACTGGACGGAGCCTGCAAGGGAAGAAAATTATAAAATACAAAGTTCGCACGATCAGTGGCGCACGACCAGTGGTCGTGCGCACTATCGTAAGTGGTCGTGCGATAAGCCAGACAGAACTCATGAAATGGCGTTAAGTGCGCACGAGCACAGGCGCACGACCAGTGGTCGTGCGCGAAGGAGCCAGTGATCGTGCGCAGTGTTCCTGTACAGAATTGTACCGGGAACACCTGCACGACTCCTGTTCCAGCATACGACACCAGTCTGGCCACTGAAGGCGGCACTTAACACAGCATGAAAACTTGTAACAAAGATGAACAAGAAAATAACACCGAAATGGGCCAAGATGTGCACCTAGCAGAGAGTGATAATTATGAGCTAAAATGGGGCTAAAGTGCAGTGGAATGATTGGAAAAATGGCCCGGATGAGTCCAAATATGTGTATATGATGAGGACTCATCAGCGACATCATCACTGGGGTGAGAGAGAGAGAGAGAGAGAAATGGTTGGTGCTTGTATGTTGTGATGGGGGAGGAAGATCATATTGGCATAGCTCCCCTTGGGTCATGCAGAAACCCTCAAAATTAAGTGAGATCTATATATTGATTGTATTCATGAAGGGTTTGGGCTATCTCCCACCTTCTTTTTATTATTAATAAAAAAAATTTATTTGAATTCGTTTACAAATAGATATTATCTCCATTATTATTCAATTTAATATGTTTATTTTTATTCAATTTAAAAGAAAATAATTGAATTTATTAAACGTCTGGCGATGAATAATAAACGTTGCCAAATACAAGAATAAATGCCTGGCGATGAAGAATCGTAGACATTGCTGTAGAATGGTAGCGCTCAATAACCGCTACCATTGAAAACCATAAATGCTATAATAGATGAACCTATGGTAGCGGTTTCAGGACGCCACAATACATTGTGTAACCGCTACCATACCATACGACCACGGCGGCAGAAGCAACACACGCGCAACTGCTAACATATCCCTACAGTAGCGATTTTTTAATATATAGTAACGGTTTTTAAGCGCTACCATATGCATGATATGGTGTAGTGTTATTTCCGACACTCTAGTTTTAATTGAATACAAAACTTCTTAAGATATCCGAAAACCCAATAAATTACCATGATCTTCAGTCCATTCATATTCACGAGCTTTGGTTCACTATCAAAACCCTTAAGAATTTTTTTACGATTCTCTATGCAAATATAGATGAAAATAACGAGAGAAAGACCCTCTTTTATAAAGTGGGTGAAGATTAGTGTAATGATATCACCTAAACATTGATGATTAGGAAAAAATGATTATTTAAATTAGATCCAAGAAATCACCAACTTTCTCACTGTAGAGGTCGTTCCTAAGAAATCACCAACTTTCTCAGCGTAGAGGTCGTTCCTCCCGATCATAGTAGGATAGTATGGCCGGAAAAGCGCAGACGGCGGCGATGGTCATTGGTGTTGAAGAAAATGAATGTTTTCTAATTGGACCAAATTAATATTGAAGTCTCATCAAAACTTCATAAAAATTTGTCGATTTAAGAGTTTGTATTGTGAGTTTTTACAAGAGGAGTCCAATGCATCATTCGAATTTGAATTTCGATGAGCAATTGAGGAGAAATCGACTCATAAAGTTTTTCAATTCTCATGAAGCTTTCTACATAATTTGGTATTTTGTGTATCAATTTGGTCATCAATTGAGGACCCAACGATCATAAGCGAATTATATAAATTGACATTAGGGTACCTAAATCATGTCCTTATTGCATCCACCATGACGCCTTCCCTATATGGGAAATGTTAGCATTGACTCACTCTAGCAAAGAGTAAAGTATGCACCTCCTATGAATACCCCTATATAGATGCTTTCTATAAATTTTTTATTGTACTCCCCCTAAATTATTTGATTTATGCAATTTTATTCTCCACCTTTTTGATAGTGCCAAAAGAAGGTAGAAGTGAGTGAATGCAATATGAATTAATGAGAGTTATGTAGAGAATAGGATGCAATATGCAAAGTTTGTAGATACCACTTGTTACAAAAAAAATATTGGCATGATTGATCATAAAGTAGTAAACAATGCAATGGGAATTATAAAGTAAACATCCTCATTTTAAGATACCACTTGTTGAAAAAAATAAACACTCGATACCACTTGATGTGAAAGTGTATGCATGATTGAATGTAGTAGTATTATGATAAAATAGAGTACGCAATAAAGAGAAATACCACTTGTTAAGCATATTATACCACTTATTGAGAAAATAAATAATCATGATTAAGTATAAGTAGTTAGCATAAAAAATATGATAAGCACTCTAAAACATAAACATCTTTTAAAAAAAATAAAAGCATATATAAGATAATAAGTTTTAAGCCTAATACGAAGATATTTTCAATTAAAGTCCAAGAGATGTTATTTCATTGAAATTTTAGAAGTAGAATTGCAAGCATGATTTCAAAATATCAAAAAGAGATAGGAACTACAATGCAAGCTAATTCACATGTCAAGTAAAACTAAACATTGTAGAAATCATACTTGGTCATCTAGTGCATTTACTTAAGTTTGTAGAGAATTATGTAGATGTGCATTAGGATCAAATTCTCATGAGTATAAGTTTTATGAAAGATAATGATGTGTACAAAACAGTGTTTTGATAAAGTATACAAGTGAATTAATCAAAACACAAGACATATATAAAGGAATAACACAACATTAAAGTACACAAATAATATTACTTCCACAATATTTCAATGCACATGAATAAAGAGTACAACTACCAAGGTGCTCTACACACAGAATGTTTATTAAGACTTATCAGTGTGTAAAGTAGTTCTTGGAGGATGACATTTATTCTTTTTACTTATAATTTTATTTTTGTGATCCGGTGTACTAAGAGAAGTGGTGTATTATTTGTTTGCGACAAGATACTTTACAATCCTTTCCAAGGTGCCCAACCTCATAATGCTCATAAGACTTATTGGGAGGGTGAGTATTGCTTGGTGGATTTTTCCTTGTTAATTTTTATTTGATTTTTATGTTAGTAATTAAAGACTCCGAATTCACTTGTTTTGCAAATAATAGTATTTAATTTTTTAAACCGCATTTCTCTAATGAATAAGTGCATGAAATACAAAGAATTGCAATAAACAATTCAATATTGTGTAGGTAATCTATTTATGCATTTTAATTTATTATGTTATTACACTATACAATCATGCAAGTATGAGATTAAAAACACATGTAGGTTATCAAAATAGGTGAGTGAATGAATCATTATCAAACATAAAATATTACTCGCACTTAGAGGCATGCTAAACATTCCTACACATTTTTTACAATCGATTTCATTGCACATAACAAGATAGTTTTCAAGGCATGACAAATACAAAACAATATTTTTAAAAAACTTGAAAATTAAATTAACATTGCATTTAATATTTAATTGATATAATTAATCATTCTTGACAATAACAATGAATAACAATCAGTTTGTATAATTTTTGTTTTTTATAAAAATACAAAACAATAAACACACATAAAGAAACAATAAGAAAAGTATATCTCTGTTCTTTGAAATTCTTTTGTAATTTTGTATTTGATTTTTTTTAAAAAAATTACAATAAATAGTTTTCTGAAAAACACCGAAGTATATTAAGAGCACATCAATATAATAATTTTCTATGCCAGAAAGAATACAAAAAAACCTAAACATTCCCTTTTAATGCTACAATTGGCGCTACTATTAACGTGGAGCGCTAACAACAGTGATTTGTTCTTTCGCTTAGAAAACATGGTTTTTGATAATTTTTCATTCTGATTTTTCATGATTAATGTTTTCTAAGATAAGGAACACCAACTACAACAAAGTGTTTTGAAAATTAATATAAAAGTAATGGATTTTAGATTTTTAGACTAAACGTTTAAGTCTAACGACCGATTCATAAACTATGAGTTTTTTTGATTTTTTGAATTATAGTAGAATTTAAAGCAACATAGTTATCATGAATGACAAATTTCAAATTTTCTATTTTTACATCATTGTAATATGAGATAACTAACATGGATAATAATATTCATTAGGTGACAATGCTAGAATGATGACGATGCTAGATAATAATTTCAATTATTCTATTTTGAAAATGATTTCATTAATCTTGATAATAGCTCATAACAAATTCACTATTAAATTTATAATGATAATATAAGACAATTATAGGAAATGGGTTTAGAAAAGATAGAAACTAGAAAGGGGATAGATATGCCACTTGAAATTGATACGATTTATTATTCAATTTCATTATTAAAGAGTTTTGGCTTAATGTGAGTAAGTCATATCGCAATATATAAAGTGACCATAAAAAGTGTGTAGGCTCAAATAAAAGAAAAAAGTTGTTTTTGGTTTGTATGATTTTTTAAGTTAAGCATATCATGAAATAGAATTATGTATATATTCCCTTTTTTGACTTGTTTCTACTTCAAGGATTTGATTGAATACTAATGAATAAGAGATTTCGGTATCCAAAAGTGACCAAGTATGACGGTTCCTTTGGTTACCCAAATATATTGTGATGTATTATGGGGACACATGGATGAATGGGCCCTTTCAAGTGGATTTAATATTTCATTTTTAATTTTGGGCCTCTATTAATACTTTGGTTTAATATTATTTTTATGCATCAAATTTCCATTGTAATTATTTTTATCTTGAGGCTTAGAATGATAATGATTCTTGAAATTATTTTTAATAGGAAATTTGTGAACATTTAAATTTATGTTGGGAGGCGATTAACTTTGTAAATCATGGTGACAGTGATTTGGAATTTGATTTAGAAACATTTGGTGTTTTTCAGTTCCTTTGTTTTTCTTTGTTATGGTATGGAAATTCTAATTCAACTTGGTTTTGAATTTTGCTTGAGATGGAGCATTTATGTTTTGAGAGTTTTTTAATGATTTCTTTAAGCAAGTTGACTTTTGTTTCTAGTTCTTTATTCTTAATCTTGGGATTTTCTCTAGCTTTTGTATATGTGATCGTGCTACTTTTAAGAGTGGAGACTATAGAATCAATATGAGTTTTATAATTATTTCTTAATTCTTCAAATGTTCTATCCATCTCTTTAATTTCTTTTTTATAATTTTTGCACATAGCATATTCAATTGTCAAAGATGATTTTTTTTTTAAAATAATTCTATCTCGCAAGACTTAGTCGCCAACAACCGCCGTGAATTTCCCTTAGAATCCTTCCCGTAATCCAACATTCTCCCAGAACACTTCTCCACTCTCAATACTAAGAGATAAGACAAAATGTGATTACAAAATATAAAATATATAAGAGAAAACTCGCCATGGATTTCTGAAGGTAAAAATAAAGGCGATGTACGAATCAGCGTTCTTGTTGCGTTCATCCTTCGTGTTGAATATGCTTGGTAACACTTCCCCCTTCAAAAACTCCTTTCAATCTTCATGTTCACCCAAGGGAGTTCTCTTAATCTCTAGAGACGACCCTCTCTCAAATAATTTGGAGTTGTAGCTTTTTAGCTTGATAAATCATTTGTATAGAAGAAGAGGAGACACTGTTTAAATAGACCTCCAGAGCTACCGTCGGTTGTAGGGTACCGCCTTTTGGTACCCTAATAAGGTAAGTGTGCGACACATGGATCGTGGTTGTTATGGAAGTCATGTGCTGTCATTTTAGGTATGTTCGTTGTTGTAATGCGGTAGTGGCTAGCGCGTCGCATTAACTTTGATTATAATCTGTTGTTGATCTCCTTCTCCTTTTGGCTCATGGATTAGCTGGTGATTAACAGACATGCCTTATGTTACTGCCTGGTGGTAGGGTTATCGCACCATAGTAGTAACTTGCTAAGTATAACTTTCTCATCGATATGTCTCAATGTTGAGTTGACATCTCGACGATATTGTAAGCACCAGGCAGTAACGCTACTACTGGCATTAGTACACAAAGATTAGCTTTGTCATCCATATTTTATCCTCATTCAATATATGTTTGTGCCTGTATGACCTGCACAATATAAACACACAAAAGACTAAATCAAATACATCACAGTATTTGTTATTCTCAAACCAAGAGATGTGAAACGCTTGTTCCAACAAGATTTGGGGTCGTGAGGCATACATGTGATATTAAATGCCTGACAAACTTGAGGCCAAATCATATAAGTGTTATCTAGTGGGGTATCCTAAGGAAACTAAAGGATACTATTTCTATAATCAGTCCGAGGGCAAAGTATTTGTCGCATGGACTGGTATCTTCTTGAGAAAGAGTTTCTATCCAGAAAGGCTGCTAAAATAGAACTTGAAGAGGTTCAAGAACCACAAAGAATGAATGGATTAGAATTGGAATCTGAGTAAGGACTACAAGTTTTCATAGCTAGGGAGCCTACTCAAGAAACACAAGTCCTACATAGATTTGGTAGACCTCGAGTTGAGCCTAAGAGATATGGATTTCTCATGTCTCAAATAGGTAATGTGTTTCTTATGGATCATGATGATGAACATGCAACCTACCAAGAGGCTATAAATGGACCAGACTCTGAGAAGTTTCTTGGGGCCATGCAATCAAAAATGGACTCCATGTATGCAAACCAAGTTTGGACCTTGGTGGAACCACCTGAAGGGGTACAACCCATAGAGTACAAGTGGGCCTTCAAGAAAAAGACCGACATAGATGGGAATATACAGACATTCAATGGACTATTAGTGGCTACAGGTTTCCAACAAATTCATTGTGGTGACTATGATGAGACCTTTTCCCCTATTGCCATGGTAAAGTCCATCAGAATTCTACTTGTTATTATTGCGTATTATGACTACGAGATCTGACAAATGGATGTTAAAATGACTTTCCTTAATGGAAGCCTCCTCAAAGAAGTGTAAATGACACAACCAGAGGGTTTTGTATCTCCAGATGAAGCCATTAAAATATGCAAGTTGCATAAATCTATTTACGGATTGAAGTCGGCTTCGCGTAGTTGGAATCTACATTTTGATGAGAAAATCGAAGAGTTTGATTTCATCAATAATGAAAATGAGCCTTGTGTTTACAAAAGGATTAATGAGAGCACTGTTGTATTCCTTATATTGTATAGATGGCATACTATTGATTGGGAATGACATTCTGACCCTACAAGTTGTTAAGAACAGGCTAGGGGACTACTTTTCTATGAAAGACTTGGGTAAAACAACTTATATACTAAGTATTAAGATCTATAGAGATTGATCGAAGAAGTTGCTCGGTTTGACCCAAAGTATATACATTGAGAAGGTGTTGAAGCAGTTCAACATGCTTGAGTCCAAGAAGAGTTTCTTACCCATGTCATATGGTGTGTCTCTCTAAGGACTAGTGTCCTAAATCATTGGAAGATAAAGACTGCATGAAGTTGATCCCATATGTTTCTACAATTGGATCAATCATATATGTAATGTTATGTACTAGACTCGATGTCTCATATGCTTTGAGCATGACTAGCATGTATCAGTCTGATCCTGGTGATGATCACTGGACAGCGGTCAAGAATATCCTGAAGTACTTGAGAAGGACTAAGGATGTATTATTGGTATTTGGTGGATAGGAAGAGCTCGTTGTAAAGGGTTACACGGATGCTACCTTTCAAACTGATAGGGATGGTTCATAGTCTCAGTCAGGTTTTTTGATTTTCCTTAATGGAGGAGTTGTGAGCTGTAATAGTTCCAAGCAAGAGATAGTTGTTGATTCTACAATAGAGGCCAAGTTTATCATTGCTGCAAATGCGGAAAATTCATCGGGAAGCTTGATGTAGTTCCTAGCATTGTTGATCTAGTAATTATTTAATGTGACAACAATAGTGTCATTGCATAGGCCAAGGAACCTAGATCTTATCATCCCTCCAAGCACTTACTTCGGTGGTTCCATCTTATTCGAGAAATTATCGATCGAGGAGATGTGAGCATATGCAAAGTTCCGACTGAGGAGAATATAGCAAATCCATTAGCAAAGCCTCTTACGCAGAAGCATGATGGTCATGCAAGATCAATGGGTATGAAATACCTAAATGATCACCTCTGGTGGGAGGGTTGTGGATTTTGTATTTGTTGGTTGTTTATTGAAAGATTTGGGTTGATCTATAATACATCTAGAGGTGGTGATTAGGTGTTTTTGATGTTATTTACTACTTTAAAATCTAGCTAGCACAACACACAAACAACACAGAAAAATACACAGTATTTATAGTGGTTCCCTACTAGACAATGTGTCTAGAGGTAGTCCACTATCCCTCCCACCTATCTAGCAATGAGCTAGACTAGGCAACTTCTCCAACTTCTCAAATATCCTCTCAATATGCAGATCTTACAACTTGGGCTCACAAAGAACCCTACCAACAACTCAGATCTGTTACAAAGGCTCTGTTTGGTTGGGCTGTTGCTGATGGAAAGCTGCTGATAGGAAAATTACAGATTCTGGAAAACGAAGTTTTGTTAAAAACTGTTTGGGTGAAATGGAGTTTGTAAAACAGAGTTTTGAAAAAGTTGTTTGGAAACAAAACGGAGTTTTGATCGAATTTTTTTTCCTCACCAAATATCAGAAAAAGATATATATTTTCCATATTTTCTCATAATGTTCATAGTGTCCACGCCAAGTAATTAACACATCATAACAATAAAATATAGCATACACACACAAACAACACCAACACCAACAACACACACAAATAACACACACACACATATAACATACACACACACAACACACATACACATACACACAAACAGCAACAACAACACCAACAAATACACACACACACATACATACAAAGACACACACACAAATACAATAAACACATACACTTTAATCACAAACATACACACACACACTCATCAAAACTGGCTGGAGAAATGAGAGGGAGAAACGTCAGTCAACACTAAACATATATGCAAACATCAATCAACACAAATACACTTCAATCCATAACACACACTCATACTTGAACATCAATCATACAACACTAAAAAAGGAGGGATTACCTAAAGTTGACGTCAGAGGAGAGGGAGAAATGGGAGGGGAAATCTCCTGGATGTCGATCACCGTCATCGTCGATGTGCATCGCCGTCGATATTGATCACCGTCAAAATCGTCTAGAGAAACGAGAGGGAGAAATGGGAGTTGCGTCGCCATCGATGTCGAAGAAGATCGTCGTCGCCTTTGGAGGAGAGGAGAAGATGGCCGGTGAAATCGACGAAGGAGAAGATTGGCAGAGGAGTCGAAGCAGATCGTTGTCGATGTCGGGCTAGGGTATCGGGAGGAGAAGGTTTTCGCATCTGCATCTGGACGTGGGGTGACGCCCGCGTCTGGGAATATAAAGAAACCCCGGTTTATAAAAAATGGGGTTTTCTAGAAAAGCAGTGCCAAACTCCGCTTATGCCAAAAGTTGCGGTGCGATTCAGCCACACCACAGGCAAAAACCCAACCAAACGCCACCAAAATTCTACAGGCTCTGAGCTCACACAGAACCATACAAAAATCAGGCTCACACAGAACCCTACCAACTCAGATCTGTTACAAGATCCTACTCAACTCAGGCTCACAAAGAACCCTACCGAATAAGACAGATGAGTTTGTTGTTGTAGAAGAGAAGGCTTCAAGATAAAAGCATTGACTGATCAGACTTATAATTCTTCTTGCAAATGTAAGGCTAGAGATCTTGTGAATCACTTGACTTTCTATTGAATCTTCTTCTTAGATGATAGATGCACTTCTTGTACAGGAAGAAGATTCTTTCTTTTCTGCTCAGCTAAGTGATGAAGATTTTCTGCTTGAGCACTTTTCTTCTTTTCTTTTCTTGATCAGAATCAGTATAGTGTAAGTGAGAATGTCAAGCACTTTTTGAAATCGAAAGTATTTCTATTTATACTCTTCTGCAATTTTGCATAAAAGCCCTTATTGATTATTCCATAATCAATTTGCCGGTTTGAAAATGTTGACAGAATTGGCATAATATTTTATCATAATTGTCTTGCCGTTCTTGGAACTTGAAGAATATGGAAGTAATAATATTCTTCATTAATTAATGTGCAACGACTACATTCTGTAGAGAATATATCATTTATTACTCCTTGATTAATGCACAAGATAAGCGACGTGCGCATTCCCTGTATTTCAATTTTTGAGAAAATCGGCGCATTAAATGCACCTCAGCATCTGTCATGATGAAAAATTTCTTCTAGCGGATATCGTCTTGATCATCTCAACGATATGTAATCTTCACGACGATATCGTCGACATACTTCTTTCTTCAAGAATTTACTTGATATCTCAACGATATTGCTTCTTCTAGATGATATCGTCGAGATGTTTCTTTTTATATGACTTAGACTTATTCTTCAAGTTGATAATATTTCTTCAAGATGACATCGTCTTGATCTTTTATACGGTATAAAGTCTTCAAGCAGATGTTGTCTACATGATCCTTTCTTCAGGACTTAATGAGTAATCTTGACGATATGTCTTCAATCTTCAAGGCGATATATCTTCTTCAAGACGATATCCCCGAGATATCTGAACTCAACGATGAACTTTCTTCAGACGATATCGTTGAGACTGTCTCGACGATATGTTTACTTTCTCAACGATTTTCCTACAGAGACTTCAGACGATAATTTACTTGGTGAATTTTCATTACTTGTATAGTCTTGATATTAGTGATGCAGCTTTGATGCATTTCAATGATATGTGTATCATCTCAATGATATGTGTACAACCCCGATATCCGCCAGAGGGTGAGCAGAAACAAGGAACCATCAGGCGAAAGGAGTAAGAAGGCTAGCGAGCCAAAATGCCGGGCAAGCCGGGCTCTTGCCGGTCGCTCACGGGAGCGCGAGCGGGCCAGGGGCCTTGTCGGTTACTCGCAGGGAGGGGAGCGAGCTGAGCCACTCGGTTCGCGAGAGAGACTTTTGTGGGTGGCTTGCCCAGGAAGGGTTCATGATCATTTTTACCTAAAAACCTCTGGTGGCCTGCAGTTAACCACTCCAAACAACGGAGTTTGGTTGTTGGCAGGCCATTTTGGGCTGCGTATAACAAAAGAGTAAGGCGGAATCCCACTATTAACAGACCAGACTTGAAAAACTATAAATAGACCTTGAAGGGAACCTTGGGAGAGGATTCCAATCTCAGTATTCTGAGCTTCTTCCTCCCTAGGTTATCTTGGTTTAGCTCTCAGGCTCTTTAAGGTGCACAGTCTCAGCTTTGGCTTGGGAGGGTAGGCGTTCAAATATCTTCTGGGTGTGTGGTAGTACCTCCTCGCTGCGGCCAAGGGTTTGTGTTTAGTTCTGAGTCTCCGGTCGGTTCCTTCTGAGGAATCAGTCAGTTCTAGCTGCCCCTCATCCTTGAGGGCCCGAGCTCCACAAAGAAGCAAAGTCCCGGTTTCAACATTTTTGGTGCGGTGAGCGTGGAGTGCAGCTAGTTCAAGAAAGCTCTAAGGAAGAGATGGCAGGAGACAAAGAGCAAGAGGAGGATATTGGCGGCTCGCCGCAACCCAGCGCGCCCGCAATGGTGGAAATGCGGACCAACCTCAAGAGGGATTTGCTCGGGGACTTCCAGTGCGCCCTCGCCACGGCCCTTGGGGGTCTCGCAACCACTGCGCCCCAAGTGGCCCCTTAAGCTGGAGTAGGCGAGCACGCCCCGGGGCAGAGGCCAGGGAAGGAGGCAATGTCCCAGGTGCCGGAGCGAGATCTAGCGGGGCGGGAGCTCTTCCCCAGCCCGGTGAGTGCGGGTGGGGTCCAGGCGAGCACCGTACCAGGAGGAGGGATACCGACCAGTGGGATCCTAGCGAGTGGCCCCTCAGCGAGTGCGAGACCGGGATCTAGTTCGCCCGGGGAGCTCGCGGGGCGAGTGGAGCAGGTTAGGAGTGCGAAGGGGGGGAGTCCCTTCTGCGAGTTGGTGTTCTCGGCACCACTCCCCGAGGGGTTCAGCGAGCTGACCATGACTCAGAACACCTGCAAGGATGACCCCACCCAGCACCTGCAGTGGTTCGAAGACATGGTCTCTATCAGACCTATGTCGGACGCCTTCAAGTGCTGACTCTTTGACACCACTTGAATGGAGAAAGCGAGGGACTAGTTCCACCAGTTGCCCTCTGGGTCAATATATGCTTTCGAGGATTTGCGTCGCGGCTTCCTGCTGCGCTTCTCGACCTCTAAGAGGAGGAAGAAGGACCCTGAGGCCCTCTCCAGCATTAAGCAGAGGCAGGGGGAGTCGCTAGCTCATTATGTGGATCGGTTCCAGGAGGAGGTCCTCCTCATCCAGGAGGTGCCAGGGTACACTCTCCAGCTCATCTTCATAGTGGGGCTGCAAGAGGGGTTCTTCAAGATAGACCTCAAGAAGAGGGCTCCTTTGTCTTTTGAGGAGCTGATGAAGAGAGCGGCGGAGGAGATAGAGGGGGAGGCAGCAAACCCCGAGTTCACGAAAAGGTTAGCACGGCTGAGCGAGCTGGAGGTCAAGCATCCAGAGCCAAGGAGAAGAGAGGAGGAAAGAGCCCCGGAGGTGGGTTGGAGGCAGTAGCAATGGGGGAGGCAAGGCCCAGGAAGGGGTTTCCAACAGTGAGGGGGCAACTTCTAAGGAGGCCAAGGATGACCCCACCAGTTAGGGTGGAGGCAAGGACCGAGGCCACCTCACCCCCACCCTCCTCAGCAGGTGATGTCGGTTAGTCGGGGGAGACCAGGCAGGGGAAGAGGAGCTGGAGTCGGGGGAGCCGCTCCTAGGAGGAGGAATAGGGTGGGAGAGGTCGAGAGGAGGGGGGCGGCATTGCCCTATTGTGACTTCCATGGGGAGGAAGGTCACGCAACGACCACCTACCCGGATTTCTTGGAGATGAAGGAAACCAGAGAGCCGGCGCCACGGGAGCAGCGGGCGGTGAGGATTAAGGAGGTCCTATCTCAGGACGAGGAGGATGAGAGGTGTGAAGACCGGGTCGATGTGGGACCTAAGGAGGGATCGGGGCGATCCATATGGGGGTAGGGATTGAGGCGACCGGGAGGCAAGCCTCCACACCATCTACCGTCGTAACGTGGCTTCGACATCCCTAGCCCCGCCCCCAGCAGAGAAGATCTCATTCACTCAAAAGGACATGCTGGGTCATGAAGACCCTTTCTACAATGCGCTGGTCATTCAGACAGCGATCGAGAACTTCACCATCTCTCGGATCCTTATGGATAACGGGAGCTCGGTCAACGTCATCTTTAAGAAGGAGTTTGCCGACATGAAGGTGGAGAGCAGGAGGGTGTTGGCCTCTTACAGCCCACTGTTTGGGTTCTCTGGTGAGAGGAAGGAGGTAGAAGGAGGAGTGGGACTCCATATGGTCTTGGGGAGCAGTTTATGAATTACCACTTTGTCATAGTGGATGCCCCCAGCAGCTACAGTGCCATCTTTGGATGGCCACTTATGAGTGCATTCCGATGCGTCCCCTCCACCTACCACCAATTCCTCAAGTTCAGGGCAGGAGGAGTTCAAGTCTGGATAAGTGGAGACCCGAAGGTAGCCCGGCAGTGCTATGTGACTGCCGTGAACACCATCTCTTGGATAGCTGAGGCGGAAAAGTGGGATTGGGAGATTGGGGAGCCAGCGGGGCTCGAAGAGGAGAAGGAGAGGGAAGAGGAGGAAGGAGACGCCCAAAAAATAGTATTAGGCACCAAAAAATTGGTCGTGGCAAATAGTATTAGGCACCAAAAAATTGTCGTGGCTAATACCTTGAGCTTTTGCCACGGTTTTAGGCCCTGTAAAAAAGGTTTCCGTAATACAAAAAATAAACTATTTGCCACGGCTTCCTGCCGTGGTAAATAATCTGACTATTAGCCATGATTTTTAGCCGTGGCTAATAACAAATTTAATATTTTAAAAAAAGTATTTGCCACGGTTTTAAACCATGGCAAATACAAAATTATGTGTTTAAAAAAAAAACTAGAGCATAAATCTTAATTTCTCCCCACATCTCGCAGTCAAATGCGCATCTATAGATACGTAGGTATATCTACAACTATAACATTAATTAATCGTACATAAATTAAATGGCAATAAGCACATTCATACTTGGGAAGAAAATGGAAGTCAATAAATGATCAATCCCATCCAAGATACTCTCTGCTAATTATACAACCAAAAATACACAGTAACTAATATTATCTACAACATGAAAACAATTATATATCTGTTCGTGTAAAAAATTCTTATTTCAGGATTCCGTGTCTGGGATCGAAGCTGGAGTGGATGCTGGAATGGCTGTAGTAGGTGTGGCAACCAGGAATCCAGAGCAGTCACTTATACATGATGGAGCCTCCTTAAGCATCAAAGATTATGATGATACAGAACTTTGGACAGAACCTGTAGCAGAACAACATATATCATAAACACACGTTAAGATATAGACATTTAGATGCATGTATGTATGTAAGCTGATGTAAGCAGGGAAAAACAATCTGACAATGAGGCTGAATGTAAACTGACGCACCCCTAAACATGAACTCCATAAGAACTAACCTCATACATTATAAGCCTAGTTGTTCCATCAGTAACAGAGTCTCCCACAAGCAACTCTAAGACATCAATTAATGCCGTCGGGGTGGTATAAACCCTTTTCAATTCTAGAACCCTTGGTTCCATCCTGTGAGACAATATGTAAAGACATGCCATCAAATTATTAGTTCACAACAGAGACAGGGTGCTGCCAAAATATGAACTCAAAGTTTGGATAAATAAAATTCAAACTCTGAACAAAATCATATGTCTGTCCAAATGATCTGACATTTATGAAATGAAAAATTACACATTTTGAGTATCTGAGATAGCACATTTTGAGTATCTTTTATATGTTCCTACTCAAATCATGCGACGTATGGAAAAACTGAGTAAATCTGATTTCACTAACCGAATACACACATATGTTTCTCATTTTTAAGTAAGATCAATAAGCAGTTTTAGATAACTGTTGAATAAAATAAGATAATTGTGGGTGGGGGCATGGAGCGTAAAAAAATAGTCTAGCACAAACAAAATATAAAAAAGAACTAGGTAACATTCCTCAAAAAAATAAAAACCAACACATAAAAAAAACACTGACATTGATCTACTTAGGTATTTATCCCTACAATAGTCCAACACAAACAACATTTTGAATACCTCACGACTATCATGATTTGGATCATTACAATCAAGCTTCACAATGGAACCGTGTCTGCAGAAATAGGCTGGAAGGGAAGAACTAAAGAATAAAAACCCGATGCTACACAAATTATTAAGGAGAAACTAAATTTTTTTGAGGCGATGGAGTTCCTGAACCTAAAGCATGAATAAATCTCATTTACTTTATTAGAGTGCTAAATGAAATATTTATCGATGTGATAGATCGCGGAGACGGTGGGATAGTGGGCTTCCGATGAAGCCTGATGGTGGTTGTAAGATCATCGGGGGTAGACATTCTGCAGTACACAATTCAAAACAGATAAATTAGTTTGTAAAGCCTAAAATTTAAAACAGTAAAAATAAATACCATAATTTTTGAATTCATTTTCTAAAATTTGAAAATCATGTGCTAATAAATTTGAAATTGCTTTTTGGATGAAGCCAAGCACATTCAAACTGTTTTTTTGCTGCACACAATTCATTGAAAAAACTAGCATTATTTTACAAAGTCATGAGTATATAGGCTCCAATTAAATGCCATCAAACTATGAAAGTAAGAAATGTCATGTTTCCTTAGAGAAACCAAAATCATATGCTTACACAAGTATCCAAGATTAAACTAAATCATATACTCATGTTTTAATGGAAAACTAAAACAGAAAATAGAAACTCAATAACTAACCGATAGAAACTCAATATAATACATCAACCTCCAAATTTAAAATAATGCCTCTAACCATGAGTTTCCCAAAGAATGGGAATATAACTCAATAACTAACCCCCATATTTTAAAGTATTGTCAGTTAAGGATAGAAAACACTAGAACCAGTAAACAATGATATGGAAGAATAATCATGAAAATAAGAATGATAAATAAACACATCAAGAGTATTAACAAATCAAAAAATCCTAGATGGACTTTTGAAAACAATTACCAACCTCTCTTTTGATTTGTTTTTTTTGTTGCCCAACAATCTGAAGTTAAGGTTCTGTCGCACAATGTTGCCATTATCTTGGTAGGCGTTCAAGCTCACTTTCATAAGATGTCGAAAACCGAAGACCGGAACCAATATGGCTCGACGTGGGGCAAATCCAGCAGAGCATATTAGATCCAAGTAGCTTCTGAAATAAAGAGCATTATATATTTATTTATTATAAAAAGGGAGATCGAAGAAGATGAAGAATAGAATTAAATGCTCCCACTTAAGATAAGTGATCCAACATTAGCCCTGAGATCCTTTTTTAATAGGAAAATGACACTGGGAGAAGTACTTAAAAGCCCCCCAGTTAAGATTTAGTCTCCATTTGGTGCGGCGTTTTTTCTTCCGTCAATTTGGACAAAACACCGCCGTCATAGAATGTCTGTTTGACATGACAACAATTATGCCCGCCTCCAAGAAAAGAAAACTAGTTTTGAACATAAAAAGTTAATGAAGTTCCTTAGGTGAGGTCGGGTGTTCACGAAAGACGGTTTTATGAATGGAAAATGAGAACCGTTGCTAATCTAAATTGCTACTAATATTGCTTGATTTTTAGTTTGCTTGTTTATGCGTCTGTTCTATTTTCTAGGAACCTATGAACAAATGAGTAAATAAATAGAATAAAAGGAGTGAATAAAAGATCATTAAATACCAAAACCACGATTAGACATCATCCTCCCGCCCATTACCCTTCCAAATCCTCGTCCACCGCCATAGAATCATGTTCATGGCTACGAAAGTCAATGACACTGTGGGATCAGAATATAATTCACTAAGAGATAGCAAAAAGAGAACTAATAGAATTCAGTTTTTTTTATTCTCTACACCATCAACGTAGGGCTAGAAACTTGTGAAGTGCAAATTCAGAAGAATTAACCAATCAAAATCTCACTGATTCCAATCAAGTGCAGGTGTATCAACTAAAGCCTAACCGAGCAATTTCAGTCAAGGTTGCACGGGAACGTGGAATGAAGTTGACATATTATTGATGCTTATTACATTGGTAATTAATAGTTAAGTGTAAATGATGAGGAATTGATTTATTCTAAATTCAAAAATCAGTCATGGCGCCACCCCTTAGTTTCAACACACAATCTGTGCTATGCTTATATTTTTGTAAGCATCCCAACTTTGCACGGTATAATCTAGAGTTGATTCCAGTGCATGGTATGGATTCAGTTTGTCTTTATTCAGTCTGCCTAATAGTTCTTCTTCCTTATATTTGCTTCAATTCTCTTAAAAAATATTTAGTAAGGGCATTTCATCAGCTCTCTAATTAATGTTTAGTTCCACCACAAAGCTTGCACTTAAAAAAATCAACTCTTGTAACATACAGTAAACCAAATTTGTTTAAGAAAATCTGCATACAAATAGAAGAATGAATATGCACGTCTAACTTACACAAAATTAAATGAACCATAGAATTAATTAATGATGGCTTCACTATAATGACAAGACAACTTTCACCTTACCCAAAAGATAAACATGCTTTTAAAGCTAGAAAAGAGTTTCATCTCTCAAACTTATGCTTTAACATGTCATTGTTATCCTTATTAATATTCAACAGTAAAAAATATACATAAACTAGTTTAATTTGATTGAATCTATTATTAATTAATGAACATAATTTTTTGTATTTTTTTCAAGTAATCAAATGAATTTAAGGAGAGACTTGGTTCATTATTTGCAATGTTTGATTAGAAAAATACATTATTTAGAGCATGAGCCCTTTTCACATCCCAATTTCTCTTGCTATTCGACTAATAAATAGAAAGGGTTTGTGGGGCTTCCCAGATTATCTATATTAGAGGATAAAATAAAATATTCTATTTTTTCCTTTCAAAGAATTTATTTTTCAAATTGATTATTTATTCAAAGCAAAAACCTGTTGGTTGAAATGACACAATAATCCCACGTGGGGGGGGGGGGGGGGGGGGGGGGGTTGAATTGGGATTAAATAAAATTTAAATTTTATTTGTATACTTTAAATTTTATTGATTATTTAAAGAAAGCTTTGGTGAGAGAGTACCAATTCTTATAATAATAAAAATATTGATAAGTATAATAGGTACATCAAGATTATAAAATCAACAAGAAATGAAATGCTAAAGAATTATAGGACACCAGGATATAAAGTGTTCGGATCCCCCAGGATCCTACTCACTTGCTAAGAGGCCTCCCGCTCACCTTAGCACCCCAAAAGAAATCTTATTAGAATAGAATTTTACCGGCCCTTTTCCCAAAGGCCAGTGGGATATCCGAGACCCGCACAAGTAGCTGAATAGGTTTTTGAAATAAAAAGTACAATAAAAGAAATTACAACAATTATCCTACAATCTTCAATATTCAAAAACTTAATTAAATTTTTTGCCAAATTTGAAAGATCGATCTGCTCTACTAAAATGATGTATGTAAATAAATGAAATAATGTTTTGTAAAAACTTATTACAAAAAATTAAATGTCTGTAAGAGAAAACAATTTATAAGAATTGAATAAAGAATGTTTGATAAACGTATGCAAACTTTTGAATGAGATATAAGCGGAATAAATTTTGCGAATAAAAGATATTTGAATGAAATAGAATTCTAACAAACACAGTAGATAAAATAGAGATATGAAATTAAATGTTAGAGATATATTACTGGATGTGAGATCTGTCAAAAGTGGTCTCAATTCATCAAGGAAAATAAACATCCATGAATGAAGAATTAACACATAATCATGAAAGAGCTAAGAACTTAAAAAAATATTAAATAAAAGAAACAAAAAAAACTGAAAACAGAGTGAGGTAGATCTGTGATGGAGATAAAAACTGTGATGTGAGGAAATTCTTGAAGATGATGAAGTTCTGCTATAGAGGATAAGCCTCGTGATTCAGCTTCTTGCGGGTTCAAGATTTCCGTGAGTAATTGCGTCAATCCTTCCGCAAACATGAGGTGATCAGACGTGAATTAACTAAGATCTGAGAAGATCAGTGAAGATCGGTGAAGAACCATTAATGGCGATCGGTGAAGGACTGTTAAATTGGCGATCGGTGAAGAACAGTAAAATGGCGATCGGTGATGAACAGTAAAATGGCGATCGGTGATGAAAGTGGAGGTTAGATCTTAATGTTACTCTAGAGGGGGGTGAATAGAGTATTAAAACTTTTCCCTTAATTTAATAGAAGAATTAAAAATAGTGATATATATATGTGTATATTGAGTGAGTAATAAAAACAAACACAAAGAAGGCACACAGCACAAACACAGAAAAGTAAAACAATCACAGAGGACACAAGGAGCTATAGTAGTTCCCCAATAAATCTGGGTACGTCTACTCTTCTACCACCCTTGGTAGGAATCCAATAGGATTTTTGATCAGGTGCCCTAACACTAATGAGCTTTTGATAAGGTGCCCAAAAACTAAGCTGGATTTTTTGATCAGGTGTCTTGCCACCAAGAGGTAAACTTTTGAAGGGAGTTTTAACCCTTTACAGAATGGGATAAAGAGAGGTTTAGATTGTTCTTCTCTGTCAATATGCTGATAGAAGACTCTAGTGGATGTTGATGTAGAAAGGGCTTCCTCTGTCTGATATGAGAGTGTTTGACAGTAGATTGACTGTAAGCTTTCTTTTGAATGTATGAGCAGATCTTCCTGTAGCTGATAGATCTGAGAGAATTACTCCTTCAGATGTTTGTTGCTCTTTTGAAGATCTGAACTTGCAGCAAATGATTGAGAGAAGTATTGTTGAAGATGTTCTCAGTATGTAAGAGCTGCTGGAGGAAGAAGAAGATCTATTGTTGCTTATGTTCTTCTTTTTCTTCCTGTATATCTCCTTTTCTTTTTTCTGTACAACTTTCTACAAAATATGTTTTGTATATGATGTTGTAGTGAAAACTGAGAGGTTATCTTGTATATCTTCTTCCCTTTTCCTTTGATAAGATTTGAAAATCAAATCCTTTGAATTAAGGAATAAAATAATTTGTAATCAATCTTTTGGGGAACTGTAAATCTGCTGCGCCGTAATCTCTTTCCTTTTCCATGAAATGTCCTTTTCCGAGAAATGTCAACGGCTATAATCTTGAAATAATAAAAGGAAATATATTATCCTTACTTATCTGATATAAAAGAGCCGTTGCTGTAGTCGATCTGAGTTCAGAGAATGAAGTGATATAATCTTCTGAAACTTTCTGAACTTAAATAAGAATTCTTCGATCTGAATAAAATTCGTCGATCTCAAGATTTTTCGCCAAGCACAATATTTAGTTCGTCGACCTCAATTGAATCTTGTTGGAAGACTTAAATTATTTGTGCTGAGAAGATATTTTGTCGATCTCAACTAATTTCGTCGAGCTCAGAGCTGTGTTCGTCGATCTGAAGATATTCGTCGAACGCAGATTCATCGACCGCTGAACCACTGAGACTGAAGATTGTCGACCACTGAGACACTGAGTTGCTGAGACGAGCTTGAAGCAAGTCGTTCATCGAATGCAGAATGTAAGCCGTTCGTCGAATGCAGAGAACAGTTCGTCAAACGCAGTGTGGAGTTCGTCGAACGCAGAATCTGAATGAATTCTTGAGTTCTAACAGCCTAAACACTTGACCCATTGACTATACATTGGGGTCAACTTGATCCTAGCCAACAGATAGTGATCCTAGCCCAAATCAGAAATAGGGTTGTTCCAACAATCTCCCCCTATTTGGGTTAGGACACTATTTGACAAAAATTAAATAAAACAAACCAAGAAACAACATAGCATATATATATATATATCTGATATATTTTGAATATTTCATCAGATATAAAATAAATAATACTCTGAGTTCTGAAATTACATTTTAGTGAAAATAAAACTGATAAAAATAACCTTTTCTTTCTCTGAAATCTGACATTTCTGAATTCTAAATTCTGATATTGCATGCACTGATTTTTCTGAATTCTGAATAGCTGAGCTTGTATTTCTGAATGTTGATCTGAACTGAATCTTGATCTGAATTTAATATCTGCTCTAACTAAAATTATTTCTAAATCTGCTATAACATCTTCCTAAATCTGTCATAATCTGAAATTGTTTCTTCTTCTATACTCTGAGACTCTATTCTGAATCCTTTCTGAAAGCATCTCCCCTTGAGACTGGAGGTTCTTCAGCTTTTTTCCCCTGCCTAGTTCATAGAATAACTCCCCCTAAACACTGCATCAAATGGAGCTTGTTCATAGAACTTCTCCCCCTGCCTAGTTTCAGGAAGGCCTGATGTTAGGCCCCTTGAAGAAGGGACATTTGATGGAGGTAGGGAAGGATGCCATCTTTATATTGCTATTGTTCCTGCAAAATGAAATAGAGATCAAGTGCAAAGGGAACTAGAAAGAGAAGCAATTCTATAGGAATTTAGTTAAAATAAAAAAGATTTTGATTATGAGAACAGGTCAGAAATAAAAGCTTCATCAAAACTGGGTTCAACGAAAAATGAGTTTTCGACGATCTCGGTTCGACGAACTTGATGACTTCGTCGATCTCCGTTCGACGAAAAACTGAATTTCGTCGATCTCAGTTAGATGAAGAATGGGATAAGTAGAAAACTTAATTTTTATCAGATTGAATCTCCATCTATCATTCCTAGCTGATTTATAAATAAAATGTGTTTCTTTTCATCCAAGGGCTTGGTGAAAATGTCAGCTCTTTGCAAATCAGTGGAGATGAATTGTAGGCAAATTTTATTTTTATCCACATTATCCCTAAGGAAGTGGTGCCTAATTTCTATGTGTTTAGTCCTACTATGGAGAACTGGATTTTGTGCTATAGATATTGCACTAGTATTGTCACAAAATATAATTGAATTATTTAAGTTGATCCCATAGTCTAGGAGCTGATTTTGTATCCACAACATCTGTGAGCAGCAACTGCCTGCAGCTATGTATTCAGCTTCAGCCGTTAATGTAGACACAGATGTTTGTTTCTTACAAAACCAAGACACAAGCCTATCACCAAGAAACTGGCAAGTTCCTGATGTGCTTTTCCTGTCTACTCTGTATCCATTATAATCTGAATCTGAGAATCCAGTTAATTCAAATTCAGATGCTGTTGGATACCAAAGTCCTAGATTTGGATAACCCTTTATATATCTCAAAATTCTTTTTAATAAAATTAGGTGAGACTCTTTGGGGTTTACTTGGAATCTAGCACAAATACAAGTAGCAAAGATTATATCAGGCCTACTTGCTGTTAAATAAAGTAATGAGACAACAATTGCTCTATATACCTTTTGATCAACAGGTTTCCCCAATTCATCATTATCAACATCAACATTAGAGGTCATGGGTGTTTTCATGGTGGAAGAATCAGACATACCAAATCTTTTCACTAATTCCTTAGCATACTTAGATTGGGATATGAAGATTCCATTGGGGGTTTGCTTCACTTGAAGACCAAGGAAGTATGATAGTTCACCCATACTACTCATTTCAAATTTAGATTGCATTAGATTAGAAAATCTTTTGCATAAATTTGAATCAGTAGAGCCAAAGATTATATCATCTACATATATTTGAACTAGTAAAGTTTGATTTTTATGTATCCTAAAAAATATGGTTTTATCAACTATTCCTCTACAGAACTTATTCTCTAAAAGAAAACTAGCTAAGGTCTCATACCATGATCTGGGAGCTTGTTTAAGATCATAGAGACCATTATTAAGCTTAAATACAAAAGAGGAGTGAGTTGGAGAGATGAAACCTGGTGGTTGTTCCACATAGACTTCTTCTTTGATTTCTCCATTCAGAAATGCACTCTTCACATCCATTTGATAAACCTTAAACTTCTTGCATGCAGCAAATGCAAGGAAGATCCTTATTGCTTCTAACCTTCTAACTGGTGCAAAAGTCTGATCATAATCTATTCCTTCTTCCTGTGAGTATCCTTGAGCTACTAGTCTAGCTTTGTTTCTCACAATATTGCCATCTGCATCTAGCTTGTTTTTGTAGACCCATTTAGTTCCAATGACTGGATAATTCTTTGGTCTAGGAACCAATTCCCAAACTTTGTTTGTCTCAAACTGATTGAGCTCCTCTTACATAGCAATGATCCAGTTGGGATCTTGTTCTGCATCTTGTAGGGATTGAGGTTCAATCTGAGAGAGAAAACAAGTGTGCATCAGATTCTGATTAGCTTGATGCCTTGTTTGGACACCAGTTGAGATGTCTCCAATTATTTAAGATTTGGGGTTGTTGGTGCCAAAAATGGTACCTCCAAAATTCACACTAAAGGGGACGGGAGAAAACTGCGAAGTGCAGGTTACTAAGACAGAAGATGCTGGAAAAAAGAGAAGGCGATCGTAAAATGGCGATCACGAAAAAATGAGACCGCTTACACAGGTTGTAAGCTGGAGCCTCCGAATCCAGTCCCTTTTCTGGTACCCCTACCCCTCTATTTATAGACGAGGGGGCTGCCCAAACGGGCAGAATGATAAACTACGGGCTGCCCGGGATACAGGAGAGCCGGGCAGGGAGAAGAGGTGCAAATAACAAAGATAAGGAAAAACGATCAGACCGCTCAAACTGACGATCTCCACTGTCCTGACCGCTTGGTACTTAGAAAATCCTGGTTGAGAAGGTGGCTGGCGGTCTGGGCGATCACACAAACTGAGACCGCTGCAACTGAAGAAATTGGCCAGTAAGAGGAGGTCGCGGGCTTTCTGGGCAAACATAATCCCCGCACATTTTTAAGTTGCACCTGGAACTTCGAAAATGTAAGCTTTGACCGCTGAGACCGCGACCATCATTAATGCGGCTTGGTCTATAAATACCGGCTGAAAACTTCATTTTGCAAGACATTGAGGAACTCCACTATTCGAGCGGTCTTTGATAATTAGGCAGGTGCGACCTTACAAAGATGACCATGCTTGATCTCTTAAAAGCTCTCCCATCGAAAGCGAACTCTCCTGGGAAAAAGGAAAGCCTTAGCTCAAAGAAAGGAAAGAAGGCGCCGAAAATCTTAACAAAAGTGAGCACTTCAAAGGAGACCGCCCGATCCCCGCTAAAGAAAACTGAGCTTCCTGAGGGCCCGATTGTGCCGGTCTCTGTTGCTTCTGATCTGTCTAATATTTCTTCAGATCCTGTATGGAAATTGCCTGACTTTTCCATTTCTTTTAATTGTCAGAAATCTATGGAGGCACTGGGTCAAACATCTTCCAAGCTTCCTGAGACCGCCTCCACCGAGATCATTCTGGCTGGGCTGCGTCAGAAGGGAGCTGAGGCCGAAACCTTAAGGCAGAAGATCGCTGACCAGGAGATCGCTGCAAAGGACAGGAAAAGGAAGAATACAAGTCCATCTAGTTTAACTTATAAGAGGAGCAGAAGAAACGAGGAAGGAGGAGATGTGACCGCCATGGAGGCGACCAGATTTTCTGAATCCATCGATCTGGAAGACTCCGCTGATTTTCAGAAGGTGAATGCTAAGGGCGATCTCCCCTTCCTTCCCGCGGTCTCAACCTTACCAAGAGAGGATGATTCTGGATTAATCGCCTACCTTGATGAGGTTTCTTCTAACAATTCATCTTTTTCATCATTGCAGGTGTTGGATCCCTTAGAGGCTTCAGCTCTCAGAAATGCCGCCGTTGATGAGGAGATCGCGGGCAGGGAGAAGGAGATCGCCGACGCAGCGATCAAGGCAAAAGAGGAGGAAAGGAAAAAGATAGAAATGGAAGAGATAGTGAAGAGGAGGAAAGAAAAAGTGGTAGAAGAGCAGAGGGAAAAAGAAGAGAAAGAGAAGGAGAAAGAAGAAAAAGATAAGAAAGAAAAGAAGGAGAAAAAAGAGAAGAAAAAGAGGGAGGACGAGGAGAAAAGAGAGACAAGGAGAAGAAAGATAAGAAGGAAAGGGAAGAAGAGGAGAAGAGGAGGGGGGCGGTCAGAGTTGCTGAGGAGAGAGCGGCTCTGATCGCTGAGGAGAAGAAGAAAGAAGCGGTCAGGGTCGCTGAGGAAAAGGCGGCCCTGATCGCTGAAGAGAGGAAAAAGGTTGAGGTCTTGCAGACTTCGGATAAAAACGGTGAGGAGACCGTGGAGAGGCCGCGGATTGCCAAGGAAAAAACTGTGCTTTCTAGCGGTCTCCCGGATGATCTTCTCCAGGGAGATCGTTCGAACAAGGTTGCAGCAGATCGTGCGGCGGCGGCCTCGATTTCGCGAGCTGGTAAGAATAAAACGATTCTTCAGTCAGCTGAGTTCCCTCCATTTCCTACAGTTCGTTTTGCTTCTCCTGAAAGAAAACACGGGATCGTTTTTATTGAGACCGACAATGTCTTTTTAAGTAACGAGGAATTAAAAAGGAGAAGAAAAGAGGGAGAAAATACGCAGAAAAGAGATTTGGAAAGAACGGATCTGGAGCGCTTAAGGGGATCAGATCGTCTTTCTTTGACCGCAGATCCCGCGGTCACTAAAGATATCGGAAGAGCTTTACGTGACTGCGGTCTCGACTTTTTTCCAAGTACTCTTTCTATTTATTCAAAAAGCTTATCTGATCATATGTTTATGATTGAAATAATCCATCTCCTATGGCCGCAGATAACAAAAATGCTGAGATCGAGGAGGGAGAACTTCTTCAACCCATCGAGATCACCCCTCAGTTAACCAACATCCTTAACCCCATGTTTGAGGATGTTCGTTCTATGCTGATGAGGGAGCGGACGCAGAATGATCAGATCCGTGATCTTGAAGAAAGATTGCGTTCCAACGAGAAGAGGATTCGTGAAGAATGCGATCTGAGGGTTGCCGAGATCGCGCGGGCTCTTAAGAAGGCTGAAAAAAAGGCTGAATACTATAGGGGAAAAGCTGCGGCGCTGTCCGCGGAAAATGAGAGGCTGAGGAGCGGTCACGGAAAGATGCTGATGCGACCGGGCACCTCCAGCGATCATCCGGCGGAGAGACCGCAACCTGAGATTGTACTGATCCCCATGGAACAGGTGGACAAGGAAATGTCGAAAATTCACCGGTCTGCAATGCTGGCTAACCATAGCCTGGTGTCGGTCATGGCCGCAGTGAACGACATGCAAGATGTCGCAGCTCATGTAGGGAGGAACAGGCCTCCTAGGAGATGAACATTTAACCTGAGACCGAGCGGTCTCCAAATTTAAACTGTTTTTGTAAAATTTCACTGTTATTTCTCCATTGACTTGTGGTTGTTTTTGATTTTAATGTTGTGGTCTTGATTTGTTAAATTTCGATCTCTTTATGCCTGGATTGCTTGTATTGCTGCTGTATTTTTTATTGATTGAGATCGCCAACCATAGTATGCTTTCATATTACTTTGCATAGGTCGAGCGGTCTGACCATGTTTTAGCTGGGCGGTCTTCAAGATGTAATGATTACGAAATGACACTTGGTCTTCTATAAATAGCTGTCTTCATGGTCTTTATTTTATCTTTTCTTGAATGCGCTCTTAGCACCGATCTCATCGATCGCTCAAAATGGTGTCCGCTCGTGCTTCTTCTGCCACCATCTTCCGGAATGCCGATCACAAACAAGGTCGTCTGTCAAAAGATGAATATATTGAGTTCATAAAGAAATACATGATTCAAACTCAGGTGGTTGTGAGACCGCCAACTGAACAAGAAAGGTTGAACTTTGCGGAGGAGAAAAAGTTTATTATCCCTATCGATCACTTTGACAATGGGTTGAGGATTCCCCTCCCATGGGAATGGCTAGAGATCTTGGAATATTACGGCTTCGTGCTCGCCCAATTGGCCCCGAACTCGATCGGTCTAGTTAATATCTTCATTAATTACTTGAGATCGGTAAGAGTGAAGTTTACAATGAATCTGTTTCGTGCAACCTTTACCGCGAAGATCTTGAAGGAAGGCAGAAAAAAGGAAGAGTTCAAAGGGTTGATGTACTTTTCAGCAGACGGAATAAAAATCCTGAATCTTCCAAACAAAATCTCCTTCTGGACAGAAAGGTTTCTTGTCTTTGAAGGTGACCTTGGCGGTCTCAAAAACTCACCTTCTCCACGACCTGACAGTATCTTTAAGAAGATAAGAGCGGTCTCAGAAGAGGAGCTGAGAATCTTGGCTTTCTTGGCGGGCAAGAGGATCGATCTTGTTCATTATCTAGCGATCTGGCCTGAGATCGCCGAGATTACGCCGGCTGAAAGTAAGCTTTTCTTGCGGTCTCGAATAATTTCCTTTCATACCTTTTGTATGTTTTCCTAACTTTTTCCCGTTTTTTAGCGACCTTTGCGGTCCCTGTTCAAGATCCGATCTCCCCGGCTGCAGAGGTTCTTACTCAGAGGGAGAGGAGGCTGAAGCGTGAGGCCGATGTGTTTGGCACCACCTCTGAGACCGCCGAGCGAGATTTTCCATTGATTGGTTTCAAAAGAAAAATGAAAGACATTAAAGGAAATCCTCTCCTCAAATGGGCGGCCAAAGGAAGGTCTGTGAAGGTTTCCACCGATCTTCCTTTATGGAGTGGAAAAGTGACCCGCCACGCATATGCGGTCACTGCTGCTCTATACGGCAAAAAGAATACAAACGAAATATTGAATATAGAGACCGATGCTCTCCCCGACCTCTGTGCCCAGGTGACCGCTAGGAGCGCGATCTTAAATCACCATATGGGGCGATCTCTTCGCGGTGCTCTGGACGAAATAACTGCTTTGCAAGAAGAAAGAAAAGTAAGAATTTCACTTAATATTTTATGAACGCGTTACCTATGATCGCGCGGTCTTAACACATATCTCTTTTGCAGCAATCTGAAAATGCAGCTTATGACCCTGAAAATCCGGCTTTTCAGAGGGCTATGATGCATCACATTAAGGAGACCGCCGACCAAGTGCTGAATGAGGTTCGAGTTCGAGGTGGTTTTACTGAAGAGTATAAGGACATTACATTTGCCGATCTCTTCCCTGATGCGGCACAGAGGATTGAAGAGCAATCTTTAACTGCTGAAGAGACCGCGGATTTTGTTGATGAGACCGCTGGTCAAGATGAAGACGTGGTGATCGAAGATGAAGAAAGCGGAAGCCGTTACACTCAAGGCCGGGACTCAAGCTCGGGTTCTAGCTCTGGATCCAGAATTCCTCTTAGTAAATCGGAAGAATCTTCTGCAGACACTGACTCCACTTCTTCAGATGAGCGATCTCCGAAGAGATCAAAAAAGGAATGAATTGTAGTGATATATTTTTTTTTTTTTGGAGACCGAGCGGTCTCGTTGTAACAGATATTTTAGAATATATATGAAAATTGGTTTTTTGTTAGATTCTGGGCAAACTTGTTTTTGATGTACATTTATTTGTTCTTCTGAGTTCAAAAATCGGCATTCGATCTCAATGCCTTGGGTTTATTACGTAATTTTCATACCAACATTAAAGAACTACAGATGGCGATCTCTTGAAAAAGACCAAGGATTTTGAGGGAAAAGTTAATACTTTTGCGTAGATAGAACTACTTCTACGGTCTTGAGATAATCAAACCACTGAAAGAATATTTAGCAATTTAACTGTGATCAGAAAAATAACCAATTTATTTGCAACAGTTATGCGGTCTCATATTACACAGATCGCGATACAAAGGAATTATCTTGAAGATTTGAACTTATTGGACTCTGGGTGATCGGTGCCCAAATGACTTTCAGGAAATCCATCTGATAAAGATCCCTTGATAGTCAAGGTTATTACTTAAAAAAAAGGAAATAACTCTTCATAAATTCAGTTCAGCGATCTCATTATATTCAGACCGCCCTTGAAGAAGAAACCCCACTTTCCCTTGATAAGAACACCATGATTATTTCATGTAACTTTGAATAACAAGGAATATCGGAATCTCGTTCTTACTGAGACCGGGCCGACCTCTATCGGGCTGGCATAGAAGATTCCTGAATAGCGACCTCAATTATCCTGGAAAAAATTTCATCTGACGATCATAAGCGACATCACTCTTTATAGGAAAGAAAAATTGGCGGTCTCATAAACTTCTGACCGCCCGATCTCTGTACAAAAAGATTAAGAGAGATTTTTTTTTTGTAGTAAGAAGATGGGAAAAAGGGATCTCAAAGATGACCCAAAAGGATGGTGTGGTCATGCCGCGGAGGCTATACCGACATTGCCTTTTTAAAAGAATTCTCGAGTTTACTGCAAATATGCCAATCCAAGGTTCAGGCGACGGTCATGGATGTTTCTGACCGCCCCTTACCTAACCACGCTTCAACGAGTGTTCGAGAGTTACAAATCAAAATGATCTGTAGGGCAGGTGTGGTCATGCCGCGGAGGCTATACCGACATTGCTTTCCCTGAAAGATCATTAAGATCGTAACAATGTCCTTCCTATTGCATGACAGAGCTGAGCCAGCCACCCAGACCCCCTTGAAAAGCTGAGGTGTGCTAGATGTCAGCAAGGACCCCGGTATCCTAAACTTCCACCGCTCGAGCTTGGCGAGCTACTGCTACACAGATTCGAAATCTCCCCGATATCTGTGGTCCTGGCAGAATTACACGTCGAGCTGACAAGTCGAGGGGGAAGATAGTAGGATCCGTCGATGTCTCACTTGACAGTTTTTTGGCTTTTCAAAGAATAACATGCTTAAAACTTGTCACCCATCACTCATATTGCGAATGCTTTGATAATACATTTAAGAAAAGAAGAGTTTGAGATCATCTCCGCTCCATGAATGAGGCAATTCTTTCCCTTCATAAGTTTGGAGATGGTAAGCGCCATTTTTAAGTACGCTCTTCACCACGAACGGTCCCGCCCAGTTTGGGTTAAGCTTTCCGACTGAACCAGCTCTTGTTGCTGAATCTACTTTCATTAAGACTAGATCCCCAACAGTGAACTCCTTGGTTCTTACATTTTTGTTGAATAGCCTCGCCATTCTTCTCTTCACCTCTTCTTGCCTGATGATTGTCGTATCTCTCAGCTCCTCAATTAAATCAAGGCTGCATTTTAGCTCCTCATCATTTCCTTCCATCCAATCAATTTGATTTTGTTGTGCCAATAACACTCTCGGGCTTTTTACTTCAAACTCCACCGGAATAAGTGCTTCGGAACCGTGCGACAGTTTGAACGGAGTTTCTCCAGTAGCAGAACTCGGAGTTGTCCTCAAGGCCCATAAGACGGAAGGTAATTGTTCTGCCCAGTTGCCCCTGACATTTTCTACTTTCTTTTTCAAGAGATTTATGATGAGTTTGTTGGCGGCTTCTACCTGTCCATTGCTTCTAGGGTGATGTACGGAAGCGAAACGTAGTTCGATGCCAATTTGCTTACAAAAATTAATAAGAGTCAAATTATTGAATTGAGAACCGTTATCCGTGATGATTGCCATTGGAATCCCATGTCGACACACTATCTCTCCCCAAATAAAATTTTTCACGGCTTGAGTGGTAATTTTGGCCAATGCTTTTGCCTCTATCCATTTGCTGAAATAGTCAATCATGACTATAATATATCGACGTTGTCCACTTGCCATAGGGAAAGGCCCAATCAAATCCATTCCCCAAACTGCAAACGGCCATGGAGTTGCTATCGACTTAAGTTGTTGAGCCGGCTGATTTTGGAGAGGAGCGAACTTCTGGCACTTTACACATTTCTTAGCAAATTTTTCCGCATCTTTCCTCATTTGAGGCCAAAAATACCCTTGCCTTAGAATTCTTTTTTCCAACGTTCTAGCTCCAGAGTGACTTCCACATTCTCCAGAATGGACCTCCTGAAGGACCGCTGGAATTTCCTCCTCTGAAACACATCGTGCTAATGGTGAAAGGAAAGTTCTTCTATAAAGCACTCCTGCAACAAGATAATAGTTAGCTGCTTTCCGTTTAAACCTTTTCCTATCCTTTATTGATGAATGGAGCTTTCCAGTTGAAAGATAAAGAACAAACGGATCCATCCAAGATGGACGTTGATCAATCTCCATGACCTCTCCTTCTTCAATCGCCGGGCGAAACAACTCTGAAGTTGTTCCTCCTGAGAGAAGCCCAAACTTTGCCAACTCGTCTGCTTCCACGTTCTCACCTCTTGGAATATGATTGATGGTAAAGCTTTTGAATTTCCCAACCTCAATTTTTACCAGAGTTAAATACTGCTTTAAAATACTATCTCTAGTCTCGAAAATCCCATTTACTTGAGAAGCCATCACCAAAGAATCTGTGAAAACTTCGACATCGTCAATCCCCAGCTCCCTGGCAAACTTGAGACCGGCTAGCAAAGCCTCATATTCCGCTTGATTGTTTGTTACTTGAAAATAGAACTTCAGTGCTTGATCAAGCCTTACTCCATTTGGGTTGATTAAGATAACTCCTGCTCCGGAAGAATTTTTCCCTGAGGCTGCATCCACGAAAATTTTCCAGGCAAGGGGCACTCTGACCCCCTTCTGTGACTCAACTTCTTTAGCATCCACCATGAAGTCCGCTAAGACTTGAGCTTTGATTGCCATTCTTGGAACATAGGATATGTCAAACTCACTGAGCTCTATTGCCCACTTTGCCAATCTGCCTGAATGCTCCGGCTTCTCCAAGACACTCTTTAATGGAAGGTCAGTGACGACTAAAATCGAATGAGCTTGAAAATACGGTCTTAGTCTTCTTGCTGAAATTACGAGCATTAAAGCTAGCTTCTCTAGGATTGGATATCGAGTCTCTGCATTCTTCAAAATTCGGCTTACATAGTAAACTGGAAATTGTTTCTTTTTCTCTTCTCGGACCAAAACAGAGCTTATAGCATCGGCGCCAACTCCCAAATACAGGAAAAGATCTTCCCCTTCTCGCGGGCTTTGGAGTAGAGGAATTGACGTTAACTGCTTTTTAAGCTGACTGAAAGCATCATCACACTCTTGAGTCCATTCAAACTTGGCCCCTCCCCGGAGGGTCTTAAAGAAAGGTGCACTTTTATCCCCTGACCGGGAGATGAATCGAATCAAGCCTGCCATTCTCCCTCCCAACTGTTGAACTTCTTTTGGGGTTTTGGGAGGTGGCATTTCCAAAATAGCTTTTACCTTGTCTGGATTGGGCTCTAACCCTTCTGGAGTGAGGAGATGACCCAAAAATTTACCTTTGTTTGCTCCGAAAACGCACTTCAATGGATTCAACCTCATATTGAAGGTTCGTAAGGTTGCAAAAGTTCCCGAGAGATCTTCGAGATGAGAGGAGAAGGATTTGCTTTTCACCAAGAGGTCATCGACATACACCTCAAGGTTCCTTGCCTTCTGACTTTTGAAAACTGTATCCATCATTTTTTGGTAAGTTGCTCCAGCATTTTTCAACCCGAAAGGCATCACGAGATAACAGAAGCAACCATCATTTGTGATAAACGAAGTATGCGGTATATCCGGTTTATGCATCCTGATTTGGTGATAACCTGAAAAAGCATCTAAAAAACTCATAAAAGAATAACCTACCGCAGAATCCACTAAAGAATCTATCTGAGGCAAGGGATAGCAATCCTTGGGGCAAGCTTTATTGAGTTTGGTAAAATCGACACACATCCTCCACTTTCCACCCGGCTTAGTTACCATTACAACGTTTGACACCCACTCCGGATATTGGATTGGTTGAATGAACTTTGCCTTCAGAAGCTTCTCTACCTCTTCACGGATAGGTTGAGCCAGAGTAGTTGCAACAGTTCTCTTCTTCTGCTGGACCGGAATGACGTTTGGACTAATGTTGAGGTGATGGCAAGCAACATCCGGATTCACTCCAGGCATGTCGTCTGCCGACCAAGCGAAGATGTCTAAATTTTGCAGGAGACAAGAGATGAGTTGACTCTTGTCGGCTTCAGATAATTCAGCGTTGATGGAGAGGCTCTTGTTCTCATCTTCCTCGCTGATCTGAACATTTTGAGTTGCTTGGGCAGGTTCCAAGCGGACTCCGTCTCTCGCATCCTCCACTTCTTCTGCAGTTTGAACTTGTTCAGGAACTTTAATGGATTCAGTCATCATAACTTCCTGGGGTGGAGAAGACATGATCATGTTGACCGTCTTTACATAGCATTCTCTAGCTTTCCTGGGGTCGCTCCTGATTCGATGTTGTTTGCCATTCAAGGCGAACTTCACCGCTTGATGATAAGTGGAGACAATGGCTTGATACCCGTTCAGAAAAGGTCTCCCGAAAATTGCGCTGTAGCTACTGGGAGCATCAACGACTATAAATTTGACCAGCCTTACTATTCCTCCAAGAATCACGGAGAGGGTGACGAGCCCTTCAACTTCTTTCTTTTCTCCTGAAAAACCATAAAGAGGTCCTTCAGTTGGTAGGAGAGGTTTACCTGTCTTTAATGCCTCAAAGGCAGGCTTAAAAAGCACATTGACTGAGCTCCCCGTATCTACTAGAATTTTTTCCACCGTATAGTTTTCGATCACAGCTTTGATGACGACTGCATCATCAAAGGGATTCGCGGTCTGAGGAAGATCTTCATCTCCAAAAGTGACCGTCCCTCGAATCAGAGCCGAAGAAGTAGCGGCAACCTCTGACTGATAAACTCTCTTCAGACTTGCCTTTCTTGAGGACTCCGGGCCTGCACCCCCATGGATGCAGAAAAGGTTGCCCAAGGCACCCTCATCATTAGCGTCTACACATTCGCTGGGAAAACCGATGTTGCCCAGATGGCCAACATCATCTACTTCCTCGCACTCCCAGTGGACTTCTGCTACCTCCTTGGCCTTGGAGGTTGAAGCTTTGGCAGAGTCATTCTTTTGAATGAGATCGCGGAGCTTCCCCTCCTTTAATAGTTTCTCTAAAAATAGGCGGAGAGCTCTACAGTCTTCTGTCAAATGCCCCCTATCTCTGTGATACTCACAGTAGAGGGTTGGGTTTCTGGTTTTCGGATCAGAATTCAGCGGAGCTGGCCTCTTAAAAAAGGGCTGTTTCTGAAGAACTTGCAGCACTTCATTCATAGAAACACCAAAGTCCGTGAAGGACTCTTGGGATTCATTATAAAGTGAAGGAATGGGTAGAAGAGGAGGTTGAGTATACTGGATCTGGTGGATGGGGGTGATTTGCGGAGCAGGAGTAGCAGGAGTTTGAAGAAATGAATTTTGAGGTGGGAAAAATTGATTACCTCGGTTGAAGCGGTTGTTGCGGTAATTATTACCTCTCGGAGCTGGAGGCGGAAGCTCTTGTTTAGTTTTCGAGGAAGATGGAGCAGGATAGAATCCCGCAGAGCCTTTCTGAGTGGCTCTGTTGGTCAGATTGCTCACATAGGTGGGGTTGTTGATCTCCCCTTCTATATAGCGATTGGAGATGCTGATCAGCTCCTGATAGGAGCCAGGCTCTTTGGTTGTGACTTTAAACTTCAGAGGACCCTCCTGCAGGCCGCTGATCAAAGCCACCATATATAGCTCGGGATCCATGTCTCTGACCCCCAGGATCTCTTTCTGAAAACGGTCAACGAAATGCGCTGCAGTTTCGTTGTCCCCTTGCCTGATCTTGAAGAGGGTCGCAGGACCACTCTTCCTTTTCTTTGCAGTGGCGAACCTCAGGAGGAGCTCTTGCCTTAGGGCAGCAAAGCTTGGGATAGACTGACAAGGCAGCTTATAGAACCATTCCATGGCTGACCCATCGAAGGAGGTGACCATCAGCTTGCACCTCACTCCATCTGAAATGTTCCTGAGAGCCACGGCAGACTCGAAGGCTTGAAGATGACACATGGGGTCGGTCTCTCCCGTATACACTGGGAGTCGAGGTTCTCTGAACCCGTGAGGAATGGGATCCCGACAAATTTCATCGGTAAAGGGGGAGGGCTCCCCTAATTCAGAAGGCCCCAGAGGAGGTAAAAAGGAAGTAGGAGGAGCTTGAGGGTAAGCAAACCCTTCTTCAAAATTCAGGGTCTGAGCCGGAGGCCCCTGGGCTGCGGCTCGGAAGGAATTATGACGAGCGGCGAACTCCTCATGCTGAGATCGCTGAGGAGCTGCGGGCTGGAAAACGGGATGATCGCTATGGTGACCGCTTGCCACTCGGTCAGGAGTAGCGATCTGAGAGGCTTGAGGAAGGATTTTCTGGGAGATCGCGGCCAGAACCTGGTTCATGGCCTCAATCTGCTTCGCGGACTCCTGTTGAGTCCGGACAACTTCTTGTCGATCTCGAGCGGCCTCCTGCTGAGACCGCGCGATCTCTTGCTGAACAGCGGCAGCGTCCTGCCTAGCTCGGGCGGCCTCGCGAAGAGCCTGCTCTACGCGAAGCTCGAAGCGGCGCTCCATCGCCTCTAACGGATTGTGATCGGAAGGGGGAACACTGGGAGACCGCAAGGGACGACCTCTACGGCGATCAGCCATCTTGGGAGTCTAAGATTCACCTGACACTTCGAATCTGAAGGTCGCGTGTTCGTTCTGTTGGTGCCAAAAATGGTACCTCCAAAATTCACACTAAAGGGGACGGGAGAAAACTGCGAAGTGCAGGTTACTAAGACAGAAGATGCTGGAAAAAAGAGAAGGCGATCGTAAAATGGCGATCACGAAAAAATGAGACCGCTTACACAGGTTGTAAGCTGGAGCCTCCGAATCCAGTCCCTTTTCTGGTACCCCTACCCCTCTATTTATAGACGAGGGGGCTGCCCAAATGGGCAGAATGATAAACTACGGGCTGCCCGGGATACAGGAGAGCCGGGCAGGGAGAAGAGGTGCAAATAACAAAGATAAGGAAAAACGATCAGACCGCTCAAACTGACGATCTCCACTGTCCTGACCGCTTGGTACTTAGAAAATCCTGGTTGAGAAGGTGGCTGGCGGTCTGGGCGATCACACAAACTGAGACCGCTGCAACTGAAGAAATTGGCCAGTAAGAGGAGGTCGCGGGCTTTCTGGGCAAACAGGGGTGATCTCTAATATTGACATAATCAACAGGCATAGTTGGATCATCATTATTTGTAATTAATTCCTCTTGTGGAATGTTGCTTAATGCTTCCTTTTCAGATACTTCTTCACAAATTTCTTCATCACTTTCTTCACTATCCTGTTGTACAGGATTTAAAGATCCTTCCTTCTGTAGAGCTAATTGGTCTAGCTGCTCACAGAGTGTAGGTACCTGCAGGTTTTCTTTGGTAGAAGAATTCTTCTCCTTGTAAAACTTGTTAGTTTCATCAAAAGAAACATGCATAGATCCTTCAATTTTAAGAGAGGATTTATTAAATATCTTATATGCTTTGCTGATTGATGAATAGCCTAAGAAAATTCCTTCATCAGATTTTGGTTCAAATTTCCTAAGGTATTTTTTGTCATTGTTATGAACAAAACATTTACAACCAAATGTTCTAAAATAGTTAACTTTAGGGTTCTTCCCTTTAAGTAACTCATAGGGAGTCTTACCCTTAAGTTTATGTATCAAACTCCTATTTAACATATAATTTGCTGTGCTAACAGCCTCTGCCCAAAAAGATATGGGCAAATTAGCATCTGCAAGTAATGTTGTTGATGATTCTATTAGGGTTCTATTTTTCCTTTCAACTACCCCATTTTATTGAGGAGTTCTAGGAGCTGAGAAGCAATGCCTGATACCTTCCTTCTCACAGAATTATTGCATGAGAAGAGACTCAAATTCAGTGCCATGATCACTTCTGATCAATGCAACTACAGTAGAGTACTCAATCTGTATGCTCTTAAGAAAGTCTGTAAGAACTTTAAAGTTATCTGACTTTTCTCTCAAAAAGAACTACCAAGTGAATCTAGAGAAGTCATCTACAATAATTAGAGTGTATGACTTCCCCCCTAAACTCTTTGTTGTTATAGGTCCAAAAAGGTCCATATGTAGCAAATATAAGATTCTAGGTGAATCACTTTTAGATAATGATTTAAAACTATTTATAGTTTGCTTGCCTAGTTGACATGCCCTACAAAGACCTTAATTCTTTTATGAACCTGAGGGTAATCCTCTAACAAGATTGTCCTTAGATAATTTAACAATGGTCCTAAGCTTTACATGTCCTAATCTATTATGCCAAAGTTCACTAGGTTTGCTTAATTGATTAAATAAACAAATTTCTGATTTTGATGAGTTGAAATTTACTAAGTAGATATTTCCTTGCCTAATACCTGATAAAACAATAATATTATCAAAAGAATTAATAAGGCATTTTGATTTATTAAAAGTTACATGATATCCTTCATCACATAATTGGCTTATGCTGATGAGGTTGTGCTTCAGTCTCTTGACATAAGCTACCTCTTTGAAGGTGACTTCTCCAACCTTGACTTTTCCATATCCTTTTGTTTGTCCACAGTTGGAATCTCCAAAAATTACTTTTGGTCCAAGCTTTGCCTTGTAGTTGTTCAGATTGGCCTTGTTTCATGTCATGTGTTTTGAACAGCTACTATCCAAGTACCATTGTTCTTTTATTCTTGGATAGCTGTGTACCTGCAAAGACAGAAAAACAATCTATTTGTTCCTGACCCAGACTACCTTGGGTCTCTTTGAATTTCCACAAAAATCAGAAATAAAAGACATTTCAGGTTGGTCCTTATAACCTTGTGGATGATATCTCCTTGGAGGTATTATCCATTCAGTGAAAGGATTGATAGTATGTGAAGAATAAGAATTGTTCAGATTTATTGTATATTTTCTGTTCGATGAACTGGGCTAAGTTCGTCGATCGTCGTTCGACGAATGGATGTGCTTTCGTCGAGCGCCGTTCGAATAATAACTATACAGGAAATCTGTCTTCAGAGTTCGTCGATCTCCGTTCGACGAAATGAATTCATTTCGTCGATCTCCGTTCGACGAATTCTGCTGAATTCCTTTATTCTTGACAGCCTTACTTGAAATGTTTTTATTTACATCTACAACCTCTTTGCTCTTAGCAGAAATGAATTTTATAGGTGTAGATAGTATGTTTTTCTTAATCAGATGTGGCTCACTTGATGAAGCACCCAAGCCCAGTTTGCTGTTAAGTCTAGCATTAACAGTGCTTGTTATGTCCATCAGTTTGATGCTTCTCCCATTTAGGGATTCTTCAAACTTCTTGGCCTCAGAAAGTTTATTCTCTAGGAGAATAATTTGTTCTCTAGAGGCAGACAAATCTTTTTAAAGATTTACATTTTCTTCACTTATTTGATTCATTTCAGCTAGCTTATTTCTGAGAGAGATTATTTCCTTCTCAGATTTTATTAAGTCTAAGCAAAGAACCTTGAATTCAACTGAATTGAAATCAAAATTAGAAATTACCTGATCTGCATCAATGTCAGCTTCAGCTTCTGATTCTTCTTCTTCTGAGTTGTTTGCTGAGGCATTGACAGCCATCATGCAGAAGTTCTTCTCTTCTTCATCATCTTCATCATCAGAAGAGTTGGGTGAAGAGGCACTTGCTGACTCACTGCTTGAGTCATAAATTGCCATCAGGCACTAATCATTCTCCTTTGATTCTTCTTCATCATCAGATGAGCTTGATGAAGATTCTGATTCAGTGTCACTCCAAGTTTCTGCTACAAATCCTCTTCCCTTGTTTTTGTGCTTGTGGGAGGAAGATTTTTTGGAGTGCTTCTTGTCTTTTATTTTCTCTTTTCCTTCTTGTCCTTCTTGTTTTGATTCTTCGGACAGTCAGGTACTATGTGTCATGGTTTCCTGCAACCAAAACATATAATTTCTTTAGATGGAACTTTGTCGTACCTTGGTTTTTCATGGCTCCTAGATGACTTTCTCCTGAAGTCTTTTCTTGCCATCTTGTAGAATCTGTTGGCAAGTAGACTCATCAACTTCTCATTGTCAAGAGTCTTTCCTTATTCTTCTGTAGCTTTGAAAGCAATGTTCCTTTCCTTCTTTGTTGCTGGAGAAGAACTGGACTGTTCAGCTTCTCTGGATTTGACAAGCTGCTCATAGGACTTGAGTTTGCCTAACAATGTTTCAGTAGTAATCTCATTGAGGCTTCTGGCTTCCTTGATAGGCCAGATCCTAGAGTCTCATGTGTTGGGGAAGCACATTAGGATCTTGTCATTGATCTCAGTGATAGAGATTACTTTGTCCAAAGATTTCAGCTCATTAATTATGAGACTAGGCCAATTGTACATATCAGCCACTGTCTCGGCTTCTCCTTTCTTGAAGTTCTCATACTGAGAAATGAGGTGGTATCTCCTGTCCTTTCTTTCATTAGCAGACCCTTCAACCATATTGTTGAGTGAGATCCATATCTCTCTTGCAGAAGTGCATTCCACCACTCTCTAAAAAATGTCATCAGACATTGTTTGAGCCAGAATATTCATGGCTTTTGCATCAGCACTCCTTTGCTTTTTTTTAGCATCTTATTGGATCTTACGACGCCCTTAGAGGGGGTGAATAAGGGTTTTATGGAATTTAGATCTTAATTAAATTTATCAGAGTTTGAGACTGAAGTTTCATAATATTTTATAAAAATATATATTTAAATATTCCAGATAGGATTGTAATGAAGATTCCTTTTTAAATATTTGAAACAAAACTTTTTGTTGACTGTTGCTAACGTCTGACGTTAAGTCTTAACGATGGGCGTTCGCTCTCCAGAGAATATTCCTCAGAACAAAAAGATTGCCACAGTGATTTTACATATGAAATCTTAAATGAAATACAATTCCAGAAAATCAGAGATAATGAAAATAATTATTGTATTTCAAAGATAATTATACAAATGTTAATTTCACTACTTTGATAAAAATAGAAATTAAAACATTCTTGAAGAGGAAATAAAATCAATTGAATAGAACATAAAAAGACATGATTTTATTTCATAATAAATTGAATACACAAATGTTCAATTTCTACAACGCTAGAAATCAAGGCGAAAATATGTAAAAACTCTTTTTGTTGTTTCACTGGTCCTTCTCCCAAGGACCGGTTGGCTATAGCCTATCTATCCCCAGATAAGGCCTCTAGCCACCCCCTAGATCTACCCTCGACCTAGTCGCCACGCACAAGGCGGCGAATTACCCCCTAAGCCTCACAAGGACCTAGTCGCCAACACAAGGCAAATTTACCCACAGAATCCTTCTCGGAATCCGACGTTCTCACTGAACGATTTCTCCACACAAAATACAAAAGGAAAAATAAAAGATTACAAGATAAGTAAAGAGAAACTCCCCAAGAAATTCTGAAGGTGAAGACGAAGTCTATGTAGATGTTGGCGTTCTTGAAATGATCGTCCTTCGTATGGAATATGCGTTGTAGACCTTCTCCTTCAAAATCTTCTTTAGATCTTCATGTTAGCCCAAGGGAGATCTCTTAATTGCTGTACACGAACCTCATTCCAAAGTATTAGAATTCTGGAATCAAATTTATTCAATTTGGAATGAGAGGGGCTGTACTTCAAATAGCCTCGGAAGCTAACGCGTGCATTAAGGCTAACGCCCGGCGTTAGGGAATCATGTACGGCAGTTGCTGACATTGTGCATAAAGTCGGGAGCATGACAGAACCAATTTCATCGAGCGGAACTGATTTCGTCGAACACGCCTTCGTCGAACGCATCCTTCGTCGAACGAAAAAACCACAACCGTCAGGATCGTGGCAGTTTGTGGATTCAACGCGGGCGTTAAGCATCAACGATGGTGTTGAGTTGTTCTCCTTCAAATTCGTCGAACGCAATATTGTTGTGTAGCATCTCAGTTTGTTGAACTCCAATTCGTCGAGCGGCCTTCACATTTCGTCGATCGGAATTTTCATCGAACGGAATTTTCGTCGAACGCAGGCAAATTCGTCGAACGGAACTCCAAGTTCGTCGAACGCAGATTCGTCGATCTCAACTCGACGACATTCCTCCTCTTGTTAACGCGGTGCGTTAACAACTAACGCGAGCGTTAGCTATCTTTCCAGAGAGTCATTTCCAATCAAAAACTATTCATAGGGATGTGTAGCTATAGTTCCTGTACAACCTGCACACTATAAACACACAAAATACTAGATCAAATACAACACGGTATTTGTTATTCTCAAACCAAGAGATGCAGAACATATGCTCCAATAATCTCCCCCTTTTGATAATAACAAATACCTGTATGAGAAATTAGTGAACTTAAAACCATTTGTGTTTATAGATAAGTGTGGTAATAAGATATGCATGAATAACATGTGAAAAACAAGATAGATTTGATAGCGATAATGCATACTCTTTCTATATGAAGTTCTCCCCCTACATAAGTGTTTTCTTATAATTTACTCCCCCTAAATATCTATTTTACTAGATTTCTCAATTTATTCTCCCCCTTTGTTATTAGCAAAAATGGGTAAGGATGAGTGTATATCTTCTAAGATAGATAAGGAACCACTTATTGAAGGATTGTCATGATCGAGCATATGATAGTGTATGCACCTCCTATATGATTACTCCCCCTACAAATATACCCCTTTTTTGGTTTAATATTATTATAATGCACTCCCCCTAAGTATTAGATTTATGCAATTTAATCTCCCCTTTTGGTAGAATCAAAAGAGGGTTTAGGAGTGAGTATGTATAATAAGGAGTAATATATTTTATGTCGAGAAGAAAAATAAGATGCAATCAAAAGTTTGTTAAATACTACTTGTTGAAAAAAATATAAGCATGATGTAACATAAAGCAGTAAGCAATATAACAGAAATGATAAAGTAAGATTTCTTATTTTAAGATACCACTTGTTGAAACCATGGTGTTAAAAATAATAGACATGAATGAGCATAAGTGATAAACTTAGCAGAAGAATAAGCACTCTTAAACATAAACATCATTTTTAGAAGATAAAATCATACAAAGGATAATGAGTTTTAAATTTGAAAAATTGATGTTTGAGTTAAAGATTGAAGAGATGCTATTCCATTAAGATAATATTGCAAGCATGATTTCATAATATCAAGAAAAGATACACAAACTACAATGTAATAAAATTTGCATTTCAAGTAAACATAAACATTGTAGCTCGCATGCTTTGTTATCTAGTACATTTACTTAAGTTTGTAGATTTGAGTAGATGAGCATTAAGATCCAATTCTCATGAGTAGAAGTTTTATGAAAGATAATGATGTGTACAAAGTAGTGTTTTGATAAAGTATACAAGTTAATCAATCAAAAACACATGACATATATAACGAAATAACACAACATTAAAATACACAAATACTATTACTTCCACAATATTTCAATGCACATGAATAAATAGTACAACTACCAAGGTGCTCTGCACACGCAATGCTTATTAAGACTTATCAAGGTGCAAAGTAGTGCTTGGGGGATCACTTTTACACTTTCTAGCTTTGTTTTCAAAAAAAATTATGATCCGGTGTACTAAGAGAAGTGGTGTAAATTTTGTTTGCAAAAGTCACTTTACAATTCTTTCTAAGGTGCTCAACCTCATCATGCTCATTAAGACTTATCAAGAGGGTGAGTAGTGCTTGGTGGAGTTTTCCTTGTCATTTATTATTTGTTTTTTAGTTTAGGGACTAAGGACTCCGAATTCACTTGTTTTGCAAACATAGCATTTTAAACCACATTTCTCTAATGAATAAGTGCATGAGAGACAAAGAATTGTAATAACCAATTCAATGTTGTGTAGGTAATCTATTTAAGCATTTTAATTATTTATGTTGTTACACTACACAATCATGTAAGAATAAGATTGTAAACACATGTAGGTTATCAAAAATAAGTGAGTGAATGAATCATTATCAAACATAATACATTACTCATACTTAGAGGCATGTTAAGAGTTTCTACATATCTACAATCAATTTCATTGCACATAACAAGATAATATACAAGGCATGATAAATACAAAACAATGTATTTTAAGAAACTTGAAAGTTAAATTAAACATTGTATTTAATCTTTAATTGATATAATTAATCATCCTTGACAATTGCAATGAATAACAATCAGTTTTTATAAAAAAAATTTGATTTTTTTTATATATGCAAAAAACAATAAACACACATAAAGAAAAACATATTTTTTATCTTTGAAATTGTTTTGTAATTTTGTATGTCTTTTTGTATATATATTCTCTGGAAAATATAGAAGTCTTTAATAGCCCTTTCAGTAAATGATATTCTATGCCAGAGAAATAATGCATGAGAAAATACATATAATAATAATAATTTTTTTTTAAAATAAAATAAAATTTTGTTTTAATGGAAATAAAAAAAATAGAAAACTTTTTACAAACAGAGAAATAAAACACACACAAAATATTAAAATAATACCAGAAATAATTCAAAACAAAAAAATTATATTTTGGAGCAAAGGAGCTAACGCCGGGCGTTAACTTCTTAACGCCAAAACAGAACACTAAATTTTGATGTTTTGAAAAATCTTTTTTATAATTCATTTGTATTATATAGAGACCTTCCTTTAGTTGAAATTTCAGAGTATATTGATTAGATTTGAAGGCTCTTTTAACATGTTTTTAGTGATTTTTTTTCAAATACTTGTGTTTTGTAAAATCATTAAAGCTCAAAATAATAAAATATGCAAACACAAGATGCAATGTTAGAATAAAAACAAATATGCATGATTTATAACAAATATGTTCATGCAATGAATATAATATAAGTATATCTAAGATCAAGATACCTCAACAACATGACTACACTCTAGCCCCGTACTAAGTGACGGATATGCATGAGGAGTTGCATGCATGCCGTAGGTTGGGGTGTTAATCCCATATGCATACAAAAGATGACGCTCAACCTAGCACTCTTTCCCCCCAATGCCTCGCAAGGCCCCACTGGAACCCTCCCCGGTTAAGGACAAGACATGACTTAGAGGTTAGGTCTCTAATACACACAATCCTACGCCCTCGCTATTGTGAGACACATGTCATAGGTTAATGATTATGGATATACTAAGCGTTTTAGTCTAAGGATTGATTCATAAAACATGAGTTTGTTTTAGTTTTAGAACATACAGTAGATTTTGAAACCACAATGTACTCATGAATTTTAAAGTTCAAATTTCTCTACCTTTAGCATGCCACTATATTGATAATCCTATCATAAACACTAAATTGAGCATATACCAAGAGGTACGGCTAGGATAATGAATTTGGACATTATGCAAAATATGCTAAATATATATAATTGGTTTGCATGTAATCAATTTTAGAGTTTTGAAAAATTTATAAACCTAGAATGAAGTGACAATTCTATTTGATTTCATCTTGTTGATATCAAGTTAATTCATAGGTCTAAAGATAATGAGATACATGCAAATAATAGAGATGCACATCACACACACAAAACAAGATATGAAACTATAATATCAATTGCAATCATATATTTCATAATTCCTAAGGTTGATAGAATTAGTTGATTTAAGATATGTCTTGATGGATCATTTATGATATATGATTATAGTGAATTTTAGCATAGGATATTAATAAATCAAGATGGAGTGTGTGAAATCATATTCATCATTTTTGTAAATTTTCAATTGTGATTTTTCATTATAGGGGCTATCATATGCAACAAAGAAAATAGATAAATATGTAATTAGTTGCGCATTTAATATTTTAGCCTAAGACCCCTAAAAATCCATTTAAATCTAATTTTGAAAGTATTTTCATTAGTCTTGATAATATCATTTAGCAAATTTAGCATTCAGTTTATAATGATAATATATGGCATTTATAGACAATGGATTTAAAAAGGATAAAACATATAAAAAGAAAAGATAGATCACTTAAAAAAATATGACTTTATGTTCAATACAATTCAATTTGATTTGTTGAACATTAGGCTTAAAATGAAAGTCATATCTCATGATACATAAAGTGATCATAAAAAAGTTGGCTCAAAAATAAAAAATAAACAAAAGAAAAAAAAAGCAATTAAGCATATCATGAAGTAGAGTAATGATATTTCATTTTTAATTTATTTCTACTTCATGCAATACAATGATTCCTAGTGAATGAGAGATTTAGGTATCCAAAGGGGACCAAGTGTGATGGTTCCTTTGGGTACCCAAATACATCATGTAGGCTTTTGGAGAGATAGTGATGAATGGGCCTTTACAAGTGGAGTTAGTGTTTCGTTTTTAATTTTGGGCCTCCATTCATACTTTGCTTGTTTATCTTTTAAATTCATATTATGATTATTTGACATCTTTTTGGAATGATAGTAGTTTGAAAAATAATTCATTTGGGATTTATGTTTATTCAAATTATTTTTCAAAATACATTGATGTTGATAATCATAATGAATTTTATTATATTGATTTTTTGAGAGTTTATAAGAGTGAGGGTCTTTCTAAAGAATTGAATGTTGAAAGAGTGGGTTACAATATGTTTTAAATGATTGGTTCTTATTTTGATGATTTTCATTTCCACTCTTTCTTATAGACATACTCTTATATTATTAAGTTAAGCTCTTTAAATTTAGATTTCTTAATAAACTAGAGTAAAGATAATTTTTATTACTTGAAAAATTTTCAATAAACAATTTTAATGATTCTAGTTTATCCTTTAAATTATCATTTTCTTTTATCAATTTTTCATTATGCTCTTTTGAAATTAAAAGTCCTTTTTCTAAAACCTTGAGTTCTTCTTTAAAAGTATTATAATCAAAACAAAGTTTAACATTTTTAAAAGAGCATGAAAGAGAATTTGAAACATCAATATAAGATTCTACTTTAGCGTTTGCTTTTAAAGTTTTATTTTCTAAACGTAATTTAGAATTAGCATGTTTCAACTTTGAAATTATACGTTTAGCAAATTTAAGCACACGAAATGTAGAAATAGAATTTGTTACAAAAAGAGAAGATTTAGATTTTCTTACCTTGCTATAGTTTTCGTCTTCTCTTTTGCTTGATGTTTTGCCATCAATTGAGTTCAATATTGTTTCTCTCTTAGATTGATCTTCCTGCAATAATGAGTCCTCGTCGATTTCTTCTCATGGATCGATAAGGAATTCCCCTTGTTCATCATCTGTGGAAGGAAGACTGTAAGTATTCTCAAGAAATTTCTAAACTTCAAAAGTAGTAGGAAGCGTATAAATAAGTTTGAAAATATTTTGATCTAGAGCACAATATAGACTATTCATAGATTTGGCATTTAAAAACATTTCATTTTTATTTAAAATACTTGGGGGCATTTTAATTGTAATATTCCAAACTTCAATATCCAAAGATTTAAGAAATTTTTCCATAAGTGTTTTCCACCCATAATAATTTTCACCCATAAATAATGGTAGACATAATGATTTTTCATTTTCATAAAAAATATCCCCTCTAGAAGATGCGAGATCATGAAGCGTCATTATTCCCGGTTGTGAAGCCGTATTGGAATAACCTACCCTCTGATACCATATGTTAGATCTTCCGGCGCCCTTAGAGGGGAGGGGTGAATAAGGGTTTTATGGAATTTAGATCTTAATTAAATTTATCAGAGTTTGAGACTGAAGTTTCAGAATATTTTATAGAAAAACATATTTTAATATTCCAGATAGGATTGTAATGAAGATTCCTTTTTAAATATTTGAAACAAAACTTTTTGTTGACTGTTGCTAATGCCTGGCGTTAAGTCTTAACGCTGGGCATTCGCTCTCCAGAGAATATTCCTCAGAACAAAAAGATTGTCACAGTTATTTTACTTATGAAATCTTAAATGAAATACAATTCCAGAAAATTAGAGATAATAAAAATAATTATTGTATTTCAAAGATAATTATACAAATGTTAATTTCACTACTTTGATAAAAATAGAAATTAAAATATTCTTGAAGAGGAAAAAAATCAATTGAATAGAACATTAAAAGACATGATTTTATTTCATAATAAATTGAATACACAAATGTTCAATTTCTATAACGCTGGAAATCAAGACGAAAATATGTAAAAACACTTTTTGTTGTTTCACCGGTCCTTCTCCCAAGGACAGGTTGACTATAGCCTATCTATCCCCAGATAAGGCCTCTAGCCACACCCTAGATCTACCCTCGACCTAGTCGCCACGCACAAGGCAGCGAATTATCCCATAAGCCTCACAAGGACCTAGTCGCCAACACAAGGCGAATTTACCCACAGAATCCTTCCCGGAATCCGACGTTCTCACCGAACGATTTCTCCACATAAAATACAAAAGGAAAAATAAAAGATTACAAGATAAGTAAAGAGAAACTCCCCAAGAAATTCTGAAGGTGAAGATGAGGTCGATGTAGACGTTGGCGTTCTTGAAACGATCGTCCTTCGTATGGAATATGCATTGTAGACCTTCTCCTTCAAAATCTTCTTTAGATCTTCATGTTAGCCCAAGGGAGATCTCTTAATTGCTGTACACAAACCTCTCTCCAAAGTATCTGAATTTTGGAATCATCTTTATTCAATTTGGAATGAGAGGGGCTGAACTTTAAATAGCCTCGGAAGCTAACGCGTGCGTTAAGGCTAATGCACGGCGTTAGGGAATCATGTACGGCAGTTGCTGACATCGTGCATAAAGTCGGGAGCTTGACAGAACCAATTTCGTTGAACGGAACTGATTTTGTCGAACACGCCTTCGTCGAACGCATCCTTCGTCGAATGGAAAAACCGCAACCATCAGGATCGTGGCAGTTTGTGGATTCAACACAGGCGTTAAGAGTCAACGCTGGCATTGAGTTGTTCTCCTTCAAATTCGTCGAACGCAATATTGTTGTGCAGCGTCTCAGTTTGTCAAACTCTAATTCGTCGAGCGGCCTTTGCATTTCGTCGACCGGAATTTTTGTCGAACGGAATTTTTGTCGAACGCAGGCAAATCCGTCGAACGGAACTCCAAGTTCGTCGAACACAGATTCGTCGACCTCAACTCGACGGCATTCCTCCTCTTGTTAATGCGGGGCGTTAACAACTAATGCGAGTGTTAGCTCTCTTTCGTCGACCGCAGCTCGACGGCTTTGTTCACGACGGCATTCCTTCTCAGCGGTCTTCTTCTCAACGGAAGTTAACGCGGGGCGTTAACAACTAACGTGGGGCGTTAACAACTAACGCGGGGCGTTAGCTATCTTTCGAGAGAGTCATTTCCAATCAGCAAACTATTCATAGGGATGTGTAGCTATAGTTCCTGTACAACCTGCACACTATAAATACACAAAATACTAGATCAAATACAACACGGTATTTGTTATTCTCAAACCAAGGGATACGTAACATAGGCTCCAACACATCTGTCCACTCAGGAGGTGGAACAACATTGTTGGTGGTGGTGGTTTCAGCACTAGTTGTTGCTGTGGGAGCTGGAGGCCCTGTCAAAATTACATTGAAAATTTCTTCATCAATAGAGTTCATGTATAACCTAATCCTTGCATTCTGCAGTGCAAAATTATTGAGATTGCACATAGGAGGTCTCGTGCTTGAATACTCTTTGTTTTGTGCCAAGAGTTTTTAAGACAAAAGAATAAATAAAATAAAGCTCTAAAATAAATTAAGATCTAGTTGATGTTTATGATTCAGGTGTTAGCCCGTAGAATAAAATCAACTACCCTCTGATACCAATTGAAAGTGGAGGTTAGATCTTAATGTTACAACACGGTATTTTGAATAGAGTATTAAAAAATTTCCCTTAATTTTATAGCGGAATTAAAAATAGTGATATATATATTTGTATATTGAGTGAGTAATAAAAACAAACACAAATAAGGCACACAGCACAAACACAAAAAAGTAAAACAATCACAGAGGACACAAGGAGCTATAGTAGTTCCCCAATAAATCTGGGTACGCCTACTCTTCTACCACCCTTGGTAGGAATCCACTAGGATATTTGATCAGGTGCCCTAACACCAATGATCTTTTGATAAGGTGCCCAAAAACCAAGCTAGATTGTTTGATCAGGTGTCTTGCCACCAAGAGGTAAACTTTTGAAGGGAGTTTTAACCCTTTACAGAATGGGATAAAGAGAGGTTTAGATTGTTCTTCTTTGTCAATATGCTGAGAGAAGACTCTAGTGGATGTTGATGTAGAAAGGGCTTCCTCTGTCTGATATGAGAGTGTTTGATAGTAGATTGACTGGAAGCTTTCTTTTGAATGTATGAGCAGATCTTCCTGTAGCTGATAGATCTGAGAGAATTACTCCTTCAGATGTTTGTTGCTCGTTCGAAGATCTGAACTTGCAGCAATAGACTGAGAGAAGTATTGCTTAAGATGTTCTCAGTATGTAAGAGCTGCTGGAGGAAGAAGAAGATCTATTATTGCTTATGTTCTTCTTTTTCTTCCTGTATATCTCCTTTTCTTTTTTCTGTACAGCTTTCTAAAAAATATGCTTTGTATATGATGTTGTAGTGAAAACTGAGAGGTTATCCTGTATATCTTCTTCCCTTTTCTTTTGATAAGATTTGAAATCAAATCCCTTGAATTAAGGAATAAAATAATTTGTAATCAATCTTTTTGGGAACTGTAAATCTGTTGCGCCGTAATCTCTTTCCATTTCCATGAAATGTCCTTTTCCGAGAAATGTCAACGGCTATAATCTTGAAATAATAAAATGAAATATATTATCCTTACTTATCTGATATAAAAAAGTCATTGCTGTAGTCGATCTGAGTTCAGAGAATAAAATGATATAATCTTCTGAAACTTTCTGAACTTAAATAAGAATTCTTCGATCTGAATAAAATTCGTCGATCTCAAGATTTTTTGTCGAGCACAATATTTAGTTCGTCAACCTCAATTGAATCTTGCTGGAAGAATTAAATTATTTGAGCTGAGAAGATATTTCATCGATCTCAACAAATTTCGTTGAGCTCAGAGCTGTGTTCGTCAATCTGAAGATATTCGTCGAACGCAGATTCGTCGACCACTGAACCACTGAGACTGAAGATCGTCGACCGCTGAGCCGCTGAGACGAGCTTGAAGCAAGTCGTTCGTCGAACGCAGAATGTAAGCCGGTCGTCAAACGCAGAGAACAGTTTGTCGAACGCAGTGTGGAGTTCGTCGAACGCAAAATCTGAATGAATTCTTGAGTTCTAACATCCTAAACACTTGACCCATTGACTATACATTGGGGTCAACTTGATCCTAATCAACAGATAGTGATCCTAGCCCAAATCAGAAATTGGGTTGTTCCAACAGGTGAAGAATAGTAAAAAGGCGTGAATCTAGTAATCGAAACAAAAAATGATGATGAACAGCGAGAAATCGAGATCATGAGATGACAGTAAACATATCTGCGTCGATGATGAACTGATTTATATGAATCTGGTAATAAAAAAATTGATCCATAATAAAGCTGAATCAAGACTTGTGATAGAAGAATACAGCCGTGAGATGAAGAGTGGATCAGAGACAGAGATCTGCAGGACGCCGACAAGCTGATGATGATCCGGCATGGGTAACTCCGATCAGATCTAATGTTGATGAGATGAAGTAATGCCGATAGAACCTTTGAAGATCCAAAGTTCTGTGCGATGAAGATGAACAGGAACGAGAGGCACGAACAAGATCTAGCTATGCGAAACCCAAAGAAAAACAAAGACCTAAAATGTTTTGGCTGATAAAGCTTTCCCCAAAAAAAGATTATTCGTATTCAAGTGGATAACATCTAATATATAGACGAAGGGGAATAAGAGAATGTAATAGGAAATCTGATATCAGCTTAATGAAGGGGCAAATCAACAGAAAAAAAAATCACAAAATACTTAGGAGAAAAATGAATTTACTTAGAAAAAATGCAATGCATGATCCTAAGAGCAGATGGCAAAAGATTTAATTAAGAAATGAATTTGAAAGATTTTACAATTCAAATCTATGGGTCACACAGCTAAGCTAACCCAATCCAAATCTTGCGACGAAAGGACTTCATAAAATTGTGCCTGCATATCACAAACACTCAAACAAAATATTAGAACAAATAATCCCTAGTTTGTTATCATCAAAACATATGCATTTTAGAGGGTCAACAAAAACTATACCCTTCTTCAATCACAAAAAATGCACTCTTCTTCCTACTTTATCTATTCTTCCTCACCTTCCTTTCCATGAAATCTCAATAAGGAAAACCTTCCAGAGCTGGGCAAAATAAGCTTAAACAAGTCAAACCAAACTCATCGAGGTCAAGAATAGGCGTAGTGGTTATGTATGACTTAGAAAACCAAGATCTATATATACTAATTCATGAAAGAGGTATTCAGAAAAATTTTGATTAATAAAAAAAGCATGTCATCCTAAGACCGCAAGTGGGGAGGTAGAGGATCGGTCGTAGAAAGAGAATAATATAAAAAAACTACCTTAGAAACTGAGGAAGACTCCACGGTGCGAGATCGAGAGCAAAGATTCAAGCCCTCCACGGTTGTTTGGATTCAAGCCCTCTACGGTGCGAGATCGAGAGTAGTGAGAGCGAGAGACTCGAGTGAGCAAGAGCGAGAGAAGGGAGAGCGATCTTCAGAGGAGAGAGCGGCGAGAGCGATCTTCAAAGGTTTTCTTTTCATGGGATAGGGTATGGGAAGAGGAGAGCACGAATGAAAAATACAGAGAGACGGGATCGGCTCTAGGTATATTTTCCGAGGAGAGCAGCACGAACAAAGATTTTAAGGAGCGCCAAATAAAAAAACCATAGCTAAAAGTGGGTATTTGCTACAAAGAAAATCGTGGACAATATTACAATTTGTTGCCATGATTATGACTTTTTGTAGCTAATACACAAGTATTAGCCATGACTTTTGCAACCCTGGTTAATATCTAAATATTAGCTACGATTTTTGTAAGTGTGGCTAATACTAGTGTATTAGCCATGAATTTTGAACCCTGGCAAAAAATGTGTAGCTAATACTAGTTTTTCTAGTAGTGTGATGCATGTTTTCACGATAATATTTGACTTAGCTAGCTCTTCTTGAGTCTTCACAACGATATCGTCATATGATACTTATTGTCATGACAATATCGTCGTATTATACTTGCTGTCACAATGATATCTCAATTAGCTAGCCTTTCTTGATTCTTCACAAAGATATTGTCGTGTGTATCCCGTTGACAAAATGATATCGTTGTGTTCTTCTTATTAACATGATGATTCTTGACTTAGTTGTTTCTTCTTGTTCTCGTAATGATATCATCGTGTGTACTTTGTTGACACAATGATATCGATGTGTTATTCTTATTGTCACAACGATTCTTGACTTAGTTCTTCTACTATCTTCTGTGAGTGATCACACCAATATCGTTGAGTGATTTTTATATACACGACGATATTTGTCTTAGTCATTTTTGCTTGATCATAAAACATTGTACATAATGTTGTCTTAACCTGCTTATCTCACATTAAATGAACATCAGATACAAATTGTACTTATCTTCTCCACATGAGCAGGGAACTCAGCGTCATGATACCCCTCACTTGCAACATTACCTTAACCAGTACCTTCAGTGGCCCTGGATTCAGTGCTATGTGCTGAAGTATGGATTATGACATCCTTCTGCTCCACCTCCTCCTAAAGCTTGATAGATTGGGATTGCGCAAGGCTCACTCTCTATGGAGGAGCTTCCTTCTTTACTTTTCACACTCTTTATTGCCTTCTTCCTTTGGGGAGACTTTGTGAGAACTTTCTCCCATCTTTCAAGCACCTTTATATTCATCATTCTCATATGATGGATCTTTGCTCCTAGTTTCTTGTTGAAGTGGTCGGGATATAATAGGAGTAGGTAAAGAGAGAGAATTCTACCAAGATTTGGTACTTGAAAGCTCTCTTCAATTTTCAGCAAGACTATCTTAGCCCAGTTTGTCTTCTTGATTAGGATTATCCTAGCCATTATATCAAACATCAGCTTGGATACCCTATCATGGGAGTCTACCTTGCACGGTAGGGCTTTACCAACTATATCTGCCATCACCTTCCCTTGCTGGTTGAAGTTCTTTCTTTCCAAGGACCCGTAGGTCGTCTTCTTTGATTGCACATACCATTATAGGGCATCAGTTAGATCTTGTGCGGTCACTTCTTCATCCTCTTCTTCACTAAAAAATGAGGGTAGCTTGAAAACCTTGGTTAGTCTCTTGGCGGTTACTTTTACTTTTATTCCATTTATCTTGCTCTTTACCGATGTCCCATTTGAACCAACTTTGTCATTTGAGTAGAATTTAAGGATTTCTCTTTTCATTATTACAGTAGGTTCAGATAGGAACTGCAAGTCAATAGAGTCGAGAAGTCTTATAGTGGCTTGAATTTCTTCTGTAGCCTTCAGAAATCCATCCCTTACTAACTCACTCCCTTCATACAGGTATCCTTATTTCTTTGGAGCCATCTGTCAAATGCTTGAAGGAGACCTGAGTGTATCATATTTTTTACTACCACCCGATTGAGAGCACTCGACGGCTTTTAGGACAAATATAGCATATGCTTTTAATTTCAAGTAATTTGACCCTATTTATAATCTCTAGTGTGAGAATCGAAGAGCCGCGTATTAAAGATTTGATCAATTCAGATTTAATGACTGTGATTGATTCATTTTAGATTTCTGAATTAACAGACAGATAATTAGGTAACGTCGTGTCATCATGACAAAATCCTATTATTACCATGATGATACCATTTATCATCACGATGATATCATTTTGTGGACAAAACGATATTGTCTTGGATTGCTCTTATGCATAATCAGCGTGAGCACATCATATGTGTCAACTGTTGCATCATTCTTAGCCATTTGTATGTTTTACTAAGGATGCATTGTCAATTTAGTGACACTAGTGTTGGAGTTTCTGAGGTGATCTCAAAGCAATCAACAGTTAGTCTTACTACCAATGCAATATGAGCCTATAGGGTCGCACATAAAAGCGTTTGGAGAAGTTGGAGAAAGGATTGTGTTGGTCTTACTCATATTAGATATGAGTGGAGGACCAATCCTGTGACTGCTTGGCATTAACTTGAGAATGTCTCAATGGGAAATCGTTTAAAGGGTTTAAATGAATGGATTTATGCTAGACAAATTCGGTTAAAGGGTTTAACCGAACTGTGTCAAATTCGGCTAAAGTGTTTAACCGAATTATGTTGATTCGACTAATCAAATTCGGCGATATTGATTCGGCTAAAGTGTTTAGCCGAACTGTAACAAATTTGACTAAAGGATTTAGCCGAAATGTTTTAGTTCGACGAAATGGTTTCAACGAAATCATAAAACCGAATTTATATAGTCGAATCGGCTATAGTATATAGACGAATTCGGTTATTGTATATAGTCGAATTCGGTTATATTGTTTAGTCGAATTATCGAATTCGGCGAATGTGTAAATCTAGACAGAAATGTTCTGTTTTTCCTATGGTCTGCGGATAGCCTGTTTTATACCTTGCGTATAAAAGGAACTTGATTAGGTCTTCGAAAGACACGGAAAGACCGAACCCTTCTTCGCGATTTTAGACGAGAACAGCCGTCCGGAAAAATTTTGCAAGAGGGCTTTTCGTTCTTCCCGTCCTCCGAGTTCCGCCGCTGACGGTCGTCGCCTCCCCTGTCTCGGACCTAGCAGTCCGTGGGGATGCTGAGAGCTTCCTACTCCGACCCATTCCTTGTTCGACAAGGCTTTGGGGTTCTCTATCGTTCGTGTGGATCGTTGTAGAGGAGCTGATACTTTTCGGTTCTTGGAACTCAGATTTAGTCTACCGGATTCCTTCTTGGAGCACCTTGGTTGAGTATTGACTCAATCCCGCGAAGGTATATTGCATTTTGCTTTCATAATCTTTTGATTCATGAGATCCGCAAGATCCTAACTCTTTGGGTTGTTCTAGTTTTCATTCGCTGTGCACATTTGATGTGTTCATATCATTTTGAATGGTATTTAGAAAAACCCAACAGTGGTATCAGAGCTAGGTTTCTCCTTTGCAGTAACTGTCCCTCGATATGGTTTGTGAAACCAAATATCGTGGATTTTGAATCTAACATTGAGAGACGAGCTTGTCTGCTGCATAAGCGGAGTTGCTTTGCTTGTGTTCAATGCATGTAAATCTGGAGATTTAGAAGTGTTGTAAGTATTCAGATTTAACCCCCTTTTATCAAAATGTTGATAATCCTTTTATGTGCACATAGGGGATGCATTTGTTTTGTGAATGTGGTATTTCTATTTTGTGTATGTGCATGGTGATTAAATGTTAATCACGATGAAATGTTCATCATTTGAAAAATAAAATCCCTTATCCAATATATTAAGTATATGGATGCCTTCGGATGGATGACACTCTTCATGCCTCGATCGATGAAATGTGGGCTTGCCAAAGCAAGGTGCATTAATCTATCTTGGTAAGGGTGCGAGCGTATAATTGTGATATCCCACTGTCGACATCGGGTCTAACTTAACTAGGTGACCTCAAAGGTTGAGTGCCTAGAGGCATAGGGTTGGCATGCTCCATATGATGGATGCGAATAAAAAGTTATTCACCAACCATACAGGAGTTGCATAGTGATGCAATTAACAAATGGTGTCTACCTAAATAACCGCATTATGAGAGGAACGCCAAAGCGGACTCGTTGTGTTGGTGAAATACGAATCTTGTCCACTAAGAGAGAAGCTCGCATAAACTCTCCGAATTGAAATTAAGGGTTGTCGATTTGATTAAAAATAGTGGGAGCTTTTAATAAAAGGCCTTATTAATATAAAATGTATTTTGAAATACATTACTAAAGGTTTTGTGAATTCATTGTAGAATTTCCATGGCAAGTTGATCTCACTCCACCCTGTCCCTGAGAGCTATTCTTGAGAAGGATAAGCTCAACGGGACAAACTTCCTCGACTGGTATAGGAACCTGAGAATTGTTCTCAGGCAAGAGCGCAAGCTCTATGTCTTGGAAGGTGAAGCCCCCACACAGCCGACCGGAAATGCTCCGAGAGCAGATAAAGATGCTTACAAGAAGTATCACGATGATACCTTGGATGTGGAATGCCATGTAACATCCCATTTCCTACTAGACCCCCTAACTCCATTTTAGGGTGAGACAAGTGGTGAGTGTGGTGAGTTTGAGCTAGATTGCAGCTTTAGAACACATAGGGTTAGGTGAACTCACATGTGGTCTACTATAAGGCTCAAGTCAACATAGGTCAAATCCTCCCCCAATAAGTTCAATTGTACCCCAAAGCATGAAATTGACTTCACCCCTAGTCTTAGAACATCATGGGGGACCTAATTGACCCAAAAGCCCCGTCATGGGGTCAACAATTTGACCAATTTGACCAAAGTCAACATTTCCCCAATTTTGGTCAAAATCACACCTTTGGGTCAAATTGGCTCACTTAGGTCTTCACCATGACTCAACCAACCTTGGGTGGTGTCACTGGACTCAATGTCAACACATTGGACCAGTCAACACAACCAATTGACCAAGTCAACCCAAAAGTCAACATATGGTCAACTTTGCCTAAATTGTGCTTAATTGGAATTAATCCAAATTCCAATGGATTAAGGCCCTCACCCAAAGCCCACTCTGAAGCCCATAGGTCTAATGACCAGCATTGCCCCTTAAATCCATCATGCAAAGACATGCATGGGGGCAAAAGTGGAAATTTTTTTTCCCTCCTCCATTAAGGACAAAGAGGATTTTGAGGAGAGCTTGCCATGTGACCCTCCTCTCCCCTGCCCAAGACCAAATTTGAACTCCTCACATGAATGCCAGCCAAAATTGGGCAGAAGGTGTGCCACTTGGTGGCTGGGAGGAGCATCCAAGGCATGGCCGAAAATGCCAAAGTTCAAAACCACCTCTACAGCTCATATCAGCCCAAACGAACCCTCCCATCAGCTTCAGAGCATCAAGAGGAGTTGAGCTAGAGCTTTACAGTGAGGCAAACGGTGGAGAATTTGGTTTTTGAGGAGGATCGCCGGAGCTCGCCACCACTAATGGCTGCTAACAAAACAGCCACCCCCGACCCCAATTGAGCCCACCATCACCTTCAGAACCTTGAGAGCAGCTGAAATCCACTACTGGAGTGGAGCTTTTGATCCAGAAACGGGGTTTTGAGCAATCTCGCCGCTGACACTACTAGCATGTCAGCCCGCCGGATAACTCACCTCCAAGCTCGCCTGAGGTACGATTTCTCCCCCTCTCCCTCTGTGCTAGTATCTAGGTCCATTTAGGAGAGAAATCGGGCTCAATTGAGCTCGATCCCATGTGAGATTGAGGGAGAAAGTCCGAGCTTTTCTTCTTGCTCGGGATCGCCGGAGAGGCCATCTCCGGTGGCCGTGTCGCCGCCTGGCGTTAGCCACCACCTCAACGGAGGTGGTGGAGGCGGTGGCCGGCGGTGGCCGGCGGTGGTGGGCCGTGGATGGCCGGGAAAATCCGATGAAAGATGGTCCAGGCGGGAGAAATCGCGGTCGTTGGCTATCGGGGACGATGAAGGGGCGTCGTCGATCCCTGCATCAAGATTCGTGCGAGCTTATATATATATATATATATATATATATATATATATATATATTAATTCCTGATTTAATGTGTATTTCCTGTCTTATATTGTGCATGGTTTTGTTTAATTATTTAGAGGCCTTTAGAGGCCTTAATTTGAAAAGTGCCCAGAGATAACTCCAGTAGATCTGAGTGTCTACTTTCAAATGAAAGTGAAATCAGGCCATTTGGTTAAATATAGGGCCCGCAGCACTCATTCTAGTGAGGCTAGTCAAAACAGAAATCAGAACTTTGAATGTGTATAACTTTTTAGTACCAAGTCTGATGGACTTGAATTTTGGCCATGCATGCATGTGCCTCATACCTAGCTTAGGTTTAAATATCAGATTTTTTGGAGATACTTTTTCTATAGTTTTGTTCAAAACTTAAAAAATTAAATAAATGAAATATTTTGAGTTATATAACTCCTAATGACCCCATATTTTGGTGAGGGATTCTTTAGGTTATGTATGGGATCTGGTTAAAATTTCATCACATGTGCATGAGTATATTTCTTTGAACTTCAAAATGAAGTTTGGGTCTTAAGAGAAAAATTGGGGTGCCAATAGTCAATTTGGGCTTTTAAGCTTTTTGATGGAATTGAAGGTGGGAATCACCTTGCATGCCTCTGAAACCTTGGGGTTAGTGTATGTCATGAGGATATACATCATTGGCATAAGTTTCATGATTATTGGAAGTTATTTTCCTAAAGTTTTTAATTAAATGAAAATCGTCACACTTTTAAATTAATGAAATAATTTGAATCATAAACTTAGGGATAAATCCAAAACTTTGGGAAATGGATCTTTGACTGGAAAGGCACATCTAGGAATTTTGTTGGAATTTTTGGACCTCATTTATTTCTCTGAATTTGATTTATTTGGTTAGGTCAATTTATTCAAACATGACATTTAGGTCTCATATACATTTGGAGAATTATGAAATTATTCCAGTAGGTTTCCTTGGTGATTCTATAGCTCTGTAAATTTTATCATAATTTTTAGATGAATTTTTGTGGTAATTATCAATTTATTGAGGAAAAACCCCCCTTTTGTAATTAATTAATTTAATGGGGTAAAATAGTTTGTAAAATTCTAAATCTATGGATTTAGTGTTTTAGATGATTATTATACTAGGATAATTTTCTCAGAATTTATAGAGACATATTAATGGTAGTTGTAGTGTAAATCCCTATTTGCACCCCATTTATGTTAAATAGAAATTATGGTCAAAAATTCATGTTAAAATTGTGAAACTTAGGATTTGGTGTTCTTTGACCATTATTATGCCATGATAATTTTCCCAGAATTTATTGAAGTTTTAACATAGCACTTGTAGTGTAAACCCTTATACGCACACCAAATGTAACAAATGATAATTAAGGGTAAATACTCCTTGGAATAATATGAAACTTAGGCATTGCTGTTTTTAGGTCAATAACATACTTCTGTGATTTATTCAGATTTTATTGACACACCACTTGTATTTAATGAATATTGTGGATAAATATTACCTTGAATATTATGAAACCTTGGATTTGGTGTTTTTAGATGATTAGTATGCTAGGTTAATTTTCTCAGAATTTTTGGAATTCTTATTTTAGTACTTGGTGTGTAAAGTCACATCTTCATCTTTTTCATGATAAATATAAAATTATGATTATAAATTTGCTGGAAAAATATGATCTTCTGGAAATAGTGATTTTATGTTCATATGAAGCTACTGTAATTTTTCCAGAATTTTAGGAGGTCAAAATCTTGCACTTAATGTGTAAAATTATTTTTCCATTCATTCATTGAAAATTAGGGATTATGGTTATTTAATTGCTGGAAAAATATGAAATATTGGAAATCTTTTTATCATGTCACATTTCATCTCTGGAAGGATATTTAACAAGTTTGAATTCACTAGCATGATACCTCCTTCACATTTTAGATTCAGATTAGTAATTAATGAATTTTTATAGAGGGCAAAATTATATGAAACATGCTTGGATTTTGATCATCCCTTATTTTATCCACTATGAACCTATGATAAAAATTAGAAACCATTTGGAAGTAATTTGACCAAGGTTCCATCATAGGAGTCTAAGTAGTTATATGTCGTGGTCTGCGGATAGTGAAAACTCATTATGATGAATAGGTCAATATAATCACAAGGAATTCGGTGAGAATTTGATTATAACAAGAGATGAGTATAGACCACTTAGAGGACTAGAAGTTATTAGAGTTGAATCCAAAAGAACGATTGCTTAGGAGCGGGATGAAACATAAGGCGTGAAAACACTTAAGTTATAAAGAGTAATGAGAATGTGGAAATGTTGGGTAAGAGTAGTCACCAAGTATAATAATAACTAAACAAGGGTAGTCTAAATTGGAGGTTTAATTTAAGTGGAATGATAAGAGGGTAATTTTATGGGTAGATATCAATAATACTAAGTGTCTTGGGAAAGGGAACTTTGGGGTGTCATCTCATTGTAGTTCCTAATGCCGTAGCGAGCCCTTTACAGGGTAACCCTCGGGAATCCAAGATTAAACGTAAACCGTATGGATAAGATGTTGTACAAGAATAATTTAATAACACACTCACCCACACCCCGTGGTTACGGGAGCTTAGTCGGTTTGGTGCTACGAGCAGTAAGCTCCGTGTTTGTAAGAGCGGATTGACAAGTCAGGTGAGCTTGTGACTCAGTAGGGTATGTTGGTACGGACGGGTTGGTCCGGTGAGCCGGTGGCTCGGAAGGTTATTATTGACGGGCAGGTTAGCCCGAAAAGTTTGTGGCTCGGAGGTAGATAGTAGAACATGTTGCATGTGCACGAAGGTGGTGGGTCTTCGTATTGGATGGTCGTTCACACCGACGTCAATACGTTGACTCGGCAAGTGTGGTAATTACACTTAGCCATGAAAGTCTGGCGGTCCAGTCAGCAAGAGTACGCAGACGCTCCGCGGTTTTGTGCTGAGGCGTACGATAGGTCTAGGTTAGGTAGTGTGAATACCAACCTAGAGGTGGGCGAGGCCCAACCCACCGCTTCCGTTTGCCACTACGGGAGTATCCTGGGAGTCTTGCTAGCTCCAAAAAGGGGGAACTAAAGGTCTATGCGCATAGAGTCGTAGTGAGTGAGTTGCACTTGTATGAACATAGCATTACAGCATACCTTGCATGTCATAGCATGAACATTGCATTTCAACCCCTACCCCTATCGTATAAATTGGTATGGGACTTTTTATACGATAGGCCCTGCTAAACGACCCCTTGGTCTATAGGTTTGTATGGGCATTCCTATAAATCAATGGTTACTTTTAAATTTCTTTACTTGTATCCCACTGCTTCTCTTGCTTACCTTTTTTACTGCTGCGATATTACTTTACTGCACTTATTACTGTTACTTGCTCATACTTCTAGCATAGAATTTATATGGATATACTCTTGTTTGCGTAGAATATTTGCCACCTGCTACCTTCTTGATTACTCCACTTTGTTGTCCTCCGCTTCTTCCTCCCGCACGGTGCCTAGGAGTCGCGGGGGGGGAGGCGGGGACAAAATCGGCTTAGTCTTTATGACTAACGGTCGGTTGTGACCGTATGTGTTCGAGGAGCGGGAGCACCGGCACGACCAGTCAGGACATGAAGGCAGGATCTGAGGAGCAGAAGCCATGCAATACTTCCACTACAGGACAGGTGTTTGAAGTTTTGAGAATTGTTAGCATCCGCATAGATGTAGAGTGAGAGAGTGAGATTTTGTTCTACCTTGGTTATGTATTGGGCATAAGCCCCTTTTACTCTTTCATTTATGTACTCATTGATGGACTTTTATATTTTGTTGTATAAATGTGTGATTGTGGACTTGGTTCTGATTATTTTCCTTCTTAACTTTTGTTGGCCTGTCGACCGTTCTTGCCGGCAGGATCGGCGTCTTGCAGAGGTAGCTAACTCGGGTGTTAGTGTCACCGTAAGGCGGCGGTTCTGAACATAAGATCCAGGAACTCTCCTGGTGCGGGAGAGGGATCTTACAAATGGTATCAGAGCGCAAACGATCCAACGAGAAAGAAGTCCACAAAAACTGGGACACCCCCGCTCGAGTTAGTTTGAGGACAAACTAGCAGCGGAAGCAGTGGTGTGCCCATGTGTAAAAATCACACAAAATAGTCCATTAACCAATGAGTTAGGTCAACCCAGCTAGGACATCATTCTAGCTTGACGCACCAAGACGATTTCATAGTGTACACTAATCCAAACCGACCTCGGGTATAAACCGGTTAAGGCATGATAACACCCAAAGTGACTAGGAGGGGAACCTTATGGGAAATATTCTACGCTAAATTTGATGTCTCAAACTTATAGACCTAAGGAAATATTCTACGATAAACCGGTTAGGCATCATTCTTGCTTAAAATTTGATGTCCATAATTCTCCTACCAAGTGATATTATCACTTCTCACCCAAAGGATAGGACCGCCTTAAGAGATCCAGTGCACAAAAACCATTAGTGGATAGTAGGAGACTCGTAAACTTAATATCTAAACCAACAACTAGGTTGCACCGAAATGATCATCGTGACAAATATCGGAGGTCGGATAAGGATTCGAGTTCATAAAATGGTCTGTTTGTAGATTGCCCAAGGATTAAGAAGGTGGTGGTAATTGGTAACTTTGGGGGCCTAAAGTAGGTAGAATACCAATAGGTCTCATATTGGAACTCCAAGTCTAGAGTTGTGCACCCTAAGGATTGATTACGTGTCTGGGACGAATATATCATAAGGACATCAAAGAAACTTAGCCCAAAATATATGGGGACTTATCCCTTTTGTTTATTGGGCCAGCTTAGTACTGACTTGAGTTTCCCTAGACCTTATTTAGAAGATGAATCTCAAACTTATAGACCTTGAAGTTTGGTATTTTCAATATTTACTTGGGCAAGATGAGGTTTGTATGTGTAGACAAGTAAATAAGAGGATAGCAAAATAGCCATTGGGGATATGCATAGAGGTTGGCAAGTTATACGTGTATTTATGACCTCTGAAATCAAGGAGGTCAATACGAGACTTAGGATATGGATTGGATAAAAATAGAACCTGGTTATAGGCCCTCGTGATCTTAAGAAATGAATAAATAACCCAATGCGAAGGATGATATCATAGATTCACCCCCTCAAGCCTGAGACGATGATCTATAATAGAATCGGGACGAATAGAAAGTTGAGTGGTTTTTAGTCAAGTTATTAGAAGCATAAAGTTGCCAAGTTTGGAACAATTTATCACGTCATGAAGCTGGTGGATTGGAATGATATTCCTGCACGATAGAACTATAATTGGAAATTCTTGAATTTCTGGGCATTCGAAGATAATGTACATACAATTATTGAAAAATCAAGCCCTTGTTGTTTTCGAACAATTATATCGTAACCGATATTCATATACCTTGGAAGATAGTTGACACCTAACCGGAGATCGTTGAAATTATACCTATGGATTAAGTAAATAAGAGAGTACTTATGACCTGTAGATTCAGGGCATGATGAGCCTGGGAATTGAAAGACAAATGTCATTATAACCCCCAAGAATGTTGTATGTTTTGGAGAGTAATATGTGGTATTGGGAAATACAACACCTCACTAAATCATAACTTTAGAGATTAGATTATGGGTTATACATAATAGTGATGATCTCACGAGTATAATAAACTTGGTAATTTATTAACTCATACATATTGGTCGATGATGAACTATATGAAAGGATCCAGGAAAGATTACCACATGTGCACATAAGTTGAATTCTCACCATAAATAAGTTCATGCTTATAGCTATATTATGGAGGTATGCGTCAACTAAAATGTAGGAATTTATACCATGAAATATAGTTACTAGATTGTCATAGAAATGTGCACATGAGTTTTCATATCAGTAGGAAGCTCGGAGAATTTTGGTAAAGTTAACTCTTGAATAAATAACAGGCTTCCTTCACGAGTACAATTGAGACTACAACTGGAGAAATTAATCCACTGAATTGTTGATGTGAAATGTCATGGGCTTGATATATGATCTCTCGTGATAGTATTAAGCTATGGAAAATTTATTGGAAATAATCGTTGAATAAAGGACATACCTCTTCACAAAGTGCAATGTGAGATTACAATTTGAGGAACTTTTTTTTTCTAAATTATGGACGATGAAATGCATGAACCTATATTTGAAGAATGGATAGGTTTGGATATGGATGAAAGATAATATAACAATTATCAGATAGTCTTGTGATAGCCTTGAGACCTCTCATCTTCATGAGCTTGGAACCCCCGTGGACCCGAACTTAAATTTCGAGGACGAAATTATTCTTTTGTTTATTGGGAATTGTAACATCCCATTTCCTACTAGACCACCTAACTCCATTTTAGGGTGAGACAAGTGGTGAGTGTGGTGAGTTTGAGCTAGATTACAGCTTTAGGACACATAGGGTTAGGTGAACTCACATGTGGTCTACTATAAGGCTCAAGTCAACATAGGTCAAATCCTCCCCAATAAGTTCAATTGAACCCCAAAGCATGAAATTGACTTCACCCCTAGACTTAGAACATCATGGGGGACCTAATTGACCCAAAAGCCCCATCATGGGGTCAACAATTTGACCAATTTGACCAAAGTCAACATTTCCCCAATTTTGGTCAAAATCACACCTTTGGGTCAAATTGGCTCACTTAGGTCTTCACCATGACTCAACCAACCCTGGGTGGTGTCACTGGACTCAATGTCAACACATTGGACCAGTCAACACACCCAATTGACCAAGTCAACCCAAAAGTCAACATAGGGTCAACTTTGCCTAAATTGGGCTTAATTGGAATTAATCCAAATTCCAATGGATTAAGGCCCTCACGCAAAGCCCACTCTGAAGCCCATAGGTCTAATGACCAGCATTGCCTCTTAAATCCATCATGCAAATACATGCATGGGGGCAAAAGTGGAATTTTTTCCCCTCCTCCATTAAGGACAAAGAGGATTTTGAGGAGAGCTTGCCATGTGGCCCTCCTCTCCCCTGCCCAAGACCAAATTTGAACTCCTCACATGAATGCCAGCCGAAATTGGGCTAAAGGTGTGCCACTTGGTGGCTGGGAGGAGCATCCAAGGCATGACCGAAAAAGCCAAAGTTCAAAACCACCTCTACAACTCATATCAGCCCAAATGAACCCTCCCATCAGCTTCAGATCATCAAGAGGAGTTGAGCTAGAGCTTTACAGTGAGGCAAACGGTGGAGAATCGGGTTTTTGAGGAGGATCGCCGGAGCTTGCCACCACTAATGGCTGCTAACAAAACAGCCACCCCCGACCCCAATTGAGCCCATCATCACCTTCAGAACCTTGAGAGCAGCTGAAATACACTACTGGAGTGGAGCTTTTGATCCAGAAACGGGGTTTTGAGCAATCTCGCCGCCGACAGCTACTAGCATGTCAGCCCGCCGGATAACTCACCTCCAAGCTCGCCTGAGGTACGATTTCTCCCCCTCTCCCTCTGTGCTAGTATCTAGGTCCATTTAGGAGAGAAATCGGGCTCAATATAGCCCGATCCCATGTGAGATTGAGGGAGAAAGTCCGAGCTTTTCTTCTTGCTCGGGATCGCCGGAGAGGCCATCTCCGGTGGCCGTGTCGCCGCCTGGCGTTAGCCACCACCTCAACGGAGGCGGTGGAGGCGGTGGTCGGCGGTGGTGGGCCGTGGATGAAAGATGGTCCAGGCGGGAGAAATCGCGGCCGTTGGCTATCGGGGACGATGAAGGGGCGCCGTCGATCCCTGCGTCAAGATTCGTGCGAGCTTATATATATATATATATATATATATATTAATTCCTGATTTAATGTGTATTTCCTGTCTTATATTGTGCATGGTTTTGCTTAATTATTTAGAGGCCTTAATTTGAAAAGTGCCCAGAGACAACTCCTGTAGATCTGAGTGTCTACTTTCAAATGAAAGAGGAATCAGGCCATTTGGTTAAATATTGGGTCCGCAACACTCATTCTAGTTAGGCTGGTCAAAACAAAAATCAGAACTTTGAATGTGTATAACTTTTTAGTACCAAGTCTGATGGACTTGAGATTTTGGCCATGCATGCATGTGCCTCATACCTAGCTTAGGTTTAAATATCAGATTTTTTGGAGATACTTTTTCTATAGTTTTGTTCAAAACTTAGAAAATTAAATAAATGAAATATTTTGAGTTATATAACTCCTAATGACTCCATATTTTGGTGAGGGATTCTTTAGGTTATGTATGGGATCTGGTTAAAATTTTATCACATGTGCATGAGTATATTTCTTTGAACTTCAAAATGAAGTTTGGGTCTTAAGAGGAAAATTGGGGTGCCAATAGTCAATTTGGGCTTTTAAGCTTTTTGATGGAATTGAAGGTGGGAATCACCTTGCATGCCTCTGAAACTTTGGGGTTAGTGTATGTCATGAGGATATACATCATTGGCATAAGTTTCATGATTATTGGAAGTTATTTTCCTAAAGTTTTTAATTAAATGAAAATCGTCACACTTTTAAATTAATGAAATAATTTGAATCATAAACTTAGGGATAAATCCAAAACTCTGGGAAATGGATCTTTGACTGGAAAGGCACATCTAGGAATTTTGTTGGAATTTTTGGACCTCATTTATTTCTCTGAATTTGATTTATTTGGTCAGGTCAATTTATTCAAATATGACATTTAGGTCTCATATACATTTGGAGAATTATGAAATTATTCCAGTAGGTTTCCTTGGTGATTCTATAGCTCTGTAAATTTTATCATAATTTTTAGATGAATTTTTGTGGTAATTATCAATTTATTGAGGAAAAACCCCCTTTTGTAATTAATTAATTTAATGAGGTAAAATAGTTTGTAAAATTCTAAATCTCTGGATTTAGTGTTTTTAGATGATTATTATACTAGAATAATTTTCTCAGAATTTATAGAGACATATTAATGGTAGTTGTAGTGTAAATCCTTATTTGCACCCCATTTATGTTAAATAGAAATTATGGTCAAAATTCCTGTTAAAATGTGAAACTTAAGATTTGGTGTTCTTAGACCATTATTATGCCATGATAATTTTCCCAGAATTTATTGAAGTCTTAACATAGCACTTGTAGTGTAAACCCTTATACGCACACCAAATGTAACAAATGATAATTAAGGGTAAATACTCTTTGGAATAATATGAAACTTAGGAATTGTTGTTTTTAGGTCAATAACATACTTCTGTAATTTATTCAGATTTTATTGAGACCTGTAGGTGGTGGTTGTAGTATAAACTCTTATTGGCACACCACTTGTATTTAATGAATATTGTGGATAAATATTACCTGGAATATTATGAAACCTTGGATTTGGTGTTTTTAAATGATTAGTATGCTAGGTTAATTTTCTCAGAAATTTTGGAATTCTTATTTTAGTACTTGGTGTGTAAAGTCACATCTTCATCTTTTTCATGATAAATATAAAATTATGATTATAAATTTGCTGGAAAAATATGATCTTCTGGAAATAGTGATTTTATGTTCATATGAAGCTACTGTAATTTTTCCAGAATTTTAGGAGGTCAAAATCTTGCACTTGATGTGTAAAATTATTTTTCCATTCATTCATTGAAAATTAGGGATTATGGTTATTTAATTGCTGGAAAAATATGAAATATTGGAAATCTTTTTATCACGTCACATTTCATCTCTGGAAGGATATTTAACAAGTTTGAATTCACTAGCATGATACCTCCTTCACATTTTAGATTCAGATTAGTAATTAATGAATTTTTATAGATGGCAAAATTATATGAAACATGCTTGGATTTTGATCATCCCTTATTTTATCCACTATGAACCTATGATAAAAATTAGAAACCATTTGGAAGTAATTTGACCAAGGTTCCATCATAGGAGTCTAAGTAGTTATATGTCGTGGTCTGCGGATAGTGAAAACTCATTATGATGAATAGGTCAATATAATCACAAGGAATTCAGTGAGAATTTGATTATAACAAGAGATGAGTATAGACCACTTAGAGGACTAGAAGTTATTAGAGTTGAATCCAAAAGAACGATTGCTTAGGAGCGGCATGAAACATGAGGCGTGAAAACACTTAAGTTATAAAGAGTAATGAGAAGGTGGAAATGTTGGGTCAGAGTAGTCACCAAGTATAATAATAACTAAACAAGGGTAGTCTAAATTGGAGGTTTAATTTAAGTGGAATGATAAGAGGGTAATTTTATGGGTAGATATCAATAATACTAAGTGTCTTGGGAAAGGGAACTTTGGGGTGTCATCCCATTGTAGTTCCTAATTCTGTAGCGAGCCCTTTACAGGGTAACCCTCGGGAATCCAAGATTAAACGTAAACCGTAGGGATAATATGTTGTACAAGAATAATTTAATAACACACTCACCCACACCCCGTGGTTACGGGAGCTTAGTCGGTTTGGTGCTACGAGCAGTAAGCTCCGTGTTTGTAAGAGCGGGTTGACAAGTCAGGTGAGCTTGTGACTCAGTAGGGTATGTTGGTACTGACGGGTTGGTCCGGTGAGCCGGTGGCTCGGAAGGTTATTATTGATGGGCAGGTTAGCCCGGGGAGCTTGTGGCTCGGAGGTAGATAGTAGAACATGTTGCATGTGCACGAAGGTGGTGGGTTTTCGTATTGGATGGTCGTTCACACCGACGTCAATACGTTGACTCGGCAAGTGTGGTAATTACACTTAGCCATGAAAGTCTGGCGGTCCAATCAGCAAGAGTACGCAGACGCTCCGCGGTTTTGTGTTGAGGCGTACGATAGGTCTAGGTTAGGTAGTGTGAATACCAACCTAGAGGTGGGCGAGGCCCAACCCACCGCTTCCGTTTGCCACTACGGGAGTATCCTGGGAGTCTTGCCAGCTCCACAAAGGGGGAACTAAAGGTCTATGCGCATAGAGTCGTAGTGAGTGAGTTGCACTTGTATGAACATAGCATAACAGCATACCTTGCATGTCATAGCATGAACATTACTTTTCAACCCCTACCCCTATCGTATAAATTGGTATGGGACTTTTTATACGATAGGCCCTGCTAAACGACCCCTTGGTCTATAGGTTTGTATGGGCATTCCTATAAATCAATGGTTACTTTTAAATTACTTTACTTGTGTCGCACTGCTTCTCTTGCTTACCTTTTTTACTGCTGCGATATTACTTTACTGCACTTATTACTGTTACTTGCTCATACTGCTAGCATAGAATTTATATGGATATACTCTTGTTAGCGTAGAATATTTGCCACCTGCTACCTTCTTGATTACTCCACTTTGTTGTCCTCCGCTTCTTCCTCCCGCACGGTGCCTAGGAGTCGCGGGGGGAGGCGGGGACAAAATCAGCTTAGTCTTTATGACTAACGGTCGGTTGTGACCGTAGGTGTTCGAGGAGCGGGAGCACCGGCACGACCAGTCAGGACATGAAGGCAGGATCTGAGAAGCAGAAGCCATGCAATACTTCCACTACAGGACAGGTGTTTGAAGATTTGAGAATTGTTAGCTTCCGCATAGATGTAGAGTGAGAGAGTGAGATTTTGTTCTACCTTGGTTATGTATTGGGCATAAGCCCTTTTTACTCTTTCATTTATGTACTCATTGATGGACTTTTATATTTTGTTGTATAAATGTGTGATTGTGGACTTGGTTCTAATTATTTTCCTTCTTAACTCTTGTTTGCCTGTCGACCGTTCTTGCCGGCAGGATCGGCGTCTTGCGGAGGTAGCTAACTCGGGTGTTAGTATCACCGTGAGGCGGCGGTTCTGGGCATAAGATCCAGGAACTCTCCTGGTGCGGGAGAGGGGTCTTACATGCCTCATGCTTGCTACCATGTCCTCTGAGCTTCAGAAGCAACACGAGAGCATATGTGGTTATGAGATAATCGGGCACCTCAAGAAAATGTTCGAGGGGCAAGCCCGGCAAGAGAGGTTTGACATATCCAAGGCATTATTTCAGTGCAAAATGGGAGCTCGAGACTCAGTAGGGACTCACATACTCAAAATGATTGGGTATATAGAGAACCTTGAAAGACTGGGTTTTCCCTTGGGCCAAGAGTTGGCCACAGATCTGATCCTGCAATCGTTGCCGGACAGTTATGAGCAGTTCGTCTTAAACTATAACATGAATGAAACAGACAAGACACTGCCCAAGCTCCTAGGCATGTTGCGAACTGCTGAAAATAATATGAAGAAGGTCAAGCCTGCTAGCCCCATACTGATGGTGCATAAAAGCAATGGCAAGACTAAGGGATTCAAGAAGACGAAGATAGGATCTAAGTCTCATCTTGATCCCAAATCTTCTGCACTGAAAAGGAAAGGTCTGGCGAAGGAAGGAAAGTGTCACCACTGCGGTAAGGCTGGGCATTGGAGGCGGAACTGTCCCCTCTATATTGAGGATCTGCAAAAGAAGAAGGGAGGTGTGACTTCCACTTCAGGTATTTATGTTATAGAGATAAACCTTTCTGCTCCTTCATCTTGGGTATTGGATACTGGATGCGGTTCTCACATTTGTACAAATGTGCAGGAACTGAGAAGGAGCAGAATGCTGGGTAAAGGGGAGGTAGACCTGCGCGTCGGGAATGGAGCAAGAGTTGATGCCGTCGTCGTTGGTGTCTATTGTCTTTCTTTGCCCACTGGGCTTGTAATAGAATTAGATAGCTGTTATTTTGTTCCAGCCATAACTAGAAACATTATATCCATATCATGTCTTGACATGAAAGACTTTTCATTTATAATTAAGAACAATTGTTGTTCGTATGAATGATGTTTGTTATGGTGTAGCCCAATTGTTTAATGGTTTATATGTTTTGAACTTAGACCATCCGATCTATAATGTAGAAAATACTAAAAGACTAAAAACAAATGATTCGAATCCTACGTACCTTTGGCATTGTCATTTAGGCCATATAAACGAGAAACGCATATCCAAGCTCCATAAAGATGGACTACTGGACTCATTTGATTATGAATCATTTGAGAGATGCGTGTCATGTTTGTTGGGCAAGATGACGAAAGCTCCTTTCACTAGTTGTAATGAGGGGCTAATGATCTCTTGGGTATAATACATAGTGATGTATGCGGACCCATGAGTTCTATGGCTAAAGGTGGGCTCTACTACTTCGTTACATTTACTGATGATTTCAGTAGATACGGACACGTGTTTCTTATGATGAACAAATCCGAGACCTTTGAAAAGTTCAAAGTGTTTAAAAATGAAGTAGAGAACCAACTGGGAAAAAGGATAAGAGCACTCCGATCTGATCGAGGTGGCGAATATCTGAGTCATGAGTTTTGCGATCATCTGAAAGAGTGTGGTATTGTATCACAGCTCACTCCGCCCGGAACACCTCAGCATAATGGTGTTTCTGAGAGGAGGAATCGTACCTTGTTAGACATGGTGCGATCGATGATGAATCATGCAGATTTTCCCGTTTCCTTTTGGGGTTTTGCTTTAGAGACTGCTGCTTTCACGCTAAATCGAGTTCCAACGAAAACGGTTTTAAAGACACCATATGAGATATGGACTGGGAAGCATCCTAGTATGTCGTTCATCAAGATTTGGGGCTGTGAGGCATACGTGCGACGTCAAATGCCTGACAAGCTGGAACCCAAATTGGATAAATGTTATCTAGTGGGGTATCCTAGAGAAACCAAAGGATACTACTTCTACTTGCAGTCTGAGGGCAAAGTGTTTGTCGCAAGGACTGGTGTATGTTTGTTGGTGGGAGTCTTGTGGATTGTATGTTTGTTGGTTGTTTATTCATTTGATGAATTGTAATGTATACTGTGTTTTTCAGTTTACATTTATGGCAAGTTCTAAATATTATGTCAATAATATTTATTTGATAAATTAATTAACATAATAAACGCCCTTGTTCTGTTTGCTTCTATAGGAATTCAAGTACGTGACTTGAATGTGAGGGCCTATGTATAACCAGAAGCTTCATTCTTAAATGGTCCCTAGTCGGAGTATCATCATAGAAGTTGAAGGGCAATGATGATATATTAAGACTAGCATGTGCGTTGACTGATGACTGATTCTCACAGGTCATGATATTGTGATATCAAGTCATCACATGATGCTTGTTAGTGAACAATTTGTACTGGACAGACCCACCAAGAGACTACTGTGTGGATTGTTATATGAACGTGTCACAAGTAGGTCTCATCTGACAATGGTGTTTGTAGTTCTTTGACCTGAAGTCACAACATTCATCAAGTGAGGAAGAGCGTACTTTGATACCATCTAAAGTCTTCCTTGAGAAAGGTTGATGATAAGGGTGGTTATTGGGTATGTTACGATTCATTTGAGTGTTTGTGTGTTGACAGATATGGGATTTGTCCTCCTTTATGACAGGAGTTACATCCATGGGCCCCCATGATGGAATGAGAATGAGAAATGCATGGCCATGTTGGGTTGAGCCAATATATAATATTGAGCTTACCACTTTCATAAGGTCTATTCTAGATCAGGAAACTAGGATTGAACAATTATGAGGGTGACACGGTCCATGCCTCTAGTTCTATCCGGATGTAAGGGACAAAGGAACAAGACAATGCTGATACATTGGTTAAGACAGGCTTATTGAGTTATGAACTCTTATTGCTTGGGTAGCAATGATGTATTGCTAGATGTCGCTCATTGTTTGTGAGACTTTTGTTGAAACTTTGTAATCAAGTGGGAGACTGTTGGAGTTTCTGAGGTGATCTCAAAGCAATCAACAGTTAGTCTTACTGCCAACGCAATATGAGCCTATAGGGTCGCACATAAAAGCGTTTGGAGAAGTTGGAGAAAGGATTGTGTTGGGCTTACTCATATTGGATATAAGTGGAGGACCAATCCTGTGACTGCTTGGCATTAACTTGAGAATGTCTCAATGGGAAATCGTTTAAAGTGTTTAAACGAATGGATTTATGCTAGACAAATTCGGCTAAAGGGTTTAACCGAACTGTGTCAAATTCGGCTAAAGTGTTTAACCGAATTATGTTGATTCGACTAATCAAATTCGGCAATATTGATTCGGCTAAAGTGTTTAGCTGAACTGTAACAAATTCGACTAAAGGGTTTAGCCGAAATGTGTTAGTTCGACGAAATGGTTTCAACGAAATCATATAACCGAATTTATATAGTCGAATCGGCTATAGTATATAGACGAATTTGGTTATTGTATATAGTCGAATTCGGTTATATTGTTTAGTCGAATTGTCGAATTCGGCGAATGTATAAATCTAGACATAAATGTTCTGTTTTTCCTCTGGTCTGCGGATAGCCTGTTTTATACCTTGCGTATAAAAGGAACGCGATTAGGTCTTCGAAAAACACGGAAAGACCGAACCCTTCTTCGCGATTTTAGACGAGAACAGCCGTCCGAAAAAGTTCCGCAAGAGGGCCTCTCATTCTTCCCGTCCTCCGAGTTCCGCCGCCGACGGTCGCCGCCTCCCCTGTCTCGGACCTAGCAGTCCGTGGGAACGCTGAGAGCTTCCTACTCCGACCCATTCCTTGTTCGACAAGGCTTTAGGGTTCTCTATCATTCGTGTGGATCGCTGTAGAGGAGCTGATACTTTTCGGTTCTTGGAACTCAGATTTAGTCTACCGGATTCCTTCTTGGAGCACCTTGGTTGAGTATTGACTCAATCCCGCGAAGGTATATTGCATTTTGCTTTCCTAATCTTTTAATTCATGAGATCCGCAAGATCCTTACTCTTTGGGTTGTTCTAGTTTTCTTCCGCTGCGCACATTTGATTTGTTCATATCATTTTGAATGGTATTTAGAAAAACTCAACAACTAGATTATACATTAATTCTAATGATTAATACTTTTTATCTGAACTACATTAACTATCATTTGTTGACTATCATTCGCAGTGTTTAATCACAAATAAGTTAATTATTAATAATATGTCTGCACAACTTAAGCATGTATCAGAATAAAGAAATGAGTACATGAATAAGTACCATAAACTTCAGCAAGATTGTATAAATAAGCCAAATGTTTTTAAAAAGAGTTACAATGACATTTGCTTTTAACTATCACATGTTTTCGTACTGTTATAGTAGTCTCTTTTCTTTCTTGTATCTTTCTCCTTGTTTTGTAGCTTCTGCTCTTGTCTTTCAAAATAGAAGAATGTCTTTGAGATGTATTTATCTGGAATAGGAGGTGGATTCTCTGGCAGTGTTCCTTCATGTTGATGTCTTGTATGGAGCCATCTCCTGGCTTCTCTCTTCTTGTGTTTATCCCATTCACTTGAGGGGTGGTGTCTGGAGATGTCTTCTCCAACATCTCCAAAATTCCTCCATATATTGAAGACAATGTATCTAGACTTCGAACTTAAGCTTTTGAAGTTTGGATCATTGGCACATTCTTCTTCTCTTTTCCTTTTAAGAGATATTCCATCATCTAAGTGTTTGGGATTCCTTTTATGACTTGATTCACCAAGATGTCTTGGAGGATTTTGGGGCTTTGCTAATTGTGTAGGATTGTACACTATGGGAGGAAGTCCCATGGAGTGATGAAGTTGATTCACAATCCAAATTGCATGATTATCTCCAGTCTTTTTCCTCAACAAAATTTTGTATAATTTATTGTATAATTTGCTCCATCTTGGTGTTAAGCGTTTCATGGGTGAATTCATTTGAATTTATACATATGGTAATAATCACCTTCTGACTCTCAGCAATCTTTCTAGTGATCCATCTGACTGCACTTTCTTGATTCTCTTCTCCCCTTTGATTCTTTTAAAGAGAAGTGTCTATTCTTTCTCCTAGAGACTAGAGAGCGTTCATGTTGATGTGATCAACATGTACTTTTAATTCATTCATCTGTGCACGCATATCATCTCTGACTTCTTTGACAGTTTGGTCCATATAGGCTTGATATTTCTGTCGCAGATTTTTAATTTGATCTATTATGGAGCTTGGTGCTGGCTCATGAGATGCTTATGTGGATGATCTTGGATGATCTTGCTCTTTCTCTGTTACATTCTTTTGCATATCTTCATTCATACCAACTATGGTCTCATCATCAAGAGGATCATTAGGGGAATCCTGTCTTTGATGAGCATATTCAGTTTCCTTTGTAGCATCTTTATCTGGAATTAAAATGAAATATATGCACAGTTTCTCTTGCTCAACACTTCCCTTCTCAAGAATAGTATTCTCAGCATCCATCTTGTAACTTCCTAGGTTTTCTTGGACAACAGCCTCAGTGTGTGTTGTTTCCTTAACCTCTAGAGCAGGGAGTTTATTGTGAGACTCCCCCTCAACAACAGCCACATCGTTGACAGACAACACAGTCTCTTGGCCTGAGAGCTTAGCATGGGTCTCCCCCTCAACTGGAGCACTTCCCTGCCTAGCAGCAAAGTCCTCAGGAACTGTCACAACAGCAACCAAGGCCTCTACATGTGCTTCTATATTTGGTGTGATGTCACCACATGCAGATGAGCTTTCCTCAATGTCACATATCTTCTTCCCTTTCCTTGCAGTTTTAGGGATGACTTTCTCTCATCTCCCCAAAATATTCAAGTCTATTTTCTTTATGTCATGGATGGGTGATCTCATCTATTCATTCAGCTAACGAGTGTTAAGGAGATATAGGTATAGGATTCTTCCATAGTTTGGTGCTTGGAGACTTCCCTAGATCTTCTTGAATAGTAACTGAGCCCAGTCAATTTTCTTGCAGAGAATTATTATGGTTATTATCTCAATCATGTCCTTGGATATTCTATCGTGAGATCCAGGTTTGCATATCAGTGCCTTGCCAACAATATCAGCCAAAAGTTTCTCTTTTACATTGAAGTCAGCCTTCTTCAAGGTTCCATGAGATTGTCCTTTATGGTTGCACCACTTCTTTGCTGTCGAAAGATCTTCCTTTGAGATCTCATCCTCTATCTCATCTCCTGAATGTCTAGGTAGATGGAGTGCCTTGGAGAGTCCTTTTACCATTAGTCTAAATAGGGTATTTCCAACCCTAGTTTTGATGGCATTTCCAGAAGTACTCTTCTTGGGCTCAGCATAGAACTCCAAAAGCTCTCTATGCATGATGACAGTTGGATCTGAGAGCACATATTCTAGCCCTACTACATCAACTTGCCTGATCACTAACTTTATCTCCTCATAGGCGTTAATGAACCTGTCGCGTACCATCTCACATCCAGTATTGTAGGTATCGTCATTCTTCATAGGTGCCATTTCCTTAGAATCATCGAGTTTGCAGAGGTTCGGCGTCGCGAGAACTCTAGAACTCGTCGTGATGACTTAGATAAAATGTAGGTTGTACTCTATTTATAATCATGTGACCTATTTATATATGTCTTACTTTAGAATGTGAAGAGGCGCGTACCTGAGTTGGCAGACTTGGTATTGATCTTAGAATCAACGGCTGTGAATGTTTCTTAATCTAGACTTATGTCTTGATCATTTATTGTCCACCATCCACATTTGTCTTTGGCTGGACATCAGACATACCTACAAGACAAAGATTAGTATTCCTTAGAAATCCAAATGAATTTGGGTCCTAGGTTCTTGTTAGCCTTAACTACTGGAAGCTTAACAACTAAACTACTGGCAGGCTTCTCATACATTGCTCTAGGCATTGTTGGGTTGAACCAACACTCTATAGCAAAGTGTCTAACCTTGACACAGCGGCAACATTCAAATTTATTATTCCTCCTTTTCTGAGTCACCTTTTAAATGGAGGGTTGGTGACCAGAAGAGCAGGCTGCTTTACAACAAGTATTTCTACTAATCATGTGGTTATGCATTGACTTGGAAGTTGGTTGCACAGTCACTAACTTCACTTTAGGAATAGACTTTTGAGGTAAAGCTTTTTCCATCTCTTTGGCTGATGGTGCTTGTGCAGAGACAACCACTTGGAATAAATTAGCTTGCAAGTTTTCTTATTATGACCACGTAGATCACATTTTGAGCATTTAACTGTGCCAAATTTTTGTGATATCTTAGATTGACTCTTCTTCTCGTCATCTTCCATGTGTCTTGTTTTTGTCTACCCGAAACATTTCAAAGAGTTCGCGGTAGAATCTGAGTATCTCCAACATTTTCTTTAACAATGTGAATAGTGGTTGAGTATATTTTTTACTATTAGTAAATTCATCCTCGCTACCAGAATTAATTGATCGAAGAGAACCCAGGAAATAGTCATCCTCACTATGACCTCTATTTGGACTCAGATTCACATCTATCTTCTTTGTTGGAATTGGGGTATTTGTGCATTCATCAATATCATCTGAAAAGATCTTCACCCTCAAACAATATATCCAAGGCACTATCAATGCTATCAGAGCCACTATCATCAACAAAGAAATTGTTTTCACACATTAACTATAAGCAACAATAAAGTTCGCGTGGTAAAATATTTTTTTATTGACTAAACAAAGATATAATGAAGCATTTTCAGGAAATTAAGAGTACCAATTTTCAGTGACATTTGATATGAGTGATAATTGGATGCAAGTCCGTCATGATTTAGAAAGTGAAGCCACAAAAAATAATTGTTATACAATGAACTTTTTGGAGACGTGAGGACATTGGAGTTGCTTAAGGCTCTTGATTGTTGGGTGGTTCCAACCCCACTTAATAAGTGGATGTCAATGTCCGACATGTGACTATTGGTTGCGTCATGCTACAACATTCAGTTGGTGCACTTTTCAATTCAACAATCATTCACATTTGTGCCGTTGTATTCTACTACTCCTACTACTATACAGAAGATTGTTTGCATGAGATATATAAATGATAGTCACTCCATCATGTTGCGGATGAAAGAAGATTGCACAATGTTGTGGGTATATCTTGTTTGGACGAGATACCATGAACAACAAGCAGAAGAATGGTCTGCATCATATATCACGCATATTTTTTAATGATAAGGTATATATGAATATTGATTGAAATTTGTTTATTTATTAGTGTTCTTTTTTAATCATATGATAACATACAAAAATTCACTTTCGTAGTGCAATTTTGAGAGATTTTTGGAGGTTTACATGATTGATGGTTGAAGAATTTTGAATATTTCAATGATTTTAATTATAAGGTACGCACCACTAAATATGAATTTTTAGAGTTATTACTCTCTTTATGTTTGCTAATTATTGTTTTATTTTATTTTATTTTTTGATTTTTTGGGTACCAATAGAGCAGTTGGGTACAATTATTATTATGTGATCTATGAATAAAAGTGGGTTATCGGGCATTGTTAAAGGCAAACCAGAATTGGCTATTGACAAACCAATTTCTATGACTTATTATGCGGCTTTTGAAAATACGCTTTGTACATGCATTTTTATGAAAAGTGTTCAACAATAAAATTGTAGATCTCATCGAGATCTACAACTTTCGTGTTGAACACTTTTCCTAAAAATACACGCACAAGGCCCTAAAATCGCCCTGATCGTTACTATAGTGAATTTTTGAAAATAACAAGAAAATACGCCTTGTACATGCATTTTTAGGAAAAATTTTTAACACGAAAGTTGTAGATCTCGACGAGATCTACAATTTTCGTGTTGAACACTTTTCCTAAAAATGCATGTACAAAGCGTATTTTCAAAAGCCGCGTAATAGCTCATAGAAATTGGTTTGCCAATAGCCATTTCTGGTTTGGCTTTAACAACTCCCTTATCAAATTCCCATAAAATATATATTTTGCACGCATACGTTTCATATTCTGGTATTCTCATTAATATTCCCTCCGGCGGCGGTAGTTAACCGGAGAAGAAAATTTGTTTTTTTAACGTTGCATCATCATCATCGAAAATCCATTCTTCAACATCAAAAAATAGTTCATTACTATTTACATCTACAGCCCGCGCATGAGCCGAAAGGCCCGAAACCCACCTCCAATAAAGACAAGTCTTCGACCATCGCCCGCAGTTCTTTCCATATATTGCAGAGTTGCAGTACTCTTTCCCAACAAGCATCGGTTATCCCTTTCCGAGCAAGAGTTTCGGAGGAAGAAGGCGAAAGGCATGGCAGGCGCCGCCGCGCCCCAGTCAACCGCGTGGAAGCTCAACAAACCGCAGCAGAAACGCGTCAAACTCATGACCGTCGCCCTCGTCACCGTCCTCTGCTCCGCCTCCTATCTTCTCGGGGTCTGGCAGCGCAGCGGCAACACCTCCGCCGCCATCTCCGCCGCGTCCCTCCTCGCTACTGTCCCCTGCGTCGATCGAGACACCTTTAACTCCGACAAATCTGGGATCCAACTCGACTTCACATCCCACCACGCGTCGGAAGACGTTTCGACCGCCGTCGTGCCGTCGACTCGCAACTTTCCGGCGTGCGCTGCAGAATTGTCGGAGTACACCCCGTGCGAAGACGTGCAGCGGTCGCTTAAGTTCGAACGCGACCGCCTCGTTTACCGGGAACGCCATTGCCCGAAGAAGGACGAGCTCCTCAAGTGCCTTGTTCCGGCGCCACCGGGATATCGGACCCCGTTTCCATGGCCGGCGAGCAGAGAGCTTGCGTGGTTCGCCAACGTGCCGCACAAGGAGCTTACCGTCGAGAAGGCGGTGCAGAATTGGATCAGAGTCGAGGGAGACAAGTTCCGCTTCCCCGGCGGCGGCACAATGTTTCCTAACGGTGCAGATGCCTACATCGATGATATCGATCGGCTCATCTCCCTCAGCGACGGCTCAATTCGCACCGCCATTGACACCGGATGCGGGGCAAGTTCTTTCCCCTGTGTTCATTTTCCTCTGTTCCGTTTTATAAAAGCTAATTAGAGTTCTAATACCCTGCATATATAGGTGGCGAGCTGGGGAGCTTTCCTTCTTTCCCGGAACATCCTTGCCATGTCCTTCGCGCCGCGAGATACGCACGAGGCACAGGTTCAGTTTGCCCTGGAGCGCGGCGTTCCGGCGATGATCGGCGTCTTGGCCTCAAACCGCCTCCCTTACCCTTCCCGCGCCTTCGACATGGCGCACTGCTCTCGTTGCCTCATCCCCTGGCATCAATACGGTACCGAAATTAAAAAAAAAAAATCTGCCTTCAAAAAATTAGAAACTTTAATGTCCAAACCTGAACAAATATTCCAATTGAGCAGACGGACTGTACCTGATCGAAATCGATAGAATTCTCCGACCTGGCGGGTACTGGATTCTCTCCGGGCCGCCGATCAACTGGAAGCGGCACTCGAAGGGATGGGAGAGAACGGTGGAGGATTTGAACGCAGAACAGACTTCCATCGAATCCGTTGCCCGGAGCCTTTGCTGGAAGAAGATAAAAGAGAAGGAAGACATCGCCATCTGGCAAAAGCCGACCAACCACATCCACTGCAAAGTCAACCGCAAGGTAATCAAATCCCCGCCTTTCTGTTCCTCCCCCAACCCTGACTCCGCCTGGTACACAAAGATGGAGCCTTGCATCACCCCACTCCCCGACGTTGCCGGAATCAAGGAGATCGCCGGCGGTGAGCTGAAGAAATGGCCGGAAAGGCTCACGGCGGTGCCTCCAAGGATCGAAAGCGGCAGCGTCGTCGGCTCCACCGCCGATAGCTTCGCTCAAGACACGGATCTGTGGACTAAGAGAGTACATTACTACAAGTTAATTGTCCCGCAGCTCGGGCAGAATGGTAGGTACCGGAATCTTCTCGACATGAACGCAAATTTTGGTGGCTTTGCGGCGGCTCTTGTCGGAGAGCCGCTGTGGGTGATGAACGTTGTTCCGACGGCGGCAAATGGCCACAACCTCGGCGTAGTTTACGAGAGAGGTTTGATCGGAACATACCAAGACTGGTTAGTTTTCGTTCCCCTAAAATTTTCATATAAAACTGAGAACTTTAGGAGAATAATTAATAGTCGATTATTCTGCTGTTGCAGGTGCGAGGCATTGTCAACGTATCCAAGAACTTATGATCTCCTCCATGCCGATTCCCTGTTTACACTTTACGAAGAGAGGTAATTAATTATAACCAGGGTTGTTAAACCCTAATATCCACTAAATATATTTAACAGAAAGGGAAATGTAGATAAATTTAATTCTTAAAAACATTTACCATTGCTCTTTTCCCATTCAATTAATGCCCCTTGTTTTCTTCACATTAATTGATAATTCCCAACCGAGTGTAGATTCGAAAATTAATATAACTAAGAATTCGACCGGAGAGGAGATATAGAGCCGAAAGTAGTATAAAATACTTAAGAAATAACGAAGTTAATCAAATAATTAGTTTTAAATATTTAAGTTAATCAAATTAATATAACGAAGAATTCTTAATATATTTTTGTCTTTTCTTATCTTCTCCTCTCGCTACATGAGAAATCTGTCCTTTCTGAAGACAAAATGCTTTGCTGGCTTAATTTCTTTTTTTCTTCTTCCATTTCTTATATAAAATAAAGGAATATTTTCTTATATTTATTACTCATATTTTTTAATTAATATTATCATATTCTTTTATTTATTTTAAAATAATTTAAATTATAGTGTAGATCTATATAATTATACTATATTAAAAGGAAAAAAAAATTCTTTTAGTGAAATATTCATAATGTCGATATTACTTATGTATTTTTAATCTAATGTCTTCAAATTTTATTTATTTATATTAATATAATTTTAATAATAATGTATATCTTCTAATAAACATGGAATTTTTTTCAAAATCAAATTATCAGTATAAAGTTTTCAAATTTTCATGATTATAGTGACTCATAAATCAATTAATTAAATTTACCTTTGAAGGAGAGGTTTTAAAAATCAGACCGGAGATAGAACTGGTGAGACTAAAGGTTCAAGGTCCGACCGGTTGGACCGGTCGGACCGGGGTTGAACCGTAATATTATGATAAATAATAAAAACATATAAAAAATTATGTATAACTATATAATTAATAATACTAAGTTGTATAATTTGATACATGTTTTTATAGTTTTATAGTTGTATATATACTTTTATACGTAAGTTTTGAGTTTTATATTTGTATACATTTAGTTTTATAGTTGTATATATTTAATTTTATACATATAAATATAATATAAAATTATCCCCACAAATAAATATAAAAAATAAAATGTTATATATATTATACATACATTTATATAATTATTTTTTATAAAAATACATAAGACATCACAACTAATAATAGTAAAAACTATTTGACTTGATATCGTAAATGGTTTCTTGGTTGGTTGGGTTGACTCATTCCTCTTATCTTTGATGTCATGGGTTCAAAACCTGGCTGCTGCATTTTAAAAAATTTAAATTTTAAACAGCTATTCTCAAACCGGGCGGGTTTCCAAAACCCGTCCCGGTTCACTGGTCTGCGGTTCGCCCACCCGGTTCCGCGGTTCCCAAGCGGTCCGCGGAAGAAGCGGGCTGATGACCTGGACCGGACCGGCTGGGCGTCCGGTCAGCGGTCCGACCGCCCGGTCCGGTCCGGTTTTCAAAAGCTTGGAAAAAAGAGAAGAGAGAGGACACGTGAGACTGTGAACTGAGAGAGCAGCTAGGATACACTCGCGGCCACACGATGGGCCCTTGTACATAATACATATAAATACACGTACAGAGAGAGAAAAAAGAGAGAGAGAGAGAATGTAAAATAAAATCCACATAATTAACTCTATAAAAAAAATTTTAATCGGTTGATTTGCAGATGTGAGATGGAGGATATACTTATAGAGATGGACAGGATTCTTCGGCCAGAGGGGACGGTGATCATTAGGGATGACGTGGACATAGTTGTTAAGATTAAGACCATCGTGGACGGGATGAGGTGGGAAAGTCAAATCGTTGACCACGAGGATGGGCCCCATCAAAGGCAGAAGCTTCTATTGGCGGTGAAGAGCTACTGGACTTCGGCGGAGAGGAGCCACGAAGAATCCACCACTGCTTCTTAAAAGCCTTACATTCTTACAGAGATGCATTAATGATTGCTTTTTATATAAATATTAATTGATTAATATTATTATTCAGGCGGAGTTTGATGGGTTTCGTCCACTCTTTATTTCTTTTAATTCCACTTAATTTTTAGATTTAAAATAAAATTTGTAGCTATATTTCGTGATTTTGATTTCCATGTAGTTGATTAAATATTATTCAATCATTAATCGGAGCATTTAATTTTAACAATGTGAAGATTTAGAAGCAACAGACCTAGCAAAAAGTTTCTTGCACTCAATAGAGGGTAGTTAAACAAAGCAGGTGCATCCAAAAATTATAAGGCCGGTTACACGTGCATGCAATTTTTGATTACATAATGTGCCATTAATTATGGGACTTGAGATCCTGTTGATTAAGAAGACACTAGCGTGAACAAATTCTTCCCAAATTAAATTGGACAGAGCCGGTCCAAAAGAGTGACCGAGTAATATCAAGACTATGTTGATGATAATGTTCAACAACTCCATTGTGTTGATGAAAAGCACTTTAATTTACATAAAAATTGAGATGTAATCATTACAAAGAACTCGACATATTTAAAGAAAACATCAAACTTCTTAGGAATTAAGTACCATAAACAATAAGATAAGTCATAAATAAAGTAACAAAATGTTTATTTTCACCTTTTGAAACATTGGGAGAAGGTCCCTATGCATCATTCTGAACAAGGTTAAAAGGAGAAATATAAAAAGACTTACTCTGAAGAAAATGAACTAGCAACATGACATCCTAGAATACAAACATTAATACATGTGGTAAATGCTTTGACAGAGATTTTTCAAGCACGTTGGAAGATGACAAAGATTATAGCCGAGGAAGAGACATGCACTATCTTCAATGCCAAATATCACACACAGAAGGTAGACTGGGAAGATCAAAGCAAGTGGTGATAAGAGCGGTGGACGGTAGCAGAAGAGTGAGGTGGTCCATGTAGTAGAGGCCATCATATCAATGATCATCCATATTTGTGGATCCTACATAATACAAGTGGACGCAATCAAAGAGATAATATAATGCATGTGAGTAAAGTTGAGAAACAAACAAAAAAGTTCGAATTCATAATAAGATGAGAAATATAATATAAATCGATGATCATGAAATAATGATAAAGACAAGATGTCATCGCTCGAAAAATGTAAGAGGGTTCCATCAACAGTTTGAATTGAGGCTTGTTGCGTACCCGTAAAGGCCTTGGGGTGCGTCTAGAGAACCCCGCTAAAGAGAGGAGGGGGAACCAGTCGAACCCCGGATCGCGGAAGTAGAGGACCCACCGCGCAAGAACGACGCGCTAGAAACAGCGCCAGGTAAGCACAAAACCGCACCCCACTGTCGGGGTGCGGTTAGCCCGCGCCCCACTAAGTGGGGGGCGGCTAGCCCGCACCTCACCCGCATGGGGTGCGCGCGGGTCGGCCAAGCCGCACCCTCCCCCATAGGAGGGTGCGGCCAAGCCGCACCCCCATGGGAGGTGCGGCCAAGCCGCACCCCCCATGGGAGGTGCGGCCAAGCCGCACCCCCCCCCCCCCCCCCCCCCCCCCTTGGGGGGTGCGGCCCAACCGCACCCCCCATAGGGGGGTGCGGCCAAACCGCACCCCCCCCCCCCCCATGGGGGGTGCGGCCCAACCGCACCCCTCCTTGGGGGGTGCGGCCCAACCGCCCCCCCCCCCCCCCCCCCCATGGGGGGTGCGGCCCAACCGCACCCCCCATGGGGAGGGTGCGACCAAACCGCACCCCCCCATGGGGGGTGCGGCCAAACCGCACCCCCCATAGGGGGGTACGGCCGTAGAAGGGTGCGGCCAAACCGCACCCTCCCGTGCAAGGTGCGGCCCGGTCCCCCTCTGCGGAGGACGTAGCCGAAACCGACTCCCCGCGTCGGAAAGGGCCGAAGTCCGCTTTTCTCGGCTTCGCTCACTTTTTCGCCTCACCTCGCTCGCTTTTTGGCCCTGCTCACTTTTGTGCCTCGCCTCGCTCACTTTTTGTCTTTTCAGTTTCTCACTTTTCAAGAACGGTTTGTCGCCTTTCCTCAAAGAGCAAGACGGTCATTTATGAAAAATGATGATCCGAGTGCCCCAAATCGAGAAATATGACTCGTCAGCCAAGGTGGTTATGGTGGTTACGACGGCAAAATTACCGGGCTACCCCCGGCAAAAGCTATAAAAAGGCCCCCAAGGCTTCATTTAAAGGCCCCCGGACTTTGAGACCAGAGAGAGCTCCTTGAAGATTTCCACGGATTTCTCCTTCGGCGCTTGAAGATCATCTTCGAGGACTTAGAGAAATCCTTATTCGCGAAAGCGGACAAGGTTCTCGCTTTCGTTCCCAAGAAAGCGGACAAGGCTCCCGCTTTCGTTCTCGAAAGCGGACAAGGCTCTCGCTTTCGTTCTCAGGAAAACGGGCAAGACAGTCTCACTTCTGTCCTCTCGAAAGCAGACAAAGCTGTCTCACTTCTGTCCTCTGGAAAGCAGGCACGGCCTTCTCACTTTAGTTCACTGCTGTACTCGTAGGAAAAGTACTTAGTTTTTCCGAGGGGTGGCCTGTCACCCTCGGAGTGCTCTCCCTCTTTCTCTCTATTATTGTAACGAGTAGCGGCCTGTCGCACTCGATCTCTTAGCATCCAGTTGTAACCTCTCAAGAGATAGTGAAATTTGGTCGGCACAGCTCCGACCACGTGGTTTTTCACCCTTTCCGGGTTTTCCACGCTAAAAGGTCCCAGTGTACTCAACAATCTCAAATTGACTGTATGCGCGCTTAGATTGCTCCCGAGCTAAGGCGGTTCAGTTGAACCGGTCTACCAAGAGCCCTAAGCGACCCACAACAGTTTGGCGCCGTCTGTGGGAAAGTTCCCAAAAAACTCTTTGAAAGCCAACTGCCATGGCAAGAAAGAGTGCTCGCACTACTGAAGGATCGATGCCGGAAGGGCGCGTCGACCCAGCTCCCTCCCACACCGCTTATCAATGCACCTCCCGCGGAGGAGGCACTACCTGCGCCCGCAGTAGGGTTGGAGGTGCGCATGCAGCAGATCGAAGAACACCAAGCCGAGATGTTGGCTCTCGTAAGGAATCTCGGGGTACCTCAAGTCCCAATCCAACCGCCGGCCCTGAACGCACCGCCACCCCCAGTTCCGAATCACGCCCCAAACGAAGAGGTCGTTCGGGAGGACGAAGCCTCGGAAGGATTCTCCAACGCAGCAAGCTCCGCTCACCTCGCCCCGCCAGCTAGGGGCCCAGAAGCTGACCACCATCGCAATCGCCCGAGAAGAGATGCCCCTGGTCAAGCAACAGGAAGAACCACGCGAGAAGAAATACGCGACATGATAGAAGAGGAGTACGTCCGAGCAGGGCGATGCGCAGTTCTCGCCCGTCGTCCTGCGCACCACGGCTCCCCACTGTCACCGCAAGTCCTGGCCCATCCAATCCCGAACGGCTTCAAGCTCCCCAGCATCGAGACATTTGACGGAACGGATGATCCGTTAGAGCATGTCAATCACTTCACCACCGTCATGAGGATTTATAGCGCCCCTGATCAGCTCCTCTGTCAAGTATTCCCGACAACCTTGAAGGGACAAGCACGCACTTGGTTCCACTCCCTACCGAATGGGGCCGTCAGCAACTTCACGGAGCTGGCACAGCAGTTCGCGGACCAATTCATCGCCAACCGCAGAATTGTACGAGATCCCTCCCACCTCTCAGGGATCCGCCAAAATGACGGTGAAACGCTCAAAGATTTCTTCAGACGCTTCACTACGGAGGCTCGTCAAATCCCAGGGGTGGACCCTGAGCTCCTGCGGGGAGTCTTTCTTGGAGGACTCCGCCCAAGCGGCTTCTACTCAGCTCTCATGAGAGAAACCGTGCCAAGTTACCCCGACCTCGTTCGCCGAGTTGAGGCTCAGATAGCCGCGGACGAGGCCATCGAGGCCCATCGCCGGCAGTTTGAAGGTAATCAAGGGAGGAAGAGAGGATCCGATCAAGCCCCCCGCGAGCGAGAGGAGCGACGCGGCGAGGAGTGCCGCGGTGGCGAATGCCGTCGTAATCCCCAAAGGGACCAGGAACCGTTGCCACCCCGAATCTATACCCCATTGAACACCACTAGAACGAATGTACTCTACGCCATCCAGAACAACCCAGAGCTCCGCATGCCCTGGGCGCAACCCCCAAATCCAAGGGGTGACCAATCCAAGTACTGCGAATTCCATCGAGGGACCGGGCATACCACCGAGGAATGCACCAGACTTAAAGACGAGATCGAGCGCCTCGTCCGCCAGGGACTCCTGGGCAGATTCTTGCAAGGCCAGATCCCTAATCAGCACCAGCAGCCTAGGGAGGCAAGGGAGCAACCTCCCGCTCCCCGAGGCGCGGGAGGAGGAAGACCGATGGTAGGAGAGATCGAGACGATCGCCGGACCCTCCGTCTCAGCGTCACAAATTCTCTCAATTGCCCAGTCCAGGAGGGACCACGAAGACAAGAAGCTCAAGCAGGACGTCACGATCGCTTTCGGAGAAGAAGATCTGCAGGGATTACGGCTCCCACACCAGGATCCGCTCGTAATAAGTGCAGAGATAGGAGATCCTTGCTTCAAGGTGAAGAGAATACTGGTCGACAATGGAAGCTCAGTGGACGTTCTGTTCCTCTCCACTCTGCAAAATATGAAGCTCACAAAAGATCATCTCAGCCCTGCAGCCGGGCCCGTCTATGGCTTCGACAACAGACCTGTCCCGGTGCTAGGGATGATCACCCTCCCCGTCACGTTAGGCGAGTTTCCAAGGCAGTCCACATGTAGCATCCAATTCGTGGTGGTGGAGTCTACCTCCGCCTATAATGCCATCTTCGGGAGGCCGCTCCAATCAATCTTCGGAGCAGTCCCATCCATTCCGCATCTGGCTATGAAGTTCCCAACTGCCGCCGGCATAGGAATTGTGAGAGGAGATCAAGAGGCAGCCCGAACCTGTTACTTAAAGCAGGCTCGGCCAGTAAAGGCGACCGCTCTGAACATAAATAACTTCGACCTTCGGGACGAGGCTACTTTACAGCGCGGAGCACCTGTTGAGGGGCTAATAGAAGTACCACTCTCCCGGCAAGACCCGTCTCGAACTGTTCAAGTCGGGTCACTTTTATCGAAAGAAGAACGAGAGGAGCTTATGGCCTTCTTACAAAGAAACGGGGACATCTTCGCCTGGAGCCCGGAAGACATGCCAGGAGTAGATCTGAATGTCATCTACCACTCTTTAAACATCAACCCGCCTGCCGACCTGTGATTCAAAAGAAGAGAAACTTTGCCCCCGAACGGTTGAAGGCGATCGAGGAGGAGGTAGCCAAACTTCTGGAAGCAGGATTCATACGAGAAGCAGAATACCCCACGTGGCTGGCTAACGTAGTCATGGTAAAGAAGGCCTCGGGAAAGTGGCGAATGTGCGTCGACTATAGCAACCTGAACCAGGCATGCCCAAAAGACAGCTTCCCCCTCCCAAGGATCGACCAACTCGTCGACGCGACAGCCGGCCACGAGCTACTTAGCTTCATGGACGCTTACTCAGGTTACAACCAGATACGGATGAACCTGGCGGACGAAGAGCATACCGCCTTCCGCACCGACAGAGGAGTCTATTGCTACAAGGTAATGCCCTTCGGCCTTAAAAACGCTGGAGCCACCTATCAAAGGCTAATGAACAAGGTCTTTAAGAGCCTCATCAGAGAGACGATGGAGGTTTACGTGGACGATATGTTGGTGAAGAACGTCCACCGTTGCGACCACTTAAAAGACTTGGGAAAGTGCTTTCAGCTTCTCCGCCGTTTCCAAATGCGGCTCAATCCCAGTAAGTGCGCATTCGGTGTGACGGCCGGAAAATTCTTGGGTTTCATGGTAACCCATCGAGGGATTGAGGCTAACCCCGAAAAGATCAAGGCATTAGAAGATATGTCACCACCTCGTTCGATTAAGGAAGTGCAACGTCTAAACGGGAGGATCACTGCGTTATCCCGTTTCCTATCACGGACAGGAGACAAATACCTCCCTTTCTTCAAAATCCTCCGGGGAGCGCGTCACTCCGGTTTCCAATGGACTGACGAATGCCAGGCGGCCTTCGAACTCCTCAAGCAATATCTGGCCTCACCGCCGCTTTTGTCAAAACCCACCCCGGGAGAGACCCTGTTCTTGTACCTAGCGATATCACCTACAGCTCTCAGCTCGGTACTCGTAAAGGATGAAGGGGGGGGGGGGGGGGGGGGGGTGCAACGACCGATTTACTACATCAGCAAAGTCCTCACTGACACCGAAACCAGATACCCCGCGGCAGACAAGACGTCCTTGGCTCTTGTCTTCTCAGCCAGAAAGCTTCGGCCCTACTTCCAGGCTCATACCGTAAAAGTGTTGACACAACTCCCGCTGCGGGCAATCCTTCAGAAACCAGAAGTCTCGGGGAGGCTAGTAAAGTGGGCTGTAGAGCTCGGCGAGTTTGACATTAAATTCCTACCGCGACCTGACTTCAAGTCGCAAGTACTCGCCGACTTTGTTGTGGAATACACCATTCCACCAGAAACGAACCTAGCCAAAGACGCCCCTAGCCCCCGGTGGACTCTCTATGTCGACGGTGCCTCAGGAACAGAAGGGGCAGGAGCAGGAGTACTCCTCGTAAGCCCCGACGAGATCACCTTGGATTACGGGCTCTGGTTAAAGTTCCCCGCAACAAATAACGTTGCAGAATACGAGGCGCTAATCGCTGGTCTCCGGCTCGCCATCGATTGCAAGGCGGAAAACCTGACGGTCTACGCCGACTCCCAACTCGTAGTCTCGCAAGTCGAAGGAGACTATGAGGCCAAAAGCGACCAGATGGCAAAATACCTCGCGCTTGCAAAATTGCTCCTTCAGAAAATCTCGACGCATCAAATCTTGCACATCTCCCGAGAGCAGAACTCCAGGGCGGATGCCCTGTCTAAGCTCGCCACTTCACCATCCAGCTACCAATCTCGAAGACACCGGATTGAAGAGATCGTGGTCCCAAGCATACAGGGACCATGGGAGATCGCCGCCATCCACCAAGAAGAGTTATCCTGGATGACTCCATTGCGAGCTTACCTTGAACACGGACACCTCACTGAAGATAGCTTAGAGGCGCGAAGGTTACAGATGCGGGCGGCATCATTCACCGTAATAGACGGAGAACTTTACAAACGGGCATTTTCGGGCCCATATCTAAAGTGACTACCGACAGACGAGGCAGACTATGCCCTCCGAGAAGTACACGCGGGAATCTGCGGAGAACACCTAGGCGGGAAGGCATTGGCGCGGAAGGTACTACGCCAAGGATTCTATTGGCCAACAATGAAAAGGGACGCAATCGAGCTAGTTCAAAAATGCAGGAGCTGTCAACTGCACGCCAATACATCCCATCAGCCCCCGGTTTCGCTTTCCGCACTCCAAGGTGCGTGGCCATTCGCGCAGTGGGGAATCGACCTTCTCGGCCCACTGCCTCTAGCATCCGGGCAAAGGAAGTTCATCATCCTGGCCATCGATTACTTCACCAAGTGGGTAGAGGCGGAGCCCCTGGCCAAAATCATGGAAGAAAACGCTAAACAATTCGTCTGGAAGAACATCGTCTGCCGCTTCGGCATCCCAGCAACAATCATTGCCGATAACGGCACCCAGTTCACCGGGAAATCCTTCACCAAAATGTGCGAAGACCTGAAGATCAACCTCCGTCACACCGCAGTAGCGCATCCACAAACCAACGGACAAGTAGAAGTCACAAACCGCACCATCCTCAAAGGATTGAAGACGCGTTTAGAAGAAGCTGGGGGACAATGGGTGGACGCACTCCCAAGCGTACTGTGGGCGTACCGCACAACAGAGCGGACCCCCATGGGAGAAACGCCTTACAATCTCTGTTACGGTACCGAAGCTATCATCCTCGTCGACGTCGGCGTTCCAAGCACTCGAGTGCTAACCTTCGATCCCAGCGAAAATGACGGACTGCTTCGGGAAAACCTCGACCTAATTCCCGAGGTTCGGGATAACGCTGCCCAGCGCGCCGCATCCTACCAAAGGCGCATAGCCTGAGGCTATGACAGAAGGGTGAAACCCAGGCCAATCAACGTAGGAGATCTCGTCCTACGCAGCATCGAAGCAGCCGACAAAGGCCCTCAAGGAGATAAGCTCTCACTAGCCTGGGAAGGCCCATACGTTGTCACTACGGTCGTAAAGCCCGGAACATACAGGCTCAGAACGGCAGAAGGAAAGACTCTACCACGGACCTGGAACGCCCAGAACCTGCGCCGCTTTTACCAGTAACATAGTCGTCTATCGTCAACTCAGCCGCGAGCCCCGACTCGTGCAAACTTATCTTACCGTTTATTATGTAAAAGCCGCGAGTTTAGGCTCGTGCACCTATCTTCTGTTATGTACTAAGCCGCGAGCCCAGACTCGCGCAAACTGGTTTTATGTTAGAAAAACTATGTTTAAAAAAGACTTCTTGCTATAAAAATAGACGCGTACCTCGTCACCTATATTTAATAAAGGAAAAATCTTTACTTCGGGGCCCTGCCCCGGGGACTTTGCATCGCCGTCGATTGAAGGCTCGCCCTTCTCCTCCGCCGTCAAGTCCCGGTGTCGTAGGGGCCTGCCCCCCTTACGTTCACCCTCGGTTTGAATACAAATGCTATTCACCGGCCAAGCCGCGAGCCAGACTCGTGCAAAAAGCCACGATCCAGACTCGTGCAAAAAGCCGCGAGCCAGACTCGTGCAAAAAGCCGCGAGCCAGACTCGTGCAAAAAGCCGCGAGCCAGACTCGTGCAAAAAGCCGCGAGCCAGACTCGTGCAAAAAAGCCGCAAGCCCAGACTTGTGCAAGCTAACTTTCTAAAAGCCGCGGGCTCAGAACCGTGCAAAGTTTTGCAGGAAACCCTCAAGCTGTTCAGATATAAAAACCGCCGCAGAAGAATCAAAACCTCCGAACTCCTCGCAACAAGATTCGGACTCCGGAAGTTTGGGGGGCTTATGTTGCGTACCCGTAAAGGCCTTGGGGTGCGTCTAGAGAACCCCGCTAAAGAGAGGAGGGGGAACCAGTCGAACCACGGATCGCGGAAGTAGAGGACCCACCGCGCAAGAACGACGCGCTAGAAACAGCGCCAGGTAAGCACAAAACTGCACCCCATTGTCGGGGTGCGGTTAGCCCGCGCCCCACTAAGTGGGGGGCGGCTAGCCCGCACCTCACCCGCATGGGGTGGGCGCGGGTCGGCCAAGCCGCACCCTCCCCCATAGGAGGGTGCGGCCAAGCCGCACCCCCCATGGGGGGTGCGGCCAACCGCACCCCCCCTTGGGGGGTGCGGCCCAACCGCACCCCCCTTGGGGGGTGCGGCCCAACCGCACCCCCCATAGGGGGGTGCGGCCAAACCGCACCCCCCATGGGGGGTTCGGCCCAACCGCACCCCTCCTTGGGGGGTGCGGCCCAACCGCCCCCCCCCCCCCCCCCCCCCCCCATGGGGGGTGCGGCCCAACCGCACCCCCCATGGGGAGGGTGCGACCAAACCGCACCCCCCATGGGGGGTACGGCCGTAGAAGGGTGCGGCCAAACCGCACCCTCCCGTGCAAGGTGCGGCCCGGTCCCCCTCTACGGAGGACGTAGCCGAAACCGCATCCCCGCGTCGGAAAGGGCCGAAGTCCGCTTTTCTCGGCTTCGCTCACTTTTTCGCCTCACCTCGCTCGCTTTTTGGCCCTGCTCACTTTTGCTCCTCGCCTCGCTCACTTTTTGTCTTTTCAGTTTCTCACTTTTCAGGAACGGTTTGTCGCCTTTCCTCAAAGGGCAAGACAGTCATTTATGAAAAATGGTGATCCGAGTGCCCCAAATCGAGAAATATGACTCGTCAGCCAAGGTGGTTATGGTGGTTACGACGACAAAATTACTGGGCTACCCCCAGCAAAAGCTATAAAAAGGCCCCCACGGCTTCATTTAAAGGCCCCCGGACTTTGAGACCAGAGAGAGCTCCTTGAAGATTTCCACGGATTTCTCCTTCGGCGCTTGAAGATCATCTTCGAGGAATTAGAGAAATCCTTATTCGCGAAAGCGGACAAGGTTCTCGCTTTCGTTCCCAAGAAAGCGGACAAGGCTCCCGCTTTCGTTCTCGAAAGCGGACAAGGCTCTCGCTTTCGTTCTCAGGAAAACGGGCAAGACAGTCTCACTTCTGTCCTCTCGAAAGCAGACAGGGCTGTCTCACTTCTGTCCTTTGGAAAGCAGGCACGGCCTTCTCACTTTAGTTCACTGCTGTACTCGTAGGAAAAGTACTTAGTTTTTCCGAGGGGTGGCCTGTCACCCTCGGAGTGCTCTCCCTCTTTCTCTCTATTATTGTAACGAGTAGCGGCCTGTCGCACTCGATCTCTTAGCATCCAGTTGTAACCTCTCAAGAGATAGTGAAATTTGGTCGGCACAGCTCCGACCACGTGGTTTTTCACCCTTTCCGGGTTTTCCACGCTAAAAGGTCCCAGTGTACTCAACAATCTCAAATTGACTGTATGCGCGCTTAGATTGCTCCCGAGCTAAGGCAGTTCAGTTGAACCGGTCTACCAAGATCCCTAAGCGACCCGCAACAAGGCTGAAAATCGAAGAGTAAGAAAGTTAGCAAAGCTAGAATTTAAGCATCCCTAGTCATGTGATAAAAGGCACCAAAGTCAAAAATCCAGGATGAGGAAGCTATACATGTGGCTACAAGAAATTATGCATTGAGAGAGTCAAGCGACTGCGAAGTCAGTTAGAGAATGCACATAAACCGTTGAATTAGATTGAGAGTGAACATGAATTGCTCCTTTGATTCCAAAGGAGAGGTAATATCGCCAATTGTAGCATGCTTGTCAGATGGTGGTCGAGCACATGTCTTGTCAAAGGTGACAACTTAAGATTTGAGTTGAGCAAAGGCTTGTCCTTATGAGTACTGCGAGTGTCATGGGGTTTATACCACATGAATTATTTTTATGTTGGCCGAGGTTGGCGGGATTCAGAAGAAGTCGATCAATGTGGTTGTGGCATGGGCAAGAATGAAAAAAACTATTAGGGATGATAGATGACTGTGAAGTCAGTTGGAGAATGCACATAAACTGTTGAATTAGATTGAGAGTGAACATGAATTGCTCCTTTGATTCCAAAGGAGAGGTAATATCGCCAATTGTAGCATGCTTGTCAGATGGTGGTCGTGTTAGTAAAAACTAAAGGTGTCTGTCGCTACGAAATTGTATTATCGAAGAATTAAGGATAATTAATTTACTGAATGCAGCGACGACAGAATGCACAAGGATCGTTCTTATCCAAATATTATTTATCTCAAGTGGAATTTTAAACGCGGGTTATATTATCTAATTGAGAACGCAAATTGAGAAGCACACAAATATTGTAAAACTGAACAAAATGGTAATTTAACTGAAGTGCGGAATTATATTGTACCATTCTTAGAATCTTGCTCGTGCTTCATGATGGCGGAGATTCGCAGCAAATGCGATGTATTGGTTTTTATGAACTCCGCGACGTTAACGGATGCAGCTAGCATATAATAATTATCTGCTATTTGTTTCACTAAACAAGAGATGATTATCACGACATATATATATATATATATATATACATATATACATATATATATAGGAATGATTCGACCATCCAATCTTGAAATTAAATAAAGCTTGAACAATAGCTTTGCAAGGGTGAGAACTTGAATCTAGTTTCAACAGAGAAAAGGTTTCTACAATTTGGAATTGACCGCAAACTAGATTACCTTGAAATTGGTGACAACAACAGCCAGATTTCGGTTCTTTGGCAGTAGATCGATCAAGATCTAGTTCTCTAGATCTGAATCTTCTTCTCCTCGTCCACGGCCTGAAGCAGAAGTGGCGAGATACAAGCTTCTCTTTTCTCAAGATCTGCAGTGATGCAGTGCGCAAGGTGGAAGAAAGCCAAAGAGATCCTAAGCGACGCTGGAAGATTGTAGCCTTGACCGATGATCTTCGATTCTTCCCTGGATCCGGCGGCGATGATGTAAGAAGATGCCGCGGATCCTTGAGTAGATGCTCTGACCGCCGATGAAAGAAGAAACTGCAACCGCCTTCCTTGCTCGCAAGATATTCGATCTTCCCCAGCCGCATGTATGCAAGTAGAAGGGAGAGAAGAGAAAAGGGCAGTTTCGCAAGGAAGGCAAGGGAAAAAGATCCGGGATTTCTATCCTTGTTCACTCGCAAAAATCATGTCATGAATTCTTAATTTAGGTTCTTTAATAGGAGGAAAAACCCAAAATAGGAGTTACCAAAATTTTCAGCTTTAATGGACAAAAATTAAATTCCATTAAAAAAAACTCCTTTTAATTTAATTCATGATCATAATAAAAAACGTGTCAAGGAAGAGACCGAATTCGCGTCCTGAATTTACGAGACAGTCTGGCCCACCTATCACAGGCTTCGACCGTTCGCACGACTGAATTAACGCACGCTCGTAGGAGTCAGAATAGGCTCAAATACTCACGTACGACTTCACCGGGACGTCTCGATGAATCGAGTCCACCTTACGGGAAATTTCCAACATTCTCCCACTTGGACTTGTATTCATCGTAATTTATGACATTCCGACAAAATCTTCACTAAACTTAAGGGTACCAATTAGCGAACGCGATATTAAGTCTACTCCCACGTCAAACCGGTCCAACTTAATCCTCACTCTGAATTATGGCGGCAACCGCATCATTGAGCGACACGAGTCCTTCCATGGTCACAGTAGCTTCCAGATTCAATTGACATGGACAAAGCGCGGTCAGAATTTAGGATAACATTATGAAGAATGTCTGTACACGTAATTGTTATCCCAGTTTGGTGGTCAACCAATTTCTCTAATGAATGCACTAAACCATGCTTTGAGAAAATCTGTATGTGCTTAAACGAACACGTATGTCACTTTCTTAAGAATTCACTTAATATGTCATAATGGACATACAAAGGCTTAATGAAAATAAATGAAGTGCCCATAAGCCTTATGCTCAGACAGACACTCGTCTGAGTCTTTTGAATGGAGTGTGATATATCACAACGCGTTATGAGTATCGTTACTTTATGGTACTCAACTCGAATATTTTCTTAATGTTTGATATCAAACTATTATATACAAAGTGCTTAATTAAATAACAGATGCATGAATTGGAGCTTCACGCATCCTCCCACTAATCTAGCATATCAATCGACTCCTTAAGCCCCATACTGTAAACATGTTTTTGAAACACGTTGGGGCGAAGTCTCCCTTCGTAAGTGGACCGGCTACCATGTCATCTGTTCCTATATGCTCCACCGTAATGTCACCTTTCTTAATTATTTCTTTAACGGTCAGAAACTTAATTTCCATATGTTTAGACCATGTGATACTTTTATTGTTCATCGAGAACAAAACTGCAGAAATGTTATCATAGTACATCCGAATGGGTCCAACTATAGAATCGACGACCCTTAGCTCAGAAATGAAATGTTTAAGCCACACAGCATGAGTAGAAGCTCCAAAAAGAGCGACAAACTCAACGTGCATGGTGGATGATGTAATGAGTGTCTGTTTGACACTTTTCCATGATACGGCTCCGCCAGCAAACTTAAAGATATAGCCCGAGGTAGACTTCCTATCATCCTCACACCCAGCAAAATTAGAGTCTGTATACCCTACCAATTCGAGATTCTCAACCTTATGGTAGACTAACTTAAAATCTTTCGTCCCCTTCAGATACCTCAAGACCTTCTTAGCAGCCACACAATGACTAAGTCCTAGGTTTGACTGATATCTGCCTAGAAGTCCAACTGCGAAGGCAATGTCCGGTCTGGTACAGACCCGGGCATACATTAAACTGCCTACCGCACTAGCCTAAGGTATAACCTTCGTAGACTCTCTCAGTGTCGTTCCTGGGGCATTGTGACAAGCTAAGCTTATCACCCTTAATCACAGGCACGTCACCAGGCTTACAATCGAGCATGCTAAATCTCTCAAGTACACGCTCTATATAGGCTCTCTAAGAGCGTGTTAATGTATGGTGAGATCGATCCCTAATGATCTCAATCCCTAGAACGAAAGACGCTTCTCCAAGATCCTTCATATCAAAGTGCTTTGACAAAAATTGCTTTGATTCATGCAATAATGACAAATCACTGCTTGCAAGTAAAATATCATCTACATACAAAATTAAGAAGATAAATTTACTCCCACTGATCTTGAGATATATACAGCGGTCCACCTTGTTCTCTTCAAAACCAAATGAAGTGACTATCTCATCGAATTTCAAATACCACTGTCTAGAAGCCTGCTTCAGACCATAAAGGGACTTGTTAAGCTTACATACAAGTTGGTCACTATGACCAGACTTGAATTCCTCGAGCTGCACCATATAGACTTCTTCGGCAAGATCTCTATTCAAGAATGCAGTCTTAACATCCATCTGGTGTAACTCCAAATCATAATAAGCTACAAGCGCCATTATCACTCTGAAAGAGTCTTTAGAGGAAACAGGGGAAAAGGTCTCATTGTAATCGATACCTTCTCTCTGTGTAAATCCTTTGGCAACCAGTCTGGCCTTAAATCGCTCGATCTTCCCTTTGGAGTCCTTTTTGTTCTTAAATACCCATTTAGAACCAATGGGTCTGCAACCTTTAGGTAACTCAACCAACTCCCAAACTTTATTCAGCTTCATAGACTCCATCTCGTCTTTCATCGCTTCCCACCATAGATCAGTTTGAGGTCCAGAGACAGCCTCATTAAATGTCACTGGGTCAACCACATGACCAATGTCAAAATCACTCTTACCCAAGTAAACTTCATAGTCAGAGGAAATCGCTGACCTTCTTTGCCAAATGGATCTCCTAGTAGGCGGATGATCCTCCTGAATCTGTGGAGGAATCTCAATTGGAATCGGTGGTAAAACTGGCTCCACTTCCTCTACAGGTTCTATCCTAGGTTCAGGCACCACCAGTTTCTCCAATAAAGGCACAGATAGATTAATGGGCACAATTTCCTCGACTTCACTAACTGGGTGAGAACAACTTGGCTCATCAGCAAAATAAGATTCCAAGAATTTGGCTGTTTGTGACTCTACTATTCTGGATCCTCCTAGAGGGGAATAAAACCTAAATCCCTTCGAATGATCTGGGTAGCCAATGAAATAGCAACGACAAGAACCGAGGGAAATTTTACTCTTCGATGGATTATAAAGATGGACTTCTGCAGGACAACCCTAGACACACAAATGATTAAGGCTGGGTCACCTACTAGTCCACAACTCGAACGATGTTTTGGGTACTGACTTTGAAGGTACTCTATTGAGGATATACACTGCAGCCTTAAGTGCCTCACCCCACAAAAACTCAGGAAGATTCGTCCTACTCATCATGCTCCTCATCATTTCCTTAAGGGTGCGATTGCGCCTTTTGGCCACACCATTTTGCTCAGGACTACCCGACATAGAGTATTGGGCGACAATGCCACAGCTCTCCAAGTATCTGGCAAACGGACTGTTGGGTATTGTATCCACAATTACCTGGATTTGAAGATGTCCCCTAGTGAACTAAATTGAATTGAGTATGTATTTGGTGATTTCTGTTTAGATGTGTTATGACAGGTCTTAATGCTAAGTGCACACCAAAGTCAAGTTGCAATGGATCACCAAACACAGTTCTAGACAATGTAATCCCTCATTGTGTAGAATAAAGTGTTGGTCCATGTGTAATCTCTCTATTGGGGTGTACTTCATATACTCATAACTGAAGGTTTTCAAGATTGAGGAATGGAGCAGGTTTTCAGAATGAATTTTATTCTTGTCTAAGTCAATTCGTCGAGATGTCTCGAATGTTCATGTGAAGACTCGACGAATCCAGACAGAAGCCAAATTTCAAGTTTAAAGAAGAATTTTCTGCGGCTAAGTATATTCGTCGAATGTTCTCGAGAACACCTGACGAATTTCGACGAATGATAACAGAAGACAATTTTCAACGTTTTATCAGTGTTTTTCAAGACCAAGTCAATTCGTCGAATGTTCATGTGAAGACTCGACGAATGACAGACAGACGGATTTCAAAATTCAGTTTCGTTTTCGAAAATTAGGGTTCGACGCCATGTACAGTACACGTGGTGATCCCTCCTTGTTTGTCGCCCGGGCCGTTGGAGGTCTCCCTATAAATAATCTTTTATTTTTAGGGCAAACGCAAGAAAGCACCCGATTGTTAAAAAGAGAATATTTTTCTAGCCGTTTCTTCCTCTCTTGCTGAACAAGTTTTCTGAGATCTAACTTCTGTGACGCTCAAGTTTCGTTCTTCAGTGTTGCTAAAGATTTCTCAGATAAGAAGACCTTTGATCAAGTTGCTGCTCTCAATATTGAAGATCTTTTCGATTTCTTCAAAGGGCATATTCATATCAGGTTTGTCGATTCTCTATTCTTCCTAATATTTGATGATTCAAGCTTTCACTCTAAAGGAAGAAGAAGATTCTGTTTCTCCAGATCTGAAGTTAATCTCTATTGAGATTCAAAGAGAAGTTTTGTTTCTAACTTTATTTGATTCCTGTAGGAGTTTTTACTCCGAGTTATTTTGTAGGAGTGGTTTACTCCGAGTTGTAGGAGTTGTTTACTCCGAGTTTGTAGGAGAGGTTGTTCTCCGAGCTTGTAGGAGCTGTAGTCTCCGAGTGTAGGATTTGTTGATAAATCCGAGTTTTGGTGAAGTTGCCGACGCTAGCCCGAAGTGCTAGATAGGCGGAGCGAGAGAGAGGAGTACCCACCTTTGGGGAACCTCTATAAATCTTGTGTCTCTGTGCTGTGATTTTTTTGTGTTGTGCATGTGCAAAATTTTTATTCCACAATCACAGTAGAGATCACCTATTCACCCCCCTCTAGGTGATTTAGGTAGACAACATTTTCTTTCAATTGGTATTAGAGGTAGGTTATCTTTAAGAGGTTAACACCTATATTAAAGATCCTTCAACGTTGTCAAGATCTCTATCTATGGACAGAGGCATGGAAAGGTTTTCCTCCAAGCTCCCAGTTTGCACTAAGGAGAACTTCCCAATGTGGAAAGAAAGAGTTATCTTCTACATGGAAGCAAATGATCCCCGAATCTCCCAGATAGTTAAGGAAGGTCCCGTCATTCCTACGGTTGCTTCTACCATTGATGCCACCAAACAAGTGCCAAAGAAACTAATGGATATGACAAAGGACGAAATTGCACTTGTCACTCTGGACAAGAAAGCAAAGCACATCATAACAAGTGCAGTTGATGATTCAATGCTACAAAATCTGATTCACTGCAAGTCTGCAAAAGAGATTTGGGATTCTATTGTGGTTCTGATGGAAGGTACTGAAGAAGTTCGAGATGACAGGAAGTCTTTGCTGAACCAAGAATATGAAGCCTTCAAACAGCAAGGCAAAGACACAATTTCTGACACCTACGAGAAATTCTTCAAGATTGTAAATGGTTTGAGAAACTATGGAAGGGAATTCACCATGGGTGAACTAAACGATAAAATCCTTAGATCCCTGTCTAAGGAATGGGACCCCAAGGTGATAGCTATCAGAGAATATGATAAGTTGGCTACTACGGAGCCACAGATTCTGTATGGGAAGCTGCTTTCCCATGAGCTGAAGTTGAATATCAGGAAGTCAGAAGAGGAAAGCAGTAGGAGCTCTGGCAAGGAGAATACCATTGCTCTAAAGGCTAAAAGCTCCCGGAGAAGCAGGGCTCTGTCCCCTGTGAGGGATGAGTCTTCTGAGGATAAAGCTGAAAGCAGTTCTGCAGATTCAGAACTATCTGAAGGAGAATTTTCCCTCCTCTCCAAGAAATTCAAGAAGTTGCTTAGCAAGAGGAGGCAAATGAGAAAAGGCTCATCTTCCTCAAGAGATCACAGGAGATCACATCGTGATAGAAATGACAGGTATGGTTCTAAACCGAACAAACACGATTATACTGAACCTGTTTGTTATTGTTGTAAAAAGTCAGGGCACATGATAGCTGATTGCCCACACAAGAAGAAGGAATCTTCAAGAAAAGAAGAAAAGAAGTCCTTCAAAGGAAAGAAGAAAGAGGAGAAGAGTTTTGTTGCCAAGAAGTCCAAGACTCTTAGTGATAGTGACACAAATGAGTCTAACTCAGATGAAGAGGCATTCTTTGGACTGATGGCTCAACCTGATACAGAAGACCAATTTGGTCAATATAGAGGAAAAGGTCTCACAGAAGACTGCTTCTACAGTCTAATGTCCATGTCAGATGATGACAAAGATATTGTTCCTTTCACCGGTCAGGTAATATCTTCTACACCTCTTTCATGTTCAGAAACGGCATTTGATGCTAATGAAAACTACTACTCGGAAGAGGATTCTGAGTTGACTGCTAAGTATGAGGAAATGTTGAAGGGGTTTAATAAGTGTCGAAAGCTTGTTAAAATTCAGTCAAAGGAGATTCAATCCCTAAAGGATCAAGAATCAAACCTGAGAAAGGAGATTGAAGAATCTAACCTACTCAGGGATGAAATCTTATCCTTGAAGATTGCTCTCTCCGAGGCCACTTCAGCAGGCATTCAGAAGAATGAAACTATCAATGATTTGATGAAACAGCTTGAGGCTGAAAAGAAGATCATAATGAACTTCTCTAAGCCCAAGACAGTTTTGCCTATCATAGACAGTTTCACTGCTGTTTCTGGTAGTAGTGGATTGGGCCATGTTGCTGAGAAGAGCCTAAGTAAGTCAGCCAGAAGAAGAGCTGCTAAAGCAAAGGGTAAGGGTCCGCAATGTGCTCCAACTTTCAAGAAGGTGGTTCTTCCTACAAACACCTATGATTTTGAGAGCATCTATGGTCACTTCAGCAGACCAACCTATGCTGAGCCTGCCAAGGTGAACTCAGTGTGGACCAGACCCAGAAACTTTGGATCTAGCTCCCTCAAGGCACCTTATGAGGAAGTTCAATTGAAGCATCATGGACCATTCGTTCATGGATCAAATGCTAAGAAGGCACCGCAGGTCAAGACTATTGTGCCTAAGAATTGTGTATGTTGCACCAACGAGGCTTCTACCTCCAAGGTTGCTCCTCCTGCAAAGCCACCCGTTCAAAATGCTCAGCAGAACACAAAGAGGAGATACAATAGATTTGAATGCTGGTGTTGTGGCAAAATTGGTCATTTTGCCATGGATTGTTGGTTCAATCATACTGTGCCAAGAACTCCACGAGTTAACAGTGCAAGACCGACCACTTGTAAAGTTAATGTTCCAAGTGGTGTTCCACTAACAAGGAACCAAGGGCCCAAATATGTTTGGGCTCCTAAGGGGTATTGATCATGCTTGCAGGAATGTGCAAAGGCCGACGAAATTCCTATATGGTATTTGGACAGCGGTTGCTCTCGGCATATGACCGGGAGAAGAAGATTACTTCAGGATTATGTTCCAGTTGAGAACGGGCCTAAAGTAAAGTTTGGTGGATCTGAACGAGGTATTATTATAGGTTTTGGTTCAATAACCAATGGCTCAGTCGTTTTCACACGTGTAGCTCATGTGAAAGGATTGAAATACAATCTGATTAGCATAAGCCAATTGTGTGACAAAGGCTACACCGTTGAGTTCTTTAGAGATAGATGCCTGATAAAGATGTCCGTGTCTGCGGAAACTATTAAAACAGGCTCTAGGAGTAGTGGTATATACTGTTTGGATTTTATATGTTTACAGTCTTCTACCCCAGTGTGTTTTGTTGCCAAAGATAGTGCATCTCTTTGTGACCAATGGCACAAGAGATTAACACATATTAATTTCAAAACTATATCTATATTATTTTCTCACAACTTGGTAAGGGATGCCCCCAAAGTTAAATGCATTAAAGAAAGCCCTTGCCATGCTTGCCAAATGTGTAAGCAAACAAAGGCTAGCTTTAAGAGCATAATTGGCAATAATTCTACAAGATGTCTTCATTTGCTGCATATGGATTTATTTGGTCCAATGTCAGTTAGAAGCTTAGGTGGGAAAGCTTACACTTTGGTTAATGTTGATGACTATTCCTAGTTTGCATGGGTGTTCTTTCTAAAACTTAAGTCAGAAACATTTGGCATATTCACTACATTTGTCAAGCTTATTCAGAATGAACTTGACTGTTCAGTGGTCAAAATCAGAAATGACCATGGAATAGAATTTCAGTCTGGGGCCATGACAGAATTTTGTGAAAGTCAAGGTATCTCCCATGAGTTTTCCTCTCCTCGTACTCCACAATAAAATGGAGTAGCCGAGAGAAAGAATAGAACCCTCATAGAAGCTGGCAGGTCTTTGTTGAGTGATTCTGCTCTTCCAGAATACTTTTGGGCAGAAGCTATCAACACAGCTTGCCATGTGCAAAACAGAGCACTCATCAATAAGAACCATCGTAAGACCCCATATGAGATTCTAAATGGCAGAAAACCAAAGATATCATATTTTAGAATTTTTGGCAGTAAATGCTATGTACTTAACAATGGGAAACATCCTACAACCAAGTTTAGTGAAAAATGTTTTGAAGGTATTTTCGTAGGATATAGTAGCCATAGTAAGGCATATAGGATTTTTAATAAGAAAACTATGGTGGTAGAAGAAACAGTCCATGTTGTATTTGATGAGACAAGCCTGCTGCATAGCAACTCGTCTAGTGTGTTCATTGAAGATGCAGGTGAAAAGCTAAAGGAACTCACTATCAAAGATGGAGTAAATACCACAGATGATGCACCAAAGTTGGCAAAAGATATCTCAGGCCACTCTGAAGATGAACATGAAGTTCATGAAGAAGAAGATGTTCCAGAGGTGGCTGAACCTCAAGTTGCTACTGAAAATACAAGGAACTTAGGAGTCAGATATTCAAGAGATCATCCAGTTGATCAGATTATCGGAGATCCTTCAAGCAGAGTTCTAACGAGAAGAGGTACAACTAACGAAGTTTTATATTTAAGTTTTCTTTCACAGATTGAGCCGAAGAAGTTTGAAGAAGCAAACACCGATCCATCTTGGATCCTTGCTATGCAAGAGGAGCTCAACCAATTCAAGAGATGTAAAGTTTGGGAGTTGGTACCAAGACCCAAAGGACAGAATGCGATTGGAACCAAATAGGTCTACTGGAACATGCTCGATGAAAAGGGCATCATTACAAAGAACAAAGTAAGACTGGTTGCACAAGGATACATGCAAGAAGAAGGGGTTGATTTTGATCAGACCTTTGCACCAATAGCAAGACTTGAAGCCATCAGATTATTTCTGGCTTATGCTGCATATAAGAGCTTTAAGGTTTTCCAGATGGATGTGAAGTCAGCCTTCCTGAATGGAGACCTTAAAGAGGAAGTATATGTAGCTCAGCCTCCAGGTTTTACAGATCCTAACTTTTCTGATCATGTATATTATTTGCATAAAGCTTTGTATGGTCTCAAACAGGCACCCCGAGCCTGGTATGAGACATTGTCTAAGTTCCTTCTTGAAAACAAATTCACAAGAGGAACAATAGACAAGACATTGTTTCTTAGGGAAGTAAAAGGCGAGATTTTGCTTGTGCAAATCTATGTCGATGATATTATTTTTGGCTCTACAAATGACAAACTTTGCAAAAAGTTTTCTAACTTGATGCAAGGTAAGTTTGAAATGAGCAGTATGGGAGAGCTGAAATATTTCTTAGGACTCCAGGTGCACCAATCTGAAGATGGAATTTTCATTTCTCAGACGAAGTTCACCAAAGAGCTTCTTAAGAAATTTGGAATGGAGAGTGCAACCTCTATGAGGACTCCAATGGGCTCAAACATGTCTCTGGACAAGGATGAGAAAGGGAAACCTTTTGATGAAACCAAGTACAGAAGCATAATTGGGTCCTTGCTCTACCTTACTGCTAGTAGGCCTGATATAATGTTTTCAACATGTGTTTGTGCCAGGTATCAGGTGAACTGTAAGGAGTCTCATTATGCCGCTGCAAAGAGGATTTTGAGATACCTTAAGAGTACACCAAATCTCGGCTTATGGTACTCGAGAAGCAATGACTTTGAACTAATTGGTTTTTCAGATGCTGATTTTGCAGGTAGCAAAGATGCTAGAAAGAGTACTTCAGGAACTTGCCAGTTCTTGGGAAAAAGACTCGTTTCCTGGAGTAACAAGAAGCAAAATTGTGTTGCAATATCAACTGCTGAATCAGAGTATATCTCTGCCGGCAGTTGCTGCGCATAACTTTTGTGGATAAAAAATCATCTTGAGGACTATAACTTAAAGCTCACAGAAATCCCCATGTTCTGTGACTCCTCAAGTGCTATTGCCATAGCAAATAATCCAGTTTCTCGCAGCAGAACAAAGCACATTGAGCTTCGCTACCACTTCATCCGGGAACATGTAGAGAGTAAGGATATAAAATTATTATATGTCAATACTGACCAACAAATTGCAGATATTTTTACGAAGCCTCTAGACGAGACCAAGTTCAATTTCTTCAAAATGGAACTTGGAATGCTTAACAAGGAATCTTGAAGACAGGACTGTTGAAATTTTGTGAAATTGCACGGGATTTCACGTGTCAAATCTTTATCTTCTCGGACATGTCTCCGTGAAATCTTTTCATTAAATTCACTTTATTGGATCCGAAGAGCCATCCGTGAAATCAGGTACGCGCCTAAATTTCTTATATATATATAAATATTGAAAACACGTGATTCCACGCGATCATTCCGATAAAACCCTATTCGTCTCTTCGGCTCTCTCGAGCACTTACTGTTCTTCTTCCCGAGTTCGACAAATTCAATGGCGCCCAAAGCTTCTGGAGGTTTGCACTCAGGCGGAGAGCTGGTGAGAGGCGCATTCCGAAATGCTTCTGATGAATTTCGAAACATTATTTTGATGCTTGAAGTGGCCGGGCTAAATTTTATCTTGGAAGAGCCAGCCAGGATTCTCGAATAGGATGTTCTGGAATTTTTCAAAAATGCCAGGATCACCAGTAATGGTAAGAAGATCAAAAGCTCCATTAGGTCATGCAAGATTATTCTGAAGGCTAGTGACATCAATAGAATTTTGAGGATGCCTGAAGTAGAATCTGAAGAACTGTATGTTGAAGATATCCTAAGAGCCAAAAGGTTCTGTGGCATTAGTGATGACGGCTCAAAAATAAGGAGAAAGTTTATGAATGATGGAGGCAAGCTGCTTTGTGATATTATAGGAAAGGTATTACTTTGTAAAGTAGGTTCTCATGACTACTTCTCTGAGGAAGCTTTTAAGATTCATACAACCATCATTTGTAGAAAGAACTTCAACTTTGGTGAAGTTATTTTTGAGAAGATCAAGGAAAGCTTTCAGACTCCAAATTTTGGAAGGATTATCAGTTTGCTTCTACATGGATGTAATCCAGAATTGTTCAATCTTGGAAGAGGTACCCCACTCCATCACACCAAGAAAATCACCTCTTCTATTTTCTCAAAATGGAAAAGAGTTATTTCCTAGGGTGGAGTAAAGAATGTTGCTGGTGGTGATGATGCACCTTTACTGAATGATGATAGAACTCTTGAAGTAGGACAACCCTCAAGGGGTAGTGGACCTAGTCCAGCTCCTGATCAGGGAAGAGGTGAACATGTTGAGGGGAAGTTTACAACCCCAAGAGACATTGTTGAAAGTGGTGTTGCTGTAGAAGAAATTCATCCCAGTGAAGCTGATCAAGTTCATGTTGATCCAGTTAATACTGCTGTCACTGATGTTGTTCATGACCTGGAGGATCAAGAGAAATCTGCTAATGTTAATGAAGCTGCTGTGCTGGAAGAGTCAAGGAAATCACCTGCAGTGATTATCTCTGATTCAGAAGGTAATGAAGACTTGCCAGATATTGCATCTGTACATTCTGAGAAATCTGATTCAATAGAGAAGGGCAGTTTTGGTGATCAGTTGGAGTTAGCCAAGAGGATGTCTTTGGCTGAGGGGGAGAAAGAACAAGAAGATATATTCATGGATGAATCTGTAGTTCCTCAGGTTCTTCCTTTTGTGCTTCTTTTGCCCCCACCAGAAGTTCTTATTACAAAATCTCCAAGAGTAACTGTGCTTGATGAGCAAGCACAGTCTACCAGTTTTGTAGCTGATAGAGCCTCTCCTGAAGATTTTGAAACTGGAGAGAGCTCTCAATCTTCTCTGCTGAAGTCTATTGCAAGTTTGCTGCAAGCTCAGACTGAGAATTTTGATAAGTCCATCAAGAAAGTCTATCAGAAAATTGATGTTGTTGATAGTTCATTAAGGCAAGAGATGGCTGAAATGAAGCATGAGATGGAAAAATTCAAAAGTGATCACGATGGTTGGATGACAAAAGCAGGAAAGGCATTGGACCACACCAATAAGGGAGTTGGGCATGTTCTAAATAACTTGCATCAAGTTGCTGAAGATGTTGTTCATCTGAATGCTGCACAAACAGCTCTTAGAATTTCTCATGATCAAGGGCTTAACTTTCTGGATGATCAAGTTGAAAGGCAACTAGAAAAACTCTATACCCTCCTACATGAAGATCTCATAAAGGGGGAGGAGAGTATGGTGTCAAAGATAGAGGAGAGTGCAAGTAAGTTGATTGACTTGGATGACAATCTATTTTCAAAGATGCAAGAGCTTCAGGAGAACATCTTGCAAAATGTTAAAGATGTCAATTGGTATACCTATGAATCAACAAGTTGGCTATTCAAGGAAGTTGCAGGCATGCTTGGATTCACTGTTGTGGACAAAAAGATAGATGTTCCTTCTTCAAGTGCTCCAGGTCCAAGTGATCCAAGTTCTTCTCCTTTTTCTGGATTTCCTGTTGAGGATTTTGTTTTTGCTGAAGAAGACATCCCTACCTCTACCTACCAAGAGTTCTGGGATGATCCAGTTTTTGTTGAAGGGCCTGACAGCTCCAAAGTATCTGAACCCTCTGAAAAGTCTCTGAAAAGGAAAATATTTGGTGACAAACCTTCTACAAAGAGGTCTAATCCTTATAAAAAGATTAGAGAGTTTTATGATAGGCCACCCCCAAGGAATTTCCAAGAGAGCTGGAGTCCTACTTCCAAAGACATTGTTCTCACAACCTTCAATCTAGTCAGTAAACATCATGAAAATGTCAGTGATCACTACAGCCAGGATGAATGGAGTAAGTTCGAGAAAAAGACATCTGAAAGAAGGATTCACTTCAAGACTGGGGGAACCAAAGGAACTGCTCCTGATAAGTATTGGCCTAAACCAAAAGCCTTCTTTGAAAGAATGGAAATTGAGCAGAAAAAGAAAGCTGAGGCAGTTGAGAGAATGTTTGAAAAGCAGAAGGGCAAAGACAAATCATGAACTGCACTGATCTCTGGAATCATGTTGTTTTTTCTTTGTTTATATATATATATATATATATATATATATATATGTGTGTGTGTGTGTGTGAAGTTAAACATTGATTCTCTCTTTACTTATTTGAAAGTGCACAGTTTACCTCACTAGAATTCTCTAGAGGGGGGGTGAATAGAGATTAAAAATATTTTGTGCAAAGTTAATATATATATATATATGTGTATGATCACAGATTAGAGCTTCCCACACACCAACAAGAATTAAACAAATAAAGAGAATAAAAGTAAGTAAAGAAATCACAGCACAACACAAGAAAATATAGTGGTTCCCCAAACTTTGGGTAGTCCACTCTTCTACCCCCTTGGTAGGAATTCACTATCTTGTACTGAGTCTATTGATAAGGAGACTCTTAGAACCACCCTGAGTCTTTTGACAAGGAGACTCTTAGAACCAACTGAGTCTCTTGACAAGGAGACTCTTAGAACCAATACACTGAATTTTTTGAAGAGAGATTTTAAAAACTCTTTTACAATGTTTAAGTAAGAAAAAGAAAGAAGAAAGAAATAAGAACAAGAATGAATCTTCTTCCTAGCTTCTTCCTAGCAAGAAGATTGGAAGCACAAGAAGTAGTGAATGAAATCTCTCTTCTATAGTGAGAAGGAGATTGTAAAAAAGCTTTTCTCTCTTTTGAGAGAGCTTTCAGAGTTTGCAGTAGAATGGCTTCTGAAGAAGAAGGAGAAGATGGAGGCTTTTTCTCTGCAGCACACTATCTCTTTTCTCAGCTTTTTCTCTCTATTCTCTTAGGAGCTTTTCCTCTATTTCAAATGTATGTGGTGGATCACTCAACTCACTTTTTCTGCCGACCTCATCTTTATTTATAGCTCTGTTAATTCAAAATAATACTATAGGAGGATAATCAATTAGCAGTCAGAGAAATAGAAAGATGAAAATGTTTCCATAATATTTATTTCTGTAGAAGGAAAGGATGAATTCTGATTTCAAATAATATCCAAAATAGAGTTAATCAGATTAGCCAAGAATCAAATAGAAGGAAAGAATGATTCAGAACGGCTATAAAATATTAACATTATTCCATACAAATCAGATTTTCTGAAAGAAGGAAAGAGATCTGGCGTATATTTAAATCTATCATATAAATCGACGTGCGTCGATTCCTATTCGACGTAAGCGTCGAATTCATCCTAGTTGGACGTCGAGAGGAGAATAAGGAAGGTGCATCGATTAAGGTGCGTTGACTTCTCCATATGCGTCGACTAGAAATCAGAGTAGCGTCGACAACACATACGTCGAAATCTTCCTAGAGTTACTTCGACTCAATCTGAAGGAAACGTCGACTATGTTTCGACGTTGCGTCGAATATTATTCGACGCATATTTACTTAACCTTGTTTTTCTTTCTTAGAATTCATATTCAACTTAATTCAAGGGGTTAAGAGAAATCATTTTTCCAACAATCTCCCCCTATTTGTCTTAACCCTACTTAGAGAGAAATTGTATTAGCATAAAATCAATCCAGCACAGCATTTGTATAGAAAAGAAATATATCAGATAATCAAAAAGTGAAATTTAGAAGAAGAGATCAAATGTTCCAGAATCATATAAACATATGTCATGTTCATTCCAATTAGTACTCAAAAATATATCAGCATTGTTTTCAAATATTACTCAGGAGGGGTCTTTCTCTTTCTCTTGAATACTACTGTTTTAGGAGAGGAGAGTTTCTCTTTCTCATTTGTAGGAAGTTCTCCTAGCTCCCCCTGGGTCTCAGCCATTTGCTCCCCCTGAGTCTCAGCTTCATTTTTAATAGTATCCTTAGATCCTTCTTCAGCTAACACAGCTTCCAGCTCCCCCTGAAGTTCAGTTTCTTTATCTTTCTCACCATCTTCCTTTGCAGCCTCATTTTCTGCTCTGCTTCCCTCCCCTTGTAGTAGTGCCATTTGATTTGCAGCATCCCTTGCTATGTTGAGTACCTCTATTGTTTGTTCATCATTATGTAGCTCAGGTACCGTCTCATTCCCAAGGATTTTGTCAGGTTTTGGAGGAGGGGACTTGTGAGAGAGAGATTTAGGATTGGAGAGTCTTTCTTCATCTAGATTCTCCCCCTTCTTGACCTTCTTGGCTAAGGAGGTTAAGAAAGACTTAGTCACTCTAGAGGAAGAGAGAGATGACTTCAGATCTTGCAGAGAGGCACTAACCCCATCGATTTGGGTGTGCATGTAAAGGATGGAGGAATGAATTTGAGAGCAATGCTCATCCAGCATCACTTGGAATTTTTCAGCTACTGATTTGATGCATTGAGTGAGGAGAGCCTCAGTGGATGCAGATGATTCATGGTGTGAAAGGTGAGGAGGTGATGATGGAGGAAGAGGTGATGGAGGAGGAGAGAAGTGAGTTGATACATGAGGTATGAGTGATAATGGAGGTAAAGAAGATGGGAAAATAGGAGGAGGGAGAGAAAGAGATACTGCTGTCTGAGCAGGTGTTTGAGAAGAAGTAGGTAAAGTAGGAGTTGTGAGGGTGGTAGAGGCTATTTGAGTGGATGATGGTGGTAGAGAAGAATTGTCTCTTTGAGGAGAAGGAGGAGGAGAAGGGTGAGCAGAAGAGTTAGGAGGAGTGGGAGTCCTTTCAGGAATGGAGCCAGGCTTGGGGATTTGCCTGGTCCATTTGGAGAAGAGGGCAATGGACATCCTCTTTCCAGGAGGGATAGGAATTCCTTTTGACCTACAGAGGCTAGGGAAGGAGTGGAAGAGTACTTGACTCATAATCCTCATGTAGGCATTCTCTTTGTGAGAATATCTAGAGCCTATTATCTTGAGTAGCCATGAGGCCCAGTCTACTTTCTTCTTCAGCACAAGGACCCCCATGATGTTCAGTTGGTGTTTGGGTACTGCATCATGTGCTGAGATTTTGCATAGTAGAACTTTCCCTACTATATCTGCCAGTAATCTGTACTCATCAGAAAAATCTATCTTTTTCAGATGGATTGGCCTATCTTTTGAGAATTTCATGGTGGTGAGTAAATGCTTGATTTCATCAGGTGTGAGTTCAATGGATTCATCACCTAATAGGGGAGTAATTAAGACATGTTTAGTCATTCCTTTTAGAAGCTCATTTTCTTTCCTTATTTCATTTAAACAAAGATGATATTAGGATATACCTGATGGAAGATCAAAGGTGGTCCTTATGTGTTCTGCAGTTATTGATACAAGTGTCTCATAGATTGTGCCTGAAATTTCCCCTTGTTCAGTTATCTGAACATGAGCTATGAGCTCAGTTAGTTCTGTCTCCAGAAGCTTGCATCTTGTTGAAATGAGCTTATCCAGACCAGCTTCAGTGAACAGAGCTATTATGCTCTTAAAGTTGTCGGCGGCGGCTTGGAAGGATTCCAGGTCAATGTCGAAGCCAGAGTTAGTTTTGGGAGCCATTTTAGGTTGGAGAGAGAGAGAGGAAGAGGTGGCTGGACTGAGGAGCAAGAAGGGTGAAAGATGCAGAGGTCGTGAAGGTTTCTAACTGAAGAATCTATTTAAGTCAGGTGAAGCGTCGAAACAGGACTCAACTCGAGGTTTATTCGGTACTTCAGTGGATGTGACCGAAAATGATTCAGCCTTGCCGCTCATTTTTATGAAGTCGACGTTACGTCGAGTGGGATTCGTCGTGAGCGTCGATATAGTCTGCTTTGGGATGAAGATATTTCTAGTCGACGTACGCGTCGATAATAGTCGACGTATGCGTCGATTATGCCTATTGATCTGAGTCGTCGACGATGCGTCGATTATAAGTCGACGTGACTTTTAATTTTTCAGAACAGTTCTATGTGCTTATTTCTTTTTGTCTCTTCCTATTCCTAAAGGTTTCTAAGTCAATTTTGGACTGATTTTCTTTTACATATAATTTGATTGATTATGCCAACATTGTTTGGCAAAGTGGCCGAGTTTGTTACATATATAGCATTTGATTGTCCTAGAGTTGTAAGGATTTGATTTTAGAGAAGGATAGAAGTGTTGATTGGGATAGGAATATTGTTTAGAGTAGAAATTTTGATCAGGATGAATGGGTCCTGAATAGGGGTTTAGATGAGAGATTTTTGAAGGGAAGACATTTACGTTGCTCTGAATATGTGTGCGTCGATATCGATTCGACGCATGTTGATAGTCGCGTCGATTTCTATTCGGCGCTTTATCCAGGTGGCGTCGATCTGATTTCGACGTGTAAAAAAAGTTGCGTCGATTGGAAGTCAACGTACTTTTGTTTAAGCGTCGAGAAGAGATCGATGCATCTAAGAGGTTGCGTTGAGTAGATGTCGACGCACTATTATGCATGCGTCGATATGAAGTCGACGCAACTGAATCTTCATAGATTTTTACTATTCCTTTTTCTGTTTTTACTTCTTTATGAGTTGTTTCTCTTGGTTTAGTTATCTCTTCAGATGAAGTTTGTGAGTCATCAGCTGAATAATATGATGTATCATCAATTTCCTTGGAGAGGTGTTCTTTCTTATGTTGTGATTCTTTTTTCTTGGTTGTCTAATTTGACAGGTTTAGTGAAATTTACAGGGCTTATCCAAGCAGGTTTGTTGGATGGAATTAGGCTAATTGAGGGGTCAGCCCCTAGCCCAAGATTCTTGTGTCTTATTGTTTGTTTTTCAATGATCTCTTCAAGAGTTTGGATTCTCATTTTTATTGATTCTTCAAAAGCTTTTGCCTGGGTTACTTTATCCTTAAGGAACTGATTTTCCATTCTAGCCCTTTCTATTTCCTTTTCTATTCTGCTAGCTATTGATTCATAATCTTTAAAGGATTTAATTTCTGTGTTTCTCTGGTTTTTAGCTACATTGATTTGTTCTTTTAGATCTTTAATTTCTTTTGTTGCTTTTAGTTGATCTAGATACATTCTCATAAAATCATTTCTAAAGTTATCACTTTGAAAATCTATTTCATCAAACATGCTTACCTCATCCTCATCCTCAGATTCCTCTATGAGAATGAGGTTCTTTTCTTTTTCATCATCAGAAGATATGCTTTCTTCTGATCCTGTTTCACTCCATGATTTATCATCATTCTTTGAGTCTTCAAAGGCCATTAAGCATAGGTCTTCTTGCCTAGATTCTTCATTGTCACTCTTAGAGGATGAACTATCCTCAGAGTTTGTTTCACTCCAGACTTCTGCAATGAAGCCTCTTTCTTTCTTCTTCCCCTTTTTCTTCAGATCTTTCTTTTTCAGATCCTTTTCTGTTTCAGCATTCTCTGGACATTCTGGGGCAATATGTCCAGGTTTCCTGCAAGAATAGCAAATAATTTCTTTAGTGGGGGTTTTGTCATACCTTGGTTTTGACTTCCTCCTTTTTGATCCATCTGTCTTGACCCATTTCTTAAATCTTCTGGCCAAGAAACAGAATAGTTCTTCTTCAGTGACAGGAGTTCCTTCTTCTGTTGCCTTTAGAGCAATGTTCCTGCCTTTTGAGGAAATTGGAGTGTTTTCTCTTCTTTCCTTCTCTTCTCTAGTTTTTAGCAATTGCTCATAGGATCTGAGTTTTCCTAAGAGAGCATCTGTTGAAATTTCTTTTTGTCCTCTTGTGTCTCTTATTGCCCATATTCTTGAGTCCCATGAACTAGGGAGACTCATTAGCAATTTGTCATTAATCTCAGTGAGAGAGATTTCTCTGTCCAAGTCTCTTAGTTGATTGATGATCAGACTGAATCTGTCATACATTTCAGAGATGCTTTCTTCAGTCTTCTTTTGGAAGTTCTCATATTGAGAAATCAATAGAGCCTTTTTATCTTTCTTTTCATCAGCACTTCCTTCCACCATCTTTGTGAGAGCATCCCAAATTTCTTTGGATGATTCACAGTCAACAACCTTTTGAAAAATGTCATCTGAGAGAGTTGAGACAAGTATGTTCATGGCCTTTAGATCATATGTTCTTGCCTTCTTTTCATCTTCTGTCCACTCAGATCTTGGAACAAGTGTTTGTGTGACATTGCCATTTGCATCCTTTTTATAAGGCTTTGGGGGACCTGTCATAGTAATATTAAACAAGTCAGCATCAATGGAATTCATATAAATTCTAATTCTTGTTTTCCAAACTGCAAACTTTTCAAGATTGCACATTGGAGGTCTGGTGGAAGCATAATCTTTGATTTGTGCCATATGATAAAATATTTTTGAAAAATATATATATATGAGAGGTAGGATCTTTTTGATCAAGGAGTTATCCTTTTTAGATCAACCTCCCTCTGATACCAATTGAAAGTGCACAGTTTACCTCACTAGAATTCTCTAGAGGGGGGTGAATAGAGATTAAAAATATTTTGTGCAAAGTTAATATATATATATGTGTATGATCACAGATTAGAGCTTCCCACACACCAACAAGAATTAAACAAATAAAGAGAATAAAAGTAAGTAAAGAAATCACAGCACAACACAAGAAAATATAGTGGTTCCCCAAACTTTGGGTAGTCCACTCTTCTACCCCCTTGGTAGGAATTCACTATCTTGTACTGAGTCTTTTGATAAGGAGACTCTTAGAACCACCCTAAGTCTTTTGACAAGGAGACTTTTAGAACCAACTGAGTCTTTTGACAAGGAGACTCTTAGAACCAGTACACTGAATTTTTTGAAGAGAGATTCTAAAAACTCTTTTACAATGTTTAAGTAAGAAAAAGAAAGAAGAAAGAAATAAGAACAAGAATGAATCTTCTTCCTAGCAAGAAGATTGGAAGCACAAGAAGTAGTGAATGAAATCTCTCTTCTATAGTGAGAAGGAGATTGTAAAAAAGCTTTTCTCTCTTTTGAGAGAGCTTTCAGAGTTTGCAGTAGAATGGCTTCTGAAGAAGAAGGAGAAGATGGAGGCTTTTTCTCTGCAGCACACTATCTCTTTTCTCAGCTTTTTCTCTCTATTCTCTTGGGAGCTTTTCCTCTATTTCAAATGTATGTGGTGGATCACTCAACTCACTTTTTCTGCCGACCTCCTCTTTTTTTATAGCTCTGTTAATTCAAAATAATACTATAGGAGGATAATCAATTAGCAGTCAGAGAAATAGAAAGATGAAAATGTTTCCATAATATTTATTTCTGTAGAAGGAAAGGATGAATTCTGATTTCAAATAATATCCAAAATAGAGTTAATCAGATTAGCCAAGAATCAAATAGAAGGAAAGAATGATTCAGAACGGCTATAAAATATTAACATTATTCCATACAAATCAGATTTTCTGAAAGAAGGAAAGAGATCTGGCGTATATTTAAATCTGTCATATAAATCGACGTGCGTCGATTCCTATTCGACGTAAGCATCGAATTCATCCTGGCTGGACGTCGAGAGGAGAATAAGGAAGGTGCGTCGATTAAGGTGCGTTGACTTCTCCATATGCGTCGACTAGAAATCAGAGTAGCGTCGACAACACATACGTCGAAATCTTCCTAGAGTTACTTCGACTCAATCTGAAGGAAACGTCGACTATGTTTCGACGTTGCATCGAATATTATTCGACGCATATTTACTTAACCTTGTTTTTCTTTCTTAGAATTCATATTCAACTTAATTCAAGGGGTTAAGAGAAATCATTTTTCCAACAATCTCCCCCTATTTGTCTTAACCCTACTTAGAGAGAAATTGTATTAGCATAAAATCAATCCAGCACAGCATTTGTATAGAAAAGAAATATATCAGATAATCAAAAAGTGAAATTTAGAAGAAGAGATCAAATGTTCCAGAATCATATAAACATATGTCATGTTCATTCCAATTAGTACTCAAAAATATATCAGCATTGTTTTCAAATATTACTCAGGAGGGGTAGGAGGGGTCTTTCTCTTTCTCTTGAATACTACTGTTTTAGGAGAGGAGAGTTTCTCTTTCTCATTTGTAGGAAGTTCTCCTAGCTCCCCCTGGGTCTCAGCCATTTGCTCCCCCTGAGTCTCAGCTTCATTTTTAATAGTATCCTTAGATCCTTCTTCAGCTAACACAGCTTCCAGCTCCCCCTGATGTTCAGTTTCTTTATCTTTCTCACCATCTTCCTTTGCAGCCTCATTTTCTGCTCTGCTTCCCTCCCCTTGTAGTAGTGCCATTTGATTTGCACCATCCCTTGCTATGTTGAGTACCTCTATTGTTTGTTCATCATTATGTAGCTCAGGTACTGTCTCATTCCCAAGGATTTTGTCAGGTTTTGGAGGAGGGGACTTGTGAGAGAGAGATTTAGGATTGGAGAGTCTTTCTTCATCTAGATTCTCCCCCTTCTTGACCTTCTTGGCTAAGGAGGTTAAGAAAGACTTAGTCACTCTAGAGGAAGAGAGAGATGACTTCAGATCTTGCACAGAGGCACTAACCCCATCGATTTGGGTGTGCATGTGAAGGATGGAGGAATGAATTTGAGAGCAATGCTCATCCAGCATCACTTGGAATTTTTCAGCTGCTGATTTGATGCATTGAGTGAGGAGAGCCTCAGTGGATGCAGATGATTCATGGTGTGAAAGGTGAGGAGGTGATGATGGAGGAAGAGGTGATGGAGGAGGAGAGAAGTGAGTTGATACATGAGGTATGGGTGATAATGGAGGTAAAGAACATGGGAAAATAGGAGGAGGGAGAGAAAGAGATACTGCTGTCTGAGCAGGTGTTTGAGAAGAAGTAGGTAAAGTAGGAGTTGTGAGGGTGGCAGAGGCTATTTGAGTGGATGATGGTGGTAGAGAAGAATTGTCTCTTTGAGGAGAAGGAGGAGGAGAAGGGTGAGCAGAAGAGTTAGGAGGAGTGGGAGTCCTTTCAGGAATGGAGCCAGGCTTGGGGATTTGCCTGGTCCATTTGGAGAAGAGGGCAATGGACATCCTCTTTCCAGGAGGGATAGGAATTCCTTTTGACCTACAGAGGCCAGGGAAGGAGTGGAAGAGTACTTGACTCATAATCCTCATGTAGGCATTCTCTTTGTGAGAATATCTAGAGCCTATTATCTTGAGTAGCCATGAGGCCCAGTCTACTTTCTTCTTCAGCACAAGGACCCCCATGATGTTCAGTTGGTGTTTGGGTACTGCATCATGTGCTGAGATTTTGCATAGTAGAACTTTCCCTACTATATCTGCCAGTAATCTGTACTCATCAGAAAAATCTATCTTTTTCATATGGATTGGCCTATCTTTTGAGAATTTCATGGTGGTGAGTAAATGCTTGATTTCATCAGGTGTGAGTTCAATGGATTCATCACCTAATAGGGGAGTAATTAAGACATGTTTAGTCATTCCTTTTAGAAGCTCATTTTCTTTCCTTATTTCATTTAAACAAAGATGATATTAGGATATACCTGATGGAAGATCAAAGGTGGTCCTTATGTGTTCTGCAGATATTGATACAAGTGTCTCATAGATTGTGCCTGAAATTTCCCCTTGTTCAGTTATCTGAACATGAGCTATGAGCTCAGTTAGTTCTGTCTCCAGAAGCTTGCATCTTGTTGAAATGAGCTTATCCAGACCAGCTTCAGTGAACAAAGCTATTATGCTAAGTGTATTCGTTGAATGTTCTCGAGAACTCCCGACGAATTTCGATGAATGATATCAGAAGACAATTTTCAACATTTTATCAGTGTTTTTCAAGACCAAGTCAATTCGTCGAATGTTCATGTGAAGACTCGACGAATGACGGACAGGCGGATTTCAAATTTCAGTTTCGTTTTCGAATATTAGGGTTCGCCGCCATGTACAGTACACGTGGTGATCCCTCCTTGTTTGTCGCCCGGGCCGTTGGAGGTCTCCCTATAAATAATCTTTTATTTTTAGGGCAAACGCAAGAAAGCACCCGATTGTTAAAAAGAGAATATTTTTCTAGCCGTTTCTTCCTCTCTTGCTGAACAAGTTTCCTGAGATCTAACTTCTGCGCCGCTCAAGTTTCGTTCTTCAGTGTTGCTAAAGATTTATCAGATAAGAAGGCCTTTGATCAAGTTGCTGCTCTCAATATTGAAGATCTTTTCGATTTAATCAAAGGGCATATTCAGATCAGGTTTGCCGATTCTCTATTCTTTCTAATCTTTAAAGATTCAAGCTTTCACTCTAAAGGAAGAAGAAGATTCAGTTTCTCCAGATCTGAAGTTAATATCTATTGAGATTCAAAGAGAAGTTTTGTTTCAAACTTTATTTGATTCCTGTAGGAGTTTTTTACTCCGAGTTATTTTGTAGGAGTGGTTTACTCCGAGTTGTAGGAGTTGTTTACTCCGAGTTTGTAGGAGAGGTTGTTCTCCGAGCTTGTAGGAGCCGTAGTCTCCGAGTGTAAGATTTGTTGATAAATCTGAGTTTTGGTGAAGTTGCCGACGCTAGCCCGAAGTGCTAGATAGGCGGAGCGGGAGAGAGGAGTACCCACCTTTGGGGAACCTCTATAAATCTTGTGTCTCCATGCTGTGATTTTTGTTTTGTTGTGTATGTGCAAAATTTTTATTCCGCAATCGCAGTAGAGATCACCTATTCACCCGCTCTAGGTGATTTAGGTAGACCATGTTTTCTTTCACGGACCTTTATGTTGCCCGGAGGCACCATGTCTACCAAAATACTCGCCACCTCTTGATGACTTTCCCTATTTGGTTTTCAACTTCAGTCTTGAAAATCTTGAACTTGTCAAGAGATTCAGATTTTTCTTTAATTAAGTACAAATATCCAAAGCGGGAGTAGTCATCAATGAAAGTAATGAAGTAGATGTTCTTACAGAGAGTAGAAGAATACGGGCCGCTAATGTCTAAATGAATAACCTCCAATAAACCTAAACTACGAGTTGAGCCTTTCTTTTTAATCTTGGTCATCTTACCTCTACAACAATCAACACATGTCGTTAGGTCACTGAAGTCAAGGGTAGGGAGAATATTTTTCTTAATTAATCTCTCTACTCTTTCCCTAGAGATATGACCTAATCTTTTATGTCATAGCATGAATGACTGTTCCTTAATTAGAGGTCTTTTACTGGAAATATTTTCTACATTATAAGAAGCAGCATAAATATTCGTTGGAGATAGACATAAACTATATAATCCGCCAGATAATGAACAATGACCTATAACTCGTGATTCATAAGAAATATCAATAGAACTAGCATTAATGTTAAAGCCAAAATGAAGTTTATTTAAAGCAGATACATAAATCAAGTTCCTTCTAAACGAAGGAATATAGAAAATGCCTCTTAACAAAAGTTCAAATCCAGAATAAAGGACTAAATGAACATCTCCTATGAACTCCACCTCCACCTCAGCATTATTGCTAACTATCAGTCTGCACTCACCCTTGCTTGGCCTCCTCCTTTTGATGAACCCCTGTAATGTGTAAGCAACTTGATTAGTTGCTCCACTATCGAGCCACCAAGAACTTGAGGGGGCTTAAATTAAATTGGATTTACAAAGGACAAGGGATAAAGGATTACCCGAAGGTGCAAAACCGCGCTTCTCCATCCAAGACTTAAACTGTAGGCACTCGTTCTTCATGTGTCCCTTCATCTTGCAGAAGCAACAAATCAGAGGCTTCTTTCCATCAGCGCCCTTTCTAAAGGAAGCGGGCGTGTTAGGAGCTTTGGACTTCTTCTTCTTGGTTTTCTTAAATGCGGGCTTGGAGATAAGAAAAGCAGTATGAGCCTTCTCATTCTTGAGCTTCTCCACTTAAGCGACACATCGAGTAATTAAGTCATTTATCTTCAATGCCTCATCTTGGGAGTTGTAGGTCATCTTCAGTATGCTGAACTCTGCAGGGAGGGTGTTGAGTGCTTGATGCACTATCAACGCTTCAGGGAGACTGATCTCCATCTCCTACAATTTGGTCTGAAAATAGACCATCTTCAGTATGTAATCACGGACACCGCCTCCTCCCTAATACCTCATGGAGAAAAGGTCCTGTATCAGCGTCCCGATCTCAGCATTTGAAGACACCTTATATCTCTGTCCCACGGTAGTCAGAAAGTCCCTAGCGATGATTGTGTCAGACAAACCACTCATCAAGTGCTCCGGGATGGAACATGTTGAAACTGATTTCTCGGTCTCTTATGGAGCTCGGGCCCTCAACAAGTTGACGGGCAGCTAGCCCTTACTGATCCCTTGGAAGGAGCAGACTGGAGACTCAGAACTAGACTAAGACCTTAGTCACTGTGAGGAGGTCCCACCACAAACCCGGAAGATCGTTGAGCGCTTCCCCTCCCAAGCCAAAGCTGAGACTTGACACCTTGGAGAGCTAGAGAGCTAAACCAAGATAACCTAGGAAGGAAGAAGCTCAAAAACTGAGATCAGAATCCTCTCCCAAGATGCCCTTCAAGGTCTATTTATAGTTTTTTGTTCGTGGTCTGTTAATAGCGGAATCCTGCATTTTGGTTTTACTAAACGCACCCCAATTTGGCCTGTTAACAGCCAAACTTCGCTGTTTGGAGGGGCTAATGGCAGACCACTGGGGGCAGAGGGGTAATTTCGCCTCCTTAGCCTAAGGGCAAGTGGACTGCGCGAAGTCTACTCGCGAGAACTCCTGCAAGTCTCCTCGCGAGTATGGCTCGCGAAACCCACCTTAGGCGAACGCCCTGCGAAGGCTCCGCTCGCATCCCTCTTGGCGACATCCACTGAGGCCGGGTCTCGCGTGCCTTCCTGCGAGCTCCCCTCGGCCCTGTGAGAGTACTGAACTGGACAGAAGATTGAGCTCATCGAGCTGAGAAATAATTTTGTCGAACTGAAGCGTGAATTATTTGAGCAGGGTTCGTCGAACGCAGAACGAATTTGGAAAGAATCCGCTTTCTTGCGAGCAGTCGGTGAGTTCCCGGCTCGCCCGCCTTCCTGCGAGCGACCCTTGAGATTCTGACTCGCCTTCCTTGTTACTTCTCTTGCCTGTTGATTCCTAAATACATGACCATCTCCTGGCAAATATTGGGGTTGTACACAGGCCCCGCTCTTTGCGAGATTACTTTGAGCTCGCAAAGAATCATCCAACCCCGCATGTTCGACGGCGACTGCTGAGGTGTTCTGGAATCTTTCCTGTGGGTCCCACCCCACCGCTATAAATACTTCCTAAGCCGGGGTGATGCGCGCTATTACTCCCTCTTATTCCACCTCCGTACACTATATCCATCAGAGAATGCCTCTTTCTGATGAACTCTAGGCTCGCTTGAGGGCGTCCAAAGAGGGCGAGCTCTCCACCATGGCCAACGCTGCCTCCTGGATGACTCGCCAGACCCCTCCCCCTTTGCCTGCGATAAAAAAGGCGAAACCGGTCCGCTTAGCCCCAGGGGGGGACAAGACCGCACTGTCGGACTCTTCTCCTGACGATCGGCCCGCTGAAAAGGTAACATTTTCGCTTATCTATTCCTTTGATTTATCTAACCCCCGCCTGACCGCAAGATCCGCCCTCTGCTGATCAGGCCGCGGGCGGAGGCCTAACCGAGACCAGTCTCGATCCTCCGGCGAGGACTGATCTTGTCGACGGAGAAACTGCTGGTAAGCGCCTCGCTCTCACAAAACTGGATTAACTTTCTATCAGATGGCTCTCATTTTTCCTTCTTACAGCCTCTCCTCACGCGACTCAGGGTCATCCAAGCTCGCGGCCCCAGACGTCGGTCCCCCCCGACACAACCATTATCACCCCCCAGTTCAATCTCTTGAGGGAGAGGGTTCTGGTGGCTCGCGACCTGCCCCGATGGCTCGCGTAGACGACGTGATGCGGCGCGGTGGTCATGGGAAGTCTGCCTCGCTCCCCTTCGCTACTCTCTTCCAGGGCCGGCCTACTACTTCTCGCCTGCGTGCAGGTAATTATTTTGCTGCATTCGTTACTCCATATTAGTCTCGCTAATGGCTAACGATATTTGGGTTCGCTCGCAGGTGATTCCGAGACTCTCCTCTCCGACTCTGACTTTGGGGAGGAAGAGATGTCGCCTCTCCCCTTGCCGTAGCAGATGGACGACTTCTTGGGCGACCCGCAGGATCCCGAGGCCATGAAGAAGCAGACCTTAGAATTGTTTCAGAAGCAAGGGCGGATGCTGCAAGATCTTCACCTCTAAGTGAGGAGGGACCGGGAAGTTGCCGAGGAGCGGCATGCCGCTTTGCTGGATGAGTGCGCGCGGCTCCGCGCCGAGCTGCCGGAAGACATTGGCGAGACGGCCACCTCCCCCGGGACACATGTCGCGTGGGTGAATGATTACGCCCGCCTGATCCAACGCGAGGCTCGCTCGCTCAATGCGTATCATTACCCTAGGATCCCGCCGAGATCTGGAGTGCGAGGTCGTGGACGGTGGAAATGGCTACGCTACTAGTCACACCCGCACTCATTCTTAGCTCGGCAAACCCCTCCGTAATATTTGAAAATTTGTTTAATTTCGCCGGACCATCTCGCGGAAATTTCTCCTTTCGTTATTTACAATTCCTCGCCCTCTCTTGGGGCTCTTGCGAACTTACTGGTTGTTTTAATATATTTGCTTGTGATGCTCGCTCTTTTGTTTCAATTTTTCTTGTCATTTCCGCATGAAAATTTCGCTTATACTAATCCTGTAAACGTCTCGCTCGCTAATATATCTGATGTTTTATCGCGTTCTCGCGCCATGCAGCGTTTTTGCCTAACCGCACCCCCCGCCGCTTCAACTTTCCCGCGCTTTTTATTTTCTATAAATAGGTTCCAGCGCTAATCCCACCTACCGCATTTAACCCTAGCTCTTCTCTTCCCTCCGCTTGCGAGATCTCGCGCTCTCTTCTTCGCACTTTTTTCCTCTTCTTCTTCGCAGGTCTCAAAGATGGTGGGCGATGCGAGCGAGGCCGAAGGTCGGTTGAAATGCGTCGGGGCCTTCACAGATCACACTTTCTTCCACAACAACTTGACTGAAGAGGAATACCTCGCTGCGGTTGCTGATTTTGTCCCGTCGGGGTTCTCCGCTCGCTTCCCTAGCGAGGAGGACGTGATCAACGTACCCCTGCCGGATGAGCTCGCCATCCCGATAGCCCAATTTGGGGTCGGCCTGCGCTTACCTCTGTGGCCAGAGGTCCGCCATGTACTCCTTGATCTCGCATAATTTTACCTTTTCGAATTTTGAAGCTCTCGCTCGCTTCTTAGAGACCTCATGATGATTCTTCGCTAGGTATTGAAACATTACAGTGTGATACTGGGCCAACTGACCCCCAACGCCGTGGCGGTCATTGTCGCGTTCGCCTGCTATATGCGAGAGGAACGCATTGAGTTCAGCCTGCCGGTCTTCCGGAAGCTGTTCTCCTTCCGGGCCTACAAGGAGGGCACCGCTTACTTTGTGGGCTCGGGACTCAAGGTCTACGAGACCGTCAACAAGAGCCACTTATGGGCTCAAAAGTTCCTTTTCGTCAAGGGGAACTTCGGCAATGTTTCATTCTCGCCGATTCAGCATGGCAAGAGCACCTACCCCCCCTCGCTCTCGGGGGACATGACGCCGCTCTGTCCCAGTTGTTCAACAAGAAGAACTTCGAGGTGCCGCATCTCTGCCGAAACCTCGACTCGCTACCACCGGTGCTCCCGGGGAGGGTACGTATCGCGCCAGCTCCCCCCTTTTTTTCTCAGAGTTCTCGCCTAACGATTCTAATTGACGGATTATTGCAGGCGAGCGAGATCTCCCCGACCATCCCCCCTACACGAGCAGCCAGTCTTTTCCTCCGGACATCGCCCTCGCCAATATGGGGGAGGACGCCTGCCGCGAGACCTCCCGTCCTGCTGCCCCTCCTACCAAGAAAAGGGGTGAGTCCTCTGGTCGAAAGGACTCTTTGCACCCTTCCCAGAAGAAGAGTAAGAAGAACCCCCTCCACTCCGATAAGGGAAAGGGGCACGTCGAGACTTCCCTGGGCGAGATCCTACCGGCTGACTTCCCCGAAGAAAGGGAGTCTAGCGAGCCGGTCGAGAAGGTCGTCAGGGTCTCCTCCTTGCTAGTGCTGATAAATCACTGGAACTTTGGTCTCGGCCAGAGGCACAAGGACGAGGTCGGCGAGTACCTGCTTTACTGGAATCCAGAGGTCAATAAAGCCACCATCTCCACACTCCTCCCTTCTTGGGTGGAGCAGCCAACAGTCAATGGGCAGGCGTTCTTGCTCTGCTTTGGATTGTACGGCCACGAGGATGCCTCGATCTTCAAGGCCGAGACCGCGAGGACCTTGGCGTACTAGAGTGCGCGAGCCGAGCTCCGCTCTATGGAGCTCGCTCATATGACGGGATGGCGATGTCTCCAGCTGGAGCGTCACAATGAGGAGCTCGCCCTCGCCTACAAAGAATCCGCCGCCGAGGTCACGAGCTTGAAGGAGAAGCTGCTCGCCTCCGAGGCACTCTCCCTCGACCACCAGGATGTGGTAAGCATTTGAGTTCTCGCCTCTTTCCTTTTCTAAGTGTTCCTAGGGCTCATTGATGGTTGCGTTACTTCACTTAATAATAAATTTCCAAGACAAGCGAACCTATCAATTGTAATAAATAAGATATCCCTATCTTATGTCGTATTCCCAAGGGTCTTTTCAATTACTCGTACTCACTTCTCTTCAATTATCTACCAAACGATTCAAGAGTGGTTTTGCTTTCGTAGAAACGAAATTTAAACTTAGTTATCTATTTAAACTTAGTTATCTATTTAATAAAAATAGTAAATTGCAAAAGAAAGGCTTGATGATTAAAGAATAGCGTTTGGATGTAGAGAACACATAGATGAAACGAAAGATTCTTGACGACCCTACTTCAACCTCTCAAAACCTAGTCAACTGAAAAGATAGAGAAAATAATCAACTTCTCTCTCGAGCAAGTCAATACTAAGGTAAGGATGAATGATTAGGATTTCTCTCAAATCAAAACTCCAATTCTTGCTTTAAACACGAGTAAACTTTTATCTTAAAACACAGAAGAATATCGCTATCTATCTCTAAATTTGCGATCTATTCATTTCATTCATACAAATTCTTAACATGCCAAGGATTTCTCATTCTCAAAGGATGAAAACATACAAGAATTATGTTGAAATTGTTGAAGTGGAAGTTTGGAGGCTTTTGGACCTGGGCGGTCTGGGCGGAGGTCGGGCGGTCTGGCGTGACCGCACGACTTGGCGGTCTGCCTCTGCGGTCTGGCTGGTAGTAGCCTAGCTGCAGTCTCCTGGCTTGATCGCTGGTATAGGTCCAAGTCGGCTGGAGGTGAGGCCGCGCGGTCTGTCTCTGACCGCGTGGCGGGTTGATCATCTTCAGGTTTCTTCCAGGTTCTCTCCGGAATGCGGTCTGGTAGCTGACCAGGCTTTCTGGGAGTATTCGCGGACTAAGGGACTTAGTCGCGCGGTCACAGTTCGCGGTCTCAGAAGGAGACTGGTATGCGAGCTGGTTGCTGTTCATGGTCTCAGGAGGAGATCGGCATGTGGACAGGAGTTCGCGGTCTGATGGCGAACTGGCTGTGTTCGTGGTCTCGAACGAATACAGGTGGTGAAGGGCTTCGGGCGGTCTGGCGATCTCTTTGGAGAGTCGCGGTCTGCTGTGAGAGTGGCGGTCTCTCATAGCGACATTGAAGCTGGCGGGTTCACCAAAATGAAGCAGAAGTAATATTGCTGATCGCGCGGAGTGACCGATCAGGTCGCGCGGTCTGGGGGTGGTGATCCTATCTCATAGGGCGGTGACTGGATCAGGTCCCGCGCCTATAAATAGGAGGCCACTGTAGCAGCATAAAGACACACCAAGCGTAAGCTAAACTTTCTCCTTCCTACGGTCTGTGTTTATGTAACCGGGCGGTCTCCTGATTGAACTTCTATTGTGCAGCTTCTGCGGATAGTGCGGGCAGCAGCGATCACCTCTTCCTCTGAAAGTGTTCCGGCGGTCTGCGGCTTGGAGTTGTGGTGCTGGAGTTCGGGAGAATCAGGCGGTCTGGAGAAGTAAGCGGCTGGGTGCAGATTGTGTTCTGTGATCGTCGAGTAGCAGCGTTCTGGCAGCTATCGAGATCGCAGGGAGGTCGCGCGGTCTGAGCGGTCTCAAGTTATCTTCAACTTGTATCTTTCCTTTGTGTTTGTGCTGACGAAATCATGTCTCGTCAAGCATGCCTCGCCTTGTAATTTTGAAGTACTGCTATCAATAAAGATCAGTTGTTTGCCTTCATTTGTTTCTGGTTGTTTTGGCTTTGATCTCTAAGTTGACTAGCTCCTGCTTGCTCCATAAAGATTCGAAAAAATTTCACATGGTATCAGAGGGAGGTTGGAGTGGTTGAGCAGTGAGTAACTTAGAGTAGCCATCGCCTTTGTGAAGAAAGGAACCAGTGGAAGAACACTGGAAGGTGGATTTGCAAAGGGTCTTGGGATTGAGGTGCTTACATCGACCAACTTCAAGAAGTGGAAGTCGTGTATGCAAAGCTATCTTGTAGGTGAGGACCTCTGGGAAGTTGTTGGAGGAGATCAGACGCAGGAAGTTGTCCCGGAAGGGGATAATGGGGCTGAGGTGAGAACTTGGAGGAGGACGAATGCGAAGGCAGAGTTCACTTTGAAGAGGGCAATCTCACCTGACCTATTTGATCACATCTTGGGGTGTGGTTCAGCTGCGGAGATCTGGAGAGCCCTGGATGGGCTGTTTAACAAGAAGAATGTGGCGAGGCTGCAGTTCTTGGAGAATGAGCTGGCAAGGTCGGCTCAGGGTGATCTTTCTATCTCCACCTTCTTTCTGAAGTTGAAGAACTTGTGTGCTGAAATCTCAGCATTGGACCCTGATGAGCCTATCTCTGAGGCGAAGCTGAAGAGACACATCATCCGCGGCCTGCGGAAGGAATATGTTGCCTTTGTGACGTCGGTGCAGGGATGGGCAAATCAGCCGTCTCTGTTGGAGCTGGAGAACTTGCTTGCATCGCAAGAAAGTTTGGCAAGGCAGATGGCGGGGGTGTCGGTGGCTGGGGGAGATGGCGAAGTTCTCTTCTCAGGGAAGAAGAAGAAGTGGGACAAGAAGAAGAAGACCGCTGGAAGTGGCTATGGGCCTTCAACTTCTGGGCAGCAGGAAAGGGGGTATGCTCCCAAGGCTGACGGGAAGAAGAAGGGTGAAGGTCCGAAGTGCTACAAGTGTGGCAAGTTTGGCCACATCAGGAAGGATTGCAAGGTGGTCACCCAAGCTGGGCATGCTGCGGAGAAGGAGGAAGCTGAGGCCAGGCACATTCAAGGAGGTTGGGGAGGAGCCTTTTCGGCTTCTGTTGGAGCTTCTGCTCCTATCAACTATCTGGAGGATTGGATCGTGGACTCGGGGTGTGGTCATCATCTCACCGGAGACGGGACCAAGCTTTCTTCTGCACAGCCCTATACAGGTAACAATGCAATCATTACTGCTGATAATACTGTACATCCAGTGGAGAAGGTGGGGGTTGTTTCCTTGGGCAGTGATAGAGGGCCACTTACTTTGAAAAGTGTCTATCACGTGCCTGGTATGAAGAAAAATCTCTTCTCCGTGACCAATGCTGTAGACGCCGGGTATCACGTTCTGTTCGGCCCAACAGAAGTGAAGTTTCTACGCAATGTTGAGGCCGTAAAGGCCGAGGTCGTCCATGTCGGGAGACGGGCAAAGGACTTGTTTGTTTTATCAACAAGTTCCTACGTCGACAAGATGAAGACGAATGATGGTGCCGTTATATGGCATGAGAGGTTGGGGCACGTGGGGATGGACAAGCTGAAAGCTATGGCGGTGAGAGGTCTGGTCAAGGGCCTGCCAAGTCTATCCTCCTACGGTGAAGGTCATGTTTGTGAGGGATGTCAGTTCGGCAAGTCTCATCGACTACCGTTTGACAAGTCGCAAACAAGGTGTAGTGTGCCGTTGGAGTGCATCCACGGTGACTTGATGGGACCTACTGCTACCCCAAGCCTCGGAGGCAGCAGATATATGCTGGTGTTGATCGATGATTACTCCAGATATGTCTGGGTATATTTCCTGAAGGAGAAGGCGGAGGTGTTTGCCAAGTTTGTGGAGTTCAAGGAGCTCGTAGAAGGTCGGCTGGGACTGCGGGTGAAGAAGCTGAGGACTGACAACGGAGGGGAGTTCACCTCCAGTGAGTTCTCTACTTTTTGCAGGAAGGCGGGCATCCGGAGAGAGCTCACTTGTGCTCATACTCCACAACAGAACGGAGTTGCAGAACGGAAGATCCGTCATCTGACGGAGACCTGCAAGTGTTGGCTGCATGCCAAGAGTATCCCAAAGTCCTTCTGGGCGGAGGGAATGTCTTGTGCTGCCTACGTCATCAACAGGATGCCTCTGAGCCCCATCAACATGCTGACTCCACATGAGATGATGTTCAAGGAGAAGCCAAGTGTGGCACACCTTAGGGTGTTTGGTTCCACCTGCTACGTGCATGTTCCAGATGCTCTTCGGACGAAGCTAGATGCGAAAGCAAGGAAGCTAGTCTTCGTGGGATACGATGAGCGGAAGAAAGGGTGGAAGTGCATGGACCCGGAGACGCGGAGATTTGTTGTATCTCGCGACGTCGTGTTCGATGAGGTGACATCTTACAAGGGGTCTTCTGATGTGGAGTTACCAGAGAGCAGGGTGGAGATGCCAGAGAAAGCTGTGGAGAATCTTCAGGTGGAGCTACCTGTGTCACCAGGTGGTCCATCTCCTTCTAGTTCCGAGACGGGGGCTTCTGGTTCAGGGAGCAGGGGGAGCGATGCTCCTAGCACGTCTGGAAGGGGAGCTAGGGAAGAAGCAGCGGATGACATTGCAGTTCAAGGGAAGGAGCTGAGGAGGTCGAAGCGAGCGATCATCGCCCCTGATCGCTATACAGGAGGAAACGCAGTGAGCTTCGTCTCATGTTTCTTCGCTGGTCCCTTGGATGAGAGGGAGCCGTCGAGCTTTGAGAAGGCCCAAGGCGTGAAGGAGTGGGACGTTGCGATGCAAGAAGAGATGGCAGCTCTTGAGAAGAACGAGACCTGGTCTCTTGTGCCCAAGCCCAAGGGCATCACTCCTGTGACATGCAAGTGGGTCTACAAGCTTAAGAAGAAAGCTGATGGCAGTATCGAGCGGTACAAAGCTCGTCTTGTAGCTCGGGGGTTCTCGCAGCAATACGGTGAAGACTATGATGAGACATTCAGTCCGGTGGCAAAAATGACTTCAGTTCGGTTCATCATTGCCTTGGCAGCGTTCAGTGGATGGGAGATTTGGCAGCTCGACGTCAAGAACGCTTTCTTGTACGGCGAGATTGACAAGGACATCTTCATGGTCCAGCCACCAGGTTTTGTGTCTGAAGATCTTCCGGAGCATGTCTGCAAGCTGAAGAAGGCCCTGTATGGGTTGAAGCAAGCGCCGAGGGCGTGGTACGGGAAGATCGCAGAATATCTCCTATTCTGTGGATTTGTTGCTTCAGACTCAGACTCGAGCTTGTTCGTCAAGAAGAGCGGGGAGCTTCAGGTCATCGTGCTGCTATACATTGACGATATGATCGTGACGGGGAACTCGAAGGAGGAGGTAGCACAGCTTCGGGCTGAACTATCTATCAGGTTCGAGATGAATGATCTTGGTGAGCTTCACCATTTTCTTGGACTTGAGGTGCAGAGGAAGGAAGGTGGAGTGCTGGTGACCCAAGCCGGATATGCGGAGCGGATCGTGGAGCGATTCGGCATGAAGGAAGGGAAGTGCACTTCCACACCTCTGGAGAAGGCTATGAAGCTTCGGAAGGATGAGGGAAGGATCATGCAAGATCCGTTGATGTTCCGAGCTCTGGTTGGGAGCTTGATTTATCTGACGATCACAAGGCCGGATGTTGCATATGCAGTAGGCAGGGTGAGTCAGTTTATGGCGGAACCACGAGTACCTCATCTGCTAGCGGCCAAGAACATTCTGAAGTATGTCAAGGCGACCTCGGACATGGGTCTCCTATACAGGAGGGATGCGGGCTTCGAGGTGCATGGATACATGGATGCTGATTACGGGGGAGATTCGGATGATCGGAAGTCGACATCTGGATTCGTCTTCATGGCGGGCCTTACGGCTATATCATGGTGCAGCAAGAAGCAGGATTCCGTATCGGTCTCTACCACGGAAGCGGAATACAAGGCTTCGGCCTTGGCAGCTCAGGAAGCCATCTGGCTTAGGAGGTTGGTTGGAGACGTCCACAAGGAGGTTCGGGAGCCGACTCTGCTACGCGGTGACAACGAGAGTGCTCTCAAACTGGTGACCAATCCAGTTTGTCACGCGAGGACGAAGCATATTGAGATCAAGCATCACTTCATACGGGAGAAGGTGCTGGAGGGATCTCTTTCAGTCGAGCATGTGCGGAGTGCGGGCAATGTCGCAGACATCTTCGCAAAGGCGCTGGCAAAGGGGCCGTTCACACGGCTAAGGAGCCTATTGGGGCTGGTTTCAACTTCCCACTTCAAGGGGGAGTGTTGAAATTGTTGAAGTGGAAGTTTGGAGGCTTTTGGACCTGGGCGGTCTGGGCGGAGGTCGGGCGGTCTGGCGTGACCGCACGACTTGGCGGTCTGCCTCTGCGGTCTGGCTGGTAGTAGCCTAGCTGCAGTCTCCTGGCTTGATCGCTGGTATAGGTCCAAGTCGGCTGGAGGTGAGGCCGCGCGGTCTGTCTCTGACCGCGTGGCGGGTTGATCATCTTCAGGTTTCTTCCAGGTTCTCTCCGGAATGCGGCCTGGTAGCTGACCAGGCTTTCTGGGAGTATTCGCGGACTAAGGGACTTAGTCGCGCGGTCACAGTTCGCGGTCACAGAAGGAGACTGGTATGCGAGCTGGTTGCTGTTCATGGTCTCAGGAGGAGATCGGCATGTGGACAAGAGTTCGCGGTCTGATGGCGAACTGGCTGTGTTCGTGGTCTCGAACGAACACAGGTGGTGAAGGGCTTCGGGCGGTCTGGCGATCTCTTTGGAGAGTCCCGGTCTACTGTGAGAGTGGCGGTCTCTCATAGCGACATTGAAGCTGGCGGGTTCACCAAAATGAAGCAGAAGTAATATTGCTGATCGCGCGGAGTGACCGATCAGGTCGCGCGGTCTGGGGGTGGTGATCCTATCTCATAGGGCGGTGACTGGATCAGGTCCCGCGCCTATAAATAGGAGGCCACTGTAGCAGCATAAAGACACACCAAGCGTAAGCTAAACTTTCTCCTTCCTGCGGTCTGTGTTTATGTAACCGGGCGGTCTCCTGATTGAACTTCTATTGTGCAGCTTCTGCGGATAGTGCGGGCAGCAGCGATCACCTCTTCCTCTGAAAGTGTTCGGGCGGTCTGCGGCTTGGAGTTGTGGTGCTGGAGTTCGGGAGAATCAGGCGGTCTGGAGAAGTAAGCGGCTGGGTGCAGATTGTGTTCTGTGATCGTCGAGTAGCAGCGGTCTGGCAGCTATCGAGATCGCAGGGAGGTCGCGCGGTCTGAGCGGTCTCAAGTTATCTTCAACTTGTATCTTTCCTTTGTGTTTGTGCTGACGAAATCATGTCTCGTCAAGCATGCCTCGCCTTGTAATTTTGAAGTACTGCTATCAATAAAGATCAGTTGTTTGCCTTCATTTGTTTCTGGTTGTTTTGGCTTTGATCTCTAAGTTGACTAGCTCCTGCTTGCTCCATAAAGATTCGAAAAAATTTCACATGGTATCAGAGGGAGGTTGGAGTGGTTGAGCAGTGAGTAACTTAGAGTAGCCATCGCCTTTGTGAAGAAAGGAACCAGTGGAAGAACAATGGAAGGTGGATTTGCAAAGGGTCTTGGGATTGAGGTGCTTACATCGACCAACTTCAAGAAGTGGAAGTCGTGTATGCAAAGCTATCTTGTAGGTGAGGACCTCTGGGAAGTTGTTGGAGGAGATCAGACGCAGGAAGTTGTCCCGGAAGGGGATAATGGGGCTGAGGTGAGAACTTGGAGGAGGACGAATGCGAAGGCAGAGTTCACTTTGAAGAGGGCAATCTCACCTGACCTATTTGATCACATCTTGGGGTGTGGTTCAGCTGCGGAGATCTGGAGAGCCCTGGATGGGCTGTTTAACAAGAAGAATGTGGCGAGGCTGCAGTTCTTGGAGAATGAGCTGGCAAGGTCGGCTCAGGGTGATCTTTCTATCTCCACCTTCTTTCTGAAGTTGAAGAACTTGTGTGCTGAAATCTCAGCATTGGACCCTGATGAGCCTATCTCTGAGGCGAAGCTGAAGAGACACATCATCCGCGGCCTGCGGAAGGAATATGTTGCCTTTGTGACGTCGGTGCAGGGATGGGCAAATCAGCCGTCTCTGTTGGAGCTGGAGAACTTGCTTGCATCGCAAGAAAGTTTGGCAAGGCAGATGGCGGGGGTGTCGGTGGCTGGGGGAGATGGCGAAGTTCTCTTCTCAGGGAAGAAGAAGAAGTGGGACAAGAAGAAGAAGACCGCTGGAAGTGGCTATGGGCCTTCAACTTCTGGGCAGCAGGAAAGGGGGTATGCTCCCAAGGCTGACTGGAAGAAGAAGGGTGAAGGTCCGAAGTGCTACAAGTGTGGCAAGTTTGGCCACATCAGGAAGGATTGCAAGGTGGTCACCCAAGCTGGGCATGCTGCGGAGAAGGAGGAAGCTGAGGCCAGGCACATTCAAGGAGGTTGGGGAGGAGCCTTTTCGGCTTCTGTTGGAGCTTCTGCTCCTATCAACTATCTGGAGGATTGGATCGTGGACTCGGGGTGTGGTCATCATCTCACCGGAGACGGGACCAAGCTTTCTTCTGCACAGCCCTATACAGGTAACAATGCAATCATTACTGCTGATAATACTGTACATCCAGTGGAGAAGGTGGGGGTTGTTTCCTTGGGCAGTGATAGAGGGCCACTTACTTTGAAAAGTGTCTATCACGTGCCTGGTATGAAGAAAAATCTCTTCTCCGTGACCAATGCTGTAGCGCCGGGTATCACGTTCTGTTCGGCCCAACAGAAGTGAAGTTTCTACGCAATGTTGAGGCCGTAAAGGCCGAGGTCATCCATGTCGTGAGACGGGCAAAGGACTTGTTTGTTTTATCAACAAGTTCCTACGTCGACAAGATGAAGACGAATGATGGTGCCGTTATATGGCATGAGAGGTTGGGGCACGTGGGGATGGACAAGCTGAAAGCTATGGCGGTGAGAGGTCTGGTCAAGGGCCTGCCAAGTCTATCCTCCTACGGTGAAGGTCATGTTTGTGAGGGATGTCAGTTCGGCAAGTCTCATCGACTACCGTTTGACAAGTCGCAAACAAGGTGTAGTGTGCCGTTGGAGTGCATCCACGGTGACTTGATGGGACCTACTGCTACCCCAAGCCTCGGAGGCAGCAGATATATGCTGGTGTTGATCGATGATTACTCCAGATATGTCTGGGTATATTTCCTGAAGGAGAAGGCGGAGGTGTTTGCCAAGTTTGTGGAGTTCAAGGAGCTCGTAGAAGGTCGGCTGGGACTGCGGGTGAAGAAGCTGAGGACTGACAACAGAGGGGAGTTCACCTCCAGTGAGTTCTCTGCTTTTTGCAGGAAGGCGGGCATCCGGAGAGAGCTCACTTGTGCTCATACTCCACAACAGAACGAAGTTGCAGAACGGAAGATCCGTCATCAGACGGAGACCTGCAAGTGTTGGCTGCATGCCAAGAGTATCCCAAAGTCCTTCTGGGCGGAGGGAATGTCTTGTGCTGCCTACGTCATCAACAGGATGCCTCTGAGCCCCATCAACATGCTGACTCCACATGAGATGATGTTCAAGGAGAAGCCAAGTGTGGCACACCTTAGGGTGTTTGGTTCCACCTGCTACGTGCATGTTCCAGATGCTCTTCGGACGAAGCTAGATGCGAAAGCAAGGAAGCTAGTCTTCGTGGGATACGATGAGCGGAAGAAAGGGTGGAAGTGCATGGACACGGAGACGCGGAGATTTGTTGTATCTCGCGACGTCGTGTTCGATGAGGTGACATCTTACAAGGGGTCTTCTGATGTGGAGTTACCAGAGAGCAGGGTGGAGATGCCAGAGAAAGCTGTGGAGAATCTTCAGGTGGAGCTACCTGTGTCACCAGGTGGTCCATCTCCTTCTAGTTCCGAGACGGGGACTTCTGGTTCAGGGAGCAGGGGGAGCGATGCTCCTAGCACGTCTGGAAGGGGAGCTAGGGAAGAAGCAGCGGATGACATTGCAGTTCAAGGGAAGGAGCTGAGGAGGTCGAAGCGAGCGATCATCGCCCCTGATCGCTATACAGGAGGAAACGCAGTGAGCTTCGTCTCATGTTTCTTCGCTGGTCCCTTGGATGAGAGGGAGCCGTCGAGCTTTGAGAAGGCCCAAGGCGTGAAGGAGTGGGACGTTGCGATGCAAGAAGAGATGGCAGCTCTTGAGAAGAACGAGACCTGGTCTCTTGTGCCCAAGCCCAAGGGCATCACTCCTGTGACATGCAAGTGGGTCTACAAGCTTAAGAAGAAAGCTGACGGCAGTATCGAGCGGTACAAAGCTCGTCTTGTAGCTCGGGGGTTCTCGCAGCAATACGGTGAAGACTATGATGAGACATTCAGTCCGGTGGCAAAAATGACTTCAGTTCGGTTCATCATTGCCTTGGCAGCGTTCAGTGGATGGGAGATTTGGCAGCTCGACGTCAAGAACGCTTTCTTGTACGACGAGATTGACAAGGACGTCTTCATGGTCCAGCCACCAGGTTTTGTGTCTGAAGATCTTCCGGAGCATGTCTGCAAGCTGAAGAAGGCCCTGTATGGGTTGAAGCAAGCGCCGAGGGCGTGGTACGGGAAGATCGCAGAATATCTCCTATTCTGTGGATTTGTTGCTTCAGACTCAGACTCGAGCTTGTTCGTCAAGAAGAGCGGGGAGCTTCAGGTCATCGTGCTGCTATACGTTGACGATATGATCGTGACGGGGAACTCGAAGGAGGAGGTAGCACAACTTCGGGCTGAACTATCTATCAGGTTCGAGATGAAGGATCTTGGTGAGCTTCACCATTTTCTTGGACTTGAGGTGCAGAGGAAGGAAGGTGGAGTGCTGGTGACCCAAGCCGGATATGCGGAGCGTATCGTGGAGCGATTCGGCATGAAGGAAGGGAAGTGCACTTCCACACCTCTGGAGAAGGCTATGAAGCTTCGGAAGGATGAGGGAAGGATCATGCAAGATCCGTTGATGTTCCGAGCTCTGGTTGGGAGCTTGATTTATCTGACGATCACAAGGCCGGATGTTGCATATGCAGTAGGCAGGGTGAGTCGGTTTATGGCGGAACCACGAGTACCTCATCTGCTAGCGGCCAAGAACATTCTGAAGTATGTCAAGGTGACCTCGGACATGGGTCTCCTATACAGGAGGGATGCGGGCTTCGAGGTGCATGGATACATGGATGCTGATTACGGGGGAGATTCGGATGATCGGAAGTCGACATCTGAATTCGTCTTCATGGCGGGCCCTACGGCTATATCATGGTGCAGCAAGAAGCAGGATTCCGTATCGGTCTCTACCACGGAAGCGGAATACAAGGCTTCGGCCTTGGCAGCTCAGGAAGCCATCTGGCTTAGGAGGTTGGTTGGAGACGTCCACAAGGAGGTTCGGGAGCCGACTCTGCTACGCGGTGACAACGAGAGTGCTCTCAAACTGGTGACCAATCCAGTTTGTCACGCGAGGACGAAGCATATTGAGATCGAGCATCACTTCATACGGGAGAAGGTGCTGGAGGGATTTCTTTCGGTCGAGCATGTGCGGAGTGCGGACAATGTCGCAGACATCTTCACAAAGGCGCTGGCAAAGGGGCCGTTCACACGGCTAAGGAGCCTATTGGGGCTGGTTTCAACTTCCCACTTCAAGGGGGAGTGTTGAAATTGTTGAAGTGGAAGTTTGGAGGCTTTTGGACCTGGGCGGTCTGGGCGGAGGTCGGGCGGTCTGGCGTGACCGCACGACTTGGCGGTCTGCCTCTGCGGTCTGGCTGGTAGTAGCCTAGCTGCAGTCTCCTGGCTTGATCGCTGGTATAGGTCCAAGTCGGCTGGAGGTGAGGCCGCACGGTCTGTCTCTGACCGCGTGGCGGGTTGATCATCTTCAGGTTTCTTCCAGGTTCTCTCCGGAATGCGGTCTGGTAGCTGACCAGGCTTTCTGGGAGTATTCGCGGACTAAGGGACTTAGTCGCGCGGTCACAGTTCGCGGTCTCAGAAGGAGACTGGTATGCGAGCTGGTTGCTGTTCATGGTCTCAGGAGGAGATCGGCATGTGGACAGGAGTTCGCGGTCTGATGGCGAACTGGCTGTGTTCGTGGTCTCGAACGAACACAGGTGGTGAAGGGCTTCGGGCGGTCTGGCGATCTCTTTGGAGAGTCGCGGTCTGCTGTGAGAGTGGCGGTCTCTCATAGCGACATTGAAGCTGGCGGGTTCACCAAAATGAAGCAGAAGTAATATTGCTGATCGCGCGGAGTGACCGATCAGGTCGCGCGGTCTGGGGGTGGTGATCCTATCTCATAGGGCGGTGACTAGATCAGGTCCCGCGCCTATAAATAGGAGGCCACTGTAGCAACATAAAGACACACCAAGCGTAAGATAAACTTTCTCCTTCCTGCGGTCTGTGTTTATGTAACCGGGCGGTCTCCTGATTGAACTTCTATTGTGCAGCTTCTGCGGATAGTGCGGGCAGCAGCGATCACCTCTTCCTCTGAAAGTGTTCGGGCGGTCTGCGGCTTGGAGTTGTGGTGCTGGAGTTCGGGAGAATCAGGCGGTCTGGAGAAGTAAGCGGCTGGGTGCAGATTGTGTTCTGTGATCGTCGAGTAGCAGCGGTCTGGCAGCTATCGAGATCGCAGGGAGGTCGCGCGGTCTGAGCGGTCTCAAGTTATCTTCAACTTGTATCTTTCCTTTGTGTTTGTGCTGACGAAATCATGTCTCGTCAAGCATGCCTCGCCTTGTAATTTTGAAGTACTGCTATCAATAAAGATCAGTTGTTTGCCTTCATTTGTTTCTGGTTGTTTTGGCTTTGATCTCTAAGTTGACTAGCTCCTGCTTGCTCCATAAAGATTCGAAAAAATTTCACATGGTATCAGAGGGAGGTTGGAGTGGTTGAGCAGTGAGTAACTTAGAGTAGCCATCGCCTTTGTGAAGAAAGGAACCAGTGGAAGAACAATGGAAGGTGGATTTGCAAAGGGTCTTGGGATTGAGGTGCTTACATCGACCAACTTCAAGAAGTGGAAGTCGTGTATGCAAAGCTATCTTGTAGGTGAGGACCTCTGGGAAGTTGTTGGAGGAGATCAGACGCAGGAAGTTGTCCCGGAAGGGGATAATGGGGCTGAGGTGAGAACTTGGAGGAGGACGAATGCGAAGGCAGAGTTCACTTTGAAGAGGGCAATCTCACCTGACCTATTTGATCACATCTTGGGGTGTGGTTCAGCTGCGGAGATCTGGAGAGCCCTGGATGGGCTGTTTAACAAGAAGAATGTGGCGAGGCTGCAGTTCTTGGAGAATGAGCTGGCAAGGTCGGCTCAGGGTGATCTTTCTATCTCCACCTTCTTTCTGAAGTTGAAGAACTTGTGTGCTGAAATCTCAGCATTGGACCCTGATGAGCCTATCTCTGAGGCGAAGCTGAAGAGACACATCATCCGCGGCCTGCGGAAGGAATATGTTGCCTTTGTGACGTCGGTGCAGGGATGGGCAAATCAGCCGTCTCTGTTGGAGCTGGAGAACTTGCTTGCATCGCAAGAAAGTTTGGCAAGGCAGATGGCGGGGGTGTCGGTGGCTGGGGGAGATGGCGAAGTTCTCTTCTCAGGGAAGAAGAAGAAGTGGGACAAGAAGAAGAAGACCGCTGGAAGTGGCTATGGGCCTTCAACTTCTGGGCAGCAGGAAAGGGGGTATGCTCCCAAGGCTGACGGGAAGAAGAAGGGTGAAGGTCCGAAGTGCTACAAGTGTGGCAAGTTTGGCCACATCAGGAAGGATTGCAAGGTGGTCACCCAAGCTGGGCATGCTGCGGAGAAGGAGGAAGCTGAGGCCAGGCACATTCAAGGAGGTTGGGGAGGAGCCTTTTCGGCTTCTGTTGGAGCTTCTGCTCCTATCAACTATCTGGAGGATTGGATCGTGGACTCGGGGTGTGGTCATCATCTCACCGGAGACGGGACCAAGCTTTCTTCTGCACAGCCCTATACAGGTAACAATGCAATCATTACTGCTGATAATACTGTACATCCAGTGGAGAAGGTGGGGGTTGTTTCCTTGGGCAGTGATAGAGGGCCACTTACTTTGAAAAGTGTCTATCACGTGCCTGGTATGAAGAAAAATCTCTTCTCCGTGACCAATGCTGTAGACGCCGGGTATCACGTTCTGTTTGGCCCAACAGAAGTGAAGTTTCTACGCAATGTTGAGGCCGTAAAGGCCGAGGTCGTCCATGTCGGGAGACGGGCAAAGGACTTGTTTGTTTTATCAACAAGTTCCTACGTCGACAAGATGAAGACGAATGATGGTGCCGTTATATGGCATGAGAGGTTGGGGCACGTGGGGATGGACAAGCTGAAAGCTATGGCGGTGAGAGGTCTGGTCAAGGGCCTGCCAAGTCTATCCTCCTACGGTGAAGGTCATGTTTGTGAGGGATGTCAGTTCGGCAAGTCTCATCGACTACCGTTTGACAAGTCGCAAACAAGGTGTAGTGTGCCGTTGGAGTGCATCCACGGTGACTTGATGGGACCTACTGCTACCCCAAGCCTCGGAGGCAGCAGATATATGCTGGTGTTGATCGATGATTACTCTAGATATGTCTGGGTATATTTCCTGAAGGAGAAGGCGGAGGTGTTTGCCAAGTTTGTGGAGTTCAAGGAGCTCGTAGAAGGTCGGCTGGGACTGCGGGTGAAGAAGCTGAGGACTGACAACGGAGGGGAGTTCACCTCCAGTGAGTTCTCTACTTTTTGCAGGAAGGCGGGCATCCGGAGAGAGCTCACTTGTGCTCATACTCCACAACAGAACGGAGTTGCAGAACGGAAGATCCGTCATCTGACGGAGACCTGCAAGTGTTGGCTGCATGCCAAGAGTATCCCAAAGTCCTTCTGGGCGGAGGGAATGTCTTGTGCTGCCTACGTCATCAACAGGATGCCTCTGAGCCCCATCAACATGCTGACTCCACATGAGATGATGTTCAAGGAGAAGCCAAGTGTGGCACACCTTAGGGTGTTTGGTTCCACCTGCTACGTGCATGTTCCAGATGCTCTTCGGACGAAGCTAGATGCGAAAGCAAGGAAGTTAGTCTTCATGGGATACGATGAGCGGAAGAAAGGGTGGAAGTGCATGGACCCGGAGACGCGGAGATTTGTTGTATCTCGCGACGTCGTGTTCGATGAGGTGACATCTTACAAGGGGTCTTCTGATGTGGAGTTACCAGAGAGCAGGGTGGAGATGCCAGAGAAAGCTGTGGAGAATCTTCAGGTGGAGCTACCTGTGTCACCAGGTGGTCCATCTCCTTCTAGTTCCGAGACGGGGGCTTCTGGTTCAGGGAGCAGGGGGAGCGATGCTCCTAGCACGTCTGGAAGGGGAGCTAGGGAAGAAGCAGCGGATGACATTGCAGTTCAAGGGAAGGAGCTGAGGAGGTCGAAGCGAGCGATCATCGCCCCTAATCGCTATACAGGAGGAAACGCAGTGAGCTTCGTCTCATGTTTCTTCGCTGGTCCCTTAGATGAGAGGGAGCCGTCAAGCTTTGAGAAGGCCCAAGGCGTGAAGGAGTGGGACGTTGCGATGCAAGAAGAGATGGCAGCTCTTGAGAAGAACGAGACCTGGTCTCTTGTGCCCAAGCCCAAGGGCATCACTCCTGTGACATGCAAGTGGGTCTACAAGCTTAAGAAGAAAGCTGACGGCAGTATCGAGCGGTACAAAGCTCGTCTTGTAGCTCGGGGGTTCTCGCAGCAATACGGTGAAGACTATGATGAGACATTCAGTCCGGTGGCAAAAATGACTTCAGTTCGGTTCATCATTGCCTTGGCAGCGTTCAGTGGATGGGAGATTTGGCAGCTCGACGTCAAGAACGCTTTCTTGTACGGCGAGATTGACAAGGACATCTTCATGGTCCAGCCACCAGGTTTTGTGTCTGAAGATCTTCCGGAGCATGTCTGCAAGCTGAAGAAGGCCCTGTATGGGTTGAAGCAAGCGCCGAGGGCGTGGTACGGGAAGATCGCAGAATATTTCCTATTCTGTGGATTTGTTGCTTTAGACTCAGACTCGAGCTTGTTCGTCAAGAAGAGCGGGAAGCTTCAGGTCATCGTGCTGCTATACGTTGACGATATGATCGTGACGGGGAACTCGAAGGAGGAGGTAGCACAGCTTCGGGCTGAACTATCTATCAGGTTCGAGATGAAGGATCTTGGTGAGCTTCACCATTTTCTTGGACTTGAGGTGCAGAGGAAGGAAGGTGGAGTGCTGGTGACCCAAGCCGGATATGCGGAGCGGATCGTGGAGCGATTCGGCATGAAGGAAGGGAAGTGCACTTCCACACCTCTGGAGAAGGCTATGAAGCTTCGGAAGGATGAGGGAAGGATCATGCAAGATCCGTTGATGTTCCGAGCTCTGGTTGGGAGCTTGATTTATCTGACGATCACAAGGCCGGATGTTGCATATGCAGTAGGCAGGGTGAGTCGGTTTATGGCGGAACCACGAGTACCTCATCTGCTAGCGGCCAAGAACATTCTGAAGTATGTCAAGGCGACCTCGGACATGGGTCTCCTATACAGGAGGGATGCGGGCTTCGAGGTGCATGGATACATGGATGCTGATTACGGGGGAGATTCGGATGATCGGAAGTCGACATCTGGATTCGTCTTCATGGCGGGCCCTACGGCTATATCATGGTGCAGCAAGAAGCAGGATTCCGTATCGGTCTCTACCACGGAAGCGGAATACAAGGCTTCGGCCTTGGCAGCTCAGGAAGCCATCTGGCTTAGGAGGTTGGTTGGAGACGTCCACAAGGAGGTTCGGGAGCCGACTCTGCTACGCGGTGACAACGAGAGTGCTCTCAAACTGGTGACCAATCCAGTTTGTCACGCGAGGACGAAGCATATTGAGATCGAGCATCACTTCATACGGGAGAAGGTGCTGGAGGGATCTCTTTCGGTCGAGCATGTGCGGAGTGCGGACAATGTCGCAGACATCTTCACAAAGGCGCTGGCAAAGGGGCCGTTCACACGGCTAAGGAGCCTATTGGGGCTGGTTTCAACTTCCCACTTCAAGGGGGAGTGTTGAAATTGTTGAAGTGGAAGTTTGGAGGCTTTTGGACCTGGGCGGTCTGGGCGGAGGTCGGGCGGTCTGGCGTGACCGCACGACTTGGCGGTCTGCCTCTGCGGTCTGGCTGGTAGTAGCCTAGCTGCAGTCTCCTGGCTTGATCGCTGGTATAGGTCCAAGTCGGCTGGAGGTGAGGCCGCGCGGTCTGTCTCTGACCGCGTGGCGGGTTGATCATCTTCAGGTTTCTTCCAGGTTCTCTCCGGAATGCGGTCTGGTAGCTGACCAGGCTTTCTGGGAGTATTCGCGGACTAAGGGACTTAGTCGCGCGGTCACAGTTCGCGGTCTCAGAAGGAGACTGGTATGCGAGCTGGTTGCTGTTCATGGTCTCAGGAGGAGATCGGCATGTGGACAGGAGTTCGCGGTCTGATGGCGAACTGGCTGTGTTCGTGGTCTCGAACGAACACAGCTGGTGAAGGGCTTCGGGCGGTCTGGCGATCTCTTTGGAGAGTCGCGGTCTGCTGTGAGAGTGGCGGTCTCTCATAGCGACATTGAAGCTGGCGGGTTCACCAAAATGAAGCAGAAGTAATATTGCTGATCGCGCGGAGTGACCGATCAGGTCGCGCGGTCTGGGGGTGGTGATCCTATCTCATAGGGCGGTGACTGGATCAGGTCCCGCGCCTATAAATAGGAGGCCACTGTAGCAGCATAAAGACACACCAAGCGTAAGCTAAACTTTCTCCTTCCTGCGGTCTGTGTTTATGTAACCGGGCGGTCTCCTGATTGAACTTCTATTGTGCAGCTTCTGCGGATAGTGCGGGCAGCAGCGATCACCTCTTCCTCTGAAAGTGTTCGGGCGGTCTGCGGCTTGGAGTTGTGGTGCTGGAGTTCGGGAGAATCAGGCGGTCTGGAGAAGTAAGCGGCTGGGTGCAGATTGTGTTCTGTGATCGTCGAGTAGCAGCGGTCTGGCAGCTATCGAGATCGCAGGGAGGTCGCGCGGTCTGAGCGGTCTCAAGTTATCTTCAACTTGTATCTTTCCTTTGTGTTTGTGCTGACGAAATCATGTCTCGTCAAGCATGCCTCGCCTTGTAATTTTGAAGTACTGCTATCAATAAAGATCAGTTGTTTGCCTTCATTTGTTTCTGGTTGTTTTGGCTTTGATCTCTAAGTTGACTAGCTCCTGCTTGCTCCATAAAGATTCGAAAAAATTTCACAAATTACAATTCCGGAAATATATAATTCTACACAATTGAATTGCATGAACAAATTAACATAAGGTTGAGAGATTAAAAGGAGATCATTCAAAACAATTAAAACATCAACATATGTTTCTCACATCCAAACGCTAAAGAGAGATTAGTTCCGCATCATCTTCTCTAAACAAAGATAAAATTCAAACATCAAATTAAAGTAAAATATCATACTCAATTGTCTTTCTCCCTTGTTCCTTCTTCAGAAAACTCCAGCCCTTGCAAAACTACCCTCATCAGCCCCCACTTCTTTCTTGTATAGCTTGTGTTGAAAAAGGAAAGAAATAGACGGACACGACCTTGCACACGGCCGTGTCCTTGGCCGTGTATAAAGAGTGGGAACAGTTATGGTGGTCGTGGTGGTGGACACGACCATTCACACGGCCGTGTATATAGCCGTGTTCGCTGAAGAGCCTTCCTGTGACACGGCCGTGTCCAAGGCCGTGTGTCAAGCCGTGACTTTCTCTGTCATTCTTGTTGCCAAAATTCCCTGAACACGTGAACTCATCCAACCGTGTAGGAGGCCGTGTGTCTTGACACGCCCGTGTGCCTGGCCGTGTGCCTGGCTGTGTAGTAGCCTTTTTCCTTAGATTCTTCTTTCTTCAACCTGAATACACCTGGATGCATACGCTTAAGTTAAAACTTCATTTAATGTGGGCAAAGAACTATTATGATGAGAATGAGTATGAAAATAATGAGTTTAGACTTTAAATTGAGGCGAATTCAAATTGGATTCTCAATTATAATTTGATAAATATGATATCAAATACCCCTACACGTAGAGTTTTGTTATTCCAGAGCAAAATACATGAATAAAAGATGAGCGTAAACGACTCAAAATTAGATTTCTAATAAGCAATTTACCCCAAATTAACATTATTTCCAAAGATTCGATTTGTGGAAGGAAATTTTCACAACTTAAAATGGAAATTTTACCTTCAAATGTGATCAAAATAAATTATGAAAATATCAATATTCTTGTACTTATCTCCAATCAATCCAGAAAAAACACGTATCGAATTCACCATCAATTTCTGAAATAAGATTCTATTATTTTTCTCAATGTTACACTCCATAGTTTTTAAATCTATTTTGAATGACATGGGCTTGCTAGTAAACTCCAACTTCAACTCATAGAAGGAAATAATAAGATTAAAGGATCACTAGGACTTTTGTGGTGCTAACTTTGGCCTGGGCTAGGATATGATAAACAATGATATCAAGCGCAATTTCTCATTATATAAGAATACATTTAAACTAGTGAATAAACTCATGATTATGCAACACATCATGATATTATCCTATTGAAAAAGAATAGTGGCTAATCATTTTTTTTCTTTCTCCTTGTTTTTTTTGTTTTTCATTCTCCTCTTTTTTTTAGATACTGATTTTCTCTTTCTCTCCATCCCATGCCTTTACGTTGCTATATACAGGGACTATTCTCCATTCAGCATGTCGACTCATAGTCAACGCTCCAATCGACGCCGCTCCGATCAATCCGCCACCCGTCCTCCCGCCATTCATGCTGAAGTCGGCATGCTACATTTTGAAGATCCCGCTCATCTTGCCAGATTTGAACGTCTCCGCAAGCGCAAATTTCAAGATTGTCGCTGCATAGATTGGGACGTGTTGGAGGAAATACATTTAAGCGAAAAGGGCGTCCCAACTGCTATGGCCGATGAGGTGTCTGACTTCCTTGCTTAAATGTATTTCCTCCAACACGTCCCAATCTATGCAGCGACAATCTTGAAATTTGCGCTTGCGGAGACGTTCAAATCTGGCAAGATGAGCGGGATCTTCAAAATGTAGCATGCCGACTTCAGCATGAATGGCGGGAGGACGGGCGGCGAATTGATCGGAGCGGCGTCGATTGGAGCGTTGACGATGAGTCGACATGCTGAATGGAGAATAGTCCCTGTATATAGCAACATAAAGGCATGAGATGGAGAGGAAGAGAAAATCATTTTCTAAAAAAATGGAGGAAGATATAGATCGGAGGTATGAAAATCATCTCGGCAAAGTTCAGGGATTTGTGTAAAAATTACCTTAAAATGTAGATCGGGGCGAGAGGAGAAGAAATCCGCAAAAAATTTCAAGTTCGGAGCTCCGGGGAGGGAGAAAAGGCCGGAAAATGGGGTTGGAAATACTTGGGTTTCGGCTGGTTTGATACACGGCTGGAAGGGAGAAGAGAGGAGGAAGATGAAGTGGGATTAAATATTTTTTTTTTGTCTTAAATTACGGGACCCGACCATATACACGGCTTCATACACGGCCGTGTGCCGACCCGTGTTCCGTCTTTGTGAACAGTGACGTGATTGTGGCTGAATAATTAACACGGCCGTGTACACGGCCGTGTGATATCCCGTGTTCAGGGAATATAAGCTTTAAAAATTTGCGAAATGCGAAAGGGTCCGTGCAAGCGCAAAAGATCTCGGGTAGACACAAGGATAGGCATTGATTGTAATATAAATATATTGAAATACTCAAATATTTTTCTTTTTAAACAGGAACAAGATCACGAACGTATTTGTAGAACAAAAACAAAAATACGAAAATTGAAAACGAACAAATCCTAACATCCTAAAAACTCTTAGCTAGATGCCATGAAAATTAGTTAGTGTCAAGCCGGAGACTTAACTCCTCCTTGCCTTGACGCTCAAATTCTTCCCCGAAGTAATGTTTTAGTCTATGTCCATTGACTTTGAAAACTCCTTTTTCTGGATGAGAGAGTTCAACCGCTCTGTATGGAAATACTTGCTCAACTCTAAATGGGCCTGACCATCTTGATTTTAATTTCCCGGGAAAGAGTTTAAGACGAGAATTGTATAACAAAACATTATCCCCAATTTTGAATGATTTCTGATTCCGAAGTTGTCTATCATGGAAAACTTTTGCTTTCTATTTGTATATATGAGAATTCTCATATGCGATTGTTCTCCATTCATCTAATTCATTGAGTTGAAATTTTCGCTTCTCTCCTGATAAATCCAAGTTCATGTTTATAGTCTGAATAACCCAATATGCTTTATGTTCAAGTTCAACTAGTAGGTGACATGCCTTACCATATACTAGTCTATACGGTGTAGTGCCTATTGGTGTCTTAAAAGCAGTGCGGTAGGCCCATAAAGCGTCGTCCAAATTTTTAGCCCATTGTTTCCAATTCCCCTCTATTGATTTTTCTAGGATGTGTTTCAACTCTCGGTTGGATACCTCGACTTGCCCACTAGTTTGTGGATGATAAGGAGTGGCTACCCTATGTGTAATCCCATATTTAGTTAAAACTTTATTAAACTGAGAATTACAAAAGTGAGTCCCTCGATCACTAATGATAGCACGGGGCGTTCCAAACCGCGATAACAATTTTCTAAGGAATTCGACAACAACTCTAGCGTCATTTGTTGGTAAGGCTTGCGCTTCTACCCATTTTGAAACATAGTCTACGGCAACTAAAATGTATTTATTACCGTACAAATTAGGAAATAGCCCCATAAAGTCAATTCCCCAAACATCAAATATTTCACATTCTAAAATAAACTTTTGTGGCATTTCATTTGTTTTTGAAATATTACCTGATCTTTGGCAAAAATTACATAAACGAACATACCTTTGGGCATCCCTGAATAGAAGGGGCCAATAAAAACCTGAATCGAGTACTTTCTTTGCCGTACGAATTGGCCCAAAGTGTCCTCCCGTAGGTCCTGAATGACAATGCTCTAAGATCTTCCACCCTTCTTCATCTGATACACATCTCCGGATGATCGAATCTGCACAAATGTGAAACAAAAAAGTTTCCTCCCAAAAGTAGTATTTTAGATCAGAAAAGAATCTCTTCTTTTGCTGGTGTGAAAGATCTGATGGAAGGACCTTAGCAACAATATAATTTGCAAAATCTGCAAACCATGGTGTGTTAGTATGAGATTGAGTTTCAAGCATATATAATCGTTCTTCGGGAAAACTATCATTTATAGCGGATTCATTTAATACTTCTAAACATGGATTCTCAAGGCGAGAGAGGTGGTCTGCCGCCAAATTTTCGGATCCCCTCTTATCTTGTATTTCTAATTCGAATTCTTGCAAAAGCAAGATCCAACGGAGCAAACGGGGTTTTGCATCAGTTTTCAAAAGTAAGTAACGTAGAGCAGAATGATCAGTGTAAACAATTACTTTGGACAATGTAAAGTATGAACGGAATTTATCAAATGCAAAAATAACCGCTAATAGTTCTTTTTCAGTTGTTGTATAATTTTCCTGTGCAACGTTCAATGTCTTGCTAGCATAGTAAATGAGGTGAAAATGTTTGTTTCTTCGTTGTCCTAGTACTGCACCAACCGCGAAGCTACTAGCATCACACATTAATTCAAAAGGTTGTGAAAAATCTGGTGCAATCATAATGAGAGAATTAATTAATTTGTCTTTTAGTATTTCAAAAGATTTTAGACATTCACCATCAAAAACAAAAGTACTATCTTTTTCTAATAATTTTGTTAACGGTTTTGAAATTTTTGAAAAATCTTTTATAAGTCGTCGGTAAAAGCCTGCATGTCCTAAAAAGCTACGCACTGCCTTAACCGTGGTGGGAGGTGGCAAGTGTTCAATAGTTTCATTTTTTGCTCTATCCACCTCAATTCCACGACATGTAATCTTATGGCCCAAAACCAAACCTTCTTGTACCATGAAATAACATTTTTCCCAATTAAGTACAAGATTAGTTTCTTCACATCGAGCAAGAACCTTTTTAAGATTTTCTAAACATAAGTCAAATGAATCCCCAAAAACTAAAAAATCATCCATAAACACTTCCATAATATCTTCAACTAATTCATTGAATATGGCTAGCATGCATCTTTGAAAAGTAGCAGGCGCGTTACATAATCCGAAGGGCATACGTCTGTATGCAAAAGTACCGAAAGGACAAGTAAAGGTGGTCTTTTCTTGATCCTCCGGGGCGATAGGATTTTGTAAATAACCTGATAATACATCTAGAAAACAATAGTAAGCGTGTCCCGATAAACGCTCTAAAATTTGATCTATGAAAGGAAGCGGAAAGTGATCTTTTCGTGTAGCATCATTTAGCTTCCTATAATCTATACAAACTCGCCATCCAGTGAAAGTGCGTGTAGGAATAAGTTCATTTCGTTCATTGGCTACTACTGTAAGACCTCCCTTTTTAGGGACTACTTGAATAGGACTCACCCATGAACTATCAGAAATAGGATAAATCATCCCAGAATCCAGTAACTTCAAAACTTCAGTTTTAACAACCTCTTTCATATTTGGATTGAGTCTACGTTGAGGTTGGATAGATGGTTTATAATCATCTTCCATAAAAATCTTATGGGAATAAAATGAGGGACTAATTCCTTTAATATCGGATATTGACCATGCTATTGCTCTCTTATGCTCTTTTAAAACATAAACCAGTTTTGCTTTTTCAGATTCAGATAGATTACTAGAGATAATAACAGGAAAAGTAGAATTAACTCCCAAAAATACATATTCAAGATGATCAGGTAATTTCTTTAATTCCAAATTTGGAGGATCGGTTGTGATTTCGTTTAAATGATCTTTATCGCTCTTTTTTATAACATCAAAATCCACTTTTCTAGTTAAAGATCGAGAATCCTCGAGGTAAGCTAAGTGTTCACAAACATCAGCACGAGTAAAATCCTTTAAATGACAATTAGCAATACAAAGTTCTAAAGGATCAGCACATAGCAATTCAGAAGGTATTGTTGAAACAACATGATCAATACTATTAAGAAAATAACATGTATCATCAGCCTCTATTGGTTGTTTCATAGCATTGTCAATTTAAAATGTAACCTCCTCCTCTCCAACTCGTAAAACTAATTTTCCATCGAAAACATCAATCAAAGCTCTAGAAGTTACTAAGAATGGACGACCCAGAATGAGCGGTATTTCAGTATCTTCATCCATATCTAAGATAACAAAATCCACAGGGAAAATAAATTTATCAACTTTTATTAAAACATCCTCTATCACTCCCCTAGGATATTTTACCATTCAATCAGCAAGTTGAATACTTATTCTAGTTGGGCGCAGTTCACCGATTCCTAATCTTAAGAAAAGTTTATAGGGCATGAGGTTAATACTTGCTCCTAAATCAGCTAGAGCTCTTTTAATTTGCATGTCACCGATTAAACATGGGATAGAAAAACTACCTGGATCCGTTAGCTTTTGGGGTAATTTGTTTTGTAAGATTGCAGAACATTCTTCACCCAACGTGACTGTGGAAAGCTCCTCTAGTTTCTTTTTGTTAGAAAGTAAGTCTTTCAGGAATTTCGCATACTTGGGCATTTGAGACACTGCTTCTGCAAAAGGCAAATAAATATGTAGTTGTTTAAATAAGGATAAAAATTTACCGTATTGAGCGTCCATGCGATCCTTGTTCAGCTTTGCCGGATATGGTATCAGTGGCTTGTATTCTTTCAAGGGAGGAAGTGGTTCTGATGGTGATTGAACTGCTTCTGGTGATGGGGTGTTCTCTTCCGACTCTTCAGTAATCAGAAGTTGTTGGTGAAGCGGCCTCCCACTGCGCAAGGTGGCTGCCTTGGCATGCTCCCTTGGATTTGTCTTAGTGTTTCCTGGCAGGGTTCCAAGAGCACGCTCGGAGAAGAGTTTCGCCAATTGCCCAACTTGGTTTTCCAAATTTCGGATTGAACTCTCTTGATTTCGAAAAGACGTTTCGGCTGTCTACATGAACCTTGCTAAGACTTCCTCAACAGGAGGCTTTCATTGTTCAACTGGTGGTTGTTGTTGTTGATGTTGAAATCCCGGTTGCATGGCATTTGGTTGCTTGGGACCTTGTCCTCCCCATGAGAAATTTGGGTGATGTCTCCATCCCAGATTATAAGTTGCACTATATGGGTTGTTAGCGGGGTTGAATGGGGGTCTATTTGCATTTCCCAAATAATCCACTTGTTCATGTTCCGTAGAGCCATCACTTGTTGGGTCCCATTGTACCGTCGTAGGAGGTGCTTGGGCAAGCGAGAGAATGTCCATCTTTTGATGTAGTTTATCTACTTGAATCGCCAATGCGGTTACGACATCAATATCATATACCCCGGCGGGTTTATTTGGTTTGGCTCGAGGTACGCTCCACTGGATGTTGTTCATGTCCATCCCTTCTATCAACTCTGTTGCTGCATCGGGGGTTTTGTTGTTCAATGCTCCTCCTGCGGCAGAATCTAACAATTGCCTTGTAACTTGATTTAGGCCATTGTAAAATGTTTGGATTTGCTGCCAGTCAGGTGTTGCATGATGAGGTAGACGGCGCAATAGCTCTTTGTAGCGTTCCCAGGTGTCATATAGCATTTTTGTTTCCATCTGGCAGTAGGTGTTGATGTCATTTCTGAGCATAGCAGACTTTGATGGCGGGAAATACTTCAGTAGAAACTTTTCAACCAATGTATCCCAAGTTGTGATTGACCCCCTTGGTAGAGAATTCAACAATTGCTTTGCTTTATGTCTCAGGGAGAATGGAAACAGTCTCAATCGAATGGCGTCATTGGTTGCCCCATTGATCTTAAAAGTGTCACAGATCTCCAAGAAATTTGATTGATGCATGTTAGGGTCTTCGTCTTGGAGTCCATCAAACTGAACGTACTGCTGAACCATCTGAATAATCCCCGGTTTGAGTTCAAAGTTATTTGCCTCTACCACCGGTCGAGTAATACTGGACCCAGTTCAAGTTGTATCGGGACGTGCATAATCGGCTATGGTTCGTTGCCGATTCGCTTCATCCTGATTATCTGCCATGGTGTTAGATTTCCTTGTATGTAAAACTGATGTATCCTCCACCGAATGATTATCTGAACTTGCACTGGCTCTCGAATTAGTCGATTGTGATTGACGATGTATCCTTTGTGGTTCAGACTGATATTGCACAAGAACAGTATTTCGTTTCCTGGTCATAAACTAAAGTACTACCAAAGAAAATCAAGTGAAATAAACAAACATAAAATATAATGTCAAATATTCTAATAATAAAGATATATTAATATTCTAATAGAAAATGATTTTCTCTTTATCTCCATCCCATGCCTTTACGTTGCTATATACAGGGACTATTCTCCATTCAGCATGTCGACTCATCGTCAACGTTTCAATCGACGCCGCTCCGATCAATCCGCCGCCCGTCCTCCCGCCATTCATGCTGAAGTCGGCATGCTACATTTTGAAGATCCCGCTCATCTTGCCAGATTTGAACGTCTCCGCAAGCGCAAATTTCAAGATTGTCGCTGCATAGATTGGGACATGTTGGAGGAAATACATTTAAGCGAGGAAGTCAGACACCTCATCGGCCATAGCAGTTGGGACGCCCTTTTCACTATCAATGAACTCGGTTACCGTGAGGTCACGTTGGAATTTCTTTCGACATTCACCATGGAGACGAATTACTATACCACGACGGGGAGCACGAATCGCTCTTCTATCACTTCCACCATTTCATTTCGGGTTCAACGTCAAGTTCACTCGCTCGATCTTCGGGAGTTCACGTCATTCCTCCGACTCTACGACGAGGAATTCCTCAACAGTCCCCAATACCATGACCTTCACTACACCCTACCCCATGGAGTGCACCCCGAGCCCATATGGCGTAGCATTGCCGATGGTCCGCCTTATGAGGCCAAGAGCTCCAAGGCCTCCTATTTGATCAGCCCCGCCGTCCACTACCTCCATCACCTTTTGAGTCATACTCTGTCTGGGCGAGGAGAGAGCTCCGGAGTCGTCAGTACCAAAGATATTATATATCTTTATAGCATGACGGAGCATTTCCCTCTCCATTTAGGATATTTTGTCGCCACCTTCATTCGCCACCAAGCCGAGCACGGCCGAGTCGGCACCATTTGTATCGCGCCATACATCACACTCCTTCTGAAATCCATGAATATCTTTGGCGGTCTTCCTCCCATGGAAGTGGTCGCTTGCACTATACCCATCTCCATGGCTTCACTTCGATCACTTAGGATAGGTCGAGCCCGTCCTGGAGTTGGCCGTCCTGTCTATCAAGTAGCTAGACATTAGGATGAAGTGGGGGATGAGGTGGGGGATAAGGTTGAGGAGGAGAGGAATAGAGAGGAAGTAGAGGAGCCACAAGATGTTCCACAATAAACACGATATTCACATCATGGTGCATCCTCTTCTCACGCACCCCAGGAGCATTACTCATATGACGATCTCTATGAATCGTACGCATTCTTTCGTATGGATATGACTCAGAGGTTAGATAGAGTCGAGCAGAATCAGGAGGCCATGACAGATATATTCGCTCACATAGATTACAATCAGGAGGAAATATTGCGCAATCAGCGTGATATGTAGGCGCAGTATGAGGAATCCAATCAATGGACTCAGACCATTGTTTACCAGCTCTGTGATCACTTCGAGGTCGCCATGCCGCCACCACCAAATTCCTCTAGTCGACGTCGTCGTGACCCGCCACCACCACCTACCTTCTGATTGTATCTTGCAGGCTGAGTTCAGAGATATCTAGTTTGTCTCAGTTTTACTATTCTTATGAACTATATCTTGTATTATTATTATTAATGCTGCACTATTATGGTACTGCTTTGATTTATTACTATATGATGACTGCTACTTTTCTGGCTTTAACAATAGTCGCTTGGAGATTTTTTTACTTCACTTCGTTTCTATTCATGATTAGAGCAATGAGGACATTGCATGATTTAAGTTGGGGGTATCATTGTTAGAACATTATATTCTCAATGTATAAAATTCCAAATCATTTTTTTTAAAATACCCTTACAATATTGAGCAAAGACCTTTCAATCCGTTCATGCGTATTAACTATAAAAAGTAATAATTTAATTAGATTTATCTTAATCAGTTACCCAATTAAAACATTACAATTTATGTTATTCGATTATGGATGTTGTAATTTGCATAACTCCGTTGTTTTACGTCACATTGTGATAAGAAACTGTTTTGAAATTTCTATATTCTATACTTTACTTTGATCTTAAATTTAATTCACGTTTCAATTCACTTATTCTTTAAAGCAAAAATTCTATTAGACTATCAATTATTTCACTCTCTTGAATTATGGATCTTGCTTTTATAAACTCCATATGCAACTCAATATATCATAACTATAAGATTATTTGAAATGATCGAGGCCACCTTTGATTAGTTTGAACCTTTTCAACTCTTATTCCACTCCTATCAATTACCATTGCACCCTTTCCATACTTAGCCTCTTTGATATTATTTACAACCCTCAAAACATTCGTTTATCTACGGCCTCAGTACTCATCATCATAGTTTACAGTTAAACTTTTTGAATAAATGGAATATGATTAATATGTGTTACATCACATCATTTGAGTATATCCTTTTGATTGATCTCTTCTATGTGGGAGAGATTTATTATATTCATTGGCCCAGTCTGATTTTCCCTCCTTATTCTGAAAAAAAAGAGAATACAAAAGTTTGTATCTCAAAAAAAAAAAAAAACTAAGGTATGGATGAATGATTAGGATTTCTCTCAAATCAAAACTCCAATTCTTGCTTTAAACACGAGTAAACTTTTATCTTAAAACACAGAAGAATATCGCTATCTATCTCTAAATTTGCGATCTATTCCTTTCATTCATACAAATTCTTAACATGCCAAGGATTTCTCAATCTCAAAGGATGAAAACATACAAGAATTACAATTCCGGAAATATATAATTCTACACAATTGAATTGCATGAATAAATTAACATAAGGTTGAGAGATTAAAAGAAGAGATCATTCAAAACAATTAAAACATCAACATATGTTTCTCACATCCAAACGCTAAAGAGAGATTAGTTCTGCATCATCTTCTCTAAACAAAGATAAAATTCAAACATCAAATTAAAGTAAAATATCATACTCAATTGTCTTTCTCCCTTCTTACTTCTTCAGAAAACTCCAGCCCTTGCAAAACTACCCTCATCAGCCCCCACTTCTTTCTTTTATAGCTTGTGTTGAAAAAGGAAAGAAATAGACGGACACAACCTTGCACACGGCCGTGTCCTTGGTCGTGTATAAAGAGTGGGAATGGTTATGGTGGTCGTGGTGGTGGACACAGCCATTCACACGGCCGTGTATATAGCCGTGTTCGCTGAAGAGCCTTCCTGTGACACGGCCGTGTCCAAGGCCATGTGTCAAGCCGTGACTTTCTCTGTCATTCTTGTTGCCAAAATTCCCTGAACACGTGAACTCATCCAACCGTGTAGGAGGCCATGTGTCTTGACACGCCCGTGTGCCTGGCCGTGTAGGAGCATTTTTCCTTAGATTCTTCTTTCTTCAACCTGAATACACCTGGATGCATACGTTTAAGTTAAAACTTCATTTAATGTGGGCAAAGAACTATTATGATGAGAATGAGTATGAAAATAATGAGTTTAGACTTTAAATTGAGGCGAATTCAAATTGGATTCTCAATTATAATTTGATAAATATGATCTTATCACTCATCCATTTCCTCTACAGGATATCGAGACTATCTAGGAGCTTCTCTCTCGCATCTCCGGTCTGGAGAATGTGGTCGCCGGGTTGAAAGCTCACAACCGTGAGTTGGCCCGTGCCGTCATCCCTCCGTCCCATCGCCGTCTGAGGAACGACCAGCGAGCCCGAGAGGAAGAATGCCGAGAGGCCTCCATGACCTCGGCGCGCTACATTTTTCAGGCCATGCAGGGAGCCAGCCTGCTATCTGCCTAGGTGTCTGACTTGACAATTAAAGATGTGGTCCCAGAGCTATTCTTGCCCCCTCCTCCCCCTGCAGATAGCGAGGACCATCTGCTCCTCAGTGATAGTTAAATTGTTGTATATATTTTTGTTTCATCCCCTTTTTGTCTGGCAAGAACGCCGCAGTGGATGCAATAGACTCGAAAGAAATAGATGAAAAGATTTTTTCTGCAGGTTCGTTGTGTTCTCGCTATTTATGTACGATGCCTTTTTCTCACATTCATTACTTGTTCTCTTACCTCGGCATTCGTCGTACTCACGTCTGCCTATCACGCAATCGCGTAACCTCGACTCTGGATACTCACCGCGCTAGTTCTCGCCCTTCTAGCCGACCTTAGGGAGATTTCAGGATCCACCCTTCCGAATTTCTAACTCGCGGGGGGGGGGGGGGGGGGGGGGGGGGCGAATGTCTCCCTTTTAATTTTGGCGAGAGAGATCCCTGCGCTGCTTCTCGCGCTATTCCCGGAGGCTTGAAAGATCTTTTTCGTACGGCTCGCCCATCTGGGCCGCCCACTTGTCGACTTTCCCTTAGATGGTCTGCGAGGACCCTATTTTACAGGGGACCCCCCGTTGTCTCGCCTGGCGAGACCTCCCATTCTCACCGTTTTGAAGCCCAATTTGGCAATCAAAAACTTCCCCTTTTGCCAAACCCTCTGGAGATCAACCTAACCCACCGTCTATGAGAGCCCGACAGCGGAATCGATCCGGGGCATTCCTGCACCAAAGGACTTGTGTTACTTGCCAGCCTCTCCAGAGATCAACCTGACCCACCGTCTATGAGAGCCCGACAACGAAATTGATCTGGGGCATTCCAGCACCAAAGAACTTGTTACTTGCCAGCCTCTCGAGAGATCAACCTGACCCACCGTGAAAGGAGAGTTTAGTTCTTATTTATCTTATTAAAAGATCTTGCTTAATTTTTACTTTCAAAATAAGTGATATATATAAATATATATGAGTTTGTTGATTATTGTATGAGTAATAAAAACACGTACTAAGAGTGCATAAATAATAACAACACAAATAATGAAATAAAACAAACAAGCAATGCAGATGACACAAGGAAATATAGTAGTTCCCCAAAACCGGGTACATCTACTCTTCTACCCACTGGTAGGAATCCACTAGGAGAGTTGATCAGGTGCCCTCACACCAAGGTGTTTTTGTTCAGGTGTCCACACAACATTGGAGGTTTGATCAGGTGCCCAATTCACCTATAAGCTTTTGATCAGGTGCTTATAAACCAACTAGATTTTTTGATCAGGTGTCTTGCCACCAACAGGTAAACTTTTGAAGGGAGTTTTAACCCTGTACAAGATGGGGAAGGAGAAAGGGAAAGATTTATTGTTCTTCTCTTTTTGCTGAGAAGACTCTTGATGAAGATCCTGATTGGTAGTTGTGTTTGGATCTTGATGATGATGTTGAAGAGCTCCCCCTGTTTGATATAATTGTTGACAGTTTGTGGAGGCCTCTTCTCTTAATTGTATAAACTCCTTTCTTTTTTATGCAGTAATGATCCTGAGCAAGTGATTGTGATTGGTGTCTTAGGATATATGATCTGAAAGAAAAAGGGTTAGCAAAAAGAAGATAAATAATAGAAGATCTGTTTCTTCATTTTGCTCCTCTAATTTTCTCTTCTTCTTTATCTTCTTTCTTCCTGTACAGCAATATAACAATGCTCTGTTCTATTCTTCCTTGCTATTCTGTCGAGAGATAACTGATATATATTATCTGCTGTAATATATTCTGTTTGAATCCTTGCTGACCATAAAGGAATATAATAAATATATCCTTTATTTCCCAGATCCTTGAGAACATAAGTTGCCGTCTTTGGCTTCTGCAACGGCTATATTAATTAATGCTGCAACAGCTGGATTGTTAAATCAATATATATATATATAGCAATATATAAAATAAAATAAAGAAATATTGCTTTAATAAAGTCTGACAGCTAATATATATTTTAGTCAAGCTAAATAATATAAAATATTTCTGTCAGAAATTCGTCGAGCGGAGCTCTACGTTCGTCGAGCTCATCATTTCATTCGTCGACCAGATCATTAAATTTACTGTTTCTGAATATCTGTTGGAATTTGTCGACCGCTGTTTGTCATTCGTCGACCGCTGTTCCACGTTCGTCGACTGCAGCTTTCCTTGCTAAATTGTCGAGCGCTGCTGTAATACAATCTTTTCGCCGATCGCCGTCCGACGAATGCCGAGCGTCGTTCGACGTTTATCGAACGCAACTAATATATGAAATATATTCATTCTCTTATATTATCTTATATTAATTTCTCTTATAATATTTTCTCTTATAATATTTTCTCTTATATTATTTTCTCTTATATTAATTAGCCTATTATTATATATATATTTTTCTTAGTATATTATTTATATATATATATTATTTTCAGCCTTTTAACTTAATAGGATATTTAATCTAAGTTATAATATATATTATGATATATATTTAGATGCTAAAGGTGGATCCTAACTCAGATCAAAACTAAGGTTCCAACAATCTCCCCCTATTTGAGTTGAGATCTTAATCCAAATAAAGACTAGGTTCTAACAATCTCCCCCTATTTGGTTTAGGATACCTAAGCATAAAAAGTCTTGAATTAACTTATGGCTTAAGGGTTAGAGATTATTTTTTTTTTTGAAAAACTAAGCAATTCTGATTTCCTAAATATTGATTTAAATAGGAATTTTAATAAGATGAATTACTGGCAGTTAACAGATTCTAAGAATTTTTATAATCAGAAAGACAATATCTGATAGCTTCTTTCTATAGAATCCCCTTAATCAGAAGAGACTCACACTTAGAGCTCTGATCATTTCTGATCTATGCTACTTGAGTAGAATGCTCAAACTGATTTTGGAGAAAAAATCTGTAAGAGAGTGAAGTTATCTGACATTGCTTTTAAAATAGAAAAATTCCAAAGAATCATAAAACTGCTTATTTAGTTATAAGATTTTTAACAGAAAATGTTTTATAATTAGATATTTTTGGCCTTTTTATCTCATTGAAATACAAATTTGAAAAATTAAACTGATTTTGTTGAACATAAAATGTTTCTTTTTCTTTAAAAGCCTGTTTAAACTTATCAGCTATAATTAACTTGTTTCCTAAACAGATAATTTGTTCTTCTGATGTTTTCAAATTTTCTTTAAATTTATCAGAAATTACTTTGTTTATTATTAGCTTTTTACTGATTCTGTTTTCAGCAATTTTTATGCCTGCACAAGGTGAATTGAAAACAGATCTGAAATTTTCAGAGGTAAAATTAGGAATAGAAGATACCTCAACCTCAGTTACCATCTCTATTTCAGATTCAACATCTGATATGTAATCTGAGCCATATATTGCCATCATATAGAATTTTATGGCCTTTTGTTCTTCTTTTTCTTCTTCTTCAGTTAAACTGAATGATGATTCTGCATCAAAAGTAAAGTTAGTTGAAGATGTAGAAATGGATTTATTTACCATACTTGAGAGGGAGTGCCAGATGGCCTTTGCTGAAGTGCAATCAACCACTTTAAGAAAAATGTCTTTGGACATTGATTTAGCTAATATCTCCATGGCTATGGCATCAGCACTGATCAACTTTTCTTGATCATCTGTTGAAGAAGTTGAAGATGAAGTTCCTGTCAAAACAGATTTGTAAATACTTTCATCTATGACATTCATATATAACATTAATTCTAACTTGCCATAAATCAAAACTATCCAAATTACATAAAGGTGGATCTGGAAAAGATAAATCTGCTAGTGCCATCAAATTTTTGAAAAACCTTTTTACAACAAAACAAAATAAAATAAGAACTAAGTGATCTTTGTGATTTCAGGTGTTAGCCTGTGTGAAAAATCAACTTCCTCTGATACCAATTGAAAGGGACAATTGATATGCTCTGATGAGGGTGATTGATAAAATCAACCTGCTTTGATACCAATTGAAAGGAGAGTTTAGTTCTTATTTATCTTATTAAAAGATCTTACTTAATTTTTACTTTCAAAATAAGTGATATATATAAATATATATGAGTTTGTTGATTATTGTATGAGTAATAAAAACACATACTAAGAGTGCATAAATAATCACAGCGCAAATAAAGAAATAAAACAAACAAGCAAACCAAGCAATCCATATGACACAAGGAAATATAGTAGTTCCCCAAAACTGGGTAAATCTACTCTTCTACCCAATGGTAGGAATCCACTAGAAGAGTTGATCAGGTGTCCTCACACTAAGGTGTTTTTGTTCAGGTGTCCACACACCAATGGAGGTTTGATCAGGTGCCCAATTCACCTATAAGCTTTTGATCAAGTGCTTATAAACCAACTAGATTTTTTGATCAGGTGTCTTGCCACCAACAGGTAAACTTTTGAAGGGAGTTTTAACCCTGTACAAGATGGGGAAGGAGAAAGGGAAAGATTTATTGTTCTTCTCTTTTTGCTGAGAAGACTCTTGATGAAGATCTTGATTGGTAGTTGTGTTTGGATCTTGATGATGATGTTGAAGAGCTCCCCCTGTCTGATATAATTGTTGACAGTTTGTGGAGGCCTCTTCTCTTGATTGTACAAACTCCTTTCTTCTTTATGCAGTAATGATCCTGAGCAAGTGATTGTGATTGGTGTCTCAGGATATATGATCTGCAAGAAAAAGGGTTAGCAAAAAGAAGATAAATAATAGAAGATCTGCTTCTTCTTCTTGCTCCTCTGATTTTCTCTTCTTCTTTATCTTCTTTCTTCCTGTACAGCAATATAACAATGTTCTGTTCTATTCTTCCTTGCTATTCTGTCGAGAGATAACTGATATATATTATCTGCTGTAATATATTCTGTTTGAATCCTTGCTGACCATAAAGGAATATAATAAATATATCATTTATTTCCCAGATCCCCGAGAACATAAGTTGCCGTCTTTGGCTTCTGCAACGGCTATATTAATTAATGCTGCAACGACTGGATTGTTGAATCAATATATATATATATAGCAATATATAAAATAGAATAAAGAAATATTGCTTTAATAAAGTCTGACAGCAAATATATATTTTAGTCAAGCTAAATAATATAAAATATTCCTGTCAGAAATTTGTCGTGCGGAGCTCTACGTTCGTCGAGCTCATCATTTCATTCGTCGACCAGATCATTAAATTTACTGTTTCTGAATATCTGTTGGAATTCGTCGACCGTTGTTCGTCATTCGTCGACCGCTGTTCCACGTTCGTTGACCGCAGCTTTCCTTGCAAATTGTCAAGCGCTGTTGTAATACAATCTTTTCGCCGATCGCCGTCCGACGAAAGCCGAGCGCCGTTCGATGTTTGTCAAACGCAACTAATATATGAAATATATTCATTCTCTTATATTATCTTATATTAATTTCTCTTATAATATTTTCTCTTATATTATTTTCTCTTATATTAATTAGCCTATTATTATATATATATATTTTTCTTAGTATATTATTTATATATATATTATTTTCAGCCTTTTAACTTAATAGGATATTTAATCAAAGTTATAATATATATTATGATATATACTTAGATGCTAAAGGTGGATCCTAACTCAAATCAAAACTAAGGTTCCAACACACCGTCTATGAGAGCCCGACAGCAGAATCGCTTTGGGGCATTCCAGCACAAAAGGACTTGTGTTACTTGCCAGCCTCTCCAGAGATCAACCTGACCCACCGTCTATGAGAGCCCGACAGCGAAATCGATCTGGGGCATTCTAGAATCAAAGTACTTGCTACTTGCCAGCCTCTCCAGAGATCAACCTGACCCACCGTCTATGAGAGCCCGGTAGCGGAATCGATCTGGGGCATTCCAGCACCAAAGGACTTGTGTTACTTGCCAGCCTCTCCGGAGATCAACCAGACCCACCGTCTATGAAAGCCCGGCAGCGGAATCGATCTGGGGCATTCCAACACCAAAGTACTTGCTACTTGCCAGCCTTTCTAAAGATCAACCTGACCCACTGTCTATGAGAGCCCGGTTGCGGAATCGATCTGGGGCAATCCAACACCAAAGTACTTGCTACTTTCCAGCCTCTCTAGAGATCAACCTGACCCACCGTCTATGAGAGCCCGGTAGTGGAATCGATCTGGGGCATTCCGGCACCAAAGGACTTGTGTTACTTGCCATCCTCTCCAGAGATCAACCCGACCTACCATCTATGAGAGCCCAGCAGTGGAATTGATCTGGAGCATTCCAACACCAAGGACTTATGTTACTTGCCAGCCTCTCTAGAGATCAACCTGACCCACCGTCTATGAGAGCCCGATAGCAGAATTGATCTGGGGCATTCCAGCACCAAAGTACTTGCTACTTGCCAGCCTCTCCAGAGATCAACCTGACCCGCCGTCTATGAGAGCCCAGTAGCGGAATCGATCTAGGGCATTCCAGCACCAAAGTACTTGCTACTTGCCAGCCTCTCCAGAGATCAACCTAACCCACCGTCTATGAGAGCCCGGTAGCAAAATCGATCTGGGGCATTCCAGCACCAAAGGACTTGCTACTTGCTCAAAAAACTACTCCAAAATCTATGTATTGAGAAGGAAACATGCAAGAGTCAGTTACAAAAAATTGTTAAGGATAGAATCTCTTTAAATCATCTCCACTCCTGGCTCGACCGAGAGGTACCCTTCCACATCCTGGAGGTGGTAGCCCCAAGACTTGAGCATTTCGCTTACAATGTAAGGCCCCTCCCAGTTGGGCTCTAACTTACCTGCAGCGGCTCTTCTCCCTCCCGTATCTACCTTCTTCAGGACCAAGTCTCCTTTCTCGAATTGCTTTATTCTGATGTGTTGATCAAAGTACCGGGCCATCCACCTTTTGACTTCCTCTTGTCGAATAGTAGTGAGGTCTCGAAGCTCTTCTACCAGCTCCAGGGACAACCTCTGCTCTGCGTCATTTTCTACTAGCCATTCTTCATCTCCTTCGCCCGCGGTGATCACCCTGGGGGTTTTTACTTCGAATTCTATCGGGAGGACGACCTCAGACCCATGAGATAGTTTGAAGGGGGTCACCCCTGTGGCCGTTTTTGGAGTAGTCCTCAAGGCCCACATGACCGAGGGCAGCTGCTCCACCCAGCTGCCCCTGAGATTCTCCACTTTCTTCTTCAGCAGGTTGACAATTATTTTGTTCGCTGCATCCACCTGACCGTTACTCCTCGGGTGGTGGACCGATGCGAACCTGAGATCTATGCCGAGTTGGGTGCAGAAACTAACGAACTCTTCGCTGGCAAATTGTGGTTCGTTGTCCGTTACTATGGCCAACGGCAACCCGTTCCTGCAAATTATCTCACCCCATACAAAGTTCCTTACCACTTGGGACGTTACCTTGGCTAGCGCTTTCACTTCTACCCACTTGGAGAAATAATCAATCATCACCAATAGGAACTTCCTTTGGCCACTAGCTTGCGGGAAAGGACCTACCAGGTCCAGACCCCATATAGCGAAGGGACACGGAGCTGTGAAGGTCCGGAGCCTCTGAGATGGGAGAAGTTGGAGTGGAGCATAGAGCTGACATTTTGAACACTTCCTTGCGAATTCTGCCGCATCCTTGTTGAGGGTAGGCCAAAACTAGCCTTGCTTCAGCACTCTTCCTTCCAGGGTCCGGCTCCTGGAGTGACTACTGTACAACCCCGATATTCGCCAGACGAGGAGGCACGGTTTGAGAAATCAATACTATGAAGAAAGTAGTAAGGCAGACCAAAGTCCTCACAGGAGGGCCAGGCGAGAAAGGTGCTGACCAATGGCTCGCGGTCAGGCAAGCGAGACTAATATTAGGTTCGGCGAAGGGTGTTCGGCGAACCCTTCTGCGCTCGACGAACTCTCCTGTGTTCGTCGAGCTCACCTGTTGAGGGGCGGTCCCGCAGAAAGTGGCGGCCTCGCAAAAAGGGGGGGGGGGGGGGGGGCTCTCGCAGAAAGGCTCGCGAGACCGGGCCTTCGCGTTCGACGAACTCAATTCTATGTTCGATGAATTGCCTCCTACGTTCGACGAACATCCAGTCGCGGCGGTCGACGAACAATTTAACATTCAGCGTTCGTCGAGCTCGTCTGTGTTCAACAAAGTGAGTTTTATGTTCAACGAAGTTAAGAGGCGGTCTCGCAGGAAGGCTCGCGAGAAGGACCCGCGAGGTCCTCACAGGGCGACCGCCAAAAGGGGGCCAGCGAGGTCCTCGCAGGGCGATCGCCTAGAAGAGGCATCGCAAGCAGGACCCGCGAGAAGGCCCGCGAGAGCTTCTGTAGTAGTGTTCTCGCAGTTCCTTGCCCATAGGCTGACGGGGCAAAATTACCCCTTTTACCCTTGGTGGTCTGCCTCTAGTCTCTCCAAACAATGGATTTTGGCTGTTAGCAGACCAATTTGGGGCGCGGATAGTAAAACTAAAAGGCGGAATCCTACTATTTGCAGGCCAGATAAGAAATCCTATAAATAAGACCTAAAGGCACCTTTGGAGAGGTCTTCACTTCAGATTCTCTCTCTAGAGCTCTCCAAGGTGCCCCAAGTCTCAGCTTTGGCTTGGGAGGGGAAGCCCTCAACGATCTTCCGGATTAGTGGAGGGACCTCCTCACTGCGACTAAGGTTTTAGTCATTTTCCTAGTCTTTAGTCTACTTCTCTGAGGGATCAGTAAGGGCTAGCTGCCCCTCATTTCGGTGAGGGCCCCGAGCTTCACAAGAGGCCGAGGAATCGGTTTCAACAACTACCACATTCCCCTGAGTGGATTTCTTTGAGGACTCTCGGGACCTCCTCCTCCGATACGTAACGGGCCAGGAGCCCCAAGAGTGTTTTCCTATATAGTCCTCCTGCATATAAGGAATAATAGGCCGACTTGTACCTGAAGCGTCGTTTATCTACGTCCCCTTCAGGGAACTTTCCCGATGCCAGGAAGGTGACGAAGGGATCCACCCATGATGCTCGTTGATCCACCTCCATCAGCTCCCCTTCTTCGATGGAAGGTCGGAGGAGTTCCGATACTGTCCCTCCGGCTCGAGGGCCAAACTTGGCTAGCAGGTCTGCCGGGGTGCTCTCCTCCCTCGGCACATGTGTGATGGAGAAAGTGCGAAATTGGCTGATGACCCCCTTAACCTTCTCCAGGTAGCGTTGGAGGGTCGGCTCCCTTGCTTCAAATTCTCGCCTGATTTGGCATGCCACCACCATGGAGTCTGTTGAGACCTCCACGTCCTGCACTCCCAGCTCCCTGGCCAGCCGCAAGCCTACTATCACTGCCTCGTTGTCGGCCTGGTTGTTGGTAATCGGGAAATGGATGCTCAAGGCTTGCTCAATCTTTGTCCCTTGGGGGCTTATTTGGATGATTCCCCCTCCATAGGAGTGCTTCCCCGACGCACCATCCACCAGCATCTTCCATGCCACCGGGGGAGGTGATTCATGCTCATCCACTTCAGTTGCGTAGTCTGTCATGAAGCCCGCCACCGCTTGTGCCTTGATTGATATCCTAGGCACAAATGTGATGTCGAACTCACTTAGCTCCACAGACCATTTGGCTAGCCTCCCGGAATGCTCCACCCCTTCCATGAATTTGCGAAGCGGGTGGTCGGTTAGCACTTTGATTGAGTGTGCTTGGAAGTATGGCCTGAGCTTCCGAGCCGATACCACCAAAGCGAAAGCCAACTTCTCCAAAATTGGGTATCGGAGCTTCGCCTTCCTTAGCACCCGGCTGACGTAGTAGATGGGGAACTGCCTCCTCCCTTCTCTTCGGACCAACAACGAACTTACTGCTTCAGATCCTACCCCCAAGTATAGGGATAGATCCACCCCATGCCTTGCTGCCTCCTCCCCCCCTCTGGGGCCAGGGGCTCTTCCCTTCTCCGCACCTCCCGCTGCTTGACCTCCAGCTCACTGAGCTTTGCTAGCCTCTTGGTGAGCTCCGGATTGGCCTCCCCACTCCCGACTTCCTCCGCCACCCTTCCCATCAACTCCTCGTAGGAGACGTGAGCCTTTCTCTTCAGTCCTGTCTTGAAGAAACTCTCCCTCAGCCCCAACGTGAAGGCGAGCTGAAGGGCAAACCCAGGAATCTCCTGGGTGAGCAAGACTTCCTCCTAAAACCGATCCGCGTAGTGAGCCAACGACTCTTTGGGCTCCCGCTTCACCTTGAAGCGGGACACGACATCCTTCCTCCTCTTCTTCGAAGTTGAAAACCGCAACAAGAAGCTTCTATGCAGGTCCTCAAACGCATAGATTAACCCGACAGGGAGTTGGTGGAACCACTCCCTGGCCTTTTCCTTTAGGGTGACGGCGAAGAGCCGACACTTAAAGGCGTCCGACATCGGCCTGATAGAAACCGACTCCTCGAACGTCTGCAGGTGCTGGACTGGGTCGTCCCTGCTGTAGTAAACCCTGTCCCATTCCTTGAACCCTTCCGGGACGGGTGCGGAAAGCACCAGCTCGCAGAAGGGGCTTCCTCCCCCTGCCATCCTTCCCTGCTCCACTCCCCCCCCGAGCTCCCTCGCCAGGCTTGAGCTCGCTTGGGCAACGCTCGTGAGAGCCACACTTGTCGGAGCCGCTCCTACGGGCGCCGCGCCCACCAAGTTCGCGCTCGCCTGCGCCGCACCCGCCTGCGTCGTGCCCGCTGGCACCGAACTCACCGAACTGGCGAACAACACTCGCCCCTCCAGGTCCTGCATTGACCCTCCAACCACCTCCTTTCCAGCCCTTCCTCCCGGGGCATCCTCGCCAACCGCTGCTGGACAATGGAACACCTGGACCATCGGGGTCGCGAAATCGCTACGCAATGCTTCGACCGCGAACCCGAGGGTGTCGAGGACTTCCCTCCTGATGTCCGAGAACATCCTTGGCATCTCTGCTGGGGGAGACCCGCGGAACTCCTCGCCCTGCTCTTCGTCTCTTGCTATGTCCCTTCCTCAGAATTTTCCTGGAATGACCACACTCCACGCTCACCGCACCAAAATGTTGAAACCGATTTCTCGGTCTCTTGTGGAGCTTGGGCCCTCAACAAGTTGAGGAGCAGCTAGACCTTACTGATCCCTTGGAAGGAGCAGACTGGAGACTCGGAATTAGACTAAGACCTTAGTCACAGCGAGGAGGTCCCACCACAAACCCGGAAGATCATTGAGTGCTTCCCCTCCCAAGCCAAAGCTGAGACTTGGCACCTTAGAGAGCTAAGCCAAGATAACCTAGGAAGGAAGAAGCCAAGATAACCTAGGAAGGAAGAAGCTCAGAAACTGAGATTGAAATCCTCTCCCAAGGTGCCCTTCAAGGTCTATTTATAGTTTTTTGTTCGTGGTCTGTTAATAGCGGAATCCCGCCTTTTGGTTTTACTAAACGCACCCCAATTTGGCTTGTTAACAACCAAACTTCGCTGTTTGGAGGGGCTAACGGCAGACCACCGGGGGTAGAGGGGTAATTTCGCCTCCTTAGCCTATGGGCAAGTGGCCTGCGCGAAGGCTACTCGCGAGAACTCCTGCGAGTCTCCTCGCGAATATGGCTCGCAAAACCCACCTTAGGCGAACAACCTGTGAAGGCTCTGCTCGCATCCCTCTTGGCGACATCCACCGAGGCTGTGTCATGCGGGCCTTCCCGTGAGCTCCCCTCGGCCCTGTGAGTGTGCTGAACTGGACAGAAGATTGAGCTCGTCGAGCGGAGAAATAATTTCATCGAACTGAAAATTGAATTATTTGAGCTGGGTTCGTCGAACGCAGAACGAATTTGGAAAGAATCCACTTTCTCGCGAGCGGTCGGCCAGTGCCCGGCTCGCCCGCCTTCCTACGAGCGACCCTTGAGATTCTGACTCGCCTTCGTTGTTACTTCTCTCGCCTGTTGACTCCTCAATACATGCCCATCTCCTGGCGAATATCGGGGTTGTACAGAACGCTTCATAGTCAACAAGCATATCTTGTTAGACTTGTTCCAGGCAGCATATTGGTTTTTATCAGCTTGAGTGCTGGTCTCTGTGAGCTCTGCAGGCTGGTTGGTACTCATGGTCATCTCAATATCAACCATCTGAAGGGAGAACATTATGTCGGACTTCCATTTCTTGAAGTTCGACCCAGTGAGCTTCTCTATAGTCGCCATATTATTATGGACTGTAAAAGTGACTCAAAGTAAAGAGAAAATAAAATGGATCAGACTAATAGAGCAACATTGGCTAAAAACCCTAAATAACACACTAGGCGAAGAATCCAGACGCATTAGCGGGCAACAGCTTTGGGCAGACTACGCGCCACGCAGTTAGTAATTCTTCACACACGAACTAGCAACAGTTACACTTAGGCTTTTCGTAAATCTACCACCTTTGGGCGTATAGATTACTAGAGCCTGTGCTACCATCCTAATGTTTGAGTGTATCCCTCTGAATCTATTGCGTAAGCACATCCTTTGGGAGAATGATTGCGCACTAGTCTCAGAGAACTCCCTAAAATATGCGAAACCGTAATCTCACAAATCGAATCGAAGAAGCCACTTTGGCGGTTACAGTTCTTATCAATCCACGAGACCTTTTCACACCGGGATATCTAAATATTGCTCTAAACTTAATGTCGTGTTTTCTTATGAATGACGTGTGGGAACTTAATCGCCTCAAGGAGACACGACGACTGTTGAAAAACTTGAGGTCCGGAGGTGAAGTAAAATGCGGAATACTTCACAAAACTTTCCATAAGTGTAGCACAACAATGACAATGGGAAGACCGAATAGTGCCATGGTATTAACTATCTCTTTACAATTCGAGGTATACATGGCGAGACATGATTCATAAGAATCACGGAGGAGAGAAGCACAAAACACAAAAGTAAACAAGCTGCTGGCGACTTGACCACTTCAGACCGCCAGACCGCGCTAACATACAAGTCCAGATGGATAACCTCTGAGACCACACGAACAGAGCACAAGCCGCACATGTCAGACCGCAACTACAGATCGCCCGAGCTGCTGCTTTATTCAACTGCTGAAAGACAACCAGTTCGCACTCCTTGATCGCCCAGACCGCACGGTCTTGATCACAGAAGAACCCGTGAACTCTTGCCAATGAAAACTGCTTCCTGATGCAGACCACAACTCAAGATCGCCTGACCACTTAAAACCGCCTGATCAACTGAGTTCGCTGCACAGTCCAAGAACACCTAAACACAGTCCGCCCGGACTGGTTTATTCAAAGCTGGAAGAAGGGAGAAAAGCTGACTGCGAGCTGCTAGTCGCTAACCTGCGAACAACACAAACCGGTCAGACAAAATCTCAGACCGCGCGATGATGCGTGTTGGCAAGTGCACCGGTCGCTGTCAAGTAATAAATGTGGAGAGTGGAATCCCCGAATGTCGGTCTCTTGAGGAATGCAAGTTAGGTGAACGAATCGCATTGTGTGACTCTTGTTACACAAGCGCAACACACATAAAAAGGGGATTTTTGGTTGATTTGTCCTAATCCTAACAACAATAAAAGAAATGCGGGTCGAAGGCACCGCTTCGCTAGGCTAGATGGATGCAACGGCCGCGATGTCGTGCTTCGTGAGGCGGATGGAGTGTGCTCTAGTGCGAGAGGGTGAGGGTCGCAAACACCTCTTCACAACCGCCGTTAGCTCTTGCCAACGCGGATCAAACACCTTGCGTGCGTGCGTGAGTGAGAGAGTAGAAACGGAGTGATTCACAAGCAAGCGATGAAGGAAAGTAAAGAAACATTCATTTCAAACAACCCAAACAACACAATATTCCAGTTTACACGATTCAACGAGTACAATGAAGGAAAGAAGAAAGAGATAACCGATGGGTGAAGACTAGCGACCGTTCATGGCCGGAATGGTAGGTTGTCGGGCTACCTCCGGTCTCGGGCGGACTATGCTTCCGGCGCAGAGAGCTGTCACGATCTCCCTACGTAGCTCCGTCGTCTTCGACTTCAGATTTCCTCTTCTTCTCACCGGGTCGTAGTGGGGAAATAGCTGCTTGGAGGCTTGCGGATGATGGAGAACGCTCCCGGACAATGGAGGAAGGCTTGGAATGGATGGAGGAGACTTCCCCTTGCGTAGGAGATGAAGTGGAGGCGTCCCAGGATGGTGGTCGGCGGCGTACGGAACAGGCAATCCGCTCCCGGCGGCTGAATGATAACCTAAAATCGGAACAGGCATTTATATAGGCGCTGATTTAGATAGTGCGCACGGTAATTGGCGCACGACCAGTGGTCGTGCGCACTGGAATTCTGCGATCGTGCGCACTGCCTGGGTGGAACCTGCAAGATGCGAAATTTATAAACTATAATGTTCGCGCGACCAGTGGCGCACGACCGGTGGTCGTGCGCACTATCATCGGTGGTCATGCGCATTAGTCGAAACAGAACTCAGAAAATTGATGATAAGTGCGCACGACCAGTGGCGCACGACCGGTGGTCGTGCGCACTATCGTAGATGGTCGTGCGCACTACACCAAACAGAACTCATGAAAAAAGGGTTAAGTGCACACGAACAGTGGCGCACGACCAGTGGTCGTGCGCCATAGAACCGGTGATCGTGCGCAGTGTTCCTGTGCAGAATTGCACCGGGAACACCTGCACGACTCCTATTCCAGCACAACCACGAATCTAGCCACTGAAAGTGGCACCTAACAGTGCATGAAAACTACTAATGAAAATAAACATGAAATCACACCAAAATGGGTCTAGAAGTGCACCTAGCATGGAATATCAAATATAAACTATAACAAGGCTAAAGTGCGGTGAAAAGACTGAATAAAGGCCTAGATGAGTCCATAAAAGTGTATATGATCAGGACTCATCACACCCCCAGACTTAACTGTTTGCGCGTCCCGAGCAAACGAATCCGGCGGAGTGTGAAAACGAGATTTAACAAAGAGAATTACACAAGGGGGTACGGTGCGAAGCAACATACGCATGCGAGTAGAGATTCTAGTAGAAGGAGATTCTAACTATGCTAACTAATTTACATAAGTATTAAAGCGTAAGTAAAGATTTAGTTATACTCAGTTGGTGAATTATGAAGAATTTGAACGATCATGCCCGGTATGAAAGTGACGAGACACTGAGGCGGGCATTGCACAAGATCGGGTCTTAGGAATAACTCCGCTGAAATCCATCAACGTCGTGAACCATACGCTTGCCCGGTCACACTCTCTCCACGACGCTAGCAAAATCGCAAGTCAAATCAATAGGACTTATAGGATTGAGTTGGGGCTTAGGTTACGGTATGGTATTCAAATTTAAACACGATGGCTACGCAACCCAAGTGAGCTAACGGAACGCTGCACCACACAAGACCAACAAACTATGCTCGTGTGACACTCCCCCAGACTTATCATGAAAACCAGGTGTGCACACAGCCTACTTCACAAATACCAACAGATTTTCTATTTAGCTCGGAAGGATTTCTTTTCAATATACTCTCTTTTTTTCTAGATTTTTTTTTCTTTTAACATACTTTGCTTCTATTATGTATCCTCCGGTTGGTTCAAAATCAGCAAATAGACTTTATTTCCCCTTCATAACACAACGATTCCAAACATCACACAAATTGAGAATTATGAGCGCAGTTAAAAAGCAATTTGGTTGCGGGTGTAGGATAAGCTTCGGGCTTTGGTGGATGAAGAGGAGCTCAACAAAGGAATGGTAGGCACAAATTTGGCTTGCAAAGGTGAGCGAAAAGGGCATGGAATGACAAGGCTCAAACTAGCCAAAGGGTGGTCTACATCATATTTAACTCGGCGGGTCGCTCTCACCCATGCTTCAAGAGTCGCTTGGGGCAAGTTCTTAGCCCACGAGAAAGGTAAACCTTCCTCCCGACTCGAGCAACACATGACTAGCACTCGTATACACACAACGCCGGGTTATCGTCAATTTCATTCAAATTCATCACTTGAGTATAACAAATCTAAATCTACGCAGAAATACTAAACATAAATTAGATGCATGGAGACAATCTAGTTCTACTCAAATTCTACCATAACATGCGAAGTGACTAGAACACTACATGAGTCAACATCGCACTCCAAATAATAATTCCTAAGTTAACAACCTATTTCACATTCCAACCAAAATAGTTTAACCGGAACAACAACAAAAAGATAAGCGCGCACTCAAGTGGGTGAAGTGGTGTGTGAAGCATGAAAACAATGATAATGACAAGGATACAAAAGAAACAAACTTCTAGTATGCAGTGCAACTCGTGCACAGTGGATGACAACATACGCTCCCCCAGACTTAGTCTAAACAATACATCCAGAAATTGAAGAAAAAAGAGGGGAGGAAGTGTTACCCAATGCTCAGAATTGAGCATACCAGACGATTGGCGTTTACGATCAAGAACAGTCCGCAGCATCCGCACCAACGAACACAAAACCTGCAAGCACAAAACTCAAAACAACAAAAGCATATGCAAAAGCTGAACTAAAAGAAAGTTAGATAGAAACTACAAAATCAGGAAATCTGGGTTGTCTCCCAATAGCGCTTTTATTTAACGTCCTTAAGCTGGACCAAATACCTGTATTAACATTGTTTATAAAATGCAGGAATTAAAAGAGAAGTTCTCAAAAGCAGTTTCACAAACTCAGATCACACAAATCAGCTAAAAGCGCTCTTATGGTGCGTGTCCCCCGTAGCGCGTAGGCGGGAGGTGAAGGCTTTAGGGCCAACACTGGCATCGCCCACTGCTCCCCTAACCTCCGCCCTCTTGCCACAGAGAGCGGCAGCGCGAGCGCCGCGTAGAAGTTTTTCCTGTTTAAGTTTAGTGACAGTCGGGGACTGCCACCGTTGAGAGTTTTCAGATTTTTCCGCCTTAGTGGCGGGTGGCGTCACTTCCGGCATCGTGGTGACTACCGGATCGGCCCAGGAGATGGAGCGCTTAGATAGTTTATTAGAGGAATCACAATAAGAGGATAATGGGACATTGTCCCGAACCAAATTCACGTCAAAGTTCTTCGAATTGTGGTCTTCTTCCGTCTCGGAACCAAACTCTCGCCGAAGATCAACTTCTTCTTCTTCACTAGACAGGTGCTCCTCCTTTTCCCCTTCCATTGCTTCTTTAACTTCTTCATGCCCTGCACAGCTCAATGATTCATCAAAATTAAAAAGAGGGGGAGGAGTGGATGTTTCAGCTACAGCTTCGGGGCAAGTGGGCTGCTGCACCTTATTGGGTAGGACAACGCACCCCGTAGCGAAATCAAGGGTGGCACCGCTCTCTTTCAAGAACGGCACGCCCAAGATAGGGATATAATGATTTTCCTGGGGGCCCAAAACCTGAAAATCAGCAACTACAATTGTCCCCTCAACTGTCACCTCCACATTTTTCACTTCCCCCTCGGATTGTATAACAGTCCCATTAGCAAGCGCCAGGGATTTCCTTTCCTCCGTGTTCATTTCCAGTTGTAATTTAGCTACATCTTGCAACGCAATGATGTTGCGGGAGGAACCAGAGTCACACAAAGCTTTTGTTTCAAACTTGTTGATGGAACAGGAAATTACCAGCTCACTCGGATCAGCCTCTACCACATCCCCAAGACTCTTCCCTTGATCAATTGGGTTCTTTTCCGTGTTACTGGGAAGGGTCCCCTGCGATCGCTCGGTTAGCACTTGGGCCAATTGGCCCAACTGCGTTTCCAAGTTTCGCATGGATGCGGTCTGGTTCACCATATTCGAATTAGCTGCTTGCATGAATTTCTCCATCATCTCTTCTAGATTACTCTTTTTTTGGGTAGGGGGCGCTTGGTTATAATCCGGGTGTGGTGGCCTCGGTTGGCTCCCGGAGGCGTAAGCATCATTTTGATGCTGCCCCGGTGCCCATCGTTGGCCAGGTGTGTTTGGATTCCAAGAGAAGTTCGGGTGACTTCTCGCTCCCGGATTATAAGCATTATTGAAAGGCGCCCCCTTAGGCTGATTTCCTATATAATTAACAGATTCGTTCAAGGTCAAGTGTGCGAAGTCACCTACCACGTTGTTCCCCGGACATTCATACGCGTGGTGCCCTCCGCCTCCACATCCCTTGCAGGTAATGATAGCAGCAGGCGCGGGTGTAGAAGGAAGTGAGTCGACCATAAAGAGACCACGACCGCTTCTTGGAGCATTTCTCCCTGCAGTCCAGAATGTACTGTGGGAGGCAGTGTCGCGCAGAATCCGAAGGGCTTCCTCAGGAGTGTGGTTCATCAAGGTACCACCCGCCGCAGCATCGATCATTGCCCTGTAGTTGGGCTCGATTGCAAAGTAAAATGTTTCGACCACATTCCACGGTTGCAGCTCGTGGTTCGGACAACGACGAAGGAGATCGTTAAGGCGCTCCCACGCCTCAGCAAGGGTCTCTTGATCAAGTTGGCGAAAGGTGGCGATCTCCCGCCGCAAGCTCACGATCTTATCCACAGGGTGGAATTTAGCAAGGAACTTGGATGCGAGGGCATCCCAAGTCGCAGCAGTCCCGGCCGGAATGGAGTGGAGCCACACCTTTGCTTTGTCGCGGAGTGAAAAGGGAAACAGTCTAAGCTTGACCGTGTCGTCAGCAATCCCCGCGTAGCGGAAGGTTCCGCAAATATCAGAAAATTCTGCCAGATGCAGATGCGGGTCTTCGCTGGCCATTCCAGAGAACTGAGCGTTGTTCCGAATGATGTTCAAGATCGCAGGCTTGATCTCAAACTGATTATTCATAATATTGGGCCCAAACCCCGGATACACACTCCCTGCAGTTGGAGTGGTGTAGTCTCTCATCGTGCGGGGCCGAGGCCTAACCGCCTCCTGCTCGTCTCCAGGCTGGTGTTTCCCCACGCCGGGCACTCTCGCATCAACATCATTTGGGTCTACCTGATCACCCATTGCCGCTTGTACGGCAGCAGCGCGCCTTCGTGCGCGAGCGGTCCGTTCAATCTCAGGATCAAAGGGTACGAGTTCGCCTGCGGTTTGTCTCTGCATGCACTATCACAAACAAAAAGAAAAACAAAGAGAATAAAAAACAACTGCTCGTATAACGAAAGTCACAACACGGGACGTTGCACGCCTGCATTCCCCGGCAACGGCGCCAAAAACTTGATGCGTGTCGGCAAGTGCACCGGTCGCTGTCAAGTAATAAATGTGGAGAGTGGAATCCCCGAATGTCAGTCTCTTGAGGAATGCAAGTTAGGTGAACGAATCGCGTTGTGTGACTCTTGTTACACAAGCGCAACACACATAAAAAGGGGATTTTTGGTTGATTTGTCCTAATCCTAACAACAATAAAAGAAATTTGGGTCGAAGGCACTGCTTCGCTAGGCGAGATGGATGCAACGACCGCGATGCCGTGCTTCATGAGGCGGATGGAGTGTGCTCTAGTGCGAGCGGGTGAGGGTCGCAAACACCTCTTCACAACCGCCGTTAGCTCTTGCCAACGCGGATCAAACACCTTGCGTGCGTGCGTGAGTGAGAGAGTAGAAACGGAGTGATTCACAAGCAAGCGATGAAGGAAAGTAAAGAAACATTCATTTCAAACAACCCAAACAACACAATATTCCAGTTTACACAATTCAACGAGTACAATGAAGGAAAGAAGAAAGAGATAACCGATGGGTGAAGACTAGCGGCCGTTCACGGCCGGAATGGTAGGTTGTCGGGCTACCTCCGGACTCGGGCGGACTATGCTTCCGGCGCAGAGAGCTGTCACGATCTCCCTACGTAGCTCCGTCGTCTTCGACTTCAGATTTCCTCTTCTTCTCACCGGGTCGTAGTGGGGAAATAGCTGCTTGGAGGCTTGCGGATGATGAAGAATGCTCCCGGACAATGGAGGAAGGCTTGGAATGGATGGAGGAGACTTCCCCTTGCGTAGGAGATGAAGTGGAGGCATCCCAGGATGGTGGTCGGCGGCGTACGGAACAGGCAATCCGCTCCCGGCGGCTGAATGATAACCTAAAATCGGAACAGGCATTTATATAGGCGCTGATTTAAATAGTGCGCACGGTCATTGGCGCACGACCAGTGGTCGTGCGCACTGGAATTCTGCGATCGTGCGCACTGCCTGGGTGGAACCTGCAAGATGCGAAATTTATAAACTATAATGTTCGCACGACCAGTGGCACACGACCGGTGGTCGTGCGCACTATCGTCGGTGGTCATGCGCATTAGTCGAAACAGAACTCGGAAAATTGATGATAAGTGCGCACGACCAGTGGCGCACGACCGGTGGTCGTGCGCACTATCGTAGATGGTCGTGCGCACTATCGTAGATGGTCGTGCGCACTACACCAAACAGAACTCATGAAAAAAGGGTTAAGTGCACATGATCAGTGGCGCACGACCAGTGGTCGTGCGCCATAGAACCGGTGATCGTGCGCAGTGTTCCTGTGCAGAATTGCACCGGGAACACCTGCACGACTCCTATTCCAGCACAACCACGAATCTAGCCACTGAAAGTGGCACCTAACAGTGCATGAAAACTACTAATGAAAATAAACATGAAATCACACCAAAATGGGTCTAGAAGTGCACCTAGCATGGAATATCAAATATAAACTATAACAAGGCTAAAGTGCGGTGAAAAGACTGAATAAAGGCCTAGATGAGTCCATAAAAGTGTATATGATCAGGACTCATCACGCGACCTCAAATTGAGACCGGCACAATCAAGCCAACTTTGGTTCTTACAGTTCTTCATTATTAATGATGGTCCCTGCACCCCTATTTATAGGCGAGCAGACGGATGTCGTCACCGCACAAACCGGGATACAATAACCGCCCATCAGATCGCCAACGGTCTCACAAGACAGACCGCCCGAGCTCAGCAAGGCTAACTGCTCCCTTATTGAACCATACAGTTATGTACAAACTGCACGGTTACATCGGTCTCCCTAAAACAGACCGCCCGGTCTTTATTGCAAAGGCAAAAAACTTCTTCGGTAAACCAGACCGACTAGAACAGTCGTCAGACCGCCCGGTCACTACAAGAAAGCAGACCTACTTGAACATCTGGCCGACTTGAACAAGTCGCCAGAAAAACCCACGCGAGCTGCTTGGATAAACAAGCGATCTCCCAGATCAGACCGCCCAGATAGAACCGGCCAGAGCCCCAGCGTAGACCGCGCGGTCTCTGCGGTCTCCAATCTCCAAACCGCCCAACACCCTTCCACTTCCACTTCAAAAATTTAACAACGACTATCTTAGACTGTTGCGATAAATGCACTTTTTAAAACAGTTCTGTATTTTATTTCTCTCTAAATGAATAGGGTTTTCTATTTGGTGTTCTCAATTAATTCAATTAGAAAATTTTAAAATTCCAAATAATTAAGGACACAAAAAAATTTGAATAAGGAACCTCGCTCTGATACCAACTGTTAGTAAATACTAAAGGTGAGTGTCGCTATGAAATTGTATTATCGAAGAATTAAGGATAATTAATTTACTGATTGCAGCGACGAAAGAACACACAAGGATCGTTCTTATCCAAATATTATTTGTCTCAAGTGGAATTTTAAACGCGGGCTATATTATCTGATTGAGAACGCAAATTGAGAAGCACACAAATATTGTAAAACTGAACAGAACGGTAATTTAACTGAAGTGCAGAATTATATTGTACCGTTCATGGAATCTTGCTCGTGCTTCATGATGGCGGAGATTCACAACAGATGCGATGTATTGGTTTTTATGAACTCCACGACGTTAACGAATGCAGCTAGCATATAATAATTATCTGCTATTTGTTTCACTAAACAAGAGACGATTAACACGACATATATATATATATATATATGAATGATTCGACCATCCAATCTTGAAATTAAATAAAGCTTGAACAATAGCTTTGCAAGGTTGAGAACTTGAATCTAGTTTCAACAGAGAAAAGGTTTCTGCAATTTGGAATTGACCGCAAACTAGATTACCTTGAAATTGGTGACAACAACAGCCAGATTTCGGTTCTTTGGCAGTAGATCGATCAAGATCTAGTTCTCTAGATCTGAATCTTCTCCTCGTCCACGCCCTGAAGCAAAAGTGGCGAGATACAAGCTTCTGTTTTCTCAAGATCTGCAGTGATGCAGTGCGCGAGGTGGAAGAAATCCAAAGAGATCCAAAGCAACGCTGGAAGATTATAGCCTTGACCGACGATCTTCGATTCTTCCCTGGATCCGGCGGCGATGATGTAAGAAGATGTCGCGGATCCTTGCGTAGATGCTCTGGCCGACGATGAAAGAAGAAACTGCAACCTCCTTCCTTGCTCGCGAGATATTCGATCTGCCCCAGCCGCCTGTATACAAGTAGAAGGGAGAGAAGAGATAAAGGGCAGTTTCGCAAGGAAGGCAAGGGAAAAGGATCCGGGATTTCTATCCTTGTTCACTCGCAAAAATCATGTCAAGAATTCTTAATTCAGGTTCTTTAATAGGAGGAAAAACCCAAAATAGGAGTTACCAAAATTTCCAGCATTAATGGACAAAAATTAAATTCCATTAAAAAAAACTCCTTTTAATTTAATTCATGATCATGATAAAAAACATGTCAAGGAAGAGACCGAATTCACGTCCTGAATTTACGAGACAGTCTGGCCCACCTATCATAGGCTTTGACCGTTCGCGCGACTGAATTAATGCACGCTCGTAGGAGTCTGAATAGGCTCAAATACTCACGTACGACTTCACCGGGACGTCTCGATGAATGAGTCCACCTTACGGGAAATTTCCAACAGGTCGAACTCATGTCTTGTCAAAGGTGACACCTTAAGATTTGAGTTGAGCAAAGGCTTGTCCTTATGAGTACTGCGAGTGTCATGTCATTTGTACCACATGAATTATTTTTATGTTGGCCGAGGTTGGCGGGATTCAGAAGAAGTCGATCAATGTGGTTGTGGGATGGGCAAGAATGAAAAAACTATTAGGGATGATAGATGATTGTGCCTCAAATGCAACATGATATTTCCTTCAACATTAAGTTCATTAACATCTATTTCTCAATTTGGAACATGTGAGCATTATAAGAGGATTCCATCAAAGGTCTGAAAATCAGGCTACAAGTGCATCAAAAATTGAAATAGACATCAACGATCACGGAGAAACAAATACTGGTAGTAAAAGTAGCTTATAGTACTGATCACGAGAGTGGGTTTCAGGAATGCAAGTTTACTCCATAGGTCCATCATATATGCATGAAATTGGAGAATAATGTGCTCTCTCTGTCAAGCAAACTAAATAGTTTGTAATAGTGGAACTCATAGGCACATTTCATATGAGTGAAGTATTGACAAAGATGATCCCACAAAGCGGCATCAATGTCGTATGTTTCCAGCTGCAGCATGATGGTTGGAGAGATAGATTATAGAATGATGCCAATCGTATGACGGTCATCTTAGATCCAATTGTCAAATCAGAGGGCATGTCCTTGTCTATTGTAGTTGGGACGGCTCTCAGAGTTTACCCCATTGCCCTTAAAGGTGATGACACTATAGATGAATTTTAATCAAAATAGTCCATATCTGAAATTTTGGTTCTTTTAAGATGGCATGAAGGTGCGATTCTATTGTGATGATATCTGACATAATTTTAGTTGCAAAGAGTCAAACAAAGACAATGGGGGGGGGGGGGGGAATTAAGGGATGTTTGGCGAGTTTATATATGCTTGGAAAACTCGACAAGAGAGTTTAGCGTGTTCAAAAAGTGAGATCGGCGAGTTTGACAAAAGGTGCTAGTTAGCGAGTTCAGGAAGAGTCGGTGAGTTCAATAGTGTAGCAAGTTCAAGAGTCTTCTCTCTGCATGAAGTTTGTGAGATCAAAAGTACATGATGAGTTCAATATGGATCAAAGCAAGAGCAATAAGTTCTTGACAAGTACTCGAGGAGTTTAACAAGTTGATGCAACAGAATGTCAGTATGAGATGCAAAGTGTAATGCCCCAAAATTTATCCTCAAAATCTTGTTGAGGATGTGTCCAAGCTTAGTACACGTGTGGAGGGACTTCCGAGATGATCATGTGTAGTCGACCTATTTTTCCCTTCCCCCACGGTCATGCACTCCAAAAATGCATGACTGTGCGTTTCTATGAAATCAAGAGAGCTTGATTTTAGACTCCTGAAATTGATCTTGCTTCTCATTCAAGATCGTGTGATATATCATGTGTGCACCCCATGTTGTTCTCGATTACAGTTAGCAAATAATGGTACATTACTATGCATATCGAGAGCACGATCATGCGATATGTGTAAATTAACATCTTAAAACTTATAGTCTGATCCATGGATCTCGATCCAACAACCATATCATTTTCACCTAACCTAAAATCAAGAAAGAGGTCCAAACCCCCTCATTTCAGCCGATCCTTAGGATGAAGGAGAGCGGGAGAGAGAGAGAGAGGGGGGATAGAAAGGGATTTAGGACTTTGGGAAGAAGGAGCCACTATTGGATTGTTGGAGCTCTGTTCACCAATCTGATGCCGTAGAATCGAAGAGCTCCTTACTATGGTCATTCTCCACCAAGCCATTCAAGAACTCATGGTGTCACTGAGAACTTCAAGGGTAACGATCTATTTCTTATATCTTAAGATAGTTTATATGATTATGCCTTGTAATTTTCTTGCATTAGGTGAGAGAGGCTTGGGTTTGGCTTTAGGTTTGGAAGGGTTAGGTTGCTTAAGCTTTGCATAAAAATCTTGATTCACTATGCTCCTGCATTGAGATCTATTCTCATCAATGAAGATGTGAGGAGATGGGGCTTGGGTCAGTGGTTTTTAGAAAAACTTTATAAAATGCCTTTTTATAAGAGGGTTTTGACCAAAGCCAACCCTAAGTGGGTCCCTCATGTGGGTAAAAGTCAATGTGGGTCCTAGTAAATAAGCGATGAGATAATGTTTACGAGATGGGGTTGAATTCAAGTGTTCACACTTTTTGAGGCGTCGTATAAATTTTCGACATTTATTTCTTTTAACTCGAGTAAATGATGTCAGAATTGAGCGAAACAAATTTCGTTGCACTCTTATTAATCATATGGGTCCAATGCAATTGATTTGAGTTAATTTCGAGCTTAATTGCTCAAAAAGTGTTTTTGGTGTGATCTTTGTTGAGGATGGAACGTTCACCTAGAGGGGGGGGGGGGGTGTTAGTTGATCTTGGTACTTTTTGAGTTATTAGCGTGAGTTATCAATATTCAAGCAATGCAAAAAATTATCACACAAATAAATCACACCAGACGACACAAGATCTATAGAGGTTCCTCAAGACCGGGTGTCTTGAGTAGTCCTCTCTCCCTATACGCCTACCCAGCAGTGTGCTAGGCTCAGCAAACTCCGCCAAAAGCTTCAGGCCCTCAAGCCTTACAACACGGACCCGCAAGTCCCAACAGCCTAGGCCCGCAAGCCCCTACTGCCCCCGAGCCCGCAAGATCGACACTCAGGCCCTCAAGCACTACAACATGGACCCGCAAGTCCCAACAGCCTAGACCCACAAACCCCTACTGCCCCAGAGCCCTCAAGCTCGACAAATCGCACCCGCAAGTGCACTGCCCTGGCCCTTAAGCCTCACAGCTCTCCAGCCCTCAAGCTAGACAAATTGGCCCGCAAGCCTTACAAGAAAATACAGTAAAGAGACTGTTACTTCTGCAGTATGAAGATCGGCAACTTTAGCCTGTTGAAGATTGGCCTCTTATGATTGAAGAAGATTCTTCTGATTCAGATCTTTGACAGCGCAGTTCTTCTTCAATCTCTTTTTAGCCTGATGAAGATTGGCACCTTAACAGTCAATGAAGATGACTGCTTTTTTTTTCTTTCTTGCGCCGCTTGTACTGTTCGATTCACTATATGCGCAAGCTCGTTATTTCTTATCTATTGTTTCATACTGTGTTTGGGCAACCTCTTATCTCTTTTATAAGACTGCGAGGTCCCCAACGGTCTTCTGAAAAAGTACCTTAAGTGTCAGACGCTCCCTTCCTTAAGAGCACGCGCTGATTAGACAATCAGGCGGCAACATTAATTGCTGATAACACGTCCGCAAGATTAGAATCCTGTCTTGAAGATATTTGAATCATTACAACGGCAAGCTATCTCTGACTATGTCGTCGCGATCTTCCTTCTTGCATCATGTCATCGTGATCTTCCTTCTTGCATCATGTCATCGTGATCATATTGTTCTCTCGACGACATGCGTTCTATATGACGATGTTTGTTCTTTCTCGACGACATGACCACTTTGGTGAAGTCGACGATACTTCATCTTCTCTGCGTTCGACGAATAGCATTCTGCGATCGACGAACTTGCCATCCTTCGTTCGACGATCTTGCTTATGCGCTCGATGAACACGCCAAATCTCAGTGGTCGTCGATCTTCCTTCTGCGCTTGACGAACACTCCAAATCTCAGCGGTCGTCGATCTTCCTTCTGAGCTCGACGATCTTCCTTGTCTCTGCGTTCGACGAACGCGCTATTATTAGCTGTTTCTTTTATCTCGTCTCAGCGGACGATGAACACTTTGCTTCTCAGCTGTTGCTTTGCTCATCATTACAGCGATAAGCATTCTTTGTTGACGATATCTCCTATTCCTCTCGACGACATTTCTTTAACTTCCTGAGATTATAAGCTAGATATATGATTAAATACAAAGTGAAGTATTCTTGACATGATGACTTCTTCAAATGAGGAATCATGTGGGCAAGATTCCCAACAATCTCCCCATATTTAAAGAAGTCAGAATCATAATTCAAGAGTACTTTCACTAGACAATAAATATTATAATCTTAACTTTGAGCTCCCTGAGTACATCAAGCTTGTAGATCCCCCTTGATTTGATGTCTCTTCTTTGCTCCCCCTACCTTTAAGGTCTTCTTGAGCAACATTTCTCCCCCTTTCTGACTTCTTGCTTTTTGCTTTTCTAACCAAGGAATAGCACAAGCTCCCCCTTGCTCAGGCATGATTCATAAAAGTCCTGTGAGATTTTCTGACCACTCATCTAGAAATCTATTAGTAAATAATAAGGTTGAGGGTTACTCTAAGTTTAACATTCCCAATTGGAATTTGAAGAAGTTAAACTTAGCTTCATCTAGGGGCTTTGTAAATATATCAACCACTTGTTTGTCTGTTGGGACAAATTCAAGGGTGATATCTTCATTTTCCACATGCTCCCTGATGAAGTGATACCTGATCTCAATATGCTTAGTCCTGCTGTGAGATACATGGTTCTTAGCAATTGAGATAGCACTTGAAGAGTCACAAAATAGGGGTGTTTTGGTCATCTTTTGATTGTAATCTTCAAGTTGATGTTTGATCCATAGCAGTTGGGCACAGCAGCTTCCAGCCGAGATATATTCTGATTCTGCTGTTGAGATTGCCACACCTGTCTGCTTCTTACTGCTCCAAGAGATCAGTCTTCCACCAAGGAATTGACATGTCCCTGATGTACTTTTCCTGTCTTCCTTGCACCCTGCATAATCTGCATCTGAATAGCCAGTCAGTTCACATCCATTGTTCCTAGGGTACCATATGCCAAGATTTGATGTACCCTTCAGGTATCTTAAGATTGTCTTGACAGAGACATGATGAGATTCCTTAGGGTTCACCTGATATCTAGCACATACACATGTAGCAAACATTATGTCAGGCCTACTTGCAGTTAGATAAAGCAAGGATCCAATCATGCATCTGTACTTTGTTTCATCAAAGGGTATTCCCTTCTCATCCTTATCCATTGACACATTGGTTCCCATTGGAATTTTCATTGAAGAAGCACTCTCCAATCCAAATTTCTTGACTAGCTCCCTAGTGAATTTGGTTTGAGAGATGAAAATCCCATCTTCAGATTGTTTCACTTGGAGACCTAGGAAGTATTTGAGCTCACCCATACTGCTAATCTCAAACTTTCCCTGCATCAAGTTGGCAAACTTTTTGCAGAGATTGTTATCTGTAGAGCCAAAGATGATGTCATCTACATAGATCTGCACTAGCAAGATCTTGCCCTACACTTCCCTTAGGAACAATGTCTTATCAATCTTTCCCCTTGAGAACTTGTTCTCAATTAGAAAGCTTGACAAAGTCTCATACCAGGCCCTTGGTGCCCGCTTTAAGCCATAAAGTGCCTTTCTAAGAAAGTAAACATAATCAGGATAAGTAGAGTCGATAAAACCTGAGGGCTTCTCTACATATACTTCCTCTTTGAGGTCACCATTTAGGAAAGCTGACTTCACATTCATTTGGTAGACCTTGAAACCTTTGTATGCTGCATAGGCTAGGAACAGTCTTATTGCTTCCAGTCTGGCTATTGGAGCGAATGTCTGATCAAAATCTATCCCCTCCTCTTGTCTGTAGCCTTTTGCCACTAGTCTTGCTTTATTCTTGGTGATGATTCCATTTTCATCCAACTTGTTCCTGTAGACCCATTTGGTTCCTATGATGTTGTGTCCTTGGGGTCTTGGAACCAATTTCCACACTTTGCATCTTTTAAATTGGTTCAGTTCCTCCTGCATTGCAGCAATCCAAAATTTATCCTTATTTGCTTCTTCAAATTTCTTGGGTTCAATTTGAGAGAGAAAACTCAGGTACAATGCTTGATTTGCAGCTCTACTCCTTGTCAACACGCCTTAGTTGACATTTCCTATTATCTTCTCTTAGGGATGATCTCTTACTTATCTCAAGGTAGTTGGTAGTGTTCTGGGTATTTCTATATGAGCTACGTCTTCAGGCTGCACTTCTTCAGCCGTTTCTGTATCATCTGCAGGATCTACCTCTATTTTAATCATCACAGACTGATTCTTGTTGTTGAGTGAGGTGTCAGCCTTGTCTTCAATGGATAGCTTCTTCAATCTCTCCACTGTACCTGCATTCACTAGAGAACTAGACCAGCCCTTATGGATAAGGCTAGTCTCATCAAATACAACATGAACAGATTCTTCCACTGTTTGGGTATTGAGGTTGTATACTCTGTATGCCCTGCTGTGGGAGCTGTATCCAACAAAAATACCTTCACAGCTTTTCTCAGCAAACTTAGTTAGTTTGGATTTCCCATTATTAAGGACATAGCATTTGCTACCAAAGATCCTAAAGTAGGATAGAGTTGGTTTTCTGCCCTTCATTAGCTCATAGGGAGTTTTCTTGTGGTTTTTGATGATTGAGGCCCTGTTTATCACATGACAAGCAGTGTTGACAGCCTCTGCCCAGAAGTATTCTGGCAAGGAGGAGTCACTTAGCATTATCCTGCTGGCCTCTATCAAGGTTCTGTTCTTCCTTTCAGCAACCCCATTATGTTGAGGAGTTCTGGGGGAGGAGAATTCTTGGGAGATACCTAGGTCTTGGCAGAATTCTGTCATGGCCCCTGACTGAAATTCTGTCCCATGGTCACTTCTGAATTTGACCACAGTATAGTTCATCTCATTCTGGATCTGCCTGACAAAATTTTTCAAGATATCTAGGGTATCTGATTTCTTTTTGAGGAAGAATACCCAAGTAAACCTTGAGTAGTCATCAACAACTACAAGGGTGTAGGCCTTCCCTCCTAAGCTATGAACTGACATGGGACCAAATAGATCCATGTGTAGTAAAAATAAGCATCTTGTGGACTCTTTGTTTGAAATGCTTTTAAAGCTAGTCCTAGTCTGCTTTCCAAGTTGGCAGGCTTGACAAGGACCATCTCTGAAAACTTAATGTCAGGTCCATTTCTGACCAGGTTTTGTGAGAAAAGCTTGCCTATTGTCTTATAATTGATGTGTGCAAGTCTCTTGTGCCATTGTACACATAGAGCCTCTTTGCCATCAGCGACAAGACATATGGGCGTGGAAGAATTTATATTGAGGAAATTCAAACAATAAATGTTCCCACTCCGAGTCCCAGTTAAGGTAGTCTCAGAATCTGAGAACTTCTTAATTAGGCACTTATCCTTGTGGAAAGTAATAACAAAGCCTAGATCACAAAGCTGACTTATGCTTATGAGGATGTGTCTCAACCCCTCCACATAAGCTACCTTTGTGATGGTAACTAACCCATTAGTGATATTGCCGTAGCCCCTGGTCACTCCCTTTTCTGAACCTCCAAAGATAACAGTCGGTCCATTCTCCACATGGATGAATTCTTTCAAATACTTTCTGACTCCAGTCATGTTCCTGGAGCAGCCACTGTCCAAATACCAAATTGGAGATTGGTTGGCATTTGGACCTACCTGCAAAACAAATCACTTCCCCTTAGGTACCCAATAGGGATTGGGTCCTTGGTTTCTGTTAGGGTGATATAATGGAATCGCAAACCTCAGAGGGTTCTGCACTCTCCTTGTATTGAGCCCTGTTGGGTTGAACCAACAGTCCAATGCAAAGTGACCTACTTTCTCACAACACCAACACTCATATCTCTTATATCTTCTCTTCTGCGCCATCATCTGAGTAGGATAGTGATGATGAGTAGGAGAGAAGGCTTCTTGTCTAACAGAACTAGGGTGAACCTCATGTGTGTGAGCCGGGGGAGGAATTGGCTTCACCACTCTTTGGTTCACCTTCTTGGGAGTAGGCTTTGTTGGAACAGCCTTTCCCATTCTCTTAACTGCTATTGTTGCAGGTCTGTGGGCTGAAGGACTTGCTGTCAGCACCTTCTTATAAGAAGGTCTAGCTCCAGGATCTTTGCCCATGAATGGCTCCTGATTGAAACTGATACCAGCTCTGAACTGTCCAGAGAAGGCGTTAGTTATTGGCAGGATAGTTTTGGGCATTGAGAAGCTGGAAGCAAGTTTCTTCTCAGCCAACAACATTTCCTCAAGGTCCCTAATGACCTTTTTTTTCTGCCTTAACTCAGCATTCTTAAGCCCTATAGCTTCCTTAAGTTTGTCCACCTTCTTTGCTCATAGAAGTTAGCTTTTCAGCTGTCTCCTGGAGCTTGGATTGGACAGGCTTCAAGGAATCTAACTCCTTGGTCTGCACCTTGAGGAGTTTCTTACTGCCTATGAAGGCTTTCCATAAGGCTTTATATTGCCTTATTAGTTCTGATTCAACTTCATACTGGGATCTTGAGGCTGTGTTGTTGGCAGCAGATACCTCCTCATCATCATGCAAAGAATCTGCCACTGATCCAGAATTAGAGGCAGATAAAGAAGTTCTGTGTTTTACCTTTCCAGGAGAGTTGTCATCCTGGTTGCCTTCATTGATGGCCATCAGTCCAATAAGTGCCTCATCCTCAGTCACAGAGGAGCTTGAGTCAGAGTCACTAAACGTTTTGTTCTTCTTTGCCACGAACCCCTTCTCAGAGGTTCTCTTGCTCCTAGAGCTTCTTCTCTCTTCATGGTTCCTTGACTCCCTTTTCTTGGAGGGGCAGTCGGTAGCCATGTGACCTGTTTTGCTACAAGAATAGCAAACAGTATTATTTAAATCATGTTTACTTGAGTTGGATCTATACCTGTCCTCCCTGGGAGCCCTGGATCTGTCCCGATAGTCAGATCTTCTGGAGCTTGAGGAGGAGCTTCTGCTGTTGTCCCTCCTTCTTCTGTGTAGCAGCTTTCTGAATTGTTTTGAGAGGAGGGTCACCTCTCTATCAGTGCCATCAGAGTCAGAGAAGCTGGCTTCTGATTCCTCACTGTTCTCAGTTCTGTTCTGAGAAGCAGAGGTCTTGCCCTTGAATCTTCTGGTGCTCTCAGCCCTTAGAGCCACCGATCTTTCTCTTGAGCTCAACTTTGAGCTTTCTTCTTCTTCAGCCTTCCTTGTATTAAGCTGGAGTTCATGAGACAACAGCTTCCCGTATAGGTTCTTGGGCTCCATGTTGCCCAGTTGGCCCATCTCTCTGATGGCACATATCTTGATATCCCATTCCTTTGTGAGGGATCTAAGAAACTTGTCATTTAGATCAGAGTTTGTGAACTCTCTTTCGTAGTTTCTCAGGCCATTCACTATCTTGAAAAACCTCTCATAGCAGTTGGAGATAGTTTTATTCTTTCCTTGTTTGAAGGCTTCATATTCCTGGTTGAGGAGAGATTTCCTATCATCCCTTACCTCTTCAGTACCCTCCATGTATACGATCAAGGAGTCCCACATCTCCTTGGCCGTTTTGCAGTGAATTAGGTTCTGGAGGGTTGAATCATCTACAGCGCTTACAAAAACATTTTGTGCCCTCTTATCCAGGCCTGCCAAGGCTAGCTCGTCCTTGGTCATGTCTTCATATTTCTTTATTACCTTCCGCGTCGGATCAATGGTGGAAGGGGTTATGGGGATAAAAGGACCCTGTTGGATTATCAGATAGATTCTTGGATCGGCAGCTTCCATGAACAGCCTAACTCTTTCCTTCAAGATGTGAAAGTTCTCCTTGGTGCAGATCGGAAGTTTCATAGAGCTCATCTCCCGATTTTGATCTCCACCGACCATGATGAATCATTCCTGATCTAGATCGGACTATTAAGTCTTCTTTTGATCAACCTCGCTTTGATACCACTTGTTGAGGATGGAACGTTCACCTAGAGGGGGGGGGGGGGGGTGGTGTTAGGTGATCTTGGTACTTTTTGAGTTATTAGCGTGAGTTATCAATATTCAAGCAATGCACAAAATTATCACACAAATAAATCACACCAGACGACACAAGATCTATAGAGGTTCCTCAAGACCGGGTGTCTTGAGTAGGCCTCTCTCCCTCTACACCTACTCAGCAGTGTGCTAGGCTCGGCAAACTCTGCCAAAAGCTTCAGGCCCTCAAGCCTTACAACACGGACCCGCAAGTCCCAACAGCCTAGGTCCGCAAGCCCCTACTGCCCTCGAGCCCGCAAGCTCGACATTCAGGCCCTCAAGCCCTACAACACGGACCTGCAAGTCCCAACAGCCTAGGCCCGCAAACCCCTATTGCCCCCGAGCCCTCAAGCTCGACAAATCGCACCCGCAAGTGCACTGCCCTGGCCCTCAAGCCTCACAGCTCTCCAGCCCTCAAGCTAGACAAATTGGCCCTCAAGCCTTACAAGAAAATATAGTAAAGAGACTGTTACTTCTGCCGGATGAAAATCGGCAACTTTAACCAGTTGAAGATTGGCCTCTTATGATTGAAGAAGATTCTTCTGATTCAGATCTTTGACAGCGCAGTTCTTATTCAATCTCTTCTTAGCCTGATAAGGATTGGCACCTTAACAGTCAATGAAGATGACTGTTTTTTTTCTTTCTATTCTTTCTTGCGCCGCTTGTACTGTTCGATTCGCTATATGCGCAAGCTCGTTCTTTCTGATCAATTGTTTCATACTGTGTTAGGGCAACCTCTTATCTCATTTATAAGACTGCGAGGTCCCCAACGGTCTTCTGAAAAAGCGCCTTAAGTGTCAGACGCTCCCTTCCTTAAGAGCACGCGCTGATTAGACAATCAGGCGGCGGCATTAATTACTGACAACACGTCCGCAAGATTTGAATCTTGTCTTGAAGATATGTGCATCATTACAACGACAAGCTATCTCTGACTATGTCGTCGCGATCTTCCTTCTTGCATCATGTCGTCGTGATCTTCCTTCTTGCATCATGTCGTCGTGATCTTCCTTCTTGCATCATGTCGTCGTGATCATATTGTTCTCTCGAGGACATGCGTTATTTACGACGATGTTTGTTCTTTCTAGATGACACGATCACTTTGGTGTAGTCGACGATACTGCGTCTTCTCTGCGTTCGACAAACAACATTCTGCGATCGACGAACTTGCCATCCTTCGTTCGACGATCTTGCTTCTGCGCTCGACGAACACGCCAAATTCCAGCGGTCGTCGATCTTCCTTCTGCGCTCGACGAACACTCCAAATCTCAGCGGTCGTCGATCTTCCTTCTGAGCTCGACGATCTTCCTTGTCTCTGCGTTCGACGAGCGCGCTATTATCAGCTGTTTCTTTTATCTCATCTCAGCGGATGATGAACACTTTGCTTCTCAGCGGTTGCTTTGCTCATCATTACAGCGACAAGCATTCTTTGTCGACGATATCTCCTATTCCTCTCGACGACATTTCTTTAACTTCCTGAGATTACAAGCTAGATATATGATTAAATACAAAGTGAAGTATTCTTGACATGATGACTTCTTCAAATCAGGAATCATGTGGGCAAGATTCCCAACAATCGTGTCGAACGACCTGAACTAAAATGGTCGTATTCACTAAATGACCTTGGATTTAAATGAAATAAGTTGTGTTGCACTTGTATGGGTCACACTAGCCTAATGCAATTGAAGGAAGTCAATTCAAAGTAACATTTCAAAGTCGTTATGTCAAACAACGTTACCTAAAAAGGTTACTTTCACCAAATGACTACGAATTCAAGCAAAACAAGTTACATTGCACTTGTGTGGGTCATACGAGTCTAATGCAACTAACCGAATTTAATTATGAGCTCATTTGCTCATAATGATATTTCGGGGTGACCGTACTGAATAATGTGGCTTTAAACGGTCACTTTCGTTAAATGACCTCAGATTCAAACGAAACAACCTATGTTGCATTCATATGGACCATATGAGTCTAATGCAACTCACGAAAGTAATTCTGAGCTCATTTGCTCAAAATGACATTTCAGGGTTGTTGCGTCGAACAATATTACCTAAAATGGTTACTGTACAACCCATATTCTTTGAGGGTAGGACTCATCCATGCCATATGGGCAGAAGTCAAAGTCAAAGGTCAAGTCAGAGTCAACAAGCAACCCACATGGGCATTAATGCCAGATACAAGTATCAGGGTTACTTGCCTTAAGCTGGCGACTATCAGCAAGTCTTGAAGTTACCCGCTTAGATGGCGACTATCAACATCATCTCGCCAGGCGTGGGCGAGATCCTTCAATAGTCGCCCGATCTCCACGTCCAGCTAGACAACCACGCAGGGGTCAAATATAGTTGCCTACATCCTCCCTTTAGGATTTGTCTATAAATAGACCCCCCAGTGGTACCAGTAATGACACTTGAAAAATAGAGATTGAAACCCCAAGGCGAGATACCCATCAAACCAGTGCCTTCCTTGTACCAAGCTCGGCCATCTGTAGTTGTAGAGGGGAAGTTTCTCTTAAACTTCAAGGTACGTGGCGGAACCTCCATGCTGAAGCGCCGTAGGGTATGTTTGTGGATTTTTCTTCATCTCCTTAGCTCTAGACTTTGGATCCCAATTGTCGAATCACGAAATCAGTAGCTTTAGATTGCACTGAGGTCCGAACATTTGAAGTCAGGATTTTCCTAGCTTCAACACTTTGGTGCGGTGAGAGTGAACCATAGTCGGAGGGGAAAGTTCGGTGGTACAAGCGAAATGGTGGAAGGAGGCGAACAGGAGAGGGAAGTCGATGACTTGGTGGGTGGAGGCTAGTTCGTGAGGAGGTCCAACTTTGAAGAGTTCGCACGGCAGACTGAGGACACTTTGCGAGCGGTGATGGTTCCTCGTGCAGAGGTCACATCAATCTCGCCTCTCTATGAGACCCCACCAAAGAACGGTGCGCCATCCAGGAGAGCAGGGACGGAAGCGATGGTGGAGGAGCCAGAGTGACCGAAGCTATCATAATACTACCCGGCGAGTTTCCAGGGGATCAGGTTTTGAGAGGTGGAGAACCTGGCGTGGTTTCTAGATAATCATGCGGGTGGAGAGTATAGCTCTATTACTCTCCACAAGAACGATCGTCGCCAGGGTGGAAGGAGCTCATTCTGTTGTGAGATACTAGCCACCCCAGTCCCAGATGGGTTTAGAGAGACTACTCTCAGCTACTATACCGGGAGGGATGATCCGATCCGCCATCTTCAGTGGTTTGAGGATGTGGTCTCCATCTGAAATATGATGGACACATTCAAGTGCAGGTTCCTTGCGATCACCTTCCAGTGGAAGGCTAGGGACTGGTTCCACCACCAACTGCCAGCCAGTTCCATCTACTATTTTGAAGACATGCGCAGAGGGTTGATGATGACGTTTGCCACATCCAAGAAGAGGAAGAAGGAGGCAACTGCCCTCTTCTATCTAGTGCAAGGAGTGCACGAGACGTTGGAGCAATGCATCGACCACTTTTAGGAGGAAGTCCATGGCATCCAAGAGGTGAATGGCTTCACCTTGCAGTTGGCCCTCACTTTCAGACTGAGGGAGGGCCTCTTCATGCTAGAGATCAGTAGGGATCCTCCCATGTCCTACAAAGAACTTATTGAGAGAGCCGATAAGTTTGTTCAGGGGGAGTTTATGAACCGAGGATTCCTTTTAAGGCTAACCATGCTAACTAGGGAAGAAGATGGGGAAGAGGAGAAAGTCCCGATGCGGGGAAAGATGGGGGAGCCCGGAGAGCAGGAGAGGAAGCAAAAAATTGGAAGGAAGGAGGATCTGAGGATGAGAGAAGAGCTAAGGAGGCCAGAGGGGACAAGGAAGCAGGAGGTAAGGAGGCCATTTGTGGCTCCGGAGTGTCGGGAAGAGGAGAGGAGGTACCAGGTACTGGAGAAGTGAACGCCGTGGAGACCGATGGGAAGACCCCAACATTAGTGTTAGGGAAGAAGGTTCTCTCCAGAGGGAAGGGATCATGATCGATAGGAGAGGCCTTAGGAAGGAAGACGCATAGAAGCTGTGGCTGTTGCTCGTTAAGGTAATAGTCATCACTGGATCAACAACCGAAGGAGGCACTAGGTGGATGAGATCCCTCTATACTGTGAGCTGCACCTGGTGGACATGCATGGGATGATGGATTTTTCTGATTTCTGGGAGGCCAGGAGAAGGCTCGGTGCTGGAGAAGGGGAAGGAGGAGAGCAGCAGAGGCAAGAGGTCCCAGTAAATCTGGTGGTGGGTCAGGCACCCATTCGTGGGAGGAATGAAGATCGAGTTGACTAGGGAGGTCGAGGAGGAGTGGCCACAGGAGGAGGAGTAGGAGTAATCCATGGGGGAGCGGAGCTCGGAGCTTCCAGCAAGGCAAGTCTCCACCAGATCTACCGTAAGAGCGTCACTTTGACCTCTCAAGCGATGCCCCCGCTGGAGGAGATTACCTTCTCAGAGGAGGACATGCTAGGGAATGAGAATTCCTTTCACGATTCCCTCGTAATCCAGGAAGTCGTTGGAGACTTCACCGTCAACCGAATCCTGGTGGACAACGGGAGTTCGATCAACGCCATTTTCAAGAAGATGTTTGATGAAATGGAGGTGGAGGCAAGCAGGGTGAGATCCTCAGACGGCCCCTATTTGGTTTCTCGGGTGAACAGAAGGAGCTGGAAGGAGGAGTGGAGCTGCTGGTAACCCTCAACATCAATTCAACCAAATGTTGGTTCATCATCATCGATGTGCCGAGATGTTACATCATGATCTTCGGCATGCCACTCATCAATACCTTCAAGGCCATTCCGTCCTCCTACCATCAGTGTTTGAAGTATTGTCAAGGAGACATCCAGGTGAGGATCCGGAGCAATCATAAGGCTACTTGAGAGTGCTACCTAAATGCGGTAAGCATTATCAGTTGGATGGAGGAGGAGGAAGAGGCAGAACGAGTCCTAGAATGGATGGCTAGGCTGGAGGCTGCGGAAGAGGTGGAAGAAGTGGAGGTATCCTAGGAGGGCGGAGAGCCCAAGCTTCTAAGGATCAGCGGAGCGCTAAAGGCAGAGGAGAAGATATAGATGGTGGTGTGTCTATAAGAGAATGTGGACATCTTCACATGGAGTGCAAAAAAGATGTCGGGGATCAATACAGAGGTCATGTGCCACCGTCTCAACCTGGACCCTGAGGTCAAGCCCATCCGACAGAAGAAGATGGCAAGTTCCACTGCATTGGCTGAGCCCATCTGAGAGGAAGTGAGCAAGCTGCTTGAGGCAGACTTCATGTCAGAGATACAGTATCCAGTCTGGGACTCAAATGTTGTAATGGTGAAGAAGGCTGGAGGGGATAGAGGATGTGTGCCGACTTTTTGTTATTAAATAAATCCTGCCCGAAGGATTGTTATCCCTTGCATCGAATCAATGCACTCGTTGTTTTAGCAGTCGATTTTTCTGTGATGAGTTTTCTTGATGCCTTTTTAGGATACCACCAGATCCGGATGCACCCCCTGTCGTCGTGACATCTCCTTTATCACCAGTGATGGGTGCGATAACTATAAGATGATGCCTTTCGGGTTGAAGAATGCAGGGGTCACTTACCAGTGGATGATAGACCAGGTGTTCAAGGACAAAAAAGGGCGGAATCTGGAGGTCTATGTGGATGATCTCATGGTGAAAAGCTAGGCATCCAGGAACACATCAGTGATCTAGTGGAAACCTTTACAACACTTTGGAAGTTTAGGATGAGGCTTAACCCGACAAAGTGTGTGTTCAGGGCAGGAAGATGGAAGTTTTTGGGGCGTCTTCTCACCCCGAAGGGTGTGGAGACCAATCCGGACAAAGTTAGGGCTATCTTGGATATGACATCGCCTAGAAATGCCAAGGAGGTTCAGACGTTGACGGGAAGGTTAGCGAGCCGCCATCATTTCCTGTCAAAGGCTCGAGAGAAGTGTTCTCCTTTCTTCAAGACCCTCAAAAGTGGCCAACAATTCGAGTGGACCGAGAAGAAGAGGAGGCCTTCAAAAATCTCAAGCAACAACTAACCCAGACACCTCTGCTTTAAGGCCCGAAGGAAGGTGAAGACCCACTCCTTTACTTGAGAGTGGGGACGGAGGCAGTGAGCTTGGTGCTGGTGAAGAGGGGATGGGGAAGATGCCCATTTACTATGTGAGCAGGGTACTCCGATAGGCAGACATGTGATATGCCATCCTGGAGAAGCTGGCTTTCCCCTTGGTGGTATCAGTGTAACGCCCCTGGTTTTTTATTATTTATTTGCATGCCCGCTGTGATGTAATTTTGGCATAATGGCGTTACGTCAACTCGTCGGTAATAGTTTTGAGCCTTCACTGAGTCAATGTATTTAATTTACGTCGCGCATGCGAGATTTCACGACATTTCGAGTTAAGGGGAAAACTCGGGGATATTTTTGAGTAATTATTGAGATTTCAGCTTCGGGAATTTTGATCTCGAGTTTGGTTCATCGAAATTGAATTCTGAATTCGCCGTTGGATTCATAGCGCCGATTTTCAGTTTAGGGGCGAATTTCGTGAAAATCCGAGGTGATTTTGTCACCCTCGTAGTTTAAATAGAATGAGGGGAATTATTAATTTATTTAAACAAGGAATTAGGGTTTTCATATAAATACCTAATTTTTCCAACCCTATTCTTCTTCTTCTCCAAAGAGCCGAACAAGAATTCTTGCGAGAACGAGAGAGGTGTGACGGGAACTTCTTCCGGTCGGCGAATAGAGATATAGTAGACGAAATCATAAATGGAGAGTAGAATCGGAAAGCTCTCGGCGAGACCTTCGTTCTAGTGGTAAGATTTTCCTGTTTCTTAGGATTTTTGGAGTCAAGGTAGTGACCTAACTCCTCTTTTTGGCCCAGGAAGTTTCATGATTTTGTGCTCGGGTGAGTTCTTGGCCGATCCATAGCTTTTGGACAGGAGAAATTCGAGTTTGGAAGGTTTAAGGCAAGTGGCGGTTCCTCCTTCTCTTTTGTTGTTGAAGTGTTGTTTTCTTGCTTTGAGTTCTTATCGCGCTGTTTAGCTCTTGATTTTGGAGTGCTTTACCTGGATAGTTAAACTCTTGAACTCTCTTGATCTTACCCTCAATGTCTAAAGTCCCCCTAGAAGAATTTGGCTGCTACCTAGTAATTTCTGTCATTTCCCCAGAAATCCTTGTGTTTCTCGAGAAATCCTATTTCTACTCTATTTCTCAAGAAATTCCTACAGACCTCTCTTTCATTTCTCTAGAAATCTCCTCTATTTCTCGAGAAATCCATGCAAACCTCTCTTTCATTTCTCTAGAAATCTCCTTTATTTCTCGAGAAATCCCTGCCGACCTCTCTTTCATTTCTCTAGAAATCTCCTCTATTTCTCGAGAAATCCCTGCAGACCTCTCTTTCATTTCTCTACAAATCTCCTCTATTTCTCGAGAAATCCCTGCAGACCTCTCTTTCATTTCTCTAGAAATCTCCTCTAATTCTCGAGAAATCCCTGCTGCCCTCTCTTTCATTTCTCTAGAAATCTCCTCTATTTCTCGAGAAATCCCTGCAGACCTCTCTTTCATTTCTCTAGAAATCTCCTCTATTTCTCGAGAAATCCCTGCAGACCTCTCTTTCATTTCTCTAGAAATCTCCTCTATTTCTCGAGAAATCCATGCAGACCTCTCTTTCATTTCTCTAAAAATCTCCTGTATTTCTCGAAAAATTCTTGCAGACCTCTCTTTCATTTTAAATCTGGTGCCCTCCAATGTGTTTTGGGTTTTTGCCAATGCCTTTGCAGTGTCTTGGATTTTGAACCACTCAGGCTTATATCATTATGCCTATGTGTTTGTGTGAAATCCCTGGGCTCTTATGTAACGTCTTGGGCGGTGTTTTCTGCATTTGTGACCTTATCCTTAGAATTTTTCTGGCATTGTCCCTCGGGCTAAGTCTCGTGTGGTAATGAAAATTAATTAAGGTGGGCTATTGCCTTTAGCCTTGCACAGTGACCATTGCAAGGGACATGAACATCGGGTTTGGCATGTGGTCCTGTGGGCCGTGTTTGGGGGGCAGTGGGGACTCTTTTTATAGCCTTGCACGGTGGCCATTCTAAGGGGCATGAAGAGCAGGCTTGGCCTGTGGCCCTGTGGGCCGTGTTTGGGGTGGCAGTGGATAAAGGACCACCACCTTGTTTTGGGATTTGGGTGGCAGAGGATAAAGGACCGCTCCCGTTTAATTTGAGCTGATTAGTCTCATAAATAGAATTAACATGATAAATGAATTTTTGCTTGTATTTCTAAAAGGTATTGGTGCACTCGGTGCGTTTTTTAGCTCTATACTTTGGAGCTTCTTTTTCTGTAAGTTTGGCTTGGGTTGGTACCCCTTATGCCTTATTATTACCTTGTTTCGCAGGACTTCTATGTTTTTTCTACCGCTTGTGCTTCCCATGCTGAGGCGTTCTTTATTTTATTTGAATGTCTCAGGTTCAGAGCCATAGCGGTTAGAGGTGTAGTTCGGAGACCTTGGGAGTAGTAGATGCTGTCTTACCCCGCTGCTGTGAGGTAGTGGTAGTTAGTTTTCTTCAGACATGCTAGTTTGAAGCCAATGGGTTGGTGTCAGGTTGTTGACGCCCATTGTGCCTCCTTTTGTTACATTGTAGCTTACTTGCTAGTTGTTGCCGCTACTTTCCGATCAGGAGTGTCTTGCTATCTGGGAATGATTTATGCCTAGGTGCATTATGGTTATAAAATGATTCTCTTTCATTCTCATTGCATCTTTTATAGGCTAAATCTTTATATTTAAGTCACGTACAAGTATCTTCATACCAAATCTAAATCTAGATATGTGCATATCATTTGTTTTATGTCCAGACATCACGTGCATGTAGGACCTTAATTGAACTAAACCAAGTATTTTTCCGTGCAAATACACATATACTTTCTTCGGTGGACTAGTTGATCCACGAACTGAGAGACACAGTTCTCACCCCAAACCTAATAAGTGATTTCAAGTAATGAGTCATCATGTAAACCTATTTTGTAATGTATAAGAGATAGGTTCCCGCCTGAGCGTCTGCAGTTGTCTCCTGCATGACGTGGCATCATGATGTGTATTTTCTCTACTATGATATTCCTAATTGCTGAGAAAATGCGGGTTGTGACAATCAACGCGGAAGATTCAGTCTTATTTTTAGGCTCACCCCATCTGAGTTGTAATCGATCATCCTCTATGAAATATCTTGGATGGGGTGGAGCATTCGGGAAGGCTGGCAAAGTGGTCGGTAGAACTCAATGAGTTCGACATCTCCTTCTCTCCAAGGGTGGCAATCAAGGCTCAAACAGTTTTAGATTTCTTAGCAGATTTCTCAGTAGAAGTAGGCGGAGGAGAAGACTCATAAAATGTAGTTTCCTGGAAGATGTTTGTGGACGGATCTTCGAGAAATATCTCTGTGGGAGTGGACATCGTACTAGTCAACCAACAGAGAATGAGGATTGAGCAAGCGGTCGGGATCCTCTTCCCCATCACAAACAATCAGGCGAAGTTTGAGGCCGTAGTGGCAGGTTTGCGTATTGCGAAGGAGTTGGGTATCCGAGACGTCCAAGCCTTCACATATTCGATGGTAGTTGCATCGCAGATCTGCGGAGAGTTTGAAGTATGAGACGTCATCCTACATAGATACTTGTTAAAGGTGAATGGATTGATCAGAGGCTTCAGTCTTTCTTCGTCGAACATGTGCCAAGGGAGGAAAATTCTACAGCGAATCGTCTGGCAAAATACGTCCGAGGTCAGGAGGCACGATCATCGAGTTTCTTCGACCGTCCATCGACGAAGGGGAGAGGATGGAGATCGAGCAGCGAACTTACTGGATGGATCCTTTCATGACATTCTTGACAACTGGCCAGCTGCCAGCCGAGGCTAGGGACCAGAGGAAGTTTAGATACAAGGCAGCTTATTACTTGTTGCATGAGGTTGAGTTATATCGAAAGACCATCTCAGGCCCCTTGTCCTGGTGCATTTCAGAAGCCGATGTTCCTCGAGTGCTAGAGGAGATTCATTCAAGAGAGTGCGGTAGTCATTCGAGGACTCACACTTTAGAGCAAAGGATCCTTAGGCAAGGTTATTTCTGGCCAACCATCCAGAAAGATGTCAAGGACTTTTCAGAGAAGTGCCAGCTTTTTGCTCCCCTCTAGTTGCAATAGGCGCAACAGCTTCATTCAATTTTGGCCCCTTGGCCATTCGTTATCTGGGGAATGGATTTGATAGGACCCTTTCCCCAAGTTAGAGGTCAGAGAAAGTTTGTTCTTATCATGATTGACTATTTCTCTAAGTGGATTGAGGCTAAGGCTCTAGCCAAGACCCACATCTCAAGTCGCGAAGAACTTCATCTGGGGAGAGATCGCTTGAAGGTTCGAGATTCCTCTCTCCATCGTCACAAATAATGGTCTGCAGTTCGCTAGCCTGGAACTGATCAACTTCTGTCGTCAGCTGGGAACTATTCTTTGATTCCCTTCAGTGCATCATCCTCAGAGAAATGGGCATGTGGAGGCCACCAACAAGCTAATTATCAACCTCTTGAAGAAAAAAGGTCGAGAATCTAAAGGGGAATTGGGAGGAGCAACTCTCTTCGGTCCTTTGGGCCTTGAGAACTACTCCTAATTCAACCATGGGGGAGACTCCTTTCAAGTTATCTCACGTGTTTGAGGCTCTCATACTTGTAGAGTTCGAGGTCAGAAGCCTAAGAGTGGTTGCGACCGATGAAGGGGATGAAGAGTGACGCCTAGAGAACGAAGAAGCTCAAAGGCTTTCCCTCGACTACATTGAAGAGCTTTGATATCTTGCCATGGCTAGGCAATAGGAGAATTAAAGAAGGTTGACCAAGAATTTAGACAAGAATGTCCGCATCAAGCAGTTCCAAGAAGGTGACCTCGTCCTAAAGAATGTGGATGCTGCTGGAAGAGCAACCACTATCATGAAGCTTAACCCAACTTGGGATGGGTCATTCATCATCCACGAGTCGCTGACAACGGGAGGGTATCATCTACAAAATCACAGAGAGGTGCTTCTTGGAAACACTTGGAACGGTGACGACCTGAAAAGGTTCTACCCCTAGTATGAATATGTATGTTCTTCTGTTGTATATTCATTTGTATAAACAAATTCTTTACCCCCGAAATAAGGGATGGTGGGAATCACTTTCTCCTCAGGCAAACCTTTTCAAAATAGGTCAAATCGATCTCCACGATAGGTTGGGGAACAAGCCTCCGACTCGACTCTAATAAGACCCAGTATGGGTGATGGGATGATGCGTCAAGATAGCGAGTTTTCTAAGACCAAGCCTCTGCATTGACGCACGAGATCAGCTCTCCCCTTGCACATTGGTCGAATGACCCCCCGATTGCATTATTCATCTAACTGGAGAGATTACTAAAAAAGAGTCTGAATGCCAACCCCCCAAACTTGACAAAAAGATACTTGATTTCGCAGACATATGGGACCCTGCATAAAAGTGTCTTTGAAAAAGCTAAAAACTCGCAGCAAAGTCAAGTTCAACAGTCATTTTTTCCTTTCATATGAGCTGGTGTTGTTAACCCCCCTCTGATTGTTAAGTAACAGGATGATGACCCTTCAAGGACCAAAGACCCAAAGTAGGATGGAGGTCTCATGGTTGTGTATCCCCTTGGACCCCCCCTCCCCGACTGCCATTCCCTACTCATCGGTTCTTTCAGCATTTTGTAGCAAAGTATGATGGAGGCCTCGTGGTTATGTGTCCCCTTGGAACCCCCCCCCCCCCCCCCCCCCCCCCCCCCCCCCCCCTCCGATTGTCATTCCTTACTTACCTTTTATTTATGTATATATGTATGTACTCTTAAGTTTCTCACCAGACAGAGTTAAAAAAAGTTGTTCGACGCAGAAGGGTTAGCTCGGTGATGGAGCATAATTCAAGGAATCAGATGATTCATCATCTTCGCACTCATCAAAATGTCAGGAAGGATGTCTTCCGTCGTCATGGCCTCACCCTCCGATGTCAAGAAGCCTCCGACTTGGAGCTTGGTAAAGACCAGGTCGCCCGTAGTGATGGAAATTTCTCGGCGAAGAACGGACCACTCCCGCAACGACATGGAGTGTTCCTTTTGCCTGTGAGAAGGGTCGGCCTCCAAGGTAGGATGCGTTGCACCCAGCGACTTCGTGGTAGACGACACCATGGTCTGCGAATCCAGTTCCGCAGTGCGGACCTGCACCATCTACATCGAGGTCTAGTTAGCTCACTTGTTGCTTTCGATCTTGGAGATGGTCTAGGACGCTATAAGTAGCTCCTTTTGTAAAATTAAAAAGACGCTGGTTATAAAGCATAAGGAACATGCAAAAGATGAGCTAGTAAAGAAGTATGGTGGACTAGCAAGATCACCTCAAAATCCTTGTTGGAGGAAGCTTTTTCCTCAGTCTCGACAGCCCTGACTTTGGCCTTGGCTTGGCGCATCTCTACCTCCCAGAGATGCTTTCGGAGGACCTCGATCTCCTCCTCTGCACCGACTAGATTCCGAGCAGTTTGATGAGCAAGTTTTGCTGCTCGCTAAATCGCTCCCGGAGACTCATATCGCAGAAGCTTCGCATCATCGCGCCCATAGAGACTGAACGTAATGCATAAGGCATCATCATTTGACTCCTCATCCTTGCTCTAGTAGGGTAGATGGGAGCTGAGGCGTACCTAATTCCTTCTCCTACTCCACGCGAGGAGAGGCTCGCTCTCTAAATCAGTGTTCCGTGAGCATTGCTCAAAGTTTGGATGGTTCTCGGGGATGCTATCTTTGCGCTCCTTCTCCCGATCATCCTCCATCTTCTGGACGACCTCTTTCTTCCTCTTCTTCATCGAGGGATCACCCTCATCCCGTCGTCCGCCTCCGCAAAGGATCTCGGCTAGATCACCGAGTCCAGTAAGCACATCTTTAAAAGGGGACTCCGCCCCAGGACTGTCCTCCGCGTCCCTAGGATGCGCTCGACCTGCAGGAGACGCGGTGGGGTGGGGTGGGGGGGGGGGGGGAGTGGACTCGCCCGTCAGCGGAAGAATGGTCGCGGGAACCTGGCGGACACCTGAAAATAATGGTTAATCACAGGAACAAGTACTCGACTCACGTGTTGCTCGCTCAAAGTGATGTTACCTTCTCCTGGCGCGACGTACTCGAGCTGGTCGACGTGCTGCCACCAAAAGAATACATCGAACCATCTGCTCTTCATCACCCTGCAAAACTCTTAGCAAGCGCCATGTAGGATAAGGGTGAGGAACATCCCGCCAGGTAGTTGTTGGGGACAGAAAGGGATCCCTACGAAGTCGCCGAAGACGAAGATGAATCGTTCGTTCTGTCAATAAACCTTGTTCGAGGTTCCAGCAAGAGAGAAAAGGTGACTACTGAAGTAGATCACCCCGTCCTTAGTCGCGCCCAAGTTGAAGACCTTCTGGAAGATGGCGAGGTCAAATGGGATCCTCTACGACCTCAAGAAACAAAGGAAGTCCATGATGATTGCGACACCATTGGTGTTAATCTGCGTAGGGAACCAGCCAAAGTAGCGGGGGATCTGGCAGAACTCTGGCCACAGAGGGAGGCGCAGACCCACCTCAAAATGAGAGAGGGGAATGGAAAGATTCCCCTCGGCGATTGAGTTTATCCGCTCTTCCCTCGCTGGTAAGCTCGCGCGACATCCCTCTGGCAATAAGCGGTGGACGAAGATCTCCAGCTTGTCCTATTGAGTAATAGATTTCTTGAACCTCTTCTCGGAGAAGTTCCTGGCATAAGTCAACCTGCGAGCAACTGCATCATCGGAAGGTGTCAACGAGAAGGAAAGAAACTCACATGTAGCAGCTCAATACTCAGGAACGGGTTACAAAAGCATATTATTTTCATACCCCCTATTTATAGACATCACAAGGGGTGATTATGAGGTTCATTGCACGCGAGTAACTACCCAAACTCGCTCAACTTCCTGGCAAATCGACTTTCCCGCGAAGATTTCTAAGAATAAATGGTCGTACCTCGCACGCTGAGCACTACAAGTAAATGAATCTCGTCATGATATGCAAAAATAAACATAAGATCATCGTAAAAAGCAGTAACAAAGTCAAAATCAAGAGAAAACATACATCATATCATGGCCAGAATAAATTTGGATTATTACAGACAGTTTGAATTCCAATTTCTGCAAAGAGAAGAAAAAGTAGAAGTCGCATGCCGACGTCCGAGTCATAGTCCTAGAGGACCGTCGCGCCTGCCCAAGGTATGGGCATGTCGTTCGGTCTACCCTAGCTCGCACGCAAGGCTCATCCGCTCTCTGGCCGTTGCCATGTACTCCTCGCTGAGGTGGATGTTATCCTCGATATGAGTAAGGGTCCCTAGGGAGCCCATACTCGCCCTCATTCCGTGAATGTCGGCCTGCAACAAGTCCTGCTGATGCCTCACGTCCGACATCCGCCTGTCCAGCTCGTTGATGGAGTAGTACATTACCTCTGAGGCCTCAAGTCAGTGCTCGAACTCCTCGATGGTCACCAAATGAGCCTCTAGGTGGGATATTTGGCGATTGGCCTCATACACCGCCAGCTTGTCGACCTTGGTTTCAAGGTCGTGGTACGCAGAGACCAGTTTTGTTTGGAACTCGCGCAGTGGCAGGCCGATGACGTCTATGAAGGCAGATCCCAAAGATGTCGTGCAACCTGGCAAAGGTAGAAGTGAATCACCGGAATTTCCACAAGAACAATGGGGCAAGTCGCTTAAGGAGAGAAGTACCTGCGCCCGAAGGAGCTACCCTGGGCTGGCGGAGAGGAGATGGCATCCGGCGGGGAGTATCTCGTCGACGTATTGGGGAAAGGTGGTGAGGTGATGACGTGCAGTGAGGAGGAGTTCACCGAGTTCCTGACCACCTGCCCCTGCCCAGAAGGTTGATCCACAGGCACCTTATCGCGATCATCCACCCACGCGGACATTGAAGGATGAGGCGTGAAGGATGATCATCCGCCTCCGTCGGACGTCGGAATGTCTTGAGTAGATGTCAATGATTGGAGAGGAACTTTGGATGAGGGAGGCTGAAGCGGAAGAGGGGGCGGGAGCCACGACTTTTTAGCTTCAAAATTCCCATGTGGGAACTACTATCCCCACCATCCGTTGAAGACCATGGTTGGCAAGAAGACTCCTGTTGGGGGGCGACGCTGGGCGTGATAATCGGAGGAGGCTGTAGATGAGGCTCTGCGTGAATAGGCTCTTCAGCAAGAGGCGCTGACGCGCTCAGACTGCCCGAGTTGGTCTCTGGAGGAGGAGTCGCTATAAGGCAAAATCAGCATCAGTAAAGCGAACAGTTCTATGATTTCTGAGAAGGGGCGATGATTACATGTTATGGTTGTGTTAGGGGGAGCGTTCGAAGGTTCGCTATCGGCGACCAGCTGCTCGCCGTCATCATCTAAGCCTGCCTGGCTCAGCCGAGTTTGGACCAGGTCTGGCACAGGTTGCGTGGGACCTCCCGACAGAGCATCCTCCCTCGATGTCCTCTTATCGGACGCTCAACATCGTCCCCTTTTCTCTTGCGCCTATCAGACCCCCCCCCCCCCGCCCTGACGAGGAGTACCGCCCGCATCTTATTCAACAAGTTCATCAATGCCTCGGTCTTCGTGACTATCTCCTTAGGGAACAACATCTCGCAGTAGATTAAAAAGGGGTGTGCAAGGGAAGGCCCCTCTTCTCCTATTTATAAATGTCGGAGGGGACCCCACCATACTTTCGAGTATAAACGATACTCGCCAGAAGACTCTCACCGAATAAGGGTTGGATGTTTCTTTCAAATCCACTCCATTGCTTGCAAAGAGCAGGGATTGTGTACAACTCATATTCTTCGAGGGTAGGACCCGTCATGCCACGTGGGAAGAAGTCAAAGGTCAAGTCAGAGTCAGCAAGCAACCCACATGGTCATTAATGCTAGATGTGAGTATCAGGGTTAATCTCCCCAAGCTGGCGACTATCAACAAGTCTTGAAGTTACTCACTTAGGTGACAACTATCAACAACATCTCTCCAGGCGTGGGAGAGACCCTTCAATAGTCTTCTGATTGCCAAGTCCAGCTAGACAACCTCGCAGGGGCTGGATATAGTCACCTATATCCCCCTTTAGGATTTGTCTATAAATAGACCCCCCAGGGGTACCAGAAATGACACTTCAAAAGCAGAGATTGACCCCCCCGACAAGATACCCATCAAACCAGTGCCTTCCTCGTACCAAGCTCGGTCATCTGTGGTTGTGTAGGGGAAGTTTCTCTTAAACTTTCGGGTACGTGGCGGGACCACCCTACTGAAGCGCCCTGGGGTCTTTTTGTGGCTTCTCCTTCATCTCCTTATCTAACCTTCGGATCCCTATTGCTGAATCGTGGAATCAGTAGCCTTAGACTGCACTTAGGTCCGAACATTTGAAATCGGGATTTTCCTGGCTTCAACAGTTACTTCACCAAATGATCACGAATTCGAACGAAATGAGTTGTGTTGCACTCATTTGGTTCATACGAATCAAATGCAACAAACAAATGTCAATTCTGAGTTCATTTGCTCAAAATAATATTTCAGGGTGACCGTGCAGAACAACATGGCCTAAACAGTCACTTTCACTAAAGGACCTCAGATTTGAACAAAACAAGGTGTATTGCACTTGTATAAATTACACGAGTCTAACACAACTGACGAAAGTCAATTTTGAGTTCGTTTACTCAGAAAGACATGTTGAGGTCGTCATGTATCTCGATTTAGCCTAAATCAGCAAACTTTGTCAAACGAGGCGTGATATGTGTCGTTGAGTTTATTTTGATCTCACGAAAACCACTCCCACTAACCGAGATCGATTCTGAGTGGCTCACTAGGACCCGGACTTAGCTCCTTCAAGGGTTCAATTGAACCGACTAGACCCTCTATTGGAGTTGGGATGTTATATGACGAGCTCCTGTTAGCAAGGATTCACGAGTTCTGTTGGTATGAGTGGTTGGAAAATACTTCGGGTGAATACTCTGGCCTAGTACTGCGGAGAGTATTGGAGAGAATGTCGCGGTGAGTATTGTTGGCTGGCGAATAATCTGGGCAAGTATTGCGGCAAGTACTGCGGAGAATGCTACGACGAGTGCTGCAGAGAGTACTGTTAGCGAGCGTTGTTGTGAGTATTGTTGAAGAATACTACTTCGAGTACTTTGGGCGAGTACTACGTGCAAGGACTCCTTGTGAGTATTGCGGGCGAGGACTCCTTGCGAGTATTGTAGGTGAGTACTCCTTGTGAGTACTGTAGGTGAGTACTTCTTGGGAGTACCGCGAGTAGTACTCCCATACTCCTTGGGAGTACTGTGGGCGAGTACTCATTGTGAGTGAGTACTGGTTGCGAGTACTATGGGAGAGTACTCGTTGAGAGTAGTGCAGGAAAGTACTACGTACAAGTATTGCAGGAGAGCACTCCTTATGAGTACTAGTACTTGCGAGTTCTTCTTGCGAGTTCTTCTTGCGAGTTAAGTTTCATGGAGTTGCGAGGGGATTGGTTATTTTGGCAAGAGGCTAAGTGCTGTCTGTGGGCGAGTATCCGAGGCGGAGTCTGAAGATATTGGGCGAGTACCCGAGGAGTCTGAAGATAGTGGGCGATACTCGAGGCAGAATATGTACTTGTAGATTATGGGTGAGTACCCAAACTTAGATATAATACAATGTTAGAGTGATAAAGTGCATAAAAGACTTACATTTTATTCATCCTTAGAAAGAGGTATAAATAGGTAAAGGGAGGGTGTCAATATACAATTTGGAGATATAACACTAAAGAGAAGATAATGAGCTTTTTATATAAACGAATATTATTTTAAACAAAAACAGTCTTAAGTCAGCTTGTTATTCAAAGATCTAATTGAATTCAATTTGGTTAAATCCTAAAAGAATCCTAACCTAACCCTCAACACAAAAATTATCGAAGTGAACTTGTATTAACAAACCCAACTCAACCACCTTTTGATATCAGCTAGGAATCGCAATGGTAAATCAGAAAATGATAAAAAAATGTAGTTCTCATAATGATATTTCTCTTAACATACCACATAATTAATATATATTGGTAATAATAAGGACAAAAATATTATTTAAAAAAACAAGCTAATCAGAAGAGAGCCATCGCAATTGCCTGTGTCCGACGCCACTTGAGGTACACCATCTAAGAGTGTTTAGTTTCTTTTAAACTCTATAATTTATTCTCCTACATAATAAAGTTCACTAATATCATTTTTCTGTAGAATATGAAGTTGAGGCTCTGCTCAGGATAGTCTACGTATACTCCTTCAAATATGGAATGAGTATATATAGTATCTCCAGCATAGAGCCTAAACCTAGGTAGATACATGACCCTGTTGGTTTTTCCAAGGTGATCTCATAGCAATCAAGTAGTTAGTCTTACTGCCAACGAAATATGAGCCTATAAGGTCGCACATAAAAGTGTTGGAAAAGTTGGATGAAGGATTGTGTTGGTACTACTCATATTCGATATGAACGGAGGACCAATCCTGTTATAAATTGGAGTTGAGTCGAGAATGTCTCGACAAGGAAAAGTAGTACACGACGAATCGTCGAGAGGGTCTCGTCGAACTGTCTTGTACTCGACGAATCATCGAAATTGTTTCGACGATATGTGTGTTAATTAGTCTTGTCGAATTCGTCGAATCATTTCGACGAATTTGATGTTCTCGACAAATCGTCGAGATCGTCTCGACAGAACACACATTGATTCGTCACGTTGTATTCGACGCTGCGTCAAGATCGTCTCGACAACACGCGTTGTATTCGACGTTACGTCGAGATCATCTCAACGGCACACGTTGTATTCGAATCTACGTCGAGATCGTCTCGACGGAGCGCGTTGTTTCTGTGTTAACTCCAATGAGGTCTTGGGTCTGCGGATAGTATGTTTTATGCCTTGAGTATAAAACGAGAAATGATTAGGTTTCTGGTTGTTTTTTTCTGCTCTCGCGAGACTGATAGGGCCGAAACGGAAGCGTCCCGCATAGGCCTTGTCGGTTCCGCCCGCATTCCACGAGATCGCCACCGCCTCTCCCTGTCGTCGGGCCTAGCAGTTCGTGGGAGACAAATAGGGCATCCTTTCTCCATCCCAGATCTTGTTGGACAAGAGTCGTGGGGTTCTCCTTCACTGTGTGGACTTCTGTAGAGGAACGTATACACTTTCTATGCTTGGATCTCAGAGCTTGTCTTCGGGAATTCTTCTTTGAGCATCTTGGTTGAGTGTTGACTCAATCCCTCTCAGGTATATTGCAATGTGTTGCTTTCCTTCTTTTATTTCTAGAATCATGAAATCGCAAGATCCTGTAAATGTTTCGGGTTGTTCTTGTTTCTTTATTTCCGCTGCGCACATCTGATGTGTTGTTCATAGAAAACCCAACAGTGGTATCAGAGGGAGGTTTGTGATCCAGTGCGTGTAAATCAGAAATATAGAAGTGTTCTAAATGTCTGAATATCTTCCTGGATGTGAGGTTTCTGATGAAGTATTCTAAATCGGAACTCCGCCAGGAACGCATGTGACTGCATTGTGATTTTCATGTTTTAGAAATCGTTTCTCCTTTGCACTAACCGTCCCTTGGAATGGTTTGTGAAACCAAATGTCTTAGATTTTTAATCTGACATTGAGAGACGAGCTTGTCTACTGCATACGTGGAGTTGTTTTGGTCTGTGTCCAATGCATGTAAATCTAGAGATTTAGAAGTGTTCTAAATATTCAGATTTAGCCCTTTAATCAAATCGTTGATATTTTGTGCACATCTGGGATGTATTTGGATTGCGAATGTTGTATTTCTTTTTTGTGAATGTGTATAATGATTAAATGTTAATCGATTATCCTAAAATCCCTTTTCAAATATTAAGTATACGGATGCCTTCCGATGGATGACACTCTTCCTGCCTCGATCGATGAAGTGTGGGCTTGCCAAAGCAAGGTGCATTATTAATCTATCTTGGTAAGGGTGCAAGCGGATAATTGTGATATCTCACTATCGACATCGGGTCCAACTTAACTAGGTGACATCAAAAGTTGACTACCTAGAGGCATAGGGTTGGCATGCACCATTTGATGGATGCGAATAATGAGTTATTCACCAACCATACATGAATTGCATAATGATGCAATTGGCAAAAGTTGCCTACCTAAATAGACACCTTGTAGGTGATCAGCCAAAGCTGACTTATGATGGCGGTGAAATACGAATCATACCCACTAAGATAGTAGCTCGAGTAAACTCTCCAAATTGATATTAATGGTTATCAGTTTGAGTAAAATAGCGAGAGCTTTTAATAAAAGTCCTTATTAAAATAAAATGTATTTTGAAATATAGTAATAAAATATTTTGCAAATTTATTGTATAATTTCATGACAAGCACATCACACTCCACTCTGTCCCTGAGAGCCATCCTTGAGAAGGACAAGCTCAATGGGATGAACTTCCTAGACTGGTACAGAAACCTGAGAATTGTTCTCAGGCAAGAGCGTAAGCTCTATGTCTTAGAAGAGGAAGCCCCTACAGAGCCGATTGGAAATGCTCCTCGAGCAGACAAAGATGCTTACAAGAAGTATCAAGATGATACCCTGGATGTGGAATGCCTCATGCTTGCTACCATGTCCTCTAAGCTTCAGAAGCAACACGAGAGCATGTGTGGTTATGAGATAATCGAGCACCTCAAGAAAATGTTCGAGGGGAAAGCTCGGCAAAAGAGGTTTGACATACCCAAGGCATTATTTCAGTGCAAAAATGGAGCTCGAGACTCGGTAGGGACTCACGTACTCAAGATGATTGGGTATATAGAGAACCTTGAAAGACTGGGTTTTCCATTGGGCCAAGAGTTGGCCACTGATCTGATCCTACAATCGTTGCCGGACAGTTATGAGCAGTTTGTCTTGAACTATAACATGAATGTAATAGACAAGACACTGCCTGAGATCCTAGGCATGTTGAGAACTGCCGAGAACAACATGAAGATGGTCATGCCTGCTAGCCCCATATTGATTGTGCATAAAGGCAAGGGCAAGATCAAGGGATTCAAGAAGACTAAGATGGGACCTAAGTCATATCTTGATCCCGAATCTTCTGCACTTAAAAAGAAAGGCCCGGCGAAGGAAGGAAAGTGCCACCACTGTGGTAAGACAGGACATTGGAGGAGGAACTATCCCCTCTATATTGTTGATCTGCAAAAGCAGAAAGGAAGTGTGACTTCAACTTAAGGTATTTATGTTATAGAAATAAACCTTTCTGCTCCTTCACCTTGGGTATTGGATACCAGATGTGGTTCCCACATTTGTACAGATGTGCAGGAACTGAGAAGGAGAAGAATGATGGGTAAAGGGGAGGTAGACCTACGCATAGGAAACAGAGCAAGAGTTGTTGCCGTTGTCGTTGGCGTCTATCATCTTTCTTTGCCCGCTCGGCTTGTAATAGAATTAGATAACTATTATTTTGTTCCATCCATAACTAGAAGCATTATATCCATTTCATGTATTTACATGAAAGGTTTTTCGTTTATAATTAAGAACAATTGTTGTTTGATTTTTATGAATGATGTTTGTTATGGTGTAGCCCAATTGTTTAATGGTTTATATATTTTGAACTTCCGATCTATAATGTAGAAAATACTAAAAGACTAAAAACAAATGACTCGAATCCTACGTACCTTTGGCATTGTCGTTTAGGCCATATAAACGAGAAGCGTATTTCCAAGCTCCATAGAGATGGACTACTGGACTCATTTGATTATGAATTATTTGAGAGATGCGAGTCTTGTTTATTAGGCAAAATGATTAAAACTCCTTTCATTGGTCATACTTAGAGGGCTGGTGATCTTTTGGGTGTCATACATAGTGTTGTGTGCAGAACCATGAGTTCTATGGCTAGAGGTGGGTTCCAATACTTCATTACGCTTACTGATGATTTCAGTAGATTCAGATACATGTTTTTTATGAAGAACAAATCCGAAACCTTTGAAAAGTTCAAAGAGTTTAAAAATGAAGTTGAAAACCAACTGGGAAAAGGGATAAAAGCACTCCGATCTGATCGAGGTGGCGAATATCTGAGTCATGAGTTTCGTGATCATCTGAAAGAGTATGGTATTGTATCACAGCTCACTTCGCCTGGAACACCACAACATAATGGTGTGTCTGAGAGGAGGAATCATATTTTGTTAGACATAGTATGGTCGATGATGAGTCATGCAAATTTGCCCATTTCCTTTTGGGGCTTTGCTTTAGAGACTGCTGCTTTCACACTAAATTGAGTTCCGACGAAGACGGTTCTAAAGACACCATATGAGATATGGACTGGGAAGCGTCCTAGTATGTTTTTCATTAAGATTTGGGGTTGTGAGGCTTACGTACTACGTCAAATGTCTGATAAGCTGGAACCTAAATCAGATAAGTGTTATCTTGTGGGATATCCTAAAGAAACTAAAGGGTATTACTTCTACCTATGATCCGAGGGCAAAGTGTTTGTTGCGAGGAGTGGTGTTTTTCTACAGAAAGAGTTTCTGTCTAGGGAAAACACCAAGGTAGAACTTGAAGAAGTTCAAGAACCGCAAATAATGAATGAACTAGAATCGGAACCTGAGCAAGGACTACAATCTATTATTGCTGGAGAACCTGCTCAAGAAACACAAGTCCTACGTAGATCTGGTAGACCTAGAGTTGAGCCTGAGAGATATGGATTTCTCATGTCTCAAATAGGTTGTGTGTTGCTTATGGATCATGATGATGAACCTGCAACCTACCAAGAGGCTATGAATGGACCAGACTCCGAGAAGTGGCTTGAGGCCATGAAATCTGAAATGGACTACATGTATGCAAACCAAGTTTGGACCTTGGTGGAACCACCTAAAGGGGTACGACCCATAGGGTGCAAGTGGGTCTTCAAGAAGAAGACCGGCATGGATAGGAATGTACAAACATTCAAAGGCCGGCTGGTGGCTAAAGGTTTCAGGCAAATTCATGGTGTTGACTATGATGCGACCTTTTTCCATATTGTTATGGTCAAGTCCATTAGAATTCCACTTGTTATTGCTGCGTATTATGACTACAAGATCTGGCAAATGGATGTCAAAATGGAAACCTCCTTGAGAATGTGTACATGACACAACCCGAGGGTTTTGTATCTCCAAATGAAGCCACTAAAATATGCAAGTTAAATCGATCCATTTATGGGTTGAAACAAGCTTCTAGAAGTTGGAATCTGTGTTTTGATGAGAAGATCAAAGAGTTTGGTTTCATCAAGAATGAAGATGAGCCTTGTGTTTACAAAAGAATTAGTGGGAGCATTGTCGTTTTCCTGATATTGTATGTGGATGACATACTGTTAATCGGGAATGACATTCTGACCCTACAAGCTGTTAAGAACAAGCTGGGGCCTGCTTTTCTATGAAATACTTGGGTGAAGCGACTTACATACTTGGTATTAAAATCTATAGAGATGGAATGAAGAAGTTGCTGGGTTTGACCCAGAGTACATGCATTGAGAAGGTGTTGAAATAGTTCAACATGCTTGAGTCCAAGAAGGGATTCTTACCCATGTCACATAGTGTAAGTCTCTCTAAGGATCAGTGTCCTAAATCTTTAGAAGATAAGGACCACATGAATTTGATTCCATATGCTTCTGCAGTTGGATCAATCATGTATGCAATGTTATGTACTCGACCCGATGTCTCTTATGCCTTGAGCATAACGAGCAGGTATCAGTCTGTTCCTGGTGATGGTCACTGGATAGCTGTCAAGAATATCCTAAAGTACTTGAGAAGAACTAAGGATATGTTCTTGGTGTTTGGTGGAGAGGAAGAGCTCATTGTAAATGGTTACACGGATGCTAGCTTCCAAACTGATCGGGACGATTCAAAGTCCCAGTCAGGTTTTGTATTTTGCCTAAATGGAGGAGCTGTAAGCTGGAAGAGTTCCAAGCAAGAGACAGTTGTCGATTCTACGACAAAGCTGAGTATGTTGCTGCAGCAAATGCAGTAAAGGAGGCTGTATGGATTAGGAAATTCATCAGTGAGCTAGATGTAGTTCCTAGCATTGTTAATCCCACAGTTCTCTACTATGACAACAACGGTGCAATTGCCCAAGCTATGGAACCTAGATCTCATTAGCGCTCCAATCACATACTTCGGCGGTTCCATCTTATTCAAGAGATTATCGATCGAGGAGATGTGAACGTTTGCAGAGTACCGTCTGAAGAAAACATAGTGGATCCACTGACAAAGCCTCTTGCGCAAAAGAAGCATGATGGTCACGTTAGATCAATGGGTATTAGATACCTGAATGATCATCTTTAGTGGGAGTCTTGTGGATTGTATGTTTGTTGGTTGTTTATTCATTTGATGAATTATGATTTGTACTCTGTTTTTCATTCTACTTTATGACAAGTTATTTTATTATGTCAACTGTCTCTATTTGATAGATTAATTAACATAATAAATGCCCTTAGAATGTTTGCTTCCATAGGAATTCAAGTGTGTGACTTGAATGTGAGGGCCTATGTTTAAATGAAGCTTCATTCTTAAATAGTCCCTGGTCGAGGTATCATCCTAGAAATTAGAGTGAGGATGAGACAATAAGACTAGTATGTGCGTTGACTGATGACCGGTTCTCACAGGTCATGATATTGTGAAATCAAGTCATCACATGAGTACTTGTTAGTGAACAAGTGGTACTGGACAGACCCACCATGAGACTACTTTGTGGATTGTTATATGAACGTGTCACAAGTAGATCTCATATAACAATGGTGTTTGTGATTCTTTGACCTGAAGTCACAACATTCATTAAGTGAGGAAAATCATACTTTGATGCCATCAAAAGTCATCCTTGAAGAAGGTTGATGATAACGATGGTTATTGGGTATGTTACGATTCATTTGGGTGTTTGTATGTGGACAAATATGAGATTTTCCCTCCTATATGACAGGAGTTACATCCATGGGCCCCTTGATGGAATGAGACTGAGAAATGCAGGGCCATGCTTGGTTGAGTTAATATATGATATTGAGCTCACCAATTTCAGACAGTCTATTCTAGATCAGGAAACGAGGATTGATCAATTATGAGGTTGACACGGTCCATGCCTCTAGTTCTATTCGGATGTAAGGGATAAAGGGACATGACAGCACTAGTATATTGGTCAAGACAGACTTATTGAGTTGTGAACTCTTATTACTTGGGTAACAATGATGTATTATTAGATGTCGCTCATTGCTTGCGAGACTTTTGTTGATACTTTGTGATCACGTGGGAGACTGTTGGTTTTTCCAAGGTGATCTCAAAACAATCAAGTAGTTATTCTTACTGCCAATGCAATATGAGCCTATAGGGTGGCACATAAATGTATTGGAGAAGTTGGATGAAGGATTGTGTTGGTACTACTCATATTCGATATTAATGGAGGACCAATCCTGTGACAAATTGGAGTTGAGTCGAGAATGTCTCGACAAGGAAAAGTAGTGCACGACGAATCGTCAAGAGGGTCTCGTCGAAATGTCTTGTACTCGATGAATCATCGAAATTGTTTCGACGATATGTGTGTTAATTCATCTCGTCAAATTCGTTGAATTGTTTCGAAGAATTTGATGTTCTCGACGAATCATCGAGATCGTCTCAAAAAAAACACATTGATTCGCCACGTCATATTCGACACTGCGTCAAGATCATATCGACGGTGCGTGTTGTATTCGATGTTATGTCGAGATCGTCTCGACGACACACGTTATTTTCGACGGAGCGTCGAGATCATCTCGACGGAGCGCATTGTTTCTGTGTTAACTCCAATAAGGTCTTGGGTCTGTGGATAGTATGTTTTATGCTTTGAGTATAAAACGGGAAACGATTAGGTTTCCAGTTGATTTTTTCTGCTCTCATGAGACTGATAGGTCCGAAATGGAAGTGTTCCGCATAGGCCTTGTCGGTTCCACCCGCATTCCATGAGATCGCCACCACTTCTCCCTGTCGTCAGACCTAGGAATTCGTGGGAGACGAAGAGGGCATCCTTTCTCCATCCCAGAACTTGTTGGACAAGAGTCGTGGGGTTCTCCCACTACAACAAACTGCACTTATAGTAAGGACCTAAATCGTTACAGTAAGTGCCAAAAATCGTTACAAAAACTCTTTGGTAACGAAAAAAACTTTAAGTAACGGTCCTCCTCTAAAGCTCGACGCTAAAGGTTCTTGTAACGAATGTATGCATGTCGTTACAAATAAATTAATTGTAACAAACGATACTTTCTCACCAAAAAGAGATTCTTCCTCACAATAAATTGGTCACAATAAATATTATTTCGTTACGAATGTTATTTTTCCTCACAAAAAAACAGTTACAATTAAAACTATTTCGTTACAAATGTTTTATTTTTTCCTCACTAAAAATAAACTAACTTCGTTACAATAAAGTATAATAAACATTATTTCGTTACAATAGATTAAACAATAGTAACGAAAAAATCGTTACATTTGTTTTCCACTCTTCTTACTACAGCCAATTCATTTATATATCAAAAATATTCCATTTCTATTTTTTGTGTACCTGAGATTTTATTACAAATAATAATCTTGAAAACACACATATATTTAATATTTCGTAACAAGATCAACATGTATTTATTCACACCAAAAAGTATTACATAGAGTACAAGTTATTATCATCTCATCTAAAATAATACAATATTACATTACAAGATCAACATGTTTCTAATAAATCTTCCGTCATTTTTCGAAAAATAATCGTCCATCACTTTCTGACTAATGAATCTTTCGTCACTTGCCGGTCAATGCTCGAGCACCCTACAAATAAAAGAGAGCAATTAAGATCACCCTACAAATAAATGAGAGCAGAAACATCCATACAAACTCACATCCATACATACTCTTTTGCCACGACTTTAAATTCATGTGGTATAAATGGCTCTAATGATGTGATTAAGTACAAAATGACTTCATATCTAAGTACTGAAAAATTAGCAAGAAAATTACCAACAAATTCTTGATCAAATCATTATTTGAAAAGAAATTACCAACAAAGAAGCCAATACAAATTCTGAAAGATCAAGTATTTTCGAGATAACAAGAAAACACAAACACATTATAGAGACAAAACACTCATTTCTTCCTGTATATGCCCCCTTCCTCATCTAGTAGCTCATGAAGTTTTTCTTCAACTATATGCATGGAGCAAGAGGGCAGTGATGAGGTGGCATGGTGAGATAAAATTTAAGAGCTCATGACGGTGAAAATTAAAATTACCTCCTTCAATATGTCGACTGCCAATAGCCGTTGACACTTTCTTTGCTTTTCCATCTGAAAAATAAACAGGTTTCTCATCCCAAAACAATGTGTGCACGAGCTATGCAACTAACAAATTTCTAAAACAAATTAAACCTAACAAAAATCAAGAAAAGCTACTTTAAACAACAATCTTAATCAGCTGAGGAAATGTTGTTCAAAACTGTCCAAGTTGCAGTCAAGAGTATCCAATTTGACAAAAAAGCTAAAACATGATTTGGTGAGAATTGCATAAGTTTGGTTTAACATCGAAATTTTAATATTATGGGGTTAATGCTTTTCTAGGCTTATGAAGCACAATTGTTAGAGTAACCCAATTTTCCCAATAAAGTTGCATCCTTCATACATCTAGGGTTGCTTTATTTATGTTGTTCTCAAAGATTTGTGTCTTAGCTTGAATGCTTATGATGTTGAAATTTATTGAGATTAACGTATAAAAATATTATTTTCACCAGGTCTAATAATAGCTATAGTTAAAGAAACTTAAATTCTTAGCTCTAGTTAATGTGTATTCACACATCAAAGAAATGCTAGAAAAAACTAGCACTGCAAAAATATTTACCTTATCCTAGCTATTAAGTCTTGGCATAGGCTTTGTTTGGCAGCATTTCCTCTTCCGTTGCAGTTGATGCAATGATGAAAGCCTGGCCTGAAAAGCAGTCAAGAGTTAGTTTTAGATGACATAGGCAGTAGTATGCTCAAAGAAACATATTTTAGCAGAACCAAAATAGAAAAAACAAAATACATACTTTTAATATAACCAAAATCATTCAAACAAGAAATTAAGATATTAACATATTACCCCAAATGAGCCAAATCCATACAGCAATAATTGGTAAAATCCATCAAGATTAACACTAAAGTGTCAGAACATTTAATTTGCTTTGATGTGGATCATATTATTCATCGATCTGAGGTGTATGAAGGCCAAGATCATGGAAGATGAGATATGATGAGTCCTGAATTTGTGAATTTTCAGCACCATGACCGCAAAATTTAGATAATCGGTTAGCATTCATATATATTATCCTTAGAACCTATACAAATAGAAAAAACTTTTATATCAATACTGCTAACTATTAATTAATGCCACTAGCGGGAACAGTTATACACTACACTTCAGGTAACAAATACTTACATGTATGGCACATCATATGTGTGTCCAAATACATACCTCATGGTGGGTTATCACTCTGCATCTCGATCATGATCAACCAATCAAACCATATATGGCACCATCTACATCGCTAACAAAGTCATCATAGTTGACACTAACACAACTTTGCTTTCCAACTCTTTTTATTATGAACGTGAATTCATCACCACTTTGCGATATCCAAACAAAGTAAAACACAAGTAATAAGGAAATAGTCCCTAGATCAGCATGGAGAAGTTTGGAGAAAAGTTTAAGTTTCAACGGACAAAAATATCTCGACCGTTGAAAGTTTTCTTAGCAGTATACGTTTGGAGAAAAGTTGCAGTTGATACTAAAAATAATCAGAGCAAGATTTGTTTGTACGGATGACAATTTGTTGAATAGCCCAAGTAAGATTTTTTATAGATATCACTCCCAATTCGACTCAAATAACAATAAGAGGAGTAATTTGCTTGAGAAATAAAGTGAACTCCCAATTCGACTCAAATATCAAAAACATTACACAAAAATAGTTAGGGAACAACTTCTTGCATATTAACATACCACATAAATGAATCAAAATAAGGAACCAAAATCCTTGATTGAAATAACATGTTAAGAGAGAAGCTTTTCACATCCATAACACATGGATTATAAATAAGTTCGATCTGCCAAGACGATTTCCTATTCTTATTCCTAAATTTCCAGATTTTGATAGAGAAACTCTGTACTTAGTTCCTCCTAGCATGAAAAAAAACTAAAATCACGAACACGAAATGATTACGAATCAGGTATGGGAACTCTATTGGCAATACAAAAGCTGATTAGAACAAACTTTAACAAACAAAATCGTAATAGAAAGTGCATGATTTAATAATTATAACAACAAAAATTCTCTAACACTACAACATACCATTTCTTTTAAAGACTCATTGTGAGATGAAGAGTTGCTTTAGATTTGGTTAAAATGTTTATTAAGAAAGTTCATTAGTATTGGAAATCTTAATCAAAAACAAAAAAAATAAAACTAGTCACCCGGTGAAGAGAATTTAGGGCTCAAAAATATTGTAATATATCTTCTTGGTGGCAATAATTATGATTTCCCAACCTCAAAGGTTTAATAAAAAAAGGATCATTAAAAAATATATAGGACAATATTTAGAAAACAAAGTTGCCTAAATCAAGCTAAAATTTATTCAAAATATACAAAAGATGAAACATAAAAATATAAACTGGAACCTGGACAATCATACGTGGAACCTGGACAAACATAAATGGCAGGTTTACCGCAGAGGAACTGTGAAGAGTGAAAGCCAAGATAGCATTACATTATTTTAAAATGTAAAGCGATGCACAACACCTGCTTATTTTTTCTATTATTCGTCCATGCAAACAAACCAGGGAATTTAGTAGAAATATTATTTGAAGCAAAGCAGAGAAATACATTCCCCAATTTATATTCACAAAATTAGGGCTATAATAACATCATCAAACTTATCAGTCTTTAGATCACTCCTGCCATCTATGTTGCGGATGAAGTAAAAATCAGGGCTATAATAATCAAGGCTATAGTAGGAGATCCACTGTAATCATAGGAAACACATAATGCCTTAAGTGAACTATCCCATAATTAGCTGAAAGTCATAAATCAAGAAATATCTTATCTGCGCATTATAAAAAAAAATTGTATTTCCTAAGCATAAATCAAAATAGTGAGCATCAAAGAAGTAAGGAGGAAAGAAAGAAGTAGGAGAAGCTTACAGTGAAACTAAGTCCAGGAGGAAGACATCAATCCCGTAACCAAGGGCGATTTCATCGTCGAGCTTACAGTGGAGATGGTCGGCGGAGGAGAGCATGGGAAAAGAGGGGGGAAAGCTTGGAGAAGACATCGCTGTGATCGATCGAAGATTGGAACGTCGCGAGAGAGGAAGAGGGAAGAGAAACCTTAGGGCACGCGAGAGGGAGAGAGAAGAGAAACCTTAGGGCACGCAAGAGGGAGAGGAAGAAATGCCCTAGCAGCGAAGAGAAGAAGGGAGAGAATGATGCATCATCAGAGGATGGCGCAGTGAGACTCTAGAAAGTGATGTGCTTCGCAGGCGGCGTGAGGAGGAGTGCGAGAGATTTTGTGAGACCGGCGGCTTAGGTTTATAACTTACCAGCAAGGAAGACGGCTAAGAACTTCGATCAGATTGCAATCCTTGGCAGCAGCTTTGCGTGCAGGCGGCGGCGACGAGAGTGACGGGGTGTGCGAGTGAGAGGGGAGACGGGCGGGATTTGTCGAAGAGAAGAAGAACCCTAGCAACCATGCGTCCGTTCTTAGCTGGTAGTTTAATTTTTGGGTTTATGTGCCAAAAATTATGGAGGGAATTTTCCCCCCATATATCTCATTTCATGTGAAATATTAAAATTAATAGATTTTATTAATAATAAATTTATATTTTTAAAAATATATTAAAATACATATTAGTTAAATATTTCATTTCCAAAGTAACTTTTATACTTTACGATGTTCTTTAGTCCGCTCTCGACTCACATGCCAATTGATTGATGTCGTCCGCCGAATAATACCGTCGTTGATTGATTGTTGTCACCCGCCAAATGATGCTCCCCGCCAAATGATGCCACCCGCCAAATGTTACCGCTCACCGAATATTGTGTGTGTGTCGGTTTATGTCTGTGTCGGTTTATGTTTGTGTTTGTGTCTGTGTCTATGTCTATGTGTTTGTGTCTATCAGTGTGTGTGTGTGTGTGTGTGTGTCTATGTGTCTTTGTGTTTTGTGTGTGTGTGTGTGATTGTCTGTGTGTGTGTGTGTGTGTGTGTGTGTGTGCATGTGTGTGTGTGTGTCGGTTTGTGTATGTGTCTGTGTTTGTGTGTGTATGTGTTTGCGTGTTCGTGTCTGTCATGTGTTTGTGTGTCTGTCTGCGGTTGTGTTTGTGTTTGTGTCTGTGTGTGTGTCTATGTGTGTATGTGTCTGTGTGTGTCTGTGTCTGTGTGTCTATGTATGTCTGTGTTTGTGTGTGTTTATGGCTATGTGTGTGTGTTTGTGTGTCTATGTGTGTGTGATTGTGTATGTGTGTGTTTGTGTCTGTGTGTGTGACTGTGTGTGTTTGTGTATGTAATTGTATGTGTCTATGTCGATCTTTGTCTGTGTCTGTGTCTGTGTCTATGTGTCTGTGTCTATATCTGTGTTTGTATGTATGTGTCTGTCTGTGTCTGTATCTGTGTCTGTGTGTTTGTGTTTGTGTGTCTGTGTCTGTCTGTGTGATCTCTAGCTATGTGTGTCTGTGTCTGTCTCTGTGTGAGCGTGTGTCTGTGTCTGTGTGATCTCTATCTATGTGTGTGTCTGTGTTTGTGTCTATGTCTATGTTTTTGTCTATGTGTGTGTGTCTGGGTTTGTGTACCCGTGTCTGTCCGCATGTGCCTGTCTGTGTCTGTTTGTCTCTATGTCTGTGTGTCTGTGACTGTGTGTGTATGTGATTGTATGTGTCTGTGTCGATCTATGTATGTGTCTGTTTTTGTGTTTTTGTCTGTATTTGTGTGTCTGCGTCTGTGTTTGCGTATATGTGTATGTTCGTGCCTGTATCTGTGATTGAAAATGCGCGCTTAGGAGACAATGCGCCCGATCAAAAATGCATGCAAGTGCAAAACGCGCGACTCGGCAAAAAACGTGCGCTCAGGCAAAAAACGCGCGCCCGAGTGAAAAACACGTGCCCGACCGAAAAAATACTCTCTGGCCAAAAATGCTCTCTCGAGTCCGCGCCGTGCGTGTGCTTGTGCTCGGAGGTGGTCGCGCGTGCGCACGTGAGTGTCTTTGCGTGCGTGCGGGGCCCGTGCGCGATAGTTATTTTTATTCAAAAATTATGTTAATAAATTAATGTCAAATTGGCATTCACTTTTAAATTTAATGTTTTTTATTTTTGGATTTTTTTTGTTTGCAAAATTTTATGGAGAGAAATTTTCCTCCATATATTTCATTCATGTAAGAGAGAAGCGGAGAGGAGAAAAAGTTTTATAAATTTTTTTTAAAGTTTTATAAAAATGTTTTTATAAGGTTTTATAAAAAATTTATATAAAGAAACTTTATAAAACTTTAACTACAATATATAGTGGAACTTTAAAATGATTTTTTGTTAAAATATAAATGTTTTTGAGAAAAATAATTATAAAATATTGATGTATATTTTTTACGGTCAATTTGAGTACTCATATGTATATGTTGCGGGCGAAGCCCGCCGGTGGCGGGCGAAGCCCGCCGTCGCCTGTTGGGTACTGTAGAATGCGGGCGCAACCCGCTCGAATGCGGGCGCAGCCCGCTAAGAGTCAGCGAGCACGGGCGAAGCACGTGCGCGACTGAAAAAAAACATGTGCTCGGGAAATAAAATGCGCATCCGAGTGAAAAGCACGTGTTCGAGCGAAAAAGGGCGCTCGAAGGGTACAATTATTTCACCACTGCGCACAATGAAAAAATATGCGTGCATGCGGCGCCAGTGCGCGATCGTTATTTTTATTCAAAAATTATATTAATATGTTTTAAATTTTTTGATTTGTTTTGTGCAAAATTTGATGGAGGGAAATTTTCCTCTATATATTTCATTAATGTGAGAGGGAAGGAAATAGACAAACTTAATAAACTAGAGGAAGAGAACGACGTGCGGCGACGGCCGAGAAAGTGAACGACGATGGCGGCAGCCGTGAAAGAGAGAGGCGACGGCGGCGGCGACCGTCGAAGAGAGGGGAGACAACGGCGGCGGTCGTACGTGAAAGATATTGCTACAACTCGCAAATGGATGTTTGTGTGTTTGGTTGTCCGTGTCTGTGTGTGTGCATGTGTCATGTAAGAGAGAAGGGGAGAGGAGAAAAAATTCTATAACCACTTTTTTAAAGTTTTATAAAAACGTTTTTATAAGGTTTTATAAAAAATTTATATAGAGAAACTTTATAAAACTTTAACTACAATATATAATGGAACTTTAAAATGATTTTTTGTTAAAATATAAATGTTTTTGAGAAAAATAATTATAAAATATTGATGTATATTTTCTTACGGTCATTTTGAGTACTCATATGTATATGTTGCGGGCGAAGCCCGCCGGTGGCGGGCAAAGCCCGCCGTCGCCGGTTGGGTACTGTAGAATGCGGGCGCAACCCGCTCGAATGCGGGCGCAGCCCGCTAAGAGTCAGCGAGCACGGGCGAAGCACGTGCGCGAATAAAAAAAAACATGTGCTCGGGAAATAAAACGTGCATCCGAGCGAAAAACACGTGCTCGAGTGAAAAATGAGCGCTCGAAGGGTACAATTATTTCACCACTGCGCACAATGAAAAAATATACGTGCATGCGGCGCCAGTGCGCGATCGTTATTTTTATTCAAAAATTATATTAATATGTTTTAAATTTTTTGAATTGTTTTGTGCAAAATTTGATGGATGGAAATTTTCCTCCATATATTTCATTAATGTGAGAGGGAAGGAAATAGACAAAACTTAATAAACTAGAGGAAAAGAACGACGCGCGGCGACGGCCGAGAAAGAGAACGATGATGGCGGTGGCCGTGGAAGAGAGAGGCGACGACGGCGGCGACCGTCGAAGAGAGGGGAGACAACGACGGCGGTCGTACGTGAAAGACATTGCTATAGCTCGCAAATGGTTGTTTGTGTGTTTGGTTGTCCGTGTCTGTGTGTGCATGTGTCTGTGTTTGAGCCCCGACATAGGCAATACGCGCTAGCTCTCAAGCAAAAAAAAGGAAAATTACACGCACGAGAGTGCATTTGCGTGCGCGCGATAGTGCATTTGCGTGCGCGCGAGAGTGCATTTGCGTGCGCGCGAGAGTGAATTTGTGTGCGCGTGAGAGCGCATTTGCGTGCGCGCGAGAGTGCATTTGCGTGCACGCGGTTCGTGCGTGATTTAATTTTAATTCCAAAATTATATTAAAAAATTAATGTCATATTAATTTGCATTCATTTTTACATTTAATATATTTTTAATTTTTAGTTTTGTTTTGTTCAAAATTTTATGGAGGAAAATTTTCATCCATATATTCCATTCATTCATATGAGAGAGAGATAGAGCTGCATGGGAGAGAGGTAAAAAAACTTTTATAAAAAGTTAAATATTTATAAAAAATCTCGTACACGCAAAAATACATGTCGCAATAGTACCACATATCTGCGACAGCCGCGCACGGATGTTTGCGAGCTGTAGGATTACTACTGTCATCGCGTTAGAGTACTATCGAGGCGGGGTACTGTCGCGCGCATACAATCTTTTGTTTTTCAAAAAAAATAATAATTCAAAACTTTGATAATAAAATAGTACAAAAATTGAAAATAAAATATGATATATTTTTTGTAACAAAACTTTAATAATAAAATATTACTATTAGTAAGACAATTTCTTTGCCACAAAAAACTTTCATGATGTGGTTACAATTGATACTTATTGTGAGAAATTTTTTCTATTTGTAACGTAACATTAGTGTTGTTACAAATACTTACAGTTATAGTAACGAATTAATTATTATTGTAACAAAATTTAAAATATTCGTTACAAAAAAATACTTTTTTGTAACAACAACAAAAATTTGTTACTAAATATAACTATTAGTAACAAACTGTGTCTTAGTTATATTTCAGTCCTTACAACAGGTGCAGTTTGTTGTAGTGTCCTTCAATGTGTGGACTTCTGTAGAGGCACGGATACACTTTCTGTGCTTGGATCTCAGAGCTTGTCTTCGGGAATTCTTCTTAATTGGAGCATCTTGGTTGAGTGTTGACTCAATCCTTCTCAGGTATATTGCAATGTGTTGCTTTCCCTCTTTAATTTCTAGATTCATGAAATCGCAATATTCTGTAACTGTTTTGGGTTGTTCTTGTTTCTTTATTTCCGCTGCGCACATCTGATGTGTTGTTTATAGAAAACCCAATAGACCCATGACCCAATATCGAGTCTATCTCGACATGCGAGGACATATCATAGAATATTCAATAATCTCCTCCTATGTCCGTCATATACTAGACTTCAATATGAGTTTGTGCAATATTCAACCAAACATGAGTCATTCACATCAGTGTCTCAACATGTTTAAATCATAATCAGACTGCCAAGAGTTAATGCAAGTAAATGAATAAAAGTAGACAGAAATTCAAAACAACATCACCCAGAACCTAAGGTTGAACTGTAGTGCAAGGAACCAGTATAACCTAGTGTCACACAGTCCACCACAATGTAAATAGTCCAAAACATGTAAACATGTAAGAAAACTCTAAGCAGGAGAGTCAAATATAAAATACTGAAACATGAACATAAATAAACTATAGAAACTGTCATCGTCCTCAAATGTACAATATGTCATCCTCATCAGGATCCCAATCAGCAAGTGCTCCTCCATCTCCAGCAAATCCAGAAAATTCCTAATAAATAATTTCATTTAAAATAAATTCAAACATTTGAAATTATATATATTTAGTTATGCTATAAGAACTTAGTACTTAGTAACTGAGCAAGGAGATCACCTAAGATTATTCTATGTTCCAGTTTAGAATTCATCATCCTTATCAAAAGAAATGATCTTATGAACTTCTAGACATTGCAACTATATTTGTGTTCTAATTTGAAATGTCACGGTCACTATCCTTCCAAAGTTGAATAAATATAATCAAGTTTGGAATGATACTGTTTAACAGAAGAAGAATCAAGCCAAGTTAGATTGTGTTATTAAGTTTGGAATAACACTTTCTTCCAAGATAAGAAAGACGAATTCAGTTGAAGTTAAGAACATTAGTGGAACACATCATGCTTACTGACTGACAAAGGAAATTTAGAAAATATCAAAACATTAGACGCAGACTGATCTATGATCTAGATCATCTTAAGTCCCATTTCCCTCATTGTTTTGATCAAACGATCTTTGGGCATTACTTTCGTCAATGGATCAGCTAAGTTATCCATTGACCGCATATCAATCAATATGATAACTCCTTGTTCTTTATGATAATTCAGCAAAACATATTTCAATCGTACATGTCTCCTCTTAGTGTTATAGAAGGCATTTTTGACAACCTGAACTGCTTCCTAATTATCACAATACAAACTCAAAGATTTGACTTGTAATCTAGATAATGGAATATCTAGAATCAAATTTTCTGATCCAGTCTGTCTCTTCACCAGCCAAAGCTAAGGAAAACAACTCTGCTTCCATAGACGATAAAGTTATACAAGTCTGTCTCTTAGATTTCCAGGTTATAGCAGCTCCACCCAAAGTGAATATATATCCATTGGTAGATTTACTATTACTAATTTCTGAACACCTGAAGGCATCAAAAAATCCATCAACAGTAGGAGGTTGACTAATATAACTTAAAACATGATCTTTAGTACCTTTTAGGTATCTCATTAGCCTATCTAGGGCATCTCAATAATTTTTTCCTGGACTACTGGTAAAGCGACTCAGCGTGCCAATAGAAAAGGCAATGTCTGGTCTCATATGGCTTGTAACATACATGAGACTCTCCATTATTCTCGAGTAATTTACTTGATCAACACTGGTCCCTATATTTGGACTCAACTTAATGTCTTGATCAAATGGTCACTCAACATGCCTAATATCTTTATATCTCTGGGTAGAAAGAAGTTACTCAATATAATGAGTCTGACTGAGAGTAACTCTACCCTTATCAATTCTAACTTTCATACCTAACAAAGTATCAACAGGACCAAGATCCTTCATGTCAAATTCTTTCGCAAGAGTGGATTTTATGTCCCTCATAGTAGAAAGATCTGAACCCTAACTTAACATGTCATCCACATATAGACATATGATGACTGTTTCATTTGATAAAGAGTAGTAATAAAGCCATTTATCTGAAAGCCTGGATTGAAATCCAAAGCTCTGTATTACTTTGTTAAATTTCATGTGCTACATCTTAGGCACTTGTTTAAGTTCATATATTAATTTATCTAATTTGCACACTTTATCTTCTAATTCTTTATGAACTAAATCTTCAGGTTGTGTCACATAGATCTCTTCATTAAGGTCTCCGTTTAAGAAGGCTGTCTTTATATCCATCTGATGAACTATAAAGTTCTCGATGTATGTTAAAGCGAGAAGAATCACAATAGTCGATAGGTGGCACATATGAATAAACATTAAAATAGTCAATTCCTCATGCTCTTTATAACCTTTAGCTACTAAGCGTGCTTTATATCTGGCTATAGACTCATCACCATGTAATTTCTTCTTTAGCACCCACTTGCATCCAAGCACTTTAGCCCCCTTTGGCAAGTTAACTATATGCCAAGTGTTGTTTTGTAGTAGCGAGTCCATTTCATCATCTATGGTTTCTGCCCGCATTAATGAATCTCTAGATCTCATAGCTTCATGGTAGGAGAATGAATCATCCTCTAAGTGGTAGGTCACAAAATTTTCACCAAAGTACTTAGGGATTCTATCTCTTGTAGATGCTCTAAGAGGAATAGGTTTCACCTATAAAGGTTGGGGAGTAGTGCCAAAGGTAACAACTTCAGGTTCTATAGAAGATTCTACAATCATATAAGTAGACCCAGATAGGTTAAAGCCTTGATCTTTGATAAATTTATTCTCAAAGAATATAACATATCTAGACTCTATCACTGAATTAGCAGATAGATCTAGAAACCTATCTACTGCACTATCTTCTGCACTCCTTAGATAAACGCAAGTCGTTGTTCTAGGTCCCACCTTAGGTCTTTTAAGGCCTTGCATCCTAACATAAGCAATACAACCTCAAGTCTTTAAAGTATCAAATCTACAAGGTTGACTATATCATAACTCATAAGGTGTAAAAGTGAGCTGAGAATGATGCAAACTATTTAGAATATGATTAACAGTTAATTAAGACTTCTTCTCCTTAAAAGGAGGTAGACAAACCAACAGTAAGTAATATAGAATTCAATATTTATGTTAAAGTTCTATTCTTCCACTCTACAAGACTGCAACACCATTCGACTGGGGTGAGTAAAGTGTAGTGGTTTCAAGGATTATGCCCTCAGGGGCACAAAATTCTTTGAACCCTGTCATTGTGCATTCTCCTCCTTGATCACTTCTGAATCTCATAATTTTTTAGTTTAATTGATTTTTAACATGACATTTGAAGATCCTAAAGGTCTCAAATGCTTTATCTTTCGATTTCAATAGATACACATGACAATATCTGAAATAATCGTCTATGAATGTAATTAGATAGTTCATTCCCCCTCTAGTGATATGCCTTCTAAAATCACAGAGGTAGGAATGTATTAATTCAAGAAATTTTGTGCTTCTAGAAACAAACTTGAAAGACTTTCTAGTGATCTTAGTTTGTGCACACACCTCGCACTTATTAAATCGAATAGAGAGGTCTAAATGAATGTTATGACTCTTAGCTAGATCTCAGATTTTCATATAGTTCACATGTCCAAGTTTATTGTGTGAAAACTTTGGATCAATTAAGCTTGAACTCACTTGGTTAATGTTATCATTGTCTAGGCTAAATTTATACATTCCATTATCAAATATGCACAACCAAAGTAGTGTGAATTAACTATTAAAGTTATTCCACCATTATGTGTTGTGAAGCACATTCTAGTCTTATCTAACAAACTCATATAAATCAAATTTTTGGTTAAATTGGGAACTACTCTAACATGTTTTAAAATTAGAATTTTACCTGAAGAGAGTACCAACTTTGCACTCCTAACATGGGTCACCTGCGTCTCTCCTCCATTGTAGTTCTATACCAAGTATGTGGTCTCTGTTACCTCAGTGAGAAGACCTTTGTCCTTTATCACATGACATGTAGCACTATTGTTCAGCTACCACTCAGTAGGTTAACTGTTGCTGCAACCTGTCCCCATCATAGCTACGAATGATTTAGGACCAGTAGTGCCCACCAACATGTTTACTTTGTTTTATGGTGCATCCTCCTTGGCATTTTTAGTATCCTTACACTCAGCAGCCCAGTGACCTCACTTCCCATAGTTATGAAATTTACCCTTCTTCTTTTTGAAAGAAGACTTTTTGGCTTGGAACTGGGAAGATGATTCACCATTAGGTGTCGGTGGCTTCCTCTGAGGTTTGTCGGAACGCAAAAAAAGTTTGCAGCCTGAGCGGGTTGACCAACTTGCTCTGTGCACTTCCAAAATGCATTTTGATCCTCAATATGGATGAACCTTTTGAGGTCATCCAGCCTAACCTGATCCTTCAGCCTGTTCATTTCAGTTTTGAGGTCTTTCATTCAGGAGGCAGCTTGCTTAAGATCAGACTGACAAAAAGGTTATCAGACATATCAGACTACTCGTCATTCAACTTGTTCCGCATATTTTCTAGTTTAATTAACTAATAGGTGACTGTCGAGTTCACATTAAATTTAAAGTAAAAAAACTTCTCGGCGAGGAGAGTTTTCGACAACCCTTCTTACTTCTGGAAATGTACGTTCACGCGGTCTCATATATCCTTAGCGGTCTTAAAAGCACTGTATGTCATGGAAAGACGAGGATTCAAGAAATTTAGAAGATAATCCCTATAAAAATCTCCATCTTTGCACTATTGTAACTCATTCACGTCTTCAAGAGTCATGGCGAAGTCGCTAAAAACTGTGTAGAAAATCTCACATTCTTTCATTCTCAATTGGATGTGCAGCTTCCAACCGTGGAAATCAGTGGGGTCGAATGACTGCAGCTTTACTATGTCGTACAAGCTTTCCTTCAACATCTTAAAATAGAAAAAAAAACAGAACTGAAATAATATCACCTAATCCGAGCAGAGTCGATCCAGTCCACATCAGATCTAACCCAGAAATTTGTTTGCTCCTCATTACCTGTGAGACTAATCGCAGGACCAGAGATTTCTTGGATATAAATAGGGCTGCAGGGAAAGATCAACAAGATCAGTCGTCGACTGTAGAGAAGATCGATTAGATCTCTGGTCGACTAAAATCTGCGTCGACTGGAACTGGTGCCGACTATCAGATGTATCGGCTAGACCTGTCGGTCGATGGAAACAAAGATCGACGAGAAATGACGTCAACTTATGAATATCAACTTGATATGTCGACTTAAACTGTCTTTGACTGCTGAGAATATCGACTAGACCTTTCGTGGACTCAGATAAGATCGATTAGATATTTCATAGACTAAAGGAAGAATCGACTAGATCTACCTTTGACAAATCCAAGAACTCCAGGAAATACAGGTGACGATCTCAGTCAGCAACTTCTACCAGTGGGGAAGATCTGACGACACCATACTCTCCTTCCAGATCAGTGACGAGATTGGTGCTACGATTCTCAGTGATTGGCTTTTCTTCTACAGGGCCAGCGATGAAGATCTCTGATCTGTGACAGGAACGAAAGGAGCAACGACAAGCTTTCCTCCCTATCAACTAGGGCACGCGAATGAAGATGAAGAAAAATTGACAGTTTTCCTCTCTCGATCTTTACAGGAAATCGAGAACGAGACCTTCTCGATCGGATTTACTAATCACGAGAGAGGTAGTTTTGCGATGACCTATCAACGATCTTCTCTTCGGGTGGCGCACAACTGAAGAACGAGAATAGGGGATCACGAATACTTTTCCTACTTCCGTCGACTGTGGCACAACTTCTTTTGAGAGCGAGAAACGGGAGCGGTTACGGGGAACAACGACGATCGTGGAGGCGTAGAAACTTAGAGCTGAAAACCTTGTTACTTCAAATTGATTTAATTCCAAACCTTGTAACTTCAAATTGATTTAATTCATCATTCATAGCTAAAAACCAAAATTCATCATTTAAAGCGGTTGAAACATTTTTTGGTTTATTTCGGATATGAAACAAAGGTTTGAAAAAGACTCATGTAAAGAAGAACGAGTACTTACCCATTTTGATGGTTCTCCTATCACAAGCTCCTTTGGATGATCCTTAAAAAACTGCAACAGCTTGGAGGAACATATTCTACTATCTCATTTTCTTTCTCCTCTTTTTCTTCTTCTTTTTCTCCAAGTGATTCATCATCCTCATGCTCCAAAGGGGAAATAGGTCGTCTTCATTTCCTGTATGATTAGAATCTACACAAGGAACAAACTCATCAAATCTTACATGTATAGACTCTTCAACTACTTTAGTTCTTTTCTTATATATCTATAAGCCTTGCTAGTTGAAGAGTAACCAATAAAAATTTCCTCATCGCATTTTTCATCAAATTTTCCTAGTGCATCTTTAGTGTTTAAAATGAAATATTTACAACCAAACACATGAAAATAAGATACATTAGGTTTTCTTTTAAAGTAAAGCTCATAAGGTGTCAATTTTAAAATAGGACGAAGCATGACACGATTAATGATATAACAAGAAGTATTAACCGCTTCGGCCCAAAATGATTTAGGCAACCCATATTCACAAAGCATAGTGCATGCTAGCTCTTGAAGAGTTCTATTTTTCCTTTCCACTACACCATTTTGTTGTGGGGTGCGATGAGCGGAAAATTCATGTTTAATTCCTAAATCATCACAAAAAGAAGAAAATCTATCATTTTCAAATTCTCCTCCATAATCCGAACGTATGCATTTAATCTTTAAATCATGTTCATTTTGAATACGAATGCATAGTTTACTAAATTCAAGGAATGCATCAGATTTGGAAGATAGAAATAATGTCCAACAAAATCTAGAATAATCATCAATTATTACAAAAGTATATTTTCTACCTCCTAGACTAGAAGTGCTAACCGGTCCAAATAAATCCATATAAATTAATTGAAGAGGTCTAGTGGTAGAAATTACATTTTTGCTTTTAAAAGAATTTTTTGAAAATTTTCCTTTTTGGCATAGGTAATCCCTTAATTAATTTATCTTTTGATAATTTCAAAATAAGCTTGGTGCTAGAGTGACCAAGACGTCTATGCCAAAGTTCTAATTCTCCATTTTTAGAAATAAAACATTTTACAGAAGAATTTGAAAGATCATTAAAGGCAATCATATAAACATTATGCATCCTAGGTGCGGTGAGTGCGACATCATTTGTTTAAGAATTTATAATTTTGCAAAGATTTGTAGATGATTCAAATAATACATTTAAGCCTATATCACATAATTGACTAATTGAAATTAAATTATGTTTTATGCCATCTACAAATAAAACATTTGAGATTGAAAAAGAATCGTTACCCACTGTGCCGATGCCCATGATCCTTCCTTTTCCATTGTCACCAAATGTCACCATCCCTCCTTTCTTCATCTTAAGGCTAAGGAACTTTGCTTTGTTTCCTGTCATGTGTTCGGAGCATCCTGAGTCCAAATACCACACGTCCTTTTTGTCCTTAGCCTGCCAACATACCTAAAAAGGAGATGAGAGTAAAGATCTGGATACCCAAGAGGTTCCTCCCATAGAATAGGTGGAAACCTTAGGCACCCAGATTTGCTTTATATCACTATGACCCTTTTTTCTACAAGAGTTTGAGGTGTGTCCAAATAAATGACATTTGGCACACGATATAAAAGGGTAAGACCCTTTTTGAAGTTTTCGATAAACTCTTGTTGGAAAATGAGGTAACATTTGAATTTTTGAAATTATTAATTACATAATTAGTGTTTCTGGAATTATAGCTAACGCCAGCGTTAGGAGTTAACGCCTGGCGATAGTTTCCAGAGCTATATCCAAGGCCATATTTGGCACTTCCATGGCATTGGTTGGCCAAGATCATGTCCAGAGATCTTTGCCCAACTCCAAACTTCTTAATAGCCAAATTTAAATCATGAATGCGAGCTTTGAGAGCGGTGTTTTCCGTTACCAACATAATGCACCGATTCGCAAAACTCTTCTTTCCATCCTCTATTTTAGAAAGAGGGATTTTTAAAGTTCTTTCCAAATCCCCCTTCTCCTTAGTAAGAAGTTTAATAGTGGAGTGGGATTTAGAAAGAGCATCTTCAAGTTCTTTCACTCTGCCAAGGAGTGATTGCACTCTTGGCAAGATACCTTTTCTTTCCCTAATAATTTAGATAATTTTTTGTTTTCTTTTAACAAAAGATTATTTTCAGAATTTAGAAGATCAATATCTTTTAAACTTTTATCAAAAAATTTGCAGGTTTGTAAATACTCAATATACACGTCATCATAAGAAGTAGGGAGAGTTACCTTAGTGTCGCTTTGGTCACTGCTTTCATCCTCGGATGTCTTGTCACCTTTTCCCATAAGGCACAGATTTGCCTCTTCTTCATCGCTAGTGGATGAGCCGCTTGAATCCTCGGAGGAGAAGTCATCCCATGTAGCCGCTTTTAGGACCTTCTTCTTCTCTTTTTCCTTGTGCCCTTTTTCTTTACGCTCTTTCAGATATTTTGGGCACTGGCTCCGAATATGTCTGGTCTTTCTACAATGGTAGCACTCCGGTGGTGGTCATTCATAATCATCCTCGTCACTACCTCTCTCTTTCTTTGATGAAGATCCCTTTTTGATGAAATATTTCCGGAAGGTGTTTCTCCTTTCCAGATTCTTCATGAACCTTTTGAATTTCTTCACAAAAAGGCTCTCCTCGTCCTCTTCATCATCATCTCCATTTGCCTCTTTTTTAATTTTAAGGCCAAACTCTTCTTCTTTGGCTCCAAGTTGTACTCTTGTTGTTGAATTTTGAGTTCAACCTCATGGGTCTTCAGGTGCCCAATGATGCTCTCAATTTGGAGCTTCTTCAAATCGTGCGAATCCGAGATAGCCATCACCTTTGGATTGAACTTTGGAGGGAGAGACCTTAAAATTTTCCTCACCAAGTCGCTGTTGGAGAACACCTTTCCAAGTACTTTTGAGTCGTTGACGATCTTGGTGAACCTTGTGTACATTGAATCTATGTCTTCATCCGCCTCCATCTGGAATTTCTCGTATTCTAATTCAAGTTGGAAAAGCTTTGAATCCTTGACCTGCGAAGTACCTTCATGAGTGAGTTTTAATAAATTCCATATATCATATGCAGTTTCGCAAGCACAAGTTCTATTAAATTCCATTCTATCCAAAGCACAAAATAACGCACTCATAACTTTAGCGTTATTTTTGCATCTTAACTTGTCATTATCATCCCATCTATCTTTTGGTTTTTCCATAGTAATTTCTCCAACAACAATTATTGGTGGAGAGTAACTTTGTTCTACCATACCCCAAACGTCATTATCTAAAGCAGTTAAAAAACAACGCATTCTAGTTTTCCAATAATTATAATCAGTTCTGGAAAATAGTGGAGGTCTACTAATCCCTTGACCCTCAGCGAAATCATGATCATTATGCGCCATTATTCCCGATTATGAAACCGTTTTGGAATAACCTCGCTCTGATACCAAGTGTTGGATCTGATAGCGTCCTTAGAGGGGGTGGGGGGTGAATAAGGGGTTTACTATTTTTTGGAATAAACTTACAGATTTTACCAAAACAGAAAAACATTTTTGCTCTGTAGCTAACACCGGCATTAAGAGTCAACGCTGGCATTAACTCTCCAAAAAAAGTATTTTTGCAGAAATATTCAAAATGATTTTCTTTATGAAATATAATTCCAGAAAAATTAGATATACTGAAAAAGAATTTTATATATCACAAAAATGATTACAAGGATAAAATTTCAATAACGTTTGAAATTGGAGGCGACAACTAGAAAAACACTTTTTGTTCCTTCACCGATCCTTCTCCCAAGGACTGGTTGGCTATAGCCTATCTATCCCCAGATAAGGCCTCTAGCCACCCCCTAGATCTACCCTTGACCTAGTCTCCACGCATAAGGAGGTGAATTACCCCCTAAGCCGCACAAGGACCTAGTCGCCACACACAAGGCGCCAAATTACTACCGTTACAAGAAAATATAAACCGATAAAGATAAAATTAGAACAAATGACTCCCTAGAATGAAGAGCGCTGAAGGAGATGTTGAAGATACGCCATGACCACGTCAGAGTTGAAGCAAGCGTCCTTCTTCAAATTTGCCGTTGGAAATCTCCTTCTCACTCGTGTTCCTCAATGTTGGTGTTGAGAGTTCTCTCTGAATTCTGAATGAAATGCTCTCTCAGATCTCTGGAATGAAGGCTTCAATGCGTCTCTTTTTTGAGCAAACAAAATCAGGTCTTAAATAGACACGGGAGCTACCGCGCGACGTTAAGAGTTAACACCAGCGTTAAGCATCATGTACGACAGTTACTGAGATCGTGCAAACCTTCGGGATCGTGGCAGAAACAAATTTCGTCGAATGGAACTCATTTCGTCGAACGCACTTTCGTCGAACGGAATCCCATTTCGTCAACCGCAGCCGTCGGGATCGTGGCAGAAACTAATTTCGTCGAAACGAAACTCATTTCGTCGAACGCACTTTCGTCGAACGAAATCAAAGTTCGTCGAACGCCATCAAAGTTCATCGAATGCAAGTTCGCCGAACTCAATTTCATCGAACGCCATTAAATTTCATCGAACGCATTTTTGTCAAGCGCAATTTCGTCGAACGGAATCTCCTTTTGTCGAACGCAGTTTCGTCAAGTGCAATTTCGTCGAACGTCTTCAGATTTTGTCGAACGCACTTTCGTTCTCAGCGGTTTCCTTCTTAACGATTTCCTTCTCATCGGTTTCCTTCTCAACGGTTGTTAACGCGGGGCGTTAACAACTAACGCGAGCGGTAGCTCTCTTTTCAGAGAATCGTTATCAATCAACATCCTGTTCATAGGGTTATATAACTATAGTACATGCACACTATAAACACAAGCAAGATCAAATACATAGTGTGATTTGTTATTTCTGAAACTAAGAGAAGTGGAACACAAGCTCCAACAGGTTGATCAACATAAACTTAGTTGAACGTATCCTCGAGAGAGGTGCGTTTAGAATTTGGGAACCTCCACGGTCGAAGCAATTTACTTGAGAGATTAGAATTCTTGTTTCTTCTAATTTATTTTCATTCCGAGGTGATTCAAGATCGAGTTCTAGCCTTCTAATAATTGTGTAACCTTCACTTCAATCCACCTTGTTTTTCAAATAACAAAACAACCCAAAGTTCTATTGATTGGATAATAGAATTTTTTTCGAAGTAAAAGTATTCAACTCGCCCGGATTTTTACAGGACATTGGTTTTTATAAACCTATGCTACTTTCGACACGGTACACTTGTCATTGTCATTTGCAGGCATAGACGTTTCGCTCACATCATGTTTTTGGCGCCGTTGCCGGGGAATTGAGTTGATATTTCGAAAAACGAAATATCTATTAATTCTATTGTTTCGTATTTTCATTTTAATTTTAATCTTTCATAAGGTGTAATAATATTCTTGGAAAGGGAGGTTTTAGATGTCACCCCAGCATTTATCCTAGTACCAGTGCGAGCCCTTCATCGTGTAGACCTTGGGAAATACAAGCCTAATTTTAAATCACCTAATAAAATTATAAAAAAAATATTTATCTATATTTATAATAATACTATAATAATTTTAATTTTTCCTTCCTCATCTTTTATTCCCTTCACCTCTTTTTATCTCTTTTTTTATGACCCGAGGAAACTCTTCAACTTATCTTGAATTTTGTTTTGATCCGGAAATCGAGTGCACCTAGCGGCGATGTCTCCTATTTAGTGATCTACCAATAATTCACGAAGAGTCAATCAGAGAAACTAACAAGGGAATAATGGAAGACCTCAACCTTAATGAGGCCTCGCTATGGACCATGTCCTATTATGCGAGGCCGAATTGGAAGGGAACACAATCTAGTATATATTATCCATCCGGCGGTGGTGAATAATAATTTTGAAATTAAACAAGTATCATTCAAATGGTACAACAAACAGTTATATTCGATGACTTATCAAATGAAGATCCAAATTTACATTTGTTAAATTTTTTGGAGATTTGCGACACATTTAAAAAAGTTGCATCACCGATGACGCCATCCGTTTACGTTTATTTCCTTTTTTCCTTACGGTCTAAGGCCAAACAGTGGTTGGGTTCTCTTCCTAGAGGTTCCATCACTACGTGGGCCGAGATGACGGAGAAATTTTTAACAAAATATTTTTCTCCCTCAAAGTCCGCTAAATTACTTACTGACATTCTCTCGTTTACACAAATAGACTCGGAGTCTCTCTACGACACATGGGAGCGCTTCAAGGAACTTATGCGGAGATGTCCTCATCATGACCTCCCAGTGTGGCAACAAGTTCAAACATTCTACAATGGTTTGAATCTCCAAACGAGGCAAATGATTGTTGCGGCAGCAGGGGGAACTCTTAATAACAAAACCCCTGAGGCCGCTCAAGAGCTTTTTGAGGAGATGTTCATGAATGCTTATCAGTGGAATGCGCCACGATCGTGTCCTAATAAGCCGACCAGACTCTTTGAAGTTAAAGCCACCCCTAATTTAGCACATCAAGTAGAATGACTTACTAAGCAAGTGGCGGAGATATCTGTTTCCTCCGCCACCAATTGGGCTAATAATAATAACATTAATATTTTTGTTTAAGAACACATAGATTATATGGGGAACTCTTATCGTCCTCCTTATAACCCGAATAATAACATTCCTTTTAATATTTCCTATAATCTGGGTTTGAGGAACCATCCTAATTTTTCATGGAGCAACCCTAATAATGCTCAATGACCACCACAAGTGAATCCTCCCGGATTCGATCTACCACCCCGGAAGCCCACTTCAATTAAAGAGGTATTCTATAAATATGTAGCCTCCAATGAGTCCAACATCCGAAACCTCTCCGAATCTATCAAAAGCTTGGAAAATCAAATTGGATAACTCGCTAAGATGTTCTCTGAACATCAGCAAGGAGATCTACAGGCAATACTAAGCCCAATTCACAGGAGAGCGCCAACGTAATAACCCTCTGTAGCGGAAGGAGGTAAAATCTCAAAAATTGTCTGAGTCCGAGGTAAACGTTTCAACCCATACTCCGCATTTAATTTCTTCTGATTTAGCTCCGCACATTATTCAAGCTCCTTCAATTCCTTATCTTCTAAATTCAAAGTGAGCGCAACGAGGAGCAATGCAAAAAGTTAATAAATATTTTAAACAAATTCAAATTAATGTTCCATTCTGTGAGGCACTCTCTCAAATGCCTAAATACGTGAAATATCTCAAGGATTTGCTATTAAATAAAAAGAAACTTGAAGATATTTCACGCATTTCTCTAAACGCAGAATGTTCGGCGATTGCTTTAAATAAATTGCAACAAAAAAGTAAATGATCTGGGACGGTTCTCCATCCCGTATTTGTTCGACAATTTATTAATCAAACATGCATTAGTCGATCTAGGAGCTAGCATAAATTTAATGTCATTCTCCTTATTTAAGAAGCTTGTTTTGGGCACCCCAAGCCCAACTAATATAAGCTTCAAACTAGCAGATCGGTCAATTAAGTACCCAATCGTGGTCATAGAAGATGTGCTAGTGAAGGTTGACAAATTTATCTTTCCTGTAGACTTTGTCATCCTCGATATCAAAGAGGACGCCAAAGTACCTCTCATACTCGGTCGATCCTTCCTAGCCACAACTTGAGCTATTATTGACATAAGTAACAGAAAACTTCTCCTTTGGGTTTGGGATGAAGAAGTTACTTTTAACTTAAATTAATTAATGAGAAATGCACTTCCGAACAATGATTCTTGTTTCACTTTAGAGTCAAATTTTGAAGAAGAATTGTCGTCTTTTGCTGAGTTAATTTCTCCTATTTTTGAAAATCCGGAGTTAAAAAATTTATTCTGTGTAAAAGAAGTGACTCAGTCGTAAAGATTTGAATAATTAAATGATCTTAAAAATAAAACATCTTATGAAGAGCCGACGTCTCTAGAATTAAAGCAGACCCTGGATCATTTAAAATATATATTTTTAGAAAAAGATTCAAAATTACCCATAATCATATCTTCCGCGCTTAACGATTTGGAAATTTCTGAACTAATGAAAATTTTAAATAATCACCGCCATGCAAAGGCATGACAAATTTTGGATATCAATGGAATAAACCCCTCATTTTGCATGCATAAAATAAATTTAGTAAATAACTATCGCGGTACTATTCAGCCTCACGACGCCTTAATCCCAATATGAAGGATGTCGCTAAGGCCGAAATTATAAAATTATTAGACGCAAAGATTACTTACCCCAATTTCTGATAGCACTTGGGTTAGCGCGGTGCGCGTCATGCCTATAAAAGGTGGAATAATGGTAGTTACAAATGAAAATAACGAGTTGATTCCTACCCGTACCGTTACGGGTTGGCGGGTATGCATCGATTATAGGAAATTAAATGATGCCACCCGCAAGGATCACTTTCCGCTACCCTTCATTGTCCAAATCTTAAAACGTCTATCCGGTCACTCACACTATTGTTTTCTTGATGGTCTTTCCGGATACTTTCAAATCCCAATTGCGCCCAAAGACCAAGAGAAAACCACTTTTACATATCGAAGAATGTCGTTTGGTCTTTGCAATGCATCATCTACATTTCAAAGATGTATGTTGGCAATTTTTAATGAATTAGTAGAGGACGTCAAGGAAGTTTTTATGGATGATTTTTTTGTCTTTGGCGATTCTTTTAAAAGTTGTTTAAATAATCTTGATCGTGTTCTTCAACACTGTGAAGACACGAATTTTGCACTCAACTGAGAGAAGTGCCACTTTATGGTCCAAGAAAGATTAGTCATCGGACATAACGTTTTAAGTAAAGGGATCGAGGTCGATAGAGCCAAGATCGAAGTAATAGAAAAACTTTCCTCTCCAAACATCATCAAATCAATTAGAAGTTTTCTAGGACACGCGAGATTTTATAGGCGGTTTATACGCGACTTTTCAAAAATTACAAAAAATCGCTAACACAATTATTAAAAAAAGAATCCGCGTTTATTTTTGATGAAAAATGCTTAAAACGTTCAATAAAATTAAAAATAAACTTATCAACTCGCCTATTTTAATTACGCCGGATTGGTCTCTTCCGTTCAAAATCATGTGCGATGCGAGCGATTTTGCTGTAGGTGCGGTCTTGGGCCAATGGGTGAATAAATATTTTCACCCAATTTATTACCCAAGCAAAATGCTCACATTCGCCCAAGCTAATTTTACAACAACGGAAAAGGAACTTTTAGCGATTATTTTGGCATTTGATAAATTTCATTCATATATAACACTATCAAAGATTATTGTTTTTACAGACCACTCCGCCCTCCGGTACTTGCTTGATAAAGGGGACGCCAAGCCACGATTATTGAGATGGATCCTCCTCCTGCAAGAATTTGATTTAGAGATCCGAGACAACAAAAGGAGCGGAGAACATGACGGTCGACCACCTCTCAAGATTGGAGAACCCAGCGGCAGGAGAACTAGTGGAGGCCGAAATTGATGATAAATTCCCTGAAGAGCGCCTCCTCGCAATCGAAAAGGTAACGACTTCTTCCACCCCTTGGTACGCGGATCTAGCCAATTATTTAATGGCTCGGGTCCTCCCAAAGAATTATTCATGTCAACAAAAGAAGAAATTTTTTTCGGACTTAAAATATTACTTTTTGGGAAGATCCCTTTTTATTTCGTGTCTGCGCGGACCAAGTGGTAAGAAAGTGTATTTTGGACGAGGAAGGCATGCAAATTCTGCGGCACATTCCATGAATGACCAACCGGTGGACACTACCAATCAAACCGGACCCCAAGAAAGGTGCTAGAGGCGGGCTTTTATTTGCCCACCTTATTCAAAGATGCTCATATTTTTGTGAGTAAATGCGATAGCTATCAAAGGTCAAAAAATATTTCGAACCGGGACGAAATGCCCCAAAATACATTTTTAGAATGGAAATTTTTTTATTTATGGGGAATAGATTTCGTAGGTCCTTTACCTTCTTCTTTAATAATAAGTATATCCTTATTGCGGTCAATTACGTGTCGAGGTGGGCGGAAGCACAAGCTCTTCCTACCAACGATGCGAGAGTCATCGTAATTTTTTAAAGAAATTATTTTCACGATTTGGCATACCCTGAGCAATTATTAGTGATAGAGGCACACATTTCTGTAACAACCAACTTGCTAAAATTTTAGCAATGTATGAGGATACACACAAGCTTTTTACTGCATACCACCCACAAGCAAATGGACAAGTGAAGGTAGTGAATCATGAATTAAAAAGAATTCTAGAAAAAATCGTGTTCGTTAATAGGAAGGCTATCAGACAGTATACAAAACCTCCATCGGATGTACACCGTATCGGTAGTCTATGGAAAATCATGTCATTTATCGGTGGAATTAGAAAATCGTGCTTTTTGGGCGCTAAATTTTTTTAATTTGGATTTAAACTTAGCCTCCGAATATAGAAAACTTCAATTAATTGAATTAAACGAATGATATGCAAACGCCTACAAAAATAATAAATTGTATAAGGAGAGCACAAAGTTTTGTCATAATAAAAAAATTAAATTCTCAAAATCTTTTTCACCAGGAGATTTAGTCATTCTTTATAATTCTAGACTAAAACTTTTTTCGGGTAAATTAAAATCCTGATGGTCCGGCCCCTTTGTGGTAAAAGAGGTTTGACCATATGGGACCGTGCTAATAGAGCACCCGGAAAAGGGCTCTTTCATGGTTAATGGGCACCGGTTAAAATTATACTACCCCAGCGACCCATCGTCCGAAAAAATCAAAATGCTTAACTACACAAATTTTTAAGAAAATCGTCTCTAAGTCAAGCTACGCGACGGTAAACAAAGTACTTTTGGGAGGCACCCCAACGTTATCTTCTTTAGTTTTCATTTGTTTTGTGTATTTTTAACTTACTTTTGCAGGTTTTTGTTCCGGCAACCCGTCTACCAACCAGGGAAGCCCTCTTCTCCCCTCTTTCCTCACATTTTTTGATTTTATTTAATTTAATCATCAATGAGCTTACTTTATTCCCCTTTAAAAATAAAAAAAATGTTAGTCTTGTTGGTACTACATACTTAGTTTTAAATATTAGGGATAATGTTTAATTTTAAGTATGTGATGTAGCGTAGCTTTCAAAGAATTTTTTTTTTGTTTAGAAAAGAAAAAAAATATTTATAATTTAAAAAAATCTAATTTCTTGGAAAGTGAGGTTTGGGACATCACCCCCATCATATCTCCTAGTACCGGTGAGATCCCTTCATAGGTAATACCTCAGAAAGTCCAAGAATTAATCAATATATATATATGTATATAATATTAATAAATACTCTTCACTTGTTGCTTTTATTATTCGCTAGAAATCTAGTTTGAGACTTAATTATAAGCATTTTTATTTTCTTTAATTTAGCTAATATTTTGTTTTATCAGAATTTGTTAGACTTAAATTTGAAGTAATTTAGTTTTAAGAAATATTTTATGCTCTTAATTCAATTAAGGAATTTATTTAGCACTACTTCCCCTTTCTCCTTTTAATTTTAAATGGCTACATTTTGTGGTAAATTGGCTAAAGTTTTTTTAGATTTTTATTATATTCTCTACTAACTTTCAGATCTTAGAAAATTCCATTCCACCAAAAATTTACTCACAAAATAATTTAATTTAAAAACTAGAATTTCTCTATCCCCCACCCTTTGTTGGCAAATAAAAAAAAGAAAGTAATAAAAAATCATATGTCATGGGAATAAGAGGATAAAATTCATTATACCCTAAACATATGCTCCCAAAATCTTTTAAAAGACTAAATGTCATGATGTAAGAGGATAAAATTCATTACTTCTAAAAATATACATTTTGGTTGAAGAAAATTTTTTAAAAGATTATATGACATAAAAAATGAGAGGATAAAATTCATCATTTTCCTAAACATATACAAATATAAAATTTTGAGTGAGGTTTCACCACCTCCAATTCAAAAAAAGTCTTCATTTTGCTATTTTGATAAAACCCATCCTTAGCCAATTCTATTGGTTCTAGTCCTAAATAAAATTATTAAGAGACCAATATTTTAGCAGGTGTTTTCTCCTTGAGCTTCTTTTATGTTAGAGTTTCTATAATATCAATCTAATTTTGTATGAAAATTTCTTCAATTTTATTTGCTAAATAGTTATCCTGAGAAGTCTTTAGCTAAACATGTTTCTCTTTTAAATTAATATCATAACTTATGACTTAACTCTTGAATTCTTAGAATTTGTTTTTAACTCACTCTTGGTTTAATAAAATTTTAGTTAGGTAGAAATAATATCGATGTCTTGTGAATCTTCTCTCATTCTTTTGCTCTAGAATAGCAAAAGCTCAAGTATGAGGTTGTTTGATGAGTACTTTTTATACTTATCCTTTAATATAATTTTAACACTATTTTAATACGAATTTACATATATTATTCCATTTAAATTGTTTCTTTTCATTTCTACGAGCTAACTTAAGCTTATTTTATGTTTTCAGGTTTTTCTGGACATTTTGAGCAAAATTGCAAGTACACACCCTTGGTCACGGGCGTGACCAAGGGCATGACAACCCAAGACGTGTTCCAGACATGCTGCCACCATCCTGGGCCATTCCTAGAAGATTCGCCAAGTACACGCCCTAGGTCACGGGCGTGGCCAAGGGCGTGTCAACATAAGCCACGGTTCCAGCTCAGCACGACGTGATCCACGACCATGACATGCAATTCGCCAAGTACACACCTGTACACTCAAGTCACGCCCGTGCTCGATCATACCGCACATGCCCAGCTCAGCCTACGCCCAGATCACCCCCAGAGGCTGATTCAACAATGTCACGCCCGTGTAATTCCATTGTCACGGGCGTGTAACTTCTTGCCGCCAGAATGCCGCGCCAGCCCACCAAATATTTCCCACTACCTGCATTTTTAAGATTACACGCCCTAGGTCACGCGTGCACATAATGCCTGCAATGAATCCAGAAGGCGTCTCTCCTGCACCAACTTCAAACACGCCCTTGGTCACAGGCGTTACCGAGTGCGTGTAACCTCAACTTTTTGTCTAGTTAAAGACAGTTTCTCCAGAATTTTGGGGACGAATTTTTGGGAGTTCAATTCTGTATTTATTGTATTGTTTTCCTGTTTTAAGCATTCTTGTATTTCTCTTTCTTTTGCGATTGTAGTTTTCAATTCCTTAGCTTGTAACTTTCTTTTGCAAAGCCAATATAAATAGTTCTTCTTCCTCTCTCATTCTCTTCATCCTTCATAATGTACTATTTTATTTTTGTTGATTCTTTAATATCAATGAGTGGCTAAATTTCTATTAGTACTCGATCGAGATGATCCAAGGAATAATAATCGTCATGAATTAATTTAGATCTTCTTTTTCTCTTCTTTGAAATGCTTAAGATTTATCCTTGATTTTATTGAATTTACTTTATATTTTCGATATATAAATCTCATTCTTGTTTTCGTAATCTAGTAGCCGAAAGGCTCACAATTCGAATTGATCACTCAAGGATAAAGATAGTTGCATGCAACCCTCGAGAGAGGATGAAAAAAATCTCTCGGATTAGAGTCAAATCCAATAGAGGGTTCACCGCGATAAAGCGAGTTTTACCGGTTTCGAGAGAGGTGCGTTTAGAATTTGGGAACCTCCACAGTCGAAGCAATTTACTTAAGAGAATTAGAATTCTTATTTCTTCTAATTTATTTTCATTCCGAGGTGATTCAAGATCAAGTGCTATCCTTCTAATCATTATGTAAGCTTCATTTCAATCCACCTTATTTTCTTATAATTAAATAACCCAAAGTTCTATTGATAGGATAATAGAGATTTTCTCGAAAAGTATACAGCTATACTACATCTTTTATAGGACCTTGGTTTTTATAAACCTATACTACTTCTGACACGGTACACTTGTCGTTGTCATTTGCAGGCATAGCAGTTCCGCTCACATCAAGTTTTTGGCGCCGTTGTCGGGGAATTGTGTTGATATTTCAAAAAAAGAAATATCTATTAATTCTATCGTTTCGAGGGATTGCCGACCTGGGGGATGTCGTTGATTGCAGAGGACGAGAACCAGATGGTGTTTGAAACTACTACGTGGGCGAAGGGCGAACACTTAGAGCCAAGTAGTGAGGAGTCTGGATTGCCGACCTGGGGGATGTCGTTGATAGTGGCGCTGAAGGGAGGATGCTTCGAACCATTTATGAGCACGAGGGGGCAGGCCCTGGCGATGCTGTAACCTATTGTCGGGTGAAGGTTAGACCTTCGATCAACGACAGTGAGAGGTTGATGTGAGCGCGATGCCCAGAGGAAGTTGCTGTTAAAATAGCGCGCTGCCTGAAGGCAGATGCTGTTAATATAGTGCGCTGGCCGGAGGCAGTTGCTGTTAATATTGCGTGCTGCCCGAAGGCAGTTGCTGTTAATAAGTGCGCTGCCCAGAGGCAGTTGCTATTAATATAGCCTGCTTCCCAGAGGTAGTTGTTGTTAATATATCACGATGCCCGAAGGAAATTGCTGTTAATATATCGCGCTACCCATAGGCAGTTGCTGTTAATATAGCGCGCTGCCCGGAGGTAGTTGCTGTTAATATAGCGCGCTGCCTGGAGGCAGTTGCTATTAATAGAGTGCGCTGCCCGAAGGCAATTGTTGTTAATACAGTGCGCTGCCCGAAGGCAGTTGCTGTTAATGTAGCGCGTTGCCCTCAGGCAGTTACTGTTAATATAGTGCGTTCCCCAGAGGCAGTTGCTGTTAATATAGCACGCTGCCCGGAGGCAGTTGTTGTTAATATAACGTGCTGACCGGAGGCAGTTGCTATTAATATAATGCGCCGTCTGGAGGCAGTTGCTATTAATGCAAATAGACGTCCTTTCATTTGGGTGTTGTGAATACATAGTTTTGGTAGTGCGAACAACGATTGTCTTATACAGGCCTGAAATAACCAACTTTAAATGCTATTAGTCACAGTGGTAATTTTGATAAAGTATTTATAAAAAGATAAAGTCTCGTAAAATATTTCAGTGGTGCGCGTAGAGCCTGGATGATAGGTACGAAGCTTTCTCCAGGGATATCCATCTTGAGGGTTGCCCTCCAGTCCTTCCTGGTGGGCTACTAACTGATCTCCTATTGTCCAAATCGGTTCCTAGTCTCGTAGGAATTTCCCTAGTAGGCCTTGTTTGATGAGATGCTCAATTTCATCCTTAAGCTTGGAGCAATTTTTCGTGTCATGTCCTTGTCCATGGTGGAACTCACAATATTTCGTCTGATTCCCCATGTTTTTAGAGAGGGGTCCGGGCTCGCGGAGCGCCTGGTTATGTTTCATTGTGTAGAGAATGCTTGTTCTGGAGGTATAGAGGGGCGTGTTTCTCTGGCGCTACCGAGGTTGTGGGTTGCCGTGACATTCATTGCTCTCCCCTAAGACTGATGAAGGCTCTTACTCCCTCCGCCTTTTTATGCTACTATCAAACTGCTGTTGATAGGCTTCAATTGCTTTGTCGATGGCAATCTAGGCGTCGATCCGTTGAATGAGATCAGGGTAGCTGGATACAGCCTCCCATATTAGTGCGGAGTGGAAGCTACCAGGGCAGAGCCATCCGAGGAGAAACTCACGCACGAGCTCCTGTTTTATCCCAGGGATTTATCGTGTCTCAGTGGTGAAACGACGGAAGAAATCTTTAAGGGTTTCCCCTTCACTTTGGCGGATCACAGACAGATGGGAGGGGTCTTCGACTATCCAGCGTCTAGCGATGAACTGGTCCGTGAATTGTTGAGTCAGCTATGCAAAATCCCAGATTTCTCCCTCCTTTAGGTATAGGAACTAGGTGCGAGCTTGTCCTTTCAAAGTCGTTGGGAATGCTTGGCACAATAGTGGATCTGGGGTATTGCAGAGTTGCATCATGATCGCAAAATATCCGACATGCACTGACGGGTCACTCGCTTCGGTGTATGTCTCAATCTTTGGGAGCTTGAAGATAGGGAGGATTGGATGTGCTAGAACCTCAGGCGTGAACAGTGAGCGATGATGGAGATGGTAAGGGGCCAAAGCGGCACACTGCCTGGCTCGTTCGTGCTCTTCAAAATCTATGTCATGAACTTCTTCACTCGTGAGCCTTCTATCTGCAAGTTCATGGCTTGCCCCTTTAGGGCAGTTATGGAGATACTGAGCTTCAGGTCCTCCTCCTGGACAGGCCCCGCGATATAGCGAGTGGAGAAGAGCTAGATCAGCATGCCCCCTCCCGAGGATAGATCCTCCACTTGTGAAGACGACTTTTCCTGCCATGATCTCTAGTCAGGAGTACCATTGTGCATCGGCTACTGTCGTCAGAGTCTTCTTCAAGCTTTGGGGGAACTCCTTCCCACAGGTAACATCAAATTATTGTGGTCCACTCATGGATCCGGTAGAGCGGACTAAATTGGGTCATCTTAGCCCGGGAGCGTTCGAGCGCGCAAACAGTCACAGAGAAGGAGAAAGCTGACAAGGCATTTTTTAACATGGAAAACCCATCAATTGGGTGAAAAACCACGTGGCCGGAGCTGTGTCGACCAAACTTCCACTATTTATTGGCATTATACAGAGCCGTTTTAGAGGAGGCAAGGGCGACATGCCGCTCCTCATTACAAATGTTGGGAGAGAGAGGTGCTCGGAGGGTGACAGGCCACCGCTCACGGAGCTAAATCTTTTGCATGCTGTAGAAGGGGATGTTGCGCTCTTAGCGCTCTAGAGCTTTCGATTGTTGCTTGAAGGTTGGATTGGTGCGATATGTGCGCCTTTGTCTCTGCAGCTTGTCTCCTACAGCGTGAGAGGAGTCTGCAGTGATGATCTTGAGTGTGTGAAGTGTTATTGCTACATACGTGGGGGTGCTCTTGGAGCAGTATTGAGAGCGAAGCGCGCAGAGACGTACTTAGAGCGGTCTTGAGAGCGGAGCACACAGAGGTGCGCTTAGAGCAGTCTTGACAGCGGAGCCCACGGAGGCCCGCTTGGAGTGGTCTTGAGAGTGAAGTGCGCGGAGGCGTGCTTGGAGCGGTCTTGAGATCGAAGCACGTGGAGGCGCACTTGGAGCGGTCTTGAGAGCGAAGCGCGTGGAGGCACGATTGTAGCGGTCTTGAGAGCGATGCGCACGGAGGTGCGCTTGGAGCGGTCTTGAGAGCGGAGCGTATAGAGGCGCGCTTGGAGCGATCTTGAGACCAAAGCGAGTGGAGGCATGCTTGGAGCAGTCTTGAGAGCGAACCACGCAGAGGCGCGTTTGGAGAGGTCTTGAGAGCGAAGCGTGCGGAGGCGTGCTTGGAGCGGTGTTGAGAGAGAAGCGCGCGGAGGAGCGCATGGAGCGGCTTGAGAGCGAAGCACGCGGAGGCGTGCTTGGAGAGGTCTTGAGAGCGAAGCGCGCGGAGGTGCGCTTGGAGCGGTCTTGAGAGCGAAGCGCTCATAGGCGCACTTGTAGCGGTCTTAAGAGCGCAGTGTGCGGAGGCACACTTGGAGAGGTCTTGAGAGCGGAGTACGCAGAGGCGCTCTTGGAGAGAAATGTTCGCTCGAAGGAGGATGAACGCCTTCGAAGGATCTTCAAGGCTATCGAAGATCTTCGAAGGAGTCTTCGAGGAGAGGAGAGAGGATGAAGATCATTGAGCCGTCTTCGAAGTGCTTGAAGGATGTTCAATGGCGTTTTCGAGGAGATGAGGGAGGATGAAAATCTCTGAGCTGTCTTCGAAGTGCTTGAAGACTCTTCAAGGGCGGCTTCGAAGATGAAGGAGATCTTCAAGAGATCTCTCTCTTGAACTTAGGAGGAAGGAGGAAGAGAAAAAAATGGAAAAAGAAGCCTTTAGGTTCTATTTATAGGCCCCAGAGGTGGTTACTGTAGTTATCTAGTTATTCACAGACCGTAACCACCATAATTGTTATGCGCAAGCTGGACTTATATGGTTTGAGATACATATTATTCCGGTATTATTCTATACGCAACTCGATATGATTCTGGACATTTACACCCACGTACCCATAGTGGGTGGTTACAGTGGTTATGCGGCTACCTGCACACCATAACCAATTTATGTGTTATATGCACACCCGTTTGGAGGAATTTACTATTTGCACCCCCATGTTGGAAGATTTTAGTATTTGCACCAAATGATGGAGAAATTTTCTATTTGCACCTCCATAATGGAGAAATTTACTATTTTCACCCCCATGTTGGAGGATTTTAGTATTTGCACCCCCATGTTGAAGGATTTTACTATTTGCACCCCATGTTGGAGGATTTTAGTATCTGCACCCCATAATGGAGGATTTTACTATTTGCACCGCTTTGTTAGAGGATTTTAGTTTTTGCACCCCTTGATGGAGGAATTTACTATTTGTACCCCCAAGTCGAAGGATTTTACTATTTGCACCATATGTTGGGTGGTTGCAGGGTTAGTGGGGTTTACTTTGGTCAACCCTATTTTCTCCACCAAATGAGGCAAGTGTTTTGGCCATTCGCAGCCCGGATTAGGGGATACCTATCAATATTTAAATTCATCTATTAATGATATTTAATATTAAGTTTTTTCTATTTCAATTATATGTTTATGCAATTTTATAATAATTATGATGAATTATATGACTTAAGATTACGCCGAGAAGTTGTTTCGGTTCTGTCATTTGATAATTATACAAATATGATTTATCAAGTTACGCAGAAATAGTCATAAATTTAAAATTCTTTAATTGAGATAATTTTTATTGGAAAACTATGATTCATAGTTATCCTATTATGACTATAATGACTCGTGACATACTAAAAATTTAGGCCAGTATTGTTGCTTCAGAATCTGTTTTAGCTTTGAGTGAAAAAATTTTGAACGAGCACATGACTCGATTAACCAATGAATCATTGATGTTTTGCATTTACTAAAAGATTATCTCGAAGCCAACAATTGAGCTCAACATATTTCAGTAATTGAATGGAGTGCGTTAGAATTTGAAGAAGATATGAGTGTATTGCATCTTAATGTCGACGAGCGGATTTGCAATAATATGTCATTTTTAAATTTTGCAATGTTTATTATTATTATTTTTTAATATTTTGTAATTTTCTATTTTTAGTTCCTTAGAATTTTGTGTAATTTGCAAATTTAAATATAATTTTTTTTCATATGAATATTTCTTTTGTTTAATTTGAATATTCCATTTGTTTAAATTAAAAAAACTATAATGAAGAGGTAGATGAGGACCCGTCGTGGTTATCGGGCACTTCCAGTCGCCTTTGGAGGGGGCTTTGGCCCGGTTTAAGCGTGCTTGGACCGCCCTATTACAAAAAAGCCCCGGGGATTCAGGCCAGACTTGGCCCAATTATGGTGACGTTTAGTAAGGTGAACGAGAAGGTGTCTTTTCAACCATCATTACTAGTGGCTAGAGATTCTTTAATTCGTACCTTGCTCTCATTATGGTAGTACATTTGAGGACTTATCCCCATTGGTCATGAAATCTAGACTCATAAAGAAAGAACAACACCCAAGATCATCCTTAGAACATTAATTCAATTCATATAAGGATTATCTCCCTAAAATGTGATTGTTATCTCATTGACTAGTTCATTCACTGTCTGAGTAGAAAATCTTAGTGAGGTTATCATCAGGTTTACCGGTGCTATGACCTCATTTTGATGCACAAAAGTATTTCGCATTGGCTCTACCGCATTTTTCAATGCATCTCTTTTGATGACGAAGATGCTCTCAAATGAAGAGCGGAATCAAGATAATTATATACGAGAATCTTGATGCAGATAATTGAAGATCCATCTTCCAAGAAACATGAATGAAACAAAACAAACAATAGAAGCAAGGCACGAAGTGAACAAATATTGAACGATAAAGATCATCCTACTCATAGTGAAGAAATGTTCATAGGATGAACACGAATATGAAGAACTTATGAACTTTTCTTTAGGTCTCGTTTCTTTGCAGCGTAGATACATTATCTAATGTTGAAATACTATAAGTTTTTTCGGATTATGCGAATAGAATGCAGTCTCTTTCCTTTTAGGGTGTGAGATGACATGTCTATTCATTGCTATGCTTTGTAGCTTCCTTCTGCCCTCATTGCCTATCAACTTCTTTTGTGGAAAATCCAAATCCTAGAGTTGTAGAGGGTGGTGAAATTTCAAAACAATCGAGCAAAAAGGGGTCTCGTAGAGCCTCTAACTCTTCTTTCCTGCAAAAGAAGAGGCAAAAGTGACTCTTTCTCAGAACAACTAAATCCTAGAGTTGCAGAGGGTGATGAAATCTTAAAACGATCGAGCAGAAAATGGATCTCGTAGAGCTTCTGACTCTTCCTTCCTGCAAAAGAAGAGGCAAAAGTGACTCTTTCTCCGAACAACTCAATCTTAGGTATGCTGGTACTTTGCTTGATAAGTTACTGGAAGCTCAATCCAAGATCAAAGTCCCCTCTCTTGTCGAATAAGGGTAGGGATCCAGACAGGATAAGAACCTTGTACGCGTTTGGTTGTTGTTTGTCTAGTCCTGTACTTGTTAGAAATTTTGTAATTAAAACATTTGATTTATAATGTTTTATTGGAGCCTAGTATGATGTTTGATGATTGGCTTCTCATAATTGATGAAAATCTCCAAAACCAAATAGAGGAAATCCAAATGTTTGGAGGGAAGCTTTAATGAGGGAAAGGATAAACTCATTAGTCCCACCATGCAAATTTCCAATCTTGTTAGTAAGTATATAAATGAATGCACTCTTTCAGATATGTTCAAAGGAACGTTCATAAGGAGGAACTATGAACCACACACGCGTGCACGTGCACGCACATCAACGGACCAGATCTAGATTTCAGATTTAGGCAATAATTGAATTGTATTGTATTTTTTGTACAAAATAGTTTCAATACTTTTACTTGAACTCGAAGTGGAGTCGATTAGATCGCCTGAAGTTGGAATTGTGTCGAATAGAACTCGAAGCACCCGACTTGCATCGACTGGATTTTGCGTCGATAAGAACACAAAGCAATGTCGATATGAATTTGACGCGACCTCTGCTGTTTTGCGTTTTCTCTTTGCAGTTATTATGCGTAATTTTAAAACCATTTTTTTGCGCATTTTCTCGCCATTATTCCTTTACGTTGGAAATCTCCAACGTTTCTCTTCACGATTAACACTTACCGATTATAACAATTGCAATTTATTACGTGTTAATTTCTTCTCATTTTATGAGACTTCTATATAGGAGATTTCTGAATCGTTTTCATATATACACACGTTCTATGAAAATGATTTCGGCTTTCTCTTGTTTTTTTGACCATTTTCACGATTGTTCTTTCCTTACATTTGCTTCATCAAGTTGGAGTTCGGGTGCTCTGTGCTTCGTCGGTGTCTGCTCACATTAGAGTTTTTAGGATGTAGCCTGGTGTTGTACCTTAGAGCAGTGAGCATCAGTGGAAAACCTGTCGAAGGGTGGTGCAACTTCTTTAGGGCAGTGACTACACGCCTTACCCAGACTCGATTCTAAACTATATTTATTTTGTGTTCTGATTTCCATTATTTCTCATCTCTCTGTTTATTCAAGACCTATTATTATCTTTTTTACTGATTTTTAAAAGCAAAAAATATACATTAATATATGAATATATAAATATATGAAAAATATTTCAACAATCTTAAGAAGCTGTAAATCACATCATATATTTTCTTGAGAAAGGGTTGTGTTGGGATATCATCCCACAACACCGCCTTGTACCAGTGGGAGCCTGTCATTGAGTATTCCGTGGGAAGTCTAAGAATAACAAGATAAAGTAAATCAAATTATCAAAATGATTATCTCTATTTTCTTGTTTGCATGCACTATTATTTGCTATATGCTTTTTAAATCTCAGAAATCTGTAATGGCATCTAGATCTGATGATTCTACTGGGATCAAACACGAGAAATTTAATGGAAATGGTTTTCGTTGTTGGCAAGGTCAAGTAGAATATTGGTTGAATACCTTAGAACTTTTATCTGCTATTTTTGTCTCTCCATCTACAAAAATTGAAAACCTCAACGCTGCAACTACATTTGCTTCCTCTCTTTCTTCGTCTTCATCTTTCACTGCAAATACCACTAGAACTTATGTTAGACGTATTTCCTATAGAGATCCGGTAGATATAGAATATCATTATCACAACCGAATCCTTAGTGCCTTGTCCAACAGACTCTGCGATGTCTTCCTTTAATATCGTACGACTAAGGATTTGTGGTATGCTCTTGAAGCACGCTATAATCTTGATAATGTGGGTATAGAACACTACAATGTTTTGAACCTCCACAAATTTAAGATTGATGCCTCCAAGCATATCAATCCTCAACTCCATCAACTTGATGAGATGTTGTCCAAGATCCAAGTTGATGGCTTAATTCTATCCGAAAATTATCTAGTGGCATGTCTCATCGATTCTCTTCCTGATTATTGGTCTGGCTTTAGTACTAGACTTCGACATGACTAATCCAATATTCTTATGTTCAAATCCAAAATGCTATCCGCATAGAGGAGGAACATAAGAATAAGAGTTCTAAAACCCCAAAGTCCACGCTCCTAAAGTAAATCTCGCTGAATCTCATGGAGACCATTCCTCTCACCCTCACTTCAAAGGCAAGGGCAAGATACATAAGAAACCTTCTCATCCAGGTTCCCGGCATCAGAAACCTAATCATCTCAAACCAGGTCCTTTAAACCAAAACCTAGGTAAAGGGAAATGGTACTTTATCTGCGGCCACACAAATCATCTGTCTACCAATTATTTCTACAAGAAGACAGATCCCGTGATTGGCAAGTGTCGTGGTGACAAGCCTCAGGCCAACATGATCCTAGCACAGGATCAACCCATCTTCAGGACATTAGTGGAGGAAGCGTAATCCTAGGAGATGCGTCTGTGACACAAATTCTTAGTTGCGAGCAAGTGCATCTTAGGTTGACATCCGGGAAGACTCTAACCCTGCATGATGTGCTCAATATGCTGAGAGTTAGAAGAATCTTGTGAGCGGATCTTTATTAGTGAAGAAAGATTATAATATTATCTTAGAATCAAAGTTGTAATAATATTTAATGATGTTTTTATTGGTAAAAGTTATATTTACTATGTTTTATTTAAATTGAATGTTGCTGATTTAGAAGTAAATCAAATTTCATCTTCTATTATTTCAAGTTCATCTTCTGATTTTTGGCATGCTAGACTAGGACATGTGAATTCAGATTGTATGAAAAGAATGATGTCTTTAAATTTAATTCCTAAATTTAATATTGCACCAAGTGTTAGATGTGAAATATGTGTGCAATCTAAGTTTTCAAGAAAACTTTTAAATCAGTTGAAAGAACCTCAAAACCTTTAGAGTTAATTCACTCGGATGTGTGTGACTCAAACCGCCAACCTACTAGAGGTGGAAATAAATATTTTGTAGCTTTTATTGATGATTTCACTAAATATTGCTACATATATTTATTAAAAACTAAAGATGAAGTATTTTCATACTTTAAGATTTTCAAAGCTGAAGTAGAACCAAATTGAATCATCAATTAAAATTCTTAGATCCGACCGAGGTGGAGAATACACTTCGAATGAACTAACCCAGTTTTGTCAAGAACATGAGATTATTCATCAAGTGACTGTTCTATATTCTCTTCAATCAATTGGTGTAGCTGAACGCAAAAATAAGACCTTGATGAACATGGTCAATGCCATGCTAGCCGAGTCAAGTGCTCAAGAAAATCTTTAGGGAGACGCGTTGCTCTCCCCCTTTTTCATCCTTAATAGAATTCCTTCAAAACATGATGGTAAAACCCCTTTTGAATTATTTAAATTAAGGAAGCCTAATCTCCAAACTCTTCGAGTGTGGGGGTTTTTGGCTAAGGTAGCAATCACTGAACCTAAGAGAAAGAAAATAGGACCTAAAACATTTGACTCCATTTTTATAGGTTATGCTTCCGATAGTAGTGCTAATAGGTTTCTTATTACCAATTCTCTAATTAGTGAAATATCAAATAACACTATTATAGAAGCTAGAGATGTCATTTATTTTGAAGAAAAATTTCCATATAAATTAGATAACTCATCTCATCCATCTTCTAGATAAATTCAACCTTCATCTAATATAGAGCCATTAGAAATTGATGAACCTAGAAGAAGCAAAAGACTTAGAACCGAAAGAACTTTTGGAGAGGATTACTTCATCTATCTAGTTGAAGGAGATCCTAATTCATATGAGGAAGTTATGACAACATTTGATTGTCCCCTTTGGAAAGAAGCTATAAATTCAGAAATTAATTATATTCTAGAAAATAAAACTTGGATTCTAATAGATCTTCCTTCCGGTGCCAAAGTCATAGGTTGTAGATGGATCTTTAGAAGAAATTAAATCCGGACAGTTCCATAGGAAAAATTTAAGTCTCGCCTTATGGCTAAAGGCAATGCGCAAAAAAGGGATAAATTATTTGGATACCAATGCTCCCATAGCTAGGATTACATCCCTTCGTGTTCTAGTAGTCATAACATCGATCCATGAATTAATTATTCATCGAATGGATGTTAAAACCACTTTCATACATGAAGACTTAGATGAAGAAGTCTATATGACTCAACCTGAGGGTTTTGTAGTTAAACGTTAGGAAACTAAGGTTTGTAAACTAATTTAATCTCTGTATGGATTAAAATAAGCCCCTAAACAATGACATCAAAAATTTGATTTCGTAGTCTTATCATTTGGATTTATATTTAATGAATATGATAAATGTATTTATGCCAAACAAGATGAAAATGAAACTGTCTTGCTATGTCTTAATGTAGATGATATTTTAATTTTTGGAACGTTAATTAAAATTGTTAATAATATTAAAAATAATTTATCATCAAAATTTGATATGAAAGATTTAGGAGAAGCTAATGTCATTTTGGGAATGAAATTAGCTAAATTTGATTCTAGTGTATCATTGTCACTTTCTGACTCGATCGAGAAAATGCAACAGAAATTCAATTTATATGATTCCGCACCTACTTCTACTCCTTATGACGCTAGCATAAAACTTTGTAAAAATTTATGTGAACCTGTTGACCAACATAGGTATGCACAAAAGATAGGGTCACTGCTTTATATTGCTTATCGCACTAGACCCGACATCTCCTATGTCATAGGCAGGCTTAGTAGATATACTAGTAATCCAAGTGATGATCATTGGATAGCAATAACTAGAATATTTAAATATCTTTGCGGAACTTTAGATTATAGTTTAGTGTATACGGGTTATCCCGAAGTTTTGGAAGGATATTCCGATGCCAATGGGTAATTAATTCCTTAAATGTTAAGTCTACAACAGGTTAAGTTTTCCTCCTTGGAGGAGCAGTAATTTCATGGGCTTCTACAAAGCAAACTGTGATTTCAAGAAGCATCATGGAATCCGAGCTTATAGCTGATACGCTTACGGCAAGTGTATTGGTCGTACAAGTAATAAAAGTTGGGAGAGACTCCCCAAATATCTTTCTCAAAGGACTGCAAGTTGGGGTGTATGATTTTCTCGTTAGTGAAATCAATTATAAAGATTTCTATGGTTATAAAAGGGGTTTTGATTTGTTTTGGAAGACAAAATAAAAGAAAACTAAATTAATTATGCGGGTCGCAATCACCGCGTCGCTTGGTGGATAAACGAGTGGGCTTGTGAATGAACGAGAAGGCTTGCAGATGGATGATTCGTAACCGGCAGAGTGAGGGTCGTAAGCACCTCGTCACAAAGCATGCAACTAGAAATTGCTATTGCGACACACAACATAGCGATGGAGTGGATGGAGGAATAAGGCGCTCCTCAACTCACATAAACCACAAAAGATTTCACAAAAATGAAATTACATTAATACTAACAAAGGGTTTATGACCATCATTCTTAACACAAATACATCCACAAGAAATAACTGCAGCAAAATAAAGGGGAAGAGTAAACCCAAGCTCGAAGACTCGCAGAAGATTCACGGCCAGAATCGTAGGGTTGTCACGCCTCGTCCAAGCTCGGTCTTTAGTTACCATCCGGGGTTCAGAGGAGTTGTTAACTTCCTCCACATTACCCGTCTTCTTCATGATATAGCTCAAGCTAGCTCTCACCGGAGAACCCTTGAATGCAGCAGAAATGATCTTGGAATGGAGCTTTTGAGTTTGAGGATGATGGAGGAGGCCGAGGAGGAAGATTTAATGTTAGATTTGCAAGAAAATGATGGCCTGAGCTTCTCATATAGTGGGCGGTGGTGGAGCGATGAAAATGGCAGAGCTGGAGTGAAAATGGCAGGCTCGGTCAGCGATCCCCAAAAAAGGGTGAATCTTGCGGCTTTTATAGTAAACAATCAGAAAATGGTCACGCACAGTCGAATACACGACCGTGCATGGACCGTGCATTATTAATTAAAAAAAAGCAGCCCAAGAAGACGACCTAGAGCGCCCATGCGTTTTACTCATGCACGGTCGAAGGCGATCGTGCGTAAAAATGCACGGGCAAATTCCGAAAGACAGAATTTCAGCACACCAGAGGAGCCCGTGCGATTTTACTCACGCATGGGCAAACTGATCGTGCGTGAACAAATCACACAAGCGAGGACAGATAAGAGTGCACGGTCGGAGTGATCTTGCGTCAAGGAAATGCACGGTCGTGCGATTCATGCAGACATGAAATCTGGGCAAAATTGGATGAACCATCCACCTGCACAACAATCAACACGAGAATCACACAGCTGGGAGTACCCCTCGAGCTCAATCCAGAAATAGAAAAGGGGGTGGGGAGCACCATGTGCTTACCCCCAACAACAAGGAGCGCAATTGCACACCAAAATAGGCATAAACAGTTCACATAGCGTGAAAGTGAATACAAGTGAAATACAAGCGATTATAGCTTGAAAATGATGTGCACATGAGTGAAAACTAGCCCGGATGAGTCCATAAAATAGTGTAAAAATTGGACTCATCAATAGATTTAGACACTACGTGTGCCGAAGTCGAATGACTTAAAATTTTACTTACTGAAATTCCTTTAGTTAGAAAACTTATACCTGATATTCCTTCGCATTGTGATAATAAATCTGTGATTGATTTAACTGCTTCAAATAATACTAATGCAAAAATGAATGTTCATAAGAATTAGGTATAAGTCTGTGAAGTAAAGAAGGAAAGAAGTGATATCACTCAATTATGTAAAGTCAGAATTGAATCTGGCTGATAATCTTACCAAGGGATTGTCTCAAAGGGAGATTTTGTTGTCATCGAGGGGAATAAGGATTAAACCTATATGATTTGCTGCCAACGGTGGATACTCAACTCATGTTATTAGAGCTCCCATGAATTGGGTTCAATGTAGTAGAAACGAAGCCGTTGATTTAGCGTAGTTGGGGCACAAATTTAATGGTTGAGAAAACCTTCTCCCCATTCATATGATGTTGTGCTTTACGTAATAATTTAAGATGAACGTTTAAGTTCTTAATGGTTTTCAAAGGCATATTTCTTTGTGAGATATTAGTTACGAAACATCTTTTGAGGCACCACCTATATGGGGGTAGTCATGAGGCCGTGACTTTGGGATCTAGGCTGAACCTTAATAACCCTCCTGAAAAATCAAGGAATGCACATGACCATTAACGTGCCCATCGCCATAACCCAATGAACAACCAATCTTTTGTGTGCTTATCTAATTTACAGGTCAAAAGTTTATAATTCAAAGCCTCTAGCACATTATACTCTTTGGCAGAAGAAATAAGTACTAAGTATATGTTCAAGGTAACCATTCTACTTATACCCATTGCATTAGATGCAACTTGATGAAGTAAAATTGTATTTGATTTTATTTATCATTATTAATATCATAACTTATTAAGTTCACATTTGTTTTTTCGCTTTTATGGGGGATTGTAAGAATTTTTGTAATTAAAACATTTGATTTATAAAGTTTTATTGAAGCCTAGTATGGTGTTTGGTGTTTGGCTCTTCATAATTGATAAAAAGCTCCAAAACCAAATGGAAGGAATCCAAATATTTGGAGGGAACCTTTCATGAATGAAAGGATGAACACATTAGTCCCACCATGCTAATTTCCAATCTTTTTAGTAAGTATATAAATGAATAATTCACTCTTTCTTATTTGTTCAAAGGAACATAAGGAGGAACTATGAACCACACAAGTGCGCGCGCACACGCACCAGTCCGAATTTTTGATTTGGGATATGGAATTTGGGGAATAATTGTATTTTTTGTACAAAATAGTTTCAATACTTTTAGTGGAACTCGAAGTGCCTTTGACAAGATCGCCTAAAGTTGGAGTTGCGTCGAATATAGCTTGAAGCAACTAACTTGCGTCTATAAGACCATGAAGTAACCACCTTGCATCGATAAGTTCTCGATGCTTGTGTCCGCGTCAATAAGAACTCGACGAAATGTTGAGTTGCATCGATAAGATTTTGACGGGTCGACAAGACCTCGACGCAATGTCGAGTATGAATTCGACGCAACCTCTGTCGTTTTGCATTTTCTCTTTGCAGTTATTACACGTAATTTTGTAACCGTTTCTTTTATGCGTTTTCTCGCCATTAATCCTTTACGTTGGAAATCTCCAACATTTTTTTGCACGATTAACACTTACCAATTATGACCATTGTAATTTATTACGCGCTAATTTCTTATCGTTTTATGAGACTTCTATATATGAGATTTTTTGAATCGTTTTCATATATACACACGCCCTCTGAAAACATTTTTGGCTCTCTCTTGTTCTTGCGACCATTTTTGCCATTGTGCTTTCTTTACTGGCCTCACCCTTACATCAAAAACCGTAGAGTGTCCTTAGTAAACTATAAACATCACCTTGGGTGAACCAAATAGGATGACTGGGTTCAATCCCAATAAAGGCCCGATTTAACATAGTCCACCCTAATATGGGTAAATTAGCCTGAGTATGATATAATTGACAACACCACACCCTTCCTAAACACTAGGGTAGTTTAATGAGACAAAATTGATCCGTTGGGGTGGGTCAATTGTGGGGAAATTAGGCAAATTACCAAAAAGACCCAATTTGTCCTAAATGACTTAATTCTTGCAAATGACCTTCAATTGGTCATATATGACCATGTTAATCACCCCTAACATTCCAAGTTCACTAAGGGAGTCTAAAGGGTCCACATTGGACCCCGTGGGATAAACCAATTTTGGGAAATTAGGCAAAATTACCAAATTGCCTCAAATTACAAGCTTGCCCAAAATGGTTCAATTGGTCCTCAATTGGCCAAATTGACCTTGCCCAATCTCTCCTAAACCCTAAGGAGAGTGTATGATACCTAAATGGATCAAAGTGCACATTCAATTTTGGAAAATTGGGGCAAAATCACCAAGATTCCCAAATTGCCCATATAAGCAATTATGTGCAATTAAGCCCCATAGGGCCTCACCATAACCTAATTCCCCTTGTAATAGGTCCATAAGGGTCTAATGCACCAATGTGGGTAAGCCACATTGGTTGGGGTGAGCTTGGGTCAAGCCCAAACTCAAAAGTCTCAATTTGGTCTATTTGGGTCAAGTGAGCCCAAGCTCAAACCTTATTGGACTTAGCCCAATCCAAGAGCCCATTAGCAAGCCCATATAAAATCAGAGCTTTGGATTCTCAGAATTTTGAAATTTAATTAGTTAATTCCATGGAAATTGGAATTCAATTTTAGGAAAAAGACAAGGAAACAAGAAAGAGGAATATGGGGGATGGGTGCCAAATGGCACCAAATTCTCTTCCCCAAACTCTTCTCTGAGCTGGGAAGTAAATCCTTGTTGGATCGGTAGGCGCCCTTAGAGGGGGGGGGGGTGAATAAGGGTTTTAAAACTTTTTCATATATTTTGAATATCTTGAAATAATAAGAGATTAAGATGGTGAGAAATCAAACAAACTAAGTAAAATAAAATAGAGACTTGTTTTATTAATATGAAATATGGGTTTACAAAAAATTATTTCTATAACGCTAGAAATCAGCGGCGAATAAAAATAAACTCTTTTAGTTTTCTATCCCGACTCGCATCCCCACGAACTGGTGGCCCTAGCCTATCCTTCCCCAGATACGGCCTCAAGACGCTCTAGCCAATCCTTCCCCGGATATGGCCTCGAGCACACACTAGACCTAACCTAGATATAGTCGCCAACACGAGGCGAGTTTCTGCGCTAAGTCCTATCCAGACCTAGTCGCCAACAAGAGGCGAGTTCACTAAACAATTACAGAAAAAGATATGAAATAGAAAGACAATAATATGAAAATCTCCCTCTTGAAGAACTTCTGAAGTTGGTGACGAAGAACCGCTGTAGTATAAGCATTGATGAAGCGATCTTCAGTCGGATCCAGTGTAAAGAAATCCTCCTTCAGAAATTCATGGAACTTTAGTGGGAGATCACTTTTCGGTAGAGTAAGGGTCTGGAATTCTAGCACTTCACCTCTCTCAAACTTGTGTGTTCAAAACGAGAGAAGAGGTCTCCTTTTATAGGAGTAAGTGCTATCGCCTGCGCTAGCGCTACCGCCGGTGCTATCCCATATTAGGAAATATTCTCCTTGCGCGTATCTACATTCCAGGGAAACTCCACCGCCTTGCGTCTTGTGCTCCGCGCTACCGCCTTTGCTATACGCTACCGCCTGGCTCTAGCGCTTTCTAAAGATGCTGCCGAAATTGCGCTAATCATCGCTAGCGTCGGGCGCTAGGTGCTACCGCCGACGCTAGTGGGCATGTTGGAATTATTGGCTCAATTTTGGAGGCAACCTTCTTATGTTATCCTTATGTCAAATGGACTTGTTACTTGCACACTTAAGCACACAAGATCAAATACACATAAGATTTGTTATTCTCAAACTTAGGAGATGCGGAAGACCATGTTCCAACAAACTCCCCCTTTTGATAATAACACATCCATTAATGATAAATTAGAGCATTAATATATAAGCATGATGAAACCTACTTGTGTGTGTGAGAGAGAGATGACTTAGGATAATTATTGATTTTAGGAATTAGAGTTGCTTACCCTAAATACATGCTCCCTCTAAGTGAATGCTCCCATAATATGTAAGCTGTCAATTTAATTAATCATGTTAGTTTTCAATTTTGATAGCGGTGAATATTTATCATGATTGTTCTCCCCCTTTTATTATTAGCAAAAGTGGGTAAGGAAGCAAGAGGCACAAAAAGGATTTTTGATAATAAGATAAGGCATGATCGAGCTTGTTAGAGGAAAGTAAATGATAAGGAGTGTTATAATAATTTTCGTAGAAATAAATGAGAGTTTTTAGCATAAGTATTTTCATAGAAATAAATCAGAGTTTTAAGCTTAAAAGAAATAATATAACATTTACCACGTAAGTCTACCATTTGGTTAAGAAGTTTGAAGACTTGAGATAAGCATAGAAAGAACACAAGGTAAACGTAATGTTGCGGAAGACTTATAAAATTACAACAATCATCTTTTTGTAAGGCATGACGATGCATAAAAAGAAATAGGAGTGAAAGTCAAAAATGAAAAAGATGTTGTTTGTAAACCATTTTTCTTTTAAGTTTGATAATAAAGTAACCAAGCATGAAAGAGATGTATCAAGAAGAGACTACTACAATGTTATTCCAATTCACAAATTCAAAACATACCAAACATTGTAGAGAGCATGCTAGGTTATCTAGTGCATTTTTATTTATAAAGAGAGTATATAAATTTAGCATTAGGATCCAATACTCATGAGAAGAAGTGTTATGGAAGATAATGATTTGCACATAAGTGTATTTTGAAGAGAGTAAACAAATGTTTTAATAAAAAATACAAGATATATGTAGAGTAAAGTGCACAATAAAACACAAATAATTTTACTTCCACACCTATTACAGCACAGAAAAGAATAAGTGGTGCAAAAAATAGTTTATGGTTTGCACAAGATACTTTACTATTCTTTCCAATGTGCTCAACCTCACAATGCTCATTAAGACTTATCAGGAGGTTCATGTAGTGCTTGGTGGAGTTGTCTTTGTTATTTTGTTTTATTCATTTTTTGTTTTGAACAAAGTTCTCCGAATACACTTGTTTTGCAAACCAATGAAATTTTGAAAGTACAACCACTTTTCTTAATTATAAGAGTGCAAATAAAAGTAGTGTAGGTAAGATACTTATGCAAATTTAATTTATTGTACAATTACAATACACAAGCAAGTATTCTTAGATTAAGAGCACATGCAGACATTGCCAAAATAAATGAGTGAATAAAGATCATTATCAAACATAAAACATTTACTCATACTTAGAGACATGCTAAGCTTAGTTCTACACAACACTTTTTCAATACAATTTATGCATATGTGATTAGATATATCAAAGCATGATAAAAACATTATTTAAGGTTGTTTGAACAAATTAATTTCAACATTGAAGAAGTTTTAAATGATAGATTAAATCATGCTTGATTTTCACAATAAAGTCCACAGTCTTTTTTTGATAATTTTTATGTTTTATATTTTTGTAGTTGATTTTTCATTTAGAAATATAAATTAAACAAATGAACAAAGAAAAAAGAGTAAAAGAAATATTTTTTGTAATTTGGCTTTTGTATTTTTTTGTTTTAATTTTTCAAAAATAAATTCAAAACAGAATTGCAAAAATAAATAGTACATATAATAAAGCAAATTTTTAGGGATTTTTTACAATTTTAAAAATACAGAAAAATAGGCAGTGCGCTAGCGCTAGCGCGGGAAACCGTATACGATTTTGTAGGATTTTGAAAATTTTAATTTTTTATATTGGTTAGGTGTCCAAAGTTTAGTTTTATGCAGAAATTTCAGAGGATTTGAAGATGTTTAGATATGTAAAAATTGCATAAAACAATAGTCTTTTAAGAATGTGGTTTAACCCGAAAGATCTAGGACACCTAATTCAAGTCGTAATAATCGAAATCTTGCATCGGATAGAGGTTTAGTGAATATGTCAGCAAGTTGAGAGTCCGTACCTATGAAGCTTACTTTTACATGCTCTTTCTTAATATGATCCCTAATGAAATAAATAAAATAATAAAAAATAAAATAAAAAGCGAGGGCAATACGCGAGTGCGAGTAATAGGAACACAAACATAATCCACGCAGGAGTGAGCCAGGTAAGGCAAAAGAAGAGATGATGAACAGGGAAAGTAAAGGGCTCGCAAGCGAGTCAAGGTATCATTATTACAAACTTATAAAAATTGTTCACGACCCCTCCTATTGAAGAGGAGGGGGAAGAAAAACAATAAAGCGATACAATATTCCTCAATATCGCAGCCACTTCCAGCGACCGCGACCCCGGACACCGGAGCGAGGGGGGACTCGCGGGTAGTGATACTCGTGAAGTGACCGGTTCGCCTGGCTCGTCAGCCGCATATAATCATCAATACGGGAAATGTACACCCCGGGGGAGGTCGCATCACCATGATCGGTCGGCCGTATCTCAGTGAGAATGCGCACGTTCGTATCCTCCATCGCGGCGAACCTTTCCTCGTTAGCGAGCCGATCCAGCCGATTCTGCTCTTGTAGATCCCTCAGCAGGGTGGTATGCTTCTGGAATATCTCAGTGACCCGCCTCTTCATTCACTCTGGATCGCTGGGATCCCCCAGAAAGTCGGCGACCTGACTCAGCGAGGGGGGTGGAGATATCTCCAATGCTCCAGACTCTGACTCGGAGAGCGGGGTCGTGGGATTGCTTGCAAAGTAGGATTCAGCGATAAAGGGAAAAGTAACACTCAAGGGCGACAGTCTAACCTAGTGGAAGGATTTGAGTACTGGGCCGCTGGCGGGAGGTGCCCGGCTGGCCTCGGAATGCTTCAATAAAGGCAGGGGTGAGGGCCTTACCCAGACCGGGGGCGAGCGCGAGGCTAGAGTCAAGCCCGGGCTCGGCAATCAGCATCCCTCCTAGGCTCCACTGACCCAAGAAGCCGAATCTAGGAGTAGGGATGGTTTGGTTCGGCAGGATGGGCGAGTCCGCCGGAGGAGGAGCTTGTCCCTCTAGGGCCGCGAGAGGGGACACTGCATAAAGAGTAGGTGTGATTCAACGAGTGGAGAGGCATGAAGGAAGACAAGGTAAATCACTCACCTCGTTGCGAAGGCGAGTCCCGTCGGCCGACGGCCCTCGCATCCACAAGAAGGGCGTCAGCTCCACCCGTAGAAGGGAGGTGGATCTCCGTGGTTGGCCTTCCCAAGGCGCTCTCATCCGGGGGATCATTCTGCGAAAAGGATAAATAAGGTCGAAAGGAGAGAACATCAAACTAGCGAGTTGGGCGATAATACCTGCGAGACGAGCTTGTCATCAGGAGAGTGCGGCGAAGAAGAAGACCCACCCCCGTCGGCCGCACGCCGAACAGCCTTTGCGGTTTTTAGGGAGGGCAGAGGTGGGGAGCACCGCGGAGAAATCCAGGAGGCGATGGCGGCGGCTTTCCCCTTCTGGGCTGCTTGCGAGGCCTTCAGGCGAGCCAACATCTCGTCTTTATTCGACATCACGAGGGGGCTCGCGGCAAGTAATAAAAGAGAGAAGAATAAAAAGTTCGAATGACGGCCAGGGAAAGTGATATTTATAATGGTGGGCATGGGGCCCACCGAAAGATTCTCACCACGTCACCAAGAGGCCGACGAATATCAAGGGTTGGATGATTCTTCGCGAGCCTAAAGAGCCTCGCGAAGAGCAGGGATTATATACAACCCCGATATTCGCCTAGTGGATGATCAAGTAAAAGTAATGCGAGCCGGGTTCTCGGGAGGGACATATGCTAATAGGCAGGAAATAAGAGAGAGCAAAGCTGACATATGCCTTCTACGTCCGACGAACGGCGCTCTACGTTCGACGAAAAGGATCAAAGCTGCGTTCGGTGATATCCGGGCAGCGCTCGATGATCCCGCCTCAGCTCAGCGGTCGACGAGGTGGCTTCTCAGTCCGACGGCCATCTCAGCGGTCATCTCTAGCCCGCCTCAGTGGGCCCACTGGGACGAGCACTTAGCCGACTGCTCGCAAGAAGGCGAGCGAGCCAAGAGTGCGAGAGGGGCTAGAGTGCGAACCGGATCTATCAAAGGTCACTCGCAGGAAGAGGCGCGAGTCAAGTTCCCGCGATCCCAAGCCTCAAGGTCGACCAGAAAGAAGGCGAGCGAGCCAGGTGCTCGCCGAATGCTCGCAAGAAAGCGTGCGAGCCAGCAATCCTCCGAATGATCGCGAGAAGGCAGGGGAGTCAGATTTTTTCCAAGGTCTCCGTGATCGATGAATCTCAGTCGAGGTCAACGAACTCGGCCCGGCGCCTGATGAAGTGCGGGTTGCGTTCGACGAATCCACCGATCTTCTATGTTCGATGAAATTACCCCTCTACCCTTGGTGGCCTGCAAGTAGCCCCTCCAAACAGTGGAGTTTGGCTATTAGCAGACCAAATTGGGGTGCATTTAGTAAAACCAAAAGGCGGAACCCCGCTATTGATTGACCATGAGCAGAAAAACTATAAATAGACCTTGAAGGGCACCTTGGGAGAGGATTTCCGGTCTCAGATCTCTGAGCTTCTTCTTCCCTTGGTTACTTTGGTTTAGCTCTCTAGCTCTCCAAGGTGTCCGAGTCTCAGCTTTGGCTTGGGAGGGGAAGCGCTCAACGATCTTTCGGGTTAGTGGAGGGACCTCCTCGCTGTGACCAAGGTCTTAGTCATCTTCCTAGTCTTCAGTCTACCTTCCCCGAGGGATCAGTAAGGGCTAGCTGCCCCTCATTTCGGTGAGGGCCCCGAGCTTCACAAGAGGCCGATAAATCGGTTTCAATAATCTCGGTCGAGTACTAATAGAATTTAGCAACTCATAGAGATGGAGGAAACGATGAAATGAAAGAAGTGCATAATGAAAATAAGAGGAAAAGTAAGAGAAAACGAACTATTTTATTACTTTGCAAAAGAAATTACAGCTAAGAATTAAAAGTTACAAACCTGAATGAAAGTACAAGCTAAGAATTGAAATAACTACAATCATAAGAAATAAAGGAGGAGCATAAGAACTACTAGAAACATGAAAATAATACAAGAAAATGAAATTCTAATCCTAAAAATTCGTCCCTTAAACATCTGCTGGAGCTTGCTTTATATAGCTGAAAAGTTTAGGTTACACGCCCTTGGTCATGCCCGTGACCAAGGGCGTGTAAGGGGCGTGATCGAAGCAGCAGCGGAGAGGGCACCTTCTGGAGTAAATGCAAGCATTTTAGCCGTGTCACACCCTAGGTCATGCCCGTGACCTGGGGCGTGTAATCTTAAAATCTGGCTTCTGGCGGGAATCTTCGGCGGGAATCTTCGATGGGAAGGAGCGCGGGGTGAGTCACGCCCGTGAACTGGTTGTCACGCTCCATGGTCACGCCCGTGACCTGGGGCGTGTAACTTTAAATGATGTGGCAGGCGTGCTCTGGGAGCTGGAGTCGAGTGGCGGCCGTGACATTAGGTCACGCCCTTGGTCACGCCCGTGACCTTGGGCGTGTACTTGGCGAATTCTTCACAGAACGACCCCGGGGTGGCGGAAGCAGGTCTGGAACACCGCGCAGATTACACGCCTATTGGTCACGCCCGTGACCTGGGGCGTGTAAATGTACTTTTTGCTCCAAATGTCCAGAAAACCTGAAAACACAAAATAAACTTAAGTTAGCTTATGAAATTAAAATATGAAAGATTTATATGATATAATTTAGATAAAAGACATAATTTGATATTAAAATAATAATAAAACTATACTAAAAGATGAGTAAATAAATTACTCATCAATACCCTGTGTGTTCTTAGGGGCATACGTAAGATCTAGGCCGAGAGGTTTGAGTAGAAGCCTAGAAGTGGACCTGCCCGATCGACTGCCCCTGTTTACCTCAACGGGGTACCTGAGTTGACATACTCGAATAGAGGAACTTCCAAGGTCTGTACGTACAAAGTTGAGTGGGTGAGTTGCATCATTTTAATGCACAGCATATCATAGAATCATTGCATAAACAAGACCTCATCGTACAAATTAGTATGAGCTCTTTTATACGATGAGTTTACTTTAGTGCCAGATCCCTTAACTTATATGCTTGTATGGGCATCCATATAAGTTAAGGTTACTTTTGTAGCTGCTCTACTTATGTAGAACTATGCTTTCAGATACTTTTTACTATGATTACTATAGCTTGTTGTTTCATTATACTGCTGCTTAGAACCTTCTGAATTGTTGTATTGTACATATGGCTCACTTATGGAAATTGCAAGAGATAAACTATACTTTATTCATAAATATGCTTGTTAGCTAGTTCCATGTCACCTGCTTATTTTCACTCCTTGTTGTCCTCCGCTTCCTCCTCCCGCACGATGCCTATGAGTCGCGGGTGGAGGAGGAGAGGAACCTGCTGAGTCATATTTACTGACGGTCGGTTGTGGCATAACAAACAGGAGCGCCAGGGGGAGCATACCCACAACTGGAGGAAGGAACTTGACATGGTAGTGATGAGTCCCAATTATATACATATTTTTGGACTCATTTGGGCCGATTATCTAGTCTTTGCACTACACTTTAGGCATTTTTTTCATGCATATTTGATATTCCATGCTATGTGCACTTTTAGGCCCGTTTCGGTGTATTTTCATGTTTATCTTACTCATGCTTTATGTTGCAATTTAATTTCTATATTTGAGAATGTGTGGAATGCCCATTTGCGTGGACCGACGATCTTTCATGTTGATACGGGGGTTGTGCGAGTGTTCCGGGGCGCAAAAACTGTACAGGAACACTGTGCACGAGCACTTGACATAGTGCGCACGACCACTGGTCGTGCGCCACTGATCGTGCATTAATTCTCACTTAAAATGGGCCTGCCAGGCACTTTGCACGACCACTGGACATAGTGCGCACGACCACTGGTCGTGCGCCACTGATCGTGCGCATTGAAAATCTGCACCTGTCTATAAATAGCTGCTCCGCGAAAACAGTCGGAACTTCTTCGTTTCTAGGTCTTTTCCAGCGCCGTTTTTTGCGTTTTTTCGTTCTAAGCCTCCTCTATTCATCTAAGGACTTCAAGAAAGAGATTGGATCTTACTTACATCATCAAGGAAGGTTTGAAGAGCATTGGACATCGCCGGGTCGTGACACGAAGAAGACGGGCCATTGGGAGGAAGTGGCAGCCCTCCTTTACCCCGGACGCAGTTGAAGACTGAGCTTGGACGCAGATTGATAACCCAGCGATTCCAGCCGTGAATCCCAGCAAGGCTTCGGAGTCGGTCGAATCTCTTACTCTTTTTTATTTCAAAATGATGTTTGTATGCTAAACTCTCTATTTTGTGGATGAAGAACATGATAAATCTAGATCTGTAACTTTTATTTCATCTTTATGAAATTCCTTTTGATTTATTCATGTGTATGAGGTGCGCTATTGTCATTAATTTTATCGATTTCATTCCGTGAGCCTACTCTTCCATCCGCCAAGCTAAGCGGTACTAACGTCCCGTGTAATGCACCTCGACTCCGCCGGTGCGAACCATTCCATCTGCTAGCCTACTCGTCCATCCGCCCTTTCGAAGTAGTGCATTAAAGGCCTACGTAGTCTCCATCCCGCCTAGCGAAGCAGTCCGCTCAAGGCCTGCATAGGAGTAGTTATAGCATTTTCTCTTTATTTTCCAAACCAAAACCCCCGTTTCCACAACCCATCCGACATAAAGGACTTCAATCTCAAGTCCTTCCTCGATAGATAGCTCCACCTTACTGTGTTCCTTTGAGATCGATACTTGGGGATTCATTCCCATTTTATATTACTTGAACGATCGGTACACTGCCGTTTCGTGCCGCAGTCTAGCCACCATCTATAGCGGTGTGCGAGATTTGTGCATCAAGTTTTTGGCGCCGTTGCCGGGGAACACAGACATGTGAGTTTTCTAGAGAGGGAGAATCTGAGCGAGAAGCCCTTCCCTTTGTATATTGCATTCTTTTGTTTTGTTTCTTCCTATTCTGTTTTCCTATTTTATATTAGGTTGCTTTAGTAATCAGTGTTAGGTGTAGTATTTTGCACAACAGTGTCTTTCCTTTTGAATCTTATTATCTTCACATCATGTGGGCTGCATTCAATATTCGTTGCCGTTGGTGTGGAGATATTTCTCACGCTAGTGATAGATGCCCTACGGAAGATGGTGGGCATAATTCTCGTGGCCCGGTGTATGGAGCACCATTTTCCTATGGTTCTTCATGCCCTGTGTCCAAGTCTTATGGCCACTCGTCCTCGCCGCATACACCATTTTTATATTCCTCCCCAGCCCCTCAAGGACCAAGGAGTAATATAAAGTGGTGCTTGTTCTGTCAAAGCATGGATCACGCCCTGAAGGACTATGCCGAGTATCTTCGCCAATTGGACGAGGATGATGAGCCGGATATCCGGATCGTCCCGACTCCTACTTCTGGAGGCACGCCTTCAACATCTGGTTATATGTCCGTGTCACCTTTATGCTTTGAAGGGGATGATGTGGACACAGTCACCAGATGCGTGGCTGATCTAGGATCTGACATGGCCGAGCCTATCTCCCCTGTGCATATATCACCGTGCGTAGATTCGATTCTTTGTGAGGAATCAGTGCTTGACTTTTATTCAAGCACTGCTCCTTCCCCTTTTGTGCATACTACTACACTCGTCTCTGACGACATTGTTTATGATGTGTCGCAAGACGAGGCCGGCGATCTATGTTTTGTGCCCACTCCTATGCAGGAGGACAACCTTCTAGGTGAAGAGGAGCTTTCCTCAGTACCGGTGGAGGAAGTCCAAACTTTAGGCATGACCACTGTTGATCCCGCCGAACCTTGCAGCATTGATGACAATGCAAACATTATTTTACTTTCCCAATCTAATGGGAGTGAGACCGGAAACACTCGCCCACTTGATTTTTATTTAAGTCATTCTTCTCTTTTATTTCTTGACCCCCCTTCTGCTATAACTGAGCCTGTGCAGGTTGACTCTCCGCAGGTACATAAGGAGGACTTGGAGCTTCCAGCTCAGGTCAATGATGATAGCATCCTCATGTGCGAGGAGGTTGATCCCTCCTCCGACGAGGAAGCTCCAACATTGATCTCTTCCTCCTGCTACCCCCAGATGACGATACCTTGTTGGGCAAGGATTTTTTATGTGAGATGAGTGAGGACCAGACCTCCTCGTCTTCTTACATTCTGTTTCCTCTACCTGCGATTTGTGGGTATTATTATACAGGTAGAGGGGTAACTGCTCTGTCACCGTATCGGTACCCGCTACCGAAACGGATAATAGAACAACTACCTGTGCACTTTTCTTTTCATAGGCCTATAAGCTAGAACTGTACAAATGCCAAATAAGTCGTGCTGGGAGGACAATAACCCCAGTAGTTATCTTACTTTTCCTGCATTTTTATTTCTTCTAATCATGTTTAGTTAGCTGTAATTTATTTTAGTTTGTCTTTTTCTTTTGTTTTTGCGGAGCTCACCCCTGCAGGTCCTTCTTCTGGATGGCGGATATTGCAGCTTTGTCTTGGTTTTCACGCGTCTTCTGGTATGCTCACTTGCTGAGCATTGGGTACTCTCTTCCCCTAGCTCTTTTCTGAATTTCATAGCTATATATTTTGTGTATTGTCTAGTTTAAGTCTGGGGGAGAGTAGTTCTGTGTGCCCACGCACGTGCACTATTGCATTGCATGCTAGAAGTATTTCTATTTCATTTATTTAGTATTGTTTATTTTCTTTGCACACCACAGCACCCACTTGAGCGTGCGCTTAGCTGTTGGCACGTCGCGAGTCGAATTTGTCTCTTCTGTGTGATTTGAAAAATCATCATGCTGGCTTAGGATTATGAGGCGGAGTAAGATGTTGACTCCTGTAGTGCTCCTAGTCGAGTGCTCATGCCTCGCATAAAAATTCGTGTAGATTCAATTTCTTTTTATGCTTTTAGATTATATTTTTCTATTAGTGTAGATATTGTTTACTTTACTCAAAAAATTTGGTGAATCTGGTGTGAATCAAACGGTAGCATAGGGAAGTGTGTAAACGATCGCTAGACTCGTATTGCTTGAGTCGGGAGAAAGGATTATCTTTCTCGGTGGCTAAGAACTTGCCCCAAGCGACTCTTGAAGCATGGGTATATGGTTAGTCAATCGCGTGAATGTGATATAGGCCATCATTTTGGCCCGGTTGAGCTTTTGTGCCCATTCCTATCGCTCTATCCTCGTTAGCCCAGTTGTGCCTACCCGTTCTTTGATTCAGCCCCACTTTTATCTCACCAAAGCCTAAAAGCCAATCCTAGTCGCACACCCAAATTTGAGCTTTAGTTGTTTATTATTTTCATGATTGGGGTGTTGATGTGGTGATATTTTTTGTGAAAATGTGGATGCACTTCATTGCCCATTTTGCTGAAAATGTTTTGAAAAGAAGAGAAAAGAAAAAGAAAATAAGAAAAAAAAAGAAATGAAGTAAAAAGAAAAGAAAAAGCAGTGCTTAATTGAAAATTCTTATAGATTTATGTTTGGGAGTAGGCGGTGCACACACCCATGTAGTCAAGTCCAAGTCTGGGGGTGTGGTGTACCCGCGTGTCTTTTTGTGGTGCTTGAGAATAGTTTTCTATGCTAGCTCATTTGGGTTTAGTGCGTAAGCCATCATTTTATCATTGTATACCTCACCTAAACCCAAGCCCCATCTAAAACCTAAAGTCCTATTGATTCACGCATTTGAGTCAAACCTGTGCCGTGGAGAGAGTGCGAACGGGCAAGCTTTTGGTCACCGACATTGATGGATTTCAATGGAGGTTGTCTCGAGCCCTGATCTTTGGCAATGCTCGCCTCAGCGTTTGGTTTACTTTCTTCCTGTGTACGACCTTATGATTCACCGTGATTCACTTTTTGAGTAAATGTAATATATAAATACGCCCCAAGAAAAGTATAAACTAATATGTATAATTAGGAATTTTGTCTACTATATTTCTACGCGCATGAGTATGCGACTTCGCATGGTACTCCGCTTTACAATTTCTATGTCAGCTTATGTTTTTCTGGTCCGCCGAGAGCTGTTTGCTCGGGACGCGCAAACAGGTAAGTCTGGGGTGTGATGAGTCCCAATTATATACATATTTTCGGACTCATTTGGGCCGATTATCTAGTCTTTGCACTACACTTTAGGCATGTTTTCATGCATATTTTATATTCCATACTATGTGCACTTTTAGGCCCGTTTCGGTGTATTTTCATGTTTATCTTACTCATGCTTTATGTTGCAATTTAATTTCTATATTTGAGAATGTGTGGAATGCCCATTTGAGTGGACCGACGATCTTTCATGTTGATACGGGGGTTGTGCGAGTGTTCCGGGGCGCAAAAGCTGCACAGGAACATTGCGCACGAGCACTTGACATAGTGCGCACGACCACTGGTCGTGCGCCACTGATCGTGCATTAATTCTCACTCAAAATGGGCCTGTTAGGCACTTTGCACAACCACTGGACATAGTGCGCATGACCACTGGTCGTGCGCCACTGATCGTGCGCATTGAAAATCTGCACCTGTCTATAAATAGCTGCTCCGCGAAAACAGTCGGAACTTCTTCGTTTCTAGGTCTTTTCCAGCGCCGTTTTTTGCGTTTTTTCGTTCTAAGCCTCCTCTATTCATCTAGGGACTTCAAGGAAGAGATTGGATCTTACTTACATCATCAAGGAAGGTTTGAAGAGCATTGGACATCGCCGGGTCGTGACACGAAGAAGACGGGCCATTAGGAGGAAGTGACAGCCCTCCTTTACCCCGGATGCAGTTGAGGATCGAGCTTGGACTCGGATTGACAACCCAATGATTCCAACCGTGAATCCCAGCAAGGCTTCAGAGTCAGTCAAATCTCTTACTCTTTTTTATTTCGAAATGATGTTTGTATGCTAAACTCTCTATTTTGTGGATGAAGAACATGATAAATCTAGATCTGTAACTTTTATTTCATCTTTATGAAATTCCTTTTGATTTATTCATGTGTATGAGGTGCGCTATTGTCATTAATTTTATCGATTTCATTCCATGAGCCTACTCTTCCATCCGCCAAGCTAAGCGGTGCTAACGACCCGTGTAATCCACCTCGACTCCGCCGGTGCGAACCATTCCATCCGCTAGCCTACTCGTCCATCCGCCCTTTCGAAGTAGTGCGTTCAAGGCCTACGTAGTCTCCATCCCGCCTAGCGAAGCAGTGCGCTCAAGGCCTGCATAGGAGTAGTTATAGCATTTTCTCTTTATTTTCCAAACCAAAACCCCCGTTTCTGCAACCCATCCGACATAAAGGACTTCAATCTCAAGTACTTCCTCGATAGATAGCTCCACCTTATTGTGTTCCTTTGAGATCGATACTTGGGGATTCATTCCCATTTTATATTACTTGAATGATCGGTACACTGCCGTTTCGTGCCGCAGTCTAGCCACCATCTATAGCGGTGTGCGAGATTTGTGCATCAAGTAGCGAGGCCCGGATTTGGACTCTCAGCATCTGCAGGGAGAGCACCTGTGAGCGACCATCTTTCGAATGTTGTCCTTCATATTTACCCTGGTCATAGTAGAGAGTTAATCATTTGTGAAGGCACCGTCGAATGTCAGTGCTTACAATGCTTCATTTTTGCCAAGAGGGAGGCCAAGAATAATTGATGTATCGGGCTTATGCCCTTTTTATTCCTAGCACACATATTTAGTACACTGTCTTATTTTTTATCTCATTTGGACAAGCAATTAATTGTGTAGTGATTGTTGTGGACATGTAATTCTCTTTATTATTCTATGAAGTGTGTGGTTGACCTGGATAAATGATTAGCCAGCAGAAACAACGACTTGTGGTGGAGTCCTCCCCGAGTGGAGGTATCACCGCAAGGTGGCGGTTCTGGGCAGTAAGACCCTGAGATTGAAGCAAAAAATGGTTTTTACACTCTTTATCAAAAGACTCAGGCACTGTTTAGTATATTCCTACCAAGGTGGTAGAAGAGTGGATGTACCCATAGTTTGAAGAACCACTATAGCTTTTGTCTTGTGCTATGAATTTCTGTGTTGTCCCTTTACTTGTTTTTATTTCAGTAATCTGTGTTTATTTTATTCTGAGTTGGTATTCTGATTGCATAGTTATTAGAAGTTTTTATTGTGTGTGCTTAATTAGTGTAAAAGTTTTAAATCTCTATTCACCCCACCTCTAGAGAATACTCAGAGGTTACACAGTTACACTGTGCACTTTCAATCTCCAATGTAGTAATGGTATAGAAGGGAGATGGGAGATGGAGAATGTGCGTAGATTTCTCTCTGATAAATATAGTATGCCCTAAGGATTATTATCATTTGCCTCGAATCGATGCGCTGGTAGATTCAGCCATCGTTTCCCTGTAATGAGTTTTTTAGATGCATTTTCCAGTTACCATCAATTACGAATGCACCCGCATGATGATAAGGATGTTTCCTTCATCACATATGACATGTGCTATTCTTATAGAATGATGCCCTTCGGGCTAAGGAATACAAGAGCGACCTATCAAAGGATGATGGATTGAGTCTTTAAGGAGCAGAAGGATAGAAAAATGGAATTCTATGTAGATGACTTGATGGTAAAGAGTCGGGATATGGGATCTCACTTGCGGGACTTGCCAGAAACCTTCGCCACACTTCAAAAATTCAAAATGAGACTTAACCCCTCAAAGTGTGTTTTCAGGGCGAGCCGAGGAAAGTTTCTCGGTCACTTACTTACCCCGCTGGGGGTTGAGCCCAATATTGATAAAGTTAAGACCATCCTAGATCTAGAGTCACCAAGAAGCGCTAAGGAGGTTCAGAGGCGGACGGGGAAGATGGTCAGGCTGAGCAGGTTCAACTATAAGGCAGGGGAGAAGCGATCTCCCATCCTCAAGGCTTTGCAGGGGAGTCAGAAGTTTGAGTGGTTGCAAGAGTGTGAGACGGTTTTCCAGGGTTTGTAGAAGCAACTAACACGAGCCCCATTGTTGTAGGGGCCAAGAGAAGGAGAATAAAAATTGCTTTATCTATGGGTTGCGGTCGAAGCGATAAGCTCGACCCTGGTCCAAGAAGATTGAAAGAAGCAGTTGTCCATCTACTACGTTAGTCAAGTCCTAAAGAAGGCGAAGCTCAGATATCCCATTCTGGAGAAATTATCTTTTGCCCCGATAATCTCGGCTCGGAAGCTCCGACCTTATTTCCAGGCTCATTCCATCAAAGTGGTGACCGATCATCCCCTTCTCCACATTATATAAGGGGTGGAGCACTCGGGAAGGACATCAAAATGGTCGGTGGTGCTTAGTGTTGGGAATATTGCCCTTGATGTTCCCTAGATTTGAAGATGCATCACACTCAATGTTAAGTACATAATGTATTTCATAGGCCCTCTTTTATATCATGTCTATGCAGGGTTAGGTCATTCCAAACATTGAAATTATTCTCTGAATGTACTGATAAAACAGCTGAGACATCAACGTGGTCTCAGCTGTGTTGAAATTGTTGAAGTGAAGTGGAGGTGACCGGGCGGTCTGTTTTGGGTGACCGCCGAGACCGCGCGGTCTGTGTTGTGATCTGCCGGTCTGGCTCTGCCGATCTGTTCTGGCGATCTGCTGAATGGCCGGTCTGTTCTTGATTGCTACGGTATGTTCCCGAGTTGGTCTATTGGTTGGCCTGTCTTCTTTGTTGGAAGACCGGGCGGTCTGTTCTTATGGAACCGCCTGTCCGGGCTGCTTGATCTGGCGATCTGGCGACTTGTCTGAAGTCGGCTAGATGATTCTTGGTTGCTCCTGATGATCTAAGGAAGGAGCGTTCTTGTGTCCGCGCGGCTTGTGCGCGGTCTCGTGTTCGCGCGACTTGTGCGCAATTTGCCTGCCGATCTGCGGTCTTGGACGGAAGATTGTCCAAGTAGTGTGATCGCCCGGTCTGCCTTTTGAGACCGCTGGCGATCTGACGGGTGGTGATTGTATCTCTCCTGTGCGGTGACGACATCCGTCTACCCGCCTATAAATAGGGGTGCATGGACCATCATTCCTAATGAGAACTGTAGGAACTAGAGCTTGGATTATTTCGTGCGGTCTCAACTTTGAGGTCGGGCGGTCTTGGAAGCGAGTTGACTGTTTGTTGTGTTCGCAGTTTTGCGGTCATCAGGTTGCGGTCTCCTTCCTTGGTGATTCCCAGCGGCTTGAATAAACAGTTCAGCAGCGGTCAGTCTGCGAACTGGTTTATGTTTGTTCTTGTGCTGTTCGCAGCGAGCTCAGCGATCATCCGACCTTCAGCGGTTAGGCGATTTGAGTTGCGGTCTGGCGACAGCTTCAGTTCTTCGTTCCGATTAAGCTCCAGTTCGTGCGGTCTGAGGTGGCGGTCTTGCAGTGCATGTGATCTGTCTGTTTTCTGTTCGCGCGGTCTCAGGTCAAGCCGGGCGACCTCTGGAGTCGAGCGGTCTGTGCGGTCTTAGCTTGTCTAGCCGCCAGATTTGTTTTGGTGTGTTTTGTTCTTCTCTCCTTCGTGATTCTTATGAATCATGTCTCCCCATGTATACCTCGCATTGTAAATGAAGTTTGGTTTTCAATCATGTTTCTTGTGTTGCTGTGTGGCATTGTGGTTGTTTGGCTATAACTCAGTTGATGCAACTCCTGCTTACTCCTAAACGATTCAATTCCGAAAATTTTAACATGGTATCAGAGGAAGGTTTTTGGAGTGGATAAGCAGTGATCAACTTGAGTTTCCATCGTCTTTGTGAAGAAGAGACCACATAGATTGCCATGTAAGGTGGATACGCAAGAGGGTTTGGTATTGAACTCTTCACATCGACTAACTATAAGAAGTGGAGGTCGTGTATGGAGAGTTACTTACTTGGCGAGGATCTATGGGAGATAGTTGGAGGGGAAGACACACAAGAAGTGTTTATAGCAGGAGATAATATGACAGAGGTGAGACTTTGGAGGAGGACTAATGCTAAGGCAGAGTTCACACTCAAGAGGGCTATCTCACCAGAGCTGTTTGATCACATCATTGGATGTAAATCTGCTGCTGAGATTTGGACGTCTTTGGACGGATTGTTTAATAAGAAGAATGTAGCTCGGCTACAGTTTCTTGAAAATGAGTTGGCGAAGGCCTCTCAAGGCGATCTTTCTATTTCTACCTTCTTTCTCAAGATGAAGAACCTCACAACAGAGATTTCAGCATTGGACCCTGATGAGCCCATCTCGGAGGCAAAACTGAAGAGGCATATCATCCGCGGGTTGCGGAAGGAGTATCTTGCCTTTGTGACTTCATTTCAAGGTTGGGCAAATCAACCATCTCTGTTGGAGTTGGAGAACTTACTTGCTTCACAAGAAAGTTTGGCAAGACAGATGGCGGGGACTTCTATCTCTGGGGGAGATAGTGATGTGTTGTTCTCTGGAAAGAAGAAGAAGAAGTGGGAGAAGAAGAAGCCAGGTCAGGATGGACCTTCTACTTCAGGTCAGCAGGATAGAGGTTATGCTTCTAAGTCTGATGGGAAGAAGAAGGGAGAGGGACCAAGGTGCTTCAGGTGTAACAAGACCGGCCACTTCAAGAAGGATTGCCGGGTTAATCTTCAGTCGGGACATGTAGCGGAGAAGGAGAAGCCAAAGTCTGATGAAGCTGGATGGGGAGGAGCCTTTGCGGCTAATATGACGGCGATGCCCGTTAAGGCCTTGGCTGCCATCAACTTCAAAGAGGATTGGATTCTTGATTCAGGGTGTGGACATCATCTCACCGGGGATGAATCAAAGTTCTCTTCTTTGGCACCTTACTCAGGTAACGATGTTATCATTACGGCTGATAATTTTGTTCATGCAGTCGAACAAGAAGGTGTTGTCTCCCTGAGCAGTGATAAGGGTCCACTCACTTTGAGGAGTGTTTATCACGTGCCTGGTATGAGGAAGAATCTCTTCTCTGTGACCAATGCAGGATGCCGGTTATCACGTTCTGTTTGGCCCAACAGAAGTGAAGTTTCTTAAAACTCAACCGGAGATAAAGGGAGATGTTATCCATGTTGGAAAGCGGGTGAAGGACTTGTTCGTGTTATCGACAAGTACCTATGTTGATAAGATGAAGACCAACGATAGCGCGGCTATCTGGCATGAAAGGTTGGGGCATGTTGGCATGGAAAAATTGAAGACTATGGCGGTAAGGAGCCTTATCAAGGGCTTGCCTAGCTTGTCCTCTTATAGAGAAGGTCATGTTTGTGCTAGATGTCAGTTTGGTAAGTCTCATCGACTTCCATTTGATAAATTGCAAACAAGATGCAAAGCGTCGTTGGAGTGCATCCACGGTGATTTGATGGGACCGACAGCCACCCCAAGCCTTGGAGGCAACAAATATATGTTGGTGTTGATTGACGATTACACCAGATATGTCTGGGTGTATTTTCTGAAAGAGAAGTTGAAAGCCTTTGCGAAGTTCATGGAGTTCAAGGAGCTGGTGGAAGGTCAGTTAGGCCTGCGAGTGAAAAAAATTGAGAACTGACAATGGTGGAGAGTTCACCTATGGTGAGTTCTCATGTTTTTGCAGGAAACACGGCGTTCAGAGAGACCTCACTTGTGCCCATACTCCATAGAAAAATGGCATTGCGGAGAGGAAGATCCGTCATCTGACGGAAACCTGCAAATGCTGGCTTCATGCCAAGAGTATCCCAAACTCCTTTTGGGCGGAGGGATGTCTTGTGCAGCCTACGTCATCAACAGGATGCCTTTAAGTCCTATCAACATGAAGACCCCTCATGAACTTATGTTCAAGGAGAAGCCGAGTGTTGCACACCTTCGGGTGTTCGGGTCAACCTGTTATGTGCATATTCCTGATTCTCTTCGGACAAAGCTAGATGTGAAAGCAAGGAAGCTAGTCGTTGTTGGGTATGATGAGCAGAAGAAGGGATGGAGATGCATGGATCCTGAGACACGGAGATCAGTGGTATCTCGGGATGTGGTGTTCGATGAGGTAACTTCCTACAAGGGGAGTTCAGGAGTTGAACTACCGGAGAGCAGGGTTGATGAAGCAGGGAAAGCTGCGGGAAGTCTTCAAGTGGAGTTGCCTGTTTCACCAGGAGCTCCAGCTATGTCAAGCTCTGAGATGGAGGCTTCAGGTTCTGGAAGTAGCGGGAGCGATGCTCCAAGTTCATCTGGAAGAGGAGCTTGCACAGAAGAAGCAGCTGAGGAGGTGGTTAGTCAGGAGCAACCTCTTAGGAGGTCGAAGAGGACTATTAAGCCACCAGATCGATACACAGGAGGAAACATGGTGAGCTTCGTCTCATGTTTATTCGCTGGTCCCTTGGATGAGAGGGAGCCGTCGAGCTTTGAGAAAGCCAAAGGCATGAAGCAGTGGGATATTGCTATGCAAAAGGAGATGGATTCTCTCAAGAAGAATGAAACTTGGTCTCTAGTGCCCAGGCCCAAGGGCATTACCCCTGTGACATGCAAATGGGTTTATAAACTCAAGAATAAAGCTGACGGCACGATCGAGCAATACAAGGCTCGCCTTGTAGCTCGCGGGTTCTCACAGCAGTATGGTGAAGATTATGATGAGGCGTTTAGTCCAGTGGCAAAGATGACTTCGGTCTGATTTGTTATTGCTTTGGCGGCATCTTGTGGATGAGAGATTTGGCAGCTCTATGTGAAGAATGCTTTCTTATATGGAGAGATTGACAAGGATATCTTCATGATCCAGCCGCTGGGTTTCATCTTGGATTATCGTCCGGACTACGTCTGCAAACTGAAGAAGGCCTTATATGGGCTGAAGCAAGCGCCTCGGGCGTGGTATGGGAAGATCGCGGAGTATCTTCTATTCTGCGGATTCTTTGCTTCAGACTCTGATTCTAGCTTGTTCGTCAAGAAGGAGGGGGTGCTTCGGGTTATTGTGCTGCTGTATGTGGATGACATGATTGTCACCGGAAACTCGAAGAAGGCGGTAGCAAGGCTGAGAGCTGAGCTTGCTATCAGGTTTGAGATGAAGGATCTGTGGGAGCTTCACCATTTCCTTGGACTCGAGGTCCAGATGCGGGAGAGCGGAGTGCTCGTTTCTCAGGAAGGATATGCGGAGCGGATCGTTCAACGATTCGGCATGGAAGAAGCGAAGAGCGGCTCTATACATCTGGAACAGCATCATAAACTTCAGAAGGATGTGTGAAGAGTTCTATCTGATCCGTTGGTGTTCCGTGCTCTAGTTGGGAGCTTTATTTACTTGACCATCACGAGGCCTGATATTGCTTATGCAGTTGGCAACGTGAGTCGGTACATGGCGTAGCCACGGAAGCCTCATCTTCTGGCGGCGAAAGGAATTCTGAAATATGTGAAGTCGACCTCTGATTTGGGTCTCCTATTTAGGAGAGGGTCAAGCTTGGAGTTGCATGGATACATGGATGCTGATTACGGGGGAGATGTGTATGATCGGAGATCAACGCATGGTTTTGTCTGTATGACAGGCCCCACAGCTATTTCTTGGTGCAGCAAAAAGCAGGACTCGGTGTCTGTATTTACCACAGAAGCGGAATACAAGGCTTCGGCCTTGGCAGCTCAGGAAGCCATTTGGCTCAGGAGGTTGGTGGAGGACGTTCATGAGGAGGTTCGAGGTCCGACTATGCTACGCGGGGACAATGAGAGTGCTCTCAAGCTGGTTAATAATCCAGTCTGTCACGCGAGGACCAAGCATATTGAGATTGAGCACCATTTCATTCGTGAAAAGGTGTTGGCAGGATCTCTTATGGTCGAGCATGTTCGGAGTGCGGACAATGTCGTAGACATCTTCACAAAGCCGCTGGCGAAGGGACCGTTTACACGGTTGCGAAGTTTACTCGGGCTAGTCTCCACTTCCCACTTCAAGGGGGAGTGTTGAAATTGTTGAAGTGAAGTGGAGGTGACCGGGCGGTCTATTTTGGGTGACCGCCGAAACCGCACGGTCTGTGTTGTGATCTGTCGGTCTGGCTCTGCCAATCTGTTCTGGCGATCTGCTGATTGGTCGGTCTGTTCTTGATTGCTGCGGTCTGTTCCCGAGTTGGTCTGCTGGTTGGCCTGTCTTCTTTGTTGGAAGACCGGGCGGTCTGTTCTTATGTGACCGCCTGTCCGGGCGGCTTGATCTGGCGATCTGGCGACTTGTCTGAAGTCGTCCAGATGGTTCTTGGTTGCTCCTGGTGATCTAAGGAAGGAGCGTTCTTGTGTCCGCGCGGCTTATGCGCGGTCTCGTGTTCGCGCGACTTGTGCGCGATTTGCCTGCTGATCTGCGATCTTGGACGGAAGATTGTCCAAGTAGTATGATCGCGCGGTCTGCCATGTGAGACCGCTGGCGATCTGACGGGTGGTGATTGTATCTCTCCTATGCGGTGACGACATCCGTCTACCCGCCTATATATAGGGGTGCATGGCCCATCATTCCTAACGAGAACTGTAAGAACTAGATCCTGGATTATTTCATGCGGTCTCAACTTTGAGGTCGGGCGGTCTCGGAAGCGAGTTGACTATTTGTTGTGTTCGCAGGTTTGTGGTCAGCCGGTTGCGGTCTCCTTCCTTGGTGATTCCCAGCGGCTTGAATAAACAGTTCGGCAGCGGTCAGTCTGCGAACTGGTTTATGTTTGTTCTTGTGTTATTCGCAGCGAGCTCAACGATCAGGCGACCTTCAGCGGTTAGGCGATCTGAGTTGCGGTCTGGTGACAGCTTCAGTTCTTCGTTCCAATAAAGCTCCAGTTTGTGCGGTCTGAGGTGGCGGTCTTGCAGTGCAGGCGATCTGTCTGTTTTCTGTTCGCGTGGTCTCAGGTCAAGCCGGGCGACCTCTGGAGTCGAGCGGTCTGTGCGGTCTTAGCTTGTCTAGCCACCAGATTTGTTTTGGTGTGTTTTGTTCTTCTCTCCTTCGTGATTCTTATGAATCATGTCTCGCCATGTATACCTCGCACTGTAAATGAAGTTTGGTTTTCAATAAAGTTTTTTGTGTTACTGTGTGGCATTGTGGTTGTTTGGCTATAACTCAGCTGATGCAACTCCTACTTACTCCTAAACGATTCAATTCAGAAAATTTTAACAAGCTGAACCGCTGAGACGCAGCTAGAGCCGCTGAGAAGGAGTCTGTCTCAGCTGAGCTGCATTTAGAGGAAAACTGCTGAGAAATCTATCTGTCTTAGCGGATCCACTGAGACAAAGTCTGCTCTGCCGCTGAGACTGGAGCCTATCTCATCCCATTGGCTGAGACAGATTTATATTTGAATAAAGTCTAACGGGATCTGCTTTTGGTGCAAGTGGCTAGATAGGGTACTCATCAGTGTTCTTGCTTACTCTATCCTGAAGAACAAGTGGATCTTCCTTCATCTACTGAAGAAGAAGATCAGAAGAAACAAGGCCTGAAGCTACTGTCATTCAGCCCTATTTTAAGACAGCAAATGTTGTGCTTCAACAACAGAAGATCTAAGTTGAAGGTTTAGTCTATAATGTCCTCTGTTGTATATGCAAACATATAAACTTTGTAAGAACTTATTTGTTCTGAGTGTGTAGGGCCTTGTGCTTGAGTGTGTAAGGCTTTGTGCCTGAGGTAGTAGAGTTGTACTCCCATCTTGAGTAGTAAGATTTCTGAGGAGATCTGAGGTAGGGCTTCTTGATAGGCCTGGGGTAGGAAATCAGGAGGATATTTGAGTTGTAGGAGTTGGAGTACTCTGAGTGGTAGGGTTGTTGGCCTGAGGTAGGCTTTTGGAGGAAACCTGAGAGATCCAGAGGGATCTGAGTTGTAAGCTCTTGGAGCTGAGATTTGGAGGAGTTTGCCTTGTCTAACATACTGTTAGAAAGGTGTAGAGGGAAAGTGGACTACCCACAGACACACTGTCTTGGGGAACCACTATAAGCAACTGTGTGTTTTCTGTGATTTGCTATTACTTCAATTAATCACTAAACAACTACTAGCTGCAAGTAGAGAATATCAAAGGAACCTATTCACCCCCTCCCCTCTAGTTGTGTTAGACTACTGCCAAGTAAACTATCAAGTGGTATTAGAGCTAGCTTGGTCAATTAGGACTTAACAGTTTGACATGATCCTACAAGGAGTAGTCAATTCTGAATCCAATGTCTGCCACTGGAGGTCAGAAGGAGATGAGATCGATGAAATTGCCCATATGCAGAAAGAAGACCTTTGGCATATGGAAGCAAAGGGTAAGGTTTTTATGGAAGCCTCTGACCCTTGGATATATATCACTGTAAAGGAAGGTCCTTTTGTCTTCATGAAGGCCTCCATTATATATCCAACAAGGCAAGTGCCCAAGAACAATGCTGAAATGACCAAGGATGATATTGCACTTGTTACTATAGATAAAAGAGCATAAAACATCATAGTAAATGCAATTGATGACTCCACCTTCCAGAATTTGGTGCACTGTGAGACAGCCAAGGACATATGGGATACACTTATAGTGTATATGGAAGGTACTAATGAAGTGAGAGATGATAGGAAATCTCTCCTTAACCAGGAATATGAAGCCTTCAGGCAATGCAGCCTGGAATGCATAGCTGATTGCTATGAAAGATTCTTCATGGTGGTAAATGAGATGAGGACCCATGGAAGGGTCTTCAGCCATTATGAGCTAAATGATAAATTCCTAAGATCTCTAACTAGAGATTGGGATACAAATATCTGTGTCATCAGGGAAGGGGCAAAGCTGGGTTAGACTCCTCCCCACACACTATTTGGGAAGCTGCTCTCATATGAGATGCAACTGTCTGCAAGAAAGGAGGAGGAAACCTTTACCAGGTCTCATGCAAAGGAGAGATCTGTGGCTCTTAAAGCTGAAAGCTCTAAGAAGAGGAAAGAGTGAATACCCTCTCCACCAAGAAGGGTTGCTAACTCAGAAAACTCTGAGCCCAACACATCTGATAGCAATTCAACAGATGAGGAATTTGATGCATTCTCCAGGCACTTCAAGAAGTTGATGAGGAGTAAGCAGTGGAAGAACAAACCTTCCTCCTCCACCAGGGTGGTTGCACCCCAAGGGTAATAGTTATGAATCTAAACCTGTCAAACATGTTTCAAATAATGTTATCTGTTATTGCTACAACAAGCCTAGACATGTCATAACTGACTGTCCAGTCAAGAGAAAAGAAAAAGGTGATAAGAAGCCTCATCACCACAAGGGAAGGAAAGGTGAAAAATTCTTTCTGGAAAGAAGGAGAAGAGCTGGAGTGAATCTGAATCTTCATCTTCTGATTCTGATGAAGAAAAGGAAGCCTATATAGGGCTATTTGCAACTGCTGATGATGAAGATTATCCTGCTGCTAAGATATGCATCAGGGCCCCACTGTCATATTCAGACGGTGACATTGAGGTGGATGAAGATGTCAAAGAATGTTATGGCTTAATGGCCATATCAGATGATGAAGACAGTCATGATCGCCCTGATCAGGAATCAACTCTTTTCATTCCTTCTTCTGATTATGAGTCAATTTCAGAATCTGAAGCATTCTCATCTAATGATGAAAGTGGCTCAGAATCTGAGGTGGATATCAATCAATTGATTGACAAGTATGGTGCCCTCTTGGAAGCTCTAAAAAAGAGCAATAAACAAGCCAAGAGGCAAGCTCTAGAAATTGCTTCCCATCAGCAGACAAAGCTTGAATGCACTGAGTCGGCTACTCAAATGGATCAGATGAGTAGAGAAATTAGTCATCTGAAGGGAATAACAATATTCCAACTAAGCACCATAAGCCAAAAGAACAAGGTCATTAAGGACCTTGAAGAGAAGCTTATCAAGGAGAAAAGCTTAGTGGCTCAATTCTCTAAACCCAAATCAATACTATCCATTATTAACACCTTCTCCTCCCAAACTAATAGGAGAGGATTGGGTTTCAATAAAGTGGCAGTAGGAGACGAGAATGGAGGAAAGGGGCAGGCTAAAGCTAAGCCTCCTACCGCCTTTCAAAAGGTGTTGCTTCCCTCTAACAGGTATGACCAGGACAACATGTATGGTCACTGGAAGAATGGAAGCTCCTATAGGAAGGAGAATACTCCTAACTATAGCATGAGAAAGGGCATGAGGATGAGTTCTTTGAAAGATCCCCATGAGGAAATTCAAATGGCCCATCCTGTAGCATTTGTGTTTGGTACATCAGCCCCCACATTCAAGGATAAGGAAGCTATTTCTTCTAAATCCCAATCGGCAAAACCCATTTCTGCTGTCAGGCCTATAATCAAGTCAAACAATACAGTATTTGATGCCATCAACTCATGCTTAGCTGCCAACCTAAGACAAGCTGATGTCATTAAGATAATGTCTGTTGAGACAACTTATAGACAGTCAACAAGCCAAGTAATTGCTAACAAGAATAGGAAGAATGTTGTTGCCTTCTTCACTAAACATAATGATGCTCCTTCCACCTCAAGAAGTGTTCAGAAAAGAAGGTACAAAATCCATGAATGTTGGTGTTGTGATAAAGTGGGACACTTTGTCATTGATTGTTGGCACAACACTAGTGTGCCTAATGCAAAAAGGAGCTTTCCTGCAAAAGCTGCAGTGGGTGAAAGTGTCTTTTTATGCTAACAAGAGCCTAGGACCCAAAAAAATTGGGCTCCTAAAGGAAAATGAATTACATTTTGCAGGAAAGTTCAAGTACCAGTCTAAGGGAAATATGGTACTTGGACAGTGGGTGCTCAAGGCACATGACAGGAACTAGGAGTCTTCTGCATGATTACACTCATGTGAAGAATGGACCTAAAGTAATCTTTGGAGGTTCTGATAGAGGAGTCACCAAAGGATATAGTATGATTACCAATGGCATAGTTTCAATAACAATGGTAGCTTATGTTGAAGGGTTGCATCACAACCTTGTAAGCATAAGTCAACTATGTGACTTGGGATATGTCATTGAATTCCACAATGACAAGTGCTTGATCAAAAAGTCAATTGACTTAGAGGTCATTCTCTCAGGCACTAGGAGTGAGAATGTTTATTTCTTCGACTTTATTTGCAATAGATTTTATCTCCTATATGTCTTGTATCTAATGAGAGTAATTCTCTTCATGTTCAATGGCACAAGAGACTTGCCCACTTTAACTACAAGACAATGTATAGATTATTTTCTAAGAATCTTGTTAGGAATAGTCCAAATTTGAAATGTGTTAAAAGTGGCCCTTGTCATGCATGCCAAATGGGTAAGCAAACTAGGGCCACCTTCAAAAGCATTGGCTCCAAAGACACTGAAATATGTATATATATTGCATATGGACTTGTTTGGTCCTTTGCCTATTAAGAGCTTAGGTGGGAAGTTGTATACTTTAGTGATTTTTGTTGATCACTCAAAATATACATGGGTATTCTTCCTTAAGAAGAAATATGATAATTTAGATATCTTTATAAACTATGTCAAGGCAATTCAGAATGAACTACATTATACTGTGGTCAAAACTAGAACTGGCCATGGTACAAAATATCAATTCGGGGGCCATGACAAAGTTTTGTCAAGAATTTGGTATCACCCAAGAGTTTTCCTCCCCAAGGACTCCATAACAAAATGGTGTGGCTGAGAGGAGGAATAAGACATTGATATAAGCTAGGAGAACATTGCTTAGTGACTCCTCACTCCCAAAATATTTCTGGGCTGAGGCAGTCAATATTGCTTGTTATGTTCTAAATAGAGCTTTTATCAATAAGGCCCTTGGAAAAACCCCCTATGAGATTCTGAAAGGCAAACAACCAACAATCTCATATTATAGAATCTTTGGTTGTAAATGTTACATTTTAAATAATGGAAAATTTCAACTAACAAAGTTTGCTGAAAAATAAATTGTTGGTGTTCTTGTTGGATATAGCTCACATAGTAGAGCCTATAGAGTATTCAGCAAGAAGTCTCATGTTGTTGAGGAATCTATGCATGTTGTCTTTGATGAGACTAGCCTACTTTATAAGGGCTGGTCCAGCTCTCCTGTTTTGACAGGAAATGATAAGAAGATGCAAGAGCTGTCTATACAAGACATACCTAGCACCCGCATAATTAATTCAGAGGTTAAAGTACCTCAAGATGAAGATCAACAGGCTGCTGAAGAACCTGATGCTCTAGAGGAAGAGCTGCAGAATGATGACAGATTGCCTACAGCAACCAGGCATCTGAGGGATCATCCAAGGGACCTGATCATTGGACATGAGAACCAAGGGGTGATCACCAGAAGTAGGGCTCACAATGAAGCTCTATTCCTGAGCTTTCTATCTCAGATTGAGCCCAAGAAGTTTATGGAAGCTAATCAAGATACCTTCTAGATTCAAGCTATGTAAGAGGAGCTACTACAATTCAAGAGGTGCAAAGTATGGAAGTTGGTGCCAAAACCTCAAGGACACAATATAATTGGCACCAAATGGATCTACATAAACAAACTAGATGAGGGTGCTATCATCATCAAGAATAAAGCTAGACTAGTAGCCAAGGGATATAGGCAAGAAGAAGGTATAGACTTTGACCAAAGCTTTGCCCCAGTTACAAGGTTAGAGGCAATTAGATTATTCCTTGGCTATGCTTCCCATAAGGGGTTCAAGGTATACCTGATGGATGTCAAGTCAGCCTTTCTAAATGGAGATTTGAAAGAGGAAGTATATGTGGAACAACCATCGAGTTTTGTACATCCAACTCTTACCTCCCATGTTTATTTTCTTAGGAAAGCTTTATATGGTCTAAAGCAAGCCCCTAGGGCCGGGTATGAGACCTTGTCTAGCTTTCTCATCAAGAACAAGTTCTTGAGGGGAAAGATAGATAGTACATTATTTCTTTGGGAAACATAGGGCAAGTGTCTCATAGTCCAAATTTATGTGAATGACATAATTTTTGGGTCTACTGATGACAACCTTTGCAAAAGGTTTGCCAACCTCATGAGTAACATCCCCAATCCTTCTAGACCCCTAGATGGTCTTAGGGCATGGGTGGTGTGCAGAGTGGCCACTAAGGCCCTTGGGCCAAGTGGAGTGTGCTAAGTGCACACCAATGGCACAAAATCAACATAGCCCAATACCACTCCCTTAGGCTAATTGATCCTCAATTCACCAAATTGACCTCCCTCATACAACCTTAACCACTAAGGAATACCATTACCTTGAGAATTACACTTGGGTGGGACCCAATTGCATGAAATTGACCAAAGTCAACAATAGGTCAACATTAACAAAACTGAGTCAAGTAGGGTTCAATTGACCCTCAAATGTTCAAATTGACCTTACCACCACACTCTAAACACCTTAAGGAACCCAATGGACCAAAAAGCCCCATCATGGTGGGACCAATTGACCCCAATTGACCCCAATTGACCAAACTCAAACTTTACCCAATTTTGGTCAAATCTGCACCCTTTGATTAAATTGAACCAATTGGAGCCCCACCATGGACCAACCTATGTTGGATGATTTTAAGGGACCCATGACCCCCAAGTAGGGTCAACCCACTCACCTTGGTTGACCAAAGTCAACCATGGTCAACATAGCCCATTAAAGGTGAATTTCAAGCCTAAATTGAAATGAACCCCAACACCAATCAATGAACCAATTAATCATGGACATAGGTCTTGCCCATCAGCCTTAGGCTGAACCCTAAACTATGGTGTGATTAATCAATGGAGGGGGACCGCGGCTGTGAGCAGGATCGCCAGAGCAAAGCTTTTCCATGGCCAACCTCCGCCGGAGCCGCCGCCACGCACCAGCAATGGTTCGTTTCTCCTCCCCTCCCCTCATGCTAGCTTCTCATCACAAAAGATTGAAGGATCGGGCTCAATTGAGCCTGAATCCACTCATCAATTTCATGGAAATCGGCTCAAATCAAGCCACCCAGGCTCGCCGGAAAACGCCCCATCCGGCCGCCATGTAGCCGGGAGTTGTAGCCCCGACCACCACGAAGGTGGTGGCGGTGGTGGCCGGCCGTGGTGGCCACCAGGTTGCCGGGAAATGGTGGAGGAAATCGGCCCAGCACGGTTCAATCCCAGCCGTCGGCAGAAGGAAGAAGATGAAGGAAGAGGGTCGGATTTGCGTCAAGATCTGTGCAGATCTCATATTTCCTTTATTTATTTAATTCATTATAATAGCTTTTCTGCCTTATTCAATCAGCCCACTTCAAATAGAAATTAGGGCCTCTTAAGGGCTGAATCAGAAAAAGTGCCCAACATGAAAGTTGTAGACCTTGGTATTAACTTTCATTTGGCTTTAAGTTTAGGTCATTTGGTGACTTACAGATCCCTAGGGAGCTGTTTTACTAGGACTGGTCCTTCACTAGGTCAGTCCATTAGAAAAATTACCTAGGTCAAACCCTTCAAGCTTTGGAGCTGTGCTATTAACCATGGGTTGGTATACGCTAGGGGCACCCCCTGCCAAAGGGGCAGCCCTTGGTGGACAATTTTACCTAAGGTTTTTGTGGTAGTTAGAATATTTAAATTAAGTTGATTTTTGGAGCATATGATGTCCAAATGACACCAAACTTTGGTGGCATACTCTTTGGTGCATGAGTAGTGCCTACCTAAAATTTCACTCCATTTGGAGTTGATTGGATATGGAAAATTAGAAACCCTAATGAGGGCCTTTAAGGGTCAAATTAGGGTTTAGGTCATTTTGGGGAGTTGAGTGTGTTAGCCTCCTCCCATCATGTTGGATATGTGGGTATGGATATACTAATGCTTGTGTCACACCCTAATGGTCCATTTGGAGCCATTAGGGTGGTGTGACCTAAAACCCTATGGGTAAACCCTTAAGGGTGCAAAGTGAGACTTGTGAAGGGCATGGGAGCAAATATTCTTGCCTTGGCTCAGAACTTTGGAGATCTGTTTGTAGGAGCATGAAATGACTTAGTTAATTAAATGAGAATTTTTGGAGGTATTTAAGTATTTTTCTTCCTAAAATATGAAATAGCCACCCTTTCCTTAATAAAATGAAATGCATGGTCTTATGACCTTGTATGACTTTGTTATACTGTCAATGGCTGAAATAGGGTGAAATAAGGCTATGGTAATTTTGTTATGAGTTATGGAAGCATTATTCCTTGTATAGGAAGTTTTAAGAATTTGCTAGCTTAAAGGAATTTAATCTTTTTAAAATATCAAATCATAGGGCAATGACGTGATACTTGGTTATCTGTGGTAAGGGGTTAATATATGCCCATGCTAATTGTTTGGAAGCTTGTTGAATTATATTTCTTGTACCTCATGTAGAAATTGGAATTTACACCCCTTGAGTATTAAATCTTTTTAAAATATCAAATCATGGGGCAATGATGTGATACTTGGTTATCTGTAGTTGTAGGTTAATATATGACCATGATAATTGTTTGGATGCTTGTTGAATTATATTTCTTGTACCTCATATAGAAATTGGAATTTACACCAGTTGAGTATTAAATCCTTTTAAAATATCAAATCATAGGGCAATGATGTGATACTTGGTTATCTGTAGTTTTAGGTTAATATATGCCCATGATAATTGTTTGGAAGCTTGTTGAATTATATTTCTTGTACCTCATGTAGAAATTGGAATTTACACCCCTTGAGTATTAAATCTTTTTAAAATATCAAATCATGAGGCAATGATGTGATACTTGGTTATCTGTAGTTTTAGGTTAATATATGCCCATGATAATTGTTTGGAAGCTTGTTGAATTATATTTCTTGTACCTCATGTAGAAATTGATAATTGCCACCTTTGGATGTGTAATCATTTTAAAATATCTAATCACATGGTAATGACACAATGATTTGGCAGAGGCCTCTAGGTCCCCATATGGACACTTGGTAATATTTGTAGAATTTTCAGAAGTGAACTACTATTTTTCCTAATTATAGTGGCATTTTGGTAATTATGCAATTATGATTATAGTAGGTCAAATGGCATCCTAGGGTCATGAACCTCAGTGAAACACCTTTATATGGGATATTACCTTACTGATAATTTTCATGTATCATGTAGAATCATTTTGAGGGTAGTTCATGTGTAATTTGGCTTAAGGCCTTAACTACTTTAAATTACAATAAATACCAAATTAATATGGACAATTATGGAAATTGGAACATACCATATTGAAGTCAGTGGGAGCCTAGGATAATTATACCAGACCCTGGTGATGAAATCTTAGAAGGGTTCCCTTATGGGGTTGATGGATAGTTCAAATTTGTGGTCTGCGTTTAGTAAAAACAGAATTTTGAGTTTTAGACAATTCAGAACCCTAAGTAGTGTTTAGGAGGTATATCCAATCAGTAAATGGGTTGTAGCACACCATCATTCAAGGAGGGTCAATCCTAGGGTTAGTTGTGGGGTGGTGCTAGAGTTAATGTAGAAGGAATGAAGGTACGTCCGACCCGATTGGGTGGGACGGGAGATGAGCTAAGTCACTTTAACTATATGAAATGATGAAGGGTGAACCAAATGTTATCCACCAACTAAAGTAATTGTCTTGAAGAGGATAGTGGGGTTGAGCCCATTGATCCATAGTACCGTTAGGGTCCCCTTATGGAGTACACCGCGGGAAGTCCAAGACTCACCCTAAATATAACACTAACTAAATTGTAGGCAAGAGTAGACTAAGTAGGGATGCAAACTGGTATGGATCTCCTCCGGGAAGGAGATGGGTTGGGACAGCTTGTGTGATAGTCCCTGGGCCGGAAGCTCGGGTGGACATTGTTAACACCTGTTACTTATTCAAATAGTGGTGAGTCTTCGGTACTAGGCTAGTCGTGTTACCGACGGTAGTACGTTGACTCAGGTGAGGGTGAGGTTTAGAGGGCTGGTAAGTTTGAGTACCGCGGTCTGGAGGACAATCACTAATAACCCACCCCGACCTGTCTGGTGGATTCCAGCAAGAGTACGCAGGAGCTCCGCTGTTGTGTTCTTAGCGTTGAGGCGTACATGAGGTCTAGGCTTGGTAGTGACTATACCCGCCTAGGATGTGGAGTGCCCGATCCACTACCACCGTGAGCCATGACGGTCGGTACCCGAAAGGTTGGCTTCCTTTCAAACAAATTGGGAACTATAAAGGTCTGTGCGCATAGAGTCGTGTGGGTGAGTCACATTGCATAAATTCATTAAAACATCATAACCATAGCATAGCATAACATACACATTAGCATACCCCCATCATATAAATTAGTATGGGCTCTTTTATATGATGGGTTACCTGGACATCTTAACTTATATGTCGTATGGGCGTTCATATAAGTTAAGGTACGAATCTGTGATGGTAGTTTAGATTTACTTACTGCACTGCATTTTCTTTCTATTTACTGCTTACTTCATTGCACTACTTTATTGCCTTATACCTGCACTATACTGCTAGCTAGATTTTACTGCTTTACTTATACCTGCTAGAGTAGTGCCATGTCACCACTTTCTTGTTTACCCCCTTGTTTGTCCTCCGCTTCTTCCTCCCGCTCGGTGCCTAGGAGTCGTGGAGGGAGGCGAGGACAAAATGACTTAGTCTTTATGACTAACGGTTGGTGTGACCGCTGGAGTCCGAGGAGACGGAGTTGTCCTGCCCGCAGCAGAACGAGATGGCAGGACCTGAGCAGCAGATGCAGCGCACTACCACGACGCCACAGGTTGATGATTAGATAGTTAGACTTCCACTTTTTGAGAGCTTTTGTTGTAGACTTCCGCATGTTGTAGAGAGAGAGATAGTACATTACTTTGCATATTTATCGGGCTTAAGCCCCTTTAGTTGTACATCTCTTTTGGACTTTCTTTTTCAATTATATATATTTATATGATGCTGTGATTGTGGACATGCCTTCTTTTATGTACTTACTTTTTGGCATATTTTACTTGTGATCGTATAGCCGGCAGGGTTGGTGCTGAGCGGTGTTAGCCAACCCGAGTGTTGGTGACACCGCAAGGCAGCGATTCTGGGCGAAGTTCCACCTCAACCGTGCGATACGGGAGAGGTTCGAGTTTTCAAGTACCCGAGCGGGTTTTGGAAAAAGAGATCTTACAAATAGTATCAGAGGACGAACGATCATAAGAGAACAGTCCACAACATACTGGGTCACCCCGCTCGAGTGTAGTTTGCGGACAAACTATGCAGCGGAAGCTGTGGTGTGCCCATGTATGAAATCACATAAAACAGTCCATTAAGCAGCAAGTTAGGTCAAATTTTGACTTACTTAGACAATTTAGTAACGCACCCTAGCCCAAAGAGCGACCTCGGGTCTAGATTTGGTTGAAGGTTAAGGATACCCAACGTAGCTAAGGGAAGATGTTAGTATAAGTCTTGACGTTGAGACTTTCACACTAAAGGTTACGCTTTATTATCAAGTGGTAGGACCATCTCGAGGAGATCGGGTGTCTGTGGTCTTCTTTAGAGTAATAGAAGACCCATAAGCATAACCCCCCTTACCATAACTTGATACTTCCCATTACAGTACGTTGAGACAACCACCATAAAATACCAGAGGTCGAATTGGAATTTGAATATTTTGTTTTGAAAAGGCCCCTTTCCTAGTTAATCATATAGGGAACTCGGAAAAGTTAGCATAATTTATAGCATTGGGAGCCTAAGTTTTATCATAACTTTATGTCTCAGGGTGGAACACCAAGTCAGAGATTATATGCCCTAAGGTTTATGTATGTATGTAAGATGAATATACCGTAGAAGTATTGAAGAGACTTAGCCCAAATCGGTAGGGGCTTATCCTTTTTGTTTATTGGGCCAATAAAATACCGACTTGGATTACCACCTAGACTTTGTTTAGAAAAGGTTATGACATTTTCGTAGTAATCTCGAGTTTTGGAGTATTCAATGAAACTCAGGTGATGACGAGATCTTATTCATACACTTTTGATTTGTGGACCAACCCTCCTTAGAAGTTTGAGACCCTTGGAGAATTACTTCACCTTAAATAACAGGGAGTGTTTATACCAAGTTGTGATCGCTTTAGTTATACGAGCAAGTTAAGTGAATGGTACACTTTAAGAGTGAGCGTATACTCATCTTATTGCTCTAAGGCTGATTCTAAGTCGGCAAAAGTGATCAACTTGCTAATCAATTGATTATACGTAAAGGGTTGTCCAGTGTATGGGCATAAGACTCTTGGAATCAAGAAAGTCAGGTTAAAAATATAGGGAATTTCACTAACTTCCTAACCCAAGCAATGTGGTCTCATCTTTTATATGGACATTTGGTCATCAAGCTCTTACCGGTCACAAGGGAAGAACGTCATAAACGACGAATTCAGTGCAAAACCAAGTAAAATTTAAAATGGATAGAGGTGAGTCTGGACTATAAGTTCTTATGACCATAAGAAATAATCAGTTTATCGTAACAAACTCGCTAGTGTATTGTTGTAAATACACCTTCTTAACCTCGAGTCATCGAGTTGTAGAGTTATCCAAACAATTAATAATCATTGACGTCCGAACAAATATTTCGATTTAGTCAAGTATTGAAAACAAGAAAGAATGCCAGGTTTAGTAGCTTGGGATAAATGTGTCACATCATGGAATTTTGAAGTTTGGAGTCAAGTTTTCGCAAGTAAGGATTACAACTAGAGTTTCTTGCACTCCAGGGCTTTCAAGGGTAATTTTCGGATAGTATTTTTAATTAAAACCCAAGCCCTCTCCTTGGTGAAAATTCAGTTAAGATCATTTTACTCTTAGAGTTGGTTTATGCACCACCAGAGAGCTTAGGAAGGTGACTCTTTGGACCTGGTAATACGATGGTATAAACTATTTAGGGCTAAGATGGAGAATCTTACTATGTTCGGATCTCGGGAAAAATGACAACGATCATGTACTAAAATGTTGAGGATTTGAGAGTTAAAATAAACGATTAGTTGTTGCTAATATCAACTCCCGCTTGAAATTATTAAGATTACTCAATGAGATTTGTCGATGTAATTTTGGACGACACAACTAAGAGAAGGGTCGTTATGATGAAATCTTTAATTCATAATTTATAGCATAAGTGAGATGAGACCTCTTGTCTTTGAAAGTTTAGCCCACCCGTTATTGGAAATCTAAAGTGAAATTTGTCGAATGATATATTGAAGATATATAATCTACATACAATCCTCCGATCTTAAAAACCAGAACTTACAATTTCTCCAAAAATTTATAGTCCCAGTTAGGAAGATTCAGGAATAAGGGAGACAAGTTTGATTTTCAGATATAAATGGTGGAATTTCTCGAGGATTAATGGGTTTTAATGAGTCACCCTTCATGTTGAAATCAATTTGTGCCAAAACTTGTCATGATAAAAAGGGGTTTTACCCTCGTGAGTTATGAAACAATGGATATGGAAAGTAGATGGGAGTCATTTCACGAACATCCTTCTAAACTACAGACGTTATGTGCCTCACAGAAAAACTTGGAAGATATCTACATTTATCTAACGTGAGGAAGTGTTAACCTCATGTAGCATTCGTAAGTCGTAAGAGACACTGGTCCAAGTGTAATCAAGGTTTATGTTATTGTTTTGTAGCTGATAAACCTGACCTTGTATCCGCGGAGTCGGAAATGGTTTATCAGCAGAGACCTCATATGTTAAGGGATAAGATCTCTTGGTGTAGGTGGTGTTGAACACCTACGTGTAAGGGAATCATATAGTAAAGGATCAACATAGACAATGACGGTTGGTTAAATGGTCACGTCCTGGCTAATCGATTTATGAGCAGAGTATTAAGTAAGCATGGTTCGTGAATGTAACCTTATGAAGTTAAGTTGAACTCGAAGGTTTTTGGTGCCATCTAGCGCGGCATGATAATATAAATTAACTCGGTAAGTTCTTATGCATTTCAGGTAGATCCTCCTTCGGGGAGTGTAGTGATTTTGATAACACCCGCGCCTGGTTAGCTTGTTTTGATTTTTTTGAAGTGTCTATTTCTTATTTATTACCTGGATGGAGCAAGTAGAACCCGCATTGTGATTAATGGCATGATGGTCTGAGCGGCGGGTTAAACCTTCAATTAACCCCTAGTGGGAATATTGCCGACAATCTTAGCAAGTAATAGTAGAAGTGCAATGAGAAATTTTGGTAAAGATCGTTGCTCCGGTTTGAGTTCTCATATAGTAGAGGTCCGAGTTCTTCCGTAGAAGGAGATTCTGATGTCCGATTATTATAGTTCAATCATGGGCAAGAGGAGCACAGTTGGGTGCCCTTGGACTTCATGCAACAATGTTTCCCGGAACTCTTCACCTCAGGTGCAAATTAATCGTCTTTGAAATTCTTTACTCTTATAAGTACTTGCAACCCGTAAACCCAAACCTAAATTTCGAGGACGAAATATTTCTTTTGTTTATTGGGATTTGTAACATCTCCAATCCTTCTAGACCCCTAGATGGTGTTAGGGCATGGGTGGTGTGCAGAGTGACCACTAAGGCCCTTGGGCCAAGTGGAGTGTGCTGAATGCACACCAAGGGCACAAAAACAACATAGCCCAATACCACTCCCTTAGGCCAATTGATCATCAATTCACCAAATTAACCTCCACCATACCACCCTAACCACTAAGGAAGACCATTACCTTGAGAATTGCACTTGGGTGGGACCCAATTGCATGAAATTGACCAAAGTCAACAATAGGTCAACATTAACCAAACTGAGTCAAGTAGGGTTCAATTGACCCTCAAATGTTCAAATTGACCTTACCACCACACTCTAAACACCTTAAGGAACCCAATGGACCAAAAAGCCAGATCATGGTGGGACGAATTGACCCCAATTGACCAAAGTCAAACTTTACCCAATTTTGGTCAAATTTGCACCCTTTGATTAAATTGAACCAATTGGAGCCCCACCATGGACCAACCTATGTTGGGTGATGTTAAGGGACCCATGACCCCCATGTGGGGTCAACCCACTCACCTTGGTTGACCAAAGTCAACCATGGTCAACATAGCCCATTAAAGGTGAATTTCAAGCCTAAATTGAAATGAACCCCAACACCAATCAATGAACCAATTAATCATGGACATAGGTCTTGCCCATCAGCCTTAGGCTGAACCCTAAACTATGGTGTGATTAATCAATGGAGGGGGACCAAAAGTTGATCAAAAAGCCCAAAGCAAAAGGCATAAAGCAAAAGCAATCACCTCCTCCTCCACACTCCTCCCCCAATCAGTCTTGGACCCTTCCCTGATTGCTGGGGGTCTGACCTTGACCCAGATGGAAGCAAGGAGGCTGACAGCTGCAGGAGGGTGGCAGCCATGGGAGAACCGAGGAAGCTCAAGTTCAAAACCAACCAAAGAGCCCTCCTCACTTGATTCCAGCCACGCCACTAGCTTCAGGAGGTCGAGAGCAGACGGGAACACCCCTTGGAGCAGAGCTTTTGGTGGAGAATCGCGGCTGTGAGCAGGATTGCCGGAGCTAAGCTATTCCATGGCCAACCGCCGCCGGAGTCGCCGCCACGCACCAGCAATGATTCGTTTCTCCTCCCCTCCCCTCATGCTAGCTTCTCATCACAAAAGATTGAAGGATCGGGCTCAATTGAGCCCGAATCCACTCGTCGATTTCATGGAAATCGGCTCAAATCAAGCCACCCAGGCTCGCCGGAAAGCGCCCCCTCCGGCCGCCATGTCGCCGGGAGTTGTAGCCCCGACCACCACGAAGGTGGTGGCGGTGGTGGTCGGCCGTGGTGGCCACCAGGTGGCCGCGAAATGGGGGAGGAAATCGGCCCAGCACGGTTCAATCCCAGCTGTCGGCTGAAGGAAGAAGATGAAGGAGGAGGGTCGGATTTGCGTCAAGATCTGTGCAGATCTCATATTTCCTTTATTTATTTAATTCATTATAATAGCTTTTCTTCCTTATTCAATCAGCCCACTTCAAATAGAAATTAGGGCCTCTTAAGGGCTGAATCAGAAAAAGTGCCCAACATAAAAGTTATAGACCTTGGTCCTAACTTTCATTTGGCTTCAAGTTTAGGTCATTTGGTGACCTACAACTCCCTAGGGAGCTGTTTTACTAGGACTGGTCCTTCACTAGGTCAGTCCATTAGAAAAATTACCTAGGTCAAACCCTTCAAGCTTTGGAGCTGTGCTTTTAACCATGGGTTGGTATACCCTAGTGGCACCCCCTGACAAAGGGGCAGCCCTTTGTGGACAAATTTACCTAGGGTTTTTGTGGTAGTTAGAATATTTAAATTAAGTTGATTTTTGGAGCATATGATGTCCAAATGACACCAAACTTTGATGGCATACTCTTTGGTGCATGAGTAGTGTCTACCTAAAATTTCACGCCATTTGGAGTTGATTTGATATGGAAAATTGGAAACCCTAATGAGGGCCTTTAAGGGTCAAATTAGGGTTTAGGTCATTTTGAGGAGTTGAGTGTGTTAGCCTCCTCCCATCATGTTGGATATGTTGGTATGGATATACTAATGCTTGTGTCACACCATAATGGTCCATTTGGAGCCATTAGGGTGGTGTGACCTAAAACCCTAAGGGTAAACCCTTAAGGGTGCAAAGTGAGACTTGTGAAGGGCATGGGAGCAAATGTTCTTGCCTTGACTCAGAACTTTGGAGATATGTTTTTAGGAGCATGAAATGACTTAGTTAATTAAATGAGAATTTTTGGAGGTATTTAGGTATTTTTCTTCCTAATAAATGAAATAGCCACCCTTTCCTTAATAAAATGAAATGCATGGTCTTATGACCTTGTATGACTTTGTTATACTGTCAATGGCTGAAATAGGGTGAAATAAGGCTATGGTAATTTTGTTATGAGTTATGGAAGCATTATTCCTTGTATAGGAAGTTTTAAGTACTTGCTAGCTTAAAGGAATTTAATCTTTTTAAAATATCAAATCATAGGGCAATGACGTGATACTTGGTTATCTGTGGTAATGGGTTAATATATGCCCATGCTAATTGTTTGGAAGCTTGTTGAATTATATTTCTTGTACCTCATGTAGAAATTGGAATTTACACCCCTTGAGTATTAAATCTTTTTAAAATATCAAATCATGGGGCAATGATGTGATACTTGGTTATCTGTAGTTTTAGGTTAATATATGCTCATGATAATTGTTTGGATGCTTGTTGAATTATATTTCTTGTACCTCATGTAGAAATTGGAATTTACACCAGTTGAGTATTAAATCCTTTTAAAATATCAAATCATGGGGCAATGATGTGATACTTGGTTATCTGTAGTTTTAGGTTAATATATGCCCATGAGAATTGTTTGGAAGCTTGTTGAATTATATTTCTTGTACCTCATGTAGAAATTGGAATTTACACCCCTTGAGTATTAAATCTTTTTAAAATATCAAATAATGGGGCAATGATGTGATACTTAGTTATCTGTAGTTTTAGGTTAATATATGCCCATGATAATTGTTTGGAAGCTTGTTGAATTATATTTCTTGTACCTCATGTAGAAATTGATAATTGCCACCTTTGGATGTGTAATCATTTTAAAATATCTAATCACATGGTAATGACACAATGATTTGGCAGAGGCCTCTAGGTCCCCATATGGTCACGTGGTAATTTTTGTATAATTTTCAGAAGTGAACTACTATTTTTCCTAATTACAGTGTCATTTTGGTAATTATGCAATTATGATGATATTGTAGGCCAAATGGCATCCTAGGGTCATGAAACTCAGTGAACCACCTTTATATGGGATATTACCTTACTGATAAGTTTCATGTAGCATGTAGAATCATTTTGAGGGTAGTTCATGTGTAATTTGGCTTAAGGCCTTAACTACTTTAAATTACAATAAATACCAAATTAATATGGAAAATTATGGAAATTGGAACATACCATATTGAAGTCAGTGTGAGCCTAGGATAATTATACCAAACCCTGGTGATGAATTCTTAGAAGGGTTCCCTTATGGGGTTGATGGATAGTTCAAATTTGTGGTCTGCGTTTAGTAAAAATAGAATTTTGAGTTTAATTCAGACCCCTAAGTAGTGTTTAGGAGGTATATCCAATCAGTAAATGGGTTGTAGCACATGATGCGATATTTCGGCAAGTGCACCGGTCGCGCAAGTAATAAAGTTTGGGAATAGGATCCCCGAGTGTCGGTCTCTTGAGGAATGCAGGTTGGGTGAACGAATCGCGTTGTGTGACTATTGTTACACAAGCGTAAACAAACACACAAAGGGGGGGGGGGGGGGGGTTGGTTGGGTTTTCCTACTCTTAACAACAATGAAGGAAATGCGGGTCGAAAGCACCGCTTCGCAAGGCGAGATGGATGCAACGGCCGCGATGCCGTGCTTCGTGAGGCGGATGGAGCGTGCTCTAGTGCGGGAAGGCGAGGGTCGCAAACACCTCTTCACAAACGCCGTTGGCTCTTGCTAACGCGGATCGAACACCTTGAGTGCGTGAATGAGTGAGTGGATGAGTGGAGGCGAAGCGATTCACAAGCAAGTAATGATGAAAAGAGAAGAAACATTCATTTCATTTAAACCAAACATCATGATATTCAAGTTTAAGAGATTCAAAGATTACAACGAAGGAGAGAGGAAAGAGATAACCAATGGATGAAGACTAGCAGCCGTTCACGGCCGGAATGGTAGTTTATCAAGCTACCTCCGGACTCGGGCGGACTGTGCTTCCGGTGTAGAGAAACTGTCACGATCTCTCTACGTGGTTCCGTCGTCTTCTACCTCAGGATTCCTCTTCTTCTCACCGGACTGGAGTGGAAAACAGCTGCTTGAGGGCTTGCGGATGGTGGAGAATGCTCCCGGACAATGGAGAAATACTTGGAATGGTTGGAGAGGACTTCCCCTTGCGTAGGAGATGAAGTGGAGGTGTCCAGGAATGGAAATCACCGGCGTACGGACTGCCACTCGCGCTCTCGGCGGCTCCCTCCCGCCCTAAAAGTGGAACAGGCATATATATAGGCAATGGAATGAATACTGCACACGGTCATTGGCGCACGACCAGTGGTCGTGCGCACTGGAGTTCTGCGATCGTGCGCGCTGCCTGGGCGGAGCCTGAAATGAAAGAAATTTATAAAATACATGTTCGCACGACCAGTGGCGCACGACCAGTGGTCGTGCGCACTATCGTAAGTGGTCGTGCGATAAGCAAGACAGAACTCATAAAATGGGCGTTAAGTGCGCACGATCAGTGGCGCACGACCAGTGGTCGTGCGCGATAGAGCTAGTGATCGTGCGCAGTGTTCCTGTACAGAATTGTACCGGGAACACCTGCACGACTCCTGTTCCAGCATACAACACCAGTCTAGCCACTGAAGGTGGCACTTAACACTGCATGAAAACTAGTAACGAAGATGAACAAGAAATTACACCAAAACGGGCCTAGAAGTGCACTTAGCTTGGAGTATTAAATAGGAATGAAAACATGTCTAAAGTGAAGTGCAAAGACTAGAAAATCGGCCCAGATGAGTCCATAAATGTGTATATAATTGGGACTCATCACACCCCCAGACTTACCTATTTGCGCGTCCCGAGCAAACGAATTCGTCGGAGTGTGGAAATGGTAGTTAACAAAGAAAATTACACGAAGGAGTACAATGCGAAGTAACAAAAGCATGCAAATAGAAATTTAGTAAAAAGAGATTCTAACTATGCTAACTAATTTACGAAAGTATTAGAGCGTAGGTAGAGATTTAGTTATACTCAGTTGGTGAATTATGAAGAATTCGAACGATCATGCCCGGTGTGAAAGTAACAAGACACTAAGGCGGGTGTTGCACAAGGCCGGGGTTTAGGAATAACTCCGCTGAAATCCATCAACGTCGTGAACCATACGCTCGCCCGGTCACACTCTCTCCACGGCGTTAGCAAACTCACAAGTCAAATCAATAGGGCTTTTAGGATTATATTGGGGCTTAGGTTGCGGTATGATATTCAAATTTAAACACGATGGCTACGCAACCCAAGTGAGCTAACGGAACGCTGCACCACACAAAACCAAAAACAATGCTCGTGTGATACACCCCCAGACTTATCATGAAAACTAGGTGTGCACACGGCCTACTTCACAATTACCAACAGATTTTCTATTTAGCTCGGAAGGATTTCTTTACGACATATTTCTTTTTCAGATTTTTTCCTTTTAACAACATACTTTTCTTCTTTTACCACTACAACATTTTTGGTCTTTGGCAACACTTAAAAAACTGTTGCCAAAGACAGTAAACTGTAGCCAAAATATAAAAAAATGTTGCCAAATGGTGTTTTCTATACCAGTGTTACCTAAAGTCTAAGGCAACAGTTTTTGTACTTTTTGGCAACACTAGTAAAAAAACTGTTGCCTATACTTTATTTATAGGCAACAGTTTTTTTGTACACCTATTGCAACATTTGTAAAATGTTGACATAGGGGTTACATTTACAAACTGTTGCTAAACCTTAGGCAACAGTTTTTTTGCATACTTATGACAACATTTGCAATATATTGTTTTGTAAATGTTACATTTAAAAACTGTTGCTAAAACTTTTAATTTAAAAAAAATATATTATTTTTATTCAACATAAGCATCACGTGGTCTTGATATATATAAGACTCCGTTCGGCACGGCGATCGTGAACGCGGTGGTTAAATCGTCATTTGTGAACACCCACATACGAAGCTTAATGCACACGAACATAAAAGTTTGTAATCAATCCCTATCAAAAATCCAATTGTTAAAATCTCTACAAAAACGCCTTCATCACAGATGGAAAAGAATCAAATCATTAAATTCCTTCATTATTCAACACTGCTAAGTTATTTGGAACTTATATGCACAAAGCCATAACAATATATTACTTAAAAAATATTTATTACAATCCTAAAGCATCACTGTCAATATTCATCATGTAGAAAAAATAATTGAAAATTCATATAAGACGATCTCTTCAGGGTAGGAGCTGGGTCCGGGGAGCAGAGATCTGGACTGTAGCAGGCACACTCCTACAGGAACCTCTGTTGACATTAACCTGGTTCAAAGAATCAAAATGGGTTTAACATTGGTATGATTTCCTATTTTCGACGTTTTATTTTGTTTAATCAGTTATGGAGTGATATATTTACCTGAATAAAAACTGGGTACAACATATTGGTATATTTTCCATGATAAAAAAAACCTATAGCTAATAACCTATATTTTCCATGGTAAAAGACCTATAGAAAAAACCGGGTACATAAACAAAAAAAATCAAGCCACAAATCTGCTATATATTGTAATGGCAATTTGTATATATTGTTTTACCGTGCAATGTCGACTGCTACATCCACAATCAAATTGCAAACCGATATATTCAGAACTTAACATATTAAGTCAAACTTGTATAAAAAAGAACCGATGTAAAAAACTTTGCAGCAATTATAAGTCAAACTAAACTTCCAAACAGTGAAACTTTCAAATGGAAAGACCTTTAAGAACTAAACTTCTTCAGATTATAAGTCAAACTAAACCGTTTGATGCTCCAGGTTACTAAATTTCTGTTTTAGCAAAAATTGAGAAGCATCAATTTCTGAACTTCATTAAAAATCATTATTATTTTTGTTGTATCATAAATCTATCTACATTAAATTGAGAATCATTATTATTTCTGAACTTCATCAATTGCTAATACAAATCATCAATCTGTTTTGAAACAAATCATTATTATCTTTGCTAAAACAGAAATTTAGGAACCTGGAGCTTCATTAAAAATCTATCTACATTTGATGTTAATACTCATACTCTTATATATATAATCAGATTTTGAATTTCCCATAAATGCTTAAAATACATAAATGCTTGAAATAATTTACCTGAATAAAAAACTGAACGGAGTTTCGCAACAATATTGATTCAGCTTTTGACTTTCCCAACCTGAATCAAAAGCAAAAATAATAATGATTTGAGTGTCCATATTTATTGATGTGCACATTGCAATGGATCCACTTAGTTCGACAACATCAGGAAGTTCATCAGAATACATAAATATAAGCATAGCCTAAAAAGGACGAAGAGGGGAAAACGTTAAGTTGTTACACCTCTCCAGATGCACATGAGCATTACTCACGAATTATAACAAAACCAGGAAGAACTACCTAGCTTCAGTGGAAAAAAGAAGAAAGAAATGAGAAGGTCTTATTTGGGATAATAATCTTTTTCAAGTGAAAGTATAAAAATGATTTAAAGAGTAGGACTTCTTAGAAATATCCATCTAATAATTAAAACATATGGACGTTTAAGGATAAAATGTACATCAAAATTACAACTTGTTGTTCCATTGATAGAGTACCCACAAGCTTGAAGTTCTCTTTCTGGACAAGCGCTTTGAATGATAGGTCCGACTCAGCACTGAGATTTAAAGCATGAAGGTCTCCTCTACTCAAACGGGTTGGCACACCTTGTGCTACATTCCTAAAATGTACAGAGCATATAGCTTGCAAATGTGCATCGTACATATGAATAAGAGCAATATCGGAAAAATATAAGTTTACAAATTCAAATAGTTGAAGGATGGCCCAGACAAGTAATATAGAGTTTACAAATTCATAGATGAGAAACACACAAAAGCATCATGAACATAACATGAAAAGTCTTAAGTCCACAAAAGGAATAATATCAAAATGAACTTGAACATCAAATAATCTTCATGATTCATCATCGGCATATTGCAACTCCTCGTTTGCCTCCCAGCATAAGGAAATTTCTGCACAAAATAAAGAAATATATGAATAGATCATGAACATTGATCAATATATGAAAGTCTATAATGTACCTCTCCAAAATTTGGTAAATGACTTGATGTTGAAGAATATGCATGTGGTACTCCAATTATCTTTTGATCACTATTTTCATCACCGGGAGATGAACCCAATAGATCTTCCAATAATTCTACATCAATTCCAGCTGGGTTGCTTTGTTTCAACATAGTCTTAAGTACACTTTTTAATTGATTAAGTGTATTTTCTACGTTAAGCATTTTTTCATTCAATACAATCACCTCCTCATTATGTACTTTCTTCAAAGCAGCAATCTCTTCCTTCCGTTTCAAATTTTTTTGTGTAACACCTTTCCCAAAACAACGCACTGATCCCGGATGTTCTTTCCCAAATACTGCTTGAAATGCTTCTGCACTAGTTTCCCCATTACTCGTCATACTATCTTGAAGTTGAGACTGATAAAAAATTGAAATAAAATTAATATATAATTACCTTGAAGTAACCTATATTTTATCTTGATAATAATATTTAACTTACAATTGCATTACTAGTTTCTAAGTCCAGCTCTTTGCCCTTGTTGCCTTTTCGAGTTTCAATAAAAACTTCAGCTTGAGTGGGATCTCTCTTCTCATTTGAACGCTACATATGCATAATAATAAATAAATATAATTTGAAGTAAGAAAATTCAAATAAGAAGTTATATACCATTCTTTCACGAATTATAGCAAAAGTTTTGGGACCCATTCGATGCCTCCACTTTTGTGCAACTCTACTTTTAGTATTCCTTTCGCTGATCGACTACACATTAAACAAAAAAATATGAGAGCAAATAAAAATTTATATATTCAGGAAAATTAACAAAGAATAACTTTTAATCTTACTTTTATAGTTTCCAAACTCCAAAAGTAGCAAAGCTTTTTAAACTGAGGCTCTGGAATCTTTACAGGACGGTTTTTTAGCCTATCAGTCATATTAGAATATTTCAAAAAATGATTCTTCTTAATCATGTGTTTATATCGTCTCCAAGCATCTCTAACAGTAATCTTTACCCAATTAATGGCTTCATCAGGCAAAATAAACTTTGACTACAAAATCAAAAATAAGAACAAATATTTTAATCTTAGAATTGCGTAGAAATAAAATTAAGAATATTAAACACATATACACATACCTTAGTATAATTCCATACACGCTCTATGTTTTCATCTGGCATAGCTTTCCAACTTGTATAAATTAAAGGACAAAATGTTGAATTCCTAGCTAGTGTGCCTAAGAAAAACTTAAGTTTGATACAGCACGATCAGTAGGCCCTATAGGCTGAGCATCTTCATTTAAGGTTACCTCTTCTCGTTCCTCCATAGTTCTTGCATGAATGTCTTTGCACATTGTTTTCGCACGAGCTACTTTAATCATCATTTCTAATACTATTGTACATATGTTAGCATAATTAAATATAAAAATGAAAAGAAAATAAATGAATTAATAAAATACCAGCTTTTTTGTTTGATTCTGCAACCATCCCTTCTTTATTAATATCTTTATCAACTTGAAGTGACTTAGTTCTCCCACCAGAATGTGGTTGATTTTGATTCACTTGAGTAGGAAGCTGATTTCTTCCTTCAAGAGAATCCACTTGAGCTTCAACGAAGTCATCAATCAACGTTGATGCACATCTTTTGTTCCTCATTACTTTGTTATTAGGACTTCCCTTAGCTTTTTTGTTTGATTCTGTAATCATCCCTTCTTGATTAATACCTTCATCAACTTGAAGTGGCTTAGTTCTCCAACCAAAATGTGGTTGACTTCCCTTAATGTTATTGCATTCTTGGGGCATAGCTTGAACTTGATTTTGATCAAATTTGTCATCAACCACCTGAATTTTATTTGCACTATTACCTCGAAGCCTTTTATGCAAAATATCAACCTTCTCCTGCTTACTTTGACGAAATTTTCGTGCCAACTCAATACTTGACCTTGCTTGAATAGGTAAATCAAAACCAGTTGCTGCTTTCTTCATTCTTGAAGCTCTGAAATCAAATCATTAAAATAATATTAAGCTTCAATATGCACTTGTGTGATAAATAGAATAAATAAATTTCAGTGAATACAAAGAAAAAAGTAATACATAATTTGTGATAAATTGAGCAAGTCAATTCATAGAGCAAAAAATAAATGAGCAATACCTAATGAGTCAGTGTCACTTTCGGTTTCAAAAAAAGCCACATCATCCTTGCATTGAACATGAATTTCGGATAAAGGCATTTCAATAATATCATCTGGTACATCTTCTCTAGCCAAATCAGCTTCAGAATCATCCTCGGATACAACAATATTTATTGAAATTTCAGGTGTTTCTTGGATATTTGAACTTGTATTATCTCCTATATCAAATGTGTCCCTTGGAAGTACTTTCAATACATAGTGTTTATTTTCATTTAAAGGATCTTGAACATAAAAGCATTGTTGTCCTTGAGACGCTAGAACAAACGGATCATTCTTGTAACATTTTTTTTTAAGTAAACACATGTCATCCCATATTTGTCTTCTTCAGCCTCAAACCAAACCCATTTGAACAATACATAATTCAAATGCCCATAATAATCAATTTCTATTATATTGGTTATTGCTCCATAATATCTCATAGAAATCTTATCAAGATTTCCATCCTTAACACTTTTGAAGCTCCGGGTTACCGCTTCCAAAGTGACACCATTGTTTTGAGTTTTTCTCCTAGCATCACGTTGTCTTGTATGGAATCTATATCCATTGATAATATATGCAGAATACATTTTTGCAATATTATTTGGTCCCCTAGATAACTCCTTTATATAATCAGATACATCCTCATTCATGACACGTGTTTCAAACCATTGAATGAAATCATCTCTTTGATTTCTACCTTTGCTCCATGTACTTTTTTTATAATTCTGAAGATAAATCTCATGTTCTCTACAAAATAAAAAAAATTGTCAAGTACTATTTTTATTAAAAGACAAATCTCATGTACTATATTGAAAATATAAAATATTTTTGTAGATAAATTATATTACCTGATGTAATCTTCAACTCCGTCAGAATTGAATAAAATGTAACCATGAGCTTGGTTTTGTGACTTATGATCGAGAGAAAAGAGAGTCCTTCCCCCAATAGGATAGCCATTGTTAGAAAATTCACAAATATTTCGTGAAATTCTATTCATTCGTGTATCTACATCCCTGGATAAATATCTTGAACAAAATGTCAAAGATTCCTTAGCCAAATATGCTTCAGCGATAGAGCCTTCTGGGCGGCTGTTATTTCGAACAAATGATTTTAGTTCACCCAAATATCTTTCCATATAATACATCCATCTAAATTGAACTGGTCCACCTAATCTAACCTCATTTGCAAGGTGAATGGGTAAATGGACCATTATGTCAAAGAAACTAGGAGGAAAGATTCTTTCAAACTGATAAAGTGTTTCAGCAATCTCAACTTCTAAATGATCTAAACTTTTCATCTCAATAACCTTTTGGCATAAACAACGAAAGAAGGAACAAAACCTAATCAATGGAATTGCAACTTGATTAGGAGTTATACCTCTTATTGCTATTTGTAGCAAGAAATGTACCATAATATGAGCATCATGACTCTTGTATCCTGATATTTTTCCTTCGTCAACTTGAACACATCGTGAAATATTAGAGGCCATACCATCAGGAAATTTTACATCCTTTAAAACACGACAAAAAATAGATTTCTCATTTTTTGTTAGAGAGAAACAAGCTTTTGGGAGCTGAGTTTTCTTGCCATCACTTGTTGCCTTCAAATGGAGCTTCTTTCTTATCCCCATTTCTTGAAGGTCCAAACGAGCATTTGCATGATCCTTTCTTTTTCCATCAATCTCTAAGAGAGTCCCAATTATATTATCACATATGTTTTTCTCAATGTGCATGACATCAAAGTTATGTCGTAAAGCATTGTCTTTCCAATATGGCAATTGCCAAAATATGGACTTTTTTTCCATGGGCAAAACTTTTTTTTATCATTCTCCTTGAATATATCAGGAAAGTCTTGTAAATCTTCTAAAATTCTTTTTGAATCTAACAAGGAAGGTGCGGACCTATATTCAGTCTTTCCATTGAAAGAAATTTTATTGGAGCGCCACTCATGATTTGAATCCAAAAAGACTCGATGACCCATGTAGCACATCTTCCGACTATGTTTCAAATAAGTAGAAGATGTTTCATAATTACAAGCAGGACATGCCAACCTCCCCTTGGTGCTCCAACCAGATAACATGGCATATGCAGGGAAATCACTAACTGTCCATAAAAGTGCAGCACGCATTTGAAATGTTTGATTTTTCGAAACATCATATGTTTCTACCCCGACATCCCATAATATCTTAAGCTCATCAATTAGTGGTTGTAGATACACATCAATAGCATTTCCAGGTGATCGTGGTCCGGGGATAAGCAAGGACATCATAAGATTTTCTGGCTTCAAGCATAAATTTGGGGGATAATTATATACTGTTAAGATCACAGGCCATGTGCTATGTGATAGACTCATATTGCCAAATGGATTAAATCCATCACTAGCCAATCCAAGCCTTACATTACGAGTATCAAAAGCAAAATCTGGGTGATTCACATCAAAGTCTTTCCATGCTTGTCCATCAGCAGGATGTCTTAACTTACCATCTTTAGAACGCTCTTCAGCATGCCATCTCATTGAATCAGCAGTCTTTGAACACGTATAAAGTCTTTTTAGTCTTCGAATTAAAGGAAAATGTCTTAACACCTTTGCAGAAATTTTATGAGTTTTCTTAGAAACCTGAGACTCGCAATTCACTTCAGGATATACAATCCATCGAGATTCACCACAAATATGACATTTGTCAGCTTTATCATGCTCTTTCCAAAATAACATGCAGTTATTAGGACATGCATCAATCTTTTTTTAATCTAGGCCCAAATCTCTTATCATAGATTTTGTTTTATTGAAAGAAACGGGGATGTTCAAGTCGGGTAGAGCCTCTTTCAATAACTCTAAGAGAGATGTAAATGATGCATTGCTCCATCCATGAAGACATTTCAACAAATACATCCGAATAATGAAAGATAAGGTAGAGAATTTTTGACAACCAGGATATAGTTCTTGATTTGCTTCCTCGATAAGCTTATAAAACTTCATTGCGTCTTCATTTATGCCTTCATGAACTCCATCTTCTTCAATTGCATCTTTGAATGTTTCAAACAATAATCCATCAATATCATCAGATGTGGCATCATCATTAGTATTTTGATCAGGACCGATACGTTTAATCTCTTCCCCATGGTAAATCCAATCTTTGTAGGCCTTTACAAACCCCTTACTTATCAAATGATTAAACACCATATCTCTTTTACCCCAGACATCATTACAACAGCTAGCACACGGACATAATATCTCTTCCCCTTCGATAAACCCTTTACTGAATGCAACATCCAAGAAATAATTAACACCATCAATATAATCTTCACCATAACGAGGCAAATTAACCCAATCCTTTCTCATCATATTTTGTTTTCCAACCTTGAATAATGACAGTACCTAAACAAGATAAAGACACATCATTCAAAATCATTTCATTTTTTAACACAGGGTTAAGCGCTCAAATAAAAAGATTAAAAAATTAAAAAATTCATACACATACACACACAAGAGAAGAGGTCTACCGCCACGTTTTTTAAGGCCTTCCGCGGCGTTTATAAGACGTCGCTATTGCTTTAGCGACGGTTTCAAAAACGCCGCAAAAGCTAAAAATATTAGAAACATATGGTATCTGTTAATAACTAAAAAAAACTCATCGCATATCCGTAAAATAAATCTCTTAGACAGCTCAAAAGGAAGAAAACATTCCACTTCACTACCTTAAGCAGGCAAGGATCTTCCATGCAACTTTTAGTGAGAAACACTAAACACAAAAAAACGATGACTATACAATGCCATCTTAAAGATCTTTAGTTGAGAAAAATCAAATACCTCCTAAGAAAAACAAACCAAGACACTGAGTAAACCATAGAACAAATGGAATGTTTGAAAAATTAAAAGAAAGAATTGTCATGGATCACTTATTTACACCAAGACCTTTAAGTGACCCATTCAATCATAACAAGCAGCACAAGAATGAAAAAAACGAGACATTTTAGCATTCTTGGAACTTGATAAAAAGTTGGGTAAGTCCGAAAGAAACTTTCACCTGATCCGGCGCTCGCGCACGAGAATGTTACGACTCCGAGAGGTATCTGGCGGCTGCGAGAAAGAGCAGAGGAAATAAGCGGAGGAACCCTAGGTCTAGATCAAAATGTTGGGCTTACTCCTTGTTGAGAAATGAAATTCCTTTCTCCAATTTTCTGTGAATGCTTGCCAATGTAGCATTTGAATCAAGACTAATTATGTTCTGTTGAGTATTTTTCAGATGTTAGTTACAGTTTACCTCTTCAGAACTGGCAGCATTATGCTCCTCCATCAGAAAACCAAGTTCTTAAAATTACTGATGGCACTAGTTACTTTCCAACATAAATGCAGGGTTTTTTATTAAGAATTTCATATAAATATTAGACCAATACAAATATACAATAACAGTTCATTGTGATAAAATGCTAAAATCTGGAGTAATGAATCAATCATGTTTGGGTGAAAGCCCTAAATCTGTAGATTACAAAACAATAAAACAAAGAGTGAAAGCCCTAAATCTGAGTAAATCATCACAACAAAACAAAGCAGGAATGTCGAATGGAGACAGTAGAGCCCTTGCGGCCTTGCCTGGAACAAAGACGAACTGGAGATTACCTGGAACAAAGCAGGAAGATCGAATATTGAAGGAATATCGAATGGAGATTACCTGGAACAGAAAAGGCGAACTGAACAGAATAGTGGAACTTGGAGATCGTCGTCGTTCGTCGGCCGTCGTTCGAGACCGTCGTCGTCTCCTTACGGCCAGGGACGAAGTCACGAAAGGAGGGATTTAGGGCTTTGAGTAGCGGAAGGCCGATGCGGCAAAGAAGACAAAGGTGCGGCACGGTGGCGAAGAAGACCAAGGCGCGACACGGCGGCGAAGAAGACCGATGCGATTCTGCGAAACCCTACGAAAATTTTGAGGGGGGGCGGCTGCCCCTGCTCGGCCTTAATTGGATCCGCTGATGGCTGCGAGAGAGAACAGAGGAAATAAGCGGGGAAATGCGAGGCATACTGTGAAGAGGAAGACGAACGGCATACTGCGAAGAGGAAGACGAACGGCATAGACGCTATGCAAAGATTCACCGGCGTGATTGAGGAGGGAGGAGGAAGACGCTATGCGAAGACGGTGGAGACTGATTTGTGCGCAGAGCTTTGATCGGGTCAAAATTTTAGGGCAAGGAATAGCGCGAAAAATGAGTGGTATAATAACTTTTCCTATTATATATCTATGGCCACGTTTTTATTCAAAACCTCCGCAAATAATTGTCTCTACAGCCACGTTTCAATAAAAACGCCGCAAAATCCAAAACACTATAGCCACGTTTTCAAAAACGCCGCAAAAAAATGTTGTCATAGACCCAAAATGTTGTAGTGAATATAATTCATCAAAAAATAACATTAATTTTACTTCTTCAAATATAATATAATTAATGGTTAATAAAATCACAAAGAAAACATTTTTTAAGTGTTGCAAAATAATAATTTAATAGACAACATGTTACAATTGTTGCCTAAAGTGTATTGATATTGGAAACATTTAAAAAATGTTCCCAGTAATGGATTAGGGAACATTTACTGAATGTTGCGTCAAAAGTGTTGCCTAAAGCTGCAACTATATGGCAACAGTTATAAACTGTTCTCTATTCTATGTTTAGGGAACATTTAACACATGTTGCAAAATTAAGTGTTGCCAAAGACCAAAAATGTTGTAGTGTACTTATCCTCCGATTGGTTCAAATTCAGCAAAATAAAACATGTTTTTCTTCACAACGCACAAGTTCCAAACATCACAACAAATTGAGAATTATGAGCGCAGTTAAACAACAATTTGGTTGCGGGCGTAGGATAAGCTTCGGGATTTGGTGGATGAAGAGGAGATGAACAAAAGAGTGGTAGGCACAATTTTGGCTTGCATGGGTGAGCGAAAAGGACATGGAACGACAAGGCTCAAACTAGCCAAAAGGTGGCCTACATCACGTTTAACTCGACGAGTCACTCTCGCCCATGCTTCGAGAGTCGCTTGGGGCAAGTTCTTAGCCCACGAGAAAGGTAAACCTTCCTTCCGACTCGAGCAATATACGACTAGTGCTCGTACACACACAACACCGGGTTATCGTCAATTTCGTTCACATTCACCATTTGAGTATAACAAATTTAAATTTACGCAAAAATACTAAACATAAATTAGATGCATAGAGATAATCTAGTTCTACTCAAATTCTACCATAGCATGCGAAGTGACTAGAACACTACACGAGTCATCATCGCGCTCCTAATAGTAATTCCTAAGTTAACGTCCTATTTCACACTCCAACCAAAACAGTTCATTCGGAAACAAAACAAATAGGTAAGCGCGCACTCATGTAGGTGAAGTGGTGCAAGAAGCATGAAAACAATGATGATGATAAAGATAAATAATAAACAAACTTCTAGTATGCAGTGCAACTCGTGCACAGTGGATGACAACATATTCTCCCCCAGACTTAGTCTAAACATTACATCACAGAAATTGGAAGCTAAGGGGGGAAGAAGTGTTACCCAATGCTCAGAATTGAGCATACCAGATGATTGGCGATTAAGATAAAGAGCAGTCCGCAGCATCCGCACCAAAGAACACAACACACCTGCAAGCACAAAACTATAAACAGCAAAAACAAATATAAAAACTGAACTAAACATGTTAGATAAAAATAAAATCAAGAAATCTGGGTTGTCTCCCAGCAGCGCTTTTGTTTTATGTCCTTAAGCTGGACCAAATACCTGTATTATGATTGTTTAAAGAGTGCAGAAATTAAAGGAGAAGTTCACAGCAAATTCAGACAACACAAATCAGCTATAGGCGCTCTTATGGTGCGCGTCTCCCGTAGCTCGTAGGCGGGAGGTGAAGGATTTAGGGCCAACACTGGTGTCACCCAGTGTTCCCCTAACCTCCGCCCTCTTGCCATGGAGAGCGGCAGCACGAGCGTCATGCAGAAGTTTCTCCTATTTAAGTTTAGTGACAGTCGGGGACTGCCAACGTTGAAAGTTTTCAGATTTTTCCACCTTGGTGGTGGGTGGCGTCACTTCCGGCGTCGCGATGACTACCGGATCAGCCCAAGAGATGGAGCGCTTAAATTGTTTATTACAAGAATCAAAACAAGAAGATAATGGGACAGTGTCCCGAACTAAATTCAAGTCAATATTTTTCGAAATGCAATCTTCCTCCATCTCGGAATCAAATTCTCTCCGAAGATCTACTTATTCCTCACTGGACTGGTGCTCCTCCTTTTCTCCTTCAATTGGTTCTTTATCTTCTTCATTTCCTGCACAACTCATCATCAAAAATAAAGAGAGGGGGAGGAGTGGATGTTTCAGTTATAGCTTTGGGGCAAGTGGGCTGCGACACCTTATTGGGTAGGAAGACACACCCCATAGCGAAATCAAGGGTGGAACCGCTCTCTTTCAAGAACGGAATGCCCAAGATAGGGATAGAGTGATTTTCCTGGGGTCCCAACACCTGAAAATCAGCAACCACAATCGTCCCCTCAACTATCACTTCTACATTTTTCACTTCCCCCTCAGATTGTATAACAGTCCCATTAGCAAGCATAAGGGATTTCCGATCCTCCGTGTTCATCTCAAGTTGCAATTTAGCAACGTCTTGCAACGCAATGACGTTGCGGGAGGAGCTGGAATCGCACAAAGCTTTCATTTCAATATTATTGTTGGAACAAGAAATCACTAACTCACTTGGATCAGCCTCTACCACATCGCCGAGACTCTTCCCTTGATCTATTGGGTTCTTTTCAGTGTTGCTAGGAAGGGTCCCATGCGACCGCTCGGTTAGCACTTGGGCCAATTGGCCCAGCTGCGTTTCCAAGTTCCGCATGGATGCGGTTTGGTTCACCATATTTGAGGTAGCCGCTTGCATAAATTTTTCCATCATCTCCTCCAGATTACTCTTTTTTTGGGCTGGGGGGCCTTGGTTATAATCCGGGTGTGGTGGCCTCGGTTGGCTCCCGGGGCGTAAGCATCGTTTTGATGCTGCCCCGGTGCCCATCGTTGGCCATGCGTGTTTGGGTTCCATGAGAAGTTCGGGTGACATCTCACTCCCGGATGATAAGCATTATTAAATTGCACCCCCTTAGACTGATTTCCTACAAAATTAACGGATTCATTCAAGGATAAGTGCGCAAAGTCACCTGATACGTTGTTCCCTGAACATTCGTACGCGTGGTGGCCGCCACCTCCACATCCTTTGCACGTAATGACAGCAGCAGGCGTAGGTGTAGGAGGAAGTGAGTCGACCACAAAGAGACCGCGGGCGTTCCTTGGTGCATTTCTCCCGACAGTCCAGAATGTACTGTGGGAGGCGGTGTCGCACAGAATCTGAAGGGCCTCCTCTGGAGTGTGGTTCATTAAAGTACCACCTGCAGCAGCATCGATCATTTCCCTGTAGTTGGGCTCGATCGCAAAGTAAAATGTCTCTACCACATTCCACGGTTGGAGCTCGTGGTTCGGGCAGCGGCGGAGAAGATCATTAAGGCGCTCCCACGCCTCGGCAAGGGTCTCTTGGTCAGCTTGGCGAAAGGTGGCGATCTCCCGCCGCAGGCTCACAATTTTATCAACGGGGTGGAATTTGGCCAGGAACTTGGATGCAAGAGCATCCCAAGTCGCGGCGGTCCCAGGAGGAATAGAATGGAGCCACACCTTGGCCTTGTCGCGAAGTGAGAATGGGAACAGTCGCAGCTTGATTGTATCGTCAGGTATTCCAGTGTAGCGGAAAGTTCCGCAGATATCGGAAAACTCTGCCAGGTGCAGGTGCGGGTCTTCACTGGTCATCCCGGAGAACTGAGCATTGTTCCGGATGATGTTCAAGATCGTAGGTTTGATCTCGAACTGGTTGTTCATAATGTTGGGACCAATTCCCGGATACACACTCCCAGCTGTCGGAGTGGTATAATCTCTCATCGTTCTGGGTCGAGGCCTCACTACCTCTTGCTCATCTCCAGGTTGGTGCTGCCCCACATCGGGCACTCTTGGGTCAGCATTGTTTGGGTCTATGTTGTCACCCATTGCCGCCTGTACGGCTGCTGCGCGCCTTCGTGCGCGAGCGGTCCGTTCGATCTCTGGATTAAAGGGTGCAAGTTCCCCCGCAGCTTGTCTCTACATGCATAGTCACAACAAAAAGAAAACAAAACAAAGGAAATCAAAAACAACTGCTCTTGTAACAAAAGCTCACAACTCAAGACGTTACACGCCTGAACATTCCCCGGCAACGGCGCCAAAAACTTGATGCGATATTTCGGCAAGTGCACCGGTCGCGCAAGTAATAAAGTTTGGGAATAGGATCCCCGAGTGTCGGTCTCTTGAGGAATGCAGGTTGGGTGAACGAATCGCGTTGTGTGACTATTGTTACACAAGCGTAAACAAAAACACAAAGGGGGGGGGGGGGGGGGTTGGTTGGGTTTTCCTACTCTTAACAACAATGAAGGAAATGTGGGTCGAAAGCACCGCTTCGCAAGGCGAGATGGATGCAACGGCCACGATGTCGTTCTTCGTGAGGCGGATGGAGCGTGCTCTAGTGCGGGAAGGCGAGGGTCGCAAACACCTCTTCACAAACGCCGTTGGCTGTTGCTAACGCGGATCGAACACCTTGAGTGCGTGAATGAGTGAGTGGATGAGTGGAGGCGAAGCGATTCACAAGCAAGTAATGATGAAAAGAGAAGAAACATTCATTTCATTTAAACCAAACATCATGATATTCAAGTTTAAAAGATTCAAAGATTACAATGAAGGAGAGAGGAAAGAGATAACCAATGGATGAAGACTAGCGGCCGTTCAGGGCCGGAATGGTAGTTTGTCAAGCTACCTCCGGACTCGGGCGGACTGTGCTTCCGGTGTAGAGAAACTGTCACGATCTCTCTACGTGGTTTCGTCGTCTTCTACCTCAGGATTCCTCTTCTTCTCACCGGACTGGAGTGGAAAACAGCTGCTTGAGGGCTTGCGGATGGTGGAGAATGCTCCCGGACAATGGAGAAATACTTGGAATGGTTGGAGAGGACTTCCCCTTGCGTAGGAGATGAAGTGGAGGTGTCCAGGAATGGAAATCGCTGGCGTACGGACTGCCACTCGCTCTCTCGGCGGCTCCCTCCCGCCCTAAAAGCGGAACAGGCATATATATAGGCGATGGAATGAATACTGCGCACGGTCATTGGCGCACGACCAGTGGTCATGCGCACTGGAGTTCTGCGATCATGCGCGCTGCCTGGGCGGAGCCTGAAATGAAAGAAATTTATAAAATACATTTTCGCACGACCAGTGGCGCACGACCAGTGGCGCACGACCAGTGGTCGTGCGCACTATCGTAAGTGGTCGTGCGATAAGCAAGACAGAACTCATAAAATGGGCGTTAAGTGCGCACGATCAGTGGCGCACGACCAGTGGTCGTGCGCGATAGAGCCAGTGATCGTGCGCAGTGTTCCTGTACAGAATTGTACCGGGAACACATGCACGACTCCTGTTCCAGCATACAACACCAGTCTAGCCACTGAAGGTGGCACTTAACACTGCATGAAAACTAGTAACGAAGATGAACAATAAATAACACCAAAACGGGCCTAGAAGTGCACTTAGCATGGAGTATTAAATAGGAATGAAAACATGTCTAAAGTGAAGTGCAAAGACTAGAAAATCGGCCCAGATGAGTCCATAAATGTGTATATAATTGGGACTCATCAGCACACCATCATTCAAGGAGGGTCAATCCTAGGGTTACTTGTGGGGTGGTGCTAGAGTTAATGTAGAAGGAATGAAGGTACGTCCAACCCGATTGGGTGGGACGGGAGATGAGCTAAGTCACTTTAACTATATGAAATGATGAAGGGTGAACCAAATGTTATCCACCAACTAAAGTAATTGTCTTGAAGAGGATAGTGGGGTTGAGCCCATTGATCCGTAGTACCGTTAGGGGCCCCTTATGGAGTACACCGCGGGAAGTCCAAGACTCACCCTAAATATAACACTAACTAAATTGTAGGCAAGAGTAGCCTAAGTAGGGATGCAAACTGGTATGGATCTCCTCCGGGAAGGAGATGGGTTGGGTCAGCTTGTGTGATAGTCCCTGGGCCGGAAGCTCGGGTGGACATTGTTAACACCTGTTACTTATTCAAATAGTGGCGAGTCTTCGGTACTAGGCTAGTCGTGTCACCGACGGTAGTACGTTGACTCAGGTGAGGGTGAGGTTTAGAGGGCCGGTAAGTTTGAGTACCGCGGTCTGGAGGACAATCCCTAATAACCCACCCCGACCTTAAAGTCTGGTGGATTCCAGCAAGAGTACGCAGGAGCTCCGCTGTTGTGTTCTTAGCGTTGAGGCGTACATGAGGTCTAGGCTTGGTAGTGACTATACCCGCCTAGGATGTGGAGTGCCCGATCCACTACCACCGTGAGCCACGACGGTCGGTACCCGAAATGTTGGCTTCCTTTCAAACAAATTGGGAACTATAAATGTCTGTGCGCATAGAGTCGTGTGGGTGAGTCACATTGCATAAATTCATTAAAACATCATAACCATAGCATAGCATAACATACACATTAGCATACCCCCATCATATAAATTAGTATGGGCTCTTTTATATGATGGGTTACCTGGACATCTTAACTTATATGTCGTATGGGCATTCATATAAGTTAAGGTACGAATCTGTGATGGTAGTTTAGATTTACTTACTGCACTGCATTTTCTTTCTATTTACTGCTTACTTCATTGCTCTACTTTACTGCCTTATACCTGCACTATACTGCTAGCTAGATTTTACTGCATTACTTATTCCTGCTAGAGTAGTGCCATGTCACCACCTTCTTGTTTACCCCCTTGTTTGTCCTCCGCTTCTTCCTCCCGATCGGTGCCTAGGAGTCGTGGAGGGAGGCGAGGACAAAATGACTTAGTCTTTATGACTAACGGTCGGTGTGACCGCGGGAGTCTGAGGAGACGGTGTTGTCCCGCGCGCAGCAGGACGAGATGGCAGGACCTGAGCAGCAGATGCAGCGCACTACCACGACGCCACAGGTTGATGATTAGATAGTTAGACTTCCGCTTTTTGAGAGCTTTTATTATAGAGTTCCGCATGTTGTAGAGAGAGAGAGAGATAATACATTACTTTGCATATGTATCGGGCTTAATCCCCTTTAGTTGTACATCTCTTTTCGACTTTCTGTTTCCATTATATATATTTATATGATGCTGTGATTGTGGACATGCCTTCTTTTTATGTACTTACTTTATGGCATATTTTACTTGTGATCGTATAGCCGGCAGGGTTGGTGTTGAGCGGTGTTAGCCAACCCGAGTGTTGGTGACACCGCAAGGCAACGATTCTGGGCGAAGGTCCACCTCAACCGTGCGATACGGGAGAGGTTCGAGTTTTTAAGTACCCGAGTGGGTTTTGGAAAAAGAGATCTTACATTATGCATGGGGAGTTTGGGATGAGCAGTATGGGAGACCTCAAGTACTTTTTAGGCCTCCAAGTGAAACAGTCTGATGAAGGCATATTTATCTCTCAGAATAAGTACACTAGGGAGCTTATCAAGAAGTTTGGGATGGAATCTACTTCCACCATGAAAACTCCCATTGGGTCCAATACTTCCCTAGACAAGGATGAGAAAGGAAAACCCTTTGATGAATCCATATATAAGTGTATAATTGGATCCCTGTATGATTACTAGTTGACCAGATATTATATATGCAACATGTGTTTGTGTTAGGTATCAAGCATGCCCTAAGAAATCTCACTACTTAGCTGCAAAGAGGATTTTGAGATACCTTAAAGGTAGCCATCACCTTGGCCTCTGGTACCCTAAGAACAATGATTTTGAACTAATTGGCTTTTCAGATGCTGACTTTGCAGGATGCAAAGAAGATAGGAAAAGTACTAGTGGAGCTTGTCAATTCCAGGGAAGGAGGTTGATCTCTTAGAGTAGCAAGAAACAGACTAGTGTGGTAATATTCACAACTGAATCTGAGTACATTGCTGTAGGGAGCTGCTGTGCATAATTACAATGGATATAGCACCATCTAGAGGACTACAACCTCAAGGTAAGTCACTCTCCACTGTTTTGTGGCTCATCAAGTGCAATTTATATTGCTAAGAATCCTGTTTCTCATAGCAGGACTAAGCATATAGAAATAAGGTATCACTTTATTAGAGAACATGTAGAATGTAAAGATATCTGCCTTGAACATGTCTCCATTGACAATTAAGTTACATATATATATAAAAAGCCATTGTATGAGGCTAAGTTTAAATTATTCAAAATTGACCTAGGAATGTTGAATATTGAATATGCATCAACATTTCATATTATATATTGATGAGTCCCAATTATATACACATTTATGGACTCATCTGGGCCGCTTTTCTAGTCTATGCACTACACTTTAAGCATATTTTCGTTCATATTTGATATTCCATGCTATGTGCACTTCTAGGCCCGTTTTTGTGTATTTTCATGCTTATCATTCTTGTGCTGTGTTTTGTGCCACTTTCTGTGGTTCTGTTTAATGTTTATGCTGGAACAGGGGTCGTGCAGGTGTTCCCGGTACAAATCTGTATAGGAATACTGCGCACGATCACTGGCTATACTGCACACGACCACTGATCGTGCGCCGCCGATCGTGCGCGTTCATTTGCAGCCCAAAGTTGCTTTCTGAATTTGGCCGTGCGTTTTTACGCACGGTCGTGCGTTCGATCATGCGCTTTATTATTTTCTGTAGTTTTGTTTTGCAGGTTTTCGGGCACAGCGCGCACGATAATTAACTTTCAGTGCGCACAACCACTGGTCGTGCGCCACTGATCGTGCGCCCTGTTTTCTATAAATATACAGCCCGCAAAATTTGGTCGGACGATCATTTTGCTCCGCCGTTTTCGAGTCCTGTTCGCCTCTTCCGCCCCCAGCATCATCTTCCACCACCAGGAGGTGCTCCGGGACTACTCTTCACGCCTATCTTGAGCCCGGAGATCATCTCGGCCTCCTCCTTCATCCTATAGCTTCAAAGGAGATCTAGCCGCCATTACCATCAAGCAAGGGGAAGTTTGCAACCTTTACCGGATCGTGAGACGAAGAAGACGGGCTCCTTGGAGAGTCGTGACATCTCTCTCTACCCCGGACGTAGTTGTAGACCGAGCTTGGATGCGGATTGACAACCCGTCGATTTCAACCGTGAATCTACAACGAGCCTTCGGATTCGGTCGATTTCTTGCCTTGTTCTTCTCTTATTGATGTGTATATGTTTTAGATCTTTATTATTATGATGAAGTAGCACTTAAACTAGTTTGTATTTCTATTTATTTCATGTTTATGTGAAATGCTTTATTGTTTGAGTTGCTTGAGGTGCGCCCCATTCCATCCTCCATCCCGCCGTCACGTTCGTGTGCCGCACTAGCAATTGTTAGTGGCATGCTTGTTGAAGAGGTGCTTGCGACCCTCATTACGCTTGCCTACTCGTCCATCCGCCCTTGCGACGCAGTGCGCTCAAGGCCTGCCTAGTCTCCATCCCGCCAAGTGAAGCATTGCATAGCGGCATTGCATAGGAGTAGTTTAGTTATTTTCTTTTATTTCCACAACCCAAACCCCCTGTTTCCGCAACCCATCCGACCTAAAGGACTTCAATCTCAAGTCCTTCCTCGATAGATAGCTCCACCTTACTGTGTTCCTTTGAGATCGATACTTGGGGATTCATTCCCATTTTATATTACTTGAACGATCGGTACACTGCCATTTCGTGCCGCAATCTTGCTACCGCCTATAGCGGTGTGCTAAGATTTGCGCATCAAGTTTTTGGCGCCGTTGCCAGGGAACACAGACGTGTGAGTTTTCTGGAGAGGGAGAATCTGTGATTTAAGCCCTTTTCATTTGTGTATTGCATTCTTTTGTTTTATTTCTTCTTAATCTGTTTTCTTGTTTTTTTATTAGGTTGCTTAGTAAATCTTTGTAGGGTGTATTATTTTGCACAATAGTGTTTTCATTTGAATCTTGTTATCTTCACACTATGTGGGCTTCATTCAATATTCGTTGTCATTGGTGTGGAGATATCTCTCACGCTAGTGATAGATGTCCAAAGGGAGATAATAGCCCTAACACTCAAGGCCCAGCATATGGAGCACCGACTTCGTCTGGTACTCCATATGGTGCGCGTAAGTCCTATGGCTATTCTGCTGAGCCTTTACCGTCACACTTCTTTTCGGCTTCAGCTCCTGCCGTGCCAAAGAAGCCCGCAAGGCAGTGCTTGTTTTGTCAAAGCACGGATTATGCCTTGAAGGATTGTGCTGCATTCCTTCGCCAATTGGACGAGGATGACGAGCCGGATATCCGGATCGTCCCGACTCCTACTTCTGGCAACACACCTTCAACATCTGGTTATGTGCCCATTTCACCTTCAAGCTTTGAAGGGTATGATGTGGACACAGTCACCATATGCGTGGCTGATCCAGGATCTGACACGATTGAGCCCATCTCCCCTGTGCATATATCACCATGTGTAGATTTGATTCTTTGTGAGGAATCGGTGCTTGACATTTATCCAAGCACCATTCCTCCCCCTATTATGCATTTTACTACATTCATCTCTGACGACATTGTTGAGGATGTGTCGCGGGATGAGGCTGGCAATCTATGTGTTATGCCTGCTCCTATGGAGGAGGACAACCTTCTAGGTGAAGAGGATTTTTCCTCAACACCGGTGGAGGAAGTGCAAATCCTGAAGAAGGCCACCATTGATCCCACCGAACCTTGCGGCATTGTCAACAATGCCGACATTATTTTACTTCCCCAACCTGATGGGAGTGAGACCGGGACCACTCCCCCGATTGATTTTTATTTATGTTCTTCTTCTTCTTTATTTCTTGATCCCCTTTCTTCATCTGAGCCTGTGCAGGTTGAGTCTTCACGGGTACTTCAGGAGGACTTGGAGCATTATGCTCAAGTCAATGATGAGAGCATCCTCTTATGTGAGGAGGTTGATCCCCCCTCCGTAGAGGAAGCTCCACTCGTTGCCTTCTCCCCCTGCTGCCTCCCTGGAGATGATACCTTGCTGGGCAAGGATAGTTTTGGTGAGTTGAGTGAGGATTCCTCCTCTTCTTACTTTTTATTCCCTCTACCTGTGACGAGCAGGTATTATTTATATTCGGGTAGAGGCATGACTGTTCTATCGCCGTATCGGTACCCGCTACCGACACGCATATTAGAACAGTTACCTGTGCACTTTTCTTTTCATAGACCCATTAGCTAGAACTGTTTAAATTTGAATAAGTCGTGCTGGGAAGACAATAACCCTAATAGTTATCTTACTTTTCTTGCATTTCTATTTCATCTAGTTTAGTTTAGTTAGTTGTATTTCATTTTATTCTGTATATTTTCTTTTGTTTTTGGCGGAGCTCACTCCTACAGGTCCTTCTTCTGGATGGCGGACGCTGCAGCGTTGTCTTGGTTTATATGCCAATCTACTGGTATGCTCACTTGCTAAGCATTGGGTACTCTCTTCCCCTAGCCCTCATTTAAATTTCATGTTGATATTTTATGCTGGTCGGTTTAGTTGAAGTCTGGGGGAGAGATATTTATTGTACCCAATGCACGTGCACTATTGCACTGCATGCTAGAAGTATTTCTATTTCATTTATTTAGTTATTGTTTCATATGCACCGCACACCACTACACCCACTTTAGCGCGCATTCGCTTGTTTGTATGCTCCTGTATATTCAATTCTTGGTTGTGAGGTAGAAATTGTTATATTAGCCAAAATAATTGTAAGATGGAGTGGAATGTTGACTCTTGTAGTGCTTTAGTTGAATACTCGTGTCTTGCCTAGGAATTTGAGTAGAATTAGTTTTTATTTATGCTTCTAATTTATAATTAGTAGATTTGCGTAGATTTTAATTTATTTTACTCAAAATGGTGAATGTGGTTGAATCTAGTGGTAGCGTGGTATTGTGTGTAGGCGAGCACGTGGTTCGTGTTGCTCGAGTCGGGAGGAAGGATTACCTTTCTCGGGGGCTAAGAACTTGCCCCAAGCTACTCTCGAAGCATGGGTGCAAATGATTTGCAAGTTGAGCGTGACGTAGGCCATCTTTTTGGCAAGCTTGAGCTTTGTTTTACCTTTCCTATACACTAACCATTGCTAGCCTATTTTGTGCCTACCCGATCTTTTGGTTCAGCTCCACCATACTTCACCAAGGCCTAAAAGCTAATCCTATTATCGCAACCAAAAATTAAGCTAAAAGCATTTTCGAATTGTAATTTTCCAATGCGGTGCGGTGATGCGACACTTCAGTGTTGATGTGGAAGTTTTAAAAATGTCTATGTGCTGAAAATTGTGCTATTAGATATGGGGATGAAAAGAAAAGAAAAAGAAAAGCAAAGTAAAAAAAATAGATTTATATCCCCAGCGTTTTAATTGAAACATCTAAATAGTATTGATTGTTGTAGGCAGTGTGCACACCCAGTTTCAAAGTCAAGTCTGGGGGTGTGTTACACGTGTATTATTTTGGCAACTTTGATTTAGCACTTTTGTGAGCTCATTTGGGTTGCGATTAGCCTTCACGTTTATCTTTGCATTCCAAACCGTAACCTAAGCCTCGTGTAAACCCAAAGTCCAATTGATTCATCTTGTGAGTTCACTAGCGCCGTGGAGAGACTGTGATAGGGCGAGCTTATGGTTCTCGACGTTGATGGATTTCAACGGAGATAATTCCGAGTTCCGGTCTTGGGTAACATTCACCTTCGCGACTTGCTTACTTTCGTACTACGCGTGACCATGAGATTCATCAACATTCCATTTTTGAGTAAAAATAAATTTCTTTTTACGCATTTACACTTTTATAAATTAACTAGCATATGTAGAAACTTCTTCTAATGAATTTCTTTGCACACAAGTATGCAACTTCGCATACTACTCCATGTCGCAGTTTTTTTAGCTAGCTATGCTTTTCCTACTCCGCCGGATTTGTTTGCTCGGGACGCGCAAACAGGTAAGTCTGGGGGTGTGATGAGTCCCAATTATATACACATTTATGGACTCATCTGGGCCGCTTTTCTAGTCTATGCGCTACACTTTCGGCATATTTTCGTTCATATTTGATATTCCATGCTATGTGCACTTCTAGGCCCGTTTTTGTGTATTTTCATGCTTATCATTCTTGTGCTGTGTTTTGTGCCACTTTCTGTGGTTTTGTTTAATGTTTATGCTGGAACAGGGGTCGTGCAGGTGTTCCCGGTACAAATCTGTACAGGAATACTGCGCACGATCACTGGCTATACTGCTCACGACCACTGATCATGCGCCGCCGATCGCGCGCGTTCATTTGCAGCCCAAAGTTGCTTTCTGTATTTGGCCGTGCGTTTTTACGCACGGTCGTGCGTTCGATCGTGCGCTTTATTATTTTCAGTAGTTTTGTTTTGCTGGTTTTCGGGCACAGCGCGCACGATCATTAACTTTCAGTGCACACGACCACTAGTCGTGCGCCACTGATCGTGCGCCCTGTTTTCTATAAATATACAGCCCGCGAAATTAGGTCAGACGATAATTTTGCTCCGCCGTTTTCGTGTCCTGTTCGCCTCTTCCGCCCCCAGCATCATCTTCCACCACCAGGAGGTGCTCCGGGACTACTCTTCACGCCTATCTTGAGCCCGGAGATCATCTCGGCCTCCTCCTTCATCCTATGGCTTCAAAGGAGATCTAGCCGCCATTACCATCAAGCAAGGGGAAGTTTGCAACCTTTACCGGATCGTGAGACGAAGAAGACGGGCTCATTGGAGAGTCGTAACAGCTCTCTCTACCCGGGACGTAGTTGCAGACTGAGCTTGGACGCGGATTGACAACACGGCGATTCCAACCGTGAATCTACAACGAGCCTTCGGATTCGGTCGATTTCTTGCCTTGTTCTTCTCTTATTGATGTGTATATGTTGTAGATCTTTATTATTATGATGAAGTAGCACTTAAACTAGTTTGTATTTCTATATATTTCATGTTTATGTGAAATGCTTTATTGTTTGAGTTGCTTGAGGTGCGCCCCATTCCATCCTCCATCCCGCCGTCACGTTTGTGTGCCGCACTAGCAATTGCTAATGGCATGCTTGTTGAAGAGGTGCTTGCGACCCTCATTACGTTTGCCTACTCGTCCATCCGCCCTTGCGACGGAGTGCGCTCAAGGCCTGCCTAGTCTCCATCCCGCCAAGCGAAGCATTGCATAGCGGCATTGCATAGGAGTAGTTTAGTTATTTCCTTTTATTTCCACAACCAAAACCCCTCGTTTCCGCAACCCATCCGACCTAAAGCACTTCAATCTCAAGTCCTTCCTCGATAGATAGCTCCACCTTACTGTGTTCCTTTGAGATTGATACTTGGGGATTCATTCCCATTTTATATTACTTGAACGATCAGTACACTGCCGTTTCGTGCCGCAATCTTGCTACCGCCTATAGCAGTGTGCTAAGATTTGCGCATCATCTATCATGCTTGTTATTTTATATCCTGAGCTTTGCTAGAAGATGGTAATACTTCAAAACACTTAGTGACATGATTAGGGAGACAAACAATCCTAATTAAAAGGGTTCACTGCTAGATAGTGAGTTTAGCTGAGAAAGTCTCAGCTGAACCGCTGAGACAGCAAAGTCGTCTCAACGGTTAATATTACCTTGTCCCAGCGGTCAAGCTCTCCGTCTCATCGGATCCTCTGAGATGGGATAGCTTAATTAAATCAACTAATTATTAAGTTTAATCCACATCTCTCTTTATGGAAAACTTGTAATACACCTATAAATAGAGCTATGCCGATTAAATCACTTTCTCACTACAAAACCCTACCTTGTCGTCGAGACGACCCTTCCTTTCCCCCCGACTCAGCAAGTCATTTTTTCCAAGAATGGCGCCAAAAATTTCAAAGGATCTCCTAGAAGGATATGAGATAATCAGAAATGGTTTTCAACATGCTCAACCAGAGATAAAACAAGTGATTCAACTTCTGGAAGGACAAGGATTGGAATATCTACTGTCAGAACACACTGTGATTCTCAAAACTGAAGTTGTTGAACTATATAGCAATGCTAGTCTATCCTCTTCCAAGTACTTCTTGAAGTCTAAGACTGGAAGCATAAAGATTATGATCTCTCCTAGGAAGCTTGAGAAAGCCCGTCAATTGCCTTAATGCAGTCTTAATGAGAAAGATAATGTCTCTGAAAAGGACAAAGAAAAAGCTTTTAGATGGTGTGAATACAGTGATACCAAAACAGGCTCACTAAAGAGGAAGCATTTCAACCATAGAGGGAAGCTCTTATCTGACATAGTGGGCAAAGCAATACTATGCAAACCTGGGTCTCATGATACAATATCAAAGTACATGTTTGAGTTGATGACAAGGATGGTCATGAAGAAAAAGACCTCATGGGCTACTGTGGTTTACCAAACGATCAAGGAAGGTCTGAAGGCTCCTAACTTGGGCAGAATCCTTTCTTTCTATCTTCTGAACTCATATCCTGGTCAATTTGATAGCTCTAAAGGATCAAACCTTCACTCTCTTAAGAGAATGGATAGGTTCTCAAGGGTGCTCCCTATGAGTCAACCCTCTGAGGCAAAAGGTAAGAAAAGAAAATTAGTTAAAGGACAAAGGAAGGCTAGAATAGTCTATTCTGATTCAGACTCAGATGCTGCAAAGAGTGTTCCAGCTGATGATGATCTAGGATCTGATAGCATTCAAGACAAAGAAGTTCATGAAGATCATGAGAATGAGAAAAATGAAGATGTTGTTGTTGTTGAAGAGAAATATGATGGAAATGAAGGAGATCATATTGAAGATCAAATTGCTGCTCCTAATCCTCAAGAAGTCCTACTTGATATCAATGCACACAATGCGCATGCTGATTCAGAAAGAAATAATGAGGAGCAATCAGATTCTCCTGGTGATTTGCAATGTAAGATTGACAAAATTATCATTAATTTTGAAAGAAGTATAAGTCTAATTCCTGATAAATCCCCAGATTTATTGGATTCAACTGATCCAAAAAGGATGGATGCCCTATCTAAAGGGGAGGAACAGAAGAACTTATCAGATGATGAAAATGACAACAATGATAATGATGATGGAGTTCCTGTTGATCACATTGTTCAATTGGCAGAGTCTGTTGACAAGAATGATAAGGCTAAGGGGGAGCATACAAATATCCCTACTCTGGATGAAACAGTTTCATCCACCCCTGTAAAGGAGCCATCCACTCCAATTGAGTGTGCTAATCAAGCCCTATAAGAGAAGAGTTTACCCCCTGTGGTAGCTGAACAACAACAAACCACCATTGTTAAAGTGCAACCCTCCACCTCTACAACCTCCAATGAACATATCCTAAGTTCTACCAAGACTCTAATTGATGGTCACATGGCCTCAATAAAGGAATATATATATAAGTCAGTTTCATCAATCAAAAATGAGGTTATGTCTGAAATTCAAGTCATAATGGATGAAACATCCTACCTCAATAGCCAGATGACCAAATGGTTTGATCTTGCTGAAAAGTCAGTGGTGGCTCAGAACACTATTCTTAGATCAATGGACAAAAGTCTGCAACTCTTAGAGAAAGACATGAGCTATGTCAAGAATTATGTCAGCAAAACTGATCAGGTAATAGAGAAGGCCTCAAACCATATTGAAGAGTATGTGTTGTCTACAACAACCACAATGATAGGAGAGGCTGAGAAGATGAAGGATGAACTCAAATCTGACTTAGAAAATGCTTTCCAAACTCTATCTGGGTCTGTAGCAGCTGCTTCCCAAACTATAGAATAGAAAATATTTGAAGAAGCAGAAAGGGGGAGGAGACCAATGTTGAGACAAACTCTGAGCTTGCCCTCAAGGTTCTGCAAGGAACTAGGATTGCAACAAACCTCCCTCTACTGGATAATCTAAGAATGGAAGATTTTGACTTTCAGGATCAAGCCACAATTGCTCAAGATGCTCAGCTAGCTGCAAGAAGGAAGAGTGAAGGTGTCTTGCTTGCTGAAGAATTAATGGCCAAGAACAGAAGTGAGCAGGCCAAAGACCCTGACTATGAGCATTGGAGTGATGATTCCAAAAGCATAATTCTGAATGCTTAGCTGAACCATGGTCAACTGTGCAAAAACATTGATAGGATATATCCTGCAGAAGAATGGATCAAGCATCTAGAAAGGAATTCCTTAAGGGAAAGAGTCTTCAAAGAAAATCTAGTAAGAAAAAGCAACCCAAAGAGAATGTCTTCCAAATATATCCCCAAGCCATTCCTTTATTTCAAAAGGCAAGAGAACAAGAAGAAGATAGCTGAGATGAAAGCTACTGCTCCAAATAGGAGGTTGTTGATGAAGGTGTTGAATGCTCAAGTGCTGCAAAGAAAATAAAAACATTAACCTGCATTTAGATTTTCATTTGAATCAAATATGGACTGAAAGTTGTATTGACATTTTATCATTAATGAAATTTTGGTTCTTATGTTGAAATGAAATCTTGTGTTGATAGGCCAATTAAAGTCAAGTTTATGTTGAAATGAAATTGGTTCTTATGTTGATAAGGTTATTATGGTTATGTATCTTAGCATTGGTGTCTGTTCTGCCTTCTTCAAATAGGGGGTGATTGTTGGGAATATTGCTTTCAATATTCCTTAGATTTGAAGAGGCATCACACTCAATGCTAAGTACATATTGTATTTGATAGGCCCTTTTTTATATCATGTCTATACAGGGTTAGGTCATTCCAAACATTAGATTTATTCTCTGATTGTACTAACAAAACAGCTGAGACAACAGCTTGGTATCAGCTGAACCGCTGAGACGTAGCTAGAGCAGCTGAGAAGGAGTCTGTCTGAGATGAGCTGCATTTAGAGGACAACCGCTGAGAAGACTATCTACCTTAGTGGATCCGCTGAGATGAAGTCTGCTCTGCCACTAAGACTGGAGCCTGTCTCAGCCCATCTGTTGAGACATATTCATATTTGAATAACCCTGTATTCGCCGAGTAGGTACTCGAGCCAAGAGGCATTTCAGAACATCGTTCCTCAGCAGGATCCAGGGTAGGGAGAGAAGAGCGCGAGCGGTGGAGGTAGAGGCCTCCCGCTCCCCCACACCCAGCAGGGGGGCGAGCTCCACTCACCCCCCGCGCCCCCAGTAGGAGGGGGCGAGACCATTAAGTAGGGGGCGAGCTCCACTCGCCCCCGCCCCAAGCAAGGGGGTGAGACCAGCAAGGGGGCCGCCCCTGGATGGGTCTCGCCCAGCCCCAGTAGGGGTGTGAGACTAGCAGGGGGTCCGCCCCTGCCTGGGAACAGCGGGATTTGGCTATCCGCAGCCATTTTCGGGGGTATTTTGGTAACTTCGGGCACCAGTTTTTGGTTACTTGCAGCCCAAATCCAGAATTCTATACATAGGGCCAAGGGGGCACCATTTGGAGGCAGGCTTATTCTAGGCTAGCTCTCTCCCTCTCTCTCTCTCCTCCCCAATTCTCTCTAGGGAGTGAGGAGAGCCTCCAGTGGTGCCCAAGCTTAGTAGTGGCTTGGGAGGGGAAGTTCCTAAGGGGCTTCCGGGTATGTGGTGGGACCTCCCCACTAAGCCCTTGGTCCAGTCCATAGTTCCAACACTTCCAACCTAGAGCTCTCCCTTGGGGGGAGTAAGAGTTGGCCACCCCTCAACTTGTTGGGGGCTCCGAACTCCACAGAGATCGAGAAATCGGTTTCAACATTATGGTGCGGTGAGCGTGGAGTGTGGCCGATTCAAGAAACTCTCAAGATGAGCTCCATGGACGGGGGTGGAGGAAGTTCCGACCCGGGTCACTCGCAACCCCCGGTGGCTGGGGTGACGTTGGAGATGTTTGAAAATCTCAAGTGGGAGGTCATGCAGACCTTGCAGGTAGCTTTCGCCACGATAAGCGAAGGCAGGAGAGAAAGTGGTTCGGAGGCCTCACCTCAGCAGGTGGGCGAGAGCATCCTCGGCCAGGCAACTGGGAAAGAGGTGCCAGAACGGGGCGAGTGGTGAGGTCCTCGACCCCCACTCGCCGAGACCCAAGTGGGCGGGTGGGGAGGTCCTCGACCCCCACTCGCCGAGACCCAAGTGGGCGGGTGGGGAGGTCCTCGACCCCCACTCGCCGAGACCCAAGTGGGCGGGTGGGGAGGTCCTCGACCCCCACTCGCCGAGACCCAAGGGGGTGGGTGGGGAGGTCCTCGACCCCCACTCGCCGAGACCCAAGTGGGCGAATGGGAAGGTGTCAAACCCCGTCTCGTCCAGCTCTAAAGGGGGGCGAGCATAGGAAGTCCTTTGTGTGAGTTGATCCTCTTGGCCCCGGTTCCAGAGGGGTTCGGGAGGTTGGAGATGTCTCACTACTCTGGCAAGGATGACCCCGTCCTGCACTTACAGTGGTTTGAGGATATGGTCTCCATCAGGCCCATGACGGATGCTTTTAAGTGTCGGCTCTTCACCGTCACCCTTAAAGAAAAGGCCAGGGACTGGTTCCATCAGCTCCCTGCGGGATCCATCTATGCCTTCGAAGACTTATGCCGAGTCTTCCTGCTATGCTTCTCGACGTCAAGGAAGAGGAAGAAAGATGCCGAAGCACTTTTCCAGATCAAGAAAGAGCCAGGGGAGTCGCTGGCTCACTACCTGGAGCGGTTCAGGGAGGAGATTCTCCTCGTCCAAGAAGTGCCCGGGTACACCCTCAAGCTTTCCTTCACGTTGGGGCTGCGGGAGGGCTTCTTCAAGATGGACCTCAAGAAGAGAGCTCCTTTGTCCTTTGAGGAGTTGATGGAAAGGGTGGCAGAGGAAGTTGAGAGTGAGCAGGCCAACCCGGAGTTCGCGAGAAGGTTGGCCAAGCTGAGTGAGCCGGAAGCAAGGCAGCAGGGCGGAAGGATAGGGGCCCCCAAGAGGAAGCTCGACCAAGAGGAAGACAACTTCCAGGAAGAAGAGTCCGACCTCCCAGGGTGGAGGCAGGGCCGAAGGCACCCTCTCCACCACCTCAGCAAACCATGACAATCGGTTGGGGGAGAAGGAGGAGAGCCAGGAAGGCAGAAAGAAGAGGAAAAAGAAGGGGTATGGTTGAGTTACGTTACTGCGACTTCCACAAGGAGGAGGGTCACGCAACTTCCGCCTGCCCTGAATTCTTGGCACTAAGGGAGGCGAGGAGTCCGAGGAAACAACAACAACAACAAGAAGAGGTCGAGTAAGACCAGACTTGGGAGTAGGAAACCAAGTTTTAGTTTTCTCGCTTAACTTTTTTTTAAGCCCATGTAATATGACGGTCTACTTTCAGACTTAGTTTTTCTTACATGTAATATGACAATCAAAGTTATGAAAGATTTTCAAGTACTTAGCCCCGATGTTGGCCCGTTGACCAGACTCCCATCAAGATGGCAGGGCCGGGAACCGCTCGGTGGCCGGATGTTTCAAACGTACTTAGCCTCGATGCTGGCCTGCTGACCAGGCTCCCATCAAGCTGGTAGGGCCGGGAACCGCTCGGTGGCCGGATGTTTCAAAGGTACTTAGCCCCGATGCTGGCCCGCTGACCAGGCTCCCATCAAGCTGGCAGGGCTGGGAACCGCTCGGTGGCCGGATGTTTCAAAAGTACTTAGCCCCGATGTTGGCCCGCTGACCAGGCTCCCATCAAGCTGGCAGGGCCGGGAACCGCTCGGTGGCCGGATGTTTCAAAGGTACTTAGCCCCGATGCTGGCTCGCTGACCAGGCTCCCATCAAGCTGGCAGGGCCGGGAACCGCTCGGTGGCCGGATGTTTCAAAGGTACTTAGCCGCGATGCTGGCCCGCTGACCAGGCTCCCATCAAGCTGGCAGGGCTGGGAACCGCTCGGTGGCCGGATGTTTCAAAGGTACTTAGCCCCGATGTTGGCCCGCTGACCAGGCTCCCATCAAGCTGGCAGGGCCGGGAACCGCTCGGTGGCTGAATGTTTCAAAGGTACTTAGCCCCGATGCTGGCCCGCTGACCAGGCTCCCATCAAGCTGCCAGGGCTGGGAACCGCTCGGTGGCCGGATGTTTCAAAGGTACTTAGCCCCGATGATGGCCACCTGACTAGGTTCCGATCAAGCTGGCAGGGCCAGGAACCGCTCGGTGGCCGGATGTTTCAAAGGTACTTAGCCCCGATGCTGGCGCGCTGACTAGGCTCCCATCAAGCTGGCAGGGCCGGGAACCGCTCGGTGGCCGGATGTTTCAAAGATACTTAGCCCCGATGCTGGCCCGCTGACCAGGCTCCCATCAAGCTCGCAGGGCCGGGAACCGCTCGGTGGCCAGATGTTTCAAAGGTACTTAGCCCCGATGCTGGCCCGCTGACCAGGCTCCCACCAAGATGGCAGGGCCGGGAACCGCTCGGTGGCCGGATGTTGCTCAAGGTACTTAGCCCTGATGCTGGACCGCTGACCAGGCTCCCATCAAGTTGGCAGGGCCGGGAACCGCTCGGTGGCCGGATGTTTCAAAGGTACTTAGCACCGATGCTGGCCCGCTGACTAGGCTCCCACAAAGCTGGCAGTGCCGGGAACCGCTCGGTGGTCGGATGTTGCTCAAGGTACTTAGCCCCGATGCTGGCCCGCTAACCAGGCTCCCATCAAGCTGGCAGGGCCGGGAACCGCTCGGTGGCCGGATGTTTCAAAGGTACTTAGCCCCGATACTAGCCCACTGACCAGGCTCCCACCAAGCTGGCAGGGATGGGAACCGCTCAATGGCCGGATGTTGCTCAAGGTACTTAGCCCCGAGCCTGGCCCGCTGACCAGGCTTCCACCTAGCTGGCAGGGTGTAACACCCCAAATCTGGTAGTTCCGCGAAGTAGGCGGAGTGGTAGTGCGGCACGTGAAGCAGGCTAAATCTTTCCCTGTCTGCTCTTAGCGCACGATCAGTGGCCTCATCGCGCACGACCAGTGATCGTGCGCCAGCGATCGTGCGTTAATTCAGAAGAGAATCGAGTTCTGTCTCGGACAGTGCGCACGACCATTTCCCTCTTCGCGCACGACCAGTGATCGTGCGCCAGCGATCGTGCGCTTATTCGCAAGAATTCAGAGTTCTGTCCCGGATAGTGCGCACGACCATTGCCCTCGTCGCGCACGACCACTGACCGTGCGCCTGTGATCGTGCGCCCTGTTTATTTTGTTCCGCGATTTTGAGCGGAGAAGAGGATCCGACCGATCAAATTTCTTGGAATTCGATCCAACGGCTGGGATTTAATGCTGGGGGGTCTTAGGGCTTTGGAGAGGGATTAAACCCTCATTATTTCATAGTGTTTCTCTCTCCTAGGCTAGAGGAAGAAGAAGGGGGCAAGGAAGAAGAAGAGGAGATTTCGCCATTGACGGAGCTCCGGAGCTCCGTTTCGCGAGCCGTTTCCAGATCCGGAGAGTGCAGCCCGGTGCGGTTCTTTCCCTCCGCGTAGAATCTCGGACCCATGGCGAAGAAGAACACGTCTAGGGTAACGATTCTTCCTCCCGAACTTTGGACTTGTATTTGTCCATTTATTCCTCTTTCTTTGATTGCATGAGGAGTCCCTTCACCAAATGGGTGAAGTGTAGGATTTCCTCAAGTTCTTCGGAACTCCGGGTAGATTGTGTCCGTCCCCGGCATATTGCATGTAGAAAATCCGGTAGTCGTGCGGATTTAGGCATTGTGTGTGAAACCTATTCGTGGCCGTGAGCCCGAATCGGTGATGCTTGATTTGCGACGTTGCATTTAGGTTAGACCTAGAATGCGTGCCGGAGAATGACTCCGTGAACTCACCTATAGTATTGCGGGAGTTAAGTGTAGGCGTCTTGTGAAGATCCTAACGAAAGCCCCATGCTTGGAGTTTTGGATGAAGGCAAACCTTCACCACGAAATTGGTGCGGAGCGTATGTACCTCCCTTGTTGAGAATTCGCGAAGCCTAGATCCTTGTGAAGGGGTTAGGTGCGTAGCGTATAATTTTAGTGTAGCACTTGAAAGTGTTAAACCCTTACGGGCCGAGGTGAAGCCGTACCCGCGTCGTGCGATAGATCGCGACGATTAGAGCACGGGCAAAGCTGAATCGAACCCGTTTCCATGCAGATCGGCGAGAGGTCCCTTCCTCATGAAAGCCGTGTGATCATGGGAGAGGTCGTGGAAGGTGTCATACCTAGACCGACCAAAAGCTCTTGTTTCCCACCTAAGGTTGTGACCCTTAGGGTGGAGTGTTGTGAATGTGATGTTATGTTTAGCCTCATGCGATTGCTTAGGCGGTTGTGGGAAACCTTCGGGTGAACCCAACCAACATCATGTGCATACCTAGGTTCCCTTCTTTTTGATGCTCAACCTAGAAGATTGATTGTGCTTGAAACCTCACCTTGTGTAGTTGCACCTTCTGTATACTAGTATTTGGGCTAGTATAGCTTGCTTGCAGGGTAGAAGCTCCGCCACCCCGGGAAAGGGGTGGGGTCGTTATAATTTGGTCAGCTGTGCTGACCGTTACTTTGTTTGCCACCGCTTGGTGGAATGTTCTTATGCAGGTGCAGGTGAGCCTAGCGGGAAGTAGCGGGCGTTGACCCTTTTGCTGTGTTGGCCCTCGAAGGCCAGCCTTTTTCCTGTTTTCTCATGTATTGCCGGCCTGCGTGCCGATGTATGCCTTTTTGGAGTTTTGTACATTGATTTGATGTAAGGCCCTAAGGCCGTAACTCTTACTTCTGGACTCATTCCTATGATAGTGGACATGTCTTTTTGAATGGTTTAATTAATGCTTCCGCTTACGCTTTTGTACTCTCGTTTTGTAGTTACTTTTCTGGTTATCACCTTTTAACTCCTAGCTAGTGTGGTTTGTATGGCGTGGGGTCCCGGCCGGACCTGCTGTTATACTTTTCGTACTGGCAGGGTGTTACAATTTGGTATCGGACTTAAGGCGTCGATCCGTAGTTTAGCGAATTCGGGACGAATTCCTTTTAAGGGGTGGTGCGCACGGGCTGTGCATTCACCTAGAACGACAAAAACTAATAAGAATGTCCACTTAGGAATGAAAAAACATACTTGTTTGCGGAACCTGAGCGTTCCATGATAGATGTTTGATATGGTTAGGGTCACTAAATTGTGCCTTGCATGATTATAGGTGACTAGAAGTGCTGCGGGGCAGTCTCAACCCCGTAACACCGCTGAAAGTAGTGGGTCGGCTGAGGTGCCAGCAACCACTCCTTCGGCTGAGATGATCAGAATGGTCGCAGAAGCGGTCTTCGCGATGATCAATGCTCAACCGCAAAGGCTTGCACAGCCTGCTACGCCTACTACAGATGCGGCCCCGGTAATTGAACCTGCAGTGGAACCTGCGGTAGCACCGAGGGTTGATGCCCCTGTGCCTGTAGCTGCAGTGGAACCGGCGTTAGCACCGAGGGTGGAGCGTCAAGTTGCGCAAGTAGTTGCGGGGCGAGCGCGTGACCAACAATTAAAGCACTTCTTGAGCTTTAATCCTCCTACCTTCTCGGGATCTGAGTCCCCAACGGTGGCAGAAGACTGGTTGTCAAGAGTTAGAAGAACTCTGAGGGCGACGGCGACGGACGAAGCCATGATGGTCACCTTAGCCACTTTCCTTCTTGACGGAGAGGCTGTGCTGTGGTGGGAAGAGCAGGAACTGCACAAGTTCGGCGATAGAGACATTACTGAAATAACAATGGCTGAGTTTTCAAAGTCGTTCCTCCAGCGGTTTATCCCCTCTGCCCAACGCATTGCGTTACAAAACCAGTTCCTGAGGTTAACTCAAGGTGATCGCTCCGTTGACGATTACTTACATGAGTTTACCAGACTGAGTCGCTATGCGGGGGCATTGGTGGAGGATGAGGAGACGAAGACGAATAAATTCTATGAAGGGCTTCGGGATGAGTTGAGGCTGCTCCTTGCAGGCCCTATGACGTTTGGCTTCCAAGTGATGGTGCAAACCGCCAGATCTTTGGAGTTGGAAATGAAGAGGGTACAAGCAAAGAGTGTTGTAAAGAAACCCGAGTTTCATGCGCCGGCCTCTCAGTCCAAGCCGGACTTCAGAAGGAACAAGTGGAAGTTCAAGCAGGCGGAGCCAGCTTCTTCGAATGTTTCGGGAGCCACGACCGCGCGGACTCCTATTACGTGTTTCACCTGCGGGAAGGTGGGACACAAAGCTGCGGTGTGTCGAAGTGGTCCCCCAAAGGCGGCAAATCGAGCGGTGGAATATGCTCGGGCTGCGGAAAAGGGCAAAGCGGCAGAGTCTTCGGCCTCCCAACACATTCCGACTTAGCCGAGAGTCTATTCGCTTGGCCAACAAGAAGCTATACGACAAACCGATGTAGTCACAGGTACGAATTAGAAGTTAGCTTTTACAGCTATGTATATGATTCTTACTGTTGTACGACTATATGTGTTATTTGTGTACAATTAGGTTTCGTCCTAATTTTCAACTATCCGGCGAGAGCTCTATTCGATACGGGTGCATCGCACTCTTTTCTGTCCGAGGACTTCGTGGTGCGAATCGGAGTGCCGTCTACCTTTGTAGAGGATAGATTGGAAGTAGTGCTACCCAATGGATCTCGAATGAGTGCGGATAGGAAGAGCCGTGTGAAGGTGCGGATCGGAAGTCAAGATTTCGACTTGGAAGCGTCGTTACTACCGTTAGCTGAATTCGATGTGATCTTCGGCATGGACTGGCTCTCGGAGAAGCGAGCATGCATAGATTGCAAGACAAAGGAGATCACTCTGGGAACGAACACCGACGATGAAACCACATTCGCCGGTATGCGAGGAGCGAGCAAGACGCTGATGTCTGCTCTCCAAGTGGTTAAGGCGGTGAGAAAAGGCGCCGAGTTGTTCTTCACCTCGTTGGAGGCTTCGGAGCCAAAGCCCAGGTTGTGTGATGTCCCAGTTGTAGCGGAATACGCCGTCGTGTTTCCTAACGAACTCCCTGGGGCTCCGCCTCATCGGGAGATTGATTTCTGTATCGAGTTGGTGCCAGGTGCCAAACCTGTGGCCCGCTCACCATACCGAATAGCGCCAAAGGAATTGGCAGAGTTGAAGGTCCAATTGCAAGAGCTGCTAGAGCAAGGCTACGTACGTCCAAGTTCTTCGCCTTGGAGTGCACCGGTCCTCTTTGTGAAAAAGAAGGATGGGAGCTTGCGTCTCTGTATTGATTATAGAGAGCTAAACAAGTTGACCGAGAAAAACCGATATCCGATTCCTAGAATCGATGATCTATTCGACCAACTGATGGGGTCGACGGTTTACTCCAAGCTAGACCTAAGGTCCGGCTACTATCAACTGCGAATAAGGGAATGTGACATTCCAAAGACAGCGTTTAGTACCCGCTTTGGGCACTTTGAGTTCACGGTAATGTCGTTCGGTCTATCCAACGCACCGTCGGTATTCATGGACTTGATGAATAGGACATTCCGAGAGTATTTAGATCAATTTGTGATCGTCTTCATCGACGACATTTTGGTATACTCTCAGTCGGAAGAGGAGCATGTAGGGCATCTGCACGCAGTCCTGAGCACCTTGAGGAGGAGTCAGCTATATGCCAAGTTCTCCAAGTGCGAGTTTTGGATACCGTCAGTGGCATTCCTTGGTCATGTTGTTAGTGGCGAAGGAATTGCAGTTGATCCGTCGAAGATAGAAGCGATCCAAGCGTGGCCTTTGTTGAAAAACGTAGCGGAAGTCCGAAGTTTCTTAGGACTTGCCGGCTATTATAGGCGCTTTGTGGAAAACTTCTCGAGGATCGCACATCCTCTCACAAAACTGACTAGGAAGGATCATAAGTTCGTTTGGTCGCCCGAGTGCGCACGAGCTTTTGAAGAGCTAAAGAGCCGTCTGACCACGGCGCCCATTCTATGCTCGCCACAAGGTACGGAAGGCTACGAAATATATAGCGACGCCTCAGGAAGTGGATTGGGTTGTGTCCTAGTGCAGTTCGGGAAGGTAATTGCCTACGGCTCCCGGCAACTGAAGGTTCACGAGAGGAATTACCCGGTCCATGATTTGGAGCTAGCGGCCGTGGTTTTTGCCCTCAAACTTTGGAGACACTATCAATATGGCGTGAAGATCGATATCTTTACCGACCATAAGAGCCTCAAGTACTTACTAGATCAAAGGGAGTTGAACATGCGCCAAAGGAGGTGGATGGAGTTCCTTGGGGACTACACCTTCGATATCAAATATACTCCCGGTAAAGGAAACGTAGTTGCAGACGCGTTGAGTCGTCGGGCTCCCGCACAAGCAAATTGGATTTTGATGCACGATGAGCGTCTAATCCGTGAGCTAGAAGAAATGGAGATCATATGCATTGATAGGAGAACGTCTACTTCAGCATGCTTGAACTGGACGGAAGTTCACTACGACCTTGCCGACCGAGTTCGACAAGCATTGGAGTTGGACGAGAGCTTGAAACGATACAAAGCGGAAACCGTTGAAGGGTTAAACGCTGATTTCTCCTTCGAAGACGACCTTATGTGGAAGCAGGAAAGGTTATGCATCCCAAACGTTGGTACTCTACGGGCGGAGTTGATGTACGAGGCTCATCATACCAAGTACTCGATCCACCCGGGGAGCACTAAAATGTTTATGGATATGAAGAAACTGTTCTGGTGGCCGGGCATGAAGAAAGACATTGCCCTTTACGTGGCCAAGTGTCATACTTGCGCATTGGTGAAAGCGGAATGTCAACGTCCCGGTGGGTTTCTGAAGTCCTTGCCGATTCCGGAGTGGAAGTTTGATGATATTTTGATGGATTTCGTGCACGGATTGCCGAGATCGCAACATGGAAACGACGCCATATGGGTGATCGTGGACCGTTTGACAAAGGTATCACACTTCATTCCGAACCAGAAGGATGACTCCGTAGAGAAGCTAGCAAAGCTCTATGTGGATAGTATCGTGAGACTGCACGGTGTCCCTCGTAGCATCGTCAGCGATCGTGACGGGCGTTTCACATCGAAAGATTGGAGGCTTATCCATGAACTGTTGGGCACAAAATTGAAGTTCAGCACGGCCTTCCACCCGCAAACGGATGGACAGACCGAGAGAACCAACAGGACTATGGAGGATATGCTCCGAATGTGCGCTCTAGACTTTGGAAAGAAGTGGGAGGATCATCTCTATATGATCGAATTCGCCTACAATAATAGCTACCAAGCCAGCATAAAGATGGCTCCTTTCGAGGCCCTCTATGGTAAGAAGTGTCGTACGCCGTTGTCTTGGGCGGAAACGGGCGATACTAAGCTATTGAAGCGAAAGGATGTTGAAGAAGCAACTTCGACGATCCGGTCTATACGCGAAAGGCTATTGGTTGCCCAGGATAGGCAAGCAAAGTATTTCAACGCCAAGCATAGGAACTTAGAGTTTGCCGTCGGTGACCGGGTTTACTTGAAGATCAAACCGTTCAAAGGGGTATCAAGGATTCGACGCTTGAAAAAGCTCAGTCCGAGGTACTTAGGACCGTTCGAGATCGTGGAGCGTGTTGGTGATGCGGCTTATCGGCTTGCACTATCTGCAGAGCTGAGCGGTCTGCACGACGTGTTCCACATTTCAGTGTTGAGGAAGGCAGTGCAAGAGCCTACTCATATCGTTGCGGTCGGCAAAGTTCCGGTCGATAGTGGGTTGTCGACGAAAGTCAAGCCTTTACGCATCGAAGATATCGAAGTAAAGCAGCTGCGGAACAAGTCCATTCGGATGGTAAAAGTCTGGTGGGATAACTGCGGCCGAGAGGAGCTCTCTTGGGAGAGAGAGCAAACGATGCTTGCGGAGTATCCCGAGCTTTTTCCCTCAGGTAAAGTATAACTGTAATCTATGCTATTACTGTTTCCTGGATTTCGGGACGAAATTCTTTTAAGGAGGGTGGAGCTGTAACACCCCAAATCTGGTAGTTCCGCGAAGTAGGCGGAGTGGTAGTGCGGCACGTAAAGCAGGCTAAATCTTTCCCTGTCTGCTCTTAGCGCACGATCAGTGGCCTCATCGCGCACGACCAGTGATCGTGCGCCAGCGATCGTGCGTTAATTCAAAAGAGAATCGAGTTCTGTCTCGGACAGTGCGCACGACCATTTCCCTCTTCGCGCACGACTAGTGATCATGCGCCAGCGATCGTGCGCTTATTCGCAAGAATTCAGAGTTCTGTCCCGGATAGTGCGCACGACCATTGCCCTCGTCGCGCACGACCACTGACCGTGCGCCTGTGATCGTGCGCCCTGTTTATTCTGTTCCGCGATTTTGAGCGGAGAAGAGGATCCGACCGATCAAATTTCTTGGAATTTGATCCAACGGCTGGGATTTAATGCTGGGGGGTCTTAGGGCTTTGGAGAGGGATTAAACCCTCATTATTTCATAGTGTTTCTCTCTCCTAGGCTAGAGGAAGAAGAAGGGGGCAAGGAAGAAGAAGAGGAGATTTCGCCATTGACGGAGCTCCGGAGCTCCGTTTCGCGAGCCGTTTCCAGATCCGGAGAGTGCAGCCCGGTGCGGTTCTTTCCCTCCGCGTAGAATCTCGGACCCATGGCGAAGAAGAACACGTCTAGGGTAACGATTCTTCCTCCCGAACTTTGGACTTGTATTTGTCCATTTATTCCTCTTTCTTTGATTGCATGAGGAGTCCCTTCACCAAATGGGTGAAGTGTAGGATTTCCTCAAGTTCTTCGGAACTCCGGGTAGATTGTGTCCGTCCCTGGCATATTGCATGTAGAAAATCCGGTAGTCGTGCGGATTTAGGCATTGTGTATGAAACCTATTCGTGGTCGTGAGCCCGAATCGGTGATGCTTGATTTGCGACGTTGCATTTAGGTTAGGCCTAGAATGCGTGCCGGAGAATGACTCCGTGAACTCACCTATAGTATTGCGGGAGTTAAGTGTAGGCGTCTTGTGAAGATCCTAACGAAAGCCCCATGCTTGGAGTTTTGGATGAAGGCAAACCTTCACCACGAAATTGGTGCAGAGCGTATGTACCTCCCTTGTTGAGAATTCGCGAAGCCTAGATCCTTGTGAAGGGATTAGGTGCGTAGCGTATAATTTTAGTGTAGCACTTGAAAGTGTTAAACCCTTACGGGCCGAGGTGAAGCCGTACCCGCGTCGTGCGATAGATCGCGACGATTAGAGCACGGGCAAAGCTGAACCGAACCCGTTTCCATGCAGATCGGCGAGAGGTCCCTTCCTCATGAAAGCCGTGTGATCATGGGAGAGGTCGTGGAAGGTGTCATACCTAGACCGACCAAAAGCTCTTGTTTCCCACCTAAGGTTGTGACCCTTAGGGTGGAGTGTTGTGAATGTGATGTTATGTTTAGCCTCATGCGATTGCTTAGGCGGTTGTGGGAAACCTTCGGGTGAACCCAACCAACATCATGTGCATACCTAGGTTCCCTTCTTTTTGATGCTCAACCTAGAAGATTGATTGTGCTTGAAACCTCACCTTGTGTAGTTGCACCTTCTATATACTAGTATTTGGGCTAGTATAGCTTGCTTGCAGGGTAGAAGCTCCGCCACCCCGGGAAAGGGGTGGGGTCGTTATAATTTGGTCAGCTGTGCTGACCGTTACTTTGTTTGTCACCGCTTGGTGGAATGTTCTTATGCAGGTGCAGGTGAGCCTAGCGGGAAGTAGCGGGCGTTGACCCTTTTGCTGTGTTGGCCCTCGAAGGCCAGCCTTTTTCCTGTTTTCTCATGTATTGCCGGCCTGCGTGCCGATGTATGCCTTTTTGGAGTTTTGTACATTGATTTGATGTAAGGCCCTAAGGCCGTAACTCTTACTTCTGGACTCATTCCTATGATAGTGGACATGTCTTTTTGAATGGTTTAATTAATGCTTCCGCTTACGCTTTTGTACTCTCGTTTTGTAGTTACTTTTCTGGTTATCACCTTTTAACTCCTAGCTAGTGTGGTTTGTATGGCGTGGGGTCCCGGCCGGACCTGCTGTTATACTTTTCGTACTGGCAGGGTGTTACACAGGGCCGGGAACCGCTCGGTGGCCGGAGATTATCAAAGTAAATTCTTCCCCCGAGGTGGCCCCGCTAGCCGGACTCTCGCTAGCTGACAGGGTGGAGGAACTCTCGGGGAGGCTTTATGTTTCTTCCCAAAGAAGCTCCGTTAGTCGGATTTCCAGCGACACTCGTCGAATATGCAGGGTTGGACATTTCTTTCCGAGCGTGTACCTCGCTCGAAAAGAGCGGGGATTGTGTACAACCCTGTATTCGCCGAGTAGGTACTCGAGCTAAGAGGCATTTCGGAACATCGTTCCTCTGCAGGATTCAGGGTAGGGAGAGAAGAGGGCGAGTAGTGAAGGTAGAGGCCTCCCGCTCCCCCACCCCCAGCTGAGGGCGAGCTCCACTCACCCCCCGCGCTCCCAGCAGGAGGGGGCGAGACCCTTAAGTAGGGGGCGAGCTCCACTCGCCCCGGCCCCAAGCAGGGGGGTGAGACCAGCAAGGGGTCCTCCCCTGTATTGGTCTCGCCCAGCCCCAGCAGGGGGGTGAGACTAGCAGTAGGGCCGCCCCTGCATGGGTCTCACCCAGCCCCAGCAGGGGGGCGAGACCAGCAGGGGGGCCGCCCCTGCTCGGGTCTCGCCCAGCCCCAGCAGAGGGGCGAGACCAGCAGGGGGGCCGCCCCTGCCTGGGTCTCGCCCAGCCCCAGCAGAGGGGCGAGACCAGTAGGGGGGCCGCCCCTGCCTGGGTCTCGCCCAGCCCCAGCAGAGGGGCGAGACCAGCAGGGGGGCCGCCCCTCCCTGGGTCTCGCCCAGCCCCAGCAGAGGGGCGAGACCAGCAGGGGGGCCGCCCCTGCCTGGGTCTCGCCCAGCCCCAGCAGAGGGGCGAGACCAGCAGGGGGGCTGCCCCTGCCTGGTTCTCGCCCAGCCCCAGCAGAGGGGGGAGACCAGCAGGGGGGCCGCCCCTGCCTGGGTCTCGCCCAGCCCCAGCAGGGGGGCGAGACCAGCAGGGGGGCCGACCCCCGGGTCTCGCCCCACCCCAATTAGGGGGCTCGCCGAGCCCCGCGAGATGCCCCCTCTCGCCCAATTCCGGGGGGGGGGGGGGGGGGGGGGGGGGGGGCGGGGGAACGGTCTGCCGTTAGCGCCTCAGAACAGCGGGATTTGGCCATCTGCAGCCATTTTCGGGGGGTAATTTGGTAACTTCGGGCACCAGTTTTTGGTTACTTGCAGCCCAAATCCAGAATTCTATAAATAGGACCAAGGGGACACCATTTGGAGGAAGGCTTATTCTAGGTTAGCTCTGTCCCTCTCTCTCTCTCCTCCCCAAGTCTCTCTAGGGGGTGAGGAGAGCCTCCAGTGGTGCCCAAGCTTAGTAGTGGCTTGGGAGGGGAAGTTCCTAAGGGGTTTCCGGGTATGTGGCGGGACCTCCCCACTAAGCCCTTGGTCCATTCCATAGTCCCAACACTTCCAACCTAGAGCTCTCCCTTGGGGGGAGTAAGATTTGGCCACCCCTCAACATGTTGGGGGCCCCGAACTCCACAGAGACCGAGAAATCCATTTCAACAGAGTCTGTCTGAGATGAGCTGCATGTAGAGGACAACCGCTGAGAAGACTATCTACCTCAGTGGATCCGCTAAGATGAAGTCTGCTCTGCCACTAAGACTGGAGCCTGTCTTAGCCCATCTGTTGAGACAGATTCATATTTGAATAATGCCTGGTGGGATCTGCTTTTGGCGCAAGTGGCTAGAAAGCAAGGATAATATTTCATGTTTATGTCAATGCTGTGATAGGGCACTCCTCATAGTCGTTGCAGAATGGAGGAGGTATAAAAGAAGATGTTAGGTCACTAAATTTGAAGGGGACAAGATCTGAAATAGCTGCTACTGTTCTATTGAAGGAAAAACTGCTTCCACAAGATATCTTAATCTGATTCCTGAAGCTGCAAGAATATTACTGATATAAGTTTGTTCTTGCTTACTCTATCTTGAAGAACTAGTGGATCTTCCTTCATCTACTGAAGAAGAAGATCAGAAGAAACAAGGTCTGAAGCTACTGCCATTCAGCCATGTTTCAAGACATCATTTGTTGTGCTTCAACAATAGAAGATCTAAGCTGAAGGTTTAATCTATATTGTCCTCTGTTGTATAAGCAAACGTATAAAATCTGTAAGAACTTATTTGTTCTGAGTGTGTAGGGCCTTGTGCCTGAGTGTGTAAGGCTTTGTGCCTGAGGTTGTAGAGTTGTACTCCCAGCTTGAGTAGTAAGATTTCTGAGGAGATTTGAGGTAGGGCTTCTTGATATGCCTGAGGTTGGAAATTAGGAAGATTTCTGAGTTGTAGGAGTTGGAGTACTCTGGGTGGTAGGGTTGTTGGCCTGAGGTAGGGTTTTGGAGAAACCTGAGAGATCTTGAGGGATCTGAGTTGTAAGCTCTTGGAGCTGAGATTTGGAGGAGTTTGCCTTGCCTAACATACTATTAGAAAGGTGTAGATGGAAAGTGGACTACCCACAGACACGCTATCTTGGGGAACCACTATAAACAGTTGTGTGTTTTTTGTGATTTGTTATTACTTTAATTAATCATTAAACAACTACTAGCTGCAAGTAGAAAATATCAAAGGAACCTACTCACCCCCCACCCCCGCCCCTCTAGGTGAGTTAGACTACTACCAAGTAAACTATCACTTAGCGAGTTTGAAATTACTTACACTCATTGGGTATCAATGAAGGCGCAATGGTAGCTGACTTCCTGGCGGAGTATGTGACCGAGGTGGAGGAATCAGGATCTCTCAAGCTGGTGGAAAGGGAACTTTTCACAGATGGGCATCACAAAGGCACTCCCTTGGAGGATGGGTTGTTTTATTAAGCTCGCAAGGGACAAGGATCGAATAGGCGATCGACGAATGCTTCCCTGTCATGAACAACGAAGCCGAGTATGAAGCAGTGGTTGTCGGGCTCCGATTGATAAGTGAATTGGGGATCTAGGTTGTGAAGGTCTTCACAGATTCAATGGTAGTGGCCTCCCAGGATCATAGAGAATTTGAGACCAGGGAGCCAACTCTCCAGAAGTACATGTCGAAGGTCAAGGATCTCATCGGGTGGTTTCACACTTTTACCATCCAGAACGTGCCAAGTGAAGAGAACGCCTAAGCGAAACGATTAGCGAAGTATGGTCCATATGCGGGACCAAGTTTTCCGACCCTCTATAGAGGAAGGAGAGGTGATGGAGATCGATTGGAAGGCCTCGTAGATAGACCCACTTGTTTCCTTTCTAACCTCAGGCAGATTCCCAGAGAAGTCTCGAACAAGAGGCGGTTCAGGTATAAATCTTCCTACTACAAATTGCATGAGGGCAACCTTTATCAGAATACTTTAACCGGACTCTTGGAAAGGTGTGTGTCGTAGGAAGAGGTCCCAAAGGTATTTGAAGAGATCCGCTATGAGGAATGCGGCATCCATTCCGGGAGTCAGACTTTGGGGAAGAGTGTTGAGGCAAGGGTACTTCTGGCCAACAATCCGCAATGACACCATGAAGCATGCGAAGAAATGTCATAAATGTTAGCTCTTCGCACCGCTCCAGCTTTAATCCGCGCAAAGGCTTAGGACTATCACGGAGCCTTGGCCTTTTTCCATTTGAGGGATGGCCTTGATGGGTATGTCCCCTCAGGCCAGCGGGCTGAGGAGGTTCCTCTGAGTCATGTGTGACTATTTCTCCAAGTGTATGGAGGTTAAGGCATTGGAAACAATGACCTCACAGGTAGTAAGAAATTTCATTTGGGGGAGATAATTTGTTGGTACGGGTTCCCCTCGTGATAGTCACGAACAATGGGCTGCAGTTTGCTAGCTAGGAGCTCACTAGATTTTACGGTTAGTTGGGCATTGACCTCCACTTCGCCTCTGTCCATCACCCTCGGAGCAATGGGCATGTAGAGGTGGCGAACAAAGTTCTTGCCAACTTGCTGAAGAAGAAAGTGGAGAACCTGAAGGGAAACTGGGTGGAGCAGCTTCCCTCAATCCTATAGGCTTTGAGGATCACACCCAACACGGCAACAGGAGAAACACCCTTCAAGCTCTCCCACGGCTCTGAGGCCATACTCCCGATGGAATTCGAAGTAAAGCCCCCCCCCCACCCCCCCCCCCCCCCCCCCCCCCCCCCCCCCCACCCCCCCACACACACACACAGGTCGTGGCCGCAGAGGAAGGATATGAGGATTGGAGGATGGACAATGTGGAGGAGCATTGGCTCTCGCTCGACCTAGTGGAGGAACTCCGCGACTTAGTGACAGTTCGGCAAGAAGAAGTCAAATGCCGAATGACAGGTATTTTGATAAGAACATTAGAATCGAATAATTCGTAATGGGGGATCTCGACCTCAACAAGGTAGACGCCGCAAGGTGATCGACAAATGTAGGGAAGCTCCATCCCAATTGGGAAGGACCTTATGTAATTTTGCAAGCTCTGAAGTTAATGGGTATCGCCACCAAAATACCGAGAGCGTCCCCCTCAGCAACACATGGAGTGTCAACGATATGAAACATTTTTATCCTTGATAAGTGTTAGAAATTTCCAATTAACAATTATACCCTTGCTATGAACTGTAACTATAACTATATGAAATGACATTTTTGGTTAAGGCCCCGAGAAGAGAACCATTGACCGGGCTCCGTGATGCGGACAGGGTTGGTGCCCTCACTCGAGAGGTAGGAAACACATTTTTGGTTAAGGGCCCGAGAAGAGAACCGCTGACCGAGCTCCTTGATGCTGGTTGGGCTAGTGTCCTCACTCTAGAGGCAAGAAATACATTTTTGGTTAAGGTCCCTAGAAGAGAACCGCTGACCAGGCTCCTTCATGCCGACAGGGCTGGTGCCCTCACTCAAGAGGCAGGAAATATATTTTTGGTTAATGCCTCGAGAAGAGAATCGTTGACCGGGCTCCTTGATGCTGGCAGGGCTAGTGCCCTGACTCAGGAGTCGGGAAATACATTTTTGGTTAAGGAACCGAGAAGAGAATCGCTGATTGGGCTCCTTGATGTCAGCAGGGTCGGTGCCCTCACTTAGGAGTTAGTAAATGCATTTTTGGTTAAGGCCCCGAGAAGAGAACCATTGATCGGGCTCCTTTATGCCAGCAGGGTTGATGCCCTCACTCGAGAGGCAGAAAATACATTTTTAGTTTAGGCCCCGAGAAGAGAACCGCTGACCGAGCACCTTGATGCTTGCAGGGTTGGTGCCCTCACTCAAGAGGAAGGAAATACAATTTTGGTTAAGGTCCTATGATGAGAACCATTGACCGGGCTCCGTGATGCTGGCAGGGTTGGTGGCCTCACTCGAGAGACAGGAAATACATTTTTGGTTAAGGACCTGAGAAGAGAACCGTTGACCGGTCTCCGTGATACTGGCAGGGCTGGTGCCCTCACTCGAGAGACAGGAAATAAATTTTTGGTTAAGACCCTGAGAAGAGAACCACTGATCGGGCTCCCTGATGCCGGCAAGGCTGGTGCCCTCACTCTAGAGGCAGGAAATACATTTTTGGTTAATGCCCCGAGAAGAGAACCGTTGGCCGGGCTCCTTGATGTCGGCATGGCTGGTGCCCTCTCTCGAGAGGCAGGAAATACATTTTTGGTTAATGCCCCGAGAAGAGAACCGCTGATCGGGCTCTTTGATGCCAGCAAGGATGGTGCCCTCACTCGAGTGGTAGGAAATTCCTTTTTGGTTATGGCCCCCAGAAGAGAACCGCTGACTCGGCTCATTGATGCCGGCAGGGCTAGTGCCTCACTCGCGAGGTAGGAAATACATTTTTGGTTAACGCCCCGAGAAGAGAACCGCTGACCAGGCTCCTTGATGCCAGCAAGGCTGGTGCCCTCACTCGAGAGGCATTAAATAAATTTTTGTTTAACGACCCGAGAAGAAAACCATTGACCGGGCTCCTTACTGCCGACAGGGTTGGTTCCCTCACTCAAGAGGCAGGAAATATATTTTTGGTTAAGGCCCCGAGAAGAGAACCCCTGACTGGGTTTCGTGATGCCAGCTGGACTAGTTCCCTCTCCTGTGAGACATGAAATACATTTTTTGGTTAAGGCCCTGAGAAGAGAACTATTGACAGAGCTCTGTGATGCCGACAGGGCTGGTGCCCTCACTCGAGAGGTAGGAAATACATTTTTTGTTAAGGCCCCGAGAAGTGAACCACTGATCATTCTCTATGATGCCGAGAGGGATGGTGCCCTCACTTGAGAGGCATAAAATACATTTTTGGTTAAGACTCTGCGAAGAGAACCGCTGACCGGGCTCCTTGATGTTGGCAGGGCTGGTGCCCTCACTCGAGAGGCAGGATATACATTTTGGTTAAGCCCCGAAGAAGAGAACCGCTGACCGGGCTCCTTGATGACGATAGGGCTAGTGCCCTCGCTCGAGAGGCAGGAAATACATTTTTGGTTAAGTCCCCAAGAAGAGAACAGCTGGTCGGGCCACTTGATGCATCTTGGTGAGCGGCCGAGGCGAGCGAGTACTCCTAGCTAGGACCTATGACTTAAATAACTATAATTCTTCTCAGCGAGCTGCCGAGGAGAGCGAGTACTCCTAGCTTGGACCGAAGGCTTAAATAATTCTGATGTTTCTCGGCGAATGGCCGAGCCGAGCGAGTACCCATAGCGAGAAGCTATGACTTAAATAACTCTAATGCTTCTCGGCGATTGGTCGAGGTGAGTGAGTACTCATATCTAGGACATATTACCTAAATAGTTCTGATGCTTCTTGACGAGCGGTCGGGACAAGCGAGTACCAGGCGAGTGAAAGCTCTAATTATGTCCTATAAGCTTGGTGGGGAGAGAATACGTGTGACAAGGTAAGAAAAAAATAATATGGAAATGACAACTCTTTCATATCCTGTCAAAATGGTTGCAAAAGTTGGGGACTCCCCCCTTACAAAATATAGATCAAAAAGAGAGAACATCGTTCAGATGGAGTCCTATGGTTATGGAATGCTCGCCCTCCTTGCCGTCTTGAGCTGGCAAGTAGACTTTTTCACCAGAGGGTGAGGAGCCCGAGGACGGGAGGAAGGACTCCAAGATGAGTATATTTGCGGTCATGTTCCCCGAGAATCCCGCAGGGCATTGAGCCCGCAAAGGATCTCCAACACAAGCTCGGCAGTTTGAGTAGCTATCTTTCAGCGAGTACTCTCCAACTCTCAGCGAGTACTCTCCAACTCGTGCGGGGTGAAACGGAGGGTCTTCGAACCCTTGGAGGAGGATTCGTCGGGCTCTAGTGTGCATGATTCCTCAATTGTTGTGACGAGCTGCGCCCACAGGGAGGAGTTCTCCTGCTCTTGTTCGCCGGCCCTGCAGGTTAGCTGCTCGACAACATCCGAACCTCGTGGGAAGGAGGCCCCCGCACGCTGGGGCGAGCGGCTCCCTCATTATGGTGTGCGCTGGAGGGAGGCCCCAATGAGCCGGCACTTGCGGGAGGCGCTCCTGCGCTCCGGCTCGAGCGGGAGGGAGTCCCTCACGCGCTGGATTTCCAAGTACTCTCCTTGCTTCTACAAGGTGCCAAGCTCAGTTCGTTTGGGAGGGGGAGATCTTTTGGTCTTCCAGGTTTGTGGCGGGACCTCCTCGCTGCAGCTTAAGGGGTCTATTTTAGGTTAGCCACCAAAGCATGTGAGTTTTTTGGTTCTGAGTGCTCAGACTTGAGATTTTCTCTTAGGAAAATTAAAATGAGTTGCCATTAGGTCCAAACTCCGTTGAGCCGGGTTTTTTGGTTTCAACATTTTGGGTGGGGTGAGCATTGATCGGAGATCGTTAGGAAAATTCTGAGTGAGTGTCATGACTACAAGCAAAGATATGGGGAATGTGCCCCCTCCCGAAGAGTACATAAAGAGAAGCGACTTCAACAAGTTCAAGAAGTTGATCCTAGAAACTCTGCGCCTCGCACTCCCCCCTCCAGGCGAGTGCTTAACTCCAGTGGTGCTTGTGTTCGCCTGGCCAACTCTGGGCAAGGCAGCGCCGGCTGGGTGACCAGAGAAGGAGACTGTGGAGGAGGACAAGTGGACCCTCCACGCATGGGTGTTGTTCCCCTGTCTGTCGGGAGCTTGCAACCTGGGTGAGTAGGCTGGACGAGCGCTCCCAACTCGCCAGGCTGGGTGGGGGAACCCTTTTGCGAGCTGATTCTTTCTGCTCTGATCCCAGAGGGGTTTAGGGAGCATGCCCTGACCTACTACACCAGCAAGGATGACCCCTCCAGCTCCTCTAGTGATTCGAAGACATCGTCTTTATCAGGAAGATGATAGACGCGTTCAAGTGGAGGTTGTTTGCAATCTCCTTTAAGGGAAAGGTGAGGGATTGATTCCACCATCTCCCATCAAGGACCATCTGTAGTTTCAAAGATCTGCGTCAGAGTTTCATATTGAGGTTTTCCACGTCAAAGAAGAGGAGGAAGGGGGTCTAGACTCTCTTCTTAATTCGGTAGGGGTTGTTGGAACATGGTCTTCCGCATCTCCTAGATTTGAGAATAACAAATCCTATGTGTATTTGATCTTGTGTATTTAAGTATGCAGGAAACAAAGTCCATATGACTCAAGGATGACATAAGAAGGTTGCCCCCAAATTTGAGCCATCTAATTCAACATGCCCACTAGCGTCGGCGATAGCACCTAGCGCCTAGAGCTAGCGATGATTAGCGTAATTCCGAAGCACATATAGAAGGAGCTAGCGCCTGGCGGTAGCGGATAGCGCAGGCGGTAGCGCGGAGCACAGAAGGAAAGAGAGAAATGTTTCCTCGGATTGAAGATTTCCCCACGCAGAATAATGAATAATCTGGGATAGCGTCGGCGGTAGCGCTAGCGCAGGCGCTAGCACTGAGGCTATATATTGGGTGCTAGAATTCCAGAGACTAATTTGGCCGAAAGTTGATCTCCCACCAAAGCTCTGCGAATTTCTGAAGGAGGACTTCTTCACGCCGAATCCAAACGACGTCCACTTCTACAACGCTTATTCTAAAGCGGATCTTCGTCTCCATTTTCAGAAGTTCTTCAAGAGGGAGTTTTTATTATTATCATTTCATATTTCTTGTAAACTGTTAGATATTTCGCCTCGTGTTGGCGACTAGGTCTGGGTAGGACTTAGGGCAGAAATTCGCCTCGTGTTGGCGACTAGATCTAGGTTAGTCTAGGTGGTGCTCAAGGCTATATCCGGGGTTGGATTGGCCAGAGCAGCTTAAGGCCGAATCCAGGGATGGATAGGCTAGGGCCGCCGGTTCGTGGGGATGCGAGTCGGGATAGAAAACAAAAGGAGCTTACTATTATTCGCCACCGATTTCTAGCGTTATAGAATTCAATTTTTGTAAAACCTTATTTCATATTAACTAAACATGTCTCCACTTTATTTTAATTGTTTTGTTTGATTTCTCACTTTCTTATTCACACATTATTTCAATGATAATCAAAATATAACCTAAGTTTTAAAAACCCTTATCCCCCTCTAAGGGCGCCTACCGATCCAACAAGTGGTATCAGATCTAGGTTTTATTCCAATCGGCTTAACAACCGGGAATAATGGCGTCTCATGATCTCGCTTTTCCAGAGGGTCAGGGTGTTAGTTGACCACCTCTTTTTTCTGGGTCTGATTTCAACTACTGGAAAAATCGAATGATGTGTTTTCTTATGACCATGGATGTGGAAGTATGGAACATGGTAGAAGTTCGGTACTCTCCTCCTACAATTGTAATGGGAGAGGCGACTTTACTAAAACCTAAAGATAAATGGGATGATAACGATAAACTAAGGTGCAAAAATAATGCTAAGGCGATGAACGCTTTATATTGCGCCTTAAATAGAACTGAGTTTAATAGAATTTCTGCATGCATAACTGCTTAAGATATTTGGAATCAATTGGAAGTTACTCATGAAGGTACATCGCAGGTGAAAGATGCAAATCTATTCCAACTGGAATCTGAATATGAAAAATTCAGGATGGATACCGAAGAGGACATCAACTCGATGTACACTCGCTTCACCAAGATCATCAACGCTCCAAAGGCACTTGGAAAGATCTACTCATACGGGGACTTGGTGAGGAAAATTCTTCACTCTTTACCTCCAAGGTTCAATCCAAAGGTGACGGCCATCTCGGAGTCGCACAACCTAAGAATGCTCCAGATCGAGAACCTTATTGGGAATCTCAAAACCCATGAGGTAGAACTCCAGATTCAACATGATGAATAAAACAAAGAGCCAAAGAAAAGGCGCTGGCACTAAAATCAAGGAAGGAGAGCATCGAAGATGATGATGAAGATGAAGAAGGTCTCCTGGTGAAGAACTTCAGGAAGTTCATTAGGGATCCGTAGAGAAGGAACACCTTCCAGAAATACTTCCAAAAGGATGCTCGACGAAAAGGATCTTCCTGTTCATCAAAGAATGGAAAAGGAAGCAAAGATGAAGAAGAAAGACCACCACCGGAGTGCTACCACTGCAGAAAGACCGGGCACATTTGGAGTCAGTGCCCGAAGTATCAAAAGGAGCAAAAAGAACAATACAAAGCCAAGGAGAAAAAGAAAGTATTGAAAGCCGCAACTTGGGATGATTCTTCCTCTGAAGATTAAAATGAGTCTCAGTCAAGCAGCGAGGAGGATGCAAACTTATGCTTAATGACAAAAAGAAACGATGATGACACCAGTGTTCTTAGCGACACTGAGGTAACTCATCACAACTTCGAAGAACTCTATGATGAATTTGTTCAAACTTGCAAATCCTATGATCAAAGTATAAAAGATAATATTATTTTAAATCGTGAAAATGAATCTATTATCAAAGAAAATCATAAGCTCACAAAAAATTTGATTTCCCTTGAGAAGACAAAGGTTTCATGCCAAGAGTGTGAGCACACTTTATGTAAGGCAAAAGAACTTGAAGTTTCTCTTTCTAAGGCCCTCTCACAAATCAAAAATATTACAAAAGAAAAGGGGGACTTAGAGAGAAAACTAAAAACCTCTCTCTCACAAATTGAAAATAACAAAAAGGGTTTTGAAAATAAATGTGTTATGATTGTACAAGAAAATACATCCCTTAAAAAACAAAATCATGATCTCAATATGGCCATAACAAAATTCAAAATAGGTCAAAAATCCCTGGATATGATTTCGGGAAACCAATGTTATGGTTCTGGAAAGTTTGGGCTCGGATATCAAAGTGAGCCCTACCGCCCTGCGCTAGCCACTAACGCCAGCGGTAGCTCAACAGTTAAAAAATCACATATTGTTTCTAAAATTCAAACATCATCCAGCAAGAGCAATGTAGAAATTCAGAAAAGGGTCTCAACCCCCTTTATTTCGTGTACAAATTGTCTAAAGTTTGGACACACGTCTAGCTCTTGCAGGAATATAAAACAACGATCGTTAAAACAAATCTGGGTACCTAAGAAATCCACTTTCTCTATGGGTGGTACCTCTTGGGTATCCGGATCTTTACTCTCATCTTCTTTCTAGACTTGCAGGAAGGCTAAGGAAATGGAGGACGTGTGGTACTTGGACTCAGGCTGCTCCAAGCACATGACGGGCAACAAAACAAAATTCCTTAGCCTAGAAAAGAAGAAAGGAGGGATCGTAACGTTTGGTGATAACGGTAAAGGAAGGATCATGGGAGTAGGTACAGTGGGTGACAAATCCTTTCTTATCTCAAATGTTCTTTATGTTAAAGGATTAAAACATAACTTAATATCTATAAGCCAACTGTGTGATAAAAGATTAGATGTATTATTTGAATCATCCACTAATCTTTGCAAAATATTTAATCCTAAAACAAAAGATGTGTTACTAACTGCACCTAGAATTCACAATGTTTACATAGTTTCATTTCATAATCTTTCAAAATCTTCTATAAAATGTTTTATAACCAAAAATGATGAATTAGAACTATGACATAGACTAGGTCACGCTAGTACAAAGCTCATTTTAAAACTAGCAAAAAAGGAATTGATTAGAGGATTGCCTAAATTGAATGGAAATTTATCTTCACTATGTTCTCCCTGCCAAAAAGGAAAATTTACAAAATCATCTTTTAAAAGCAAAAACAAAATTTCTACTTCTAAACCATTGCAACTAATTCATATGGATCTCTTTGGTCCCGCTAGCACCGCAAGTCTTGGTGGTAGAATATATACTTTCATTCTAATAGATGATTTCTTGAGATATTGTTGGACTTTATTTCTCTCGTAAAAATCTGATGTGTTTTGTGAATTCTCAAAATTATGTACTCGTATTCAAAATGAACTAGATTTAAAAATAAAATGCATTCGCTCAGATCATGGAGGAGAATTTGAAAATAAAAATTTTAAATCTTTTTGTGAAATGTTAGGTATTAAGCATGAGTTCTCCGCTCCACGAACACCTCAACAAAATGGTGTTGTAGAAAGAAAGAATAGGACAATCCAAGAACTAGCACGCACTATGTTATCTGAATATAAATTACCTAAGACTTTTTGGGCCGAAGTCGTAAGCATATCACGCTATGTAATGAATAGAGTCACGCTTCGCCCATCTCTAAATCTCACACCGTATGAACTATATTATCAAAAGAAATCTAACGTATCATATTTTAAAGTATTTGGTTGTAAATGTTTTATTCTTAATACAAAAGATTGTTTAGGAAAATTCGATGAAAAGTGTGATGAAGGAATATTTCCTGGATACTCTTCAACCAGTAAAGCCTATAGAATATTTAACAAAAGATTGAGTAAGGTTGAAGAGTCTATTAATGTTAAATTTGATGAATTTATTCCGTGTGCAGAAAGACTTCCTATATGTACAAATGATGAACCTTTGCCATCTTTGGAGCATGCCGAAGAGGAACCTTCCAAAGAAGAGGAGGAGAAGGCCAAGGAAGATGAATATGTGCCCACAAGCATCTTGAACTTCTCAAAAAATCATCCAAAAGAGCTAGTCATTGGGGAACCTTCTACTGGGGTAAGAACTCGATCTTCTCTTCATTAAACGTTTTCAAATATTTGCTTTGTTTCCGAAATCAAACCTAAAAATGTTTCCACCGCTTTAAATGATGAATTTTGGTTTTTGGCTATGAATGAAGAGTTAGATCAATTTGAAAGAAATAAAGTTTGGAATCTAGTAGATAGACCATCTAATCATCCTATTATTGGCGTAAAATGGATCTTTAAAAATAAATTAGATGGTGAATCTAGGATTATAAGAAATAAAGCACGCTTAGTTGCTCAAGGTTTTTCTCAAATCGAGGGGGTAGATTTTGAAGAAACTTTTGCACCCGTTGCTCGCTTAGAATCTATACAAATATTTTTGGCACTTGTAAGTTTTAAAAGAATAAAATTATTTCAAATGGACATTAAAAGTGCTTTTTTAAACGGGTTTATAAAATAAGAAGTTTACGTAGAACAACCCCCCGATTTTATAAATGAAAAATTTCCAAATCATGTTTACAAATTAGAAAAAGCGCTTTATGGATTAAAACAAGCACCTCGTGCATGATATGATAGACTTACATCATTTTTGTTAAAGCACGGTTATGTTATGGGAAGTGCCGACAACACACTCTTCATTAAGCATAATAATAACGATCTAATTATTTTACAAATATATGTTGATGATATCATTTTTGGAGCCACTAATGAAGAGTTGTGTAATGAAGTAGTCTTAGTAATGAAAAATGAATTTGAAATGAGTCTTGTAGGAGAACTATCATATTTTCTTGGTTTTCAAATCTCACAATGATCTGATGGTATCTTTATTTGCCAAACAAAATAGGTTCATGATATGCTTAAATGATTTGGATTTGAAAATCTTAAACAAGCTTCTACTCCTATGAGTGCTTCTTTAAAACTAGGAAAAGATGAATCTGGAATTTCCATTGATCAAACTTTATATAGAGGAATGATAGGATCTCATCTTTACTTAAGTGCATCTAGACCAAATATAATGTTTGTCGTGTGTTTATGTGCTCGCTTTCAAGCCAATCCAAAAGAATCTCATTTAAAAACGATAAAACGTATTTTTCATTATCTATTAGGGTCATCTAAATTAGGATTATGGTACCCACACAGTGATTCATTTACACTTCACGGCTATTCCGATTCGGATTACGCTGGTTGTTCCTAGATCGAAAAAGCACTAGCGGTACTTCTCACTTTTTAGGACCCTCATTAGTTGTTTGGTCCAGTAGTAAACAATCTTCAGTTGCTCTCTCGACCACGGAGGCCGAATACATCGCACTTGGTAGCTGTTGTGCACAAGCGTTATGGATGAGCCAAACTCTAGAGGATTTTGGATTTCATCTAAAAAACATTGATCTTAAATGTGACAACAAAAGTGCCATAGACCTTACATATAGTCCCGTACCTCACTTTAGATCCAAACACATAGATGTTCGCCATCATTTCATTAGGGATCACATTAAGAAAGAGCATGTAAAAGTAAGCTTCATTGGTACGAACTCTCAACTCGCTGACATATTTACTAAACCTCTTCCCGATGCAAGATTTTGATTATTACAACTTGAGTTAGGTGTCCTAGATCTCTCAAGTTAAAACACATTCATAAACGCAATTATGCAATTTTTAACCATCTAAAACATCTACTAAAATTCTGAAATTTCTGCATGAAACTACTATTGGAACAATTAAAATTTTCAAAATCATCAAAAATCGTGTACTATTTCCCACGCTAGCGCTAACGTCGGCGCTAGTGCACCTATCTGTTTTTCTATATTTTAAAATTTTTGAAAAATTCTTAAAAATATATTAATCTATATGTACTATTTATTTTTGCACTTCTGACTCTATTTCTTTTTTGAAAAATCCAAATACAAAATTATAAAAGCCAAATTACAAAGACAGTTATGTCCTTCTTGACCAACCTCCCTCTGATATCACTTGATAGTTTGTTTAGGATGTAGTCTTTGTCACTTAGAGGGGGGGGGTGAATAGGTTTGTTTTTATTTTAGGCTTTAACCTAGCTGTTTTTCTGATTTTAGGTTAGTTAAATATCAAGCACCCAGAAAACACACAAAGATTTATAGAGGTTCCTCAATACTGGGTGTCTTGAGTAGTCCTCTTTCCCCCTTCACCTTTCTAACAATAAGTTAGATAAGGCCAACACCTCCAAACTCAGCTCCAAGAGCTTACAACATAAATCCCTCAGGATCTCTCAGGTTTTCCCAAACCTTACCTCAGGCTCAACAGCCTTACCTCAGGCTCAACAACCCTACCTCAGATCTCCCAAAGATCCTACACTCAAGCTAACCTCTCAGCTCTACTGCTCAGGCCAAACAACCCTACAACCTCAGGCAAAGATGCCCTATAATCTCAGAACTATTAAGTTCCTACAGAGTTTATAATAGATGATTACAATCAGAAGATAAAAGAGATCAAGCCTTGGCCTTCTGTTGTAGAACTACTGCTGTAGCAGTCTTGAATGTGGGATGAGTCCAATGGCCTCAACTTTGATTCTTCTGATCCTTTTCTTTAGAGAAAGAGTGAGGATCAACTTGCAGAAATCGTGTACTGTTTCCCGCACTAGCGCTAACACCGGCGCTAGCGCACCTATCTGTTTTTCTGTATTTTTAAAATTTTGAAAAGTTCTTAAAAATATATTAATCTATATGTACTATTTATTTTTGCACTTCTGACTCTATTTCATTTTTGAAAAATCCAAATACAAATTTACAAATGCCAAATTACAAAAAAATAATTTGTTCATTTGTTTAAATTCTATTTATAAATGCAAAAATCAAATACAAAATATAAAACACAAAAATAACAAAAAAAATTGTATGGACTTTTATTGTGAAAATCAAGCATGTTTAAAACTATCTTTAGAACTTCTATAATGTTCAAATTTATCTTTTCAAACAACTTTAAACATTGTTCTTATCATGCTTTGATATATCTATTAATATATGCATTAATTCTATTGTAAGAGTAGTGTAGAGCCTAGCTTAGCATGCCTCTAAGTATGAGTAAATGTCTTATGGTTGATAATGATATTTCTTCACTCACTTTTTGGCTAAGTCTACTTATGTTTTTAATCTAAAGATGCTTGCTTATGTATTGTAATTGTACAATAAATTAAATTTGCACAAGTATCTTACCTACACTACACTTATTTGTACTATTAAATATAAAGAAAAGTGGTTATACTTTCAAAATCTAATTGGTTTGCAAACGCAAGTGTAATCGGAGAACTTTGTACAAAACAAAATAATGACATAAAGTGACAAAGAAAACTCCACCAAGCACTGTTTGAACCTCCTGATAAGTCTTAATAAGCGTTGTGAGGTTGAGCACCTTGGAAAGATTAGTAAAGTGTCTTGCGCAAACCTTCATTTCCTAAAAGAATACCACTTATTCTTAAGTACACCGGATCAAAAACAAAACTGAAAAAATAAAATTGTGTGATCCTCCAAGCACTACTTTGCACCCTGATAAGTCTTAATGAGCATTGTGTGTGCAAAGCACCTTGGTAGTTGTACATTTTCTTTTTGCATAAAAGTGTTTGGAAGTAATCTTATTTGTGTTTTATTGTGCACTTTACTCTACACTTGTCTTGTATTTTTTATTATAACATTTGTTTACTCTTTTCAAAACACACTTGTGTGCACATCATTATCTTCCATAACGCTTCTTCTCATGAGTATTGGACTCTAATGCTAATTCTATAATACTTTTTATATCTAAATGCACTAGATAACCTAGCATGCTCTCTACAATGTTTGGTATGTTTTGACTTTATGAATTAGAATTACATTGTAGTAGTCTCTCTTTCATACATCTCTTTCATGCTTGGTTACTTCATGATAATTTTTTCAAAAAAAAATGATTTAAAAAACATCTTGTTTCATTATATGTATCATCATGTCTTACAAAAAGATGTTTGATTGTACTTTTATATAAGTCTTCCGCAACATTACATTTACCTTGTATTCTTTTCATGCTTATCTCAAGATCTCCAACTCATTTTTTTACTTGCATGTTAAATGTGATATTATTCTTTTTAAAGCTAAAAATTATGATTTCTTTCTATGAACATACTTATGCTAAAACTCTGATTTATTTCTAAGAAAATTATTCTAAAAACTCCTTATCATTTCCTTCCATCTAAAAGCTCGATCATGCCTTTATCTTATTATCAAAACTTTTATGTGTTGCCTCTTTATCCACTTTTGCTAATAACAAAAGGGGGAGAACTAACATGATAAACAAAATCCGCTATCAAAATGAAAAACTAACTTGATTAATTAAAGATGATAGCTTACATATTAGGGGAGCATTCACTTAGGGGGGAGCATGTATTTAGGGGGAGCAATTCTAAAATTCTACAATCAATATTTATCCTAAGTCATCACTCTCACATACACACAAGTAGGTTTCATCATGCTTATATATTAATGCTCTGATTTATCATTAATGAATTTCTTATTATCAAAAGAGGGACTTTGTTGGAACATGGTCTTCCGCATCTCCTAGGTTTGAGAATAAAAAATCCTATGTGTATTTGATCTTGTGTGTTTAAGTGTTCAGGAAACAAAGTCCATATGACTCAAGGATAACATAAGAAGGTTGCCCCCAAATTTGAGCCATCAAATCCAACATGCCCACTAGCGCCGGCGGTAGCACCTAGCGTCCGGCGCTAGCAATGATTAGCGCAATTCCGGAGCACATATAGAAGGAGATAGCGCCTGGCGGTAGCAGATAGCACAGGCGGTAGCGCGGAGCACAGAAGGCAAGAGAGAAATTTTTCCTCGGATTGAAGATTTCCCCGCGCAGAATAATGCCTAATCTGGGATAGCGCTAGCGCTGAGGCTATATATTGGACCCTGATAATGCTAAATCTAGTTAGTTTAATTAGGTTATTTTTAGGTTATTTACTCTTACTTTTTGCTTATTGTTGTTTACCTAAATGCAATTTTGGTTCATTTTCCTATTTTTAGTGCTAACTTAAGTTTTCTGATTTTTCAGGTCAAAAATGCAAAATTTCCTAAGTCACGCCCTAGGTCACGCCCGTGACATAGGGCGTGTAAGTTGTTGCTTCCAGTTAAGCTGCTGCCACCATAATTCAGAAGATCTGGTCAGACGCGCCCAAAGTACACGGCCGTGACACACAAGTCACGCCCGTGACAAACAAGTCACGCCCGTGACACGCAAGTCACGCCCGTGACCAGCCCGTGAACAGCTCAGATTCGACCAGCTGACCACCGAATTGGTCACGCCACTGTTACACGGGCGTGCTTCCAGTCACGCCCATGACTGCCACGTCAGCCAGCCGCCAGCGCCCATGACCGGACTAACCACCGAAATGGTCACGCCCTCAGTCACGGGCGTGACCTAGGGCGTGACCCATCAAATCGCGTCAGAATCGTGCGCCGAACCTGATCCAAGCCGTAGAATTGATTAAACAATGTCACGCCCCTAGTCACGGGCGTGACTGAGGGCGTGACCGAGGCAGAAAAATTTCTATAAATTGAAATGACCTCCAAGCTTTCCCCATTCAGTTTTTGGCAGAGAGAACTAGTGTTACTACTCTATTTTCAGTGATTTTCATGTTATTCTCTTTCTCTCTCTCTCTCTCTCTCTTATTTCAATGCATTTCCTTTTCTAGTTTTCATATGAATGTTGTAATGCCTTTGTAATTTCCTTTCATAGTGTATTACTAATGCTTAGTAGGCTTTCCATGCAAATGCAATCTCAGTTGAACTTTTGTTTAATAAAAATTGCATGTTTTTGTTCTCTTAAAATCTTCATCATTTCTCTCTCCTACCCCTCCACCATGAGTAACTAAATCCTCATAGTACTCGATCTTGATGATCTGAGGATGAGTTGATCAAGTTATGATCCTTTAGTCTTCTTTCACTTTCTAAAAGTTTTGGGCCTTAGATTTACTCTTAATTAAAATTAAGTGGAGCTATATTATCGATGTATAGTCCACACCTTTGCTTTCATTCTTGGCTAGCCGAGAGGCCGATAGTCTGAAGTGAGCACTTAAGAGTAAAGAGAGTTACACACATTTCTCGAGAGAGAATGACGTAAATCTCCTGGATTGGAGTCAAACCCAATAGCGGGGTTCACCACTTAAAGCGAGTTTTAGGTATTCGAATACGGGACGAGAGTTCGGTCGGATTTTCCTAAACTCAGTTGGGCATATCTTCGAGAGAAGCATGTTCAAACTATAGGAACCCCCACGGTCAAGCTACCCTTACTTTATTAAGTTTTAAGTTTGCTTTTGAATTTTGATCAACTTAAGCCGAAGTAAGTCAAGATCGAGTGCTATTTCTTAATCATCGTTTAGCCGTACTTTTATCCAGCTTTTATTTCAAGTTAGCAGACAAAACCTTCCAAAAAATTATTAAGATAAAATAATAGTAATTCGTTTGAGTATAAGTAATCAACGGTTCTCAGATTTTAATACGACACTTGTGTTCCTATACTACAGTTCGATAGGTTTACTTGCCTTCTCGGATTGCTAGTTCGGATTTTATTTCGTGCAAGCGGAATTTTAATCACCAGACCCCTCTTCTCTCGTTTTGAACACACATCAGAGAGAGATATTGAGTGCTAGAATTCTAGAGCCTGATTTGGCCGAAAGTTGATCTCCCACCAAAGCTCTGCGAATTTCTAAAGGAGGACTTCTTCACGCCGAATCCAAATGACGTCCGCTTCTACAACACTTATTCTACAGTGAATCTTCGTCTCAAACTTCAGAATTTCTTCAAGAGGGAGTTTTTATTATTATCATTTCACATTTCTTGTACACCGTTAGAGAATTCGCCTCGTGTTGGCGACTAGGTCTGGGTAGGACTTAGGGCAGAAATTTGCCTCATGTTGGCGACTAGATCTAGGTTAGGTCTAGGGGGTACTCAAGGCCATATCCGGGGTTGGATTGGCTAGAGCGACTTGAGGCTGAATGCGGGGAAGGATAGGCAAGGGCCACCGGTTCGTGGGGATGCGAGTCGGGATAGAAAACAAAAAGAACTTATTTTTATTCGCCACCGATTTCTAGCATTATAGAAATCAATTTTTGTAAAACCTTATTTCATATTAATAAAACATGTCTCTACTTTATTTTAATTGTTTTGTTTGATTTCTCACTTTCTTATTCACGCATTATTTGAAAGATAATCAAAATATAACCTAAGTTTTAAAAACCCTTATTCACACCCCCCCTCTAAGGGCACCTACCGATCCAACCGGGGCTGGAGGAGTCCTTAGGAAGTTATGTGGATCGGTTCCATGAAGAGGTCCTCCTCATCCACTAGGTGTCAGGGCACACTTTGTAGCTAGCCTTAACCATCGAGCTGCGACAGTGGTTATTCAGGATTGGGCTGGCCTGGGACTCTCCTCTGTATTTTGAGGAGATGATGGAGCGAGCCGGACGGTAGATTGAGAGTGATGCAACAAACCATGAGTTTTTGGCAAAGTTGACCAAGCGGATGGAAGAAGAAGGGAAGGTGTAGGGAAGAGCCCAAGAGTAGGGAGCGAAGAAGAGGGAGGAGCCAAGGAGGCAGGAGTTCCAAGGACCCCCTGGGTGGTAGGATCCAGGGTGGAGGTTTCAACCACCGGTCAACCGACAAATCTGGAGGCCACCTGGAGGGACTCCTCAAGGCCAGGGAAGAGGCCACTTCCAGGGGAAGGAATTTCCAAGTAGGATAAGTGCAGTTTAACACTCCAGGGTGGAGACCGGGCCCGAGGGAATTTCAACCCCCTACCCAAGCAGGCCATGCAGATCGGGCGAAGAAGGGGGAGAAGAAATTGTCCCGGAAGTGGGGGGAGAGGGAGGATGGTGTTGTCATACTGTGACTTTCACCAGGAGGAAGGACAGGCAACAACCACCTGCCCGGAGTTTCTAAAGGCCAGGGAAGGAAGAAAGCCCCCAGCATGGGAGCAAAACTTGTTACTGGAAGGAGTATGAGTAAAAGAAGAAGAGGAGGATCAGTGTGAAGAGCAAGCCAATTTGGGGACCCAGGGCGGGATCTGAGTGATCCACTGGGGGGGGGGGGGGTGGGATTTGGCCACCCACAAGGGGAGTCTCCTTGCCATCTACCATCAGAGTGACACCTCGACCTCCCGATCCCTACCCCCAGGTGAGAGGATCACCTTCTCGGCAAATGACATGCCTTGTGCCCGTTCTACGATGCATTGGTGATCCAAACACCGATCGAGAACTTAATAGTCTCCCGAATCCTAGTGGACAATAGGAGCTCGGTGAACGTGTCTTCAAAAAACCTTTGACGAGATGAAGGTGGAGGTAAAAAGTGTGCTGGCCTCGGATGGACCTCTCTTCGTGTTATCCAGAGAGAGGAAGGAAGTAGAGGGAGGAGTCGAGCTTCCCATAACTTTGGGAGGGCCTTCAAAGAGTTGTCGATTCATCATCATAGACACGTCGAGCAGTTACAATGCTATTTTTGGGCATTCCCTCACCAGTGCCTTCAAATGTGTTCCCTCCTCCTACCACCAATGCTTGAAATATAGTATAGGAGGGGTCCAGATCCAGGTCAGGGGAGAACCCAAGGTGGCCCGACAATGTTACGTCATAACGATTAATGTTGGAGCTTGTGTTCCACATCTCTTAGTTTGATAATAACAAATCACACTATGTATTTGATCTTGCTTGTGTTTTTAGTGTGCAGGTACTATTGTTATATAACCCTATGAACATGATGCTGATTGCTGACGATTCTCTGAAAAGAGAGCTTACGCCCCACGTTAGTAGTTAACGCCCCGCGTTAACTTTCGTCAAGAAGGATCCATCGAGAAGCCATAGACAACGCCCGCGTTGACTCTAACTCCCGCGTTGAGTCACGATATGCCATGATCTCGACAGTTTGCATGATCTCAACAACTGCCATACACAATGCTTAAAGCTGGCATTAACTCTTAACGCCAGGCGTTATCTCCCATGTCTATTTATGACCTGATTTTGTTTGCTCAAGTGAGATGCATTCAAGCCTTCATTTCCAGAGATTTGAGAGAGCATTTTATTCTGAATTCAGAGTGAACTCCCAACACCACCATTGAGGAACAAGAGTGAGAAGGATATTTCCAACGACAAATTTGAAAAAGGATGCTTGCTTCAACTCCGATGTGGTCGTGGCATATCTTCAACATCTCCTTCAGCGCTCTTCAATCTAGGGAGTCTTTTATTCTGATTTTTACTTTATCTTTTCATTATTCCTTGTAACGGTAGTGAATTCGTAGCCTTGCGTGTGACGACTAGGCCGGGTTCGGTTTAGGGGGGAATTCGCCGCCTTATGCGTGGCCGGGTAGATCTAGGGGGTGTCTAGAGGCCTTATCTCGGGATAGACAGGCTATAGCCAACTGGTCCTTGGGAGAAGGACCGGTGCAGGAACAAAAAGTGGATTTTAAGTTGTCGCCTCAAATTTCAAGCGTTATTGAAATTTTCTCCTTGTAATCATTTTTTGTGAAATACAAAATTCTTTTTCATTATATCTAATTTTTCTGGAATTTTATTTCATAGAGAAAATCATTTTGAATATTTCTGTAAAAATATTTTCTGGAGAGATAACGCCCAGCGTTGACTCTTAACGTCTGGCGTTAATGACAGAGCTAAAAAGTTTTCTGTTATTTAAAATCTGTAAGTTTATCTCAAAAACAGTAAACCTCTTATTCACCCCCCCCCCCCCCCCCCCCCCCCTCTAAGCGCGCCATCAGATCCAACAGTTAACACTATCTCCGTGAAGAAGGAAGCGGAGGAAGCAGGTAAGGTAGCAGAAGACTTAGCCAGGATGGAGGTGGTGGAGGAAGTGCAGGATAAGGAGAGTATCAGTGGCTAGGGGAAGATAGAGAAGGTGTGGGTCATTGGGGGACTGAGCGAGGAGGACCAGGAAAGGGTCTGAGTGTGCATCCAACAAAACATCGATGTCTTTGCTGGGAGCACCGCAGAGAGGTCACCATCGATGCAGATGTGGCATGCCATCGCCTCAACCTCGACTCAAGCATCTGCCCTATCCTCCAGAAGAAGAATGTCAGGTCAGCCACACTCACTGGGCCGATCAGGGAAGAAGTAGGGAAACCGATAGAGGCAGGTTTTGTATATGAGATTTAGGATCCGGGCTGATTCTCCAATGTTATAATGGTAAAGAAGGGGGGAAGGGAGATGGTGAATGTGCGTAGATTTCTCTCTGTTAAATAAAGTATGCCATAAGGATTACTATCTTTTTCCTCAAATCGACACGCTGGTATATTCAGTCATCGATTTCCCTATAATGAGTTTTTTAGATGCGTTTTCCGGTTACCATCAAATACGAATGCACCTGCCCGATGTTGTTGGGAAAAACCCTTTGATTTAGCTTAACAATTACCTAAAAGTGATTTTATCTCTTAGGATAAATTACCTATTGTATAGTGAGGGTAATCTGGTCATTAGATGTCTTAGGATGTCACACTCAACCTAGGGTGTCAAGACTATATCAAGAGAAGCACAATTTGGGCAAAGTTAACATTTGCGTCGAATAGAAATCGACGCAACATCGAGTTAATGTCGATAATACTCTGACTAGAAGTCCAAGTGGTCCAACCCTTCTATCAAAGTAATTCAAGTCGACATTACGTCGAATAGATATCGACGCAGAGACCATGGACCGGTTGAAGTAACTTGAGAAGTCGACACAGCTTCTACTTCAACTCAACGCAGAAGGAAGTATCTGTCGAAGCCATCAAAAGTCGACGCAACATCAACTTCATCTCGACACAAATAATGGAGTTCAGAGCGATGTCCTCAACTCGACAGTTACGTCGATAAGATATCAATGCAATGTCGACTAGCAGAGTTTAATCAGAGCAAAGATGAATTCGAAGCTACTTCTACAAGAACTCGAAGGTGCGTCGATAAGAGAGGAAGAGAACTCGACATTATATCGAATATAGTCCGAAAAGGAAATCTTTTCAGCTGTCATTTTGGACCCTATCTCATGGCCCACCTCACTCAAGACCGTTCCCCAATGGCTCCTTAATTGCCTCAAATAGAATGAAGAATTATCAGAGGACAGAGAAAATCTTTCATGGAAATAAGCTTATTGTTGGTGGACGGGTCGGGAATTAAAGAAGGAAGGAAAGTAGTAATTGTCCAGACAAAAATACCTTTTCAGGACTTACCAGAAAAGGAAACAAATTCAAATTGAACAGGGACACTAAAAAGAAAGAAAGAAAGGAAAGAGAACCAGAGGATTGATCACAATCGGCTATACTGTTCTATTAGTGCTTCCCCTTCCACTTCCTGCCCAGGAACCCTAATAGAGAACAAACACAGAGAAGATAGAACTGTTGATCTCCCTCTCTCTCAGAACAGAATAAGGCTGCTCATCATCACAATCAAATAGTAGCCAGAGTTCAATCAGAAAGAAGATAAAGTATCTGACAAACATAGCTCCTGCAAATTATCACCATCATAAGCAGGAGTTCATCATTAGCAGATCCAGTGAAAGATTAAAGAAGTTGTTCCTTATACAGGCTTCATAAGAATTCTGAAAATAGAATTCTTCTTCCTCTCCCTTTCTTTCTCCTTCTCATTCCCAACTGTACAGAGTTTTGAGAATCCCTCTTCCAAAGGATTCAGTGGTTCAAGATCTCCTTATCAAAAGATCTGGTGGTTCAAGATCTCCTTATCAAAAGATCTGGTGGTTCATGATCTCCTTATCAAAAGATCAGTGGTTCTAAGAGTCTCCTTACCAAAAGACTCAGGCACAGTTGGTGCATTCCTACCAGGTGGTAGAAGAGGGGAGTACCCACCTTTTGGGGAACCTCTATAAAATCTTTGTGTCATCTAGATTGCTTATTTTCTGTGTTGTCCCTTATAGCTTAGATAAATAGATAACTTTGACTGTTTTTCTTGCTTTACATTCATCACTGTTTTATTCTGTGTCAGTATTTGTTGGAGCATAATACTTTGGTTTTATTGTGTTTGCACAAATATGATCGAAATAATTTTAAATCTCTATTCCCCCCCCCCCCCCCCCCCCCTCTAGAGGATTCTCAGAGGCACATTGAGCACTTTTAATTGGTATCAGAGGGAGGTTGATCATTAAAAGGCTAACACCTTGATCAAAAAGACCTCCTACTCTTATTTCTTTATTACAGATATATTTTATAAAGAAAATGAGTACTAAGGATTATGCTTCCACAAGACGCTCAGTGTGTAACTTGAATAAGTTCACACTCTGGAAGGCCATAATAAGACTTTATATGAATTCCATTGATGAAGACATCTACAATGTTCTTCTCACATGTCCTCCTGATCCAGTCATACAAAAGGCTAGAGAATCCTCAACAACTGAGGTTTCCCCAAGAAAGGAATGAACAGAGGCTGAGAAGAAGTTCATGGCATGTGATGCCAAGGCAATGAACATTCTGGTTTCAACAATGTCAGATGACATTTTCCAAAAGGTTGCTGAATGCCAATCAGCGAAAGAAATTTGAGATTCACTCACCACAATGGTGGAAGGAAGTGCTGATGAAAGAAAGGACAGAAAGTCCCTTATCATATCCAGTATGAGAACTTTCAGATGAATGCTGAAGAATCTGTGGCTAATATGTATGACAGATTCAGCATTATCATTAATGAACTAAGAGGCTTGGACAAGGAGATATCCTTGACTGAAATTAATGATAAAATCCTCATGTGCTTCCCTAGCTCATGGGATTCCAGAATCTGGGCAATTAGAGAGTCCAGGTGACATAGAGAAATCTCTACTGAAGCTTTGCTAGGAAAGCTTAAGTCTTATGAGATGTTACTGAAGATTAGGGATGAATTAGAAGAAAGGGAAACTACTCCAACTCCTATCCAAAGGAGTCTAGCTCTGAAAGCTACTGAAGGAGAGCCCTCTACTCCTGAAGATGAAATGTTCAGCCTGCTATCAAGGAGATTCAAGAAATGGGTCAAGACTGAAGACTCAAGGAGAATATAAAGAGATTCAAGGCCCAAGTATGATAAAACTCCAAAGAGGGAGATTATCTGCTTCACTTGCAACAAGCCAGGGCACATTGCTCCTGAGTGCCCACAAGAGCAAAGGGAAAGAAGCAACAATAAAGAGGAGAAGAAGAAGAAGTCCTTCAGAGGAAAGAACAAGAAGAAATCCAAGGGCTTCGTTGCTGAAACATGGAGTGATTCTGAAGCAGAATTAAGCTCCTCATCATATGAAAGTGATGATGAAGCAGCAGCAGAAGCAGCCTGCATGATGGCACTAGGGATGTCATCAGATCATGAAGAGGAACAAGTATCTGTTTTTGATGAATTTGATTTCAGTTCAGAAGATTTTAAATCATGTTTTAAAGATTTCTGCATTGATCACCTTAGGGTAGAAAAAGAGTTAGACACAGCTAGAACTGAATTAGAGAACCTTAAGAAAGATGAAATGCACCTAATAAATCAAAACCTAACAAATGAAATTAATAATAAAGTGTCTATTTGATTAAACTTAGAGAAAAAAAACATAAATCTGAAAGAAGAGCTAGTAAAGGCAAAGGCCTTTGAGGACTCACTCAATGGGAGGAGTCTGAAGCTAAATTACATCACAGAAAATCTCTCTATGAGCTTTAATCACCTAGGGTTAGGAGCATAGCCCTCCACTAGCACAGAAGCACCTAGGAAACCTGCCTGGAAAAATCCAGTGTCATTTGTTAGACCTAGTGAGTACTAACCAAGTGAGAAGAGTGCATCATCAAAGTGTAAGGTTAACAGTCATCCAGATAGGATAGATAAACCTAATCAAGTAAATCTGAATAGGAAAGAAAGCCCTCTAGATAAGAACAATATAGGGAAGTCAAATAACAACAACCAAAAGGTTAAAGCAAAACCTAGAATAATAAAACACTCTGCTGATCTTCCTTATTTAGATACATTTTACACTCATTACAAGTATCAAAATAATAGGTTTGGGAAACCCATTCCTTATCATCCAGAAGGGTATCATGAAAGACCCTTCTATTTTTTCATTGAACCCTACAATAGTAAAAGCAAAGGTTCCAAGGTAACATGGGTTCCTTCTAATGTTTAAATTACTTGTGCAGGGTTAGGTAGGGTCTCACTCAGGAGAAAATAGAGTGGGAAGAATGATGTAGGTCTTGAATAAGGAACAAAATTCATACAAGGGAGTAATTTCTACCTTGAATCTTCCTTAATGTTCATTAAACTTATATTATAGTCTATTTTCAAAAAATATATAATTGCTTGGAAAAACAACAAGAATTTTCTAAGGAAATAGATCTGTTCATTCAGAGGTGCGTCGAATAGAAGTCGACGTACCATCGACTTCTACTCGATGCTAGCGTCAAGAAGCACTCAGAGTGGATAAGTTGAATAGTATTTGACGCAGCATCAAGTTCATATTGACATATGAGTCGACTTATCAAACGCTGATTAAATTCAAAGTCACGTCGATTGGAAATCGACGTAACGTCGATAGGACTACGTCGACTTAAGGTCTGCTGAAGAATCTCGAAGTGACGACGAGTACTAGTCGACGCAATGTCGATATAACAGCGCGCACAAAATTGCTTCTAGAAGCAATCTCGACCAACTTTGCGTGCCAAATAATAGGTTTTATCGACGGTGCGTCGACCTAAGCCCTAAGTTGCGGCGATTCATCTGCTTTTAAGCAATTACTGCGTCGAAACATTTGCGCTTTCAAATTTTCTTCTCTCCTTGCTCTCTTGCACTCTTGTTCTCCAGCTCTCTCGTGCCCCTCTCTCTCTCATTTTTCTCTGTGTTTTTGTAGGCACCTATAATCAAATGGCTCCACCCAAGGTTAACTCAGGATTTGATGTGGATGTTGATTCGTTCAGCGCTGCTGCCGAAAGCTTCAAGGGCATTCTTTGCCTATTTCAAGATGCTGGCTTAACCAAGATGATATCCACAAGATTCAAGATCCTGGATATCGAGCTGACAGAGTTCATAGATAGTGTTCAGATAGGAGAGGATGGTTCCTTCAAGGGAAAGGTGTCTGATATAGACGTACTGATAATAGAGGACATATTGAACCAAACATATGATCTTCTTCCTGGAAATGAGTCAGATGAATTATCAGGGGATGAGACCAAGAGGGCCCTGGAGATTATGTAGTTCAAGAATGATAAGCCCATCAATCTAAAGAAGATTGATCTTGGCGAAGAATATAGGTTCCTTGCAGACATTGTAGGGAAGCTGCTGCTATGTAAAATATCAGCACATGATGCTGTTCCAAAGCAACAGCTTCAAATAATGGGAGCTCTAGTTTTGAAGAAAAGGATAAACTGGGGGAAATGTCTTCTAAGGATGATTGGGCACAAATATGTCCACAAAGAAAATGCATATATGAGAGTGATGAGCCAAGTACTTCTCCACCACTACCCAGTAGCGTGCAAGTCAAAGGGAGTGCCTATTCCACCAGGGAAAAGAATCAACATAGGAATATTCTCCATGTGGACCAGGCAAATCTTGAAGCCTGGTCAAGCTCCAGCCTCACCTCCTCCATCTCCTCCACCTCAAGAGCCAGAGAGGCAAATACCAAACACCCAAGGGATATTATCCCTCCACTGGACACTATTCCAGATCCCCCTCAGGAAGATATTCCAGCACAACAACAACAACATTGTTGGAACCCTAGTTTTGATTTGAGTTAGGATCCATCTTTGGTCTAAGTTGTTATCATAACATATCTTGTATAAACTAGATCAAATCTCATTAAGTCAGTAGACTGAGAAAATAATATAAGAAAATAATACAAGAAAATAATATAAGTTCTCTGCGTTTGACGAACTCCTCACTGCGATCGACGAAAGGCTAGCAGCGCTTGACGAAATATCAAAGAAGCTGCGATCGACGAAAAGCTAACTGCGATCGACGAAAGTTCTCTCCAGCTGCATTCGACGAAAACCAAGCATCGCTCGACGAAAGGACTCTGATGTTGCGTTCGATGAATTGTTCTCTGTGTTCGAATGGCTTACACTCTGCATTCGACGAATGGCTTACACTCTACCTTCGATGAACGGCTTACTCAATCTCAGTGCTCAGCGGCACAGCGGTCGATGAATTCTTCAGTTCGACGAACTTTAAATTGAGATCGACGAACTCTAGCCTGTGTTCGACGAATCAGTATCAGATGTTCAGTTTGACAAACTCATCCTTCAGATCGATGAACGGCGAGCTCAGCCCGGCAAACTTCAAGCTAAGATCGACGAATTATTATCAGCTATATAAATTCTCATTTCTCAGCTCGACTAAAATAATATTTTGAATGTCAGATCTGATAAAGCAATATCTTGAATAATTTCTATTTATATATTGTTGCCCTTCTTTTGTTTGAATTATCACTGCCTCACATTAATGATATAGCCGTTGCAGAATAACTTAATGTTATAGCCGTTGCAGAAACATTAATAATATAGCCATTGCAGAACAGCTCAAATAAAAGATGGCAGTTTATCTTCTCGAGGAGTCCAGTTGATAAAAAGAGAATTTATCTCTTGCACTTCAAGCGAGTAGAAGAAGGATTGAACATAATAGAGAAAAGCTCTCCAGATTACATAGACAGAGAAAGCACAAAGAAGAGAATGATAGAGAACAACATATTACTATCTATCTTGTTTTGCTAACTCTTCTCTGCAGGTCATCTTCATCCCGAGACACCTAATCCAGATCATTTGCTTAGGATCTCAACTATAGAAGAAGAAGAAAGGAGTCACTACAATCTAGAGTATAAGCTTCCTCACCTGGTCATCAAACACTAATCAAATCAGGGGGAGCTCTTCAACATCATCAAGGATTCACTAGAGTCTTCTTAGAAAGAGAAGAACAATATATTTTCTATTTTCTTTTACCTGTATAAAGGGTTATAACTCCCTTCAAAAGTAATAGCCATTGGTGGCAGGGCACCTGATCAAAAACCTGTAGTTGGGTTAGAGCACCTGATCAAAAGCTCACATGGTGTGTGGGCACCTGATCAAAACCCCTTGGTGGTAGGGCACCTGATCAACAACCTGTAGTGGAATCCTACCAAGTGTGGTAGAAGTGTAGACGTACCCAGGTTTAGTGGGGAACTACTATAAAATTCTTGTGTCGTCTGTGTTGTGATTTGCTGTGTTGTGTGCTCTCTTTGTGTTTGCTTTTATTACTCACTAGTACATATATATATATCACTATTTTAATTCCGCTATAAAATTAAGTGAAAAACTTTTTAATACTCTATTCAACCCCCCCCCCCCCCCCCCCCCCCCCCCCTCTAGAGTAAATCAAAGATCTAATCTCACTTTCAATTGATATCAAAGCGTGGTTGATTATATCAACTCACTTCCAACGGATATCAATTGGACTTTCAATTGGTATCAGAGATTGGTTGATTCTTTACAGGCTAACACCTGAATCAAAAAGATCAATTAGATCTTAAATTTATTTTAGAGTTTTATCTTTTTCATGACACAAGAAAAATTTTTCAGACCACCTATCTGTAATTTGAATAACTTTTCTTTATGGCAAGCTAGAATCAGATTATATATGAATGCAATAGATGAAGAAATTTACAATTCTATCCTGACAGGACCTTCAACTTCATCAACATCAACAGATGCTCAAAAGAAGCTGAAGAGTGTTGATGCCAAGGCTATGGATATATTAGCTCAATCAATGTCAAAGGACATTTTTCAAATTGTTGCTGATTGCACTTCAGCAAGAGACATCTGGAACTCCCTCACAAGAAAGGTAGCTGAATCTTCTTCCACCTCAAGTGATTCAGATACAGAATCATCTTCTAGTTCAAGTGAAGAAGAAGAAGAACAAAAAGCTATAGAATTCTGCATGATGGCCATAAATGGCTCAAACCACAACTCAGATGCAGAATCTAAATCTGATGAAGATGAGGTAATTCCAAGTTTTGATTTTACTCCTAAACAATTCAAATCCATTTTTAAATTGCTATGTACAGATTTAATAGAATCTGAGAAAGAATTCAAATCTCTCAGAAAAGAGTTAACAGAAATAAAAAATTTAACTTCTGAAGATACTAAAGATGATTTAAAAATATCAGAAGAACAAATTATTTCTTTGAAAAATAAAATTAAGGCTGAAATGTTTGAACAATCTCTTAATAAGAAAAATATCAAGATAATGAATATCACAAGCACTAAAAATGCCAGATTAAATGACAGCAAACTTAGCTTAGGATTTTCATCTAATCTATCTAATATTCAAAAGAAAAATACCCTAACTACATCTACAAAATTTGTCTCTGCTAAAGAAAAAGAAATAGCAGAAGACTTAATAGAAAATGATAAAATTTTGTGTGTTCAACAAAATTCGTCGAACCAAGATCGACGAAATCAAATGACTTCGTCGAACACTGATCGACGAAAGCCGAACACAGAAATCAAACATAAATTTCTTGTGATCAGAGCTCAACGAATCAGAGTTCAACGAACTCTAAACATAGAGAATAAATATAACTATTCCTTAATCAGAGCTCAACGAAATCACTGCACTTTGTCAACTCGAGATCGATGAAATCAGAGTAGTTTATCAAACATATATTTTAATGATTATAAAAGAAAACTTTCAATTGGTAAAAGAAACTTTCAATTTAATACACTTATCAGATACAAAGACCAATATAACTAACTATAAGGCCAATATAATACTTAAACCTATTATAAATATTTTAACTCCAATTGTAATCAAACAAAAAGTTATAAGATTTACTTAAATTTTCTATCTTAAAAACAAAGTGAGATACCTTTAATGTTCTAACAGATTTTCTCAGGTCCATCAAGATTTGAGTACTCTATTCTAGTTGCATTGATCAGAAATGATCATGGCACTGAGTTTGAATCTCTTCTGATGAGAGAATTCTGTAAGAAGGAAGGCATCAGGCAATGTTTTTCTGATATGATAAAAATTCCTTAGAATCCATTAACAGCTGTAGCAATTCAAAATCTAGCTTTCTATCTTAAAAATTCTTCAGAATCCATTAACAGCTGTATCAACTCATCATATTAATAGAATCCTATTGAAACAAAATCTAGGAATCTAAATTGCTCATATTCCCATTTACCCTTCTTCTAGGGGTCTTGATTCAGGGTTCCTGAATCAAGACAGGGGGAGGAATTTAAAAGAAGAAGAGAAATTAAAAAAGAAGAAGACATTTTAGTAATTTATGATTAAATATTTTTCAAAAGAACAATTAATTTTATTATCTGTTCATCTCCTTAAAGCTTTATAATATATCTACTGAAATACTTTATGCTTTCAGTTATTCTATTTTCTCTTGCTTGGCATCCTAACTCAAATAGGGGGAGATTGTTGGAACCCAAATTTTGATTTGAGTTAGGATCCATCTTTGGTCTAAGTTGTTATCATAACATATCTTGTATAAACTAGATCAAATCTCATTAAGTCAGTAGACTGAGAAAATAATATAAGAAAATAATATAAGTTCTCTGCGTTCGACGAACTCCTCACTGCGATCGACGAAAGGCTAGTAGCGCTCGACGAAATATCAAAGAAGCTGCGATCGACGAAAAGCAAACTGCGATCGACGAAAGTTCTCTTCAGTTGCGTTCGACGAAAACCAAGCAACGCTCGATGAAAGGACTCTGAAGCTGCGTTCGATGAATTGTTCTCTGCGTTCGACGAACGGCTTACACTCTGCGTTCGACGAATGGCTAACACTCTGCGTTCGACGAACGGCTTACACTCTACATTCAACGAATGGCTAACACTCTTCGTTCGACGAATGGCTTACACTCTGCGTTCGACGAACGACTTGTTCAATCTCAGCACTCAGGGGATCAGCGGTCGACGAATTCTTTAGTTTGACGAACTTTAAATTGAGATCAACGAACTCCAACCTGTGTTCGACGAATCAGTATCAGATGTTCAGTTCGACAAACTCATCCTTCAGATCGACAAATGGCGAGCTCAGCCCGACGAACTTCAAGCTGAGATCGACGAATTATTATCAGCTATATAAATTCTCATTTCTCAGCTCGACTAAAATAATATTTTGAATGTCAGATCTGATAAAGCAATATCTTGAATAATTTCTATTTATATATTGCTGCCCTTCTTTTGTTTGAATTATCACTGCCTCACATTAATGATATAGCCGTTGCAGAATAAATTAATGTTATAGTCGTTGAAGAAACATTAATGATATAGCCGTTGCAGAACAGCTCAAATAAAAGATGGCAGTTTATCTTCTCGAGGAGTCCAGTTGATAAAAAGAGATTTTATCTCTTCCCCTTCAAGAGAGTAGAAGAAGGATTGAACATAAGAGAGAAAAGCTCTCCAGATTACACAGATAGAGAAAGCACAAAGAAGAGAAAGATAGAGAACAACATATTACTATCTATCTTGTTTTGATAAATCTTCTCTGCAGATCATCTTCATCCCGAGTCACCTAATCCAGATCATTTGCTCAGGATCTCAACTGCAGAAGAAGAAGAAACGAGTTACTACAATCTAGATAAGAAGCTTCCTCACCTGATCATCAACTAATCAAATCAGGGGGAGCTCTTCAACATCATCAAGGATTCACTAGAGTCTTCTTAGAAAGAGAAGAACAATATATTTTCTATTTGTTTTACCTGTATAAAGGGTTACAGCCATTAGTGGCAGGGCACCTGATCAAAAACCTGTAGTTGGGTTAGAGCACCTGATCAAAAGCTCACTTGGTGTGTGGATACCTGATCAAAAACCCCTTGGTGGTAGGGCACCTGATCAACAACTTGTAGTGGAATCCTACGAAGTGTGGTAGAAGTGTAGACGTACCAAGGTTTAGTGGGGAACTACTATCAAATTCTTGATTTGTCTGTGTTGTGATTTGCTGTGCTGTGTGCTCTCTTTGTGTTTGCTTTTATTACTCACTCAGTACACATATATACACTATTTTATTTCCGCTATAAAATTAAGTGAAAAACTTTTTAATACTCTATTCACCCCCCTCCTCTAGAGTAAATCTAAGATCTAACCTCACTTTCAAACACCAATCCTCTTCAACCCCAGAGCCATCTCCTCAAATTCCTCACCAGCTTCCATCTACTCTTTCTCCTCCACCACCTTCAATAATTCATAACTCTCCTGAGACTTACCAGGCTCTATCTCCCATCCAAGAAGACTTACCTCCAGCTACCTCTCATATACCCACAATTGATCATGAGCAAATCATCTCCAAAGCAGTTGGCCTTGCCTCCTCTACCTTTACAGACATAGTGGCCTCCCAAGGAAGGAAATTTGATAGGAAGTACTCTAAAATGGAGGCTGTGTTATTAGATTCTATAAGATCCTTCCAAATCCTTAAGGACTTTGTGTCTTCCTCCATGGTCACAAAAGAATTATTAACCTCTCTTCACAGCAAGGTTAAGAAGGGGGAGAACATATTGCAGGAAGAAAGACCTATTCTGGAGTTGAGTGGACATGGTAATGTTGACGCTGATAATGTAGGGGAACTTAACAAAGTGACCACCTTTCAAGCTGCACAGATCCAGGGGGAGCTCCCAGAAAAGTTGAATGAAGAGCAAACAGATGCAGCAAATCAGGGGGAGCTCCCCGATATTTTGAATAAGGATCAAACATGTTCAATAAATCAGGGGGAGCCTGCTCCAAGTATTCAAAGGAATCTGGAAGCTGAGAAGGCAGTTGTAGGAATAGAAACTGATTAGGAGAAGCCTCAGAATGACAATCTGCTAGATGAAGTAGCTTAGATTGCTCAGGAAGCTGCCTAGGAGGCTGAACATAATGCACACACTCAGGGGGAGCTTCTCAAGGACAAAGATGATGTTGAAGAAGCAGATGATGATAATGTGCCTCTGAAAGTGGCACACAGAAAAATTCCAAAGGTCTTCACCAGGAAAAGAAAAACTTCTGAGAAGGATTCCTAAACCTCAGGTACTCTGTGATTTTTGTCTTCTGGAAAATAACACTATGGTGGGAAGAACAAAAGTTATCTCTTGACAAATGAATGAGATTGTTTATGATTTCAAATCGCTCTTATTCTGTAATCATATTGTCTTGTATGTATGTTTGTTTATGCAAAGGAATGTGTAAAATCACTTTGAGCGATCTGTAAAATTTGTTAAGATAAATAGTGGGAGATTGTTGGGAAAAAACCCTTTATTTAGCTTAACAGATTACCTAAAATGATTTTATCTCTCAGGCTAAATTTCTCATTGTATAGTAAGGGTAATCTGGTCATTATATGTCTTAGGATGTCACACTCAACCTAGGGTGTCAAGACCAGATCAAGAGAAGCCCAATTTGGGCAGAGTTAACATTTGCGCCGAATAGAAATCGACGCAACATCGAGTTAATGTCGACGTTACTCTGACTAGAAGTCCAAGTGGTCCAACCTTTCTGTCGAAGTAATTCAAGTTGACGTTACATTGAATAGATATCCACGTAGAGACCATGGACCGGATGAAGTACCTTGAGAAGTCGACACAACTTCTACTTCAACTCAACGCAGAAGGAAGTATCTGTCGAAGCCATCTAAAGTCGATACAACGTCGAATTCATCTCAACACAGATAATGGAGTCCAGAGCCATGTACTCAACTCGACGGTTACGTCGATAAGATATCGACTCAACATCGACTAGTATAGATCAATCAGAGCAAAGATGAATTCGAAGCTACTTCTACAAGAACTCGAAGGTGCGTCGATAAGAGAGGAAGAGAACTCGACGTTACGTCAAATACAGTCTGAAAAGGAAACCTTTTCAGCTGTCATTTTGGACCCTCTCTCATGGCCTACCTCACTCAAGACCGTTCCCCAAAGGCTCCTTAATTGCCTCAAATAGAATGAAGAATTATCAGAGGACAGAAAAAAGCTTTCTTGGAAATAAGCTTATTGTTGGTGGACGGGTCTGGAATTAAAGAAGGAAGGAAAGGAGTAATTGTCCAGACAAAAATACCTTTCCAGGACTTACTAGAAAAGGAAACAAATTCAAATTCAATAAGGACAATAAATGGGAAGAAAGGAAAGAGAAAACCAGAGGATTGATCACAATCAGCTATACTATTCTGTTAGGGCTTCCCCTTCCTCTTCCTGCTCAGGAACCCTAATAGAGAACATACACAGAGAAGATAGAACTGCTGCTCTCCCTCTCTCTCTCTCAGAACAGAATAAGTATGCTCATCATCACAAGAAATAGCAGCCAGAGTGCAATCAGAAAGAAGATAAAGAATATGACAAACATAACTCCTGCAAATTATCACCATCATAAGCAGGAGTTCATCATTAGTAGATCCAGTGAAAGATTAAAGAAGTTGTTCTTTATACAGGCTTCATAAGAATTCTGAAAATAGAATTCTTCTTCCTCTCTCTTTCTTTCTCCTTCTCATTCCCAATTGTACAAAGTTTTAGAATCCCTCTTCCAAAGGATTCAGTGGTTCAAGATCTCCTTATCAAAAGATCTGGTGGTTCATGATCTCCTTATCAAAAGATCAGTGGTTCTAAGAGTCTCCTTACCAAAAGACTCAAGCACAGTTGGTGCATTCCTACAAGGTGGTAGAAGAGGGGAGTACCCACATTTTGGGGAACCTCTATAAAAAATCTTTGTGTCTTCTGGATTGCTTATTTTCTGTGTTGTCCATTATAGCTTAGATAAATAGATAACTTTTACTATTTTTCTTGCTTTACATTCATCACTGTTTTATTCCGTGTGAGTATTTGTTGGAGCATAGTATTTAGCTTTTATTGTGTTTGCATAAATAGGATAGAAATAATTTTAAATCTATATTCACCCCCCTTTAGAGGATTCTCAAAGGCACATTGTGCACTTTTAGATGTTGAGGATGTTTCCTTCATCACGTATGATGGGTGCAATTGTTATAGAATGATGCCCACCAGGCTACACAATGTAGGAGTGACCTATAAAGGGATGATGGATCGATTCTTTAAGGAGCAGAAGGGTAGGAACATGGAATTATACGTAGATGACTTGATGGTAAAGAGTTAGGATGTGGGATCTTACTTGCGGGACTTGGTGGATACCTTCGCCACACTTCAGAAATTCAAAATGATACTTAACCCCTCGAAGTGTGTTTCCAGGGCGAGCCTAGGAAAGTTCCTCGGTCACTTACTCACCCCGCTGGGGGTCGAGCCCAATCCTGTTAAAGTTAAGTCCATCCTTGACCTAGAGTCGCCAAGAAGCGCTAAGGAGGTTCAGAGGATGATGGGGAAGCTGGCCAGGCTGAGCAGGTTCCTCTCTAAGCAGGGGAGAAGTGCTCTCCCTTCTTCAAGGCTTTGCAGGGGAGTCAAAAGTTTGAGTGGTCGCAAGAGTGTGATGCAGCTTTCTAGGCTTTGAAGAAGCAATTAACGCAGACCCCGTTGTTGTAGGGGCCAAGAGAAGGAGAAGACATGTTGCTCTATCTAGAGGTGGGAGCCGAAGCAGTAAGCTTGGCCCTAGTTCGGAAGTGGGAAAGAAGCAGTTGTCCATCTACTATGTCAGTCGAGTCCTAAAGAAGGTGGAGCTCAGATATCCCATTCTGGTGAAATTATCTTTTGCCTCGATCATCTCGGCTCGGAAGCTCCGACCTTATTTCCAGGCGCATTCCATCAAAGTGGCGACCGATCATCCCCTTCGCCACGTTATGGAAGGGGTGGAGCACTCAGGGATGACATCAAAATGTTCGGTGGAGCTTAGCGAGTTTCATATTAATTTCACTCCTCGGCTGACGATGAGACGCAACGGTAGCCGACTATCAGCGTAGTATATGATCAAGGTGGAGTTTGGATCTCCCAAGATGGTGGCATGAGAACTATTTCCAGATGGGCGTCATGAAGGCACTCCCATGGAGGAGGGGTCGTTCTATTAAGCCCGCAAGGGACAAGGATCGAGCAGGTGATCGACAACCGCTTCCCTTTCATGAACAACCAAGCTGAGTATGAAGCAGTGGTGGTCGGGCTTTGAATGTCAAGGGAATTGGGGATCCAGGATGTGAAGGTCTTCACGGATTCAATGGTAGTGTACTCACAGGTTTAGGGAGAATTCAAGACCAGGGAGCCATCTCTCCAGAATTACATGTCGAAGGTCAAGGGTCTCGTCGGGTGGTTTCACACTTTTTTCATCTAGTATGTGCCAAGAGAAGAGAACGTGCAAGCGGATCGATTAGCAAAGTATGGTCTAAATGTGGGATCAAGTTTTATGACCCTCCATTGAGGAAGGAGAAGTGATGGAGATCAATCAGAAGCCCTCATGGATATACCCTCGTATTTCCTTTCAAACCTAAGGCAGATTCCCAGAGGAAGTCTCGGAAAAGAGGTGGTTCATGTATAAATCTACCTACTACTTATTGCATAAGGGGAGCATTTATTGGAATACTTTAACCGGACACTTGGCGAGGTGTGTGTCGGAGGAAGAGGTCGCAAAGGTATTGGAAGAGATCCACACTGGGGAATGCGGCAGCCATTCCGGGAGTCAGACATTGGAGAAGAGGGTGTTGAGGCAAGGGTACTTCTGGACAATAATCCACGAAGACACCATGGAGCATGCGAAGAAGTGTCATAAATGTCAGCTCTCCGCGCCACTCCATATTCAATCCGTGCAAAGTCTTAGGACTATGATGGCGCCCTGGCCCTTTTCCATTTGGGGGATGGACTTGGTGGGTCCGTTTCTTCAGGACAACGAGTAGAGGAGGTCCCTCTTAGTCATGAGTGACTATTTCTCCAAGTTGTTGGCGTTCAAGGGGTTGGCAACAATGACCTCGCAGGTAGTAAGAAATTTTATTTGGTGGAGATAATTTGTAGGTATGGGCTCCCCCTCGTGATAGTCACGGATAATGTCTGCAGTTCGCTAGTGAGGAGCTTACTAGATTTTACGGCCAGTTGGGCATTGATCTCCACTTCGCTTCTGTCCATAACCCTCAGAGCAATGGGCAGGTAGAGGCGGCGAACAAAGTTCTTGTCAACTTTTTGAAGAAGAAGAAAGTGGAGAACCTGGAGGGCAACAGGGTGGAGCAGCTTTCCTCAGTCCTATGGGCTTTGAGGATGACACCCAACACGGCAACAGGTGAAACACCCTTAAAGATTTCCCACGGCTCTGTGACCGTACTCCCGGTGGAAGGAGACAAGGATTTGAGGATAAACAATGAGGAGGAGCAGCGACTCTCGCTCGACCTAGGGGAGTAACTCCGCGACTTGGTGGCAGATCGGTAAGAAGAAGACAAACGCCGAATGGTAGGTATTTTGATAAGAACATTAGAATAAAATAATTCGTACTGTGGGATCTCGACCTCCAAATGGTCGATGCCACAAAACGATCGACAAATGTAGGGAAACTCCATCCCAATTAGGAGGGACCTTATGTAATTTTGGAAGCCCTGAAGTCAGGGGGTATTGCCACAAAAATGTCGAGAGAGTCCCCTCAGCAACACATGGAGTGGCGATGAAATGAAACATTTTTATACTTGATAAGTGTTAGAGATTTCCAATTAAGTATTATACCCCCTGCTATGAACTATAACTATAACTATATGAAATGGCATTTTTGGTTAAGGCCCCAAGAAAAGAACCACTGACAGGGCTCTGCGATGCCGATAGGGCTGGTGCCCTCTCTCGAGAGGTAGGAAATACATTTTTGGTTAAGGCCCTGAGAAGAGAATGGCTGACCGGGCTCCTTAATGCCAACAATATTGGTGTCCTCACTCGAGAGGAAGGAAATATAGTTTTGTTTAAGGCCCCGAAAAAGAACTGCTGACTGGGATCCTTAATGCTGTCAGGGCTGGTGCCCTCACTCGAGAGACAGGAAATACATTTTTGGTTAAGGCCCTGAGAAGAGAATCATTGACCGGGCTCCTTGATACCGACAGGGCTAGTTCTATCACTCGAGAGTCAGGAAATACATTTTGGGTTAAGACCTCGAGAAGAGAACTGCTAATTGGGATCCTTGATGCCGGCATGGCCGGTGCCCTCACTCGAGAGGCGGGAAATACATTTTTGGTTAAGGCCCTGAGAAGAGAACCACAGATCGGGCTCCTTGATATGGGAAGGGTTGGTTCCCTCACTCGAGAGGCAGGAATTATAATTTTGGTTAAGGCCCCATGACGAGAACCGCTGACCGGGCTCCGTGATGCTGGTAGGGCTAGTGCCTTCAGTCGAGAGACAGGAAATACATTTTTGGTTAAGGCCCCGAGAAGAGAACTATTAACTGGGCTTTTTGATACCGGCATGGTTGATGCCCTCACTCGAGAGGCATGAAATACATTTTTGGTTAAGACCCTGAGAAGAGAACCACTGATCGAGCTTCGTGATACTGGCAAGGCTGGTTCCCTCACTCGAGAGGCAGGAAATACATTTTTTGGTTAAGGCCTCGAGAAGAGAACCACTGACCGGGATCCTTGATGTCGGCATAGTTGGTGCCCTCACTCGAGAGGTAGGAAATACATTTTAGGTAAATGCCTCGAGAAGAGAACCACTGACTGGGCTCCTTGATACTGGCAGGGATTGTGCCCTCACTCGAGTGGCAGGAAATACATTGTTGGTTAAGACCCCAAGAAGAGAACCACAGACCAGGCTCCTTGATGCTGGCAGGGTTGGTGCCTCACTCGAGAGGCATGAAATATATTTTTGGTTAAGGCCTCGAGAAGAGAACCGCTGACCGGGCTCCTTGATGTCGGCAGGGCTGGTTCCCTCACTTGAGAGGCAGGAAATAAATTTTTGGTTAAGGCCTCGAGAAGAGAACCACTGACCAGGCTCCTTGATGACGACAAGTTTGTTCCCTCACTCGAGAGGCGGGGAATATATTTTTGGTTAAGGCCCCGAGAAGAGTGCCGATGACCGGGCTCTGTGATGCCGACAGGGTTGGTTCACTCACTCGAGAGATAGGAAATACATTTTTGGTTAAGGCCCTGAGAAGACAATCACTGATCGAGCTCCATGATGCTGGCAGGGCTGGTGCCCTCACTCGAGAGGCAGGAAATACATTTTTAGTTAAGGCCGAGAGAAGAGAACCACCGACCAGGCTCTGTGATGCTAGCAGGGCAGGTGCCCTCACTCGAGAGGCAGGAAATAAATTTTTGGTTAAGTTCCCGAGAAGAGAACCGCTGACCGAGCTCCTTGATATTGGCAGCGCTGGTGCCCTCACTAGAGAGACAGGAAATGCATTTTGGTTAAGCCCCTGAGAAGAGAATTGCTGACTGGGCTCCTTGTTGCCGGCAGGTCTAGTGCCCTCATTCGAAAGGCAGGAAATACATTTTTTGTTAAGGACCCGAGAAGAGGACAGTTAGTTGGGCCCTTTGATGCTTCTTGGCGAGCGGCCAAGGCGAGCGAGTACTCCTAGCTAGGACCTATGACTTAAATAACTCTGATGCTTCTCGGCGAGCGAGTAATCCTAGCTAGGACCGATAACTTAAATAATTCTGATGATTCTCGGCTAGAGGCCGAGGAGAGCGAGTACCCATAGCGAGAACCTATGACTTAAATAACTCCAATGCTTCTCGGCTAGTGGTCGAGGCGAGCGAGTACTCCTAGCTAGGAAAAATAACTTAAATAGTTTCTATGTTTCTCGACGGGAGGTCGGAATGAGTGAGTACCAGGCGAGTGAAATATCTAATTATGTCCTATAATCTTGGCGGGAGAGAATACATGTGACAAGGTAAGAAATAAAAATAATATGGAAATGACAACTCTTTTATTTCATGTCAAATTTATTGCAAAAGTTGGTGACTCGCCCCTTACAAAGTATGGATCGAAAAGAGAGAACATCGCTCAAGTAGAGGGAGTCCTAGGGCTTTAGGAGTGCTCACCCTCCTCGTCGTCTGGAGCTAGCGAGTAGTCTTCTTCACCAGAGGGTGAGGCGCACGAGGACGGTAGGAAGGCCTCCAATACGAGCATATTTGTGGTCACGTTACCCCGGGAATCCTGTAGGGAATTGAGCCCACAAAGGATCTCCAGCACATGTTCAGCTGTTTGAGCAGCTATCTTTCGGCCAGTACTCTCCACCTCGTGCATGGTGAAATAGAGGGTCTTCACACCTCAGAAGGAGGATTCTTCGGGATCTAACGTACGTGCTCCCTCAATTGTTGCGCCCACGGGGAGGAATTCTCCTGCTCCAGTTCGCCGGCCCGGCGGGTCAGCTGCTCGACAATGTACGGACCCTGAATTTTAGAAGCCTAAGACATAAGCATTGAATTGGCGAGTTGAACTGACGAATGGAATGAGGAGAGAAATCATGTCGGGCCGTTGGTGGACTTCTCCAGGAGCCGCTCGACAAGATTGAGTCGAGCTTCAGAATCCTCAACTCGCTCCTCCACCATTTGGATGGTGTATTCACATTGCGTGTGCTCCTGGTTGATGGCGAGACAGTGCCACGCAGTTGCATGAGAAATATGGAGAGCGAAGAGAGCCCCGGATGCACTTTGATGAGCGAACTCGTGCAAAGTCATCCCTTTAAAGGCCGCAACGTCTTCACAACCGTATAACCCGTAAAGGAGGCTGAAGGTGCGCTCGCCAACCCCTTTTCCTTCTGCTCAAGAGGGTTGGACGGTGGATGTGGAGACAAGGCTCATGGTTTCATCCCATATTAACATAGGGCTTCTCGCGAGATTCGAGGCCTTCTGCCCCATCTGAAAGTTGGAGTGCCTGTCTGGGGCATCTGGATTCCCCAACTTGGCAATTTCTTCGGCCGTGATCTCAGGAGAGGCCCACTCGGCAGGGGCCTCTTTCATTCCCCTCATGGACTTCTGTTTATTTTGTAAAGACTACGCGGGAGGGTTGAGGTCAATGACCCCTCCTTTTTTCTTATCTGCGCTCGCGGTGTGCAAGCCCAGGGTATGGGCATAGGCGGCCGCAGCAACCAACGTTGTTTTCACCAGGGCACTCGGTTCATCCCCGCTTGCATAAGGGGAATGAACGGGGACCACCTGCTCGCCTACAAAAAAATCTGAGGGTAAACACACAGACAAGTGTGAGTATGAAGAGCAATAGAGTTTTGACATACCTTCACCCTACAAAACCAGAGCGAGCATGTCGAGGAGGTGTCGTAGATAGGCCACCTCAATTTTCTTCCCCGTGAAGTATTCAGTGAGGAGAGGCACCTCGCCATCTATATGAGGAGCATGGTAGATCGCTACGGTCTTCAAAATTGGTGAGTACGGAGTGGAACGTAGTAACTGCAGATGACGACGAGCTTGTCATTCCAATGGTATACCTTGTTCGTCGTCTAGTGCACCTTCAGTTGTGAACCCATAAGGAAAGCGACACCGTCCCCGATTGCCTTGAAGTTAAAGAGCTTGCGGAAAATGGTCAAGCTAAATTCCACCCTCTCCTCGCGCATATAACATGCAAACGCGACCAGCATGACAATCACGTTGGAGTTAATCTGTGCGGGGACAAGCCCAGAGTTTTCGAAGAATTGTTTTACTTTGGTCCAGAGGGGGAGACGGAGCCCCACCTCGAAGTGGGCGAGCAAAAATGACAGATCTTTGGGATAGGTGGTGTTGATGGCCTCGCCCGCTAAGGGACTACGAGCGGAATACCCCATCGGCAAGTACGTCGATTGGAATGCGAGATACTCCACCTCTGACACCTTCCCTTCGAGAAATAAGTGATCCCAAAATTTCTCCGTGCAATTCATAAGGCCCCCGGGCTCTCCATCTTTCCTTTTGGCCATTTTCGGAGGAAGTGAGTCGAGGGAACTAGAGCAGAAAAAGGATGGAGGGAGAAGAAGAGTCTGAGTGTGGTTAAGGTGGTGGGTGGGGGTATTAACAGAAATTGGGGGAAAACAGGAGTGAGCTCTCTCTCATTTGTGGACCCCACACTATCCCCACTCGCCCACCGCCACTCACATAGAACGAGTCTCCGACCTTCGCTAGCTGCGAAGAAATGAGCAAGTAATGGCAAACTCAGGCATCATAGAGTAAAAGCAAGTAAGCGCGCGTAAAGAAGCTAAGAGATAAGGTTCCCGTGAGCCGGGGTTAAGTTGTTACACGGCGAGAAAAATAATAATTCAAACACTGGTTCTTAAAAAGAAAAGCTTCTTAAGAAAACGCACTCAGAGAGGGAGCCAGGGAGCCACTTCTACATCCCGCGACCTCGCGTGCGAGTCCTCAAACCTCGCATGGCGTGGGCGCATTCGCAAACCCGAGTGAGCTCCTGGTGAGAGGTCTGAACCATCTCCTACAACTGTGTCACATGCTCTTCCAGGGCCGTCGTGTCACACCCATAGCTTAGGAGGACCTCCTAAGAAAGCTGAGTGACACTCCTCTCTAGTGCCCGCATCCGCTCCTCCAGGGCCAGGATTCGAGGAAAGGGGTCGGCTTTTTCCGCGACCCTCCCCTCATGGAGGGAGGCGAGAAGGTGCTCGTGCCTCCAAAGAATCTCGGCCACCCATTTTGTTAGCTTGGCAATGCTGGCAAGCTTGCCGAGAAGCTTATCGATCTGGTTAGCAAGTTGCGATGCCGAGTGTCCGCCTGAGTGGTTTGACTCGCAGGTCATTGAGAGCTCTAGACCTATAAAGAGGAGGCGGGTGTAACGCCCCTGATTTTTTCGTTAATTATTTTACGTGCCCGCTGTGACGTAATTTTGGCGTAAGGGCGTTACGTCAGCTCGTCTAGTAGTGTGTTGAGCCTTAGCTTAGTTAAAGTATGTCTTGTAGATCGAGCGTGCGAGATTTCGCATCGTTTCGAGTTAAGGTAAAGATTTTGGGTGGATATCAAGATTTTAGCTTCGGGAGGCTTTAGCCCGAGTTTGGCCCGTCGGAATTGAATTCTGACTTCGCCGTTGGATTCGTAGCGCCGTGTTTCAATTAAGGTGCGAATTTCGTAGAAATCTGAGGTGATCTAGTTTCCCTCGCGGTTTTAAGTGAATGGGGGAATTAATTAATTAATTAATAAATTAGGTTTTTATATAAAGCCTAAAATCTTCTTCCCCTATTCATCTTCTTCCTCCCTCGATCAAATCAGCCGCCGAGCGAAAGGGCGAGTGCGGGGCTTCGAGTAGCGTTCGATCGGCGATTTCTAGGGCTGTAGTAGTCGGAATCGCGTTTGGAGAGTAGATTTGGAAAGCTCTCGGCGAGATCTTCGTTCTAGCGGTAAGCTTTTCCCGTTTTATCGAATTTTTGGAGTTAGGGTAGTGACCTAACCCCTTCTTTCGACCCAAAAAGTTTCAGGAATCTGTGCTCGTGTGTTTTCCTAGCCGATCCATTGCTTTCGGAGCGGAGATCTTCGAGTTTGCAAGGTTTAAGGCAAGTGGCTTCCTCCTCCTCTTTGTTTGGTTAAGTCGTGGTTTTTCTTTCTCCTGATAGATGCTTGGTGAACTGTGGGCTCGTGTTTCGAGCGTCTTGTTTGATAGATAGAAAACCCTAATCTTCCCCCATCCGTAGTGTCAGAAATTTCCTCCCGGAGGGCACCACCGTTCCCTAATTTATCCGTTGATTGTCTTTCTTGAGAAGTCCTGGTAGTTTTCGAGAAGTTGTTTTAGCCAAGTTTTTGAGAAGACCCTTTGACCTCTCGAGAAATGCTTGATTTCTCGAGAAATCCCCCGCTGGAACCCCTCGACCTCTCGAGAAATGCTTGATTTCTCGAGAACTTTCCCCGCTGGAACCCCTATACTTCTCGAGAAATCCCTTGTCCTCTCTCGAGAAATCCCTTGAGCTCTCGAGAAATCCCCTGATCTCTCTCGAGAACTCCCTTGTCCTCTCTCGAGAAATCCTCCCAGTTCCCGAGAAGTGCTGCCTTGAATGCGGTCCTTCTTCTTCTCGATAAATGATGGTAAGAACTTCTTTTTGGGGTGATTTTTTTGTGTGGTTTCTGGTGATGGGATTTCAAAATTTTGGACGGGGCTCTGCCCCTAAGACCCCGCCAGGGGCGCGGCCCCTTGGAACCCTGCCCGGAACGCCTGTGATTTCGTTGAGTTTTTGTGTTTGAATCTCGTGTCCCCTCGGGTGTACTTGGATGATTGCCAGCGACCCTTCGGTGCTCCTGATCTCGAATCCCTCTCGTTTGAACTTCTTTTTACTCGTTGTGGTCTGTTAACATTTGAGTTACTCTTATGATTCATATTGATCGATGTGTACTTTGCCTTGACCCTATTTCTTAGGGCCTTCCAGTGACTATCCCTTCGGGCAGCGTCCCATGTTTAATTAAAATTTAAGTAATAAGAACTACTGTCTTTAGCCTTACACAGTAGTTGTGTTTGGGGGACAGTGGGGGGGAAATGTTATAGCCTTGCACGGTAGTCGTGTTTGGGTGGTTGGGTCTAGTGGTACCCCCACCTGGTTTTGGGCTTTGGGTAGCGGAGGTAGTTAACCGCTCCCGTATAATTTGAGCTGATCAGCCTCTGCAATTGATGAAACTAAATAAAAGAACGTGTTGTTCCTCTTTTGGTATCTAGTGCACTTGATGCTTGTTGACTCTTTGTTTAGAGCTCTCTTTCGGTAAATTTGGCTTGGGTTGGTACCCCTTATGCCTTGCTTGTTTTTCTGCTAGTTTTCTGCCACTTGTAATTCCTTGCTGAGGCGTTCTTTGTTGTATTGAATGCCTCAGGTTCAGAGCCATAGCGGCTAGTGGTGTAGCCTGAAGTTCAGAGTTTTAGTAGCTGTTCACCCCGCTGCTGCGAGGTAGTTGTTTTCAGTTACTTCTTGTGCTCAGACATACTAGTTGGTGCCAATGGGTTAGTGTTATGTTGTTGACGCCCATTGTGCCCCTTTTTTGTACTTTATAGTTTATTTGCCAGATTATGCCACTACTTTTAGATCTTGTGTATCTTACCCTCTGGGAATGATTTATGTTATGCGCACTATAGTTATAAAATGGTTTTTCTTCATCGTCATTGCATTCTTTCTAACTGAAACTCTTAACCTTAAAGTCGCCTAAAAGTATTTTCTACTCTTACAATACGCCTAGTTATGTGCATATCATTTACTTCATGCTCCGTCGTTTGCATACATGTAGGACTTTAAGTAAACTAAATCAAGTACTTTCCGCTGCAACTAAATATACTTTCTCGGTGGACTAGTTGATCCACGAACTGAGAGACACAGTTCTTACCTCAAAACCCCTAATAAATGATTTCAAATGATGACCTATCATATAATCATGTTTTGTCTAGTTAAGTAATAGGTTTCCGCCTGAGCGTCTACAGTTGTCTCCTGTATGACGTGGCATCATGACGTGTATTTTCTCTTACTCTGATATCCTTAAATTCAGAGAAAATCCGGGTTGTGACAGTTGGTATCAGAGCGAGGTTGTTCGACAAGTTGGTCGGGCAACAAATTCTAATATAGTTTAGTAGTTGTTTGATTTCATTACATACACCCACCGAAGTGTCATCAGTACGTCTTGGCCGAAGCATGAACACTACACTCATAGCATGATAAGAAGTATACAGGGCATATTATGTAGTATGGGATGCATAATATGTGTTTGTATATGGATCCACCATAGGTGGCAACATGTGACGGTTATGTAGTATGGGATGCATAACCATCATCACATGGATGCCCATTAGCACGTTTTCTCTTTCGTTACATGCAATATTATGTAGTATGGGATGCATAATATTACATGTGTACGCCGCTCATAACATGCATTAAGGCCTTTATTAGAATGCATAGCACAACATACTTTACATTGCATTGCATAAGCACACGTGCGAAGTTAAAGACTTATATGATGACACACGTACACACATGATTTCAAAACGAATAGAAATTTCGTGCATTCATGCCCTTTGCACATGAGACTAGTGGGACGATGTAGTATCGTTCCCGAGATTTGCATATCATCATGAAAATATCGCAGAGAAAGGTAGTGGAAATGGCAAGTAACTGTACATGTATGTTCTGAAACAAGCAGTGTAGTTCTAGTGTAAGGTTAAGTTTTAATTAGAGGTTTATGCGATTAGCAGAAATGGCGCGCAAGCGAGTCGCGACTAGGTCGACTCCCCAGTCGGAGGGCGAGTCTTCGGGTGCGCAGAGTGAAGCCTTGATCGAGAGTCTGCGCCAGAGCAATGAGACTCTGACTAGGCAGATGGTTGCGATGCAGTCGCAGGTCGAGGCGTTGTTGGCTGCCGGTGCTAGGCAGCAACCCGTAGTGCAGGCCCCAGTAGTAGGACAGACTGTACCTACTCCTCCTGCTCCCTTGGTACCCCCAGTAGCGATACCACCGGAAATGAATTTTATTTCGCATTTTCAAAGGTTGGGACCTCCTACGTTTGACGGAAGAGCAGATTTCATGGCATTAGATGACTGGTTTGTTGCCATTGAGGAGATGTTTTCGTACTCAGGAATCTCTGCAGACCAAAAGGTGATGGTCGCCGCTTACCAGCTAAAAGGAATTGCTAAGAGCTGGTGGATTAGGGAGAGGGAAAATCTCGTAGGTGGATGTTCGTGGGAGTCATTCAAGGCGATGGTGTTAAAGAAATTCCTGCCGTCGGTCGAGCAAGACCGTTTAATGAATAATTTTCTGCACCTGAAGCAAAGACAACTCACGGTTAGTGAGTATGAGATCGAGTTCAGTAAGTTGAGCAGATTTGCTCCAGATTTAGTGGCTTCTGAGGCAGGAAGAATGAAGCGATTTCTCGGAGGTCTTCGTAGCGATATTCAGCAGTTGGCGAGTGCTTATAGATCTGAAAGTTATGCTGAAGTGGTAGAAGCAGCACTGAAAGTCGAGGCTATCGACAACGCCAAGAATCGGGGTGCTCTAATGAAAAAGGACAAGAGGAAAGTCGAAGAGGGGGAGACCCCCAAGGTAACTAGCCCGGCTCCAAAGAAAAGGAGTGGAGAGGTGTGTAGCTTCTGTGGCCGCCCCGACCATCCAGTGGAGAAATGTTTCAAGAGGAAGGGAGCTCAGAAGCAGCAGCGAGTGCTAGCAATCCAAGGCGCTCCGAAGGGTGCGGTGCTCTGCCAGTTGTGCAAGCAGAAGGGGCATGATGTGGCCCAGTGTTGGACCAAAGATAAAGTCTGCTTCCAGTGCAAGCAGAAGGGGCACATGAAGTTCCAATGCCCGCTGATTCAACCCCCGTTGCAGCCTGTTCCGCTTCGAACCTTGCCGCCGCCGCAGCATCAGGATAAAGGAAGAGGAAAGCTGAACGTGTTAACCCAGGAGCAAGCGCAGACTTCGACCCAAGTGATCGCAGGTTAGACCTTAAGACAACTGTTTAGTCTTGTTTCCTTTTTAGTTCGCTGTATTAGACTAGTTTCTCTTCGCGCTTATAGGAAGATTTAAGGTAAAGAATCGTTGGGCGCGTGTTCTGTTCGATTCGGGTGCTACCCATTCGTTCGTAGCAAGGGCCTTCGTTGAGCGTCACCGTTTGACCCCTGAGCTGGGCAACGATTCGTTCCTCGTTAAATGCCCTTCTGGTGATCTGGTGATCTGGTGTCCTCGAACCAGTGCGTCCGAAGTTGCCCCATTCTCTTAGGAGATTTCTTGGCTGTTGCTGATCTCAAAGTGTTGGACTTAGAAGACTTTGACGTAATATTGGGTATGGACTGGTTGTCCAGTTATGATGCGGTCATCCGATGCAAGGAAAAGCGTCTGGACTTCGTGATGGACAACGGTCAACCCATGAGCGTTTTTGGTTCTCCGTACCAGAGTTCTTCGATAATTTCCGCAGTATGTGCTCGGAAACTGTTAATTTCCGGTTGTTTGGCTTACCTTGTTTCTGTAGTAGAAGCTGTTGGTGGTTCGCCGTGTATCGAGGATATTCTGGTGGTGCGAGAGTTTCCCGATGTTTTCCCTGCTAATCTCCCTGGTCTCCCGCCCGTTAGAGATGTGGAGTTCGTTATTGATCTTGAGCCTGGTACTCGTCCTATTGCTAAGGCACCGTACCGTATGGCCCCGCGCGAGTTAGAAGAGTTGCGAACTCAGTTAGATGAGTTGTTGCAGTGTGGTTTCATTAGGCCAAGTTCTTCTCCCTCGGGTGCTCCAGTTTTGTTCGTGAAAAAGAAGGACGGTTCCATGAGATTGTGCAAAGACTATAGAGAATTAAACAAAGTGACCATCAAGAACAGGTATCCGTTGCCAAGGATAGATGATCTGTTTGATCAGTTGCGTGGTAGCACGGTGTTTTCAAAGATTGATCTTCGATCAGGCTACCATCAGTTGAGGATCCGTGAGTCGGATGTTCCCCGGACTGCCTTTCGTTCTCGTTATGGCCATTTTGAATTTCTAGTCATGTCGTTTGGTTTGACAAATGCACCCTCTGCATTTATGGACATGATGAACCGCGTGTTCAAGGATTTTCTGGACCATTTTGTGGTGGTATTCATAGATGATGTGCTGGTATATTCTAGAAGTGTTGAGGAGCATGCTACGCATTTGCGCTTAGTATTGTCCACTCTTAGAGAGCACAAGTTGTATGCGAAGCTGAGTAAGTGCGAATTCTGGATTTCTCAGGTGTCCTTCCTGGGTCATGTGGTGAACAAAGATGGAATTACGGTAGACCCCGCTAAAATTTCTGCCGTATTGGATTGGAAGACGCCTTCGACGCCTAAGGAGATAAGGAGTTTCTTATGGTTGGTCGGGTACTATAGGAGATTTGTCCAAGGATTTTCAGTGCTGTCCGCACCCTTGACTAAGCTTACCCAGAAGAATACTGCTTTTATTTGGAGCGATAAGTGCGAAGAGGCCTTTCAGGAATTGAAGAGGCGTTTGTGTGGTGCTCCGGTGTTGGCCTTGCCGATCGAAGGAGTCGAGTATGCAGTTTATGTAGACGCATCTCACATTGGACTGGGTTGTGTGTTGATGCAAGAAGGGAAGGTGATTGCTTATGGGTCTAGACAATTGAAAGTTCATGAAAAGAATTACCCTACGCATGACTTAGAATTCACCGCAGTAATCTATGCTTTGAAGCTTTGGAGACACCTGTTATATGGAGTGTCATGCAAGATTTTCACGGATCATAAAAGTCTGAAGTATGTCTTCACCCAGAAGGAGCTGAATCTGCGCCAGCGGAGGTGGTTGGAGTATGTGGCGGATTATGAAGTAGATATTCTGTACCATCCGGGTAAGGCTAATATGGTGGTCGATGCCCTGAGCCGGAAAACCGCGCATATCTTCAATCTCTCAGTGCAGTCCTTAGTAGAGGAGTTTATGTTGATGGATATCTCAGTCGGTAGTTGTACCGCACCCTCGAGCTTAGAGGCTGAAGAGCCTTCTTGGATTGCCCTTACTCGGATGCATCAGAAGGAAGATCCTGACTTGCAGCATCTTCGAAGTAGAACTGAAAAAGGAGAATTGCCAGATTTTTCGATCGATGATAAGGATACTTTAAGGTACCGAGGTAGATTTTGTGTCCCTGCGTTGGAGGAAATTCGGACAAAGATCTGTAGCGAGGCACATGATTCTAAGGTTTCCTACCATCCTGGTTCCACGAAAATGTATAAAGATCTGAAGCAGATCGTTTGGTGGTCAGGTATGAAGAATTATATAGCGAAGTATGTGTCAGAATGTTTAACTTGTCAGCGCGTGAAAGCAGATCATAAGAGGCCTGGAGGTAATTTAAACCCTTTGGATATTCCAACCTGGAAGTGGGAGAGTATTTCGATGGACTTCATTACCGGTTTGCCGAGATCTCCCAGTGGTCATGACTCGGTGTGGGTTTTAGTAGATCGCTTGACAAAGTGTGCTCACTTTGTGCCCTTTAAGATTGGATACTCGATGGAGAAAATAGCAGAACTGTATTTGGATGAAGTTATCAGATTGCATGGTGTGCTGATGAATAGTAAATATACGCATTTTTTTATATAGATTTTAGTATAATTTTAATTAGATTTGTAAATAATATATGTAAATTAATGAATAAAATGTTTGTTTTTGTTATTTTTGTTTTTAACTTAGTTTTATTTTCATTTTGTAAAGTTTCTGTAATTTTGTTAAGTCACGCCCTTGGTCACGCCCGTGTCCAAGGGCGTGTTCACTAATCCCTAACATTTTCTTCCCTCTGTTCTTTTTCCGGCTCAAACATCAAGTCACGCCCTCGGTCACGCCCGTGACCGAAGCCGTGTACTTGGTCACGCCCGTGTTGAATGTCCATCCAAGATTCAAGCCACTAAAGGTTCATTCCTTCCAGAAGAATCAAGTCACGCCCGTGACCGATGCCGTGTACTTAGTCACGCCCGTGACCCATCAATTCCTTCCAGAAGAACAAAGGACACGCCAGGTGTCACGCCCAGTTCAAGCTCCAGCCAGCCGACCTAGGTCACGCCCGTGACCTAGGCCGTGTACCATGGTCACGCCCGTGTACTTCCAAAGTCGCCAGTCAAGCCTTCCAGATGCCAGCCTGTATCCAGCTGTTCTGGCTATTCGCACCCCAAGCCGTGTCACGCCCTCAGACACGCCCGTGTCCGAGGGCATGTAATTTGAAAATTTTGCCTATAAATAGAGCCCCTCCCCCTCACTAATCTCTCCTCTTGGATTGCCCTTTTTTGGGTGATCTTCCACAATAATTCTCCACCATAGTTTTTGTATTTTCTTTTTATGTTTTTTTTATGTAATTAATTAAGTGTTTTTTTTGTATTTTCTTTTTTGTAATGTTTTTATAAATGTTGTAATTAAATGTTTTTATTTTTGTAATTTTATTTCGTGTAACCCCGTTATTATGGCAATAAATAAATTTAGTTTTTATTTCGTGCATTTTTTCATTCGTAACGTAATTTCAATTCTGCAATTTCATTTCTGCACTGCAATTTCAATTTCTAACTTAGCTTTATTTTTGCACCGTATTTCAATTCCTAAACTTAGTTTCATATCCGCACTTCAATTTTGCAATTTATCTTTCTTTAGCTAGATTTATTTGTTGCCATAACATCGGTTTTTTCGCTTAGATTCGAATTTATGCGTCGTCATAATTTTCGGTTCTTTTCTTCCTTGACACGGTAGTTTAGAATGGGATATTCGGGTTGCGTTTAAAATCGCTTCAAAGTGAGCATTTTTCCCTCATAATGCTTTCTTTGTTTTTGCATTTTCACTTTAAGTTTTTATTATTCGTGTTTTCGTTGTTTATGTTTTCGTTATTTCGTTTAATAGCTTAGTTTTAGTTTAACTTGCACTGCATTTATTTCCCGTCTACCCGTTTGGGTAGAACTTGCACTGCATTTATTTCCCGTCTACCCGTTTGGGGTAGAACTTGCACTGCATTTATTTCCCGTCTACCCGTTTGGGTAGAACTTGCACTGCATTTATTTCCCGTCTACCGGTTTGGGTAGAACTTGCACTGCATTTATTTCCCGTCTACCCATTTGGGTAGAACTTGCTCACGCATTTACTTCCCCTCTACCTGTTCGGGTAGAGATTGCATTCCTATAATAAACCTGTCCTTTAATTTCAGTCATTTAAATTCCCGTAGAGTGCGTGCGTTTTTCATTTAGTGCGTCTTTTTTGTCTTTTCTATCGCTTTTCTTGGTTTTTGCTAAACGCACACCAAGCCCGCGATTGTTATCATTTTTGTTTTTAATTATTGCAAACACTCACTTATTTTTAATATTCGATAAAACAATAGCCGTAGCTCGAAGTAACAATACTCGACGGGACCCAGGACTAAATACGACCTTGATATGACTTTTCTAAATCGTATATACTACACGCGATAGGTGCGCTTGCCTCCTACGTCGCGTAAGAAATTTTCTTATCAAGTTTTTGGCGCCGTTGCCGGGGAATTTCATCGATATTGTGAAAAAAGTATACACTATTGATTTTATCATCTTTAAAAAATCAAAAAAATTAAAAAACCCAAAAATATATGTTCTCTCTTTTTCTTAACCTTTAATTTGTAAATATAAAAAATTAAAAACCAAAAAAATGATGAAATATTCTTATAAAAAAAATCCAAAAAAAATTGATTATTATTTTTTTCTCTCTTTTTTGTTAAGTATTAATATATAGATATATTATATCCTTTTTTATCATCCATTATAAATAAAGAAAAAAATGATGATGAAAAAGTTAGAAAAATACAAAAAATATTTGTTCTATTTGTATTTGTTTCATTATGTTTTTATATGCATATTTGAAAACATATTATTTCAAATTTCAAAATGAAAAAAATAATGAAAGACTTTAAAACCAAAATCAAAATGAATTCTAGGAATTTTAAGATAGGACAATAGATCGTTTTCTCGAAGTAGGATTACTCGACAGACCCGAAAGGGGATTTTTGTCGATATTTTGAAAAGAGGAAACCCCGTTGCTTTTACCTTATTATTTCTACATTTTCTTCTTTGCTTTTCATTTTAAAGATTTTCTTTATTAATTTTGTTTTTTTCTTATGTTTTAATATAAATTTGAATATGCGTATTTCAAAAATGATGAAAATACATTTAGAAAATTCAAAAAAATATATGTGGTTTTAGTTTATATATATATTTCATCCTTTTTGTGATATAAAAAAAAAACAAAAATCATAAAAATTCCTTTTCACTTTGTCTTTCTCTTTCTTGTTCTTATTATTTTTGTTCTCTTTTTTTTAGTATCATTATGTATATAAATGTACATATAAGAAAAATCCAAAAAAATTAATATAATTATGTATCTTTCTTTTTGTAAATATCTTTTTCCTTTTTTTTCTTTCTTTCTTATTTTTATTTTTAGGTTTTATATATGTAAATTATATATGTAAATATTTGGCTAAATTTTGAAAAATCAAAAAAACTGATGATGGAAAAACCAAAAAAATCCCACATAAAAATTAATTAAGTATTTTTGGCTTTCTTATTTTTTCTTTTTTTTCCTCTTTCCTTTTTCTTGCTTTTCTTTTTTGTTAAGTATTTATATATATTTTTATCATACTAAAAATCCAAAAAAATGATGATGAAAATATTGAAAAATCAAAAAAATATATGTTTTGTTTTCTTTATTTGTTTTTTTTTATCTTTCTTAAGTTTTATTACTTATTAAGTTTTATTTTGTATATAAATATGCATAAAAAATGATGATATGATTTCTATTTTATTTTCATTAAGATTATATATGCATATTTAAACAAAACAAAATAATACTCTAATTAAAATGACAAAATAATGGAAAATTTTGAAACATAAATCAAAAAGAATTTTTGGAATTTTTGAGATAGAATAATAGGTAGTTTTCTCGAAGTAGGATTACTCGACAGACCCGAAAGGGGATTTTTGTCGATATTTTGAAAAGGGGAAACCCTATTACTTTTATCCTTTCATTTCACTTCTTCTTCTTTGCTTTTTATTTTAAAGTTTCTCTTTATTTTTTATTTTTATTAAGTATAAAGGTTTATATATATATGCATATTTTAATAATGATGAAAATATGTGTTAGAAAGATCTCCCCAAAAAAATATATATATATAGTTTGCTTTATGTATATATGTTTTATATTTTTTTGTAACTAAGAAAAAATTGGAAAAACAAATAAAAAACTTATATATATATATATATATATATATATGCATATGATTTTATCATTTTTATCCCCCCCCCCCTCCCCCCCTTATAAATAACCTTTATTATGTTTTAACATCTTTTGCAGGTAATTATTCCGGTTATCCCGTCTCCAAAATAGGGGCGTGCTTTTTCCCCCTGCTTTTTCCCCCATTGTATTTTCTTTTTCCTCTTTTTCATGCTTTTGTACATATATAGAATTGTTCCTCATACTTACTTCAACATTGGGGGCAATGTTGATTTTAAGTATGGGGGTATGGTATCATGTTTTCCCCTTTTGTAATTATTGTCCCCCATTTTTACTTAGAAAAAACCAAAAAATGACAAAATAAATAAAATAGCAAAATTTGTTACAACATAAAAAAATTATGTTGCAACATCTTTGCCCCTCTTATAAATGTTTATAAGTATTGTTGCAACATCTTTGCAACATCTTTGTCCCTCTTACATAAAATTGAAAACCCCAAAAAAAAAATCATTAATTAACTTAGAAAAAACACCAAAAATTTTTTTATAAATGTTTTATGTTTATGTCTTTTATTTGTATATAAAAATCCTTATTAATAATAATAAATCAAAATCCAAAAAAAAATGATGAAAAGTTTTACTAAAAAATTTTTGTTATAACAAAATTCACAAAACTTTTGTCATAACATACAAAAAATATATATGTCTTTCTCTTTCTTTTTCTTTCTTTTCCCTTTTTTTAGTATTAATGTAAATATATATGTATTTACATATGTATTTTGTTATAAATCAAAATCCAAAAAAAATGATGAAAAATGTACTTAAAAAATTGTTATAACAAAATTCATTTTGTCATAACACCAAAAATGTTTTTCCTTCTCTCTTTTTTTTTCTCTCTCTTTCTTTTCCTCTTTTATTAATGTACATTTCTTTAAGAAAATCAAAAAAAAATTTGATGAAAAAATCATTAGGAAAAAACCCAAAAAAAAATTTGTATGTATTTTTTCATTTTTTTTCTATCTTTGTTTCTTTTCTTTTATTAAGTATTTGTATATATGTATTTTGTTATAAAAAAAATTAAAAAAAAAATCCCCAAAATATCATATCTTAAAAACCTCAAAAACAAATATGAAAAAAAAAAACTTATCCAAAAAAATCCAAAAATAGAATAAAACCCCTACTTTGCTTTTTGTTACTTCTAAGGCTAGGTTAGGTTTATCTTTAAGCATTTTTTATTATTTTTGATTTCCTAAAACAATTTTATTTATTTCATAGTTTGAAAAATTTAAATCGAGGAATTTTCAGTAGTAAAGAAAATCTTGCGATCTTAATTTAATTTGAGAACAGAATTTTTAGCACTACCTCGAGTTTACCCTAAATAGATTCCTTTTTGTATTATATTGGCAAACCATCTTTAGATTCAATTATTCTAACTCTAACCTTGTGAAATTTGGGAATGTTTTAATCTACTAAACTTGCTCTCAAAAATCTTTTTTTATTAATCTAGAATTTCTCTTGAAACCCCCCTTATAAACACCCCTTAGCTTGGCATAAAAATAATAAAAGTAGGAGTTTTAAAAGAAATCATGTGTCAATGGGAATAAAAAGATTCCGTAAACACAGGCACCCAATATTGTTAAAAGAAATCCCGTGTCAATGGGAATAAAAAATTAATAATTCCGTAAACACGGGCATTGGGTTAAGTTTAGAAAAGATTTCAATTATCCCGCGTAAACCAATGCTGGGAATCTTAGCAAAGCCACCAAAAAGGTGGGGTGAGAGGATACAATCCATCACCCCTAAATCCAAGCACTCTTCTTTTTGCCAAGGCTACCTTTTTCCCCTACCCCTTAGCCAATAAAATTGTACCTAGATTTTAATTTAAAAAAGTTTGAGAGAGCATAATTAGTAGGCTTTATTTATTCTTAAAAACTTTCTTAAAAAAGGTTAAAGTTTTATATAATTCTATTCTAATTAAAAGGTACCAAAGACTGCAATAATCGACGCTATTTAGCTAACTTTAGAAGTCTCGCTAAAAAATTTTCGCTCTTTTTAAATTACTTTCATAGTTTTGGACTTACCTCTTTAAATACCCTAAATTTATTTCGATCTTACTTTTGATTTAATAAAAACTTTAGTAAATTAGAAATTTTATTAAACGTCTTATAGGTATCCCTTACTTTTGCTCTGGAATAGCAAAAGCTTAAGTATGGGGGTATTTGATGAATAGTAAATATACGTATTTTTCTATATAGATTTTAGTATAATTTTAATTAGATTTGTAAATAATATATGTAAATTAATGAATAAAATGTTTGTTTTTGTTATTTTTGTTTTTAACTTAGTTTTATTTTCATTTTGTAAAGTTTCTGTAATTTTGTTAAGTCACGCCCTTGGTCACGCCCGTGTCCAAGGGCGTGTTCACTAATCCCTAACATTTTCTTCCCTCTGTTCTTTTTCTGGCTCAAACATCAAGTCACGCCCTCGGTCACGCCCGTGACCGAGGCCGTGTACTTGGTCACGCCCGTGTTGAATGTCCATCCCAGATTCAAGCCACTAAAGGTTCATTCCTTCCAGAAGAATCAAGTCACGCCCGTGACCGATGTCGTGTACTTAGTCATGCCCGTGACCCATCAATTCCTTCCAGAAGAACAAAGGACACGCCAGGTGTCACGCCCAGTTCAAGCTCCAGCCAGCCGACCTAGGTCACGCCCGTGACCTAGGCCGTGTACCATGGTCACGCCCGTGTACTTCCAAAGTCGCCGGTCAAGCCTTCCAGATGCCAGCCTGTATCCAGCTGTTCTGGCTATTCGCACCCCAAGCCGTGTCACGCCCTCAGACACGCCCGTGTCCGAGGGCGTGTAATTTGAAAATTTTGCCTATAAATAGAGCCCCTCCCCCTCACTAATCTCTCCTCTTGGATTGCCCTTTTTTGGGTGATCTTCCACAATAATTCTCCACCATAGTTTTTGTATTTTCTTTTTATGTTTTTTTTTATGTAATTAATTAAGTGTTTTTTTTGTATTTTCTTTTTTGTAATGTTTTTATAAATGTTGTAATTAAATGTTTTTATTTTTGTAATTTTATTTCGTGTAACCCCGTTATTATGGCAATAAATAAATTTAGTTTTTATTTCGTGCATTTTTTCATTCGTAACGTAATTTCAATTCTGCAATTTCATTTCTGCACTGCAATTTCAATTTCTAACTTAGCTTTATTTTTGCATCGTATTTCAATTCCTAAACTTAGTTTCATATCCGCACTTCAATTTTGCAATTTATCTTTCTTTAGCTAGATTTATTTGTTGCCATAACATCGGTTTTTTCGCTTAGATTCGAATTTATGTGTCGTCATAATTTTCCGTTCTTTTTTTCCTTGACACGGTAGTTTAGAATGGGATATTCGGGTTGCATTTAAAATCGCTTCAAAGTGAGCGTTTTTCCCTCGTAATGCTTTCTTTGTTTTTTGTATTTTCACTTTAAGTTTTTATTATTCGTGTTTTCGTTGTTTATGTTTTCGTTATTTCGTTTAATAGCTTAGTTTTAGTTTAACTTGCACTGCATTTATTTCCCGTCTACCCGTTTGGGTAGAACTTGCACTGCATTTATTTCCCGTCTACCCGTTTGGGGTAGAACTTGCACTGCATTTATTTCCCGTCTACCCGTTTGGGTAGAACTTGCACTGCATTTATTTCCCGTCTACCCGTTTGGGTAGAACTTGCTCACGCATTTACTTCCCCTCTACCCGTTCGGGTAGAGATTGCATTCCTTTGATTTCTGTCCTTTAATTTCATTCATTTAAATTCCCGTAGAGTGCGTGAGTTTTTCATTTAGTGCATCTTTTTTGTCTTTTCTATAGCTTTTCATGGTTTTTGCTGAACGCACACCAAGCCCGCGATTGTTATCATTTTTGTTTTTAATTATTGCAAACACTCACTTATTTTTAATATTCGATAAAACAATAGCCGTAGCTCGAAGTAACAATACTCGACGGGACCCAGGACTAAATACGACCTTGATATGACTTTTCTAAATCGTATATACTACACGCGATAGGTGCGCTTGCCTCCTACGTCGCGTAAGAAATTTTCTTATCATGTGCCTGTGAGCATTGTGTCGGACCGAGACTCGAGGTAAACGTCTCGTTTCTGGCAGAGTTTGCAGGGAGCCTTGGGTACTGACCTTAGGTACTCTACCGCTTATCATCCCCAGACCAATGGTCAGACAGAAAGAGTTAATCAGATTTTGGAAGATATGATAAGATGCTATATCTTAGATCATGGTGGAGCTTGGGAGGATAAGCGGCTTGGATTGATGGAGTTCGCGTATAACAACAGTTATCAAGAAAGCCTACAAATGGCCCCGTTTGAGGCTCTGTATGGGAGGCGTTGTCGGACTCCGTTGTTTTGGGCCGAGGTAGGTGAGAGTCCTTTGCTAGGCCCAGAGGCTTTGGAAGAGATGAATGTTGCTGTGACTCATATCCGCGAGAAGCTCCGCATTGCTCAGGAGCGGTATGAGAAGTATGCGAATCGAAGAAGAGTGGATTTAGAGTTTGCCGTTGGAGATAGGGTGTTCTTGAAAGTTTCTCCGATGCCAGGTGTTAAGAGGTTTGGAAGGAACCACAAGTTGGATCCCCGGTATGTGGGACCTTTCCAAGTTGTTGAGCGCATCGGAGTGTCAGCTTATAGGCTGGAGTTGCCCGCTACTTTCCCAGGTGTTCACGATGTGTTTCACGTGAGCCAGTTGAGAAAGTACGTGCGTAGTGATCGTCAAGTCCTTGGCTCGGTGCCCCAGTTGCAACCTGGTCTGTCTTATGTCGAAGAACCTGTCCGAATCTTGGAGACTCAGGAGCGTGTGTTGCGAAAGAAGACGATCCCGATGGTTAAAGTTCTTTGGAAGAATCAGGGTGTCGAAAGCGCGACGTGGCAGCTGGAGTCTGCCATGAGAGAGACTCACCCTAGCCTCTTCTCTAAGGTTTCGGGTAAATCTTCTGTCAGTTAATCTTTTAAATTTGATTCTGTATCTTTCTTGATCTTCGGATTCCAAGTTTCAGGACGAAACTTCCTTTAGGGGGAGTGACTGTAACGCCCCTGATTTTTTCGTTAATTATTTTACGTGCCCGCTGTGACATAATTTTGGCATAAGGGCGTTACGTCAGCTCGTCTAGTAGTGTGTTGAGCCTTAGCTTAGTTAAAGTATGTCTTGTAGATCGAGCGTGCGAGATTTCGCATCGTTTCGAGTTAAGGTAAAGATTTTGGGTGGATATCAAGATTTTAGCTTCGGGAGGCTTTAGCCCGAGTTTGGCCCGTCGGAATTGAATTCTGACTTCGTCGTTGGATTCATAGCGCCGTGTTTCAGTTAAGGTGCGAATTTCGTAGAAATCTGAGGTGATCTAGTTTCCCTCGCGGTTTTAAGTGAATGGGGGAATTAATTAATTAATTAATAAATTAGGTTTTTATATAAAGCCTAAAATCTTCTTCCCCTATTCATCTTCTTCCTCCCTCGATCAAATCAGCCGCCGAGCGAAAGGGCGAGTGCGGAGCTTCGAGTAGCATTCGATCGGCGATTTCTAGGGCTGTAGTAGTCGGAATCGCGTTTGGAGAGTAGATTTGGAAAGCTCTCGGCGAGATCTTCGTTCTAGCGGTAAGCTTTTCCCGTTTTATGGAATTTTTGGAGTTAGGGTAGTGACCTAACCCCTTCTTTCGACCCGAAAAGTTTCAGGAATCTGTGCTCGTGTGTTTTCCTAGCCGATCCATAGCTTTCGGAGCGGAGATCTTCGAGTTTGCAAGGTTGTGCCAATGGGTTAGTGTCATGTTGTTGACGCCCATTGTGCCCCTTTTTTGTACTTTATAGTTTATTTGCCAGATTATGCCACTACTTTTAGATCTTGTGTGTCTTACCCTCTGGGAATGATTTATGTTAGGCGCACTATAGTTATAAAATGGTTTTTCTTCATCGTCATTGCATTCTTTCTAACTGAAACCCTTAACCTTAAAGTCGCCTAAAAGTATTTTCTACTCTTACAATACGCCTAGTTATGTGCATATCATTTACTTCATGCTCCGTCATTTGCATACATGTAGGACTTTAAGTAAACTAAATCAAGTACTTTCCGCTGCAACTAAATATATTTTCTCGGTGGACTAGTTGATCCACGAACTGAGAGACACAGTTCTTACCTCAAAACCCCTAATAAATGATTTCAAATGATGACCTATCATATAATCATGTTTTGTCTAGTTAAGTAATAGGTTTCCGCCTGAGCGTCTACAGTTGTCTCATGTATGACGTGGCATCATGACGTGTATTTTCTCTTACTCTGATATCCTTAAATTCAGAGAAAATGCGGGTTGTGACAGCGGGTCAGCACCTACTTAGTTTTGGATGGATAGGAAAATTCTTCGATTAGCGTACCATGCGAGCTCTTGACGTCCTGCTCCAGGCGAGTGGGGGACCACTCAGAACGCCATCCCGAAAATCAGAGAGGTTGCCCACCAAAAGCAGTAAGGGGGATGGATGTTAATGGCTAACCCACACCTGCCCGAAAGGGGATCTGTTCGGAGATGGGCACCAAATGGGTGAGAGCAGGAGTCGAACTCAATTAGATGAGAGTAGTGATGGATGGCTCCTGAGGGGGATCAAGAAGATGTGTCTCCTTCAGCGAGCGAACCTATGAGATGACTGTGTGTGATGGCACTGTGAAAATCAAAAGGTTAGCAACTGTCAACGAAAATGAAAGGGGATGAGGGATATCACTTGGTCACTCACCGGGCACCTTTGGGAGAGAACCCATGTCCCCCCAAACATCCGCATATTGTTGCTCAGTATCCCTCACACCCGCTCATTGGCCTCGACAGTGAGCTATAGAAGTATATGAACCATCTAGGCAAGAGCAGGAGAGGCAAAGCGATTTAGTAGAAATTGTTATAGGCGAAATCAGAACCTGATCAGATACCCCCAGGCCCACGCCGGGGGCTGGCGATTATTGTTGCCAAAGGGAGGTACTCTCCATCTCAACTAGCTCGCAATAGTGTTTCTTGGCGACCTCATGTTCCCTGCGCTTCTTAGGGAAGCAGGCCGAGTGCTCCGTAATGAAGTTCACCAGGACGGTTGCGCTGCCTTAAGACTTCTCCCTCTGAGAAGCAATGCGAGCCATAAGATTATCGGACGAAAGCATCTAGATGGGAAATCTAGCGATCGCGAGGCTGGCCGACGAGAAGGAGAGAGGAAGGAGAGGGGGGAATTCAAAGTCCCATCCTGGACCCATTAGAGAATTTATAGCAATCTGGTGGGGGCCACCAAAATGATTCCTTGAGGTCCCAGACTCTCCAAATAATGGGGTTGGACATTCTTTTTGAGCTCAAGGTGAGCTCGTAAAGATCGTGGGTTGTGTACAACCCCACACAAGATGAGTGGACACGTACAGACCAGCTAGTAGTTGTAGGCCAGTATGATCAGAATTCCAATAGGCAAGTACCAAGGGTAAGGAGTGCTCGCCCAGGAGGAGGATTCTGGGTGAACACAGATAACAGGAGGTACTCACCCAGGGGAGACAAGTTCTGAGGCGAGCACCCGATAGTAGAGGGACTCCCTAGGGTGTTAGGGGGAAAGAGGATGTGTTCCTTGTCCCATAGGGCACTCGCGTGGCACTTGATGGCAAGGGCGAGTACTCCCTGGAAGGGGAGCACTCGCCCCCATGGGGCAATCTATTCCCAAGTTTGCATTGGTCTGCCGTTAGCATTTCCGAACAATGGGATTACACTGTGTGCATGCCAAATGTGGCTGCGGATAGTAAAAACCAAAAGGCGGAGGCCAATATCCGCATGCCATTTTCAAAATCTATAAATAGACCCCCATGGACACCTTAAGAAAGGGGGATTTTTGGGGGAGGATAACTAGAAAGCGCTCTTGCTTTCCCAGTACTCTCTTTGTTCATATAGGGTGCCGAGCTTAGTCTTGGTTTGGGAGGGGAAGATCTGTTGGTCTTCTAGGTTTGTGGTTGAACCTCCTCGTTGCTATACAAAATTGTGTCAATTATAGGGGAATTAAATTAATGAGTCATACTATGAAACTATTATAACGAGTAATAGAGAGAAGAGTAAGACGAGATACTAGCATCCCAGAGAATCAATTTGGATTCATGCCAAGTAGGTCAACCATGGAAGCTATACATCTCTTGAGGAGACTCATTGACAACTATTGGGAAAGACAACAATATTTGCGTATGATGTTTATCGATCTGGAGAAGACTTGTGATAACGTTCCAAGAGAGGTCTTGTGGAGAGTCTTAGAACAGAAAGGCGTAAATTTATCATACATTGACGTAATCAAAGATATGTATACAAATTCAGTGACCATGGTGAGGACATCTGGAGGAAAAACACAGGAATTCCCTGTCATTATTGGCTTACATCAAGGGTCCTTATCTCTTTACTCTTATCTTAGATGAGCTCATCATACATATCCAACAAATAATACCTTGTTGTTTATTATTTTCAGATGATATTGTATTGGTCGATGAGACACGCGAGGGTGTAAACGCAAAACTTGAATCTTTGCGAGACACTTTAGAAAAGAAGGGGTTTAAGTTGAGCAGGATAAAGACGAAGTATATATGAGCTTAAATTTAGTAGTGCAAGAAGGCCAGATGACTCCGTCATTAAATTGGGTGACCAAGATATTTCCCGCAGTGAGTGCTTTAAATATCTGGGATCTATAATTCAAAAAGATGGAGGTATAGATAACTATGTGATACATAAAATTAAAATAGTTTGGTTGAAGTGGAGAGGCACATCTGGGATCTTATGTGATCGTAAAGTATCGTTAAAACATAAAGGCAAGTTTTACCGTACTGTGCTTAGGCCAGCAATGCTTTACGATTTCTAAGTGTTGGGCAGTGAATGGTGTACATGAGGAAAAAATGGGAGTTGTGAAGATGAGAATGCTTAGGTGGACGTGTGTTCACACGAGACTAGATAAAATTAGGAATGAATGTATCAGGCTTAAGACAGGAATGGCGCCAATTGTAGAGAAGTTGCGAGAAGCTCGTTTATGATGGTTCGGACATGTACATAGGAGACCATTAGAGGCACCTATTAGGCATTGTGAGAGTTTAGTCACTAGACATGTTAAATAGGGGAGGGGTAGAACAAAAAAAATCTTGTAATGAAACTATAAGGAAAGAAATGATGTACTTAGGCATTAGTGACACTATGATTCAAGATCGGGCGCAATGGCGACAAAGGATCCATATAGTCGACCCCACAATGGTGGGATAAAGGCTTGAGTGTTGTTGTTGTACATTCGTTCCTAATTTTATCCTTGTCTCGTGTGTCCTCACATCCACCTAAGCATTCTTATCTTCGCAACTCCCATTTTTTGCTCATGTACATAATTCTCTGCCCAACACTCAGAATCATTGAGCATCGGTGGTCTAATTGCTTCTCCCCAATAGACTGCAGGCATGCCTGCAGTCAAAAGCATTGAATTCAACATTTTGTTAAAGTTCAATTTTTCCTTTCAGCGATACTGTTGGACTGGGGTGAATACGAGGCAGTGGTTTCAGGGATAATGTCATTTGCTAGCGAGAAAATCTCTGAACTCCCCCGAGACATACTCTCCTCCTCTATCACTTCTTAGCCTTTTAATTTTCATTGCAAGTTAATTTTCTGTCCTATTTTTGAAAATACAAAAAAATTCAAATGCTTCATCTTTGGATTTAAGGAGATAAATGTGACTAAATCTAGATTAGTCTATGATAAAAGTTATCAGATACTTTCAACCTCCTCTTGTGACAAAGCTTTTGTAGTAACAAATGTCGAAATGTGTTAACTCTAGTAATTGTGTGCTCCTAGAAACCTGATTAAAAGGTGTTCTAGTTATCATGGTTTGAGCACAAGTTTCATATCTATCAAACTTTGTTGTTGTGTCAAAGGGAATATTATGAGTTTTAACTAGCAGAAGTAGTTTCATGTAGTTCACGTGTCCTAGTATTGCATGTAAAGTCTTAGGATCTATCAAATTTGAACTTACTTGATTTACGACTTCGTTTGCTAGACTCAATCTATACATCTCATTTAAGACATATGCACAACCAAAGTAATTCGAGTTAACCATTAAAGTTACTATATTGCCACTAATGTTAAAAGACATACCAGTATCGCATAACAAACTAATTGAAACTAAATTAGCGCCTAATGTAGGTATAAATTTAACACTCTTGAAAATTAAATGTGTACCTAAAGAGAGTAGTAAATCCATAGTTCATGTGTCCTAGTACATCTGGCAAAGGGATGTTCTCACTGTTGAGCTTGTCTACATGAGTCTCAAAATATACAATATGCGGAAGGATCTCCCTGTCTTCGACGAAGGTAGAAGCCATGAAATTGTCCACCAGATGCATCTTTGACGTATTCTCTTCTTTCCTGAACTACTCCTCCAGAGCATCCCAAATCTCCTTTGCAGTTTTCATCTTGCCAAAGGTCTCTACCAGTCTATTTGAGAGACAGTTGCAGAGGTAGTCACGATAAAAATCTTTGTCGTGGATCGACTGGTCCTCATCTCCGCTTGCTGCATAAGATGCAAAATCGGACTGCACAGTGTAGAACATATTCAGATATTTCATACCAAACTGGGTGTTCCGCTTCCAGGCACTGTGTTGGTATTTTCAAGGTGATCACAAAGCAATCAAGTATCTAATCTCACTGCCAACGTGATACGAGCCTATAGGGTCGCACATAAGAGCGTTTGGAGAAGTTGGAGGAAGGATTGTATTGGCCTTACACATATTGGATATGAGTGAAGGACCAATCCTATGACTCGTTAGAGTTGTGTCGAGTTTGTTAAATGTTCCACATATATTATGAATATTGTATGGAGCATGTTGGCATGTAATCAAGATGACAATGCATGTATCGCCGAAATCATCACGACGATATTGTGAATATCATCAAGTGCTCATAATGATATGATCGACTGTCAACCTTTAATATAACATTGAGTGTTGTGTGATATCATCGAGATTATCACGATAATAGTTTAGTCATTTCGACGATATCGTCGGGATTATCATGACGATATCGTCGAGATCTTCTCGACGATGTTTTAGTTATCACGATGATACTCATTTTATACTCCTATAATAGACTTGGGTCTGCGGATATCTAATTTTATGACCTGGGTATAAATAGGGAAGCGATTAGGTTTTCCCTGTAACCTTTTGAGATTGAGATGGAACTATTCTGTAAGATTTCCGCAAGACCCCGTCCAGCTATCCACATCATCGCCTCCTCTCCCATGGACTGATTTAGCAATCCCGCAATCTGTGGGAGACGCCGAGGGCACTCCTTCTCCGACCAAGATCTTGTTGGACAAGAATCTTGGGGTTCTCCTTCCCTCACGTGTACTGTTGTAGAGGCGCAGATATACTTTCTATGCTTGGAACTCAGCCTCTTATTTCTTGATCAGATTTCGGAGCACGTTGGTTGAGTAGTAACTCAATCTTTCTCATGTATTTTGCAATGTGTTGCTTTATTTATTTCTTGATTCATGAAATCGCAAGATTCACTTACTGTTTAGGGTTGTTCTAATTTATTTACTCTGCTGCTCACATATGATGTGTTGTTCCACTTATGTCTAGAGAAAATCCAACACACTTTACTTTGAATTTGAGAATTTTTCCAGCTTGATCATCGGAATAGGAGAGGAGAGATTGCTACCCTTTGACACTTTGAGTGTCCCCCTTCCAAATCCTTTGCAAACTAGATTTGCTCCTTATGGTCTGCAGCAAAACTCTCCTTAACCAGAGGAGATCCGACCTAGATTCAAACTTGATTGGGGAAAACGATGGCGGTGACAACAGATCTGGAGCAGCGGCGGCGCACGCAAATGGAATTAGAAAAGACCCATGACTAGATGCGGTGGTACCCGACTAGAAAAAAGCAGTGCCAGATCTCAAGACAGTGGCGGGATCTGTTGGGTATTGTAGCCACAATAGCCTTGATTTGAAGAAGTCCCTATTGAACTAAGATGAATTGATATTATATTTGATTTGGTATTTTAGTTATGTGTTTGTAGGATATTAATTGTTAAGTACAAACCATTGTCAGATTTCAATGAGTCGTAAACACAAGCATATGCAATGTAATCCCTCATTGTGTAGACCAAGGTGTTGACTCATGTGAAATCTCTATATTGGGTTGTACTTCATATTCAAACACTATGGAGGAGTCAAGATGAAGTAGTTGTTGTGTTCAGGACTGGAAGAGATTTTATTCAAGTCAATTCGTCGAGTCCACTCGAGAAGACTCGATGAATTCATCGAGACATCTCGAGTGGACTAGACGAATTCATTGAGATTACTTGATAGGTCTCATGAAATGTCTTAACTCTTTTCATCGAGTACACTTAAGAAGACTCGACGAATTCTGCGAGACATCTCGAGTGGACTAGACAAATTCATCAAAACCACTTGATAGGTCTTGAGTAATGTCTCAAGTATTTTCGTAGAGTAATAAAGTGTTCACTCGAGAATACTAGATGATTTTGTCGAGTGGTCTGCTGGTTTCTCGTGAACACTCGACGAATTCGTTGAGTGCTCTTGAGAAGGTCTCGAGTGATCTCAGCTATAGTTTCTTCCTGTCTCAGTTTTCTGCTAAAGTTATTTTCGTCGAGTCTTCATGTAGCTTTCGTCAAGTCACTAAGTGAATCGTCGAGTAATCAATGATTTCACGAATTCATTTGACGAATGAAGACAAAGCGCGTTCTTTTCAAATGTGCTGACGGAAATTCCTTTTAGGTCTTCACCTTGTACAGTACACGTGGAGGTCCTTCCTTATATTTCATTCATAGCTGTTTGAGAAGGATTCCTATAAATACTTAAGGGTTGTTTCATCTAACCCTAATCGTGCCTTATTTTTAGAGAATCGCAAATCGTCTGTCGGCTATCCTCTCGCAAATCGGCATTCTTGCTGCCGACAAAGTTTTATTGCACGAAACTTCTCAAAGAAAAGATTCAGCAAGATCTCTGATTTCAGATTTGTTCAAGTTCTTTTCAGATCTTGTTGTCTCTCAAGTTCTCAGATCCAAGTTTCTCAAAGATAAGATTCAACAAGATCTTTAATTCCATATTTGTTCAAGTTCTTTTCAGATCTTGTTGTCTCTCAAGTTTTCAGATCCAAGTTTCTCAAGAGAAGATTTCTTCTTCCTCCTTTCAAGATCAAGATTTTCATTTCAGTCAAGGAAGAAGAAGATCCATTATTTTCAGATATGAAGAAGTTAAATCTCATATAAATTTTAGAAGATTGTCATTCAATCTAAAGAGTTGAAAAAACCCCTTTACAATATTTTTGTAGGAAGTTTTTCTTCTGAGTTTTTGTAGATCCTAGTTTAGATGATCGAGTGTACGAGAGGTTGTTCTCTGAGTTTTTGTAGGAAAGTTTGTTCTCCGAGTTTGTAGGAGTTGCTAACTCCGAGTTGTAAGATTGTTTAAATCTGAGATTAGTGAAGTAGCCTAGTCTAACCGGGAGTGATAGATAGGTGAGGCGGGAAAGTGGACGTACCCATTCTGGGGAACCACTATAAATCTTGCGTTTGTGTGTGCTCTTTATTCCTGTGTGCTTTTCTTTCAAGTTTTTAATTTCGCATAAAAGTCATAGAATTCACCTATTCACCCTCATCTAGGTGATTTAGGTAGGAACTAGATACTTTTTATTGGTATCAGAGGAAGGTTGTTCGTTAAAAGGTTAACACCTTGAACAAAGTCCTCTATCTAGTTGTTCAAAGATACCATGTCTGGAATGGACAGAAACAAGGATTCTCTCCTGAAGTTGTCGATGTGCACTAAAGAGAACATTCCTATGTGGAAGGAAACAGTAAGGCTCCACATGGAAGCCGCTAACCCAAGAATCTTTCAGATTGTTGAAGAAGGTTCCCACTTTCCAATGACACCATCTACAATCAACCCAAATGTACAAGTTCCTAAAAAGATACTGGATTTAAGAAAGGATGAGATTGTCATTGACGCCTTGGAAAAGTAGGCAAAGAATATTATTGTTAGTGCAGTGGATGACTCCACGTTGCAAAATCTTTTTAACTCTAAGTCTGCCAAAGAGATGTGGGATTCTCTTATTATATTGATGGAAGGTACATAAGAAGTCAAAGATGATCGTAGATCTCTGCTGAATCAAGAGTGTGAGGCCTTCAAGCAAGACCCAAGAGATAGCACATCAGATACCTACGAGAAATTCTTCAAAATTGTCAATGGTCTAAGATATTACAACCGAGAGTTCACTATTGGAGAACTTAGTGACAAGTTCTTGAGATCCATGACAAAATAATGGGATACCAAGGCAATCTCTATAAGGGAATTTGGCAAGCTGGCTACAATGGAGCCTCAAATCTTGTTTGGGAAGCTTCTTTCCTTTGAACTGAAGCACAACATCGGGAAAGCTGAGGAAGAGGGGAGCAAGACTTCTGGAAGAAAGAAGTCCATAGAACTGAAGGCTGAAGGGTTAAGGAAAGGTAAAGTTGTGTCACCGATAAGGACACAATCATCAGATGAAGATGATGAGTCAGTGGCTTGTTCCTCTTGCTCAAACATGTCCGATGGAGAGTGTTGGAACATGCTTTCCGCATCTCTTGGTTTGACAAAAACAAATCCCATTGTATTTGATCATACTTGTTTTGTGTTTATAGTATGCAGGATTTTGTGCTTTCATATCTCCATAGTGCTGTGTTGTTATTGCTACCGCGCCGCGTTAACTCTACCGCTGGCGCTAGCATTAACGAACCGTTGAGAAGAAACTGCTGAGAAGGGAAACTGCTGAGATGCAAGCTGGCGTTCAACGAGATGGAAGTTGCGTTCGGCGAACTGGCGCTCGACAAAACGAAAAATGCGTTAGACGAAATGCATGCTCTACCACGGCGCTCGACGAAATGCATACTTTACCGCGGCGCGCTAGAACTACCGCTGGCGCTAGCGATTAACGAAATAGAGGTCGACGAAATGAAGGCGGCATTCGACGAAGATAAGCCCGACGAAGTGCTTTACCGCGGCGCGCTAGAACTACCGCTGGCACTAGCGATCGACGAAATAGAGATCGACGAAATGAAGGCGGGGTTCGACGAAGATGAGCACGACGAAGTGCTCTACCGCGGTGCATTACAACTACCGCTCGCGCCAGTTTCGTTCGACAAAGTGAATGCTGTGCTCGACGATATGTGAGGCCAGCTCGACGAAGATGCGCCCGACGAAATGATCTACCGCGGAGCGCTAGCACTGACGTTGGCGTTAGCATATATGGAAACTATTGACAGAAAGGAAACGGCGAAGAAAAAGGAATGTTGACGGGTCGCTATGTTTGGCATGTACTATCACGGCGCGTTAGGTCTAACGCTCGGCGGTAGCTTTTTGGAAACATCCCGTCGGTAGTTGATTGAGGAGCAGATTTGGAAGATGATATTGGCTGAAGGAAGGAAATCTCGCTAACACAGGGCGTTAGTGGTACCACGACGTGCAAGTGTTTGGCGCTCAGAATGTTGCCTAAACTACCACGATTCGTGTGCTTTATTGCCTTAAGTGGATACCGCGGGGCGGTAGTACTACCGCAGGCGGTAGTGGCTGAATCTATAAAAAGACGCGCGCCGCCTTTGTTGCTGCTTGTTGTTGCTGAATGATTTGAAGCCATATTTTCAGAGCAATCGTGAGAGCCTTCCCAAGCAGCCCAAAGAACTCCATCAACGTTCGTGAAAGCAAAGAACTTAGTGACCGATCCGATTACATCTACATCAACACCAAGTTCTACTTTTGAGGGAGTTTTTAAATTGAGTTTTGTTTTACTTTCAATTTGTAACCTTTATATCTTTTGTTCGGTAGAGGAACTCATCGCACGGCGACTAGGGCCTTGGGAGGACTAGGGGGAATTCACCACACGGCGACTAGGTCTAGGATGTAGATCTAGGGGGTGCTCGAGGCCTTTGTGGGGAGAGAAAGGCTAGAGCGGCTTGAGGCCTTATCTGGTGAGAGATAGGCTAGAGCCAACCGGTCCTTGGGAGAAGGGTCGGTATAGAAAACCAAAAATGTTTTTCATTAGTCGCCTCTTTCCAAGCGTCATTGGGAGAAGATTTTGTAATCATAGTTGTTTCTGTTTAATGTTAATGAAAATATGTATGTTTCTTCATCTCTGATCCGTGCTGTATGTTTTTCATTGTTCTAACCTAAAAGGACTTTCACTATCGCTAACGCCGAGCGGTAACTCTACCGCTGGCGGTAGCAACAGAGCATTAATTTTCCAAATAATCTTGAAAAGTTTAAAACCCTTATTCACCCCCCCCCCCCACCCCCCCCCCCACCCCCCACCCCCTCTAAGGGCGCCTACATATCCAATAAGTGGTATCAGAGGTAGGTTATTGATGGGACGATGGAGATAAGGCTAGATGTATAAATAATGCGAAAGCGATGAATGCTCTTTTCTGTGCTCATGATAGGACTGAATTTAATAGAGTAAGTGCATGTGAAACTGCTTATGATATTTGGAACTTATTAGAAATAACACATGAAGGTACCTCACAGGTCAAAGATTCAAAACTATTCCAACTGGAATCTGAATTTGAGAGGTTCAGGATGGATCCAAATGAGGACGTCGACGCCATGTACACTCGATTCACCAAGATCGCCAATGCCTCAAAAATTCTTGGAAAAACATTTTCAAATGACGACTTGGTGAGAAAGCTTCTTCGATCACTCCCACCAAAGTTCAATCCAAAAGTGACAGCAATATTTGAATCGCATGATCTTAGACGGCTCCAAATAGAGAGCCTCATTGGGAATCTTAAAACCCATGAGGTAGAATTCAAGATTCAAGAAGAGGAGTACAACAAGGAACCAAAGAAGAAAGCCTTGGCACTGAAGTCAAGAAAAGAAGATGACGACGAGGAAGATGACGAGGAGAGTCTCTTTGTGAAGAACTTCACTAAGTTCATGAAGAATCTGGAAAGGAGGAACACCTTCCGGAATTTTTTCCGAAAGGGCTCTTCATCCAAACGAGAGAAGAAGGAGAAGTCCAGCGACGAGGATGAAGAGCGGCCACCTCCCGAGTGCTTCCACTGTAGGAAGACCGGGCATATTAGAAGTCAATGCCCAAAATTCCTGAAGGAGCAAAAAGAAAAATGGGTTAAAGGAAAGGAGAAGAAGAAGGTCTTAAAAGCTGCAACATGGGATGACTCTTCCTCCGGTTGCTCAAGTTGTTCAAGCTCAAGCGATGTTGATGAGGCAAACTTGTGCCTTATGGGGAAAAGCAATGAATCAACCGACGACGAGTGCAGTGTCCAAAGCAACACTGAGGTAATCCCCTCTAACTATAATGATCTTTATTCCGAATACTTAAGAACCTGTAAATCTTTTGGCAAAAATTTTAAGGATCTTGATCTACTTAAAACTGAAAATATAATTCTTTTGAAACAAAATCAAAAATTAAATAAGGAAGTTTTTGCTTTGGGAAAGGAGATGGAGTCTTGCCAAAGGAATGATGATCTCTTGGCAAGGACAAGCAAACTTGAAACTGATCTTTCTAATGCTCTCTCCAATATCGAATCACTCTCGAAACAAAAGAGGGACTTAGAAAGAAATTTGAAACTCTCTCTTTCTAATGTTGAAAATGAAAAGAAAAATTTTGCAAATAGATGCGGAAATTTAGTTAGTGAAAATTTTGCATTAAAAGCTAAATTCCATGACCTTAACATAGCTATAGAAAAATTCGGTATTGGCTAGAAAAGTCTTGATATGATTTTGGACAACCAAAGGCATGGTAGTGCAAAAACTGGTCTAGGTTTTGTTTCTGCTAACTACCGCCCGGCGGTAACAACTAACGTTGGCGGTAGTACCAAAACTCATAATTCATCAAATAATCATAAATCTGGAATCTATTCTGCTGATTCTCTATCCTCCAACAATAGTCCACAACAAAAACTGGAAAAGCTCTCAACCTTTTTTGTGTTATGTGCCAAGTGCCATCACTTAGGGCATACCTTGGACAAATGCAGGATGAAGGGTCGATGTACTGTCAAGAAAATCTGGGTGTCTAAGGTTTGCACCTATTCTATGGGAGGAACCACCTGGGTATCCGGATCTTTACTCTCATCTTCTTGTTAAGTATGTTGGCAGGCTAAGGAAAAAGAAGGCATGTGGTACTTGGACTCAGGGTGCTCCAAGCACATGACGGGCGATAAAGCAAAAATCCTTAGCCTCACTAAGAAGAAAGGAGGAATGGTGACATTTGGGGACAATGGAAAAGGAAGGATATTTGGCACCGGTACTGTTGGTAACAATTCTTTCTCTCATACTAATGTTTTATATGTAGAAGGTTTGAAACATAACTTGATTTCTATTAGTCAACTCTGCGATAAAAGTCTAAATGTTTTATTTGGGTCTTCTACTGATTTATGCAAAATTATAGATCCAAAAACCAATAGTATTGTACTCACTGCACCACGAATTCTCAATGTGTATCTAATTGCCTTTCATGATCTATCACGTGCGTCTCTCAAATGTCTTATATCAAAAATGAAGAACTTGAATTATGGCATAAGCGTCTCGGTCACTCTAGCATCAAGTTAATTTTAAAATTGTCAAAGAATAAACTCATTAAAGGTTTGCCTATGCTAAACGGAAATCTATCTTCCTTATGCTCACCTTGAATCAATTAGAATTTTCTTAGCTTTTGCGAGTTATAAGAAGTTTAAATTATTTCAAATGGATGTTAAAAGTGCTTTCTTAAACGGGATAATTAAAGAAGAAGTCTATGTTGAACAACCCCCCGGATTTATTGATGAAAAATTTCCTAACCATGTATATCGATTAGAAAAAGCGCTTTATGGTCTAAAACAAGCGCCACGTGCTTGGTATGAACGCTTAACATCTTTTTTATTAAAGAACGGTTATAAAATGGGTAGTGCCGATAACACGCTCTTCATTAAGCACTTTGATAATAATTTGATTATTTTACAAATATACGTTGACGATATTATTTTTGGAGCCACTAATGAAGAGTTGTGTAAGGAAGTTATTCTAGTGATGCAAAATGAATTTGAGATGAGTCTAGTAGGTGAACTAACATATTTTTTAGGATTTCAAATAACCCAAAGAAATGATGGAATATTTATATGTCAATCCAAATATGTCCATGATATGCTACAACATTTTGAGTTTGAAAATTTAAAACAAGCTAGTACTCCAATGAGCGCATCACTAAAATTAGGAAAAGATGAAGCCGGAATTTCATTTGACCAAACTTTATATAGAGGAATGATTGGATCCCTATTATACTTTAGTGCATCTAGACCCGATATTATGTTTGTCGTATGCTTATTCGCTAGATTTCAAGCAAATCCAAAAGAATCTCATTTAAAAGCGGTGAAACAAATTTTTTGATATCTAATAGGCACATCAAAATTAGGACTTCGGTATCCAAATAATGATTCTTGTCTTGCATGGGTATTCTGATTCTGATTATGCGGGTTGTTCATTAGATAGGAAAAGCACTAGTGGTACCTGTCATTTCTTAGGCCCTTCTCTAGTTTCATGGTGAAGTAGAAAACAAAACTTTGTTGCCCTCTCCACCACCGAGGCAGAATATATTGCAGTAGGAAGCAGTTGTGCCTAAGCATTATGGATGACTCAAACATTAGAAGATTTTGGTGCCCATTTAACTAATATTGAACTTAAGTGTGACAACAAGAGTGTTATTGACTTAACAAACAACCCTGTTCATCACTCACGATCTAAACACATAGACGTAAGACACCACTTCATTAGGGATCACATCAAAAAGGAACATGTTCATGTAAATTTCATTGGAATTGAATCGCAACTTGCAGACATCTTTACCAAGCCTCTACCTGATTCCCGATTTGCTCTACTTAGACTAGAACTAGGGGTCTTGGACATTCATACTTAATCATGCAAAGCCCGCATTTTTATGACCATGCATATCTGATTTCTGTACTGAATCACAGTGTCACCAATCTGCATAACTATATTCATAAGAAAAATTCTGAAAAATTTCACGTTTTCCCACGAGTTCTATCACTAACGCCCGACGATAGCATAGTACCGCTGGCGTTAGTGAATACTTCTGTATTTCCAGTCTCTTTTTCATTTTTATTTTTCAATTTCTGCTATTTTCCTGTAAGATTCCAAAAACACAAAAAAACAGTAAAACAAATCAAAATCCAACCAAAAACATGCTTTGTTTTTCTATATATCAAAACAAACTACAAATTTGAAAAACCAACTAAAACATCAAAACATGCTTTTTATTTGTTTTATTTTTGAAAACTTAAAATTTATAAAAACTGATGTAATTTCTCAATGTTTCAAGGATGATATAGTTTATCTTGCTAAGCTTAGTATACAATGTTTCATTCTCTAGTTCAAGTATCTTAATAACATTGTTTTTGTATTATGCCTTGATCATTATCTTATGTGTGCTTTGAAATTGATTATAGAAATCATGTGTAGTATTGCATAGCGTGCCTCTATGTATGAGTAAATGGCTTATATTTGCTAATGATTTTGTTTCACTCACGCTTTTTGATAAACTACATATGAATTTAATCTTCTCCCACATGATTGTGTAGTGTAACAACTTCATATTATTTTTAGGCATGCTTAGTTTTACCTACACCACATGTAAGAAAAAATCTCATGCACCTACCTTTGAAGAAGTGTGTCTTTTTAAATCTTTTGTTTGCACATACAAGTGAATTCGGAGACCTTTGTCGTTAAGCAAAAATTTAAATGAATAAATTGACAAAGATAACTCCACCAAGCACTACTCACCCTCCTGATAAGTCTTAATGAGCATTGTGACGTTGAGCACCTTGGAGAGAATTGTAAAGTGCCTTGTCGCAATCATTTTCCCTTTTACATACTTCTTCTTGTACACCGAATCACAAATAAATAAAATTCAAAATAATAATTGTGATTCCCCAAGCACTACTTTGCACCCTGATAAGTCTTAATAAGCATTGTGTGTGCAGAGCACCTTGGTAGTTGTACTATTTTTCTATGTGCATTGAAATATTTATATAACCTTGTGGGTAGAGGTAACTCTAAAAACACTTGTTCAATACTATTGTGTTTATTCCATTATACATGTCATGTGTTTTGATTAACTCATATGTATACTCTTTTTCAAAAACACTATTTTGTACACATCATTATCACTTGTAAGCCTTTTACTCATGAGAATTGGAGTCTATTGCATATCTACATGTATTCTCTACATTCTTAAGTAAATGCACTAGATAGCCTTGCATGATCATTACAATGCATAAGTGTACTTGGTTTCTAAATTTTGAACATTGTATTCTTCTATCTTGTCTTGATATCTTGTATCATGCTTACATATTTTTTTTCGCTATGCCATGAGAACTCTGTATTGCATACCTTTCAAATCTAGTGTATGGCTATGTTAAAACTGAAATTATTTTGTGTACTTAAAATGTTACAACATCTATTTTGTTATGTCCAAAATTCTTAATCATCTACTATGCTTCTCAATTCCTATACAGATGTTCACTTAAAACAAATATTTCGTCATGCTTTCCACCTCTTTACTACTTGTATGCTCGATCATGAATTCGTTTTCCCAACAAGTGGTTCCTTTCTGACAATTTATTCATATTCTCTTTTCACTCCTATCGATTGTATTTTCTCCTAAGTGTTTAATTCTTGATCATACTCATTCCCTCTCTACACAGTTATTGTACACTTTTTGTTGGCCTTCCTCTCCACCCTCTTTTGATAATACCAAAAGGGGGAGAATAAATTTGAAAGAAATTAATATGTTTGGGGAGTTAAGTTCATAGGAAGTTTTGTTGTAGGGGGAGCATTCATTTAGGGGGAGCATATGCACATGTATCAAATTTCATGTGTATCTCTATTATAAATGCAAACTCCTATCAATTGCATTATTTCTTTCTAAGGGGATTTGTTATTATCAAAAGGTGGAGTTAGTTGGAACATGCTTTCCGCATCTCTTGGTTTGACAATAACAAATCCTATTGTATTTTATCATACTTATTTTGTGTTTATAATATGCAGGATTCTGTGCTTTCATATCTCCATGGTGTTGTGTTGTTATTGCTACCGCGCCGCGTTAACTCTATCGCTGGCGCTAGCATTAACGAACCACTAAGAAGAAACCGCTGAGATGCAAGCTGGCGTTCGACGAAATGGAAGTTGCGTTCGACGAACTGGCGCTCGACAAAATGAAAACTGCGTTCGACAAACTGCATGATCTACCACGTCGCTCGACGAAATGCATGCTTTACCGCGGCACGCTAGAACTACCGCTGGCGCTAGCGATCGACGAAATAGAGGTCGACGAAATGAAGTTGGCGTTCGACGAAGATGCGCCCGACGAAGTGCTTTACCGCGGCGTGCTAGAACTACCGTTGGCGCTAGCGATCGATGAAATAGAGGTCGACGAAATGAATGCGGCGTTCGACGAAGATGCGCCCGACGAAGTGCTCTACCGCGGTGCATTACAACTACCGCTCGCGCCAGTTTCGTTCGACAAAGTGAATGCTGCCCTCGATGATTTGTGAGGCCAGCTCGACAAAGATGCGCCCGACGAAATGATCTACTGCGGAGCGCTAGCACTAACGCTGGCGTTAGCATATATGGAAGCTATTGACAGAAAGGAAACAATGAAGAAAAAATAATGTTAACGGGTCGCTATGTTTGGCATGTACTATCGTGGCGCGTTAGGTCTAATGCCCGGCGGTAGCTTTTTGGAAACATCCCGTCGGCAGTTGATTGAGGAGCAGATTTGGAAGATGATATTGGTTGAAGGAAGGAAATCTCGCTAACGCGGGGCGTTAGTGGTACCACGGCGCGCTAGCATTTGGCGCTCAGAATGTTGCCTAAACTACCATGATTCGTGTGCTTTATTGCCTTATGTGGATACCGCGGGGCGGTAGTACTACCGCAGGCAATAGTGGCTGAATCTATAAAAATACGCGCGCCGGCTCCATTGCTGCTTGTTGTTGCTGAATGATTTGAAGCCACATTTTCAGAGCACTCGTAAGAGCCTTCCCAAGCAGCCCAAAGAACACCGTCAACGTTCATGAAAGCAAATAACTTGGAGACCGATCCGATCACATCTACATCGACACCAAGTTCTACTTTTGAGGGAGTTTTTAATTTTATTTTTGTTTTACTTTCAATTTGTAACCTTTATATCTTTTGTTCGGTAGAGGAACTCGCCACACGGCGACTAGGGCCTTGCGAGGACTAGGGGGAATTTGCCACACAGCGACTAGGTCTAGGCTATAGATCTAGGGGTGCTCGAGGCCTTTGCGGGGAGAGAAAGGCTAGAGCGGCTTGAGGGCTTATCTGGTGAGAGATAGGCTAGAGCAAACCGGTCCTTGGGAGAAGGGTCGGTATAGAAAACCAAAAGTGTTTTTCATTAGTCGCCTCTTTCCAAGCGTCATTGGGAGAAGATTTTGTAATCATAGTTGTTTCTGTTTAATGTTAATGAAAATATGTTTGTTTCTTCATCTCTGATTCGTGCTGTATGTTTTTCATTGTTCTAACCTAAAAGGACTTTCACTATCGCTAACGCCGAGCGGTAACTCTACCGCTGGCGGTAGCAACAGAGCATTAATTTTCTAAATAATCTTGAAAAGTTTAAAACCCTTATTCACCCCCCCCCCTCTAAGGGCGCCTACAGATCCAACAGAGAGTTCTTCTTACTCTCCAAGAAATTCAAGAGTTAGCTAAACAAAATGAAGCGGAGAAAAAGTCAATCCTCTTCCTTCGATCATAGAAGATCAAGACGTGATGGTGAACATCACAAGAAAGGATACAACAACGACATGTATAAAACTATACCGAATAAACATATTTCAACTGATATTATTTGTTATTGCTGCAATAAGCCCGGGCATATGATCGTGGAATTCCCGTACAAGAAGAAAGAAGGATCGAGAAAGGAAGACAAGAAATCCTTCAAGAATAAGAAGGAAGAAAAGAGCTTCTTAGCTAAGAAGTCTAAAACTCGGAGCGACAGTGACTCAGATGAGTTAAGCTCAGACGAAGAAGCCTACTTTGGGCTCATAGCTCAGACCGACGAGGAAAACTACGACACCCCTTATGAGGGGAAGGTAAACTCTCACACTCATTTATCTGAGTCTGAAGTTGAGTCCAATGCGGATGAAGGTTACACTTCTCAGGAGGAATCAAAATTAATGGTTCAGCACCAAGTGTTGTTAAAGTTATTTAACAGATGTCGCAAGGTAGTTAAATATCAAGCCAAAGAGATTGGGTCTCTCAAGACCGTGGAATCGGATCTGAGGGAAGAATTTGAAAAATTAATTCCCTTCAGAAATGAAGTCCAACTCTTGAAAGACGAACTCAAAAGCTCTACTGAACTAATAATGCTGAAGGAGAAATCCATAAATGAGTTGGAAGGGAAGTTAGTGTTTGAGAGGAAGCTAGTAGAAAGCTTCTCCAAACCAAAGACCATCCTTCCTCTTATTGATGTTTTTCAGCTCTTGCGATGGATAGCGGTATCGGTCACGAGACCGAGAAAAGTATGGTTGCTAAGAGAAGGGCCCTTAAGGGTAAGGGTAAGGCGAATCAAAGTCAACCTTCCTTCAAGAAGGTAATTTTTACAACAAACACCTATGACTTTAAAACATCTTATGGTCAGTAGCTCCTGCTAGACCCCCCCCCCCCCCCCCATTTAAAGAGCTAAGCAGGGGAGAAAAAGAAGGTACAACAGATTCGACTATTGCTATTGTGGCAAAGTTGGCCACTTCGCCATTGATTGTTTGTTTAATTCAATGAATTTCAAGACTCCACTAGTTAATAATGCAAGGCCGACCACTCGCAATGTTAACACTCCAAGTGGAAGACATCAAACAAGAAGCCAAGGACCCAAATCCTTTTGGGTTCCTAAGGGCAATTGATTACTGATTGCAGGTATGTCCAAAGGACAACAACACACCTATCTGGTATTTGGACAGTGGATATTCGCGGCACATGACCGGAACAAGAGGCCTATTGCAAAATTACACCCCAATCAAGGATGGTCCAAAGGTCATCTTTGGTGGATCTGATCGGGGAATCACAAAGGCTACGGTATGATTACCAACGGTTGAGTTCTATAAGGATAAGTGCTTGATAAAATTGTCGGATACGTCAGAAACTATTTTAACAGACACTCGGAGTAGAAATATTTTCTGCCTAAATTTTCTTTGTTTAAATTCTTCTACACCTGTGTGCTTTTTAGCAAAAGATAGTGCATCTCTTTGTGACCAATGGCACAAGAGACTAGCACATATTAATTCCAAAACTACAAGTATGTTATTTTCTCACAACTTAGTGCGTGACATACTTGTTGTTAAGTGCATTAAAGAGAGACCTTGCCATACATGCCAAATGGGCATGCAGACTCGGGCTAACTTAAAAGCATCATTGGCAAAGATTCTATCATATGTTTATATCTGCTCCATATTGATCTATTTGGTCCCATGACAGTTAGGAGTTTAGGAGGTAAAGCTTACACCCTGGTTATTATTGATGACTACTTACGTTTTGTTTGGGTATTCTTTCTGAAACACAAGTCAGGTACTCTTGACTCATTCACTAATTTTGTTAGGAAAATCCAGAATGAACTAAACTACTCCGTACTCAAAATCAGAAGTGACCACAGAACAGAATTTAAGTATGGGGCTATGACGGAGTTTTGTGAAAACTTAGGTATCTTTCATGAGTTTTCCTCTCCTCGTACTCTACAACAAAATGGAGTTGCCGAGAGAAAGAATAGAACACTCATAGTGGCAAGCAGAACAATGTTCAATGATTCTTCTCTTCCAGAATATTTCTGGACAGAAGCCATCAACACTGCTTGTCACGTGCAAAACAGAGCACTAATCAACAAGAACCATCATAAGACACCTTATGAACTTCTAAAGGACAGGAAACCAACTGTATCATATTTTATAATCTTTGGCAGTAAGTGCTTCATACTTAACAATAGGAAGTATTGCAAAACTAAGTTTAGAGAAAAAACTTTGAAGGTATTTTTGTAGGTTATAGTAGCCATAGTAAGGCATATTCGCTTTTCAACAAGAAAACTCTGGTTGTAGAAGAATCTAAAAATATTGTATTTGATGAGACGAGTATGCTTCACAGTAGCTCTTCTAGTGTTTTTATTGAAGATGCATGTGCAGGTTTGAAATTGAAAGAACTCAACTTGGAAGAGGTCGTTAAAGAAGACGCTCCAAGGACAGTTTCAGTGAATATTCCAATTACACCTGAAGAAGAAGAAACTCAAGAAATAGAAGACATACCAGAAGTAGAAGAACCTGGTATTAGAGAAGATGCAAGGAACCTAGTGTTCAGACATCAAGAGATCACCCAGCAAATCAAATCATCGGAGACACCAGAGTCGGAATAAGGACAAGAAGAGGTACAACAAATGAAGTTTTTCATTTAAGTTTTCTTTCGCAGATTGAGTCAAAGAAATTTGATGAGGCCAAAGAGGATGCTTCATCGATTATTGCAATGCAATAGGAGCTCAATCAATTCACAAGATGCAAAGTTTGGAAGTTGGGGTCGAGGCCCAAAGGTCAGAATGCCATCGGAACAAAATCGGTTTACAGAAACAAGCTGGATGAAAATGGTGTAATCATCAAGAACAAGGTCAGACTTGTTGCCCAAGGTTACAGACAAGAAGAAGGGATCGACTTTGATCAAACTTATGCTCTAGTGGTAAGAATCGAAGCGATTAGGTTGTTTCTAGCGTATGTTGCTCACAAGGGATTTAAGGTCTATCAAATGGACGTGAAATCAACCTTCCTTAATGGTAATTTAAAGGAAGAAGTATACGTAGAACAACCTCCAGGTTTTGTTGCAACCCTAAACCCTAAAGACTTTGATCAAACTTATGCTCTAGTGGTAAGAATCGAAGAGATCAGGTTGTTTCTAGCGTATGTTGCTCACAAGGGATTTAAGGTCTATCAAATGGACGTGAAGTCAACCTTCCTTAATAGTAATTTAAAGGAAGAAGTATACGTAGAACAACCTCCAGGTTTTGTTGATTCCTCCTGTTGGATCTGATGGTGCCCTTAAAGGGGGGATGAATAAGAGGTTTATAGTTTTTGAGATATACTGACAGATTTTAAAATAACATAAAACTTTTTGGTTCTGTCGCTAACGCCTGGCGTTAGATAGTTAACGTCGGGCGTTATCTCTCCAGAAAATATTTTTACAAAAATATCCAAAGTGATTTTACTTGTGAAATCTTAAATGAAATATACTTTCAGAAAATCAGAGATAATAAAAATGAATATTATATATTTCAAAAAGATGATTACAAACATATAATTTCAATAACGCTTGAAATTAAGGCGGCAAAATAAAATTCACTTTTATGTTCCTTCACCAGTCCTTCTCCCAAGGACCGGTTGGCTATATCATATCTATCCCCAAATAAGGCCTCTAACCACCCCCTAGATCTACCCTAGACCTAATCGCCACGCACAAGGAGGAAAATTTCCCTCTAAACTGAACCCGGCCTACTCTCTACACGCAAGGCGGCGAATTCACTACCGTTACAAAAAAAATATGAAAAGATAAAGTTAAAATCAGAACAAAAGACTCCCTAGATTGAAGAGCACTAAAGGAGATGTTGATGACACGCAATGGCCATCGTTGGAGTTGAAGCGAGCGTCCTTCTTCAAATTTGTCGTTGGAAATCTCCTTCTCACTCTTGTTCCTCAATGGTGGTGTTGGGAGTGGTCTCTAAATTTGGGATGAAATGCTCTCTCTGAAGCAGGGGCGGACCCAGGAATTTTGGCTAGGGGGGGCCCAGTTACCAGGCGAAGCCAAATGTTTTTTAAAATAAAATTTTAAATATAAAAAATATATAGACAATTTTTCGACAAAATATATCGTATATCTTCAATAAGCAAAAAATATACAAACAACCATATACATGTTACTTCAATTATGCACGACGATTTTTCACCTCATAGAATTCATCTATGATACAATCTTTGTCAATTTTCTCCGCTATTTCTCGCTCAATATATAAAGTCATGCAATTAGCAAGAAATTCATCTTCCATCTTGTTGCGAAGCCTCGTTTTAACAAGTTTCATAGCAGAAAATGACCTTTCTGTAGTTGCTGTTGAGACCGGAAGTGTCAAAATAAGTCTAATCAATTTGCCAATAAGATAGTATGTGTTCGATTTTTTCGTTTCCAACAATTTCTCATACAGCTTGGAAATTGTAGACAAATTTTTGAAGTCCTTATGAGAAGGAACATCGAGCTGATAATGCTGCAATTGAGTATTTAACACATAAATCTCTTGCTCACTGAAATCTTGATGGTAGAAATTCTTTGCAAGGGCACATATATCATAAATATTGAAAGACTTGTATTCATCACTTGGATCTAATGCCATACTTAGACGAAGGAGTTCCATAGAATTTTCACTGAATCTAGAATTTAGCTCCTGCAACACACAATCTATTGTGGCATTGAAAATATCCACTCGAAAATGATGTTTCACTGTAATGATATCACGTGGACTTCAAAATCGACGATCACTATATCGAGCATTCATGTCAGGAACTTTAACTTCATTTTTCTCACAGAATATGTTCACATCTTGTAAGAACTTTTCCCAGCCAGATTCCCGCAATTTCTGAATAAGAGTTTTTGTTGTTGAAACTAAATTTATGGCATTTAATATATCCTGAGATTGATGTTGCAGTGCTTTGCATAAAATATCACTGATTCCCAAAATTTCTTTCATCAAATGCAAAATGAAAACAAATTCGAATACGCCCATTTTTCTAAATGCTGCTTCAGCATCCCCTCGTTGAGCAGATGTTCCTCCATTATCACTAATATCAAGCAACACAGAGCATGTGGCATTATACATATTTATAACACTATAAACAGAGTTCAGATGAGACGACCATCTAGTGTCACCATGTCGTTGTAGTGAACCAATTTGATTGGCTCCCGTGCCGGTCTCAATTTCACCTAGAGCAATCATGTGATCGAAGTATTCTTTTTGAGCAGCTCGCAATTGATCATTGCGTTTAGAGGAAGCACCAACAGTGTTAACAATATATATCAACTCATTAAAAAAATTATGCACTGTCTTCACTTCTTTTGATGTTGCAACAAGAACTAGTTGAAGCTTATGTGCAAAACAGTGAACATAATAAGCATGTGAACATTCATTAAGGAATAAAGCTTTTAAACCCTTCCATTCACCTCGCATGTTACTTGCACCATCATATCCTTGACCGCGCATATCCTGAATACTCAAATTATGACGAGAAAGAACAGCAGAAATTTCATTCTTAAGAGTTAGTGCACTTGTATCTGTAACATGAACAAGATCTAAAAACCTTTCCCGTACAAAACCACGAACATCCACAAATCGAATCACGATAGCCATTTGCTCTCTTTTTGACTCGTCTCTAGATTCATCAACTATTATGCAATATTTGGAATCGCTAATTTCCTTACGAATTATAGCTTGCACCATTCTTGACATAATAGAAAGAAGATCCTTCTGAATATTAGGCGATATGTACATAGCATTTCCTGGGGCATTTTCTAACACAACTTCATCAACTTCCTTGTTATAAGTTCTAAGCAATTTAATCACTTGCACAAAATTCCCGCGATTAATAGATTCTTGAGTTTCATCATGACCACGAAATGCAATTCCTTGAAATGCGCAATATCGCAATGCATCAATTGAAGTTCCAACCCGTAACCGGTTCATTGCGATTTGCTGAGAAGTTTGTCTTTCCATCACTTTATCTATATGTTGAGTTTGAGCAATTAAATCTGCACAATTTTTGACTGCAAGGTTGTGTGGAGAACAATGATCCTTCCCTGCATGTGTCAAAAAGGCACAGTTTTTTCCATTGACTTTCTTCCAGTTTCGAAATCCTTCGGTTGTGAATGAGTTTGTTCCATACCGACCACTATTTTGTTTATTGAAAATATAGCAAGGTGCACAATAAGCAGCATCTTTTGCAGGAGAATACTCCAACCATGGAAACTTCTCGAACCACGAATATTGAAATCTTCGATTATGTTCACCTGATGATGGATACTCTTGAAGTTTGTGATGATAAGGCCCAAGTTTAATATAAGCTCGCCGCATTTCATCTTGCTGATTTACAGGATAGTCCCAAATTTGTGGCCGTAATCCAGGATCACGCTCGAAAATGACTGAACCACTATCAACTAGGGAAGAGTCAACATTACATATAGGAGATTGAACATTAACTTGTTCTATTGACGAAGATGTGCCGGCTTCATTTGATGACTTCTTGTTGAAAAATGAATCAATAGTTTTCAGTTTTTTCATGATTACCTAAATATTATGAACAAAATCAACTTGTTAAACATTCATAATTGACTACATCAGGAGAAGCTAAATATGTCTTTTATTCCAGATTTTTCTCCCAAATATGCCAACATATAACATATTACAAGTAATTAAGCAAATAGCAAATATGAAATATCTCACTCAAATCAAACTGCAAAAAAGATGAGGAAAGACCATGAAAAATTTTTGTCTAAATCATCAAGTGCAAGAATTATTTTTGCATATTTCTTCTCAAATAAATGAAGAATTTGTCTAAATCATCAAGTGTATTATATTGAATTTGGGCTGTATTCACTGATTGGCAAAAGCACTAGATCACTGGCTATTATGGCTTGTGTAAGAATGATAGATTAGATATTTTATATTTAGATGGAACATAATTACATAAATGAATGAAGATCCAGTGACAGTGAATGGGTGAATAAAACTGAAATAAATGAAGATCCAGGAACAGAGGAACTCACTTACTCACCGAGGACTTGAGTAAGACTGCCGGACTGGGGACTGGGCCACTGGTCCTGCTGGTGAGTGGCCGAGTGGGAAGGAACTACTGAACTAGGAAGACTGGAAGAGGCGGCCGGCGAGGCGGCGACTCGGCGACGCAGGGGCGGACTCTGGAAGAGCGGGAGCCGAAGAGGTGAAGTCGTGAGAGACGAAGAGGGCTAGCCGGCTAGGGCAGGGCAGGCACGCACGGGTGTTAAGGCAATAATGAATGCTAGTGCAGGCAGGGGCGGATTTAAGGGGGGGCCCATGGGGGCCCGGGCCCCCCCCCCCAAAAAAAAGTATATAGATTACTAGGTATAATATATAATTTCTATTAAAAAAATGTGATTTTTTTTCATTTTTCCGCATGAAATCCCGCGCAGATATGCTGAAATTAATAGGGTGCGGCGTTCCTGCACTAGCATTCATTATTGCCTTAACACCCGTGCGTGCCTGCCCTGCCCTAGCCGGCTAGCCCTCTTCGTCTCTCACGACTTCACCTCTTCGGCTCCCGCTCTTCCAGAGTCCGCCCCTGCGTCGCCGAGTCGCCGCCTCGCCGGCCGCCTCTTCCAGTCTTCCTAGTTCAGTAGTTCCTTCCCACTCGGCCACTCACCAGCAGGACCAGTGGCCCAGTCCCCAGTCCGGCAGTCTTACTCAAGTCCTCGGTGAGTAAGTGAGTTCCTCTGTTCCTGGATCTTCATTTATTTCAGTTTTATTCACCCATTCACTGTCACTGGATCTTCATTCATTTATGTAATTATGTTCCATCTAAATATAAAATATCTAATCTATCATTCTTACACAAGCCATAATAGCCAGTGATCTAGTGCTTTTGCCAATCAGTGAATACAGCCCAAATTCAATATAATACACTTGATGATTTAGACAAATTCTTCATTTATTTGAGAAGAAATATGCAAAAATAATTCTTGCACTTGATGATTTAGACAAAAATTTTTCATGGTCTTTCCTCATCTTTTTTGCAGTTTGATTTGAGTGAGATATTTCATATTTGCTATTTGCTTAATTACTTGTAATATGTTATATGTTGGCATATTTGGGAGAAAAATCTGGAATAAAAGACATATTTAGCTTCTCCTGATGTAGTCAATTATGAATGTTTAACAAGTTGATTTTGTTCATAATATTTAGGTAATCATGAAAAAACTGAAAACTATTGATTCATTTTTCAACAAGAAGTCATCAAATGAAGCCGGCACATCTTCGTCAATAGAACAAGTTAATGTTCAATCTCCTATATGTAATGTTGACTCTTCCCTAGTTGATAGTGGTTCAGTCATTTTCGAGCGTGATCCTGGATTACGGCCACAAATTTGGGACTATCCTGTAAATCAGCAAGATGAAATGCGGCGAGCTTATATTAAACTTGGGCCTTATCATCACAAACTTCAAGAGTATCCATCATCAGGTGAACATAATCGAAGATTTCAATATTCGTGGTTCGAGAAGTTTCCATGGTTGGAGTATTCTCCTGCAAAAGATGCTGCTTATTGTGCACCTTGCTATATTTTCAATAAACAAAATAGTGGTCGGTATGGAACAAACTCATTCACAACCGAAGGATTTCGAAACTGGAAGAAAGTCAATGGAAAAAACTGTGCCTTTTTGACACATGCAGGGAAGGATCATTGTTCTCCACACAACCTTGCAGTCAAAAATTGTGCAGATTTAATTGCTCAAACTCAACATATAGATAAAGTGATGGAAAGACAAACTTCTCAGCAAATCGCAATGAACCGGTTACGGGTTGGAACTTCAATTGATGCATTGCGATATTGCGCATTTCAAGGAATTGCATTTCGTGGTCATGATGAAACTCAAGAATCTATTAATCGCGGGAATTTTGTGCAAGTGATTAAATTGCTTAGAACTTATAACAAGGAAGTTGATGAAGTTGTGTTAGAAAATGCCCCAGGAAATGCCATGTACATATCGCCTAATATTCAGAAGGATCTTCTTTCTATTATGTCAAGAATGGTGCAAGCTATAATTCGTAAGGAAATTAGCGATTCCAAATATTGCATAATAGTTGATGAATCTAGAGACGAGTCAAAAAGAGAGCAAATGGCTATCGTGATTCGATTTGTGGATGTTCGTGGTTTTGTACGGGAAAGGTTTTTAGATCTTGTTCATGTTACAGATACAAGTGCACTAACTCTTAAGAATGAAATTTCTGCTGTTCTTTCTCGTCATAATTTGAGTATTCAGGATATGCGCGGTCAAGGATATGATGGTGCAAGTAACATGCGAGGTGAATGGAAGGGTTTAAAAGCTTTATTCCTTAATGAATGTTCACATGCTTATTATGTTCACTGTTTTGCACATAAGCTTCAACTAGTTCTTGTTGCAACATCAAAAGAAGTGAAGACAGTGCATAATTTTTTTAATGAGTTGATATATATTGTTAACACTGTTGGTGCTTCCTCTAAACGCAATGATCAATTGCGAGCTGCTCAAAAAGAATACTTCGATCACATGATTGCTCTAGGTGAAATTGAGACCGGCACGGGAGCCAATCAAATTGGTTCACTACAACGACATGGTGACACTAGATGGTCGTCTCATCTGAACTCTGTTTATAGTGTTATAAATATGTATAATGCCACATGCTCTGTGTTGCTTGATATTAGTGATAATGGAGGAACATCTGCTCAACGAGGGGATGCTGAAGCAGCATTTAGAAAAATGGGTGTATTCGAATTTGTTTTCATTTTGCATTTGATGAAAGAAATTTTGGGAATCAGTGATATTTTATGCAAAGCACTGCAACATCAATCTCAGGATATATTAAATGCCATAAATTTAGTTTCAACAACAAAAACTCTTATTCAGAAATTGCGGGAATCTGGCTGGGAAAAGTTCTTACAAGATGTGAACATATTCTGTGAGAAAAATGAAGTTAAAGTTCCTGACATGAATGCTCGATATAGTGATCGTCGATTTTGAAGTCCACGTGATATCATTACAGTGAAACATCATTTTCGAGTGGATATTTTCAATGCCACAATAGATTGTGTGTTGCAGGAGCTAAATTCTAGATTCAGTGAAAATTCTATGGAACTCCTTCGTCTAAGTATGGCATTAGATCCAAGTGATGAATACAAGTCTTTCAATATTTATGATATATGTGCCCTTGCAAAGAATTTCTACCATCAAGATTTCAGTGAGCAAGAGATTTATGTGTTAAATACTCAATTGCAGCATTATCAGCTCGATGTTCCTTCTCATAAGGACTTCAAAAATTTGTCTACAATTTCCAAGCTGTATGAGAAATTGTTGGAAACGAAAAAATCGAACACATACTATCTTATTGGCAAATTGATTAGACTTATTTTGACACTTCCGGTCTCAACAGCAACTACAGAAAGGTCATTTTCTGCTATGAAACTTGTTAAAACGAGGCTTCGCAACAAGATGGAAGATGAATTTCTTGCAAATTGCATGACTTTATATATTGAGCGAGAAATAGCGGAGAAAATTGACAAAGATTGTATCATAGATGAATTCTATGAGGTGAAAAATCGTCGTGCACAATTGAAGTAACATGTATATGGTTGTTTGTATATTTTTTGCTTATTGAAGATATACGATATATTTTGTCGAAAAATTGTCTATATATTTTTTATATTTAAAATTTTATTTTAAAAAACATTTGGCTTCGCCTGGTAACTGGGCCCCCCCTAGCCAAAATTCCTAGGTCCGCCCCTGAGTGCAGGAACGCCGCACCCTATTAATTTCAGCATATCTGCGCGGGATTTCATGCGGAAAAATGAAAAAAAAAATCACATTTTTTTAATAGAAATTATATATTATACCTAGTAATCTATATACTTTTTTTTTCTTGGGGGGGCCCGGGCCCCCATGGGCCCCCCCTTAAATCCGCCCCTGCTCTGAAGTATAGAATGAAGACTTGGAATGCATCACCTTTGATCAAGCGAAATTAGCTCCTTAAATAGGCAGGGGAACTAACGCGTGGCGTTAAGAAGTTAACGCCAGCGTTAGTGATTGTGTATAGCAACCGCTGAAATCGTGCAACAGTCGAGAACGTGGCAGTTTGTGGACGCAACGCGTGTGTTAAGTGTCAATGTTGGTGTTGTCACTTAGTAACCAACTATTTGTCATCTCGACGTCAAGATTCGTTGAGAAGTCATCCCTTTTCGATGAATGTTAACGACAGGCGTTAACTGCTAATGCGGGGCGTTAGCTCACTTTTCAGAGAATCTTCATCAATTAGCATCCTGTTCATAGGGTTATTTAACTATAGTACATGCACACTATAAACACAAGCAAGATCAAATACATAGTGTGATTTGTTATTCTCAAACTAAGAGATGTGGAATACAAGCTCAAACAGTCTCCCCCATTTGATAATAACAAATCCATTAATAAGAAATAAAACATAATTAGAGTAGTGTTTATAGTATATGTTAAGCATGATAATCATGCATACTCCCCCTATGTGGATACTCCCCCTACATGAATGTATTTCCTAATGTACTCTCCCTAAATAATAGATTTCTCTAATTTATTTCTTCAATTTATTCTCCCCCTTTTGTTATAATCAAAAGGAGGTGGGAAGGAGTAATAGCAATATGAAACAATAAGCATTAAGTAGAGATAATATCAACAATTTTAAAAAATAGTGAACACAACGAAAGCATTTTGTAACATCTTTTAGAAATTGAAAGTACAAAATATAATAAGCGTGTAAATCAAATAAATAGATGTTTTGAAATTTAGAAACAAAAGTAGCAACTTCATTTGTAATTTGTAATAAAAAGTAGCAAGCAAGATTATAAAAATATTAAGTAAACATATGTTTATAACGTAAATAAATTTGCATTTCAGGTATACATAAACATTGTAAAGATCATGTTTTGCTATCTAGTGCATTTACTCATGGTTGTAAAGAATAGTATAGATAAGCTTTAAGTCCAATTCTCATGAGTGGAAGTATTATAAATGATAATGATGTGTTAAATAAAGGTGTTTCATCGAAGTATACAAGTGCATAAATCAAACCACATGATAGTATGTAATAAGATCATAACTTGAATTAAACATAAATAACTTTACTTCCACAAATTTCAATGCACATAAAGATTTTCATTTTTTTAAGAGAAGTGGTCAAAATTTTGTTTGTACAAGACACTTTATAATTTTTGGCGGGGTTTTCCTTGTCATATATTTTTTTATACTTGATGTTGATTTTTTTGACCAAGGACTCCAAATTCACTTGTTTTTGCAAACAAATAAATTTATATTCTAAATACCACATTTCTCTAATCACAAGTTCATGAAGAACAAACAATTCATGAAAGAATTCAATGTAGTGTAGGTAAACTATTTATGCGAATCAAAACAAGTTCTTATATTACACAATCATGCAATAAGAATTAAAACACATGTATATTAACAAAAAGGTATAAGCGAGAAAATCATTATCAGAGATAAAAAACTTTACTCATACTTAGAGGCATGTAAAAACAATTCTACACATATAATCTACAACCAAATTCTTTGCACATTTTAAGATATTATTCAAGGCATGATAAATGCAAAACAATGTTTTTAAGAAACTTGAAGGATTAAATTAAACAATATAAATTATCTTTAAGCAATATATATATAATCATCCTTGGAATAAGCATTTAAGCATATATTATTTTTTTGTTTTTAATTTTTGGAAGTAAATAACAACAAAAAATAGAAAACAAAAAGATTTAAAAACAAAATACTAAATAAAATAATACTAATATTTTATTAACAAAACAAAAAAAAATTGGAACATAGAGGCTAACGCCAGGCGTTAGCTTCTTAACATCGAGATAGTACACTAAATTTTGACTTTTTGAAAAATCTTTTTCATAATTCATTTGTATTATAAAGAGACATTCTTACAGTTGAAATTTCTGACATTATGGAGTTGATTTGAAGGCTCTTTTAGTATGTTTTTGTTTTTGTTTTTTTTATATTTTGAATATTTTTTGAACAACAAATATAACAAAGTATATAAGATAATTTTGATAGTTTTTTATAAGGGTTAAAGTGTGAAAGTGCACAGTTAACCTCACTAGAATTCTCTAGAGGGGGTGAATAGAGATTTAAAAATACTTTGTGCAATTATATATATATATATGTGTGTGTGTAATAATCACAAATTCAAGCTTCCCACACACCAACAAAAATTAAGCAAGTAAAGAAGAAAAATAGCAAGAAGAAAATCACAGCACAACACAAAGAAATATAGTGGTTCCCCAAACTTTGGGTAGTCCACTCGTCTACCCCTTTGGTAGGAATTCACTAACATGCACTGAGTCTTTTGATAAGGAGACTCTTAGAACCAGACTGAGTCTTTTGATAAGGAGACTCTTAGAACCAGACTGAGTCTTTTGATAAGGAGACGCTTAGAACCACTACAACTGAATTTTTTGAAGAGAGATTTTAAAAACTCTCTTACACAGTTTAAAAGTGAAATGAAGATAAGGAGAAGAAGAAGAAGTAATTTAAACAAGAAGGAATCTTCTTCCTAGCAAGAAGATTAGAAGCACAAGAATAGTGAATGTAATCTCTCTTCTATAGTGAGAAGGAGATTGTAAGCTTTTCTCTCTTTTGTGAGAGCTTTCAGAATTTGCAGCAGAATGGCTTCAGGAGGAGAAGATGAAGGCTTTTTTTTCTGCAACATACTTTCTCTTTTCTCAGCTTTCTCACTCTTCACTTGGGAGCTCTTCCTCTTTTTCAAATGTATATGGTGGATCACTAGTTACTATTCTCTGTCGACTTCCTTCTTATTTATAACTCTGTTTGAAAAGATATTGCTAAAGAAGAATAATCAATTAGCAGACAGAGAATTAGAAAGAGATAAAAGTTTCCATACTAATTTTATCTGTAGATGGAAAGAGTTTATTCTGATTTCAAATAATATCAAAATAAATATTAATCAAATTAGCCAAGAATCAATTAGAAGGAAAGACAGATTCAGAACGGCTATAAAAGAATAAAATCATTCCATAAAATTCAGATCTTTAGAAAGAAGGAAAGAGAACTGGCGTGAATTTGAATTTGACATAGAAATCGATGTGCGTCGATTACTATTCGACGTAAGCGTCGAGTTCATCCTGGCTGGACGTCGAGAGGAGAATAAGGAAGGTGCGTAGGCTAAGGTGCGTCGACTTTATTAAATGAGTCGACTAGAAGTCAGAGTTACGTCGACAAAGATTACGTCGAATTCTTCTTAGAGTTACTTCGACTCATTCTGAGAGAAACGTCGACTACATTTCGACGTTGCGTCGAATACTATTCGACGCATATTTACTTAGACTAATTTTTCATTCTTAGAAATTATATTCTTCTCAATTCTAGGGGTTAAGATAAATCATTTCCCCAACAATCTCCCCCTATTTATCTTAACCCTATTTAGAGAGAAATTGTATCAGTATTTAATCAACTCAGCAAGACATTCATATAGGTTAGAAATATGTTAAATAATCAGAAGAAGATAGAATAAGAAATTATATAAACAAATTTCATGTTCAGTTGACTAATCAGCATTTAAGCATAGACAATTGTTCAAATAGAGTATATCATCATTGTTCAGGGGTAGGAGGAGTTTTTCTTTTCCTAGTGAATACTTTTGTGGGTTGCTCCTTCTCAGTAGCAGGTGATTCCCTCAGCTCCCCCTGAGTCTCAGCAATTTGCTCCCCCTGAGTTAAAGTAGTTTGCTCCCCCTGGGATGGAACTTCCTTTGAGCCTTTTACTTCTTTTTCAGTTTCTCTTTCATCTCCAGCTCCAGTTTTAACTGCATCTGGCTCCTGAGCTCCTACTTCAGCCATCACAGTATCAGCTTCAATTTCTTTCTCTCCTTCAGCCTCAGTTTCCTTTTCAACTTCATTTTCTGCCCTACATGCCTCCCCTTGTAATAGAATTACTTGTTGAGTAGCTTCTCTTGTTATATTGAGTATCTCTGTTAGGTGCTCTTCACTATGTAGCTCAGGTACAACTTCATTCCCAATGGTCTTGAGCAGTGCAAGACTATTAGTTTTTGAAGTAGGAAGAGACTTGTGAGAGAGAGATTTATGACTGGAGAGTTGCTCTTCATCTAACCTCTCCCCCTTCTTGACCTTCTTAGCCAAGGAGGTTAAGAAAGACCTGGTGACCTTAGAGGAAGAGATAGAGGTCTTCAGGCTTTGCATAGAGGCACTGACCCCATCTATTTGGGTCTGCATGTGCAAGATGGAGGAATGAATCTTGGAACAGTGCCCATCCAGCATTGCTTGGAATCTTTGGGTTGTGGATTGGATACACTGAGTGATGAGGTTTTCAGTGGATGGAGATGGTTCAAAATGTGGTGGTGGAGGAGGAGATAATGGAGGAGGAGGAGATAATGGTGGAGGTGTATGTGATAAAGGTGGAGAGGGGACTGTATCATTGTGATGAGGTATATTTGATGGAGAAGGTGAAGGAATAGTGGAGGGTTGAGCAGGAGATTGAGTTGGTATTTGTGAAGGTGTGGATGATGGTGGTAGAGAAGGGATGTTTGTTTGAGAAGGAGGAAGTGAAGATGGATGAGCAGGAGAGTTAGAAGGAGAAGAAGTCCTTTCAGGAATGGAACCAGGCTTGGGAATTTGTCTGGTCCATTTTGAGAAGAGAGCTATGGACATCCTCTTGCCAGGTGGAATGGGGATTTCTTTTGACCTACATAGGTCAGGGAAGGAGTGGAAGAGTACTTGTCTCATAGTTCTCATGTAGGCATTCTCTTTGTGAGAATATTTAAAGCCTATCATTTTGAGCAGGCAGCTTGCCCAGTCTACCTTCTTCTTCAGCACAAGGGCCCCCATGATGTTCAGTTGCTGTTTGGGCACTGCATCATGGGCAGAGATCTTACATAGTAATATTTTCCCTACTATGTCTGCCAACAGTCTATACTCATCAGAGAAGTCTATTTTCTTCAGGTGGATTGGTCTATCTTTGGAGAACTTCATGGTGATTAACAGATTCTTTATTTCATCAGGGGTAAGTTCCACAGGTTCATCACCTGATAGGGGAATTATTCTAGTTATTCTTTAAAAAATGATTTGCTTTCCCTATTTGAACAAAGATAATATTGGACTGTACCTGATGGTAGATCAAAGGGGGTCCTAATGTGTTCTGCAAAAATTGAGACAGGTGTCTCATGGATTGTTCCTGTGATTTCTCCTTGTTCAGATATCTGAACATGAGTCATTAGCTCTGTGAGTTCTGTCTCCAGGAGCTTGCATCTTGTGGAGATGAGCTTATCCAGACCAGCTTCAATGAAGAGAGCTATGATGCTCTTATAATTTTCTGCTGCGGCTTGGAAGGATTCGAGGTCAATGTCAAACCCAGAGTTTATCTTGGGAGCCATTGTAGGTCAGTGAGAAAGAGGAAGAAATGGCTGGACTGAGAGGTAAGAGGGATGAAAGATGCAGAGTGCGAGAGGATTTCTAACTGAAGAGTCTATTTAAGTCAGGTGAAACGTCGAAATGAGACACAATTCGAGGCATATTCGGTACTACAGTGGATGTGACCGAAAATATTTTAGTATTGCCGCTCTTTTTCATGAAGTCGACATTACGTTGAGTGGAATTCGACGTAAGCGTCGATATAGTTTGAGGTAAGATGTTAGGGTTTCATATCGACGTATACATCGATTGGAGTCGACGCATGCGTCGATTTAAGTTATTATTGATAGTTATCGATGGTGCGTTGATTATAAAATCAACGTGACTTTCATTTTCCTGAAAAATTTTGGGTTTTCCCTTGAGAGATTATTTCTTCCTGCTCCTAATGTTTTCTAAGACAGTCTTGGACTAATTTTTATAATCAATTAGTTTGATTGTACCAACATTATTTGGCAATGTGGCCAGTTTTATTGCAGATATAACATCTGACTATCTTTAGATTATGGGATTTTGAGTTTGGAGAGGGATAGTGGTGTTGATTAGGATAAACATTTTGATTAGGATAAAAAATTTTGGTTTGGATAAAAGTTTTGACTAGGATAGAAATTATGATCAGGATGAATGGGTCCTGAATGGGGGTTAAGATGGAAGGTTTTTGGAGGATGGAAGTGTTCTGTCTTTATGTTGCTCTGAGTTTGTATGTGTTGATATCTATTCGACGTACGTTGATAGTTGCGTCGATTTATACTCGGTGCTTTCTCCAGATTGCGTTGATCTGGAATCGATGCATGGAAGAAGTTGCGTCGATTTGAAGTTGACGTACTCTTATTCAAGCGTCGAGTTGAGGTCGAAGCATCTGAGAGATTGCGTCGAGTAGAATTCGACGCACTATCATTCATGCGTCGATATGAAGTCGACGCAATTGTGTTTTCACAAATTTTATTTTTCCCTTTTTCTGATTTTATTTCTTTATGAGTTGTTTCTCTTGGCCTAGTTGCCTTCTCAGAAGAAGTTTGAGAGTCATCAGCTGAATAGTATGATGTTTCATCAAATTGGTTTATTTCCTTGAAGTCTTCTCCCTTATTTTGTGAGTCTTCTTCTTGGTTTGTTGATTTGATGGGTTTAGTAAATTTAGCAGGGATCATCCAAGCAGGCTTGTTGGATGGAATTAGACTAGCTGAGGGATCAGCTCCTAGTCCAAGATTTTTATGTCTTCTTGTTTGTTTTTCTGTGATTCCTTTGAGTGTTTGGCTTCTCATTTTTATTGATTCTTCAAAAGCTTTTGCTTGGTATACCTTATTTTTAAGGAGCTGGTTTTCTATTTTTGCCTTCTCTATTTCTTTTTCTCTGATGTTATCCCTTAATTCATAATTTTTAGAATAAGTGTCCTCTATATTTCTCTGGTTTTTAATGACATTAATTTGTTCTCTTAGATTCTTAATTTCTTGTTTAGCTTTTAGTTGATCTAAACATAATCCTTTAAAATCATTTTTGAAATCATCACACAGAAAATCTATGTCATAAAAAATGCTTACCCCATCCTTATCCTCAGATTCCTCTATGAGAATAAGGCTATTTTCTTTATCATCTTCAGAGGAGATGCTTCCTTCTGATTCTGTCTCACTCCATGATTTAGCACCATGTTCTTCCTTTGAGCTTTCAAAAGCCATTAAGCATAGGTCTTCTTGCTTAGACTCTTCATTGTCACTTTTGGATGAGGTGCTGTCCTCAGAATCTGTTTCACTCCAAGCTTCTGCAATGAAGCCTCTTTCTTTCTTCTTTCCCTTTTTCTTGAGATCTTTCTTTTTCAGATCTTTCTCTTTCTCAGTATTTTCTGGACATTCTTGTGCAATGTGTCCAGTTTTCCTACAGGAATAACAAATGATTTCTTTAGTAGAAGTTTTATCATACCTTGGTTTTGATTCTCTCCTTCTAGACCCATCTGTCCTAACCCATTTCTTGAATCTCCTAGCCAGGAAGCTGAATAATTCTTCTTCTGTGACAGGGGTCTCTTCTTCTGTTGCTTTCAAAGCAATGTTTCTATCTTTTGAGGACGTTGAAGTGCTTCCTCTTCTTTCCTTCTCTTCTCTGGTTTTCAGCAGTTGCTCATAGGATTTGAGTTTTCCTAAGAGAGCATCTGATGAGATTTCCTTTTGTCCTCTTGTATCTCTTATTGCCCATATTCTTGAGTCCCATGAACTTGGAAGACTCATTAACAGTTTGTCATTGATCTTTGTGAGAGAGATCTCTCTATCCAGGCTCCTTAATTGATTTATGATCAGACTGAATCTATCATACATCTCAGATATGCTTTCTTCATGCTTCTTTTGAAAGTTCTCATATTGGGAGATCAATAGAGCCTTTCTATCTTTCCTTTCATCAGCACTTCCTTCTACCATCTTTGTAAGAGCCTCCCATATTTCTTTGGCTGATTCACAGTCAACAACCTTTTGAAAGATTTCATCTGAGAGGGTTGAGACAAGAATGTTCACAGCTTTTGCATCACATGTTCCTGCCTTCTTCTCTTCAACTGTCCACTCAGCCTTTGGGACAAGTGTTTGAGTCACTTCACCACTTGAGTCTCTTCTATAAGGCTTGGGAGGACCTATCAAAATAACATTAAATAATTCTTTATCAATAGAATTCATATAAATCCTAATTCTTGTTTTCCAAACTGCAAACTTTTCAAGATTGCACATTGGTGGTCTGGTGGAAGCATAATCTTTGATTTGTGTCATGTGAAAAGAAATAATTTTCAGAAATATATATATATATGAGAGGTAGGATCTTTTTGATCAAGGAGTTAACCTTTTTAGATCAACCTCGCTCTGATACCAATTGAAAGTGCACAGTTAACCTCACTAGAATTCTCTAGAGGGGGGGTGAATAGAGATTTAAAAATACTTTGTGCAATTATATATATATGTGTAATAATCACAGATTCAAGCTTCCCACACACCAACAAGAATTAAGCAAGTAAAGAAGAAAAATAGCAAGAAGAAAATCACAGCACAACACAAAGAAATATAGTGGTTCCCAAACTTTGGGTAGTCCACTCTTCTACCCCCTTTGGTAGGAATTCACTAACTTGCACCGAGTCTTTTGATAAGGAGACTCTTAGAACCAGACTGAGTCTTTTGATAAGGAGACTCTTAGAACCACTACAACTGAATTTTTTGAAGAGAGATTCTAAAAACTCTTTTACACAGTTTAAAAGTGAAATGAAGATAAGGAGAAGAAGAAGAAGAAGAAGTAATTTAAATAAGAAGGAATCTTCTTCCTAGCAAGAAGATTAGAAGCACAAGAATAGTGAATGTAATCTCTCTTCTATAGTGAGAAGGAGATTGTAACTTTTTCTCTCTTTTGTGAGAGCTTTCAGAATTTGCAGCAGAATGGCTTCAGGAGGAGAAGATGAAGGCTTTTTCTTTTCTGCAGCACACTTTCTCTTTTCTCAGCTTTCTCACTCTTCACTTGGGAGCTCTTCCTCTTTTTCAAATGTATATGGTGGATCACTAGTTACTATTCTCTATCGACTTCCTTCTTATTTATAACTCTGTTTGAAAAGATATTGCTAAAGAAGAATAATCAATTAGCAGACAGAGAATTAGAAAGAGATAAAAGTTTCCATACTAATTTTATCTGTAGATGGAAAGCGTTTATTCTGATTTCAAATAATATCCAAATAAATATTAATCAAATTAGCCAAGAATCAATTAGAAGGAAAGAAAGATTCAGAACGGCTATAAAAGAATAAAATCATTCCATAAAATTCAGATCTTTAGAAAGAAGGAAAGAATAAAAAGATTCAGAACACCAAAGTCCTATAACGTTTGGGTCATCCATAAAGCTTGTGCACAACAACTACCTAGTGCGATATATTCGGCCTCGGTGGTGGAGAGGGCAACAGAATTATGACTCCTACTCGACCATGATATGAGTGAGGGGCCTATAAAAGGACATGTACCACTAGTGCTCTTACGATCTAATGAACATCCCGCATAGTCTGAATCAGAAAAATCGTGTAAAAGAAAACAATCATTATGAGGATACCATAAGCCTAATCTAGATGTTCCGATTAGATATCTAAAAATACGTTTAACTGCTTTTAAATGTGATTCTTTTGGATTAGCTTAAAATCTAGCACATAAACAAATGGAAAACATAGTATCGGTTCTAGATGTGCTCAATTATAGCAATGAGCCTATCATTCCTCTATATAATGTTTGATCAATAGAAATATCAGCTTCATCTTTTCCTAATTTTAGTGATGCACTCATTGGTGTATTAGCTTATTTTAGGTTTTCAAATCCAAATCTTTTTAGAATATCTTGAACATATTTAGTTTGACAAATAAATATACCATATGGTTTTTGTGAAATTTGAAATCCTAGAAAATAAGTGAGTTCTCCTACCAAGCTCATTTCAAATTCATTTTTCATCACTAAAATTACTTCATTACATAACTCTTCATTACTAACTCTGAAAGTGCACAGTTAACCTCACTAGAATTCTCTAGAGGGGGGTGAATAGAGATTTAAAATATTTTGTGCAAAGTTAATATATATATATGTGTATGATCAGATTAGAGCTTCCCACACACCACAAGAATTAGACAAGTAATTAAAGTAAATGTAAGAGAGAAAATCACAGCACAACACAAGAAAATATAGTGGTTCCCCAAACTTTGGGTAGTCCACTCTTCTACCCCCTTGGTAGGAATTCACTATCTTGCACTGAGTCTTTTGATAAGGAGACTCTTAGAACCACCCTGAGTCTTTTGACAAGGAGACTCTTAGAACCAACTGAGTCTTTTGACAAGGAGACTCTTAGAACCAGTACACTGAATTTTTTGAAGAGAGATTCTAAAAACTCTTTTACAATATTTAAGTAAGAAAGAAAGAAAGAAAGAAGCAATAATGAATCTTCTTCCTAGCAAGAAGATTGGAAGCACAAGAAGTGAAGTAAATCTTTCTTCTATAGAGAGAAGAAGATTTGTAGCCTTTCTCTCTTTTAGTGAGAGCAATCAGATTTTGCAGCAGTGAGCAGAAGAAGAAATGGTTGAATATTGCTGCAGAGCTTTTTCTCAATTTCTCTCTTTTCTCTTGGGAGCTTTTCCTCTATTTCAAAATGTATGTGGTAGATCACTCAACTCTCTATTTTCTGCCGACCTCCTCTTTATTTATAGCTCTGTGTATTCAAAATAATGCTATAGGAGGATAATTAATTAGCAGTCAGAGAATTTGAAAAAAAAATAGAAATGTTTCTATAATTAGCATACCAATAGAAGGAAAGAATTCATTCCAAATTCAAATAATATCCATAATGAGTTTTATCAGATTAGCCAAGAATCAAATAGAAGGAAGGAATGATTCAGAACGGCTATAAAATATTAACATTATTCCATATAAATTAGATCTACTGAAAGAAGGAAAGAGATCTGGCGCATATTTAAATCTGTCATATAAATCAACGTGCGTCAATTACTATTTGACGTAAGCGTCGAATTCATCCTGGCTGGACGTCGAGAGAGGAATAAGGAAGGTGTGTCGACTAAGGTGCGTCAACTTCTCTATATGCGTCGACTAGAAATCAGAGTAGCGTCGACAACACATACGTCGAAATCTTCCTAAAGTTACTTCGACATAACCTGAAGAAAACGTCGACTACATTTCGACGTTGCGTCGAATACTATTCGACGCATATTTACTTAGTCTTGTTTTTCATTCATAAAACTCTTTCTTTAACTCATTTCTAGGGGTTAAGAGAAATCATTTCCCCAACAATCTCCCCCTATTTGTCTTAACCCTATTTAGAGGGAAATTGTACTATCATATAATCAACCCAGCACAGCATTTGTAAGGATAAGAAATATATTGAGTAACCAAAAAGAGATTAGGAAAAGAAAGCACATGTCAAGTATTTGTCTTTCACAAGAATTAAACTAGAAACTTCTTTTTGTACATGAAGTTGACAAAAGCAGAATAAAGTTTCCTAGATAAGTCATGAATGGCATCAAAAATGTATCCTCTGGCTCTATCAGGTCTTTCCTGAACATTCCTGATGATTGTATGCAGTTTTTCCAAGAGTTTATCACCATCAGGGATAGTGTCATTTATGGAGTAGCCTTTGCTGATGATGATTGCTGCCTTTTCATCAATCATCTCAATGGTAATGTTGTGAGATTCTTTTTATGCAGGCTTGGGCTCAGGAGGTCCTTTGTTATCAACCTTTGTTTTCTTCTCTGATTCCCGTTTCATAGGACTCTCAGTCATTTTTCCTTTCCCTTTCCAGGAATCTAACTTTGCAGGTCTTGATGGCTTTTTATAGGGAATGTATGTATCTTCTGTAAATCCTATACCCTTCTTGTCCTTTTGACCCTTATCCAGGATAATCCCTGCCTGAGGATTTTTCTTTTGATAAGCTTCAATGTCAAACAACTTATTTGGAATTTTGATAGAAGATTCAGCAAGGATTTGTTCCTTAGTCATTCCCTTGTTAATCTTTTCCATCCAAGCTTTCCTTTTATCTTCCACTTCTTTTCTAGCTGCTTCATATTCATACAGTTCTCTTTCTCTTATCTCTTCATGCCTCTTTTCCATGTCAGGATCATGGTACTCCTTGACAGGACTGTTAGGACAGATACTAGGCATCTTTTCAAATCTTTTTATTTGCTCACATGCTTTTCTATACTTCTTTTCTTTTGCAAACTCCTTCCTTTCTTCTTTAGAAAAATTTTGCCAGTGGGGAGTGACTTCCCTTTTTCTCTTTATCTGTCCTCCTAGACTTTGCCTAGGTATGATCTGTTTATGGAGTCTTGCTGCTTGTGGGGGTAGAGGTAGCAGAGGAGGTAGAGAAGAAGGTAGAGGAGGAAGTTGAGGAGGAGTTTTCTCTTTGGGTGGAGAGGGAGTTATTTCAAGAAGAGTTCTTAGATGGTCTGCAGTAGAGGGCAGAGTGATTTCTGGTAGAGTGATCTCTGCTGAGGGATGATTGTCTTCTCCAAGCTCTGTTGCAGGGATGTCCTCAAGCAGAGGGGTCTTTAGCTTGAAGTAACTGGTAGAGAAGCCAGGAGAATGATGCTGCTATTCCTCATCACAGGGGGGTGCATTAATCCATACCTGGCCATTCCAATCATCTGAGGTGGCTGCTTCTTCCTCCCCCTGGATTACTGGGTCCTTTACTACAGGAATCTCCCCCTGGGTATAAGGATCATCAGTTCTAAATGCTGAATCCACAGCATGCTCCCCTTCAGTGTTGTAAGAGGATTCACCAAAATGTTTGATGAAAGTGTAGTCAGAGTGATTTGAGAGGAGTGGAACCTATAATGAAAGAAGTTGGTGTAATCTATAATGTGTAAAATTGAAAAAGAATTTAATCCTGAGCTTTTTAAGAGAGATAGATGACCTGATAAGAGGGGTTTCTGGAGCAACTCTCCCCCTGGTTTACATCCTTCATGAGGGATTTAAACCTTTCTGGCGACAGAGGCCGTTCTTGAATGAGAGCATGTAGCTCAGGAAGAGAAGAAGAGAGGGTTTCGAGTTTGACTGCACAGGTGTTGATCATGGCAGCGCATTCATTGGCGAAGTTATTCAGGCAAGTCGTGAAATCACTAACTAATTGTTCAAGAGCATCATTCATCTGTTTGACGAGGGCTGAGTGATCAGAAGTTGGTGCCATTGTTGCAGAGAAAGAGAGACAGAGGTAGACGACGAAGTTTTGGCGGGTTTTAGGAGAGTGTATGTTATGAAATAAGTAGCATTATTTAAAAGGAGATGAAACGTCGAGAAAGGAAACAGAAATCAAGGTATATTAGGTAATCCGATCGTCAAAAAGAGGAAGGGAGGATTCAATTCCAATTGTAGGCAGAAGTCGACGGTACGTCGAATGAATGTCGACCTATGCGTCGATATAAAGTCGACGCTACGTGGAGATTTGTCCACGAAGCGATCTGTCGATGTGTTCATAGCCCTGCGTTGATATCAATTCGACGGAGCGTCGATAGGTTATCGATGTATCTTTGCCGAGAAGAAATCGACGCCAGCGTCGAGTTCTTCTCAAGGGTGCGTCGATAAGTATTCGACGCATATTCAATTACTTTCTTAGATTTCCTCATTTCTTTTAGGCTTCCCCACAATGGTAGTTACAGACTACCATCAAGCATTCCTAAGGTGTTGATGAAATAGTTATGCTTGGTTTCATCTAAAGGTTTTGTAAGAATGTCTGCTCTTTGATTGTCTGTGGGAATATATTCTAGGGTTATTTTACCCTTCTCAACATTGTTTCTAAGGAAGTGATGTCTGATCTCTATATGTTTGGTCCTACTATGAAGGACTGGGTTGGATGCTATGGAAATAACACTAGAGCTATCACAATAGATCTTAGAGTTATGTATTTTCAATTTGTAATCAAGTAGTTGATTTTGCATCCATAGGATTTGTGAACAACAGCTCCCAGCAGCTATGTATTCAGCTTCAGCTGTTGAGGTTGAGACTGAGGTTTGTTTCTTACTAAACCATGAGATTAATCTGTCACCTAGGAATTGGCAGGTACCAGATGTGCTTTTTCTATCAACCTTACATCCAGCATAATCTGCATCTGAGAAACCTATTAGTTCAAAGTTTGTTTCTGCTGAGTACCATAGTCCTAGTTCAGGGGTTCCTCTTAGATATCTAAGAATCCTTTTTGCAGAGGTGAGATGGGATTCCTTTGGATCAACTTGGAATCTAGCACATATGCAAGTGGCAAACATGATATCAGGTCTACGGGCTGTTAGATATAGAAGGGATCCTATGATTGCCCTATAGGTCTTTTGATCTACTTATTTCCCTTTATCATCTTTTTCTATAATGACATTGGTTGCCATGGGTGTTTTCATGGTAGATGCTGACTCCATACCAAATTTTTTGATTAGTTCTTTAGTATATTTTGATTGTGAGATAAAAATTCCTTCACTACTTTGTTTTACTTGGAGTCCTAGGAAATAGGAGAGTTCACCCATACTACTCATCTCAAATTTGGATTGCATAAGATTAGCAAATTTTTTACATAGTTTAGGATGGGTTGAGCTAAAGATAATGTCATCTACATATATTTGAACAAGGAGGAGTTGGTTTTTATGAGTTCTTGTAAATAGTGTCTTGTCTACTTTGCCTCTTTCAAAGGAGTTTTCTAAAAGAAAATTTGATAGAGTTTCATACCAAGCTCTAGGAGCCTGCTTAAGACCATATAATGCTTTGTTAAGTCTATAAACAAAGTTAGGAGAGGAAGGATTAACAAAACCTGGTGGTTTCTCCACATATACCTCTTCTTGCAGATCTCCATTTAGAAAAGCACTCTTGACATCCATTTGGTAGACTTTCATCTTCATGAAGGCTGCATAGGCAAGAAAGAGTCTGATTGCCTCTAATCTGGCTACTGGAGCAAAGGTCTGGTTATAGTCTATCCCTTCTTCTTGTCTATATCCTTGTGCTACAAGTCTTGCCTTGTTTCTCACAATTACTCCAGTGGAATCTAGTTTATTCCTGTATACCCATTTTGTACCAATTATAGGGTAGTTTCTTGGTCTTTCAACTAGGTTCCATACTTTGTTTCTCTCAAATTGGCCTAATTCTTCTTGCATGGCCATAATCCAGTGAGGATCACAATTTGCTTCTTCAAACTTCTTTGGTTCAACTTGTGATAGGAAGCATTGGAGCATCATCTCATTTGAGACCTGATGTCTTGTTCTTACTCCTGTGTTGAGATCTCCAATTACTTGAGCTTGTGGATGATCTTTCAAATTGATTCCTGTTCTGCTTGAATTTGTCAGTTGTTCTTCTTCTTCTTTCTCAATGGGATCATTGTTCAATTGTTCTTCCTGAATCATGTCCTCTTGTGGAAGTGGGTCTTGAATGCTCTTTTCTGAGGTTTCTTGTTTAGACTCTTCACTTGGTTCCTCTAATTGATTTTCCTTTCCTTTATCTAGAGCTAGTTGCTCAAGCTGGGTTTCTATACTGTTATTTTCCCGTGGAAAAGAACTGGTGGAAGTCTCCTCCCCCTTAAGAAGCATGTTAGTTTCATCAAATACAATGTGCATAGATTCTTCAATTTTAAGAGTTCTTTTGTTATAGCACCTATAGGTTTTACTAGATGCTGAATATCCTAGAAATATTCCATCATCAGATTTCTTGTCAAACTTGGCAAGATGATTTTTTCCATTATTTAGGATAAAACAAGCACATCCAAAGATCTTAAAATATTTAACTATGGGTGTTTTTCCTTTCAAGAGCTCATATGGAGTTTTTGATTTAGTTTTGTGTATTAGGCTTCTATTTAGTACATAGTTGGCAGTGTTGACTGCTTCAGCCCAGAAAGTTTTTGGCAAACCTGATTCTATAAGTAATGTCCTTCCTGATTCTATTAATGTTCTATTCTTTCTTTCAGCCACTCCATTTTGCTGAGGAGTTCTAGGGGCTGAAAAACTTTGTTTGATACCTAATTCTTCACAGAAACTACTCATAAACTGATTTTCAAATTCAGTCCCATGATCACTTCTGATTATGGATACCTGACTATTGAGTTCAGATTGAATTTGTTTTATGAATTTTGAGAGAGTCTGATGGGTTTCAGACTTAGCCCTTAGAAAGAATACCCAGCTGAATCTAGAGTAGTCATCTACAATGACTAGGGTATAAGATTTTCCACCTAAGCTCTGAGTGGATATGGGACCAAAAAGATCCATGTGTAACAAGTGAAGGATCCTTGGAGAGTCATCCTTACCAATTGGTTTGAAGGATGATTTGGTTTGTTTTCCTAGTTGGCAAGGTCTGCATGGAGAATCCTTAGAGTATCTACCCTTTGGTAAGCCTCTAACTAGGTTATTTTTTGCTAGTTTACTAATTGTTTTGTAGTTTAAATGACCTAGTCTCCTATGCCATAATTCACTTTTATCAATAATATTATTGAATAACCAGACTTCTGTGGGTGAAGAACTAAAGTCCACTACATATACTTTTCCTTTTCTAATTCCTTTAAGTACTGTGGCACCAGTCTTGATATCAATAATATGGCAGAATAGTGTGGTGAATTTTACCTCATACTTACCATTATCACATATCTGACTTATACTTATCAGATTATTCTTTAGTCCTTTGACTACTGCCACATTCTTGAAGGTGACTTTCCCTTCATTGAAATCTCCAAAGCCCTTGGTTTGGCCACAGCTAGAGTCTCCAAAATTTACTGATGGTCCAAGTCTGTCCTCAAAGTTGATTAACAGGTTTTTGCATCCTGTCATGTGCATGGAGCATCCACTGTCCAAGTACCACACAAGCCTGGAGATGTGATACATCTGCACATAAAATTTCAAACATTAGTTTGAACCCTGCTCAGCTGGGGTCCCTTCCTATAATCAGTGAAAGAACTAATGAAGGAATAAGTAGGTTTTACAGGATAACCTTCCTCCTTTTGGGGCATTGGTCTATCATACCAATCTGTTTTGGTAATGTCACAAAAATGGTGTTCATAATAAAAGGAAAGGGAAGGAGACTTTTTGAACAGAGAGACATTTCTGTCAGATTGGTTGCGTCGATATGAATTCGACGTATGTTTAAGGTTGCGTCGATATGGAGTCGACGCTTTCTTTATTCTGTGTTTACTTTCAGTCGAAGTATGAGAAGGGTTGCGTTGAGAAGAACTCGACGCATTTTGGTGTAAGCGTCGATTAGAAATCGACGCACGTTGATAAGAGTTCGACGCATGTTCAAAATTTTTGTGAGGATTCTTTCCTAAGATTCCTTTATTTGTAATGGGATTAGGTTGATTGAAAATAGTGGTTATTTCTTGACTTCTTTTGATCTTGCTTCTGCTAGATGATTCTCCCTAGTGAAGTGAATGGGATGTTTCCAGACAGGTTTGCTAAATGATTGAGATTTATATGCTTCATTAGTTTTCAGTTTTAGTTGACTAAATCTATTAGTGAGATTCTCAGAAATATTTTTGATCTTCTGACCTCTTCCATTTAGAGAGTCCTCAAAGTCTTAGTGTTAGATTTTCTAAATAGATTTTGTTTAGGTTTTCCTCTAAGAGTTCTAGATTGAGTTTATAATTTTTATGGTGTATATTTACTTGTTTTAGAATTTTTAATTCCATCCTTAATTCTTTTACTTCTTTTTCAGATTTGATTAAATCTAAACAGAATTCTTTGAAATTTTGTTTGAAATCAGTAGAGGAGAAATCTATATTATCAAGTATATTTACCATAGATGTATCATCAAGCTTCTCAGTGGCCATCAGACAAGTTTCTTCTTGCTTGACCTCTTCTTGATCAATATCTGATGAGGTACTTTCTTCAGATTCTGAATCACTCCAGGATTGAGCAATGAATCCTCTTTCTTTCTTTTTCTTCTTTGGATCTGTTCTTTTCAGATCTTTCTTGCTGCTGTTCTCCTTGGGACATTCAGGAGCAATGTGTCCAGGTTTCCTGCAAGTGTAACAGATAATCTCTTTAGTGGGTGTTTTGTTATACCTGGTTTTTGAGTCTCTTCTTCTGGATCCTCTGTTTTGATCCACTTTTTGAACTTTCTGGCCAACAAGCTGATTAGCTCCTCATCATTAGTAGATGATTCACCTTCAATAACCTTCAATGCAATACTCTTTTCTTTTGAGAGTGGAGATGCCTTTTCTTTTTCAGCTCTGGTTTTCAACAGTTGTTCATAAGATTTTAATTTACCCAATAGAACATCTGTTGATATTTCTTTTTGACTTCTGGAGTCTTTAATTGGCCAGATTCTTGAATCCCAAGAGCTGGGAAAGCAAGTCAGAAATTTATCATTTATATCAGTGAGAGATATGTGTCACAACCCGCATTTTTCCCAAAATATAATACGTAATATCAGAGCAAGGGAAAAATACGCGTCGTGATGCCACGCCTGCAGGAGACGACTACAGACGCTCAGGCAAACACTCATTACGATAATTTTATAAAAGACATATATGTGATTGGGTTAAAAGAGAAATTTTCATTTTAGCTTAAGACCGCGTCCCTCGGTCTGGTGGATCATCTAGTCCACAAGTAGAAAACTATACATACGCAGCGGAAAATAGGTTTATTTTTAGCCTACATGAGCAAGTAAATAAGCATTCCAGAAATGATATGCACATATCTAGGTTTAGTACAGTAAGAAAGGATTTTCTTTGATTTTCAAAATATGTGACATTTGTTAAAAATCATGATGTGCAAGGATGACATTTTTATATTAATAAAGTAACTACTACATCTTAGCAAAAAGCTTCCCAGAGAGCAAGTAAGGTACTCAGAAGTAACAGCAAAGCAAGCAGCAAGCACTCTAAACAAAAAAAGCCATATGGGCGCCAACAGCTGACACGAACCCGCAGGGAAGAAGGAAAAATAGCTAAAGGAGAGACAACAACTAAGCAACTGCCCCTTACCTAAGAGGGGAAGGGCCTCGACAGGAACACTGAACGACGCCGCTCTAACTCCTGCGGCGGCTAAAAACCTGAACCTGAGACATTCATAAGAAAAGAATGCCTCAGCCCAAGAGGGTGCCAGAAAACCAAGATTAACAGTAAGAGAAATAAGAGAGTGCAGAAAGGAAAACTAAGCAGGTAAACATCTATAATCTTACAACAACCCGAGCCAGCTCAAACGAGTGAACTCGGTAAGAAGAAAAGCCTGCACCAGAAGGTAATAGTCAACACAATCAAAGCCCACCACGTGTCCGCCATTGCGGCTCAGATGAGATAATCATACATATACTATCATAATACACATATATAAGCATATGTGCTTAAGAACTTGAGACTGATCAGCTCGAGGGAAAAGCGTCCCCCAAAAGAAGGTACTGCGACAGTGGTATCTTCCACTAACGCCCGCAGCCCAAAACCCGGGTCGTGGTCCTCTATCCACTGCCACCCAAAAACCAAATCCGGGTGGTGGTACTCTATCCACTGCCACCCAAAACTACCCACCGTGCAAGGCTTAAGACAAAGGTTCTAAATAATCAAATTAAGTTTCAATTAAGACACGGGACGTAACCCGAGATATCAGCACCAAAACACCCTAAGGATAGGGTCACAAAGAAATAAACACTACTCAACGATTCATTTGAAAACACTTGGTGAGTCCAAACTTGACTCCCAACGAACTTCTCGAAACCGTGCAGTGAATTGGGCACGACAAGACACCACAAAAGATCACCTTCCTGTAAGGATGAAATTGTCAACGATTGGAACGGGTGAAAAGCTCGAATCCAAAAATGCAACTACAAGACATTCCTCAATAGCAAATAATGGTTTCGTTGAATCATCGAGCACTAGCAATGGAAATTCTCAGGGAGTTTAGGATCTAATTCCCCGTACCCGCCGGGAATTAGGAAACAAAATCCCAGGGAATTTAACCGGGTAGACCATCAGAACATAGCCAACAAAACCATCCAGATCTCACTCGAGGAGGCAATGTGGTTCAATACAAGAGCAAAAAGATGAACACAACAGCTAGCCGACCCACAACTAATATGGCAGCCACAAAACAAAAAGAATCTTATATTCGATACGGGGAAATAAACTTTAGCATTTGCACTAAAAGTGCGTAGTCGCTTAATAGCAGTTGATAGAGTTACTAAAAGAATTTAGCTGCCCTTAAGTGAAGAGGATATATGGCTCGAACAAAACAAAGCATCCATATTTTAGCCAAGTACATATAATCAGGAATTAAAATGATTCGGAGTTGAGCCATGCGGTTATAATCAGGAAATAAGCTATTTAGGGTTTAGCCATGGAATTAAAATCGGAATCAAGCTATCCAGATGTTAACCGAGCAAGACCATTTATGCTTAACTAATTAAATAAGCCCAAGAGTTAACCAACAACATATAGACCAAGGAGAACCCCTCATAAAACCAAGAGCTGACCGGCTCAAACTCCCCCAAGAGAACGAAATCTCTAGCACATAGCCTAGGAAATTTAACATAGCATACACCCAAGTAAATACCTAGCCCTCAAATTAAACACGGAAAATTCACGAACTGGGTAATTGACTTAAGTTTAAACCAAGAAATTTCCTAGCGTATAGGTGCAGAGTTCATATATCAAGAGTTTAAACTAGGAGGAAGACAATGGAAAATAAAATGAATCAATAGCTACCATGCTAAAATCAATGAGGAGACAGCCACAAAGATATTATAAGGAACCTTGCCCACAACCAAGAAGATCACCACAACATAATACTATTAGGTAGGACTATGAATAAAGCATCCCCAAAATGACAGGTTTTATAAAGCGTCCCCCAAACAGAGTTCTATAAGGCAATCCCCATGATAAAATTTATTAAAGCAGCCCCCGGAATAAAATGCTATAAGGCAACCCCCGATCTAGTAAATCAAATAAAACAGCCCCCATTTAACCATTCCTTAAGAAGCAGCCCCCGACAAATCCCAACTAGAATTTTATATATATAACAGCCCCCATTTGAAAACCCGATTAGACGATATATATAAAGCAACCCCAATTAGAATATGCATAACAACACCCCATAATAAATTATATAACAACATCCCCCTCCACAAATCAGAACATATGCAAGGCAGTCCCCAATTATGGAATATGATAATGTTAAGCCAGATGAGACAATCAATATTCTGATAATTGAAGTACAGAAAGATGGCAAGTTTACTTATAAACCAAATACTCCAATTACTGTCAAGGTTGAAGGACAAAAAATAAATAAATTTATTAACTGGGAAGAAGTTAATGAATCTGAATTTAATCCGACAGGGTTGTGAATAACTAAACATTTTGATGCTACAGATAACGGAAGCAATCCTGATCAAGATAACTCAGGAAAAAAAATATATCCCCCATTGAACAAAACGTGAGAAGAACAACCCCAATCAGAGTAAACAATCAGCAGCCCCCAACATATTAACATTAAATAACCGCAGCCACCAGCCCTTAATTTCCAAGAAAAGAAGGGGGCCTACCTCCAGATCATATCCTGGAAGGACAACCAGCCCAATTTCCCCACAAAATCAACATAAAAACATCTCAATTATGCAATCAGGAAAGGTTTCTAATTAATGCAAAACCTTGGGACACAAAACCCACACAGCAACCAAAAACAAAGATGAAGGGGGGGGGGGGGGGGGGGGGGGAAGAGGAGGAAGAGTTTTCTTGCCTTGATTCGATCGAAGATCCGCCGATCCCGGCGATGGCTCACCGAAAGGGCTGCCCCGGCGACGACAGACAGGGTCCGGCAACCTCCCGAGACCACTCCAACGGCCAAGCCCCCGACCACCGGCGCCACCGACGAAGCCCTAGATCGTTCTCTCGCTCCAGCTCACTCGGCAGAGAAAGAAATCGGGAAAGGGAGGAGTAGGGTTTATCGGGGAACGGGAGAGCAGGGGGAATAATGGCTGCCAGCAATATATAACCTAATAATAATTATTATTATACTAATAATAATAATATTAATATTAATAACAAAAACTTTTATACATAAGTATTATTTATAATTTATACACATATATAATATATGATTGTACACATATATCCACTTACCTGAATACATGCCTAATGAAACCCACATTTTATACATATATTCATGTATATATATTGTATTTATGTTTGTATAAATCTTTATATGCCACTATACGCACAAACATATACCCTTATACAACTCCTTGCACAAATACGAATACATATATACACTTATATATTTTTCCTACTTGCGTAACCCCTTCCCATAGGAAATTTTATCACAATCAATTGGGTTGCTTATGCACGCATAAAACATCATACGTAACATCATAAATGTATATATGCACATCTATACACCTACCCGCACGAACTTTCATACATGCAAATAAATACTTATGCCCGCGTAGATGGTTCAATCTAGGATTAACCCGCCAGACGATGACGACGATGCTTCTGAAACGGTAACGCCTCTCTCATTACACTAAACTACGGTAATTTCGTATTTAAACGGTTGATTTTATCGTGACCCCACTTAAAAGACTAAAAGAAAACCTGGGGCGTTACAATATGTCCTTCTCAAGTGTTCTCAATTCATTGACTATGAGGCTGAATCTTGAGTACATGTCAGCAACACTTTCACTTTCTTTCTTTTGGAAGTTTTCATATTGGGAGATCAGTAGTGCCTTTCTATCCTTTTTCTCATCAGCACTTCCCTCTACCATTTTGGTGAGAGCTTCCCATACTTCCTTAGCTGACTCACAATCAGCAATCTTTTGGAAAATTTCATCTGAGAGGGTTGAGACTAAGATATTCATAGCTTTGGCATCATGTCCTTGGGCTTTCTTCTCATCCTCTGTCCATTCAGCTCTTGGAGCAAGTGTTTCAGTCACTTTTCCACTTGAGTCCTTCCTGAATGGCTTGGGGGGACCTGTCAAGATAATATTAAATAATTCATCATCAATAGAGTTTAAATAAATTCTAACTCTTGTCTTCCAAAGTGCAAACTTTTCAAGGTTGCAAATTGGTGGTCTGGTGGAAGCATAATCTTTGATTTGTGCCATGTGCAAAATAGTTTTGAAGATATATATATATATATAAGAGGTAGAATCTTTTGATCAAGGAGTTATCCTTTTTAGATCAACCTGGCTCTGATACCAATTGAAAGTGCACAGTTAACCTCACTAGAATTCTCTAGAGGGGGGGTGAATAGAGATTTAAAATATTTTGTGCAAAGTTAATATATATATGTGTATGATCAGATTAGAGCTTCCCACACACCACAAGAATTAGACAAGTAATTAAAGTAAATGCAAGAGAGAAAATCACAGCACAACACAAGAAAATATAGTGGTTCCCCAAACTTTGGGTAGTCCACTCTTCTACCCCCTTGGTAGGAATTCACTATCTTACACTGAGTCTTTTGATAAGGAGACTCTTAGAACCACCCTGAGTCTTTTGACAAGGAGACTCTTAGAACCAACTGAGTCTTTTGACAAGGAGACTCTTAGAACCAGTACACTGAATTTTTTGAAGAGAGATTCTAAAAACTCTTGTACAATATTTAAGTAAGAAAGAAAGAAAGAAAGAAAGAAACAATAATGAATCTTCTTCCTAGCAAGAAGATTGGAAGCACAAGAAGTGAAGTAAATCTTTCTTCTATAGAGAGAAGAAGATTTGTAGCCTTTCTCTCTTTTAGTGAGAGCAATCAGATTTTGCAGTAGTGAGCAGAAGAAGAAATGGTGAATATTGCTGTAGAGCTTTTTCTCAATTTCTCTCTTTTCTCTTGGGAGCTTTTCCTCTATTTCAAAATGTATGTGGTAGATCACTCAACTCTCTATTTTCTGCCGACCTCCTCTTTATTTATAGCTCTGTGTATTCAAAATAATGCTATAGGAGGATAATTAATTAGCAGTCAGAGAATTTGAAAAAAATAGAAATGTTTCTATAATTAGCATACCAATAGAAGGAAAGAATTCATTCCAAATTCAAATAATATCCATAATGAGTTTTATCAGATTAGCCAAGAATCAAATAGAAGGAAGGAATGATTCAGAACGGCTATAAAATATTAACATTATTCCATATAAATTAGATCTACTGAAAGAAGGAAAGAGATCTGGCGCATATTTAAATCTGTCATATAAATCGACGTGCGTCGATTACTATTCGACGTAAGCGTCGAATTCATCCTGGCTGGACGTCGAGAGAGGAATAAGGAAGGTGCATCGACTAAGGTGCGTCGACTTCTCTATATGCGTCGACTAGAAATCAGAGTAGCGTCGACAACACATACGTCGAAATCTTCCTAAAGTTACTTCGACATAACCTGAAGAAAACGTCGACTACATTTCGACGTTGCGTCGAATACTATTCGACGCATATTTACTTACTCTTGTTTTTCATTCATAAAACTCTTTCTTTAACTCATTTCTAGGGGTTAAGAGAAATCATTTCTCCAACAAACTCCAAATATAATATCATCAACATATATTTGTAATATAATTAAATCATTATCTACATGTTTAATGAAGAGTGTATTATCTGCACTTCCCATTTTATAACCGTGCTTTATCAAAAATAATGTCAATCTATCATACCAAGCACGAGGCGCTTGCTTCAATCCATAAAGCGCTTTTTCTAACTTATACACAGGATAAGGAAATTTTTCACTCACAAAACCCGGGGGTTGTTCTACATAAACTTCTTCTTTTATAATCCCATTCAAAAAAGCACTTTTACCATCCATTTGAAATAATTTAAATCTTTTAAAACTCGCAAATGCAAGAAATATTCTAATTGATTCAAGGCGAGCAACAGATGCAAAAGTTTCATCAAAATCTACCCCTTCGATTTGTGAATATACTTGTGCAACTCGTCTAGTTTTATTTCTGTTATCCTAGAGTCACCATCTAGCTTATTTTTTGAAAATCCATTTGACTCCTATAATCGGATGATTAGATGGCCTCTCTATTAAATTCCAAACCTTATTACATTCAAATTTATATAATTCATCATTCATAGCTAAAAACCAAATATCATCATTTAAAGCGGTTGAAACATTGTTAGGTTCTATTTCGTAAACAAAACAAAGATTAGAAAAAGACTCATGTACAGAAGAATGAGTACTTACCCCTTTTGATGGTTCTCCTATCACAGGCTCCCTTGGATGATCCTTTAAAAATTATAGCACACTTGGAGGAACATATTTCACTTGTTCTTCTTTCTACTCTTCTTTTTCTCCAAGCGATTCACCATCCCCATGCTCCAAAGGGGAAAGCGGTTCGTCTTCATTTCTTGTATGATTAGATTCTACACAAGGAACAAACTCATCAAATCTTACATGAATAGACTCTTCAACTACTTTAGTTCTTTTATTATATATTCTATATGCCTTACTAGTTGAAGAGTACTCAATGAAAATTCCCTTATCACATTTTTCATCAAATTTTCCTAGTGCATCTCTAGTGTTTAAAATAAAGCACTTACAACCAAACACATGAAAATAAGACACATTAGGTTTTCTTTTAAAGTAAAGCTCATAAGGTGTTAATTTTAAGATTGGTCGAAGCATGACACGATTAATAACATAACATGAAGTATTAACCGCTTCGGCCCAAAATGACTTAGGCAACCCATATTCACAAAGCAATGTGCGTGCTAGCTCTTGAAGGGTTCTATTTTTTCACTCCACTATGCCATTTTGTTGTGGGATGCGAGTAGCGAAAAATTCATGTTTAATTCCTAAATCATCACAAAAAGAAGAAAATTTATCATTTTCAAATTCTCCTCCATGATCTGAACGTATGCATTTAATTTTTAAATAAAGTTCATTTTGAATACGAATGCATAGTTTAGTAAATTCAATAAATGCCTCGGATTTGGAAGATAGAAATAAAGTCCAACATAATCTAGATTAATCATCAATTATTACAAAAGTATATTTTCTACCTCCTAGACTAGAAGTGCTAACTGTCCAAATAAATTCATATGAATTAATTGAAGTGGCCTAGAAGTAGAAATTACATTTTTGCTTTTAAAAGAATTTTTTGAAAACTTTCATTTTTGGCAAGGCGTACAAAGAGAAGATAAATTACCAATAAGCATAGGTAAACCTTTAATTAATTTGTCTTTTGATAATTTCAAAATAAGCTTGGTGCTAGAGTGACCAAGGCGCGTTCTAATTCTTCATTTTTAGAGATAAACATTTTAAAGAAGAATTTGAAAGATCATTAAAAGTAATCATATAAACATTACACATCCTAGGTGCGGTAAGTACGACATCATTTGTTGTAGAATTTATGATTTTGCAAAGATTTGTAGATGATTCAAATAATACATTTAAACCTTTATCACATAATGGACTAATTGAAATTAAATTATGTTTTAAACCATCTACAATTAAAACATTTGAGATTGAGAAAGAATCATTACCCACTATGCTAACGCCCATGATCCTTCCTTGTCCGTTATCACCAAATGTCAGCATCCCTCCTTTCTTCATCTCAAGGCTAGGGAACTTTGCTTTGTTGCCCGTCATGTGTTTGGAGCATCCCGAGTCTAAATATCACACGTCCTTTTTGTCCTTAGCCTACCAACATACCTAAAAAGGAGATGAGAGTAAAGATCAGGATACCCAAGAGGTTCCGCCTGATAGTTTGTTAGGACGTATTCTTAGTCACCTATAGGGGGGGTGAATAGGTTTCTTTTACTTTGAGCTTTAACCTAGTTGTTTTCTGAGTTTAGGTTAGTAATAAATCAAGCACACAGAAAACACACAATGGTTTATAGAGGTTCCTCAAGACAGGGTGTCTTAAGTGGTCCTCTTTCCCCCTTCATCTTCCTAACAATGAGTTAGAAAAGGCCAACACCTCCAAACTCAGCTCGAAGAGCTTACAACACATATCCCTCAGGATCTCTCAGGTTTTCCCAAACCCTACCTCAGGCTCAACAGCCCTACCTCAGATATCACAAAGATCCTACACTCAAGCTGACCTCTCAGCTCTACTACTTAGGCCAAACAACCCTACACCCTCAGGCAAAGATGCCCTACAATCTCAGAACTATTAAGTTCCTACATAAGTAATAATAGAAGATTACAACATAAGGTAGAATAGATCAAGCCTTGGTCTTCTGTTGCTGAACAACTATTGTAGCAGTCTTGAATCTGGGATGAGTCCAATGGTCTCAACTCTGATTCTTCTGATCCTTTCCTTTAGAGGATGAATGAGGATCAACTTGTCTTGACTTGAATCAATCAAGAACTACAATCTTTCTCTCCTTGCAGCTTCAGGAAGCATGGAGAGAAAACTTCAATTGGTTTCCGTCAATGGAACAGTAGTTGTTCTTGTTTAGTGAGTGCGAGTAAGTATTTTTACAAAGCCCTATGAAAGTGTACAGTGTGCATCTGAGTATTCTCTAGAGGGGGTGAATAGAGATTTAAAAATTATTCCTATTATAGTTGTGCAAATATTGTAAACCTAAGTATTACGCTTCACAAGATATTTCTCAGAATAAAGTTATTGCAGTTTAAGTAATAAAATAAAAGGCAGAAACTGAAATCTAGACTATGAGGGACAGCACCGAAAATTAATAACTAGAAGACACACAAAATTTTTATAGAGGTTCCCCAAAATGTGGGTACTCCCCTCTTCTACCACCTGGTAGGGATGCACCGCAATGCCTGAGTCTTTTGGTAAGGAGACTCTTAAAATCACTTATCTTTTTACAAGGAGATCATGAACCACCAGATCTTTTGATAAGGAGATCTTGAACCACCAGATCTTTTGGTAAGGAGATCTTGAACCACTGAATCCTTTGAAGAGGGATTAACAAAACTCTTTTACAGAAGGGGAAGGAGAAAGAAAAAGAAGGAAGGTTGCAGGAATTTTGTTTTTAGAATTCTTATGATGGTTGTATGAGAAACAACTTCTTGTCTTTTCAATGGATCTGCTCTTGATGAACTTCTGCTTATGATGGAGATGATTTGCATAAGTTATGATTGTCAGATCCTTCTTTCTTCTTTCTGATTGAACTCTGGTTGCTATGAGATTGCGATGTTAAGCAACCTTGTTCTATTCTGTTCTTTGAGAGAAGAAGAGCAGTAGAAAATCCTTCTCTTTTAATTTCTTCTGTTATGGTTCCTGTGAGAGAGGGAGGACGAAGGAGACCCAACGGAACAGTATTGGTCGATTGTGATGATTGTCTTAGTCTTCTCTTTCTTCTGTTGCCTTTTATTGTCCGACTATTGAATTTGAATTTTATTCCCTTTTTGGTAAGTCCTGAAGGGTATATTTGTCTGGACAATAAATCCTTCCTTCTTTCTTTAATTCTCGACCCGTCCACCAACATTTAGGCATATTTCCAAGAAAGATTTTCTCTGACCTCAGTTAATTTCTTTATTCCATTTAGGGTAATTAAGGAGCCATTGGGGAATGGTCTTGAGAGAGGTGGGCCATGAGAGAGGGTCAGAAATGATAGCTGAAAAGATTTCCCTTTTTCAGACTGTATTCGACGTAGCATCGAGTTAACTTCCTCCCTTATCGACGCAACTTTGAGTTGTTGTAGGAGCAACTTTGATTTCATCTTTGCTCTGATTGAACTCTACTAGTCGACGTTGCGTCGATTTCTTATCGACGTAACCGTCGAGTTAATCTGCATGGCTCTGAGCTTCATCATCTGCGTCGAGATGAAGTAGAAGCTGCGTCGACTTCTCAATTTTCTTCAACAAGCCCATGACTTCCACGTCGACTTCTATTTGACGTGACATCGACTTGAGTTACTTCGATAGAGGGGTTGAACCACTTGGACTTCTAGTCAGAGCAGCGTCGATATGGACTCGATGTTGCGTCGAATTCTTTTCGACGCAAATGTTAACTTTGCCCAATTTTGCTTCCCTTGATCTTGTCTTGATACCCTAGGTTGAGTGTTATATCCTAAGACATCTAATGACCATATTACCCTCACTATACAATTGGGTAATTGAAACCTAATAGTTAAAATCACTTTTAAAATTATTTTTTAAGTTAAATCTAAGGGGTTTTTCCCAACACCCTAATTGATTCTTTTATACTCCTCTAGTCTTCAACAACTATCAGATGTCCTCCTGACACAGTATGGGAGTGACTGGAACATCCTTTCTAGATTTACAGCGTGTTGCGCCAAAAGCAAACCCGCCAGATCATTTGAATCTGTCTCAGCAGTTGGGCTGAGATGGACTGTAGTCTCAACGGCTACTTTTGTTCCGTCCCAGTGGATCCGCTGAGACAGACAGTTATCTCAGCGGTTTTACACTATCTACAGCTCGGCTAGCCCAGACACCTTCTCAGCGTCTCCTTGCCTTGTCTCAGCGGTTCAGATGAGACTGAGAGCTTGTCTCCGTGGTTTTGGCAGCAAACCTACAGAACTTACTTCACACATTGGAATGACTTAACCCTGCATGGTCATGAGATAAAATAGGGTTTATCAAATACAACTTGTACTTAGCATTGAGTGTGAAGCTTCTTCAAATCAAGGGAACATTGAGGATCATATTCCCAGCAATCTCCCCCTATTTGAAGAAGGCAGAACAAACTCAATGCTAAGGTACATAACCCATAAATTCTTGACATGTAGCTTCACTACAAAGAGTTCATCATATCATACACATGGCATCAAAAATATTATAACAGATAATGTTTATGACAGTCATATTACCACAGAGTTTATCCACCCTACAATATGATTGGATAATCATGACAATGCATCACAGACTAATTTAATCAATAACACAGGGTAAAATTAAGCTAAGGCTCGGATTAGCTTAGGACATAAAGTAATTAATTCAACAAATCATTCATTTGTATCTCAGATAAAGTAATGAAGCATAGTTCAATTTACATTCAGAGATCCATAACACTTAAATATATTTATTTAAAGTTTTCTCTTCTTAGAGGAAGTTGAGCATTCAGCAGTGTCAGCAGCATCTTCTTTTCCTTCAGCTGAGGTCACTTGGTCTGCTGCATCAGCCACATTTTCATCAGCTACGTCATCTTCGTGTGTTGGAATCTCCTTATCTTCAGCAGTCATATTTTCAGCAACCACTTCATCTTCCTGTGCTGGAATCTCCTTCTCATCAGCAGTCATATCCATGCTTTCAGGAAGATTGGTGGTTGTATCTTTTTCTGCATTAGCAGCCTCAATTTCAGCTATTTTTCTTTTGTTCTCTTGCCTTTTGAAATATAGATATGGCTTTGGGATATATTTAGAAGGCATCCTACTTGGGTTGTCCTTTCTTACCAAATTTGCTTAGAATGTCCTATCTCTCTTAGTGTTTCTTTCTAAGTGCTTTATCCATTCTTTAGATGGATAAATCTTATCAATATCTTTGCAGATTTGTTCATGGCTTACACAGGCATTTAATATTATTTCTTTTGAGTCATCACTCCAATACTCATAGTCAGGATCTCTATTCTGCACATCCCTTTTCTTGGCCATGTATTCTTCAACTAGCATTACCTTTGCTGGGAACAGTGCCCAGCAGTGTTCCTAATTTGAAGAAGTGTTCAGCTCAATGATAAGTACAAATTGTATTTAATATCATATCTAGTTCATGCTTACAGAGATAAGACAATATGTCCAGTGCTTCAACATGCCTAAGTATAATATCGTCGAAAAAGGCTGGACATATCGTCGACAAGTATAGGCACATCATTGAAATGATGGGCAAAGCAAAGAAGAATGATTGTGTCTGATGTCGTCGAAAGGGATCAAGCGTATCGTCGACAACAACAGGCATATCGTCAACAACATGCAGAGCAAGGCAAAATGGTGATATAGTTGTGACATCTACAGGACGATATCAAAAAGTCGAGATGAAGAAGAAGACTCAAAGATGTTGACGATATCGTCGACAAGAAGCCTTGACGTCTATAAGACTAAGAAAGAACAGATGTCATCGACGTGAAGCCTTAACGTCGATAAGGCTAAGGAAGAACAGATGTCGTCGACAAGAAGCCTTGACATCGATAAGGCTAAGGAAGAACAGATGTCGTCGACAAGAAGCCTTGTCGTCGGAAAGGCTAAGTAAGACTGATGCCGATGACATCGTCGTAAAGAAGGCGTGACGTCGAGAAGACTAAAGAAGGTCATATGAAGACTTGCAGTTGGTGAAGTATAGTCTGTCGACATGATATCAATTATGTCATCGACAATATAATGTGGTATCTAGCAGACAAGGAGTTCTCGCCGATATCAGTTTGATGACTTCGTGTCATCTTAAGCTCGAGTGCATAAGTGATGTCCCATATCGTCGAGATATCACTATCTGATGAAGAATTGAAGAAGAAACCAGTTCAAGACATCGACAAGCCCTGTCGTCGAGATATTGTCCATATCGTCGTAACAATGGAAATATCGTCGAGAAAGATTCAAAAGTAGTTGGACGCGCTGTCAGCGTTTAATGTCGCCGCCTGATTGTCCAATCAGCGCATGCTCTTGAGGGATGGGGCGTCTGTCAGTAAAGGGCATCACATGTGAGCGTTAAGCGGCTCATCCGTCCTATAAAAGGGAACAGTGATGCCCTAGAGAAAAAAAAAGAAAGGCAGAACGAAAAAGAATCCCGCCTAGCAATACAACAGTACAAGCAGTGGTGAAGAGAAAAGGAAGAAAAGAACAAAACGATCATTATGTGTTCTTCAAGTTGCAGTCATGTCTCATCGACTGTTAAGAATTGTTCAAGGAAGATAGCCAGTCAACATCCGGCAGAGCAAGAAGCTTGAAGAAGATTTGCACAGTCAAGGTTCATATCAAAATCATCTTCGTCAAGTAAAGAAGTCAATCTCCATCACGGAGAAGTTCAATATTGTAGATCAACATTTGTAAGGCTTGCGGGCCAAAGTTATGGGATCTATTTTCAGATCTGAGTGTCAAGCTTGAGGGCTTGAGATCTACAAGGCTTGAGGGCAAGGGCAGAGGGACTTGCGGGTCCAAACGTGTCGAGCTTGTGGGCCTAGGCTGTAGGCAAGAATTGCGGGTCTGTACTGTGTAGGGCTTGAGGGCCTGAGTGTCGAGCTTGCGGGCTCGGGTGCAGTGAAGGGGCTTGAGGGCCTAAGCTGCAGGGACTTTCGGGTCCGAGTTGTAGGGCTTGAGGGCCTGATTGTCGAGCTTATGGGCTCAGGTGAAGTGAAGGGGATTGAGTGCCTAGGCTGCAGGGACTTGAGGGTCCGAGTTGTAAGGCTTGCGGCCCAGAGACATTGGAGGAGTTTGCCGATCCTAGTACACTGCTAGGTAGGCATAGAGGGAAAGAGGACTACTCAAGACACCCTGTCTTGGCGAACCTCTATAAGTCTTTGTGTGCTTTCTGTGTTATGCTCTACCAAACGCCAAATCTATTATCCAGAAAATAAGAACACCTAAAGAGGGAAGTAAAATAATTTGAAACACCTATTCACCCCCCCCCCCCCCCCCCCCCCCACACCCCTTGGTAATAAGTAGACACCCAATAACTAACAAGTGGTATCAGAGCTAGGTTGTTCAAAGAAAAGCTTAACAGCTTGAACAGATCTGCTCTTGGGTGTATCAAATCTACTAATTATTATATCCTAACTCTATGGAGAAAGACAAAGGATCTGACATCAGGAAGTTCAGATCCTTAAGTGAAAGCAGCTGGAGCTCTTCTCATATCAAAGAAGAAAGAAGTATAGGGATCAATGCCATAGGGATCTGAGCACCCCTGACTATTTCAGACAGTGAATCTAAAGATGAAGAAAGCTCTGTGGTCAGAAGAAGAATAAGAGCACCCTTGACTCTCACAGACTGTGACTCTGAGGATGAGGAGGTCTATGTGTTGATGGCTCTATCAGATGAAGAAAATCACGATGAATCACATTATGATGAGATATGCATCACTCACACACCTTTACCCACTGCTTCAATTAAAAAGACCAAGCGTGCATCAGATGATTGCTCATCTTCTGAAAATGATGAAGAAGACTGCTCATCATACAACAATAAGAACCATGTTGGTCTAATAGATCAGTTTGGTGATCTCTTGGCTGATCTGAGAAAGAGCAAGATGCTTGTTAAGAAGCAAGCTAAGGAGCTAGAATCACTCAGACCCATTAAGGCTGAGATGAATGAGGAAATGGGTATGTCCCACAATGGGGGCACCAATTCCTGTAAGCTCAAGAAAATCATAGGCAAGCTTCACGATGAAAGAAACCAAAGGGAAGAACTCATTAGGAAACTTGAGAATGATCTTCTTAAGGAAAGAAGCTTAGTGTCTCTATTCTCTATGCCCAAAACTATACTGCCCATCATTGACACCTTCTCCTCCTATGGAAATAGGAGGGGATTGGGTTTCAATGAAGGGGCAATAGATGTTGGGAATAAAAAAAGGGCAAAACTGAAGCTGAGCTGCATACCACCTTTCAGAAGGTAGTGCTTCCCTCTAACGAATATGACCAAGACAATGTCTATGGTCACTGGATGAATGGAAGCTCCAATAGCTTGGGAAATGCTCCTAACTATGGGAGGAGAAGGGGCATGGGGATGAGTGCATTGAAGGCTCCCCATGAGGAAATCCAAATGGCCTATCATGGACCATTTGTGTTTGGTGCCTCAGCCCCCACCTTCAAGGGTAAAGGAGCAACACCTTCCCAATCTCCTCCAGATAAGAAGCAGACTGGTAGCACCAGTATAATCAACTCTCACTTGATCATATCTGATACCATCAACACCGTGTCAGCTATCAAGCTGACATTTGTTGCTGACCAACAGATAAAGTCAAGAAGAAATAATTATACTAGAGCAGCTAGTCAGCCCTTGGCTGAGAGAGATAGGAAGAATGTTGCTTCCTTCTCTACTGAACATAAGCATTGTGATTCTCCACCCACCTCAAAAATTGTTCAGAAAAGAAGGTACGACATCCATGAATGTTGATACTGTGGCAAAGTGGGACACTTTGCTATTGACTGTTAGCACAACCCTAGTGTGCCTAGTGCAACGGAGAGACCTCCTGGAAAGGCTGAGGTGAGTAGAAGAATTCCTTATTATACTAACAAGAACCTAGGACCCAAGTCACCTTGGGTTCCAAAGGGATATTAAATCTGTCTTGCAGGGAAGTCCATTTAGCCAATCAAAAGCAAACAAGGCTAATGGACAATAAGTGATCCAGGCTTAACTCTGGACTAAGAAAAACCTCACCACATGCCAAGATGCACTGGTCAAGGGGGAGCTAAAAATAAAGATAAGAGAAACATCACATCAAGGGGTAGCTACTAGCTCAAGAAGATATAAAAGCTAAGGTGAAGGTAACTAAATTGATGTTCAATACATAACCTCATCCATATCATTTTGTTAAAGGTAATTTTTACTTGAGTAAGCAAAAGATGTCACTCAAGGAGCACATATGTATGGCACTGCTAAAGCATTGCACTGATCATACAAAAGAGTGAAAATGAACAATATCGTTTTGAACGCAAAACTCTATCGTCGAAATGATGATTGGTATCGTCGGAATGATTTCTCGACATCGAATTTGCGTCACGACGATGCCTAATCATCAATGGACTCTTAAATAGACCTGAGCTTAACCAATCATAACATCTTAACTGGCGTTAATTAGACATTTAACAAATGACACTTCGTCTTCCAACTCAAAAACTATAAATAAGGTCGGATGTCTTAAGGTTAAAACACTTTCTACATTAGCCCTAAAAGGACGTCGTGCTCTCTACGCCTTCAAAGAATGAACAAGTCGACTAAACTAGAATCCTCTCCGATCAATTAAGCAATGGCGCCAAAGAAGGAAGGATTTCTCTATGAAGGAAGCGAAGTAGTGAGGGGTGGTTTCTCAGAAGGGCCAGAAGAGATTCAGAGCGCCATTAAACTATTAGACATTGTCGGCCTGGAGTTCGCTCTCTCAGAGTCAACAGTAATATTAAAAAGAGAAGTGCTGGAGTTCTACTCGAATGCCAAGGGTGGCTCAAAAGGAACTTCTGTGAAAAGCTTGATCAATGGGATAAAGGTTAAGGTGAATCCCAAGAGGTTGGTCAGGGTTCTTCAGCTGTCGCCTTCGCCAAGGGGGAGGAAGATGAAAAGGTCACCCAGGAAGACCTTAATAGGGCTCTGGAATGGTGCGGTCACTCCATCAAGACCTATGGGTCTCTGGAAAGAAATAATTTCAATCAACAAGGGAAACTCATGGGTGACATTGTAGGAAAAGCCCTTCTCTGCAAGGTAGGGCCGCATGACAGGATATCCAAGACCATGTTCGAGATAATGGCAAGGATAATCCTAAGTTAGAAGACCAACTGGTGCCAGATTATTTTCAAGAGGATTCAAGATAGCTTTCAAGTTCCAAATTTGGGAAGAATACTATCACTGTATCTACTGCTATCCTACCCTGAAATCTTCAACAAGAAGTATGGCGTAAAAATCCATCACATGAGAAGGATGGATATCAGGATACTAGAAAGATGGGAGAAAACTCTGACTAAGTCTCCCAAGAAACTGAAGACTACAGAGGATGTGAAGAGGAAGGGAGAAAGATCATCTGAAGAAAGTGAATCAGGCAACAGCTCAGACTCGTCTGACTCTGAAGTGCCTGTAGAGAAAAGAAATGTCTCCCTCCAGACCTGTGCCCTAAGTATGGAATCCGGGATAATGGTAACAGCGGGAACTGGGCAAGAGGATGCTGAGACTGAGGGGGAGAATAATGGTGAACTCCCCGCTCAAGTGGAAGAAGTGATCAATAAGATCATTGGGGCTGAGGATGATGTCCATCATGGATCAGTAGACCAAGATGAACCAAGTAAAGATCCCCAAGAAGAGAAGCGAGAGAATTATGTTGATGAGACTAGCAGAGATCTGCCAAGTCTTGAAAAGGAAAAAGAGCCAAACTTGTCACCCATCAAAAAATCTCCATCTCCAATGGTTGAGGGGAATAAAGAAGAGGAACAAGGACAAGCTAGTTCACCTCCAGAGAATAGGCCAGTGGAGTTCTCACTATTGTCTCAGATAAAGATGCTCCTAGAAGAGCAAAGATTAAAAATTGAAAGTTATGTTACCTTTGCGGTCAATGAACTTAAAAGGGAACTATCTGCTGAACTGAGAGCCTGATAAATGATGTGAAGAATCAACAAGAGTATACTGCCAAAGAGACAACACTTACTCACAAGGGTTTATCTAATTTAGTGTTCAATCAGACATTGATTGTCAGCAACATAGAAAAGGCCTAAATTGCATCCACCAAGAGGATGGTTGAACACAAAACCAATCTCCAAAAAAGTCTATATCACCACAATAAGGATCTGGACAATCATCTGCTTGAGACCAAGAATCACTTGGAAGCAGGAATCCACATGCTTAAAAACAAGATATTGGTTCCTGAGGAGAATCTCCAGAGGGGATATCTGAAGAAGTCATAAAGGGGGAGAGAACAATGATAAAGGCCAGTGGTGAGCATGCCATCTGGACCACAAATACCATCAGAGAAGCAATGAATCTCCCTCCTCTACATTTTGACGAGCTTGCAGAAGAGTACCCTGCAAGATGGAGAAAAGGTATGACTATGAAAGATGGAGTCCCAAATCCAGATCCATCATTCTAAAAGCATGTGAGCAAGTGAAAGCTAATAAAGGTGAACGATACAATGTATACAGCCCTCAAGAATGGGCTAAATATGAAGATCAAGAAGAATCGAGTAGGAGTCACAGAAGGGATAAGCAAGCAGGTAGAATCCCAACTGATGCTCTTGAACCTCTCAAGTATCATCCTAAACCGTTTGAATACATCATCAGACAATTTGAAAAGGAGCAGGAAGCTAGTGCCAAGAAATCAAAGGGTGAAGCTGCTATGAGGGCACCAGAGATATAGATGGCTAAATCTTTAGGGGGCTAAATGTAGAAATGTCAAAATCCCTAAAAACATTTGGCACTATTTATAAATGAAGTAATATTTGTCAAATTCTGTGTTCACTCAAACATAGCTGCAATGTCATCATTATATGCTTATTTTCTTAAGATGTGCTTCATCATTGAGTGCGTTATGACTTCTTCAAATAGGGGGAGATTGTTGGGAACAGTGCCTAGTAGTGTTCCTGATTTGAAGAAGTGCTCAGCTCAATGGTAAGTACAAATTGTATTTAATGTCATATCTAGTTCATGCTTGCAAAGATATGACAATATGTCCAGTACTTCAACGTGCCTAAGTATAATATTGTCGAAAATGGCTGGACATATCGTCGACAAGTATAGGCATATCGTTGAAATGATGGGCAAAGAAAAGAAGAATGATTGTGTTTGATGTCGTCGAAAGGGATCAAGCGTATCGTCAACAACATGCAGAGTAAGGAAAAATGGTGATATCGTGTGACATCTACATGACGATATCAGAAAGTCAAGATGAAGAAGAATACTCAAAGATGTCGACGATATCGTCGATAAGAAGCCTTGACGTCGATAAGGCTAAGGAAGAACATATGTCGTCGACGTGAAGCCTTAAAGTCGATAAGGCTAAGGAAGAACAGATGCCGTCGACAAGAAGCCTTGACGTCGATAAGGCTAAGGAAGAACATATGTTGTCGATAAGAAGCCTTGTCGTCATAAAGGCTAAGTAAGACTGATGTCGATGACATCATCATAAAGAAGGCGTGACATCGAGAAGACTAAAGAAGGTCATATGAAGGAAGGTAGTTGCTGAAGTATAGTCTGTCGACATGATATCAATTATGTCATCGACAAGATAATGTGGTATCTAGCAGACAAGGAGTTCTCGCCGATATCAGTTTGATGACTTTGCATCGTCTTAAGCTTGAGTGCAGAAGTGATGTCCCGTATCATCGAGATATCACTATCTGATGAAGAATTGAAGAAGAAACCAGTTCAAGACATCGATAATCCCTGTCATCGAGATATTGTCCATATCGTCGTAACAATGGAAATATCATCAAGACAGATTCAAAAGTAGTCGGACGCGCTGTCAGCATTTAATGCCGCCACCTGATTGTCCAATCAACGCATGCTCTTGAGGGATGGGGCATCTGTCAGTAAAGGACATCACATGTGACCGTTAAGCGGCCCATCCATCCTATAAAAGGAAACATTGATGCCCTAGAGAAGAAAAAAAAGAAAGGCAGAACGAAAAAGTATCCCGCCTAGAAATACAATAGTACAAGCGGCGGTGAAGAGAAAAAGAAGAAAAGAACAAAATGATCATTCTATGTTCTTCAAGTTGCAGTCAAGTCTCATCGACTGTTAAGAATTGTTCAAGGAATATAGCCAGTCAACATCCGGCAGAGCAAGAAGCTTGAAGAAGATTTGCACAGTCAAGGTTCACATCAAAAGCATCTTCGTCAAGTAAAGAAGCTGATATCCATAAGGCAGAAGTTCAATATTGTAGATCAATCTTTGTAACGCTTGTGGTTTAAAGTTGTGGGATCTATTTTCAGTTCTGAGTGTCAATCTTGTTGGCTTGATATCTGCAAGGCTTGAGGGCTAGGGCAGAGGGACTTGCAGGTCCAAACGTGTTGAGCTTGCGGGCTCGGGTGCAGTGAAGGGGCTTGCGGGCCTATGCTGCAGGCAAGACTTGCGGGTCTATGCTGTGTAGGGCTTGAGGGCCTGAGTGTCGATCTTGTGGGCTCAGGTGTAGTGAAGTGGCTTGAGGGCCTAGGCTGCAGGGACTTGCGGGTCCGAGTTGTAGGGCTTAAGGGCCTGAGTGTCGAGCTTGCGGGCTCGGGTGCAGCGAAGGGGCTTGAGGTCCTAGGCTGCGGGGACTTGAGGGTCTGAGTTGTAAAGATTGTGGGTCAAAGACATTGGAGGAGTTTGCCGAGCCTAGCACATTGCTAGGTAGGCGCAGAGGGAAAGATGACTACTCAAGACACCATATCTTGAGGAATCTCTATAAGTCTTTGTGTGTTTTCTGTGTCATGCTCTACCAAACGCCAAATCTATTATCCAGAAAACAAGAACACCTAAAGAGGGAAGTAAAATAATTTGAAACACCTATTCACCCCCCCCCCCCCCCTCTAGGTGATAAGTAGACACCCATTAACTAATAACCTTTTCCCTTTCTCTTCTCTTTTTCAGTCTCTCATTTTGGGCAATGGCTTCTTGATTAGTGAAGTCCCAATCTTCTGCTCTATTTATATCCAGTAGAGGAAGGTTTAGGGCAAGTCTTGTGCCTTGCAGAACCTTAAGAGTTAGATCAGAATTAAAGATTGCATTTGTATCCTCCCCCTTTCTGGCTTCTTCAAACACTTGTTGATGTAGATCTTGTTTAGTTGTTGTGATTGTGCTAGATAAGGTTTGGAACACATTCTCAAAATCAGCTTGGAGCTCATCTTTCTGTTTGATTACCTCAGCATTTAGTTGTGTAGCAGTGACTGTGTCAGCAATGGATTGGAAAACATTAGCAATATCAGATTTTAGCTCTTCCTTGTTCCTGTCAGCTTCCTCATTCAACTGCAAAGCAGTGGAGTATACATATTCTTGGATGTGATTTGAGGATTTATCTATCACCTCATCTATCTTGCTGACATACCTTTTGACATATGTTATATCATGTTCAGAGAGTGGAGGTGTTTGTCCATTGATCAAAGAATGGTGTTCTGAGAGATCGCTGTCTTTTCTGCCAGATCAAACCATTTTGACATTTGTTTGTTTAAGATTCCAGTGTCTTCCTTGATCTCTTTGACCTCAGCCATTACTTCAGTTTTCACATTTAGGATAGACTGATCAATATATGTTTTGACCGTTGAAACTGGATGGTCTACATAGTTCTTCATAGAGGTTAGATGAGTCTCTAACATGATCTGAATAGCATTTAGAATGCTCTCATTGGATTGTGAGGAAGTGGAGGTTGAGGCTTGCTGATCAGTAGTAATTGGGATTGGGAGCCTTTTTGGACTTAGAGGAGGGACCACTTGAGGTATGATGTGCACTTCAGCTGCAGGCATCACCAGATCCGGATGTATGTTGTCCCTTTGGTCAAGATCATCCATCTTTTCAGCAAAGGATGCAATATCATCAATGTGATCAAGGTGGACTCCATCATTATCCTCATCATCAATAACAGCATCAGCATTTTCTGGTTCCTCCCCCTCAGATAGACCATCTTGATCTGATGAGTCCAAGAAATCTGGGACAATGATTTGGAGTTAGATTCAATGCCTTAGGTATACTAAAGATGGTTAGTTAGTCTTACCAAGAACATCATCAGTACCAGCTGGTGGCTCATTTTGCTTCTCCCCCTCAGATGGGGCACCAGATTGTCCTTGAAGTTTTGGTAAATCACAGAGAGCTGGGGAGTCATCAATGTTATTTGAAATTCTTCTTTCAAGATCTAGTATTATTGTATCAAGCTTACTTTGTAAGTCCTTAGGAGAAGGAACTTTGTCCTTGTCAGTATTGTCTCCTGCACTTTCATTTTGATCACTGGTAACATCCATGGAGGATGGTTCTTGTTGTTTCTCCCCCTCAGATAGAGCATTCAGCTGGCCTTGGGGAACTGTGGTCCACATTATTTAAGTGTCATTAGTGACTAACTAGTTGATTGGCTATGACTAAATAACATTATGAGTAATGTGGAATTTAAGGACTAATTACCACGGGTGATATCTATGTCCAAGTCTTGTGGATGGACAATTTCAGCAGGCATGTCATCCAAATTAGCATCCTTGTCAGGACTGCTGTGAGATCCAATATCATCACCAGCATCCTTATTCTCATTTGAGTGAACTGGCTCAGATCTTGACATGATTAGTCTGGGCTTCTTGACTGATTTGGCTTTCTTTGGTTCATTCTCCTTTGCCTTAGATGGCTGGCTCATGGGGAGCACCCTGGTAAACCTGTCTAGGGTTTTTATATCCATTCTCTTCAGATAATGGATATTGGATCCTTTCTCTTCAGATAATGGATATTGGATCCTTTCAACCCTTTATTCCTTTCACGATAGGTTTGTATCAGATATAGGGATAGAATTCTACCCATATTTGGTGCTTGCAGACATTCCTTAAGTCTTTGAAATATTACTTCTCCCCGGGAAGTTTTCATGGTGAGAATGATCCTTGTCATGATGTCAAACATAGATTGGGATATAGTATCATGTGACCTAGGCTTGCATAGGATTGCTTTGCCTACTATATCAGATAGGAGTTTTCCCCTTTGATTGAAGAATTTTCTCTTTAATGAGCCAGTCTTGGCATCACTGTACTATGCCCACTTCAGAGCTTTCTTCTTGTCTTTATCAGAAATAGCTTCCTCCTCGTCCTGAGTGCGTGAGGGAATTTGGAGGGCTTTATCTATCTTTGCTGAGGAGATTTTCACTCTCTTTCCTCCTATCTTTGACTTTAGAGAGGTCTTGGAAGAGGATAATTTGGCATTGCTAAACCAGTCCAGAACTTCAGTTCTGAGAATGACTGTGGGTTTAAACAGAAAGTATTCCAGGCCTTGTGCTTCCAGGAGTAGAATCACTCCTTTTATGTCCTCTTGTGTATGGGCAAAGCCATTTCTGACTATATCATACCCCCTCCAGAAGGTCCTTTGAACTCTTGGGTGCCATTGGTGTTGTAGAGGAATGCACTGGGATGAAAGAGAAGGTGATTCATCTCGATGGCTAGGAAGGTAGGGTTGTGTATCTTTCTCTAATTAATGATTGTCTTTTTATATGGCTTAAATCTGTGTTATGATTAGCCCTAATAAGTTGATTTAAGTGAACTTATAGTTGCAAGTAGAATTATGTCAATTGGGGTTGCATTTAGCCAAACTGATAGGAGACCAGGCCGCCTTAGCGGAACTGCTGAGACGATGACCTAAACCGCTGGGACAGAGCATTGTCAACCACTGGGACAATTTAACAGTCTCAGCGGCTCAGCTGAGATTTTTCCCAGCTGTCACAGCGACTCAGCTGAAACAATCTTGTTTGTTTTAGCTGACCTTACTACTTTATCATTAATCCTATTAAGGTATGAATGTGTTAAGACCTAATTATGTCACTAGGAGTTGATGTGATGTGACAACATTTTAAATCATAACATAGCATGCATAATATCATATATGATGGAGAGAGGGGAATATTTGACACTATTCAACATTTAACATTCCTAGTTCAATCTTGAAAGCATTAAACATTGCCTCATCCAATGGCTTTATAAAGATATCAGCAACTTGATTGTCAGTGAGGACAAATTCAAGGCAGATATCTTTACATTCAACATGTTCTCTTATAAAATGATTTCTAATCTCTATGTGATTAGGCTTGCTATGAGAGATAGGATTCTTAGCAATAGAGATAGCAATGGATGAGTCACAATAAAGAGGAGACTCACTTACCTTGAGGTTGTAGTCCTCTAACTGATGTTGGATCCATAATAGTTGTGCACAACAACTTCCTGCAGCATTATATTCAGACTTGGCATTGGATATTGCGACACTCATATACTTTTTGTTACTCCAAGATATCAACCTCCTTCCTAGGAATTGACAAGTGCCACTTGTGCTTTTCCTGTCTTCTTTGCATCCTGCAAAATCAGCATATGAAAATCTAGTTAGTTCAAAATCATTGTTCTTAGGGTACCAAAGGCCAAGATATAGGTTGCCTTTAAGGTATCTCAAGATCCACTTTGCAGCTGAATAGTGAGATTCTTTAGTACCTGCCTGGTACCTAGCACAAACACATGTAGCAAACATAATGCCTGGTCTACTAGCAGTTAGATACAACAGGGATCCAATGATACATCTTTACATGGATTCATCAAAAGCCTTGCCCTTCTCATCCTTGTCCAGGGAGACGTTGGACGTCATTGGAGTTTTCATGGTGGAAGTTGATTCCATCCCAAATTTCTTGATAAGCTCCCAAGTGTACTTGGTCTGAGAGATGAATATCCCCTCATCAGACTGTTTCACTTGGAGGCCTAATAAATATTTGAGCTATCCCACACTGCTCATCTCAAACTCCCCCTGCATAAGGTTGGCAAACCTTTTACAGAGGTTGTCATCAGTAGACCCAAATATTATGTCATCAACATATATTTGGACTAGAAGACACTTGCCCCTTATTTCCCTAAGAAACAATGTAATATCTATCTTTCCCCTCAAGAACTTGTTCTTGATGAGAAAGCTAGACAATGACTCATACCAAGCCCTATGGGCTTACTTTAGACCATAAAGAGCTTTTCTAAGTAAATATACATGATTAGAGAGGGTTGGATGCACAAAACCTGATGGTTGTTCAACATATATATGTTCCTTCAAGTCACCATTGAGGAATACTGATTTGACATCCATTTGATATACTTTGAACCCCTTGTGGGCATCATAGGCAAGGAATAGCCTAATTGCTTCTAACTTTGCAATAGGTGCAAAGGTTTGATCAAAGCCTTTTTTTTATGATTACTCCATTTTCATCAAGCTTGTTCCTGTAAATCCATTTGGTGCCAGTAATATTGTGTCCTTGAGGTTTTGGCACCAGCTTCCATACCTTGCATCTTTTGAATTGAAGAAGTTCTTCTTGCATTGCTTGAATCCAAAAGGTATCTTGGTTGGCTAATTCAAACTTATTGGGCTGCATTTGTGATAAGAAGCCCAAGAATAGGGCCTCATTAGGAACCCTGCTTCTGGTTATTACAACTTGGTTCTGATCTCCAATGATTTGTTCTCTTGGATGATCCCTTAGGTGTCTTACAGCTGCAAGCAAACTGTCCTCGGCTTGATTTAATACTTCTACTGGTTCAGCAGTTTCTTCAGCACCCTCGACCTCTTCCTCTTCAGGAATTGTTGCATCTGTATATTCTTTGCTACTGTTGGGTATGTCTTGCATAGACATCATTTCCATGTCCTTTTCATTTCCTATCAAAATAGAAGAACTAGACCAGCCCTTATAGATTATGCTGTTCTCATCAAATACCACATGCATAGACTCTTCTACAACATGAGTTTTCTTGTTTTAAACTCTATAAGCTCTATTATGTGAGCTATAGCCAACAAGAACCCCCATATTGCATTTCTCTGCAAACTTTGTTAATTGAGATTTTCCATTGTTTAAGATGTAGCATTTTGAACCAAAGATTCTAAAGTATGAAATTGTAGGTTGTTTGCATTTCAGAATCTCATATGGAGTAATTCCATAAACCTTATTGATGGAAGCCCTATTAAGAACATAACATGCAGTATTGACTGCCTCAGCCTAGAAGTATTCTGGGAGTGAGGAGTCACTAAGCAATGTTCTCCCAGCTTCTATCAAGGTTCTATTCCTCCTCTTAGCCACACCATTTTGTTGTGGAGTCCTTGGGGAGGAGAACTCTTGTGAGATACCAAATTCTTGACAAAACCTTGTCATGGCTTCAGATTGAAATTCTGTGCCATGGTCAGTCTTAGTCCTGACCACAGAACATTGCAAGTCATTCTGAATTGCCTTGACATAGTTTATAAAGATATTTAAAGTAACTGACTTGTTCGTAAGGAAGAATACCCATGTATACTTTGAGTGATCATCAACAATCACCAAAGTATACAACTTCCCACATAGGCTCTGAATTGGCAAAGAACAAAACAAGTCCATGTGCAATAGATATAGACATCTTTCAGTGTCTTCGGAGCCAATACTTTTAAAGGTTCTCCTGGTTTGCTTACCCATTTGGCAAGCATGACAGGGACCACTTTTAATACAATTTAAGTTTGGACTATTCCTAACATGGTTTTTAGAGAATAGTCTATACATTGTCTTGTAGTTAATGTGGGCAAGTTTCGTGTGCCACTGAACACAAAGAGACTCACTTTCATTAGCCACAAGACAAACAGATGATAGGAAATTATTGCATATAAAATCTAAACAATAAATATTCCCACTCCTAGTGCCTGAGAGAATGGTCTCTAAGTCATTGGACTTTTTGATCAAGCACTTGTCATTGTGGAATTTAATGACATAGCCTAAATCACATAGTTGACTTATGCTTACCAGGTTGTGTTGCAACCCTTCAACATAAGCTACCCTTGTGATTGACACTATGCCATTAGAGATCATATCATATCCTTTGGTGATTCCCTTTTCAGATCCACCAAAGATGACTTTAGGTCCATTCTTCACAGCTGTGTAGTCCTGTAGAAGGTTTCTGGTACCTGTCATGTGCCTTGAGCACCCACTGTCCAAGTACCATATTTGTTTAAGATTGGTACTTGAACTAACCTGCAGGAAGGAATTTAGTTACCCTTAGGAGCCCAAATGATTTTGGGTCCTAGGTCCTTGTTAGCATGATAAACTGACCTTACACCTGCAACACTCTTTGCAGAAAGGCTCTTCTTTGCACTTGGCACATTTGGATTGTGCCAACAATCTATGGCAAAGTCTCACACCTTACCACAGTACAAACATTCATGAATATTGTATCTCCTCTTTTGAACACCTCTTGAGGAAAGAGCATTAATATGCTTGTGTTCAGGAGGGGAGATATCAACATTTTTCTTATTCCTTTCAGTAATGATCTGGCTGAATGTTAACTTTGTACAGTCTTGGCACCCTTTGTCTTAATGGCATCAGCTTGCTTTGTCTTGGGGGCCAGTCAAGCTTGGATGGCTTCAAACACTGATCTACAGGACATGTCTATAGGTTTGACAGCAGCTATGTTCTTTGTTGGACAGAACTTGGAAGAGCTAGCTTCCATACTCTTGAATGATGGGGCTGAAGTATCAAATACAAATGGTCCAGGTTGAGCCATTTGAATTTATTCATGGGGAGCCTTCATGGCACTCATTCCAATGCCCTTTCTTCCACTATAAGAAGGAGTGTTTTCCATCCTATAGGAGCATCCATTCTTCCGGTGACCATAAATGTTGTCATGATCATACTTTTTAAAAGGAAGTAACACCTTATGAAAGCTGGTATGAGGCTTAGCCTTGTCCTTGCTCTTTTCTCCACTCCCTTCTCCTACTTCCATTTTATTGAACCCTAGTCCTCTCCTATTGGTTTGAGAGGAAAAGGTGTCAATAATAGGAAGCACAGATTTGGGCTTGGAGAATTGAGCCACTAGGCTTTTTCTTTCACAAGCTTCTCCTCAAGGTCCTTGATGACCTTGTTCTTTTGGGATATGTTGCTCAAATGCACAGTTGTTATTCCCTTTAGATGCCTTATTTATCTACTCATCTGAGCCACCATGGTAGGTGACTCAGTGCATTCTTTCTCAGCCATCTTAAGGGAAGCAATTTCCTGGGCTTGCCTTTTGGCCAGCTTTTTGCTCTTTTTTAGAGCTTCCAAGAGAGCACCATATCTGTCAATCAATTGATTGACATCTTCCTCAGATTCTGAATCACATTCACCATTTGATGAAGGTGGTTCATTGTCTGGGCTTGTCTCATAATCAGAAGAAGAGATGGAATGAATCAGTATCTGTTCATTGTCAGAATTGTTCTGACTTTCTTCCTCATCAATGATGGCCATAAGGCCTAACTTAACTGTGTCCTCTTCATCCTCCTCAGTACCACTATCTGAATGTGTTAGAGGGGCCCTGATTCCAACCTTGGCAGCAGGAAAATCATCATCTCTTTCTGCTGCAAACAGCCCAATGTAGGCTTCCTCTTCATCATCTGAATCTGAAGTTGAGGATTCAGATTAACTCCAGCTCTTTCCTTTCTTTGCTAGGAAGGATTTTTCACCCTTCCTATCCATTTGGTGGTGATGTTTCTTATCACCCTTTTTCTTCCTTTTGACTGGACTGTCAGTGTTGGGAATATGACCCTCAATGTTCTCTTGATTTGAAGAGGCTTCACACTCAATGCTAAGTACAAGTTATATTAGATAAACCTCATTTCATCTCATGACTATGCAGGGTTAGGTCATACCAGGGTATGAAGTAAGTTCAGTTGGCTTGCTGTCAAAACTGCTGAGATGAGCTCTCAGTCTCAGCTGAAACGCTGAGACAAGGCCAGGAGCCGCTGAGAAGGAGACTGGGCCAGTTGAGTTACGGATAAGGAAAATCCGCTAAGACAACTGTCTATCTCAGCGGATCCGCTGAGACGGAACACAATGTAGTCGCTGAGACAGGAGGCTTTCTCAGCCCAACCACTGAGATAGATTCAAACAAGCAGATGGGCTTTACTTTTGGCGCAACACCTGTAAAGCGGGAAAGGATGTTCCAATCACTCTCATGCTGTGTCAGGAGGACATCTGATATCCGATGAAAGATAAGGGCAGTATAAAAGGAATCATTAGGGCTTTGTAAAAGCACTTACTCTCCAGCACACAAAAGAAGAACAAGATTATTATTCCATTGACGGCAGCCAAGAAGCTTTCACATGTTGTTTACCTGAAGCTACAAGGAGAGAATAGATTGCTCCTCTTGATCAACTCAAGAAAGAGCAAAGTTGATAATCACTCTTTCTCTGAAGAAAAGGATCAGAAGAATCAAAGTTGAGGTCATTGGACTCATCCCAGATTCAAGACTGCCACAGCAGTTATACTACAACAGAAGATTAAGTTTATTTTATCTTCTTTTGTAATCATATATTGTTATTACTGTAGGAACTTAACAGTTCTGAGTTGTAGGGCATCTTTGCCTGAGGAAGCAGGGTTATCTAGCCTGAGAACTAGAGCTGAGAGGTCAGCTTGAGTGTAGGATCAGTGTGTGATCTGAGGTAGGGATGTTGAGCCTGAGGTAGGGCTGTTGAGCATGAGGTAGGGTTTGTGAAGACCTGAGAGATACTGAGGGATATGTGTTGTAAGCTCTTGGAGCTGAGTTTGGAGGTATTGGCCTTATCTAACTCATTGTTAGAAAAGTGAAGGGGGAAAGAGGACTACTCAAGACACCCTGTCTTGAGGAACCTCTATAAATCTTTGTATGTTTTCTGGATGCTTGATAATAACTAACATAACATCAGAAAACAGCTAGTTTATAGCCTAAAGAAAATGAAACTATTCACCACCCCCCCCCCCCCCCCCCCTCTATGTGACTAAGATTATATCCTAAACAAACTATCAAGTGGTATCAGAGGGAGGTTGGTCAATAAGGACATAACTGTCTGACCAGATCTTATAAAGGAATAGTCTTATCTCAAACCAATGGCCTCCACTGGATTGCATAAGGAGATGGGATCCATGAAGTTGCCCATATGCAACAAAGAAAACTTTGGCATATGGAAGCAAAGGGTTAGATTGTTTATGGAAGCATATGACCCAAGGACTTACATCACAGTAAAGGCCCTTCACTTTTCAAACTGCCTCTAGCATAGATCCAACCAGGAGAGTGGCCAAGACCTTCAATGACTTGACCAAGGATTAACTTGCACTGTTCACTATGGATAAAAGAGCACAAAACATAATTGTTAATGCAATTGATGACTCTATATTTCAGAACTTGGTACACTGCACAACTAACAAGGAAATGTGGGATACACTAGTGGTATATATGGAAGGGACAGTTGAGGTGAGGGATGATAGAATATCACTCAACCAAGAATATGATGCTTTCAGGCAGGTAAGCCAGGAAAGCATTTCTATGTGCTATAAAAGGTTCTTTAGGATAGTTAATGAACTAAGAACCTATGAAAGAGTGTACACTGACTATGAGCTGAATGACAAGTTCCTAAGATCTCTAACTAGAGACTGGGACAAAAAAATATGTGTCATTAGGGAAGTGGCCAAGCTTGGTGAGACTCCTACTCTTACACTGTTTGGGAAGCTGCTCTCTTATGAGATGCAGTTGTCTACAAGAAAGGAAGAGGACACCTCAACAAGGGCTCACGCAAGGGAGAGATATGTGTCTCTCAAGGCTGACAGCTCCATGAAAAGCAAGGGCAGGATGGTGTCTCCTCCAAGAAGGAGTGTTGAATCAGATAAGTTTGAGAACAACACTTCAGACAGCTCTTCCTCTGATGAAGAGTTTGCTGCCTTCTCAAGGCAGTTCAAGAAGATGATGAGGAGAAAGAAGTGGAAGAACAAGCCCTCCTCCTCCTCACACTCCAAGAAAGACCACAGCAAATCTGAAAGGCAGCACCCAAAGGGTGATAGGTATGATTCTAAATCTAGTAAACATGTTTCAAATAAGATAATTTGTTATTGCTGCAGTAAGCCTGGACATGTCATAGATGACTGTCCAATCAAAAGGAAGGAAAAGGGTGACAAGAAACATCACCACCAAAAGGATAGGAAGGGTGAAAAATCCTTCCTAGCAAAGAAAAGAAAAAGCTGGAGTGAATCTGAATCCTCAACCTCAGATTCAGATGCTGAAGAAGAAGCCTATATTGGGTTGTTTGCAGCAGAAAAGGAAGATGATTGTCCTGCTGCCAGAATTGGAATCAGGGCCCCTCTATCACATTCAGATAGTGATATTGAGGAGGATGAAGAGGACAATGTTCAGCTAGGCCTCATGGCCATCATTGATGAGGAAGACAATCAGAACATTTCTGACAATGAACAGGTATTGATTCATTCTATCTCCTCCTCTGATTATGAGACAAGCCCAGAATCTGAACCACCTTCATCAATTGGTGGAAGTGATTCAGAATGTAAGGAAGATGTCAATCAATTGATTTACAAGTATGGTGCTCTCTTGGATGCTCTGAAAAGAGCAAGAAGCTTGTCAAGAGGCAAGCCCAAGAAATTGCCTCCCTTAAGATGGATAAGCAAGAATGCACTGAGTTACCCTCCTTGGTGGCTTAGATGACTAGACAAATAAGCCATCTTAAGGGAATAACAATTATGCATTTAAGCATCATATCCCAAAAGAACAAGGTCATCAAATACCTTGAAGAGAAGCTTGTGAAAGAAAAGGGCCTAATGGCTCAATTCTCCAAGACCAAATCTGTGCTTCCTATTATTGACACCTTTTCTTCTCAAGCCAATAGGAGAGGACTAGGGTACAATAAAATGGAAGTAGGAGAAGGGAGTGGAGAAAAGAGGAAGGACAAGGCTAAGCCTCATATCACCTTTCAGAAGGTGTTGCTTCCTTCTAATAGGTATGATCATGAAAGCATTTATGGTCACTGTAAGAATGGAAGCTCCTATAGGAAGGAAAACACTCCTTCCTATAGTGGAAGAAAGGGTATGAGAATGAGTGCATGAAGGCTCCGCATGAAGAAATTCAAATGGCCCAACCTGGACCATTTATATTTGGTAATTCATCCTCATCATTCAGGAGTATGGAAGCAAGTTCTTCCAAGCTCTGTATAGCAAAGACCATGGCTGCTGTAAAACCTGTAGACAAGTATTCTTGCTCAGTGTCTGATGTCATCAAATCTTTCCTGTCCTCCAAGCCTAAGCAAGCTGATGCCATTAAGACAAAGAGCACCAAGACTGTTCAGAGGTTAACATTTAACCAGATCATTGTAGAAAGGAACTTGAAAAATTCTGATGTCCCCCCTCCTGAACATAAGCACAGTGTTGCTCTCCCCTCAAGAAATGTTCAGAAGAGTAGATACAATATTCATGAATGTTGGTGTTGTGGTAAAGTGGGACACTTTGCCATAGATTGTTGGTACAATCCCATTGTGCTAAGTGCAAAGAAAAGTATTCCTGCAAAGAGTGTAGCTGGTGTGAGGTCATTTTATCATGCTAACAAGGACCTAGGACCCAAAATTATTTGGGCTCCTAAGGGTAACTAAACTCCTTCTTGCAGGTTAGTTCAAGTACCAGCCTCAACCAAATATTGTACTTGGACAGTGGGTGCTCAAGGCACGTGACAGGAACCAGAAATCTTCTACAGGACTACAAAGCTGTGAAGAATGGACCCAAAGTCATCTTTGGTGGATCTGAAAGAGGAATCACCAAGGGATATGGTATGATCTCCAATGGCATAGTCTCAATCACAAGGGTAGCTTATGTTGAAGGGTTGCAACATAACCTAGTGAGCATAAGTCAACTACGTGATCTAGGTTATGTCATTGAATTCCACAATGACAAGTGCTTGATCAAAAAGTCTAATGACTTAGAGACCATTCTCTAAGGTACTATGAGTGGGAATGTTTATTACTTAGACTTTATATGCAGTAATTCTATTTCATCTGTATGTCTAGTAGCTAATGAAAATGAGTCTCTTTGTGTTCAATGGCACAAGAGAGTTTCCCACATTAACTACAAGACAATGTATAGACTATTCTCTAAAAACCTTGTTAGGAATAGTCCTAATTTAAAAGTATTAAAAGTGGTCCCTGTCATGCTTGCCAAATGGGTGAGCAAACAAGGGTCACCTTTAAAAGTATTGGCTCCAAAGACACTGAAAGATGTCTATATGTGTTGCACATGGACTTATTTGGTCATTTGCCAATTCAGAGCCTAGGAGGGAAGTTGTATACTTTGGTGAATATTGATGATCACTCAAAATATACATGGGTATTCTTCCTTAAGAAGAAATCAGATACATACAATGTCTTTATAAATCATGTCAAGGCTATTCAGAATGACTTACAATGTGATGTGGTCAGGACTAGGACGGACCATGGTACATAATTTCAATCTGAAGCCATGACAAGGTTTTGTCAAGAATATGGTATCACCCAAGAGTTCTCCTCCCCAAGGACTCCACAACAAAATGGTGTGGCTGAGAGGAGGAATAGAACCTTTATAGAAGCTGGTAGAACATTGCTTAGTGACTCCTCACTCCCAGAATACTTCTGGGCTGAGGCAGTCAATACTGCATGTTATGTTCTTCATAGGGCTTCCATCAATAAGGTTCATGGAATTACTCCCTATGAGATTCTGAAAGGCAAACAACCTACAATTTCATACTTTAGAATCTTTGGTTCAAAATGCTACATATTAAACAATGGAAAATCTCAAATAACAAAGTTTGCAGAGAAATGCAATGTGTGGGTTCTTGTTGGTTATAGCTCACATAGTAGAGCTTATAGAGTGTATAATAAGAAAACTCTTGTTGTAGAAGAGTCTATGCATGTAGTATTTGATGAGACCAGCCTAATCTATAAGGGCTGGTCTAGCTCTTCTATTTTGACAGGAAATGAGAAGGACATGGAAAAGATGTTTGTGCAAGACATACCCAGTGAAAGTGAGGTTAGATCTTAAAGTCACTCTAGAGGGGGGTGAATAGAGTATTAAATTTTTTCACTTATTTTTATAGCGGAATTAAAATAGTGATATTTATATGTGTATAACAGAGTGTGTTATAAAAACAAAATAAAAACAAAGCACGACACAGTACAGAAAATCACACAAACACAGAGGACACAAGGATTTATAGTAGTTCCCCAATCAACTTGGGTACATCTACTCTTCTACCACCCTTGGTAGGAATCCACTAGGTTTTTGATCAGGTGCCCTATCACCAATGGGGTTTTGATCAGGTGCCCAAAACACCAACTGAGCTTTTGATCAGGTGCTCTAACCAAACTATAGGTTTTTGTTCAGGTGCCCTGCCACCAAGGGGTTAACTTTTGAAGGGAGTTAGAACCCTGTACATAATGGGATAAAGAGGGTTATGAAGTTCTTCTCTGTTAATAATCTGAGAGAAGACTAGTGGAATGTGTTGATGTAAAGCTCCCCCTGTCTGATTGAAATGGTTGATAGTTGAGGATGGAGCTTTCACTTGAATGTAGATCATCCTTTGATAGCTTGTGAATCTGAGAGACAAATGTTTCTCAGATTATTGTTGCTCTTTTGAAGATTTGAACTTGCAGCAGAAAACTGAGAGAAGATTTTTGTTATTGTTCTCTGAGAATGAGAGAGTTGCTGCTTGAGGAAGATGAACTCTGTATTTGTCTCTCGACAGTATTCTTCTTCTTATTTTCTATCTTGTTGTACTGTTGTAATGTAATAATATTGTATATCTTCTTCTTCCTTATTCCTTTGATAATATATCTCTGATTTTGAAATTCAAATCCTCTGAATAAGGAATATAATAATCTGGAGGATTATTTCTTGGAACTGCCAGCCAAGACTTTAATTCCTTTTCCTTTTCAATTAATGTGTCCTTTTCCGCCAAACGGCTATTTTCTCGGGAAGAGAATGGAAAGGAATAAAATAAAAAGGAAAGATAATATCCTTGACTTATCTGGTAGGAATAGATCTGTTGCTGATGATTTGAGTTCGGAGAAAAGAATAAAAATGATCTGTCTGAAATAATGAACTGAGGAGAAATTTCGTCGACCTGAAAACTGAATTCGTCAAACAGAATGTTGAGTTTGTCAATCTAAATGATAAACAACTGAATCTGGATGAAAGAATTGAATTAGTTGATCAGAGAAGAACTTTCGTCGATCTGAATCAATTCGTCGACCGCTGAGACTTAGTCAACCTCTGAGACTGAAGTTCATCGACCGCTGAGACTGAAGATTGTCGACCGCTGAGATGCTGCAAGATCGTCGAACAATGAAGCAATACATTCGTCGAACGTAGAAAGCATTTCGTCGAACGTAGGATGGAGTTCGTCGAACGCAGAAACTGAACTTTTCCTTAAGTTCTAACAGGTTAAAGCCTTGACCCTTAGACTATACAATTGGGTCAACTTAGTCCTAGTCAACTGATAGTGATCCTAGCCCAAATCAGTAATAGGGTTGTTCCAACAATCTCCCCCTATTTGGGTTAGGATACTATTTGACAAAAATTGAATAATAAAACAAACAACAAATTAACAGAGCATATATCTGACAGATTTTACACATTTCAGCAGATATAAAATATGATACTCTGAGTTTTGAAATTTTACATTTAAAACAGAAATGATAAAAACAAATAATCAGAACCTTTTGCTTTCTGAATTCTGACATTGCCTTCAGCTTTCTGAATTTGATTATCTGAGCTGTATCTGCTATATCAAATAATATTTCTGAATCTGCATTTGCATCTTTTGCTTTGCTTAGAAATCCTTGCCTTCGACATTTTTCTTTGTTTATCTGAACTGAAATTGAAAAGCTTTATAATCTGAATCTGCATTTTTCAGCTTTAGCTTTTGTTGATCTGAATTGCAACAATAACTGAATCTGCTTTGCCACCAATCTGCATTTGAATCTGTCATATCTGAATTTCTGAATCAAAACTGTTGTGAGCTTCTTCATCAAGAACTGATTTTCCTTTTTCATACAGCATCTCCCCTTGAAACTTGAGCATCTTCATAAAACATCTCCCCCTATCATAAAGGAGCTTCTTCAAAACATCTCCCCCTATCAAAAGGAGCTTCTTCATGAAACTTCTCCCCCTGCCTAGTTTCAGGAAGGCCTGAAGTTAGGCCCCTAGAAGAAGGGACATATGAGGAGGTAGGGAAGTGTTGGGAATTGTACCCACATGATTCCTGATTTGAAGAAGTCATCATGTCAAGACTACTTCACTTTGTATTTGATCAAGATATCTAGCTCATAATCTCAGGAAAACACAAGTACATGTCGTCGAGAAGGACAGAAGGGATGGTCGGCAAAGTATGCTTATCGATGTAATGATAGGCAAAGCAAATGCAGAGACACTATCAAAGAAAGGCGTGTCGTCGAGAGGAATGAAGTATCGTCGACATCAAAGTAGCAGCCATGTCGACAAGACAATACTACAATTACAACGACAAGATGAACAAAGAAGGTTCCAACGACACAGTCAAAGTCAGCATATCGTCGTATATACAAGAATGCCAGTATCTCTCGTGTTGTTGGAATGCAAGCGGCGGAGGCAGAAGCAAGGAGATCTGAGAAGAATTTCCAAAGCACAAGGAGCCGACAAAGAGATGTCGTCGAGAGATATTCCATGTCGTCGTAATGATGGAATATATCGTCGAGATAAATTCAAATCTTGTGGACGCGTACTGTCAGCAATTAATGTCGCCGCCTGATTGTTCAATCAGCGCGTACACTTAAAGTTTCGAGGTATTCGCGCGTGTTAAAAAGATTTGGAGATCTGACACATAAAGGAACTTTTCAGAAGACCGTTGGCTGACCCCTATCAGTCTTATAAAAGGCAACAGGGTTGCCCTAGAAAAGATAACTTCGCGTGCAAAAAAGAACTAGCAAAAAGTATCCCGTCGTTCAATAGAACAGTACACTCTTGCGGAGAAGAAGAAGAAGTTCTCAAGAAGCAGTCATCCTCACAGACTGCTAAGAAGCCAATCCACATCCGGCTAAGAAAGAATTGAAGAAGAACTGTGCATTCAAGATCTGATTAAGAAGCATTCTCTTCATTCTCAAGAAGCCGATCATCATCAGGCTAAGGTTGTCGATCAACATCAGGCAGAAGAAATAGTTTATATCTGTAATCTCTTGTAAGGCTTGCTGGCCATATTGTCTAGCTTGAGGGCTGGAGAGCTATGAGGCTTGAGGGCCAGGGTAGTGCACTCGCGGGTGCGATTTGTCGAGCTTGCGGGCTCGGAGGCAGTAGGGACTTGCGGGTCTAGGCTGTTGGGACTTGCGGGTCTGAAAGGTAGGGCTTGAGGGCCTGAGTGTCGAGCTTGCGGGCTCGGGGAAGTAGGGGCTTGAGGGCCTAGGCTGTTGGGACTTGCGGGTCCGTGTTGTAAGGCTTGAGGGCCTGAACCTTTTGGCGGAGTTTGCCGAGCCTAGCGGATCGCTGGGTAGGCGCAGAGGGACAGAGGACTACTCAAGACACCCGGTCTTGAAGAACCTCTATAGATCTTGTGTCGTCTGGTGAAATTTGTTTGCGTGTTTTCTTTTGTGCATTACTTAGTTTCTGATAACTCACGCTCGTAATTCAAAAGGCATCAAGATCACCTAAACCCCCCCCCCCCCCCCCCCTTATAGGTGAACGTTCCATAACCAACAGGAAGGATGCAATCTTTTTGAAGAAATATTGATATTGTTCCTGCAAAATAAAATAGAGATCAAGTGCAAAGGAACTGGAAGTAGAAACAATTCTGTAGGCATACAGTTAAAATGAAATAAAAGATTTGATTATAAGGAAGGATCAGAAACATAGGCTTCATCAAAACTGTGTTCGACGAAAAATAAATTTTTGTCGATCTCAGTTCGACGATCTAGATGACTTCGTCGATCTCCGTTCGACGAACGACTAGATTTCGTAAATCTCAGTTCGATAAAGTGATGGGATAAGTAGAAAATTTAATTTTTTTTAATTGATTGAATATCCATCTATCATTCCTATCTGATTTATTAAGAAGATGTGTTTCTTTTCATCCAAGAGTTTGGTGAAAATATCAGCCCTTTGCAAATCAGTAAAAATGAATTGTAGGCAAATTTAATTTTTATCCACATTATCTCTGATAAAGTGGTGCCTAATTTCTATGTGTTTAGTCCTACTATGGAGTACTAGATTTTGTTCTATAGATATTGCACTAGTATTGTCACAAAATATAATTGAATTATTTAAGTTGATACCATACTCTAGAAGTTGATTTTATATCCACAGTATCTGTGAGCAGCAACTGCCTGCAGCAATATATTCTGATTCAGCTATTGATGTAGACACAGATGTTTGTTTCTTACAAAACCAAGACACAAGCCTATCACCAAGAAACTGGCAAGTTCCTGATGTGATTTTCTTGTCTGCTCTGCATCCAGCATAATCAGAATATGAGAATCCAGTTAATTCAAATTCTGAAGCTGTTGGATACCAGAGTCCTAGATTTGGACAACCCTTTATATATCTCAAAATTCTTTTTAACAAAATTAGGTGAGAATCTTTGGGATTAACTTGGAACCTAGCACAAATACTTATAACAAACATTATGTCAGGCCTACTAGCTGTTAAGTAAAGTAGTGAGCCAACAATTGCTCTAGATACTTTCTGATCAATAGGTTTCCCTGATTCATCAGTGTCAACAACAACATTGGAGGGCATGGGTGTTTTCATAGTGGAAGCATCAGACATACCAAATCTTTTCACTAATTCCTTAGCATACTTGGATTGTGATATGAATATGCCATTTGGAATTTGCTTCACTTGAAGACCAAGGAAGTAAGATAACTCACCCATACTACTTATTTCAAATTTAGATTGCATTAGGTTAGAGAACCTTTTGCATAGATTTGAATCAGTAGAGCCAAATATAATATCATCTACATAAATTTGAACTAGTAATATTTGATTTTTATGTATCCTGAAAAATAAGGTTTTATCAACAATCCCTCTACAGAAATTGTTCTCCAAAAGAAAATTAGCTAAGGTCTCATACCATGCTCTGGGAGCTTGCTTGAGACTATAGAGAGCTTTATTAAGCTTAAATACATAAGAAGAGTGGGTTGGAGAGATGAAACTTGGTGGTTGTTCCACATAGACTTCTTCTTTGATATTTCCTTTAAGAAAAGCACTCTTCACATCCATCTGATAAACTTTGAATTTCTTGAATGCAGCAAAGGCAAGGAATATCCTTATAGCTTCAAGTCTAGCAACAGGAGCAAAGGTTTGATCAAAATCAATTCCTTCTTCCTGGGAATATCCTTGGGCTACTAATCTTGCTTTATTTTCTGATGATTATGCCTTGATCATCTAGCTTGTTCCTGAAGACCCACTTGGTGCCAATGACTGGATGGCCTTTTGGTCTTGGAACCAAATCCCAAACCTTGTTCCTTTCAAATTGGTTGAGCTCCTCTTGCATTGCAAGAATCCAGTTTGGATCTTGTTCTGCATCTTTTATGGATTGAGGTTTAACTTGTGATAGGAAACAAGTATGCATCTGATTTTGGTGTAGTTTATGCCTTGTTTGAACTCCTGCTGAAATATCTCCAATGATTTGGGATATTGGATGATCTCTAACTGTGATATGATCAACAGTTGGAGTTGGTTCAACAATAATTTCTTCTTGAGGGATTTGTTCAGCTGTCACTTGATTTGAACTGTCAGCAAGATCTGGATTATCCTCTTCTTCACTGTCTTCAATAATTTCATTTGATGGAAGTAGAGAATTTTCATTCTGTAGATTTAGTCCATTTAGTTCTTCACATAGAACTAGTACCTGCAAAGTATTTTTGGTAGAGGTGGTGTTTCTCTCCTCATTTAACATGTAAGTTTCATCAAAAGATACATGCATGGACTCTTCTATCTTAAGAGTAGATTTGTTGTAAGCTCTATATGCTTTACTAGAAAGAGAATATCCAAGGATTATACCTTCAGCAGATTTTTGCTTCAAATTTCCTGAGATACTTCTTATCATTGTTATGCACATAGCATTTACATCCAAATATCTTAAAATAGTTAACCTTAGGCTTTTTATTCTTGAGTAATTCATAGGGAGTTTTACCCTTAAGCTTATGTATCAGGCTTCTGTTCAACACATAATTTGTTGTGTTCACTGCCTCTACCCAAAAAGAGAGTGGCAAGTGAGCATCAGCAAGCAATGTAGTTGCTGATTCAATAAGTGTTCTATTTTTCCTTTCAGCTACCCCATTTTGTTGAGGAGTTCTAGGAGCAGAGAAACACTGCCTGATCCCTTCTTTTCCACAGAATTCTCTCATTAGAAGAGATTCAAACTCAGTGCCATGATCACTTCTGATCAAAGCAACTAGAGTAGAGTACTCGATCTTGATGGACCTGAGAAAGTCTGTCGGAACACTGAAGGTGTCAAACTTGTTCCTAAGAAAGAACACCCAAGTGAATCTTGAGAAGTCATCTACAATAACTAGAGAATAATGCTTTCCTCCTAGACTTTGTATTGCAGTGGGTCCAAAAAGATCCAAATGCAGTAAGTACAAAATCCTAGGTGAATCACTCTTGGATAAAGATTTAAAACTACTCTTAGTCTGCTTACCTAATTGACAAGCCCTGCAGAGTCCTTCCTTCTTATAAGAACCAAAAGGCAGTCCTCTTACAAGATTGTCCTTAGAAAGCTTAGATATAGTTCTAAGGTTAATATGTCCAAGCCTTTTATGCCATAATTCATTTGTTTTACTTATAGAATTAAATAAACAAATATCTGAATTGGCAGAGTCAAAATTGACTAAATAAATGTTTCCATGTCTAATACCAGATAACACATTAATGCTTTTATTATTGGTAATAAGTCATAAGGAATGGTTAAAAGTTACCTGATAACCTTCATCACATAACTGGCTTATGCTAATGAGGTTGTGCTTCAGACCCTTAACATAAGCTACTTCTTTGAAGGTGACTGCTCCAACTTTGATCTGTCCATAGCCTTTGGTTTCTCCACAGTTGGAGTCTCCAAAGATCACTTTGGGTCCAAGTCTTTCCTTGTAGTTGCTTAGGTTGGCCTTGTTTCCTATCATGTGATTTGAGCACCCACTATCCAAATACCATTGTTCTTTTATTTTTGGATAGCCCTGTACCTGTAAAACAGAAAACATTCTAGTTGTTCTTGACCCAGACTACCTTGGGTCCTTTTGTTTTTCCACAAAATTCTGAAATGAAAGACATCTCAGGCTGATTCTTATAACCTTGTGGATGATATCTCCTTGGAGGAATTATCCACTCAGTGAAAGGATTCTTAGTATATTGAGAATAAGAATTCTTCAGATTTCTGTATGTTTTCCGTTTGACAAATTTGGATGAATTCGTCGATCGTCGTTCGACGAAGTGAAGTGCTTTCGTCGAGCGTCGTTCGAATAATTGTTATACTGAAAGTCTGTCTTCAGAGTTCATCAATCTTCGTTCAACGAAATGAATTGATTTCGTCGAGCTCCGTTCGACGTATTCTGCTGAATTCCATTATTCTTAACAGCCTTGCTTGAAATGTTTTTATCTACTTCTACTGCCTCTTTGCCCTTGGCAGAAATGAATTTTACTGGTGTAGAAAGAATGTTTTTCTTAATCAGATGTGGCTCACTTGATGATGCACCCAAGCCCAGTTTGCCACTTAGTCTGGCATTCACTGTGCTTGTGATGTCCATCAGTTTGATACTTCTCCCATTTAAGGATTCTTCAAATTTCTTAACCTCGGATAGTTTGTTCTCAATGAGAATAATATGTTCTCTGGAGGCAGCCAAATCTTTCTTAAGAATAACATTTTCTTCACTTAGTTGGTTCATTTCAGCCAACTTATTTCTGAGAGAGATTATTTCCTTCTCAGATATGATTAAATCTAAGCAAAGAACTTTGAATTCATTTGAATTGAAATCAAAGTTTGAGATTACCTGATCAGCATCATTGTTATACTCTGATTCATCTGAGTTGTTTGCTGAGGCATTGATATCCATCATGAAGAAGCTTCTTTCTTCTTCATCATCCTCATCTTCACTGGAGCTGGATGAAGATGCATTTTCTGACTCACTGCTTGAGTCATAAATAGCAAGCAATCATTGGCCTTTTTCCTTTGATTCTTCTTCATCTTCAGAAGAACTGGATGAAGCCTCTGAATCAGTTTCACTCCATGATTCTGCCACAAACCCTCTTCCCTTATGCTTGTGTTTGTGGGATGATGGCTTGCTGGAGTGCCTTTTCTCTTCTTTATCTTTTCTCTTTTCTTTCTTTTGGTTCTCTGGACACTCTGGTAGAATGTGTCCAGGTTTCTTGTAGCCAAAACAAATAATTTCTTTAGAACTTGATTTGTCATACCTTGGCTTTTCTCTTGATCTTGAATCCTTCTTTCTGATGTCCTTCTTAGCCATCTTGTAGAACCTTTTGGCTAGAAGGCTCATGAACTCCACATCTCCTGGAGCTTTTTCTTCCTCTTCAGTAGCTTGGAAAGTTATGCTTCTCTCCTTCTTGGATGCTGGAGATGAGGCAGATTGTTCAGCTTCTCTAGTTTTGATAAGCTGCTCATAGGATTTAAGTTTGCCTAACAAGCTCTCAGTGGAGATCTCATTAAGGCTTCTGGATTCCTTGATTGGCCAGATCCTAGAGTCTCATGTGCTGGGGAAGCACATTAGGATCTTATAATTTACTTCAGTGATTGAGATCACTTTGTCCAAAGTCTTCAGCTCATTGATTATGAGACTGAGTCTATTGTACATGTCAGCTACTGTTTCATTTTCTCCCTTCTTGAAGTTCTCATATTGGGAGATAAGATGAAATCTTCTGTCTTTTCTTTCATCTGCAGAGCCTTCAACCATGTTGTTGAGGGAGGTCCAGATTTCTCTAGCTGAAGTGCATTCCACAACTTTTTGGAAGATGTCATCAGACATTGTCTGTTCCAATATATTAATTTCTTTGGCATCAGCACTTCTCTGCTTCTTTTGAGCTTCTGTCCACTCAGGAGGTGGAACAGCATTATTTGTTGTTGTTGTTGTTTCAGCACTTGTTGTTGTTGTAGGAGTGGGAGGTCCTGTCAAAATCACATTAAAAATATCTTCGTCAATAGAATTCATATATAACCTGATCTTTGCCTTCCATAGTGCAAACTTATTTAGATTGCACATAGGAGGTCTTGTGCTTGAGTATTCTTTGTTCTGTGCCATGATTTTTAGCAAAAGAAACTCTAGAAGAAATTTAAGATCTAATTGATCTTTTGGTTCATGTGTTAGCATGTAAATAATCAACCAACCTCTGATACCAATTGAAAGTGAGGTTAGATCTTAAAGTCAATCTAGAGGGGGGTGAATAGAGTATTAAAAATTTTTTCACTTATTTTTATAGCGGAATTAAAATAGTGATATTTATATGTGTATAACAGAGTGAGTTATAAAAACAAAATAAAAACAAAGCACAGCACAGTACAGAAAATCACACAAACACAGAGGACACAAGGATTTATAGTAGTTCCTCAATCAACCTGGGTACATCTACTCTTCTACCACCCTTGGTAGGAATCCACTAGGTTTTTTATCAGGTGCCCTATCACCAATGGGGTTTTGATCAGGTGCCCAAAACACCAACTAAGCTTTTGATCAGGTGCTCTAACCAAACTAAAGGTTTTTGTTCAGGTGCCCTGCCACCAAGGGGTTAACTTTTGAAGGGAGTTAGAACCCTGTACATAATGGGATAAAGAGGGTTATGAAGTTCTTCTCTATCAATAATCTGAGAGAAGACTAGTGGAATGTGTTGATGTAAAGCTCCCCCTGACTGATTGAAATGGCTGACAGTTGAGGATGGAGCTTTCACTTGAATGTAGATCTTCCTTTGATAGCTGGTGAATCTGAGAGACAAATGTTTCTCAGATTATTGTTGCTCTTTTGAAGATTTGAACTTGCAGCATAAAACTGAGAGAAGATTTTTGTTGTTGTTGTCTGAGAATGAGAGAGCTGCTGCTTGAGGAAGATGAACTCTGTATTTTTCTCTCGACAATATTCTTCTTCTTTTTTTCTATCTTGTTGTACTGTTGTAATGTAATAATACTGTATATCTTCTTCTTCCTTATTCCTTTGATAATATATCTCTGATTTTGAAATTCAAATCCTCTGAATAAGAAATATAATAATCTGGAGGATTATTTCTTGGAACTGCAAGCCAAGACTTTAATTCCTTTTCCTTTTCAATTAATGTATCCTTTTCCGCCAAACGGCTATTTTCTCGGGAAGAGAATGGAAAGGAATAAAATAAAAAGGAAAGATAATATCCTTGACTTATCTGGTAGGAATAGATCCGTTGATGTGATCTGAGTTCGGAGAATAGAATAAAAATGATCTGTCTGAAATAATGAACTGAGGAGAAATTTTGTCGACCTGAAAACTGAATTCGTCGAATAGAATGTTAAGTTCGTCGACCTGAATGATAAACAACTAAATCTGGCTGGAAGATTTGAATTAGTCGATCTGAGAAGAACATTCGTCGATCTGAATCAATTCATCGATCGTTGAGACTTGGTCGAACGCTGAGACTTAGTCAACCGCTGAGACTGAAGTTCATCAACCGCTGAGACTAAAGTTCGTCGACCACTGAGACGCTGCAAGATCATCGAACACTGAAGCAATACATTCATCCAACGCAGAAAGCATTTCGTCGAACACAGGATGGAGTTCGTCAAACGCAGAAACTGAACTTTTCCTTAAGTTCTAACAACCTAAAACCTTGACACTTGGACTATACAATTGGGTCAACTTCGTCCTAGTCAACAGATAGTGATCCTAGCCCTATTCAGTAATAGGGTTGTTCCAACACCCAGCAGTAGCAAGGCATATACAGATGCAACAATTCCTGAAGAGGAAGAGGTCCAAGGTGCTGAAGACACTGCTGAACCAGCAGAAGTATTACAGCAAGCTGAGGACAGATTGTCTGCAGCTGTAAGACACCTAAGAGATCATCCAAGAGAACAAATTATTGGAGACCAGAACCAAGGTGTACTGACCAGAAGCAGGGCTCATAATGAGGCCCTATTCTTGAGCTTCTTATCACAAATGGATCCCAAGAAGTTTGAAGAAGCCAACCAAGACAACTTTAGGATTCAAGCAATGCAAGAAGAACTTCTACATTTCAAAAGATGCAAGGTATGTAAGTTGGTGCCAAAAACTCAAGGACACAATATCATTGGCACCAAATGGATTTACACGAACAAGTTGGATAAAAATTGCACAATCATAAAGAACAAGACAAGGTTGGTAGCCAAGGGCTATAGACAAGAAGAGGGAATAGACTTTGATCATACCTTTGCCCTTGTTGCATGGTTAGAAGCAATTAGGCTATTCCTTGCCTATGTTGACCACAAGGGGTTCAAAATGTATCAAATGATGTCAAATCAGCCTTCCTCAATGGTGACTTGAAGGAAGAGGTATATGTTGAATAACCATCAGGTTTTATGCATTCAACCCTCTCTAATCATGTATATTTACTCAGGAAAGCTCTTTATGGTCTAAAGCAAGCCCCCATGGCTTGGTATGAGACATTGTCTAGCTTTCTCATCAAGAACAAATTCTTGAGGGGAAAGATAGATAGTACATTGTTTCTTAGGGAAACAAGGGGCAAGTGTTTCCTAGTCCAAATATATGTTAATGACATAATATTTGGGTCTACTGATGACAACCTCTGCAAAAGGTTTGCCAACCTAATGCAGGGGGAGTTTGAGATGAGTAGTATGGGAGAGCTCAAGTACTTTTTAGGCCTCCAAGTAAAATAGCTTGATGAGGGTATATTCATCTATCAGGCCAAGTACACTAGGGAGTTTATCAAGAAGTTTGGGATGGAATCAACTTCCACCATGAAAACTCCCATGGGGTCCAACATTTCCCTAGACAAGGATGAGAAGGTCAAGGCCTTTGATGAATCCATGTACAAGTGCATCATTGGATCCCTATTGTATTTAACTTCTAGTAGACCAGATATTATGTATGCTACATGTGGGTGTGCTAGGTACCAGGCTTGCCCTTGGGAATCTCACTACTCACCTGCAAAGAGGATTTTGAGATACCTTAAAGGCAGCCTACATCTTGGCATTTGGTACCCTAAGAACAATGATTTTGAACTAAATGGATTTTCAGATGCAGATTTTGCAGGCTGCAAAGAAGACAGGAAAAGCACAAGTGGCACTTGTCAATTCCTTGGAAGAAGGTTGATATCTTGGAGCAGCAAAAAGCAGACAAGTGTGGCAATATCAACTATTGAGTCTGAATACATTGCTGCAACAAGTTATTGTGCACAACAATTATGGATTCAACATCAGTTAGAGGACTACAACCTCAAGGTAAGTGAATCTCCTCTCTATTGTGACTCATCCAGTGCTATCTCTATTGCTAAGAATCCTGTCTCTCACAGCAGGACTAAGCACATAGAGATAAGATATCATTTTATAAGAGAACATGCTGAATGTAAAGACATCTCCCTTGAATTTGTCCCCACTGACAATCAAGTTGCTGATATCTTTACCAAGCCATTGGATGAAGCCAAGTTTAATTCCTTCAAGATTGAACTAGGAATGTTAAACAATGAATTTTCTTTCTTTCAACTCTTCTATGTGATGTACATGTTAAGTTAGGATTCAAAATCTTATCACATCAACTCATGGTAATAAGATTAGGTCACAGCACATTCAGACCTCACTAGGATTAATGATCAGGTAATGAGTTGAGCTAAAACAGACAAGTCTGTTTCAGCTGAGCCGCTGAGACAGCTGAGAAAAGTCTCAGCGGAACCGCTGAGACTGCTAAAATTGTCTCAGCGGCTGACAGTGCCCTGTCCCAGCATTTAGGTTGTTGTATCAGCAGTTCCGCTGAGACAGGATAGTTTCATAATACTTTGTCTAAATGCAACCACAAATTGATCCAACTCAACTTACAATTATAAGAGCAATTAAATCTAATGATTAGGGTTAATCTTCACAAACACTTAAGCCATATAAATAAACAATATTTAATCAGTAAGAGGTACACCACTTTTCTTTCCTAGCCACCGAGACGAACCCCTTCCATCCCAGCGCCTTCTTCAATAGCAACAATGGCTCCCAAAAGATCTAAGGATCTTTTTGAAGGATATGAAATAGTTAGGAATGGGGTTGCCCATGCTCCAGAAGAAATTAAGGGAGTGATTCAACTCCTAGAAGACCAAGGCCTGGAATTTCTTCTATCTGAACCCTGTGTCATTCTCAGAACTGAGGTTCTGGAATGGTTTGTCAATGCTAAGTTATCCACTTCCAAGTCATCCCTCAATTCAAAGATTGGAGAAGATAGAATCAAGATAACCTCTGCAAAACTACAAAAAACCTTACATTTTCCATCCTGCAGTCTAAGTGAGGAGGAAGACATCTCTGAGAAAGACAAGAAAAAGGCTCTAAAATGGACTGAGTACAATGATGCCAAAACTGGATCATTGAAGAGCAAATTCTTCAACCAAAGGGGAAAACTTTTACCAGATATTGTGGGAAAAGCCATTCTTTGCCAACCAGGGTCCCATGACACAATCTCATAGTACATGTTTGACCTCATGACAAGGATAATACTGAAAAGGAAAACCTCTTGGGGAGAGGTCATCTTTCAAAGAATCAAGGAATGCTTGCAGGCACCCAACATGGGCAGAATTCTCTCTCTGTACCTACTCCAAACCTACCCTGACAAGCTTAGCAAATCCAAAGGAGCAATCCTCCACTGTCTCAAAAGAATGGATATCAAGACATTAGAAGGTTTACCAGGGTGATCCCAATGAGCCAGCCCACTGAGTCAAAAGACACAGGCAAAAAGAAATCCAAAGTTGTGAAGAAGCCAAGAATGGTTCTATCAAGTTCTGAGCCTGACCACTCAAATACAAATGAAGATGATGGTGCTGATCTTGGATCACATAGCATTCCTGATAAGGATGACTTGCCTCCTTACAATGTCCATCCACAGGACTTGGACTTAGACAGTACCCCTGGTAATTAATCCTTAAACTTCACATTACTCATAATATTATTTTACCATAGCCAACCAACTAAGTTAGTCACTAATGACACTTAAATTATGTGGACCACAGCTCCCCAAGGCCAGCTGAATGCTCCATCTGAGGGGGAGCATCAACAAGAGCCATCCCTCATGGATGGTATCAATGATCAAGATGGAAGTTAAGGAGACAATTCTGACAAGGACAAAGTTCCTTCTCCTAAGGACTTACAAAGTAAGCTTGATACAATAATACTAAATCTTGAAAGAAGAATAACAAATAACATTGATGACTTCCCAGCTCTCTGGGACTTACCCCAACTAGGCACATCTGATGCCCCATCTGAGGGGGGGAAGCAGTAAGAGCTAGATGCAGATAAAGATGATGGTCTCAGTAAGTCTTACAAACTCATCATTAGATTTATTAAATCACAAACTCTAACTCCAAATAACTGTCCCAACCTTTCTAGACTCATCTGACCAAGATGCTCTCTCTAAGAGGGAGGAGCCAGATCATGCTGATGATGAAATAAATGATTTGGACAATGATGGAGTCCATCCAGACCATATTGATGATATAGCAACCTTTGCTGAGAAGGTGGATGCTCCAGCTGCAGTAATGCCTGAACCTGCAGTGCAGATTGTACTTCACATAGTACCTCCTTTAAGTCCACCAAGGCCCTCAGCCCCAATCATCCCTGATCCACAAGATTCCACCTCCACTTCATCAAATGAGAATCTTCTCAATGCAATTAACCTGATGCTACAGAATCATCTCACTTCCATGAATACTTATGTTGACTAGTCAGTTAGCACAGTTAAAGAATATATTGATCAGTCTATCATGAATGTGAAGACTGAAGTAATTGCTGAGGTCAAGAAAACTAAGGAAAACACTGGAATGTTGAACAAGCAAATGACCAAGTGGTTTGACCTAGCATAGAAGACTGTAATATCTCAGAATACCATTCTCACGTCTATGGACAAACAACTCCAGTTGTTTGAACAGGGCATAACATATGTCAAAAATTATGTCAGTAAAACAGATGAAGTGATAGAAAAGTCAGCAAATCACATCCAAGAGTATGTCTACTCAACAGCATTGCAGTTGAATGAAGAAGCTGACATAAACAAGGATGAGTTGAAGACTGACATTACAAATGTATTCCAATTCATTGATGAATCAGTCACTGCTACCCAACTGAATGCTGAGGTAGTCAAACTTAAAGATGAACTTCAAGAAGATTTTGAGAATGTTTTCCAAACCCTATCTGGCACCATAACAACAGCTAAGCAAGACCTCCATCAACAAGTATATGAAGAAGCCAGAAAGGGGGAGGACACAAATGCTATTATCAATTCTGACCTTACCCTTAAGGTTCTACAAGGTACAAGGTTGGAACTGAATCTTCCTCTCTTAGATGTCAATAGGGCAGAAGATTGGGATTTCCCACATCAAGAAGCAATTGCCCAGAATGAGAGATTGAAAAAGAAAAGAGAAAGAGAACATGTATTGGAGTGATGACTCCAAGGAAATAATACTAAATTCCTGGCTAAGTCATGGTCAAATTGGAAAAGACATTGATAAGCTCTATCCATCTGAAGAATTGATAAAGCATTTAGAGAGAAATACAAAAAGAGAAAAAGTATTCAAAGCTAATCTGGTAAGAAAAGATAACCCAAGAAGAATGCCTTCTAGATTCATCCCAAAGCTATATCTGTATTTCCAAAGGCAAGAGAACAAAAGGAAAATAGCTGAGATTGAAGCTGCAAATGCTGAAAAAGACACAGCCACAAATCTCCCTGAAGATATGGTTGTAGCTGCTGTAGATAAGGAGCTTCCAGTTCAAAAAGAAGTGGTTGCTGAAAACATGGATGATGTAGCAGACCAACTGGCCTCTGCTAAAGGAAAAGAAGCAGCTACTGACATTCCTGAGTGCTCTTCTTCTAAGAAAAGAAAACTCTAAATGAATGTATAAATGTCTTATGAATGGCTGGATGAAAATTGAATTATATTTTGTCTGAAATGTTTTATGAATATGTGAATGCAAATTGAACTGTGATTCATTACCCTATCTGAATTGCTAATGAATGGATTGTTGAAGTAATCACCTTATGTCTTAAGTTGATCTGAGCTTTAGCTAAATTTTACTCTATTATTATTGGTTAAATTTATTTGTGTTGCATTGTCATGTTTATCAAATCATACTGATGGATTGATTAAACTCTATGGTAATATGACTTTCATAAACATTATCTGTTATGAAATTTCTGATGCAAGGAGCATGATATGATGAACTCTTTGTAGTAATGCTACATATCAAGAATTTATGAGTTATGTACTTTAGCATTTGAGGGTGTTATGCCTTCTTCAAATATGGGGAGATTGTTGGGAATATGACCCTCAATGTTCCCTTGATTTGAAGAGGCTTCACACTCAATGCTAAGTACAAGTTGTATTTGATAAACCCCATTTCATCTCATGACTGTGCAGGGTTAGGTCATACCAGGGAATGAAGTAAGTTCAATTGGCTTGCTGCCAAAACCGCTGAGACGAGCTCTCAGTCGTCGCTGAGAAGGAGACTAGGCCAGCTGAGCTGCGGATAAGGAAAATACGCTAAGACGACTGTCTGTCTTAGCAGATCCGCTGAGACGGGACACAATGCAGTCGTTGAGATAGGAGGTTGTCTCAGCCCAACCGCTGAGACATATTCAAACAAGAAGACGGGCTTTACTTTTGGCGCAACACCTATAAAGCAGGAAAGGATGTTCCAATCACTCTCATGCTGTGTCAGGAGGACATCTGATAGCCGTTGAAAGACAAGGGCAGTATAAAAGGAATCATTAGGGCTTTGTAAAAGCACTTACTCTCCAGCACACAAAAGAAGAACAAGATTACTGTTCCATTGACGGCAGCCAAGAAGCTTTCACTTGTTGTTTACATGAAGCTGCAAGGAGAGAATAGATTGCTCCTCTTAATCAACTCAAGATAGAGCAAAGTTGATCCTCACTCTTTCTCTGAAGAAAGGGATCAGAAGAATCAAAGTTGAGGCCATTGGACTCATCCTAGATTCAAGACTGTCACAATAGTTATTCTGCAACAGAAGATTAAGTTTATTATATCTTCTTTTGTAATCATACATTGTTATTACTGTAGGAACTTAAGAGTTCTGAGTTGTAGGGCATATTTTCCTGAGGAAGTAGGGCTGTCTAGCCTGAAAAGTAGAGCTGGGAGGTCAGCTTGAGTGTAGGATCAGTGTGTGATCTAAAGTAGGGTTGTTGAGCCTGAGGTAGGGCTGTTGAGCCTGAGGTAGGGTTGTTGAGCCTGAGGTAGGGTTGTTGATCCTGAGGTAGGGTTTGTAAAGACCTAAGAGATCCTGAGGGATCTATGTTGTAAGCTCCTAGCCCTGCTCCCCTGTGGATAGAGGTTAGGATGTAGTCTTTAGGGTGTAGAAGGGCAACATCATAGATCCCATCTTCTTCTGCAATCCAGTGGAGGCCATGGATTCAGATATGACTACTCCTTTATAGGATCTGGTCAGACAGTTATGTACTTTTTGACCAACCTACCTTTGATACCACTTGATAGTTTGTTAGGATGTAGTCTTAGTCACCTAGAGGGGGGAATAAGTTTCTTTTAATTTGAGCTTTAACCTAGCTATTTTCTGAGTTTAGGTTAGTAATAAATCAAGCACACAGAAAACACATAATGGTTTATTGAGGTTCCTCAAGACAGGGTGTCTTGAGTAGTCCTCTTTCCCCCCTTCACCTTTCTAACAATGACTTAGAAAAGGCCAACACCTCCAAACTCATCTCCAAGAGCTTACAACACAGATCCCTCAGGATCTCTCAGGTTTTCCCAAACCCTACCTCAGGCTCAACAACCCTACCTTAGGCTCAACATCCCTACCTCAGATCTCACAAAGACCCTACACTCAAGCTGACCTCTCAGCTCTACTACTCAGGACAAACAGCCCTACAGCCTCAGGCAAAGATGCCCTACAATCTCAGAACTATTAAGTTCCTACAAAAGTAATAATAGAAGATTACAACAGAAGGTAGAATAGATCAAGCCTTGGTCTTCTGTTGTTGAACAACTGTTGTAGCAGTCTTGAATCTGGGATGAGTCCAATGGCCTCAACTCTGATTCTTATGATCCTTTCCTTCAGAGGATGAATAAGGATCAACTTGTCTTGACTTGAATCAATCAAGAAGTAGAATCTTTCTCTCCTTGCAGCTTCAAGAAGCAGGGATAGAAAACTTCAGTTGGCTGCCATCAATGGAACAGTAGTTGTTCTTCTTTAATGAGTGAGAGTAAGTGTTTTTACAAAGCCCTATTTGATTCTTTTATACTCCTCTAGTCTTCAACGGCTATCAGATGTCCTCCTGACACGGTATGGGAGTGATTGGAACATCCTTTCTTGTTTTACAGTGTGTTGCGTCAAAAGCAAACCCGCCAGATCATTTGAATTTATCTCAGCGGTTGGGCTGAGACGACATGTAGTCTCAAAGGCTACTTCTATTCTGTCCCAGCGGATCTGCTGAGACAGACAGTTGTCTCAGCGATTTTCCTCTATCTGCAGCTCAGCTGGCCCAGACACCTTCTCAACGGCTCCTTGCCTTGTCTCAGCAGGTCTGCTGAGACTGAGAGCTTGTCTCAACGGTTTTGGCAGCAAACCTACTGAACTTACTGAACACCTTAGAATGACCTAACCCTGCATGGTCATGAGATAAAATAGGGTTTATCAAATACAACTTGTACTTAGCATTGAGTGTGAAGCTTCTTCAAATCAAGAGAACATTGAGGGTCATATTCCCAACACCTCCTGTAGAACATGTGGAAACCTTAGGCACCCAGATTTGCATTATAGCACTACGACCCTTTTTCCTACAAGAGTTTGAGGTGTGTCCAAATAAATGACATTTGGCACACGATATAAAAGGGGATGAGACCCTTTTTGGAGTTTTGGATAAACTCTTGCAGGAATATGAGGTAACATTTGAATTTTTTAATTTATTATTGACAGAATTACTGTTTCTGAAATTATTGCTAACGCCGGCATTAGGAGTTAACGCTTGGCGATAGCTTCCAGTAGCATATCCAAGGCCATATTTGGCACTTCCGTGGTATTGGTTGTCCAAGATCATGTCCAGAGATCTTTGTCCAACTCCAAACTTCTTAATAGCCATATTTAAATCATGAATACAAGCTTTAAGAATGGTGTTTTCTATTACTAACATAGCGCACCGATTCGCAAAACTTTATTTCTTTCCTCTATTTGAGAAAGAGAGGTTTTTAAAGTTATTTCTCAATCCCCCTTCTCCTTAGTAAGAATTTCAATATTGGAGTGGGACTTAAAAAGAGCTTCTTCAAGTTCTTTCACTCTTGCCAAGGAGTGGTTGCACTCTTGGCAAGATATCTTTTCTTTCCCTAATTGTTTAGATAATTTTTTTGTTTTCTTTTAACAAAAGTTTATTTTCAGAATTTAGAAGATCAATATCTTTTAAACTTTTATCAAAAAATTTGCATGTTTGTAAATACTCTATATATAAATCATCTTAAGTAGAAGGGAGAGTTACCTCAATGTCGCCTTGGACACTTCTTTCATCCTCGGATGTCTTGTTACTTTTTCTCATAAGGCACATATTTGCCTCTTCTTCACTGCTAGTGGATGAGCCACTTGAAATTTCGGAGGAGGAGTCATCCCATGTAGCCGCTTTTAGGACCTTCTTCTTCTCTTTTCCCAAATGCCGCTTTTCTTTACGCTCTTTCAGATATTTCGGGCACTGGCTCCGGATGTGTCCGATCTTTCTACAATGATAGCACTCCGGTGGTGGTCGCTCATCATCGTCCTCGTTGTTGGATCTGTAGGCGCCCTTAGAGGGGGTGAATAAGGGTTTTAAGAACTTTAAACTTTAATAGAAAACTTTTGATATTTTGGTCGCAGTTAAATCAAAAGTAAAGAGATAATGAAATTAGAAAGGAAATCAATTTTATTAAACAAGAAAAGACATGATTAACATTTATAAAATTGATTACAAAATCTGATTTCAATGACGCTAGAAATCGAAGCGAATAATATGAAAACCCTTTTTGTTTTATATACCGACTCGTATCCTCACGAACCGGTTGGCTTTAGCCGATCTCTCCCCAGATACGGCCTCAAGCCGTTCTAGCCAATCTATCACCAGAAAGGCCTCGAGCACCCCCCAGATCTACTCCCTAGACCTAGTCGTCGTGTGGCGGATTCCTCCCTAAGTCCTACCTAGACCTAGTCGCCGTGTGGCGAATTCCCACTAGTCCCTGCAAGGCCCTAGTCGCCGTGTGGCGAGTTCCTCTACCGAACAAAAGATATAAAGGTTATAATTTAAGTAAAACAAAAGACTCCCTCAAATGTAGAACTTGATGTCGATGTAGATGCGATCGTATTGGTCTTCAAGTTCTTTGCGTTCAGGAACGTTGACGGAGTTCTTTGGGCTGCTTGGGATGGCTCTCACGAGTGCTCTGAAAATATGTCTTCAAATCATTCAGCAACAGCCAGCAGCAACGGAGGCGGCGCGCGTCTTTTTATAGATTCAAGCACTACTGCCTGCGGTAGTACTACCGCCCCGCGGTATCCACATACGGCAATAAAGCACACGGATCGTGGTAGTTTAGGCAATATTCTGAGCGCCAAACACTAGCGCGCCGCGGGACCACTAACGCCCCGTGTTAGCGAGATTTCCTTCCTTCAGCCACAATCTTCTTCCAAAACTGCTCCTTAATCAACTGCTGACAGGATGTTTCCAAAAAGTTACCGCCGGGCGTTAGACCTAACGCACCGCGATAGTACATGCCAAACATAGCGACCCGTCAACATTCCTTTTTCTCCACTGTTTCCTTTCTGTCAATAGTTTCCATATATGTTAACGTCAGCGTCAGTGCTAGCGCTCCGCGGTAGATCATTTCGTCGGGCGCATCTTCGTCAAACTGGCCTCACATTTCATCGAGCGCAGCATTCATTTCGTCGAACGAAACTAGCGCGAGCGGTAGTTGTAACGCACCGCGGTAGAGCACTTCGTCGGGCGCATCTTCGTCGAACGGGCCTCATATTTCGTCGATCAAAAATTTGTCGAACGCAGTGATAAGCATTTCGTCGAGCTCTAGTTCGTCGAACGCAGCATCCATTTCGTCGAATGCCAACTTGCGTCTCAGTGGTTTCCCTTCTCAGCGGTTTCTTCTCAGCGGTTGCTAGCGCCAGCGGTAGTCTTAACGCTGCGCGGTAGTAACAAAAACATATTTCCATGGAGTTTTGAAAGCACAGAATCCTGTATACTATAAACACAAAACAAGTATGATCAAATACAATAGGATTTGTTATTGTCAAACCAAGAGATGCGAAAAGCATGTTCCAACAAACTCCCCCTTTTGATAATAACAAATCCTCTTAGAAAGAAATAATTCAATTGATAGAAATTTGTGTTTATAATAGAGATAAGCATGAAATTTAAGACATGTGCATATGCTCCCCCTACAACAAAACTTCCTATGAACTTAACTCCCCAAACATATTAATTTCTTTCAAATTTATTCTCCCCCTTTTGGTATTATCAAAAGAGGGTGGAGTGGAAGGCCAACAAAAAGTGTGCAATAACTGTGTAGAGAGGGAATGAGCATGATAAAGAATTAAACACTTAGGAAAAATACAATAGATAGGAGTGAAAAGATAATGTGAATAAATTATCAAAAAGGAACCACTTGTTGGGGAAACGTATTCATGATCGAGCATACAAGTAGTAAAGAGGTGGAAAGCATGACGAAATGTTTGTTTTAAGTGAACATCTATATAGGAATTGAGAAGCATAGTAAATGATTAAGAATTTTAGACATAACAAAATAGATGTTGTAGCATTTTATGTACACAAAATAATTTCAGTTGTAACATAGCCATATACTAGTTTTGAAAGATATGCAATTCAGAGTTCTTATGGCGTAGCGAAAAAAAATATGTAAGCATGATATAAGATATCAAGGCAAGATAGAAGAATACAATGTTCTAAATTTAGAAACCAAGTACACTTATACATTGTATTGATCATGCAAGGCTATCTAGTGCATTTACTTAAGAATTTAGAGAATACATGTAGATATGCAATCGACTCCAATTCTCATGAGTGGAAGGCTTACAAGTGATAATGGTGTGAACAAAATAGTGTTTTTGATAAAAGTATACATACGAGTTAATCAAAACACATGATATGAAGAATGGAATAAACACAATATTATTGAACAAGCATTTTCTAGAGTTACCTCTTCCCACAAAGCTATATAAATTATTCAATGCACATAGTAAAATAGTACAACTACCAAGGTGCTCTGCACACACAATGCTTATTAAGACTTATCAGGGTGCAAAGTAGTGCTCGGGGAATCACAATTATTATTTTGAATTTATTTATTTGTGATTCGGTGTACAAGAAGAAGTATGTAAAAGGAAAAATGTTTGCGACAAGGCACTTTACAATTCTCTCCAAGGTGCTCAACCTCACAATGCTCATTAAGACTTATCAGGAGGGTGAGTAGTGCTTGGTGGAGTTATCTTTGTCAATTATTCATTTGAATTTTTGCTTAACGACAAAGGTCTGCGAATTCACTTGTATGTGCAAACAAAAGATTTTTGAAAAGACACACTTCTTCAACAAAATAGGTGCATGAAAAGGATTTTAACATGTGGTGAAGGTAAAACTAAGCATGCCTAACAATAATATGAAGTTGTTACACAACACAATCATGTAAGAGAATATTAAATTCATATGTAGTTTATCAAAAAGTGTGAGTGAAAACAAAATCATTAGCAAATATAAGCCATTTACTCATACATAGAGGTATGCTATGCAATACTACACATAATTTCTATAATCAATTTCAAAGCACACATAAGATAATGATCAAGGCATGATACAAAAACAATGTTATTAAGATACTTGAAATAGAGAATGAAACATTGTATACTAAGCTTGGCAAGATAAACCATATCATCCTTGAAACATTGAAAAACACATCAGTTTTTATAAAAAATTTTGATTTAAAAAAACAAAAATAAGTACAACAAATATAAAGCATGTTTTTGTTGATTTATTTGGTTTTTCAATTTTGTAGTTGGTTTTGATATATAGACTCATAAAGCATGTTTTTGGTGTTTTAATTTGTTTATATTTTTTTGTTTTTATAATTGTAAGAAAAATTACAAGAACTAAAAAATAAAGAATGAAAGAGAAAAAAAAACAGGAAATTTAGAAAATACCCACTAACGCCAGCGGTACTGTGATATTGTCGGGCGTTAGTGACAGAACTCGAATTTTTCAGAAAGCGTGAAATTTCTCAGAATTTTTCTTATGAATATAGTTATGCAGATTAGTGACACTATGATTCAGTATAGAAATCAGATATGCGTGGTCACAAAAATGTGGATTTTCCAAGTTTAAGCTAATATGTCCAAAACCCCAAATTATATCCTAAGGTGTCACAATACACTTTCAAAACACTTGAGTTTTTCACATGCATGAGAGTTCAGAAATAGATGATATGAAAAACATAAGATAACATATTTGAGCACAAATATGCATGAGTGAAATGATAATATTCATTCAAAGTATACAACATATGTATGTCTAAGATCAAGATACCCCTAACAACATGTCTACACTCTAGCCCCGTACTAAGTGATGGATGGGCATGAGGAGCTACATGCATGACGTAGGTTGGGGTGTTAATCCCACATGCATACATAAGACAACGCTCACCCTAGCATTGTTTCCCCCCAGTGCCTCGCAAGGCCCCACTGGAACCCTTCCCAGTTAAGGACAAGACATGACATAGTGGTTAGGTTTCTAATGCACACAAACCTATGCCCTCGCTATAGTGAGACACATAATGTGGATGAATGATCATGGGCATACTAAGCATTTAATCTTATTGAACCAATTTCTAAACTATGGCTTTTATGCGAGATTAATTTCTTATTAGATTTGATTTTAAAGCAACATAGTTATTGTGAATTTTAACTTTCAATTGTTTTTCTTTAAAATTGATTTATTATGGCATCATTAGATCACTAGCATGAAAGATAGTATTGATTAGTTGATAATGCTTGAATGAAGAGTTTGATCACAATTTTATGGCGTAAGATTTATTTCATTAATGTTGCATGTGTTCAAACCTGGTCATTTAAATTTTGGACATAGAATGAGGTGATGATTCTAGTTAATTTATTCTTTTAGATATATAAAGATGATTATGTGATATTCATATAAATGAGATACATGCAAAACATAATCGATTCATATAATGGTCATGATTACAAACTATTTGATGGAATCAATTGGATCTTTTGTAGATTTTTAATATTTGAATTAAAAAGATCTATTGAATTTGCAAGATTATTATATATGATCATGAATTTTAACACATAGGAATTATATACTCATAATTAATTGTTCATGATGATATAAATGAGATATTATTAAAGAACATTCATATTCATCCTTTTTGAATTATTAGAGAGAAATATTATAGGGTGAAAACTTAGGATAAATATAAAGAGAAAATATTTTTGGTTATTTAGAAAGGTTTTGTGAATTTTCTCTTTGATTTTTGAAATCTTAAATAACTCACATGTATATAGTTTTACGAAAGCATAGTGATAATAAAGTTAATACAATAATTTTTTAGAAAATAATATTTTAGATAAATCAGAATTTAGGAAAATTATGCTACCGCCAGCGTTAGAACCTAACACCAGGCGCTAGCAACAGAGTTGAGAATCTTTATTTAAACACAAATGATTTTTGCAATTTTCAATTTCGATTTGACATGATTATGATTAAACATACTAGGGGTAATCAAAATGACGCAAATATATTAAATTAATAAGCGAAAACTTGCGCATTTTATAAATTTAGACTAATACCCCTAAAATACCTTTTAAATCCATTTTGACAATTTATTTCATTTAGTCTTAAAGATATCATATGACAAATTTAGTTTTCAAATTTTATAAGACTTTTAGGAAATTGATTTAGAAGGATAACAATAAAAAAGATAAGTAGATCACTTGAAAAATGATATGACTTTATATTCATCTTTATTCAATTTGATTTATTTATGAATTTTGGTTTAATACGTAAACGTCATATCACATGTTATATAAAGTGATCATATCATGATAGTTCAACAAAATAAAAGCAAAAACAAAAAGGAAAATAAAGCACGTCATGAAGTAGAGAATTGATAGTTCATTTTTAATTGATTTCTACTTCATGCAAATGATAGGATACTATTGAATGAGAGATTTAGGTATCCAAAGAGGACCGATGTGACGGTTCCTTTGGGTACCCAAATACAACGTGTTTGCTTTTGGGGAGATATGATTGAATGGACCCTTTTGATTGTGTTTCATCTTTAACTTTTGGCCGCCATTCAAACCTTGGTTTAATATTATTTTTAGTTTTCAAATTTCCATAATCATTTACTTGAATATTTTGATCAAAATGATTTTTGAATTTATAATTTGAAGGAAATTTGTTTGCATTTAATTTTAGGTTGGGAGAACGATGATGTTGTAAATGATAATGATTTGAAATTTCATTTTCAAGCGTTTGATATTTTTTATTTCCTTTGTTAGGCTTAGACATATTATGAAAATTCATATTTAATTTGTTTTTGGAATTTGCTTGATATTGTGAATTTTTATTTATAAATTTCATAGGCAAGTTGTTTTTTGTTTTTAATTCATCATTCTTAATTTTTAAATTATGTCTAGCTTTATTATAAGCGATTGTGCTATTTTTAAGAATGGAAACAATTGAATCAATATGATCTTGATAGTTATTTCTGTATTCATCAAATGTTTCATCCATTTCTTTAATTTCAATTTTATATTCTTTACATTTAGCACAATCCTTTTCCAAAGATGAATTTTCTAAACATAATCTTTCATTTTGTTCTTTCATAAAAAGAAGTTCCTTTTCAAGTTCCTTGCATTTTCCTTTTAGATCATTAAATTCTATACAAGGTGTAATGTTTTCAACTAAGGAGCCATGGATAGAACTAGATAAATTTGAATTTGATTGTTCATTAATTTTTGCCTTTAAATTTTTATTTTCTAAGCGCAAATGTTTATTAGCATCTTTTAATTTCTTAATTTTGCGCTTTGTAGTTTGAAGCAATTGTAATGAAGAGATAGAAGTACAAACAATGGGATTTAATTTCCTTAAGTTGCTTTCGGGAGAGGCACGATTTGAACACATAGTTTTTTTGACATCTTTTTGGCACTCCTCTTCCGAAGACAGTACTTCTTCTTCTCTTCCATTTGATGTGTGCTCCATTGATCCGTCATGAGAGGAGCATTTTTGAAGACTTGAGCAAGCTTGCATATTCTCTGATTCTTGTAATTGTTCCATACCTGTAGAAGGAGAATCATACATTTCTTCAAGAAATTTCCATAATTTGTATGCACTAGAAAAACTATATATTAATTTGAAGATATCTTGAGATAAAGCACATAAAATATAGTTCATAGCTTTTGCATTTAGGTGACGCTCTTGTTTATTTGATTCTTCCGCTGGTCTTGTTATTGTTATATCCCATGCGTTGATATCTAATGTTTTAATAAACCTTTCCATTAACAATTTCCACCCTTTATAATTTCTTCCATCGAATAAAGGTGGTGCAAGAGATTTTTCTTCTTCATAAAAATTTCCCCCACTAATAGAAGCGAGATCATGAGACGTCATTATTCCCGGTTGTTAAGCCAATTTGGAATAACCTAGCTCAGATACCACTTATTGGATCTGTAGGCGCCCTTAGAGTGGGGGTGAATAAAAGTTTTAAGAACTTTAAACTTTAATAGAAAACTTTTGATAATTTGGTCGCAGTTAAATCAAAAGTAAAGAGATAATGAAATTAGAAAGGAAATCAATTTTATTAAACAAGAAAAGACATGATTAACATTTATAAAATTGATTACAAAATCTGATTTCAATGTCGCTAGAAATCGAAGCGAATAATATGAAAACCCTTTTTGTTTTCTATACCGACTCATATCCCAACGAACCGGTTGGCTTTAGTTGATCTCTCCCCAGATATGGCCTCAAGCCGCTCTAGCCAATCTATCACCAGAAAGGCCTCGAGCACCCCCTAGATCTACTCCCTAGACCCAGTCGTCGTGTGGCGAATTCCTCCCTAAGTCCTACCTAGACCTAGTCGCTGTGTGGTGAATTCCCCGCAAGGCCCTAGTCGTCATGTGGCGAGTTCCTCTGCCGAACAAAAGATATAAAGGTTATAATTTGAAAGTAAAACAAAACACAAACAAAAGACTCCCTCAAATGTAGAACTTGATGTCGATGTAGATGTGATCGTATTGGTCTTCAAGTTCTTTGCGTTCACGAATGTTGACGGAGTTCTTTGGGCTGCTTGGGAAGGCTCTCACGAGTGCTCTAAAAATATGGCTTCAAATCATTCAGCATAAGCCAGCAGCAATAGAGGCGGCGCGCGTCTTTTTATAGATTCAGCCAATACAGCTTGCAGTAGTACTATCGCCCCGCGGTATCCACATAAGGCAATGAAGCACATGGATCGTGGTAGTTTAGGCAATATTCTGAGTGCCAAACACTAGCGCGCCCCGGTACCACTAACGCCCCTCGTTAGTGAGATTTCCTTCCTTCAGCCACATTCTTCTTCCAAAACTGCTCCTCAATCAATTGCTGACGGGATGTTTCCAAAAAGTTACCGCCGGGCGTTAGACCTAACGCGCCGCGATAGTACATGCCAAACATAGCGACCCGTCAACATTCCTTTTTCTCCATTGTTTTTTTCTGTCAATAGTTTCCATATATGATAACGCCTGCGTCAGTGCTAGCGCTCCACGGTAGATCATTTCGTCGGGCGCATCTTCGTCGAGCTGGCCTCACATTTTGTCGAGCGCAACATTCATTTCATCTAACGAAACTAGCGCGAGCGGTAGTTATAACGCACCGCGGTAGAGCACTTCGTTGGGCGCATCTTCGTCGAACGGGCCTCATATTTCGTCGATCGAAAATTCGTCGAACGCATTGATAAGCATTTTGCCAAGCTCTAGTTCGTCGAACGCAATATCCATTTCGTCGAACGCCAGCTTGCATCTCAGCAGTTTCCCTTCTCAGCGGTTTCTTCTCAGCGGTTGCTAGCGCCAGCGGTAGTCTTAACACTGTGCGGTAGTAACAAAAACATATTTCCATGGAGTTTTGAAAGCACAGAATCCTGCATACTATAAACACAAAACATGTATTATCAAATACAATAGGATTTGTTATTGTCAAACCAAGAGATGCGGAAAGCATGTTCCAACACTCGTAGCTACCTATTCCTTTCTTCGATGAAGATCCCTTCTTGATGAAATATTTCCGAAAGGAGTTTCTCCATTCCGTGTTCTTCATGAACCTTTTGAGCTTCTTCACAAAAAGGCTCTCCTCGTCCTCTTCATCATCATCTCTGTCATCCTCCTTCTTCGACTTCAATGCTAAGGCCTTCTTCTTTGGCTCCAAGTTGTACTCTTATTGTTGAATCTTGAGTTCAACCTCATGGGTCATGAGGTTCCTAATGAGGCTCTCAATTTGGAGATTATTTAGATCATGTGACTCCGAGATAGCCGTCAGCTTTGGATTGAACTTTGGAGGGAGAGATCTTAGGATTTTTCTCACCAAGTCGTCATTGGAGAACACTTTTCCAAGCACTTTTGAGTCGTTGACGGTCTTGGTAAACCTTGTGTACATCGAATCAATGTCTTCATCCGCCTCCATCCAGAATTTCTCGTATTCGGATTCAAGTTGGAAAAGCTTTGAATCCTTGACCTGCGAAGTACCTTCATGAGTGATTTCTAATCATTTCCCTATATCATATGCAGTTTCGCAAGCACAAGTTCTATTAAATTATGTTCTATCTATAACACAAAATAAAGCATTCATAGCTTTAGTATTATTCTTGCATCTTAACTTGTCATTATCATCTCATTTGTCTCTTGGTTTTTCCATAGTGACTTCTCCAATAATAATTGTTGGTGGAGAGTAGCATTGTTCCACCATACCCCACACATCATTATCTAAAGCATTTAGAAAACAACGCATTCATGTTTTCCAATAATTATAATCAGTATTGGTAAATAGTGGTGGTATACTAATCCCTTGACCCTCAGCGAAAGCATGATCATGATGCGCCATTATTCCTGGTTGTGAAACCGTTTTGGAATAACCTAGCTCTGATACCAAGTGTTGGATCTGATGGCGCCCTTAGTGGGGGGGTGAATAGGGGTTTACTATTTTTGAGATATACTGACAGATTTTAAAATAACAGAAAACTTTTTGGTTATGTCGCTAACGCCTGGCGTTAGATAGTTAACGCCGGGCATTATCTCTCCAGAAAATATTTTTACAAAAATATCCAAAGTGATTTTACTTGCAAAATCTTAAATGAAATATACTTTCAGACAATCAAAGATAATAAAAATGAATATTATATATTTCAAATAGATGATTACAAACATATAATTTCAATAACGCTTAAAATTAAGGCGACAAAATAAAATTCACTTTTATGTTCCTTCACCGGTCCTTCTCTGTAACGCCCCGGGTTTTTTCTTATAATTATTTTATTTAAAGCTTATGGAATTAATAATAATTATTCTAAAAGCGAGATTTTAATTCAGGGCGTCAGTGCGTAGGGGCGTCACCGTTGAGTGATTGTCGTCGTCATCCGGCATTTTATTTTTAGAAAGAGGCTTAAGCAGGTATATGTATAAATATATATATATAGATATGTATATATTCGTGTATTTAGGGTCTCGTATATATATATATTCTCAAGGTTATATATATGAGTATATATAAGTGTTATGCGTATAAAAATTTTCTTATATACATATGTATATATATTAAAGTTATACAAATGTTTACATATAATTATACCTATAATATACATACAATTATATGTATAATTATACCTATAACTATTCATATAATTATATACATATATACATATTATTATACATATATATAATTTTATATATATAAGCTTATATTTTTGCTAAACCCTCCTCATTCTCCCCGATAACCCCACCCCCCTCCCCCCCGATCCCTCCAGCATTTTATTTCTTCCCTTCCCCGATAACTCCCTCTTCCCCCCGTGTTGTCGGCGTCGCGGAGCTAGGGTTCGTCGGTCGGTGCCGATTTCATCACCGGAGCTGTCGGAGGAGGTCGGGTCGCCGGAGCTAGGGTCCCGGGCGGCTCTCTCCTTGCGTGGTCGTGGTCCGGCGAGTCGCCGTGTGTAAGCGAGGCAAGAAAACCCTTCCTCCCTCCCTCCTTCTCTCTTGGCTGGATCTCTTACTTGTTGGTATTGCTTCTCCTGGATTTCTTAAGCGCAGCAAATTTTGTTTTTCTTTCTTGGTTGTTGGCAAGATTTTGGGATCCATGGGGTTCGGCTTTCTAATTCCTGTTATAACAGAAATTCTGGTTTGTTTATTTTGGAAGCGGGTGTTGGTCTCATACCTTTGATAGGGGCGTGGGCTGCCATTCGGTTTGGGGCTGCTGCCTTTACCCTGGGTTTTCCTGATATGGGGGGAGCTTTTACTTATGTTGTTGTGTTGCTATTCCTTTATTCAGTCCCTTTATTCAGTCGTTGCTATGCTTGTTATTTTCTTTTTTTAGCTGCTATGTCTCCTCCTCGCCTCCTTGTTGGTTGGCTGCTACTGTCCCGATCGATTGGGTACCAGCTGCTTCTCTTAATTTAGGTTAGGGATTTGTTGATTTCTGCTTTGATGCAGTCCATTAATTGATGCTATATTGCTCCTCTTTTTAATTGCTATGGCTGTATTGAGGTTGTACTGCTCCTTCTTTTTATTATGGTGGCTATCTTGAGTTGCTGCTACTCCTCCCTTCAGTTTTGGTATTGAATGTCTTCATAAGATCAAGTAAAGATCTCAGCTTTGGGATCTGGATAATTTTGGTTTGGGTTTAGGCCGGCTGTATTGTTGGAGTGCTCTTTCCAGAATTTCCTAGTGCTATTCCTCTTACCATTGTCATGATTCAATTTCTGACGTTTTATTATTGTTACTTCAAGACCAGAATTATCACCTGCCATATATTGGTCTAATTGTTTGTTGGGAGGGGGGTTGCCTTATAGTCTTGCAAAGTTGGGGGCTGCCTTGTAGTTTTCAAATGGGGCTGTGATATATATATATATATAACTCCAGTGGGACTTGTTAGGGGCTGCCTTGCATCATTTCTGTTTGGATTACTCCGTCTGGGGTTGCTGTTAAGCATATTCTAATTGGGGTTGCTTTATATATATCGTCTAATCGGGTTTTCAAACGGGGGCCGTTATATATATACAACTCTAATTTGGATTTGTTGGGGGCTGCTCCTTAAGGAGTGGTTAATGGGGCTGTTTTATTTGATTTACTAGATTGGGGATTTGCCTTATAGAACCCTGTTTGGGGGCTGCTTTATAAAACCTGTCATTTTGGGGCTGCTTTATTCATGGTCCTACCTAATAGGAATATGTTGTGGTGATCTGCTTGGTTGTGGGCAAGGTTCCTTACAATATTTTTTTTGGGCTGTCTCCTCCCTGATTTTAGCATGGTAACTACTGATTCATTTTATTTTCCCTTGATTTCCTCTAGTTCAAACTCTTGATATACGAAACTCTGCGCCTATACGCTAGGAAATTTTCTTGGTTTAAACTTAAGTAAATTACCTGGTTCGTAAATTTTCTAGGTTTAAGTTTGAGGGCTAGGTATTTAATTAGGTTTATTCAAAGATAAATTTCTTAGGCTATATGCTAGAGATTTCGCTCTCTTGGGGAAGTTTGTGCCTGTTAGCTATTGGTTTTATGCGGGGTTTCTTCTTGGTCTATATGTTGTTGGTTAACTCTTGGGCTTATTTAATTGGTTAAGCGTAAATGGTCTTGCTCTGCAAATTTCCCGGATCCTACATTTCTTCCTTCGTATGGTTAAGTTGGTTATTTCGGCGGGCTAAAATTCCCTGGAAATTTCGTAATTTAGAATTCCTGACGATTTGGGAAGTCTAAATGCTAAAATTTCCTGGAAATTTCTCTTGCTAGTCCTCGGTGACCTAGCGAGGCTAGCAATTGTTTAAGGTAAAGGACAAGTGGACGAATTTTGGTTTTGGGCCTTTGACTTGTTCCAATGACCGGCAACTTTGTACTCATAATAGCAGAAAGTACCGAATACTATTGTATAACACTCACATAAATATATATATACATACAGAAGTTATTAAAGGTTGCTAAATAGCTTTACTCTTGTAGCGAATGTTAAAGTTCATCTTCCTATGTTGATCATGAGACTTTCCTTGACCGTCAAACTAAGCGGTGCTCTATTCTCGAGTTGCCCTGTAGTTGGTTAATGTTCATTTGCGGTGTCTTGTCGTGCCTTATTCATCATACCGTTGCAAGAGGTTCGCTAGGGGCCAGGTTTGGACTCGCTAAGTGTTTTCAAATGAACCGTTGAGCTTTGTTCAGGTGTTTGACCTTCGTGTCATGTTTTTCTTTGTCTTGTTCCAGCACCAGACCTGGCATGGTGTCGGCTTTCTGAAATCCTGTTCCCCCGCCTGGCACTCCTCTGTTTGTTATGTTTGATTTATGAGCTATGTATGCTGTGTTGACTAATTCCTCGGGATAGTTTTGGTGGGTGGTTCTTGATCTCTATGATCTTCGTTGTTTAGATGTTCTGTGTATTCTCTGGTAAACTACATCGTGGTATAGTTATATACTTATATGTATATCCATATACTTATGTATATGATTATGCACCCTGCTTCTGGTGTTATGTGTGAGTCTGTTGGGCGTGTGAGCTAAAGGTCACCGCCATAGTGCCTCTTTTGGGCTGTTGGTTTGAGTGGATTGGAGTCGCCGCCACAGCACTCCTATTTTGGCTTTTTGGGTGGCAGTGGACCACCCTGTTTTGGCTTTTTGGGTGGCAGTGGACCACCCTGTTTTGGCTTTTTGGGTGGCAGTGGACCACCCTGTTTTGGCTTTTTGAGTGGCAGTGGACCACCCTGTTTTCTTTTGAGCTGATCAGTCTCAAGTTCTTAAGAACATATGCTTATATATATGTATTATGATAGTATATGTATGACCATCACCTCTGAGCCGCAATGGCGGACACGTGGTGGGCTTTGATTGTGTTGACTATTACCTTCTGGTGCAGGTTTTTCTTCTTACCGAGTGCACTCGTTTGAGCTGGCTCGGGTTGTTGTAAGATTATTGATGTTTATCTGCTTAGCTTTTCCTTCCTGCACTCTTTTGCTTCTGATGCTGCTAATCTTGGTTTTCTTGCACCCTTTTGGGCTGAGGCATTCTTTTCTTATGAATGTCTCAGGTTCAGGTTTTTAGCTGCCGCAGGAGTTAGAGCAGCGTCGTTCAGGTCTCCTGTCAAGGCCCTTCCCCTCTTCTAGGTAAGAGGCAGTTTCTTTTTGTTGTTTTCCTTCTTTCCCACGGGTTCGTGTCAGTTGTTGGCGCCCATATGGCTTTTATCTTTAGATTACTTGCTAGTAGTATTGCTGTTACTTTCAGGTTGTTTACCTACTTGCTCTCTGGAAAGCTTTATGCTAGGGTGCATTAGTTACTTTATTGATATAAAAATGTCATCCTTGCATATCATGATTTTTAATAAATGTCACATATTTTGAAAATCATAGAAAATCCTTTCTTACTATACTAAACATAGATATGTGCATATCATTTCTGGGATGTTTATTTTCATGCTCATGTAGGCTAAAAACAAACTTATTTTCCGCCACGTATGTATAGTTTCCTACTTGTGGACTAGATGATCCACCGGACCGAGGGACGCGGTCTTAAGCTAAAGTGAACAATTTCTCTTTTAATCCAAACACATATATGTCTTTTATAAAATTATCGTAAGAAGTGTTTGCCTGAGCGTCTGTAGTCGTCTCCTGCAGGCGTGGCATCACGACGCGTATTTTCCCCTTGCTCTGATAATATGTTTTATATTCTTGGGAAAATGCGGGTTGTGACATTCTCCCAAAGACCGGTTGGTTATAGTATTTATCCCCAGATAAGGCCTCTAGCCACCACCTAGATCTACCCTAGACATAGTCGCCATACACAAGGCGGCGAATTTCCTCCTAAACTGAACCTGGACTAGTCGCCACACGCAAGGTGGCGAATTCACTACCGTTACAAGAAAAATATGAAAAGATAAAGTTAAAATCAGAACAAAAGACTCCCTAGATTGAAGAGCACTGAAGGAGATGTTGAAGACACGCAATGACCATCGTCGGAGTTGAAGCGAGTGTCCTTCTTCAAATTTGTCGTTAGAAATCTCCTTCTCACTCTTGTTCCTCAATAGTGGTGTTGGGAGTGTCTCTGAATTCGGGATGAAATGCTCTCTCTGAAGTATAGAATGAAGGCTTAGAATGCATCACCTTTGATTAAACGAAATTAGCTCCTTAAATAGGCATGGGAGCTAACACATGGCGTTAAGAAGTTAACGTCAGCGTTAATGATCGTGTATAGCAACCGCTGAAATCGTGCATTCGTCGAGAACGTGGCAGTTTGTGGACTCAGCGCGTGCGTTAAGTGTCAACGCTGGCATTGTCACTTAGTAACCAACTATTTGTCATCTCTATGTGAAGATTCGTTGAGAAGTCATCCCTTTTCGACGAATATTAACGCCAGGCGTTAACTGCTAATGCGGGGGTTAGCTCACTTTTCAGAGAATCTTCATCAATTAGCATCATGTTCATAGGGTAATTTAACTATAGTCCCTGCACACTATAAACACAAGCAAGATCAAATACATAGTGTGATTTGTTATTCTCAAACTAAGAGATGTGGAATACAAGCTCCAACACCTCCCTCCCTGATTATGTTTATTTCTTACGAAAAGCGTTATATGGTCTAAAACAAGCACCCCGAGCTTGGTATGAAACCCTCTCTAGCTTTCTTCTTGAGAACAAATTCACAATAGGAAAGATAGATAAGACATTATTTCTTAGGGAAGTAAAAGACAAGATTTTAGTAGTGCAAATCAATGTTGATGACATTATCTTTGGATCTATGGATGATCACCTTTGCAAAAAGTTCTCTAACTTAATGCAAGGGAAATTTGAAATGAGTAGTATGGGTGAGCTGAAGTATTTCTTAGGACTTCAGGTGAAACAATCTAAAGATAGAATTTTCATCTCTCAGATGAAGTTCACCAAAGAGTTACTTAAGAAATTTGGAATGGAGAATGCAACCTCAATGAGGACTCTAATGGGTTCAACTATGACTCTAGAAAAGGATGAGAAAGGGAAACCTTTTGATGAAACCAAGTACAAAAACATAATTGGATCCTTGCTCTACCTTACTGCCAGTAGATTGGACATAATGTTTTCAACATGTGTTTGTGCTAGATTTCAAGTGAACTCTAAGGAATCTCATTATGTCGCTGCAAAGAGGATTTTGAGATACCTCAAAGGCACACTGAATCTTGGCTTATGGTACCCAAGATGTAATGACTTTGAGCTAATCGGATTTTCAGATGCTAATTTTGCAGGTAGCAGGGATGACAGAAAAAACACTTCCGGGACATACCAATTCCTAGGAAGGAGGCTTATTTCTTGGAGTAGCAAGAAGCAGAATTGTGTAGCAATTTCAACTGTTGAATCGGAGTATATCTTGGCAGGCAGTTGTTGTGCACAACTTCTATGGATCAGGAATCAGCTAGATGACTACAGCCTGAAGTTAAAGGAGATTCCCATGTTCTGTGACTCATCAAGTGCCATAGCAATTGCTAACAATCCAGTCTCTCGCAGCCGGACAAAGCACATAGAGATATGTTATCACTTCATCCGGGAGCATGTGGAGAACAAGGACATCAACCTCAATTATCTCCGGGGGATAAGCAAATTACAGACATTTTCATGAAGCCGCTAGATGAGGACAAGTTCAACTATTTTAAGTTGGGACTTGGTATGTTGAAGAAGGATTCTTGAAGAAAAGCTCAGGAAATCAGTCCAAGCACTGAAATTATAAGGGGGAGAAAAATATTGAGGGGGAGATGAAACAAGTTTTCAAAGTCTTCTTCTAAATAAGGACTCCGGTACAGTTACTGGGGGAGAACCCTGTTGAACTGCCTAGTTATCACTTTCCCATCTGAAGCAGTCAGAAAGGGGGGGAGAAGGTTGAAAGGGGGAGAGAAGGTTGAAAAGCAAGAAGGTTGAAAAGCAAACAGGTTGAAAAGTCAAGTCTTTAACTCTCTATGTCACTTTATGTATTTGACATTATTTATTGTTTGTGCAATTCACCTTAGTAGATAAGGTTCTGACTTCTTCAAATAGGGGAAAATTGTTGGGTATTGTAGCCACAATAGCCTTGATTTGAAGAAGTCCCCCTTGAACTAAGATGAATTGATATTGTATTTGATTTGGTATTTTAGTTATGTGTTTGCAGGATATTAATGTTGAATCAATATGCGCCCTTAGAGGGGTTGAATAAGGGAATAAAATTCTTTTTACAATTTTAAGGAAATTAATAAATTGTTTAGGAATAAATGAGAGCAAAATAACGATTTAGCAAAAAGTAAATTACAATAATAAAATTTACGCCAAATGAAAGAAATCAAGTTAACACAAATAGAGACATGACTGCATTATATAAAAAAATGTTTACATAAATTTGATTTCAATATCGCTAGAAATCGGAGCCGTACAAATGAAAACATCTTTTCCTTTTCTATACCGACTTGTATCCCCACAAACCGATTGGCTTTAGCCTATCTTTCCCAGATATGGCCTCAAGCCGCTATAGCCAATCCTAACCCCGGATATGGCCTCTAGCACCCCCTAGATCTAATCTTCTAGACCTAGTCGCCAACTCACGCGGCGAATTACCCCCTAAGCCGCGCAAGGACCTAGTCGCAAACACAAGGCGAATTCTCTATATGGTAACAAAATGGAATGAAATGAAAATAATGATAACAATAATAAAAACTCCCTATATGAGTTCTTCGGAAGTTGGAGATGAAGGATCGTTGTAGTATGAGCGAGGTTGAAGCGATCGTCCTTCAGATGTAGCGTAATGTAGTCCTCCTCCAGAATTCTCCTTAAGCCTGTTGTGGGAGATCCATCTTCGGCAACATAACAGCAATGGAATTTTAGCACAAGTAATCTCTCTGGGATCTCTAACCAAAATGAGAGAGAAACCATCAATATATAGAACATGGAGATAGCGCCTGCGGTAGCTCCTAGCGCCTACGGTAGCGATCGTGTAGAAGCGGTTACGAAACCGTCACGACGTGGCATTGTGCGCACGAACTTGAGTTAGCATCAGGCGGTAGCGCTAGCGCTAGGCGGTATCACTAACGCTGGCGTTAGTGTATCTTTCAGAAAGTTGATTTTAGCTACTTTCTACCTATGGAGTATTGCACCTATAGTTCCTGCATATTAGAAACACACAACAAGCAAGATCAAATACAATATGGGATTTGTTATTCTCAAACAAAGGCATGTGACACACATGTCCAACAATCTCTCCCGTTTGATAATAACAAATCATCTTAGCAAGAAATCAACAAAAGTGTGTATAGTATATGATAAGCGAGATAAAAGTGCAACTATAGTATTTGATAGGCATGAGAATGTGCATAATCCCCCTATCTTAATGCTCCCCCCATAAATGCAATTTATGTTTTACTACTCCCCCTAAATGATAGATTACATGAATTATTCTCCCCTTAATCTTCTAGATTTCTCCTCTAGATTTCTTCAATTAATCTCCCCCTTTTGGAATTATCAAAAGAAGGTGGGGTAAGGGAAATAAGGAGGCATTCTTTATAAATGATAAATCATGATCGAGCTTTTGTAATATATAAAATGATAAATAGTTTAAGCATAGTATATAAGAGATTTTAAATAAAAAGATAAGAGTTGTAAGCAAGCGGAAGATTATTAGAAACATCATATTGTAATCATTAAAAACATAAGTATAAATATGAGTTTAAGTTCACAATGTAAAGATGTTTTAACCTTTTTGAAATCTCAAAGTTTTACATAAAGTTACCAAGCATGAAATGAACATATCAAAAAGAGATTATACTATAATGTTACTTAATTTCAAGTTTAAGAGATATCAAACATTGTAGAGATCATGCTAGGTTATCTAGTGCATTTCTTATATAAAGAGTAGTATAAATAAAGCATTAGAATCCAATATTCATGAGAAGAAGTGTTATGAAAGATAATGAAGTGCACATAAGTGTATTTTGAGCAATGTTAACAAATGATTTAAATCACAAAATACAAGACATATGTAGAGTAAAGTGCACAATAAAACACAAGTATATTAACTTTCACACACTTAAATGCATAATTTTTAGAAAGAGTGGTGTACTAACCAAGGTTTGCACAAGACACTTTACTATTTTTTCCAAGGTGCTCAACCTCATAATGCTTATGAAGACTTATCAGGAGGTTCAAGTAGTGCTTGGTGGAGTTATATTTGTCTTATTTTTATGTTTGTGAGACAACATTCTCCGAATACACTTGTTTTGCAAACCTAACACAATTTTTAAACTCAACCACTTTTCTTAATTTCTTAAGTGCAATTCAAATGTAGTGTAGGTAATAAACTTATGCAAGTTTTAATTCATTGTACAAATACAATACACAAGCAAGCATTTTTATATTTAAACACACATGTAGATTTCCAAAATAAGTGAGTGAAAGAGTATCATTATTAATCACAAAACATTTACTCATACTTAAAGGCATGCAAAGCTTGGTTCTACATATAGTTTTCAATACAATTGATGCACTTTAAATTGATATATCAAAATATGATAAACAAAACAATGTTCATAGTAAATTGAAGGAATAAATTTGAACATTGTAAATAATTCTAAATAATATAATTCATACATTCTTGATATTAGTAATAAAGATCATACAGTTTTTTTGTTGTATTTTTGAATTTTTTGTTTTACTTTTGTAGTTGATTTTTCATAATATAAATAAAACAAAAATAACAAAAGTTAGAAACACAAAAACTAAGTAGTACATATGAACTAACATATTTTTATAGATTTTTAGAAATTTTAAAAAATAGAAAAAATGAACACCCACGCTAGCGCCGACGCTAGTGCTAACGCGGAAAACAGTAAGTGATTTTTTGAGAATTTTAAATTTTCACTTTTTGATCTTGATTAAGAGTCCTTAGAGTAGTCTTATGCAGAAATTTTGTAATTTATGAAGATGTCTTGATTGCTCAAATTGCATAAAACATTAGCGTTTTTCAAATAACTCGTCCTAAGATGTCTAAGACTCCTAATTCCAACCTTAACATTTGAAACCTTGCATCGGGAAGAGATTTAGTGAATATATCAGCAAGTTGAGAGTTCATGCCAATGAAACTTATTCTAACATTTCCTTTTTAATGTGATCCCTTATGAAATGATGATGTACATCTATATGTTTGGATCTAGAATGGTGTACCGGATTATTTGTAAGATCAATGGCAATTTTGTTGTCACATTTTAATTCAACATGTTTTAGACGAAAACCAAAGTCCTCTAGAGTTTGGCTCATCCATAGTGTTTGTGCACAACAACTCTCTAGTGCAATGTATTCGGCCTCCGTGGTGGAGAGTGCAACCAAATTTTGCTTCCTACTAGACCATGCAACTAATGAAGGTCCTAGAAAATGGCAAGTACCGCTAGTGCTTTTTCTATCAAGTGAGCAACCAGCGTAGTCCGAATCGGAATAGTCGTAAAGTGTAAATGAATTATTATGCGGGTACCATAATCCTAATCTAGATGACCCAATTAGATATCTAAAAATTTGTTTTACTTCTTTTAAGTTAGATTCTTTTGGATTGGCTTGAAATCGAGCACATAAACATACGACAAACATAATATCGGGTCTAGTAGCACTTAGATTGAGTAGAGATCCTATCATACCCCTATATAAAGTTTGATCAATTGAAATTCCCGATTCATCTTTTCCTAATTTTAGTGATGCACTCATTGGAGTAGAAGCTTGTTTAAGTTTTTCAAATCCAAAGCGTTTAAGCATATCAAAGACATATTTAGTTTGACATATAAAAATACCATCATTTCTTTGTGATATTTGAAAACCAAGAAAATAAGAAAGTTCTCCTACTAGACTCATTTCAAATTCATTTTTCATCACTAAAATAACTTCATTACACAACTCTTCATTAGTAGATTCAAATATTATATCATCAACATATATTTGCAAAATAATCAAATCAACATTATTGTGCTTAATGAAGAGAGTATTATCCGCACTTCCCATAATATAATCGTGCTTTAATAAAAATGATGTAAGTCTTTCATACCATGCACGGGGCGCTTATTTTAAACCATAAAACGCTTTTTCTAGTTTATAAACATGATTTGGAAATTTTTCATTAATAAAACCGGGGGGTTGTTCAACATAAACTTCTTCTTTTACAAACCCGTTTAGAAAATCACTTTTCACATCCATTTGAAATAATTTTATTCTTTTAAAGCTTGCAAATGCTAGAAAAATTCGTATATATTCCAATCTAGCAACGGGTTCAAAAGTTTCATCAAAATCTATCCCCTCGATTTGAGAATATCCTTGTGCTACTAAGCGTGCCTTATTTCTAATGATTCTAGACTCACCATCTAATTTATTTTTATAAATCCATTTTACACCAATAACCGGGTGATTAGATGGCCTTTCTATTAATTTCAAAACATTATGTCGCTCAAATTGTTCTAACTCTTCATTCATAGCCAAAAACCAAAATTCATTATTTAAAGAGGTAGAAACAGTTTTTGGTTCTATTTCGGAAACAAAACAAATATTTGAATAAGATTCATGAAGAGAAGAGTGAGTTCTTACCCCAATAGATGGTTCGCCAATTATTAGCTCCCATGGATGATCCTTTGTAAATTGCAGAGTGCTTGGAGGCACATAATCATCTTCCTTGGCCTCCTCTTCCTCTTCTTTGGGAGGTTCCTTGTCACCATGCTCCAAAGGTGGTAAGAGATCATCCTCTTTGCCTGCGGAAAGTCTTCTACACAAGGAACAAGCTCATCAAATCTCACATTAATCAATTCTTCAATATTATTAGTTCTTTTATTGAAAATTCTATAAGCTTTGCTAGTTGAAGAGTATCCAAGAAAAGTTCCTTCATCGCATTTTTCATCAAACTTTCCCAAGCTATCTTTAGTATTTAAAATAAAACATTTACAACCAAAAACTTTGAAGTAGGTTACGTTAGGCTGCTTTTGAAAATAAAGTTCTTAAGGTGTGTGATTAAGAGATGGGCGAAGCATGATTCTATTCATAACATAACATGATGTATTAATGGCTTCGGCCCAAAAGGACTTAGGCAATTTATATTCACACAGCATTGTGCGTGCTAGTTCTTGAAGTGTCCTATTCTTTCTTTCTACAACACCATTTTGTTGTGGTGTGCGTGGAGTGGAGAACTCGTGTTTAATGCCTAACATATCACAAAAAGATGTAAACTTTTCATTTTCAAATTCTCCTCCATAATCCAAGCGAATGCATTTAATTTTTAAATCACTTTCATTTTGAATACAAGTACATAATTTTACAAATTCGGAAAATGCATCGAATTTGGATGAGAGAAATAATGTCCAACAATATTGTTGGAACAACCCTATTACTGATTTGGGCTAGGATCACTATCTGTTTATTAGGACTAAGTTAACACCAATGTATAGTCTAAAGGGTCAAGGTTTTAGGCTTTGAGTGGGAGATGATGATTTGGTAGAGTAGCAGCACGAGAGTTTGGGCACAAGTAATATCTCTGGAGGGTCTAACCAAAACGAGAGAGAACACTTCAATTTATAGACCTTGGAGCTAGTGCCTGCGGTAGTGGATAGCGTCGGCAGTATCGTTCGTGTGGAGAGGTTGCGCAACCGTCGGCGGCGTGGCGCTGTGCACGAACTGGAGATAGCGCCTGGCGGTAGCGATAGCGCTGGCGGTAGCGGGAGATAGCACTGGCGGTTGCGGTAGCGGTAGCGGTTGCGAAACCGTCGCGTGCACGAATTCGAGATAGCGCCCGACGGTAGTGCTGGCGGTAGCGGTAGCGCTGGCGCTAGCGATAGCGCTGGCGGTAGCGCTCCTCCTTTCAAAAGGTTGTTCCAAGCTGCTTTCTACCAGTGGAGTATTGCACCTATAGTTCCTGCACACTATAAACACACTACAAGCAATATCAAATACAATATGGGATTTGTTATTCTCAAACAAAGGGATGTGACACACATGTCCAACAATCTCCCCCTTTTGATAATAATTAATCCTCTAAGCAAGAAATCAACAATAGTGTTTATAGATAAGATAAGCAAGATAAAAGTGCAACTATAGTATATGATATGCATGAGAATGTGCATTCTCCCCCTATCTTAATGCTCCCCCTACATAAATGCAATTTATGTGTTACTCCCCCTAAATGATAGATTTCATGAATTTATTCTCCCCTTAATCTTCTATATTTCTTCTATATAGATTTCTTCAATTAATCTCCCCCTTTTGGTATTATCAAAAGAAGGTGGGTGAGGGTAGTAAGGAGACATTAATATATCATGATCGAGCTTTTCGAAATATAAATAATGATAAACAGTTTAAGCATAGCATATATACGAGATTTCAAATATAAAGATAAGAGTTGTAAGCAAGCGGAAGATTATAATAAACATCTTTTTGTAAGCATGAAAAGCATAAGTAGAAATATGAGTTTTAGTTCAAATTTGAAAGATGTTTTAATCTTTTTGAAATCTCAAAGTTTTTTTTTCATAAAAATACCAAGCATGATATGAACATATCAAAGAGAGATTATACTACAATGTTACTTAATTCTAAGTTCAAGAAATACCAAAACATTGTAGAGATCATGCTAGGTTATCTAGTGCATTTCTTATATAGAGAGTAGTATAGATAAAGCATTAGAATCCAATACTCATGAGAAGAAGTGTTATGAAAGATAATGATGTGCACATGACTGTATTTTAAGCAATGTTAACAATTGATTTAAATCACCAAAATACAAGACATATGTAAAGTAAAATGCACAATAAAACACAAGTAAATTACTTTCACACACTTTTTAATGCACATAGTTTGTAACAAAGTGGTGTAATAACCAAGGTTTGCACAAGTAACTTTACTATTCTTTCCAAGGTGCTCAACCTCACAATGCTTATGAAGACTTATCAGGAGGTTCAAGTAGTGCTTGGTGGAGTTATATTTGTCTACATATATAATTTTTGTTCACATTTGTGAGACAACATTCTCCGAATACACTTGTTTTGCAAACCAAAAAATTTAACTTAACCACTTTTCTAAATGTCATAAGTGCAATTCAAATGTAGTGTAGGCAATAAACTTACGCAAGTTTTAATTCATTGTACAAATACAATACACAAGCAAGCATTTTTAGATTTAGACACACATGTTGATTACCAAAATAAGTGAGTGAAATGTATCATTATCAATCATAAGACATTTACTCATACTTAGAGGCATGCTAAGCTTGGTTCTACACATTTTTCAATACAATTGATGCACTTTAAATGGATATATCAAAGCATAATAAGCAAAACAATGTTCATAGTAATTTGAAAGAATATGTTTTAACATTGTAAATAATTCTGAATAATAGAATTCATACATGCTTGATATTGGCAATAAAGATCATACAGTTTTTTTGTTTTTTTGAAAATTTTTAGTGAAATAAAAACTGAAAAACACAAAAAACATATTTTTGTAATTTTTGAATTTTGAATTTTTGTAGTTGATTTTTCATAAAACAAAAAATAAAAATGTCAGAACTACAAATCAAAGTAGTACAAATACACTAACATATTTTTCTTGATTTTTAGAAAATTTAAAAAACAGAAAATTTGAACACTCACGCTAGCACCGGCGCTAGCGCTAGCGCTGGAAACAGTACTCGATTTTTTTTTTAATTTTAAATTTTTTATTTTTGATATTGGTTAGGGGTCTTAAGAGTAGTCTTATGCAGAAGTTTTGTAATTATCAGAGATGTCTTGATTGCTCAAATTGCATAAAACATTAGCGTTTTATATGTTTTTCATCCTAAGATGTCTAAGACTCCTAATTCCAACCTTAACATTTGAAACCTTGCATCGGGAAGAGGTTTAGTGAATATATCAGCAAGTTGAGAGTCCGTGCCAATGAAACTAATCCTTACATTTTCTTTTTTAATGTGATCACTTATGAAATGATGACGCACATCTATATGTTTGGATCTAGAGTGGTGTACCGGATTATTTGTGAGATCAATGGCACTTTTGTTGTCACATTTTAGTTCTATATTTCTTAGATGAAAACCAAAGTCCTCTAAAGTTTGGCTCATCCATAGAGCTTGTGCACAACAACTCTCTAATGCAATGTATTCGGCCTCCGTGGTGGAGAGTGCAACCGAATTTTGTTTCCTACTAGACCATGCAACTAATGAAGGTCCTAGAAAATGACAAGTACCACTAGTGCTTTTTCTATCAAGTGAGCAACCGGCATAATCCGAATCGGAATAGCCATGCAATGTAAATGAATCATTATGTGGGTACCATAATCCTAATCTAGATGACCCAATGAGATATCTAAAAATTCATTTTACCGCTTTTAAATGAGATTCTTTTGGATTGGCTTGAAATCTAGCACATAAGCATACATCAAACATAATATAAGGTCTAGTTGCACTAAGATAAAGCAGAGATCCTATCATACCTCTATATAAAGTTTGATCTATAGAGACTCCTGATTCATCTTTTCCTAATTTTGGTGATGCACTCATTGGTGTAGAAGCATGTTTAAGGTTTTCAAATCCAAAACGTTTAAGCATATCATGAACATATTTAGTTTGACATACAATGTAAGATCCCTCTCCCGCACCTGGAGAGCTTCCGGATCTTATGCCCAGAACCGCCGCCTTACGGTGACACTAACACCCGAGTTAGCTACCTCCGCAAGACGCCGATCCTGCCGGCAAGAATGATCGACAAGCCAACAAGAGTTAAGAAGGAAAATAAACAGAACCAAGTCCACAATCACACATTTATACAACAAAATATATATTGTCCATCAATGAGTACAAAACAATGAAAGAGTAAAAGGGGCTTAAGCCCGGTATATATCCAAGCGAAGTACAAAAATCTCTCACTCTACATCTGTGCGGAAGCTAAATAAACTCTCAACTCTCGAACACCTGTCTTGTAGTAGAAGTAATGCGCGGTTTAAGCTCCTCAGGTCCTGTATCCTCCTCTAGTTGGGGCTCCATCACCTCGGGTACCTACGGTCACCACCGACCGTTAGTCATAAAGACTAAGCCAATTTTGTCCCCGCCTCCCCCCACGACTCCTAGGCACCGTGCGGGAGGAAGAAGCGGAGGACAACAACGTGGAGTAAACAAAAAGCAGGTGACAAATATTCTACGCTAACAAGAGTATGTCCATATAATTTCTATGCTAGCAGTATAAGCAAGTAAACAGTAATTGTTGGATCTTACGGCGCCCTTAGAGGGAGGGTGAATAAGGGAATAAAAATTCTTTTTATAATTTTAAGAAAATTACTAAATTGTTTTATAATATGCGAAGGTAAAATAACAATTTAGCTAAATGAATAGAAAATTATGAATTTGCAATTTTAGAAATAAGTACTAAATTGTTTTATGATAAAAGAGATTGAAATAAACAATTTAGATTTAGAATTGAAAACTTAGAACACAATATAATAGAGATTACGCCAAGTGATAGAAATCAAGTAAACACAAAAGAGACATGATTATATTATATGACAAAGTGTTTACATAAATTTGATTTCTATATCGCTAGAAATCGGAGGCGTACAAATGTAAATTTCTTTTTGTTTACCAATATTTTTCCCAAGGATCGGAAGGCTATCACTTGTCTCTCCCTAGACCAAGCCCAAGCCTATCCTCTAGATCTTCCCAAGATTTAGACGTAGCACACAAGGCCACGATTTCCCACCAAGCCACGCAAGGACTTGGACGCTCCGCACAAGGAAGCGATTTTCCCCTAAGCCACGCAAAGACTTAGACGCTCCGCACAAGGAAGCGATTTTCCCTACCAATACAAAGTAAAATGTATATAAATGAAAATACAAGATAAAATAAGAACTCCCTAGAAATTCAGATCTCTGGAAGGAAGGTTGAAGCCTCGAGATGATAGTTGATGTAGAAGCGCGTCCGATCTCGTCTTCAATTTCAAACCTTCACAGCAAAAATGGGATTTCTTGAGGTTCTGGAGCTCTCTGGTTCGTATACACTCAGGAAGGGACTTCAAATTCTCAATGCATAGAATGCACGAACACAAGGAGTCAATTTATAGAAAATCGCTGTCGCCTGGGCGACATCGACTGTCGGAATTTTCCGACAGCGCTAAACTGCCGTTGGAGTGCCGTCGTGCGGGCAGTTGCTGTAACCGCCGAGCTGTCGCCTGGGAAACATCGATGTCGGAATTCCGACAGCGCAAAATTGCCAGTCGTGGTGGTGTCGTGGGCAGTTGTTGAAACCTCCGAGCTGTCGCCTAGCGACATCGCTGTCGGATTTCCGACAGCTCAAAACTGCCTTTCGTTGTGCTGTCGTGGAGGGAAGTAGTTGTAACTTCTCTGCTGTCGCCTGGGCGACATCAGCTGTCGGAATTTTCCGACAGTGAAATTTTCCTACATTCAAATTTAGCTCCAGCAGAAATGTGAACATCTCATACCTGTTACCTGCACACCATTAATAAAAATAGAATCAAATACATTCGGGATTTGTTATTCTCAAACCGGATGAGTGCGGAACGCATGCTCCAACAATCTCCCCCTTTGGATAATAACAAATCCTTATACTAAGAAATCGAATAAATCCTATATAGATAGTGACAAGTACATTATGTATGCACAAGTGTGAACTTATGATCTTCATGTTCTCCCCCTTAATATGATCTCCCCCTTAATATTAGCTCCTTCTAAAATTATTCTCCCCCGACTTATAAACTCCCCCTACATGAAAGCTCACTTAATTAATTAAGTAATTTAAGTGATTTATTAGTATCTTCTCCCCCTTTGATATTATCAAAAGTAATAAATATAGGGATGAGTGTATATCTTTTAAGATAGGTAAGGAACCATTTATTGAAGGATTTTCATGATCGAGCATATGTTAATGTATGCACCTCCTATATGATTACTCCCCCTACAAATTTACCCATTTTTTTTAGTTTAATATCATTATAATGCACTCCCCCTAAATCTTAGATTTATGCAATTTAATCTCCCCTTTTGGTATAATCAAAAGAGGGTTTAGGTGAGGGTAGTAAGGAGGCATTTCTTATAAATGATAAAGAGTTTAAGCATAGCATATATAAGAGATTTCAAATAAAAAGATAAGAGTTGTAAGCAAGCGGAAGATTATAATAAACATATTTTTGTAAGCATGAAAAGCATAAGTAAAAAATATGAGTTTTAGTTCAAAATTGAAAGATGTTTAAACTTTGTTGAAATCTCAAATTTTTTTCATAAAAATACCAAGCATGAAATGAACATATCAAAGAGATATTATACTACAATGTTACTTAATTTAAAGTTCAAGAGATACCAAAACATTGTAGAGATCATGCTAGGTTATCTAGTGCATTTTTCTATAAAGAGTAGTATAGAAAAAGCCTTAGAATCCAATACTCATTAGAAGAAGTGTTATGAAAGATAATGATGTGCACATAAGTGTATTTTGGGCAATGTTAACAATTGATTTAAATCATCAAAATACAAGACATATGTAAAGTAAAGTGCACAATAAAACATAAGTAAATTTCTTTCACACACTTTTAATGCACATAATTTTTAACAAAGTGGTGTAATAAACAAAGTTTGCACAAGACACTTTACTATTCTTTCCAAGGTGCTCAACCTCACAATGGGTATGAAGACTTATCATGAGGTTCAAGTAGTGCTTGGTGGAGGTATATTTGTCTACATATATAATTTTTGTTCACATTTGTGAGACAACATTCTCCGAATACACTTGTTTTGCAAACCAAAATTTTTAACTTAACCACTTTTCTAAATTTCATAAGTGCAATTCAAATGTAGTGTAGGCAATAAACTTATGCAACTTTTAATTCATTGTACAAATACAATACACAAGCAAGCATTTTTAGATTTAGACACGCATGTTGATTACCAAAATAAGTGAGTGAAATGTATCATTATCAATCATAAAACATTTACTCATACTTAGAGGCATGCTAAGCTTGTATCTACACATTTTTCAATACAATTGATGCACTTTAAATAGATATATCAAAGCATGATAAGCAAAACAATGTTCATAGTAATTTGAAGAAATAAGGTTTAACATTGTAAATAATTCTAAATAATAGAATTCATACATGCTTGATATTTGGCAATAAAGATCATACAGTTTTTTTGTTTTATCATTTTTTAAATCAAATAAAAACAGAAAATCACAAAAACATATTTTTGTAATTTTTGAATTTTGAATTTTTGTAGTAAATTTTTCATAATATGAAAAAAAAAACATAAATAACAAAAACATATTCTTGTATAATTTTTTTTGAATTTTGAACTTTTGTTGTTGATTTTTCATAATATAAAGAAAATGAAAATAAAATAAACAGAAACACAAAATTAGATTTGTACACATAAACTAACATATTTTTGTAGATTTTTAGAAATTTTAAATTTCTGATTATTGATATTGATTAAGTGTCCTTAAAGTAGTTCCATGCTGAAATTTCAGAATTTTTGGAGATCTCTAGGTGGATCAAATTTGCATGAAACTTTGTCTTTTCAAATTCTTGGGTTTTACAAAACCATTTAAACATGAAGATATAAACTATGAAGACACAAGAGGACATTTTTTATTAAACAACCCAAAATATGCATGATTTAAGTGATAAGTAAATAAAATGATCATGTAAAGAGTAATATAAGTACGTCCTAAGATTAAAGATTACCCCGAATAAATGTCTACACCCTAGCCCCATACTAAGTGACGGATGGGCATGAGGAGCTGCACGCATGCCGTAGGTTGGGGTGTTAGTCCCATATGCACACACTAGAGAACACTCAACCTAGCACTCTTTCCCCCCAGTGCCTCGCAATACCCCACTGGAACCCTCCCCGGTTAAGGACAAGACATGTCTTATAAGTTAGGTCTCTAATGCATACAACCCTACGCCCCCGCTATTGTGAGATATGAAGTCATAGGTGAAATAATCTTTTGGAAAACCTATGCTTTTAAATCTAAGGGTTGATACATAAACTATGGGTTTTGTTTAATGTGATTAGTTATATAAAGCCGCATAGTTTATCTACTTTTATGAGATGACGATATGAGATAACTAGCACAATTACAATATTCAATAAGTGATAAAGCTAGTATGATGAGTTTTGGGTTTAAAGTCATATCATAAGATTAATATTAATATTGCATGTATTCCAAAATAGAATTTCAAATTATAGATCTAGAATGGAGTGATGATTTAGTTTGATTTATACTTTCATTACAAAGTTGATTCTAGAGTCTACAAATATGAGAGATACATGCAATCACTAGCAAAGCAGATCAATACATCAAATAATGTAAAGAAAACATTATTCATAATTTTTATCATAAGATTCATAATTCCTATTATCGATTTGAGATATGTCTTGATAGAACATGAATTATGATTTATGATTAAAGAGAATTTTTGCATAGAATATATGTTAGATCATCATGATGTGTGTAAATTCTAATTCTTCTAGACTTATGACAATATGAATTGGTGATTTTCGTTTGAATGAGCACGTTTGAATTGTAAGTTTAGAAAATGATGATCAAGCTATCATATCAAAGACAAAGATCACAAATATATAGTTTTGAAATAAAATGCCATTCAATAATTGAATTTATTGATCTTTGGTTTTGCATGATAATATATGATTCATGAAACAATATTCATAAATATTCTAATGATTAATTCATAAACTATGTGTTTGTTGGAATTTTAGTATTCTATATAATTTCAAATCACATAGTTATCATGATATTTTAATAGCATTGTAAATGTTATACCTAGCATATAAATTTAAGCACAAATTAAGAAGTGATGCTAGAATGATACATTTGAATGCAATGTTATTACATAGAATTAATGGAGATAATGTTGCATGTAATATGAGATGTTTACAAATTAATTTTCTTTAGACCTATAATGAAATGATTAAACTTTTGATTTGATCTTAATGATATAAGATGATTCTAAGGTCTAAATTACATGCAAACAATGGTGACACGCATCACACATACTATCTAAATTAATATATGAAACAATTATACATAGGATATCATGTGATGAAAAAAAAATCCTTAAACACAGAAATTTCCAAATCAAGCGAACTAAGATAGCATTTAAAAACGGAGTTGAAATTGGGCAAATTGACAGCACCAAACAAACTTAAATGGGCAAGTTTAGTTTGCTGATAGATGGAGATTTCTGTGCTCTTTCTAAAAAGATATTAAACACGAAAAATGGACGAGCGGATCAAAAGATATGGCTATTTGAAGTTTTGATCAAAAACTTGCTTTTTGAAAGATTAAGCATGCGTTTAGATGAATTTTTGTTTTCGATTTTATTTGATAATATTTTTCATAATAAGGGCTATCAAATGCAGCAAATAACATAGAAAGTAATCAAACTGTTGCGCATTTTAATTTTTAGCTTAAGCCCTTTTAATAAACCAATTAAATCCATTTTTAAAATTAATTTCATTAGTCTTGAAAAATAGTTTCAATATTCTAATTATAATGTTAATTCAAGACATTGATGGGTAAAGGATTTAAAAGGATATATATAACCAAAAAAATGAGAGGTAGGTCTCTTTTAAAAATCATATGACTTAATGTTCAATTTTAATTCAATTTGATTTGATAAACATTAGGCTTAATATGTGAAAGTCATATTTCATAAAATATAGAGGGACCATACGCATTTTGGATCAATAAATACAAAAAACAAACAAAAGAAAAAGAAATAAAGCACATCATGAAGTAGAGTATTGATATTTCATTTTTAATTATTTCTACTTCATGCAAATGAAAGATACTAAATGATAAGAGATTTAGGTATCCAAAGTTGACCATGTGTAATGGTTCCTTTGGGCACCCAAATATGTCGTGATGGCTTTTGAGAAGATAATGATGAATGAGCCTTTTTAATTAATGTTGATATGTCATTTTTCTTTATGGGTCTCCATTCATACATTGGTTGTTTATTACTTAAATCCATATAATGATTATGTGAATTGTTTGAAAAATAATTCATTGGAGGTTTATGTTTATTTAAATTATTTTTCAAAATAGCTTGATGTTGATAATCATAATGATTTTTATTATATGGATTGTTTAAAATTTTATAAGAGTGATTGTCTTTCTTTAGAAGTGATTGTTGAAAGAGTGGATTACAATATGTTTTAGAAGATTGATCATTATTTTGATGATTTTCATTTCCACTCTTTCTTATAGACATACTCTTATAATATAAAGGATAATATTTTATATTTTGATTTTCATGAAAAGGAGTTTTTAAGTTTGAGTCATGATTGAAAATATATTGAGACTTATAATAGTGACTCTTAAGAATTTTGTGAGGGTCATAATTCTTTTTGAAACTTAACTCCTTTTGAGTTGATGTATGAAAATGATCCTTTTTAGAAATGATTTTGTAAGTTAATTTATCCTTGTTATTCAAAATCTTATGATGAGATTCATTAGATGACATTTGAAATTTTTCAACAAAAGATTTTAATTGTATTAACTTACAGGATAAAACATCATTTTCAATTAACAATTTTTCATTATGCCTTTTAGAAATTAAGAGCCCTTTTTCAATTTCCTTGAATTTTTCTTTTAATAAATTGCAATTAAGACAAGGAATAGGAATTTCAACTAAAGAGCATGAAAGAGAATTTAACACATCAATATTTGATTCTACGTTATCGTTTGCTTGTAAAGATTTATTTTCTAAACGTAATTTGGAATTAGCAATTTTTAATTTTAAAATTTTACGTTTAGCAATTTTAAGCATACGAGATGTAGAAATAGATTTTTTTACAAAAAGAGAAGATTTAGATTTTCTTACCTTGCAATAGTTTCTGTCTTCTCTTTCGCTTGATGTGTTGCCAACAAATGAGTCCAATATTGTGACGTTGTATTCTTCTTCCTCCAAGCATGAGTCCTCATCGATTTCTTCTCTTGGATCCATAAGGAATTCCTCGTCGATTTCTTCTCTTGGATCCATAAGGAATTCCTCTTGTTCATCATCTGTAGAAGGAAGACTATAAGTATTCTCAAGAAATTTCCAAACTTCATAAGCAGTAGGAAGTGTATAAATTAGTTTGAAAATATTTTGATGCAATGCACAATATAGACTATTCATTGATTTGACATTTAAAAACATTTCATTTTTAATTAAAGTACTTGGGGGTATTTTAATAGTAATATTCCATACTTCCATATCCAAAGACTTAATAAATTTTTCCATAAGAAATTTCCACCCATTATAATTTGCCTTCAAATAAAGGTGGTGCTAAAGATTTTTCATTTATAAGAAAATTTCCCTTACTAGTAGAAGCGAAATCATGAGACACCATAATTCCCGGCTGTTAAACCGATTTGGAATAACCTCGCTCTAATACCACTTGTTGGATCTTACGGCGCCCTTAGAGGCGGGTGAATAAGGGAATAAAAATTCTTTTTATAATTTTAAGAAAATTACTAAATTGTTTTATAATATGGGAAGGTAAAATAACAATTTAGCTAAATGAATAGAAAATTATGAATTTGCAATTTTAGAAATAAGTACTAAATTGTTTTATGATAAAAGAGATTGAAATAAACAATTTAGATTTAGAATTGAAAACTTAGAACACAATATAATAGAGATTACGCCAAGTGATAGAAATCAAGTAAACACAAAAGAGACATGATTATATTATATGACAAAGTGTTTACATAAATTTGATTTCTATATCGCTAGAAATCGGAGGCGTACAAATGTAAATTTCTTTTTGTTTACCAATCCTTCTCCCAAGGATCGGAAGGCTATCACTTGTCTCTCCCTAGACCAAGCCCAAGCCTATCCTCTAGATCTTCCCAAGATCTAGACGTAGCACACAAGGCCACGATTTCCCACCAAGCCACGCAAGGACTTGGACGCTCCGCACAAGGAAGCGATTTTCCCCTAAGCCACGCAAGGACTTAGACGCTCCGCACAAGGAAGCGATTTTCCCTACCAATACAAAGTAAAATGTATATAAATGAAAATACAAGATAAAATAAGAACTCCCTAGAAATTCAGATCTCTGAAAGGAAGGTTGAAGCCTCGAGATGATAGTTGATGTAGAAGCGCGTCCGATCTCGTCTTCAATTTCAAACCTTCACAGCAAAAATGGGAGTTCTTGAGGTTCTGGAGCTCTCTAGTTCGTATACACTCAGGAAGGGACTTCAAATTCTCAATGCATAGAATGCACGAACACAAGGAGTCAATTTATAGAAAATCGCTGTCGCCTGGGCGACATCGACTGTCGGAATTTTCCGACAGCGCTAAACTGCCGCTGGAGTGCCGTCGTGCGGGCAGTTGCTGTAACCGCTGAGCTGTCGTCTGGGCGACATCGATGTCGGAATTCCAACAGCGCAATACTGCCGGTCGTGGTGGTGTCGTGGGCAGTTGTTGAAACCTCCGAGCTGTCGCCTGGGCGACATCGCTGTCGGATTTCCGACAACTCAAAACTGTCTTTCGTCGTGCTGCCGTGGAGGGAAGTAGTTGAAACTTCTCTGCTGTCGCCTGGGTGACATCAGCTATCGGAATTTTCTGACAGTGAAATTTTCCTACATTCAAATTTAGCTCCAGCAGAAATGTGAACATCTCATACCTGTTACCTGCACACCATTAATAAAAATAGAATCAAATACATTCGGGATTTGTTATTCTCAAACCGGACGAGTGCGGAACGCATGCTCCAACAGTAATAAGTGCAGTAAGGTAATATCGCAGTAGTAAAAGAAGTAAACATAGAGAAGCAGTGCGACGCAAGTAAAGTAATTTAAAAGTAACCATTGATTTATAGGAATGCCATACAAACTTATAGACCAAGGGGTCATTTAGCAGGGCCTATCGTATAAAAAGTCCCATACCAATTTATACGATAGGGGTAGGGGTTGAAATGCAATGTTCATGCTATGACATGCAAGGTATGCTGTTATGCTATGTTCATACAAGTGCAACTCACTCACTACGACTCTATGCGCATAGACCTTTAGTTCCCCCTTTTTGGAGCTAGCAAGACTCCCAGGATACTCCCGTAGTGGCAAACAGAAGCGGTGGGTTGGGCCTCGCCCACCTTTAGGTTGGTATTCACACTACCTAACCTAGACCTATCGTACGCCTCAACACAAAACCGCGGAGGGTCTGCGTACTCTTGCTGACTGGACCGCCAGACTTTCATGGCTAAGTGTAATTACCACACTTGCCGAGTCAACGTATTGACGTCGGTGTGAACGACCATCCAATACCGAAGACCCACCACCTTCGTGCACATGCAACATGTTCTACTATCTACCTCCGAGCCATAAGCTCCCCGGGCTAACCTGCCCGTCAATAATAACCTTCCGAGCCACCGGCTCATCGGACCAACCTGTCTGTACCAACATACCCTACTGAGTCACAAGCTCACCTGACTTGTCAATCCGCTCTTACAAACACGGAGCTTACTGCTCGTAGCACCAAACCGACTAAGCTCCCGTAGCCACGGGGTGTGGGTGAGTGTGTTATTAAATTATTCTTGTATAACATCTTATCCCTACGGTTTACGGTTAATCTTGGACTCCCCGAGGATTACCCTGTAAGGGGCTCGCTACGGTACTAGGAACTACAATGGGATGACACCCCAAAGTTCCCCTTTTTTTAAGACACTTAGTATTATTGGTATCTACCCTTACGATTACCTTCTTATCATTCCACTTAAATTAAACCTCAGCGCATTATGACCCTCTAAGGGGAAGGACGATCTTTTGTCAATCCCGAGCACAGCCTTACCCATAGCTCATCAAGCACTCTCATCGTCTAAACTCCTATTTAGACTACCCTTGTTTAGTTATTATTATACTAGGAAGTTTAGGGTGGATCCTGGACTTCCCGAGGGCTACCCGGTGAAGGGTTCGCAAGGTACTAGGGTATGTGATAGGATGATGCCCAATCCCTTTCCAGGACAATTAACATTCTTGGTGACTACCCTGACCTAACATTCCACCCTCTCATTACTCTTTATATCTTAAGTGTTTTCACGCCTTATGTTTCATCCCGCTCCTGAGCAATCGTTCTTTTGGATTCAACTCTAATAACTTTTAGTCCTCTAAGTGGTATATACTCATCTCTTGTTATAATCAAATTCTCACCGATTTCCTTGTGATTATATTGACCTATTCATTATAATGAGTTTTCACTATCCGCAGACCACGACATATAACTACTTAGATTCCTATGATGGAACCTTGGTCAAATTACTTCCAAATGACTTCTAATTTCTATCATAGGTTCATAGTGGATAAAATAAGGGATGATCAAAATCCAAGCATGTTTCATATAATTTTGCCCTCTATAAAAATTCATTAATTACTAATCTGAATCTAAAATGTGAAGGAGGTATCATGCTAGTGAATTCAAACTTGTTAAATATCCTTCTAGAGATGAAATGTGACATGATAAAAAGATTTCCAATATTTTAAATTTTTCCAGCAATTAAATAACCATGATCCCTAATTTTCAATGAATGAATAAAAAAATAATTTTACACATCAAGTACAAGATTTTGACTTTCTAAAATTCTGTAAAAATTACAGTAGCTTCATATGAACATAAAAACACTATTTCCAGAAGATTATATTTTTCCAAACATTTTAAACCCACAATTTCTATTTATCTTTAAAGGGGTGCAAATAGGGATTTACACAACAACTACCATTAATATGTCTCTCTAAATTCTGAGAAAATTCTCCTAGTATAATAATCATCTATAAACACCAAATCCAAAGTTTCATAATTTACCATAGAGTATTTATCCATAATTGCTATTTATTACAAATGGTGTGCCAATAAGGGTTTACACGACAACTACCATTACTATGTCTTTATAAATTCTGAGAAAATTATCCTAGTACAATAATCATCTATAAACACCAAATCCAAAGTTTCCTAATTTACCAGAGAGTATTTATTCATAATTGCTATTTATTACAAATGGTGTGCCAATAAGGGTTTACACTACAAGTACCATTAATATGTATCTATAAATTTTGAGAAAATTATCCTAGTACAATAATCATCTAGAAACACCAAATCCAAAGTTTCATAATTTACCAGAGAGTATTTATCCATAATTGCTATTTATTATAAATGGTGTGCCAATAAGGGTTTACACTACAAGTACCATGTTAAGACTTCAATAAATTCTGGGAAAATTACTATAGCACAATATTGCTCAAAAAGCACCAGATCCTAAGTTTCATATTAATCCAAGGAGTATTTAACCTCATTTATCATTTATTACATTTAGTGTGCCAATAAGGGGTTATATAACAAGTACTATATAATGACCTAAAATTCATCTAAAAATTATGGTAAAATTTACAGAGCTATAGGATCACCAAGGGAACCTACTAGAATAATTTCATAATTCTCCAAGTGCATATGAGACCTAAATGTCATATTTGAATAAATTTGACCTAACCAAATAAATCAAATTCAGAGAAATAAATGAGGTCCAAAAATTCCAACAAAATTCCTAAATGTGCTTTTCCAGTCAAAGATCCATTTCCCAGAGTTTTGGATTTATCTCTAAGTTTTTGATTCAAATTATTTCATTAATTTTAAAGTATGACAATTTTCATTTAATTAAAAACTTTAGGGAAATAACTTCCAAAAATCATGAAAATTATGTCAATGATGTATATCCTCATGACATACACTAACCCCAAGGTTTCAGAGGCATGCAAGGTGATTCCCACCTTCAATTCCATCAAAAAGCTCAAAAGCCCAAATTGACTATTAGCACCCCAATTTTCCTCTTAAGACCCAAACTTCATTTTGAAGTTCAGAGAAATATACTCATGCACATGAGATGAAATTTTAACCAGTGATCAAGATATATATAAATAGCTTACTACCCAAATTTGGGGGTGTTTGGAGTTACACAACTCCATAAATACCAATTATTTACTATTGCTAATAACTGAAATATCTCAATGAATATACCTCCATAAATTCTCATATTTTAACCCTAGGTGTATCATCATACCATGCATGCATGGTAGAGATTTCAAGGGATTTGGTTAAGCCATTTATTAGTTATAGCATTTTTAATTTCTGCCCTACACAAGGAGCAGTCCTAGGAAAATGAGTGCCCTAGTGTCCACAGTGCACCAAATCAGTTGATTCAAGTGGCAAATGAAAGTCGACGCATAGGGCTACAAAGGTTATGTCTGCCACTTTTTGCAAATATGGCTTCTAAGGCCTTCAATTTTTGCATGCAAAACCCTGCATGTTTGAAGGCAGAATTGCCTTGGTCTGCCAATAGAGATCAAGGAGACGAAATCAACGGCTGTGATTTCGTCTCCTTCCTCTAGCCGACAGCCCAGAAGGAAAGGGGCCTGATCCCGGCCAACCACTACCCTCCCCGGCCATCTGCCTCCGCCACCACCTCCGTTGAGGGGTTGGTTGTCGATTGGCGGTGGAATGGTGGCCGGAGGTGGGGTTTTTCGGCGATCCCTGGAGAAAGCCCAATCGGAGCTCCGGAGGGAAAAATCCCATGGATGTCGGCTCAATTGAGCCCGACTGCCCTTGCTAAGACCCTAGATGACTAGCACAGAGGGAGAGGGGGAGAAATCGTGCCTGATTTCGTGCTTGGCGACGCGTGTTATGGTGGTGCGGCATGGTGGCGGCAAGCTCCAGCGATCCTCCCCGATTCCTTGATTCTCCACGGTTTGCTTCACTCCAGGACACTAGCTCCACTCCTCTCAATGTTCTGAAGCTATTTGAGGGTCTAAAATGGCTGATATGGGCTGTACATATGGTTTTGAGCTGGTGATTTTCGGCCTCCTCCTTGGATGCTCCTCCCAGCCACCAAGTGGCACCATTTCAGTCCAAATTTGGCTGAGGAGGTCAGATTTGGTCTTGGGCAGAGGAGAGGAGGGCCATATGGCAAGCTCTCCTCAAAATCCTCTTTGTCCTTAATAGAGGAGGGGAAAATTCCACTTTTGCCCCCATGCATGCCTTTGCATGTTGGAAATAGGAGGCAAGGCTGGTCATTGACTCTTGGGCCTCAGAATGGGCTTTGGGTGAGGGCCTTAATCCATTGGAATTTGGATTAATTCCAAATAAGCCCAATTTAGGCAAAATTGACCCTATGTTGACTTTTGGGTTGACTTGGTCAATTGGGTGTGTTGACTAGTCCAATGTGATGGTTTTGGATCTATTGACACCACCCAAGGTTGGTTGAGTCATGGTGAGGACCTAGGTGAGCTAATTTGACCAATAAGTGTGATTTTGACCAAAATTGGGGGAATGTTGACTTTGGTCAATTTGGCTAAATTGAAGACTCCATGATGGGGCTTTTGAGTCAATTAGGTCCCCCATGATGTTCTAAGACTAGGGGTGAAATCAATTTCATGCTTTGGGGTTCAATTGAACTTATTGGGGAGGATTTGACCTATGTTGACCCAAGTTTAACTTTGGTCAAATTGGGTCAATTGGTGACCCCATGATGGGGCTTTTGGGTCTACTGCATTCCTTGGAGTGTTTATCATCTAATGGTGAAGTCAATTTGCAAGTGTGAGTTCATCTTGAGCTAGTGTGACCTAGGTTGACTTGAGCATTATAGTAGACCACATGTGAGTTCACCTAACCTTATGTGTCCTAAGGCTGCAATCTAGCTCAAACTCACCACACTCACCACTTGTCTCACCCTAAATTGGAGTTAGGGGGGTCTAGTAGAAATGGGATGTTACATACAAAGATACCATCAATTCTTTGTTATATTTGAAAACCAAGGAAATAAGAAAGTTCTCCTACAAGACTCATTTCAAATTCATTTTTCATCACTAAAATAACTTCTTTACACATCTCTTCATTAGTAGATCCAAAAATAATATCATCAACATACATTTATAAAATAATTATATCATCATTATTGTGCTTAATGAAGAGAGTATTATCCGCACTTCCCATAATATAATCGTGCTTTAATAAAAATGATGTAAGTCTTTCATACCATGCACGGGGCGCTTATTTTAAACCATAAAGCGCTTTTTCTAGTTTATAAACATGATTTGGAAATTTTTCATTAATAAAACCGGGGGGTTGTTCAACATAAACTTCTTCTTTTACAAACCCGTTTAGAAAATCACTTTTCACATCCATTTGAAATAGTTTTATTCTTTTAAAGCTTGCAAATGCTAGAAAAATTCTTATAGACTCCAATCTAGCAACGGGTGCAAAAGATTCATCAAAATCTATCCCCTCGATTTGAGAATATCCTTGTGCTACTAAGCGTGCTTTATTTCTAGATATTCTAGATTCACCATCTAATTTATTTTTAAAAATCCATTTTACACCTACAACCGGTTGATTAGATGGTCTTTCTACTAATTTCCAAACATTATGTCGCTCAAATTATTCTAATTCTATATTTATAGCCAAAAACCAAAATTCATCATTTAAAGCGGTAGTAACAGTTTTTGGTTCTATTTCGGAAACAAAACAAATATTTTAAAAAGATTCATGAAGAGAAGAGCGAGTTCTTACCCCGATGGATGGTTCACCAATTATCAATTCCCGTGGATGATCCTTTGTGAATTTTAAGACGCTTGGAGGTACATATTCATCTTTCTTGGCCTCCTCTTCTTCTTCTTTGGAAGGTTCTTCATCACCATGCTCCAAAGGAGGTAATAGATCATCCTTTTTACCTGCGGAAAGTCTTTCTATACAAGGAACAAGCTCATCAAATTTCACATTAATTGACTCTTCAACTTTTCTAGTTCTTTTATTAAAAACTCTATAAGCTTTACTAGTTGAAGAGTATCCAAGAAATGTTCTTTCATCACATTTTTCATCAAACTTTCCCAAGCTATCTTTTGTATTTAAGATAAAGCATTTACAACCAAAAACTTTGAAGTAAGACACATTAGGCTTCTTTTGAAAATAGAGTTCATATGGTGTGAGATTTAAAGATGGGCGAAGCATGATTCTATTTATAACATAACATGATGTGTTTACGGCTTCGGCCCAAAAGGACTTAGGTAATTTATATTCACATAACATAGTGCGTGCTAGCTCTTGAAGTGTCCTATTCTTTCTTTCTACAACACCATTTTGTTGTGGTGTGCGTGGTGCCGAGAACTCATTTTTTATGCCTAACATATCACAATACGAAGTAAATTTTTCATTTTCAAATTCTCCTCCATGATCCGAACGAATGCATTTAATTTTTAAATCGCTTTCATTTTGAATACGAGTACATAATTTTGAAAATTCACAAAACGCTTCGGATTTGGATGAGAGAAATATTGTCCAACAATATCTAGAAAAATCATCTATTAAAACATATGTATACAATCTACCACCAAGACTTGCGGTGCTAACGGGACCAAAGAGATCCATATGAATTAATTGCAAAGGTCTTGTAGTAGAAATAACATTTTTACTTTTGAAAGAGGATCTAGTAATTTTACCTTTTTGACATGGTGAACAAAGTGAAGGTAAATTTCCATTTAATCTAGGCAATCCTCTAATTAAATCTCTTTTGGCAAGTTTTACAATAAGCTTTGTGCTAGCATGTCCTAGCCTTCTATGCCAAAGATCAAGTTCATCATTTTTGGTAATAAAACATTTTAAAGATGATTTTGAAAGATCATGAAATGAAACAATATAAACATTGTGTATTTTTGGTGCAGTTAGTAAAATATTGTTTGTAGTAGGATTAGATATTTTGCATAGATTAGTAGAAGATTCAAATAAAACATCTAATCATTTATCACATAATTGGCTAATTGAAATAAGATTATGTTTTAGCCCTTTTACATAAAGAACATTTGATAAAGTGAAGGATTCGTTACCAACTGTACCAATTCCCATGATTCTTCCTTTTCCGTTGTCGCCAAAAGTCACAATTCCTCCCTTCTTCCTTTCTAGGATAAGGAACTTTGATTTATTGCCCGTCATGTGCTTGGAGCATCTTGAATCCAAGTACCACACGTCTTCATTGTCCTTAGCCTTCCTGCACATCTAGAAAGAAGATGAGAGTAAAGATCCGGATACCCAAGTGAAACCTCCCATAGAATAAGTGGAAGCCTTAGGTACCCAGATTTGCTTTAAAGTATTTTGTTTTATTTTCCTGCAAGAACTAGTTGTGTGACCCATACTATAACAGTTTGCACACGAAATAAAGGGGGTTGAGACCCTTTTCTGTAAAATTTTCTTGCTGGAATAATTTTGATTTACAGAAGGAAAGTATTTTGAAAAAGAAATTTCATGTTTCTGGTATGAGGTGCTAGCGCCGGCGTTAGTGGCTAGCGCCGGGCGGTAGCCCTCACCTCGATATCCGAGCCTAAACTTTCCAGATTCATGGCACTGGTACCCTAGAATCATTTCCAGTGATTTTTGGCCTATACCAAATTTTTTAATAGCCATGGTGAGATCATGAACTTGTGCTTTAAGTGAAGAATTTTCTTTCACAAGCATGACACACCTATTTTCAAAACCTTTCTTATTATTTTTGATTTGCAAAAGAGAGGCTTCCAATTTCCTTTCTAATTCCCCCTTCTCTTTTGTAAGAGTTTTGGCATGAGAGAGGGCTTTAGAAAGTGACTCTTCTATATCTTTTGCCAATTTTGTGGAGTGATCACATTTTTGGCAAGAAACCTTTCTCTTTTCTAAAACAATCACCTTTTTGGAAAGCTTTTGATTTTCTTTAATAAGAGATTCATTTTCACGATTCAATAAAATACTATCTTTCATATTTTTATCAAAAGCTTTGCAAGTTTCAAGAAATTCATTATACAATTCATCATAGGTGGGAGGAGTTACCTCAGTGTCACTAGGAACACTGGTGTCGTCGCCGTCATTTTCATGTCCCATGAGGCACATGTTTGCTTCCTCATCTTCGCTTGATGAAGACCCACTTGATTCTTCGGAGGAAGAGGAGGAAGAGTCATCCCATGTTCTAGCTTTTAGTACTTTCTTCTTCTCCTTCCCTTTGTGCCGTTTTTCTTTCTTCTCCTTCAAGAAATTTGGGCACTGTCTCTGAATGTGCCCCGTCTTCCTACAATGATAGCATTCCAGTGGAGGTCTCTCTTCTTCATTGTCGCTCTCTTTTTCCTTTTTTGAAGATGACCCTTTCCATCTTTCACCCTTTTGGAAATATTTTCGAAAGGTGTTTCTCCTTTCCGGATTGCGCATGAACTTTCGGAAGTTCTTTACCAAAAGACTCTCTTCATCTTCATCCTCATCCTCTTGGCACTCCTTCTTCGATTTTAATGTCAATGCCTTCTTCTTTGGCTCCTTGTTGTATTCATCATGTTGGATTTTGAGTTCTACCTCATGGGTTTTGAGATTCCCAATGAGGCTCTCAACTTGGAGCGTTCTTAAGTTGTGCGACTCCGAAATAGCCGTCACCTTCGGGTTGAATTTTGGAGAAGGTCTTTCCAAGAGCTTTTGAGGCATTGACGATCTTGGTGAAGCGCGTGTACATACCATCAACATCTTCGCTTTCATCCATTCGGAATTTTTCATATTCCGACTCTAGTTGGAAAAGCTTGGAATATTTAACCTGCGATGTACCTTCATGAGTAACTTCCAAATGATTCCAAATTTCATATGCAGTAGTACAAGCAGAAATTCTATTAAATTCATTTCTATCTAACGCACAAAATAGAGCATTCATGGCTTTTGCGTTATGTTTACATTTGAGTTTATCCCGATCATCCCATTTATCTTTGGGTTTTTCTAACATAACCTCTCCAACTACAAATGTAGGAGGAGTGTATTCTTCTTCTACCATGTTCCAAACCTCAATATCTAGGGTCATTAGAAAACAACGCATCCTATTTTTCCAATAATTATAATCCGACCCAGTAAATAGTGGAGGTCTACTAATTCCCTGACCCTCGGAAAAAGCGAGATCATAAGACGCCATTATTCCTGGTTTGTAAACCATTTGGAATAAGCTGCCCTATGATACCACTTGTTGGATCTTACGGCGCCCTTAGAGGGGGGGTGAATAAGGGAATAAAATTCTTTTTATAATTTTTAAGAAAATTACTAAGTTGTTTTGATTAATAGGATATAATTATGACAAAATAGAAATAAACAATTTAGATTAGGAATTGAAAACTTAGAACACAAAATAATAGAGATTACGCCAAATGATAGAAATCAAAGTAAACACAAAAGAGACATGATTATATTAAATGAAAAAGTCTTTACATAAAATTTTGATTTCTATATCGCTAGAAATCGGAGGCGTACAAATGTAGATTTCTTTTCCTTTTCTATACCGACTTGTATCCCCACAAACCGGTTGGCTTTAGCCTATCCTTCCCCGGATAAGGCCTCAAGCCGCTCTAGCCAATCCTTCCCCGGATATGGCCTCGAGCACCCCCTAGATCTAATCCCCTAGACCTAGTCGCCAACTCACGCGGCGAATTCCCCCTAAGTTGCGCAAGGACCTAGTCGCCAAAAACAAGGCGATTTCACTACAACGGATACAAAAAGTGTGGAATGGAAATAATAAATAACAAGCAAAACTCCCTCTTGAGATTTCTGGAGATGAGGATGAAGGATCGCTGAAGCACAAGCGAGGTCGAAGCGATCGTTCTTCGGATGCAGCGTGATGGCTTTCTTCTCCAGAATTTCTTCTTCGGCTTTGAGTGGGAAATGATGATTTGGTAGAGTAGCAGCACGAGAGTTTGGGCACAAGTAATATCTCTGGAGGGTCTAACCAAAATGAGAGAGAACACTTCAATTTATAGACCTTGGAGCTAGCGCCTGCGGTAGTGGATAGCGCTGGCGGTATCGTTCGTTTGGAGCAGTTGCGCAACCGTCGGCGGCGTGGCGCTGTGCACGAACTGGAGATAGCGCCTGGCGGTAGCGATAGCGCTGGCGGTAGAGGGAGATAGCGCTTGCGGTAGCGGTAGCGGTATCGGTTGCGAAACCATCGTGTGCACGAATTCGAGATAGCGCCCGGCGGTAGTGCTGGCGGTAGCGGTAGCGCTAGTGGTAGCGCTGGCGCTAGCGATAGCGCTGGCGGTAGCGCTCCTCCTTTCAAAAGGTTGTTCCAAGCTGCTTTCTACCAGTGGAGTATTGCACCTATAGTTCCTGCACACTATAAACACACTACAAGCAATATCAAATACAATATGGGACTTGTTATTCTCAAACAAAGGGATGTGACACACATGTCCAACATGACGAACTCATTCTGCGTTCGACGAACTTGCTCTCCAGCTCGACGCACTCAGTTCTCAAGCCAGTCCAGTAGTTTATATATTCAGTTCGACGAACTTCATTCTGCGTTCGACGAACTCAGCTCTGCGCTCGACGAAATTTGTGTTCAGTTTAGTATTTCAAACAGATCAATTTTATTTCATTCTCTGAACTCAGATCTTTCAGCAACGACTCTATTTTATCAGATAAGGATTATATCTTTCCTTTTTATTATTTCGAGAATATAGCCGTTGACATTTAGCTGAAAAGGACACTTTCATGGAAAAGGAAAAAGATATAAAGCGTATCAGATTTGCAGTACCAGATATATCTCTTCTGAATATTTTACTCCTTAAACTAAGGGATTTGAATTTCAAATCAGTCAGAGATTTCAAAAGGAATAAGGAACAAGATATACAACAACATTATTACAGAATATAAAGACAAGGAAAAGAAAGAGGAAGAATATACTGTCGAGAAAAAATACAGAAGGAAGAAAGAAAAGCTTCACAGATCATCTTCATCTTTCTCAAGCAGCACCTTTAATTCTCTGAGAACGACATCAACATTCTTATCTCATATCTCTGCTGCAAGTTCTAGATCTTCAAAGAGCAACAAATAATCTGATAAATCCTGATCTCTCAGATTCATCAGCTATCAAGGAAGATCTACTTTCAAGTGAAAGCTCCATCCTCAAACTGTCAAGAATTTCAATCAGACAGGAGGAGCTTTACAACATTATTCCACTAATCTTCTCTCAGATTATTGACAGAGAAGAACATCTAAACCTTCTTTATCCCCTCTTATACAGGGTTATAACTCCCTTCAAAATTTAACCCCTTAGTGGCAGGGCACCTGAACAAAAACCTGTAGTTTGGTTAGAGCACCTGATCAAAAGCTCATTGGTGTTTGGACACCTGATCAAAAATCCATTGGTGATAGGGCACCTGATCAAAAACCTAGTGGAATCCTACCAAGGGTGGTATAAGAGTAGACGTACCTAAGTTTATTGGGGAACTACTATAAAATCTGTGTGTCCTCTGTGTTTGTGTGATTTTCTGTATTGTGTTGTGTGATCTCTTTGTGTTTGTTTTTATAACTCACTCAATACACATATAAGTATCACTATTTTAATTCCGCTATAAAATTAAGTGAAAAACTTTTTAATACTCTATTCACCCCCCCCCCCCCCCTCTAGAGTAAATCTAAGATCTAACCTCACTTTCAATTGGCAGTGGAAGGTTGATTCTTTACAGGCTAACACCTGAATCAAAAAGATCAATTAGATCTTAAATTTATTTTAGAGTTTTATTTTTGCTTAAAAACTCATGGCACAGAACAAAGAATATTCAAGCACAAGACCTCCTATGTGCAATCTAAATAAGTTTGCACTATGGAAGGCAAGGATCAGATTGTATATGAATTATATTGCTGAAAAATATTTTTAATGTTATTTTGACAGGACCTCCTACACCTACAGCAACAACAAGTGCTGAAACCACAACAACAAATAATGTTGTTCCACCACCAGAGTGGACAGAGGCTCAAAAGAAGCAGAGAAGTGCAGATGCCAAGGCAATGAATATTTTGGCACAAACAATGTTTGATGACATTTTCCAAAAAGTTGTGGAATGCACTTCAGCAAGGGAAATCTGGATGTCACTCAACAATATAGTTGAAGGATCAGCAGATGAAAGAAAAGATAGAAGATCTCACCTAATCTCCCAGTATGAAAATTTCAAGAAAGGAGAAAATGAAATAGTAGCTGATATGTACAACAGGCTCAGCCTCATAATCAATGAGTTGAAGACCTTGGACAAAGTGATCTCCATCACTGAGGTCAATGATAAGATCCTAATGTGCTTCCCCAACACATGGGACTCTAGGATCTGGCCAATCAAGGAAGCCAGAAGCCTTAATGAGTTCTCCACTGAGAGCTTGTTAGGCAAACTTAAATCCTATGAGCAGCTTATTAAGTCCAGAGAAGCTGAACAATCTACTTCACTCCAGCATCCAAGAAGGAGAGAAGTATAGCTTTCCAAGCTACTGAAGAAGAAGAAAAAGCTCCAGGAGATATGGAGTTCATGAATCTTCTAGCCAAGAGATTTTATAAAATTGCTAAGAAGGACTTCAGAAAGAAGGATTCAAGATCCAGAGAAAAGCCAAGGTATGACAAATCTAATTCTAAAGAAATAATTTGTTTTGGCTGCAGGAAACCTGGACACATTCTACCTGAGTGTCCAGGGAATCAAAAGAAGGAAAAGAGAAAAGACAAAGAAAAAAAGAGGAACTCCAGCAAGCCATCATCCCACAAACACAAGCATAAGGGAAGAGGGTTTGTAGCAGAATCATGGAGTGAAACTGATTCAGAGTCTTCATCCAGTTCTTCTGAAGATGGAGAAGAATCAAAAGAAAAAGACCAATGCTTGATGGCCATTTATGACTCAAGTAGTGAGTCAGAAAATGTATCTTCATCCAGCTCCAGTGATGATGAGGATGATGAAGAAGAAAGAAGCTTCTGCATGATGGTTATCAATGCCTCAGCAAACAACTCAGATGAATCAGAGTCTGACAATGATGCTGATCAGGAAATCTCAAACTTTGATTTCAATTCAAATGAATTCAAAGATGAATTCAAAGTTCTTTGCTTAGACTTAATCAAATCTGAGAAGGAAATAATCTCTCTCAGAAATAAGTTGGCTGAAATGAACCAAATAAGTGAAGAAAATGTTATTCTTAAGAAAGAATTGGCTGCCTCCAGAGAACACATTGCTCTCATTGAGAACAAGTTGTCTGAAGCTAAGAAATTTGAAGAATCCCTAAATGGGAGAAGCATCAAACTGATGGACATCACAAGCACAGTGAATGCCTGATTAAGTGGCAAACTGGGCTTAAATGCATCATCAAGTGAGCCACATCTGATTAAGAAAAACATCTTATCTACACCAGTAAAATTCATTTCTGCCAAGGGCAAAGAGGCTGTAGAAATAGATGAAAACATTTCAAGCAAGGCTGTTAAGAATACTGAAATTCAGCAGAATTCGTCGAACGGAGCTCGATGAAATGAATTCACTTCGTCGAACGGAGATCGACGAACTCTGAAGCCAAAATTTCAGTATAGTTATTATTCGAACGACGCTCGACGAAAGCACTTCACTTCGTCAAACGGCGATCAACGAACTCAGCCCAGTTCGTCGAACGTGTTCGGTTTTCTATACCCCTTCATAAGGGATGACATATCGAATATGCGCAGCGGAAATGAACAAGAACAACCCAAAAAGAGATCAACGGATCTAGCGGTTTTCATGATTCAAGAGAATAAGAAAGAAAATACAATATATACCTTCGCGGGATTGAGTCAATACTCAACCAAAGTGCTCCAAAGAGAAATCCAAAATCTGCTTTGAGTTCTTCAAGGATCGAAATAGATCGATCCCTCTATAGAAGTCCACACAAGCAAAGGAGAACCCTAGCTTCTTGTCGTACAAGAACTAGGTCGGAGAAGGATGCTCTCAACGTCCCCACGGACTGCTAGATCTGATCCAGGGGAGGCGGCGACTGACGGCGGCGACAAGCGGCGGCGGAAGGACGATCGGCGGACGGAACGAGAACGATCGGAACACTTCCATCTTTTCTCTCTCGCAAAAAGGCTCGATCTGAAAACCCGTATTTTTCGAAGCCCTAATCACGTTCATTTTATACGCAAGGCATAAAATTGGTTATCCGCGGACCATGGGGAAAAACAGAAAATCTGTCCAGATTTACATTCGCCGAATTTGACTAATCAAATTAACCGAATTCGGCTAATCACTATAACCGAATTTGACTAATCACTATAACCGAATTCGACTAATCACTATAACCGAATTCGGCGAAACCATTTCGACGAATTCGTCTATATATAAATTCGGCTATATAAATTCGGCGAAACCATTTAGCCGAATTTGACTTTAGTCCTTCTAAACCCTTTTGCCGAATTCGTTTAAAGCCTTTAGCCGAATTCGTCTAAACCCTTTAGCTGAATTCGTCTAAACCCTTTAGACGAATTATCTAGTGTAAATCCATTCGTTTAAACCCTTTAAACGATTTCCCGTTGAGACATTCTCAACTTAATTCCAAGCAGTCACAGGATTGGTCCTCCACTCATATCCAATATGAGTAAGGCCAACACAATCCTTTCTCAAATTTCTCCAAATGCTTTTATGTGCGACCCTATAGGCTCATATTGCGTTGGCAGCAAGACTAATTGTTGATTGCTTTGAGATCATCTCAGAAACTCCAACAGAACGGAAACTATACAGAAACTCTAAAGAATTTTTATTCTTCACATACTAAGAATCCTTTCGCTGAATGGATAATTCCTCCAAGGAGATATCATCCACAAGGTTATAAGGATCAGCCTAAGATGTCTTTCATTTCAGAGTTTTGTGGAAAAATAAAAGGACCCAAGGTAGTCTGGGTCAAGAACAACAAGAATGTTTTCTTTTTTACAGGTACAGAGCTATCCAAAAATAAAAGAACATTAGTATTTGGATAGTGGATGTTCAAAGCACATGACAGGAAATAAGGCCAACCTGAGCAACTATAAGGCAAAGCTTGGACCCAAAGTGATCTTTGGAGACTCCAACTGTGGACAAACCAAAGGCTATGGACAAATCAAAGTTGGAGCAGTCACCTTCAAAGAGGTAGCTTATGTCAAGGGTCTGAAGCACAACCTCATCAGCATAAGCCAGTTATGTGATGAAGGTTATCATGTAACTTTTAATAATTCCTTATGTCTTATTACCAATAATAAAAATATTAATGTGTTATCTGGTATAAGACATGGAAACATTTATTTAGTCAATTTTGACTCTGCCAACTCAAATATTTGCTTATTTAATTCAATATGTAAAACAAATGAATTATGGCATAAAAGGCTAGGACATATTAACCCTAGAACTATATCTAAGCTTTCTAAGGACAATCTTGTTAGAGAACTGCCTTCTGGTTCTTACAAGAAGGAAGGACTCTGCAGGGCTTGTCAGTTAGGTAAGCAAACTAGAAGTAGTTTTAAATCTGTATCCAAGAGTGATTCACCTAGGATTTTGTACTTACTGCATTTGGATCTCTTTGGACCCACTGCAATACAAAGTCTAGGAGGCAAGCATTATTCTCTAGTTATTGTAGATGACTTCTCAAGATTCACTTGGGTGTTCTTTCTTAGGAACAAGTTGTAAAGAAAATAGGGTGTGCCGAGACGAGAAATTCGAAAGAAAACAAAACACAGAAAATCACAGAAGACACACAGATGTACAGAGGTTCACCCCAATCCGGGCTCCGTCCCCTCTCCCCTTCCTCTCCTCTTTGTTCTATTCACCAAGACGGATTACAGCTTACAAGGTTATAAGGATCAAAACCGATCCTACCTCACTTAACCCTCTTCAGAAAAGAACAGAGGAACCGTCGCCAAGAAAGCACTGTTCCGCTCCTTTCTCGCTTAACGACCCTAAACCTAAACCATGGTTATGCACCCTTTAAATAGGGCACCAAACCGGGTTCAGACCAAACATCTGCTGAGATGGTTCAATAACATCCGCTGAGACGGAACCTGTTGAGACGGCATGTACACCAGGCGTCGAGCGTCGAACGCAGGCGTCGAGCGTCGAACGCAGGCGTCGAGCGTCGAACGCAGGCGTCGAGCGTCGAGCGTCGAACGCAGGCGTTGAGTGCAGGCGTCGAGCGTCGAACGCGGGCATCGAGCGTCGAATGCAGGCTTCTCCCATTCGACGAGCCGCTGAGATGGGAGTAATCAAGGACCCGTTCGTCGAACACAGGCGGAGTTCGACGAACACATCTCCGTTCGTCGAATGCCGTTCGACGAACACTGACCAGAAGTGTTCCCCAACTCCAACACAAGTCTGACACCTTCAGTGTTCTGACAGACTTTCTCAGGTCCATCAAGATTGAGTACTCTACTCTAGTTGCATTGATCAGAAGTGATCATGGCACTAAGTTTGAATCTCTTCTGATGATAGAATTCTGTGGAAAAGAAGGGATCCGGCAGTGTTTATCTGCTCCTAGAACTCCTCAACAAAATGGGGTAGCTGAAAGGAAAAATAGAACACTTATTGAATCAGCAACTACATTGCTTGTTGATGCTCACTTGCCACTCTCTTTTTGGGCAGAGGCAGTGAACACAACAAATTATGTGTTGAACAGAAGCCTGATACATAAGCTTATGGGTAAAACTCCATATGAATTACTTAAGAATAAAAAGCCTAAGGTTAACTATTTTAAGATATTTGGCTGTAAATGCTATGTGCATAACAATGACAAGAAGTATCTAAGGAAGTTTGAAGCAAAAGTTGTTGAAGGCATATTCCTTGGATATTCTCTTTCTAGTAAAGCATATAGAGTTTACAACAAATCTACTCTTAAGATAGAAGAGTCCATGCATGTATCTTTTGATGAATCTAACATGTTAATTGAGGGGAGGAATACCACCTCTACCAAAGATATTTTGCAGGTACCAGTCCTATGTGAAGAACTCAATGGACTAAATCTACAGAATGAAGATTCTCCACTTCCATCAACTCAAAATCTTGAAGATAGTGAAGAAGAAGATCATCCAGAAGATCTTGCTGACATATCAAATCAAGTGACAGGTGAACAAGTCCCTCAAGTGGAAACTATTGCAGAACCAACTCCAACTGTTGATCACATCACAGTTAGAGATCATCTAATATCTCAAGTGATTGGAGATATTTCAGCATGTGTTCAAACAAGGCATCAACTACACCAAAATCAGATGCACATTTATTTCCTATCCCAGATTGAACCTCAATCCATAAAAGATGCAGAGCAAGATCCAAATTGGATTCTTGCAATGCAAGAGGAGCTCAATAAATTTGAAAGGAACAAGGTATGGGATTTGGTTCCAAGACCAAAAGGCCATCCAGTTATTGGCACCAAGTGGGTCTTCAGGAACAAGCTGGATGATCAAGGCAACATAGTCAGAAACAAAGCAAGATTGGTAGCCCAAGGATATTCACAGGAAGAAGGAATTGACTATGATCAGACCTTTGCTCCTGTTGTAAGACTTGAAGTTATCATGATTTTTTTGGCCTTTGCTGCATTCAAGAAATTCAAAGTATACCAGATGGATGTGAAGAGTGCATTCTTGAATGGAGACACCAAAGAAGAAGTCTATGTGGAACAACCACCAGGTTTCATCTCTCCAACTCACTCCTCTTATGTATTTAAGCTTAATAAAGCTCTCTATGGTCTCAAACAAGCTCCCAGAGCATGGTATGAGACCTTAGCTAATTTTCTTTTGGAGAACAATTTTTGTAGAGGCATAGTTGATAAAACTTTATTTTTTAGGATACAAAAAAATCAAACTTTACTAGTTCAAATATATGTAGATGATATCACATTTGGCTCTACTGATTCAAATCTATGCAAAAGGTTTTCTAACCTAATGCAATCTAAATTTGAAATGAGTAGTATGGGTGAATTATCATACTTCCTTGGTCTTCAAGTGAAGCAAACTCCAAATGGCATATTCATATCACAATCCAAGTATGCTAAGGAATTAGTGAAAAGGTTTGCTATGTCTGATGCTTCCACCATGAAAACACCCATGTCCTCAAATGTTGTTGTTGATAATGATGAATCAGGGAAACCTGTTGATCAGAAAGTATATAGAGCAATTGTTGGCTCATTACATTATTTAACAGCAAGTAGGCATGATATAATGTTTGCTACCTGTATTTGTGCTAGGTTCCAAGTTAACCCCAAAGAATCTCACCTAATTTTGTTAAAAAGAATTTTGAGATATATAAAGGGTTGTCCAAATCTAGGACTCTGGTATCCAACAGCATCAGAATTTGAATTAACTGGATTCTTAGATTCTGATTATGCTAGATGCAGAGTAGACAGGAAAAGCACATCAGGAACTTGTCAGTTTCTTGGTGATAGGCTTGTGTCTTGGTTTTGTAAGAAACAAACATCTGTGTCTACATCAACAGCTGAAGCTGAATACATAGTTGCAGGCAGTTACTGCTCACAGATATTGTGGATACAAAAGCAGCTCCTAGACTATGGTATCAATCTAAATAATTCAATTATATTTTGTGACAATACTAGTGCAATATCTACAGCACAAAATCCAGTACTCCATAGTAGGACTAAACACATAGAAATTAGGCACCACTTATCAGAGATAATGTGGATAAAAATAAAATTTACCTACAATTCATTTCTACTGATTTGCAAAGGGCTGATATTTTCACCAAACCCTTGGATGAAAAGAAGCATATCTTCTTTATAAATCAGCTAGGAATGATAGATGGAGATTCAATCAATTGAAAAAATTAAATTTTCTACTTATCTCATCTCTTCATCGAACTGAGATCGGCGAAATCTAGTCGTTCGTCGAACGGAGATCGACGAAGTCATCTAGATCGTCGAACTGAGATCGGCGAAAATCTATTTTTCGTCGAACGCAGTTTTGATGAAGTCTATTTTTTTTTCTGAATCTTTCCTTATAATCAAATCTTTTATTTTAACTGAATGCCTACAGAAATTGCTTCTCTTCTAGTTCCTTTGCACTTGATCTCTATTTTATTTTGCATGAACAATGGCAATATTTCTTCAAAAAATTGCATCCTTCCCTACCTCCTCATCTGTCCCTTCTTCTAGGGGCCTAGCTTCAGGACTTCCTGAAACTAGGCAGGGGGAGAAGTTTCATGAAGAAGCTCCTTTATGGCAGGGGGAGATGTTTTGAAGAAACTCTTTTTTGTCAGGGGGGATGCTTTCCTCTTTTTGATAGGGGGAGATGTTTTATGAAGATGCTCAAAGTTTCAAGGGGAGATGTTGTATGAAAAAGAAAAATCAGTTCTTGGTGAAGAAACTCACAGCAGTTTTTATTTCAGTTTGAAGATTCAAATATGACAAATACAGATGCAGATTAAGAAATAATTCAAATGCAGATTGGTAGCAAAGCAGATTAAGTTATTGCTACAGTTCAGATCAACAAAAGCTAAAGCCAAAAAAATGCAGATTCAGATTATAAAGCTTTTCAGTTCTAGTTCTAGTTCCAGTTCAAGTTGATTTGGTGAAGTCACCTCCAACTTAAGTTCCAAAAATTTTCAGAAAGCAAGATTCAGTTCAGATAAACAAAGAAAAATGCTGAAGACATGGATTTCTAAGCAAAGCAAAAGATGCAAATGCAGATTCAGAAATATTATTTGATATAGCAGATACAGCTCAGATAAGCAAATTCAAAAAGCTGAAGGCAATATCAGAATTCAGAAATCAAAAGGTTCTGATTATTTGTTTTTATTAGTTTTGTTTTCAATGTAAAATTTCAAAACTCAGAGTATCATATTTTATATCTGCTGAAATATTTAAAATCTATCAGATATATATGCTCTGTTGTTTTGTTATTTGTTTTATTATTCAATTTTGTCAAATAGTGTCCTAACCAAAATAGGGGGAGATTGTTGGAACAACCCAATTACTGATTTGGGCTAGGATCACTATCTGTTTATTAGGACTAAGTTGACCTCAATGTATAGTCTAATGGGTCAAGGTTTTAGGCTGTTAGAACTAAGGAAAAGATAAGTTTTCTGCGTTCGATGAACTCCATACTGCGTTCGACGAACTCAATCCTGCGTTCGATGAACGACATGCTCCTGCGTTCGACGAACTCATTCTGCGTTCGACGAACTCCTCTCTGCGTTCAGCGAACTTGCTCTCTAGCTCGACGCACTCAGTTCTCAAGCCAGTCCAGCAGTTTATCTCTTCAGTTCGACGAACTTCATTCTGCGTTCGACGAACTCAGCTCTGCGCTCGACGAAATTTATGTTCAGTTCAATATTTCAGACAGATCAATTTTATTTCATTCTCTGAACTCAGATCTTTCAGCAACGGCTCTATTTTATCAGATAAGTAAGGATTATATCTTTCCTTTTTATGATTTCGAGAACATAGTCGTTGACATTTAGCTAAAAAGGACATTTTCATGGAAAAGGAAAAAGATATAAAGTGTATCAGATTTGCAGTACCAGATAGATCTCTTCTGAATATTTTATTCCTTAAACTAAGGGATTTGAATTTCAAATCAGTCAGAGATTTCAAAAGGAATAAAGAAGAGGATATACAACAACATTATTATAGAATAGAAAGACAAGAAAAAGAAAGAGGAAGAATATACTGTCGAGAAAAAATACAGAAGGAAGAAAGAAAAAGCTTCACAGATCATCTTCATCTTCCTCAAGCAGCACCTTTCATTCTCTGAGAACAACATCAACATTCTTATCTCAGATCTCTGCTGCAAGTTCTAGATCTTCAAAGAGCAACAAATAATCTGAGAAATCCCGATCTCTCAGATTCATCAGCTATCAAGGAAGATCTACTTTCAAGTGAAAGCTCCATCCTCAAACTGTCAAGAATTTCAATCAGACAGGGGGAGCTTTACAACATCATTCCACTAGTCTTCTCTCAGATTATTGACAGAGAAGAACATCTAAACCCTCTTTATCCCCTCTTGTACAGAGTTATAACTCCCTTCAAAAGTTAACCACGTGGTGGCAGGGCACCTGAACAAAAACCTGTAGTTTGGTTAGAGCACCTGATCAAAAGCTCATTGGTGTTTGGACACCTGATCAAAAATCCATTGGTGATAGGGCACCTGATCAAAAACCTAGTGGAATCCTACCAAGGGTGGTAGAAGAGTAGACGTACCCAGGTTTATTGGGGAACTACTATAAAATCCTTGTGTCCTCTGTGTTTGTGTGATTTTCTGTATTGTGTTGTGTGATCTCTTTGTGTTTGTTTTTATAACTCACTCAATACACATATAAGTATCACTATTTTAATTCCGCTATAACATTAAGTGAAAAACTTTTTAATACTCTATTCACCCCCCCCCCTCTAGAGTAAATATAAGATCTAACCTCACTTTCAAATATCTTTAAAAATCATCTATTAAAACATATGTATATAATCTACCACCAAGACTTGCGGAGTTAACTGTGTAACGTCCCAAGGCCCTGGACTTACCATCGGGACAACGTCCACCGACAGCCTCGCCTAGCGACCGTTACCGGGCTACAGCCCAAGCACCCCAACCCCTCTCCAGCCCACAGCCGGGTTGTTGGTGGCCACAGCCTCTCTTTGGTTAGAAGTGATCCAGTTAAGCGCCTCTACGGGGCCATCCCAGGAGGTCACCCATCCCAGTACTACTCCAGCCCGAGCACGCTTAACTATATAGTTCTTTCACTATATAGTTCTTTCACTTCTTGCACTTTTTATTGTAATGCCCCAAGGCCCTGGACTTATCATTGGGACAACGTCCACCGACAGCCTCGCCTGGCGACCGTTACCGTGCTGCAGCCCAAGCACCCCAACCCCTCTCCAGCCCATAGGCAGGTTGTTGGTGGTCATAGCCTCCCTTTGGTGAGAAGTGATCCAGTTAAGAGCATCTACGGGGCCTTCCCCTACATCTCAATTGGTGATGAGAAGTGAAAGAACTATATAGTTAAGAGTGCTCGGGCTGGAGTAGTACTGGGATGGGTGACCTCCTGGGAAGGCCCCGTAGAGGCGCTTAACTGGATCACTTCTCACCAAAGGGAGGTTGTGGCCACCAACAACTCGCTTGTGGGCTGGAGAGGGGTTGGGGTGCTTGGGCTGCAGCCCGGTAACGGTTGCCAGGCGAGGCAGTCGGTGGACGTTGTCCCGATGGTAAGTCCAGGGCCTTGGGACGTTACAAAAAAAAGTGCACTTTTTATTGTAACGACCCAGGCCCGACTCAATCGGGACAACGTCCACCGAGAGCTCCAGCGGGACCCAGCTGGCATCGTTACCGGGCTGCAGCCCAAGCACCCCAACCCCTCTCCAGCCCACAGGCGAGTTGTTGGTGGCCACAGCCTCCCTTTGGTGAGAAGTGATCTAGTTAAGTGCCTCTACGGGGCCTTCCCAGGAGGTCACCCATCCCAGTATTACTCCAGCCCGAGCATGCTCAATTGGTGATGAGAAGTGAAGAACTATATAGTTAAGCATGCTCGGGATGGACTAGTACTGGGATGGGTGACCTCCTGGGAAGGCCCCGTAGAGGCACTTAACTGGATCACTTCTCACCAAAGGGAGGTTGTGGCCACCAACAACCCGCCTGTGGGTTGGAGAGGGGTTGGGCTGCAGCCCGGTAACGATGTCAGCTGGGTCCCGCTGGAGCTCTCGGTGGACGTTGTCCCGATTGAGTCGGGCCTGGGTCGTTACAAACAGGACCAAAGAGATCCATATGAATTAATTGCAAGGGTCTTGTAGTAGGATAAAATTTTTACTTTTGAAAGAGGATCTAGTGAATTTACCCTTTTGACATGGTGAACAAAGTGAAGGTAAAGTTCCATTTAACCTAGGCAATCCTCTAATTAAATCACTTTTGGCAAGTTTTACAATAAGCTTTGTGCTAGCATGTGCTAGCATGTCCTAGTCGTCTATGTCAAAGTTCTAATTCATCATTTTAGTGATTAAACATTTTATAGATGATTTAGAAAAATCATGAAAAGAAACGATATAAATATTATGTATTCTTGGTGCAGTTAGTAAAATATCTTTTGTAGTAGGATTAGATATTTTGCATAGATTAGTAGAAGATTCAAATAAAACATCTAATCCTTTATCGCATAATTGACTAATAGAAATAAGATTGTGTTTTAGCCCTTTCACATAAAGAACATTAGATATTGTAAAGGATTCGTTACCAACTGTACCAATTCCAATGATCGTTCCTAGTCTGTTATCGCCAAACATCGCGATCCCTCCCTTCTTCTTTTCTATGCTAAGGAACTTTGCTTTATTGCCCGTCATGTGCTTGGAGCATCCAGAATCCAAGTACCACACGTCTTCATTGTCCTTAGCCTTCCTGCACATCTAGAAAGAAGATGAGAGTAAAGATCCGGATACCCAAGTGGTACCACCCATAGAATAAGTGGAAGCCTTAGGTACCCATATTTGCTTTAAAGTATTTTGTTTTACTTTTCTGCATGAACTAGATGTGTGACCTAACCAATAGCAGTTTGCACACAAAATAAAGGGGGTGGAGACCCTTTTATGAATTTTTTTATTGCTGGAAGAAATTGGATTTATAGAAGAAAAAAATTTTGCAAAATAAAATACTAGATTTTTTTATGAGGTGCTAGCGCCATGCGGTAGCCCTCACCTCGATATCCGTGCCCAAATTTTCTAGAATCATAGCACTAGTTCCCTAAAATCATATCCAGAGATTTTTGGCCAATTCCAAATTTTTTAATGGCAATGGTGAGATCATGAACTTGTGCTTTAAGTGAGAAATTTTCTTTCACAAGCATGACACACCTATTTTCAAAACCTTTTTTATTATTATTTATTTGCAAAAGAGAGGTTTCCAATTTCCTTTCTAATTCCCCTTCTCTTTTGTAAGAGTTTTGGCATGGGAGAGGGCTTTAGAAAGTGACTCTTCCATATCTTTTGTCATTTTAGTGGAGTGATCACACTCTTGGCAAGAAACCTTTCTCTTTTCTAAAACAATTAATTTTTTGGAAAGCTTTTGATTTTCTTTAATTAGAGATTCATTTTCACGATTCAATAAAATATTATCTTTCATATTTTTATCAAAAGCTTTGCAAATTTTAAGAAATTTATTAAACAATTCATCATAAGAGGGAGGAGTTACCTCAGTGTCGCTATGAACACTAGTGTCGTCATTATCGTTTCCTTTTCCCATGAGGCACATGTTTGCTTCCTCATCTTCGCTTGATGAAGACCCGCTTGATCCTTCGGAGGAGGAGGAGTCATCCCATGTTCTAGCTTTTAGCACCTTCCTCTTTTCCTTCCCTTTGTGTCGCTTTTCCTTTTTCTCCTTCAAAAACTTTGGGCACTGGCTCCGAATATGCCCGGTCTTCCTACAATGATAGCATTATGGTGGAGGTCTTTCTTCTTCATCATCGCTCTCTTTTTCCTTCTTTGAAGATGACCCTTTCCATCTTCCTTCCTTTTGGAAATATTTCCGGAAGGTGTTTCTCCTTTCCAGATTTCTCATGAACTTTCGGAAGTTCTTTACCAAAAGGCTTTCTTCATCTTCATCGTCATCCTCTTGGCACTCCTTCTTCGATTTTAATGCTTTAACGCCTTCTTCTGTGGCTCCTTATTGTATTCATCATGTTGGATCTTGAGTTCTACCTCATGGGTATTGAGATTCCCAATGAGGCTCTCAACTTGGAGCGTTCTTAGATTGTGCGACTCCGAGATAGCTGTTACCTTCAGATTGAATTTTGGAGGAAGGGATCGAAGAATCTTTCGGACCAAGTCGTCGTTGGAGAAAGTCTTTCCAAGAACTTTGGAGGCATTGACGATCTTGGTGAAACGCGTGTACATGGCATCAACATCTTCACTTTCATCCATCCGGATCTTTTCATATTCCAACTCCAGTTGGAAATGCTTTGAATCTTTAACCTGCGATGTACCTTCATGAGTAATTTCCAAATGATTCCAAATATCATATGCAGTAGTACAAGCGGAAATTCTATTAAATTAATTTATATCTAACGCACAAAATAAAGCATTCATGGTCTTGGCTTTATTTTTGGATTTAAGTTTATCCCTATCATCCCACTTATCCTTAGGTTTTTCTAATGTTACTTCTCCAACTACAATTGTAGGTGGAGAGTATTCATCTTCTACCATATTTCAAACCTCAATATCTAGGGTCATAAGAAAACATCTCATCCTATTTTTCCAATAATTATAATCTGACCCAGTAAATAGTGGAGGTCTACTAATTCTCTATCCCTCGGAAAAAGCGAGATCATAAGACGTCATTATTCCTGGTTTTTAAACTGTTTGGAATAACCTACCTCTGATACCACTTGTTGGATCGATAGGCGCCCTTAGAGGGGGGTGAATAAGGGAATAAAATTCTTTTTATAATTTTAAGAAAATTACTAAATTGTTTAGGAATAAATGAAAGAAAAATAACGATTTAGCAAAAAGTAATTTGCAATAATAAAATTTACGCCAAATGAATGAAATCAAGTTAACACAAATAGAAACATGATTGTATTATATAAAAAAGTGTTTACATAAATTTGATTTCAATATCGCTAGAAATCGGAGGTGTACAAATGAAAATATCTTTTCCTTTTCTATACCGACTTGTATTCACACAGACCGGTTGGCTTTAGCATAATCTTCCCTGGATATGGCCTCAAGCCGCTCTTGCCAATCCTAACCCTAGATATGGACTCGAGCACCCCCTAAATCTAACCTCCTAGACCTAGTTGCCAACTCATGCAGTGAATTACCCCCTAAGCCGCGCAAGGACCTAGTCGCCAACACAAGATGAATTCTCTATACGGTAATAAAATGGAATGAAATGAAAATAATGATAATAATAATAAAAACTCCCTATATGAGATCTTCTGAAGTTGGAGATGAAGGATCGTTGTAGTATGAGCGAGGTCGAAGCGATCGTCCTTCAGATGTAGCGTGACGTAGTCCTCCTCCAGAATTCTCCTTAAGCCTTTTATGGGAGATCCATCTTCGGCAGTATAACAACAATGGAATTTTGTCACAAGTAATCTCTCTGGGATCTCTAACCAAAACGAGAGAGAAGCCATCAATTTATAGAACATGGAGATAGCGCCTGTGGTAGGTCCTAGCGCCTGCGGTAGCGATCGTGTAGAAGCGGTTACGAAACCGTCGCGGCGTGGTGTTGTGCACACGAACTTGAGCTAGCGCCAGGCGGTAGCGCTAGCGCTGGCGGTAGCGCTGGCGGTAGCGCTAGCGACAGGCGGTATCACTAACGCTGGCGGTAGTGTATCTTTCAGCAAGTTGATTTCAGCTGCTTTCTACCTGTGGAGTATTGCACTTATAGTTCCCGCACATTATAAACACACGACAAGCAAGATCAAATACAATATGGGATTTGTTATTCTCAAACAAAGGGATGTGACACACATGTCCAACATATAATTGCTAAGTACAAACCAATGTCAGGTTTCAATGAGTCATAAACACAGGCCTATGCAATGTAATCCCTCATTGTGTAGACCAAGGTGTTGACTCATGTGAAATCTCTCTATTGGGGTGTACTTCATATTCAAACACTATGAAGGAGTCAAGATGAAGTAGTTGTTGTGTTCAGGACTGGAAGAGATTTTATTCAAGTCAATTCGTCGATTACACTAGAGAAGACTCGACGAATTCGTCGATACATCTCGAGTGGACTAGATGAATTCGTCGAGATTACTTGATAGGTCTCGTGAAATGTCTTAACTCTTTTCGTCGAGTACACTCGAGAAGACTCGACGAATTCGTCGAGACATCTCAAGTGGACTAGACGAATTCGTCGAGATCACTTGATAGGTCTCGAGTAATGTCTCAAGTCTTTTCATCGAGTAATAAAGTGTTCACTCGAGAACACTTGACGAATTCGTCGAGTGGTCTGCTGGTTTCTCGTGAACACTCGACAAATTCGTCGAGTGCTCTCGAGAAGGTCTCGAGTGATCTCAGCTATAGTTTCTTCTCATCTCAGCTTTCTGCTAAAGTTATTTTCGTTGAGTCTTCAAGTAGCTTTCGTCGAGTCACTAAGTGAATTCGTCGAGTAGTCAATGATTTCATGAATTCATTCGACGAATGAAGATAGAGCGCGTTCTTTTCAAATATGCTAACGGAAATTCCTTTTTGGTCTTCACCATGTACAATACACGTGGAGGTCCTTCCTTATATTTCGTTTATAGTCGTTTGAGAAGGATTCCTATAAATACTTATGGGTTATTTCATCTAACCCTAATCGTGCCTTATTTTAAGAGAATCACAAATCGTCTGTCGGCTATCTTCTCGCAAATCGACATTCTTGCTATCGTCTCAGCTTTCTGCTAAAGTTATTTTCGTCGAGTCTCCATGTAGCTTTCGTCGAGTCACTGAGTGAATTCGTCGAGTAGTTAATGATTTCACGAATTCATTCGACGAATGAAGACAGAGCGCATTCTTTTCAAATATGCTAACGGAAATTCCTTTTTGATCTTCACCATGTACAATACACGTGGAGGTCCTTCCTTATATTTCATTTATAGCCGTTTGAGAAGGATTACTATAAATACTTATGGGTTATTTCATCTAACCCTAATCGTGCCTTATTATTAAGAGAATCACAAATCGTCTGTCGGCTATCTTCTCGCAAATCGACATTCTTGCTGCCGACAAAGTTTTCTTGCACGATCTTTCTCAAAGAAAAGATTCAACAAGATCTCTGATTTCAGATTTGTTCAAGTTCTTTTCAGATCTTGTTGTCTCTCAAGTTTTCAGATCCAAGTTTCTCAAAGATAAGATTCATCAAGATCTCTTATTCTAAATTTGTTCAAGTTCTTTTCAGATCTTGTTGTCTCTCAAGTTTTCAGATCCAAGTTTCTTAAGAGAAGATTTCTTCTTCCTCCTTTTAAGATCAAGATTTTCATTTCAGTCAAGGAAAAAGAAGATCAATTATTTTCAGATCTGAAGAAGTTAAATCTCATAGAGATTTTAGAAGATTGTCTTTCAATCTAAAGAGTTGTGAAAGCACATTTACAATATTTTTGTAGGAAAATTTTCTTCCGAGTTTTTGTAGATCCTAGTTTAGAGGACCGAGTGTAGGAGAGGTTGTTCTCCGAGTTTTTGTAGGATAGTTTGTTCTTCGAGTTTATAGGAGTTGCTAACTCTGAGTTGTAAGATTGTTTAAATCTGAGATTAGTGAAGTAGCCTAGTGTAGCCGGGAGTACTAGATAGGTGAGGCGGGAAAGTGGACGTACCCATTCCGGGAAATCACTATAAATCCTTGTGTTTGTGTGTGATTTTTATTTATGTGTATTTCTCTTTCAAGTTTTTAATTCCGGATAAAAGTCATACAATTCACCTATTCACCCCCTCTATGTGATTTGGGTAGCAACTAGATACTTTTAGGATCGAGAACGGATCCAACAGCGAGATCGACGGAGTGAACAGATCCAACTGCTTGAAAAACAGGCGGCGAGCTTCATTTCCCGAAATAGAAGATCAGCGGTGGCAGGGGAATCGAACGGCAGCATCATCGGGGTCTGAGTGAACAGGGCGCGATCTCCGACGGCGACGAGAAGGAACTCTGCGAGAAAACGTAGAGCGTCCCCTGCGACGTATTGAAGTCGGAACGACGGCATCGGGATCGCGGTTGGGGAACGTCGAAGAAGAGAGGGGTGGTGTCTTCTGCTTCTCGATCGCGATTAAAGAGGGCGACGATGAGCGATGGGGAGAGTCGTGTGTGGAGTAGCGATCAGAATGGATGAAGGCTAGGCTGCATTTTTTTTCACGGGAGTGGGGGTTAGGGCACACCAACTAAAACTTCGAAAATATTAGTGCGCTCGAAGCATCCCCCGTGACCGTTTAGTTTGGAACAACCTCCACGTTGCCCCAGCAGGGGGTATTTAAAGTGTAACCCTAAATCCACGACGGGTTATTGGATTCCTATCGGATCCAAACCAAAACCTTTAAGTATCAGATATCTTTAATATAAATATACCTCAACAAAGCTTGCCTTTAAAATTTAATGGTACTTTACGATCACATAAGATCTCAAACGTGTCTCTTCATTTCAACCAACCTGCTTTGATTCTATGTATCACATTATTCGCATCTTTATCCTAGATATTTAAGGCCCAACATTTGTGCTTCACCAATGCTCTGGATGCTGAATGAAGGAAGCATGGTTATGTGCACATAAATCAAAATGGATTCTTGGGTCTGCCTTCTCTGATGTCTTTGGCTTTGATTTGAGGGCATGATTCCGCAGCAAACGCGACGGTATAGGGGGGCCACTATTTCAGTGGTACTCTGTGAGCAACCACTTTGTGCATTTATTGTCAAAGGTTAGGTCTTTCTCCTCTGAGAGAAGCCACTTTGTGCATAGTGCCAAAGGTTAGGTCTGTTTCCAATCTTCCCCCGCCCATACCCCCAATGATTGGGGACTATATGGGTTCTGTTGTTGTTGCTGTTGTTGTTGTTGTTGTTGTATAAAAGATGGAACTCATTAAAAACAGTGTTAATGCAATTATACTTCAAAAATAAGATTATATTTTTCAACGACAATTTTCAATATTTTTTAAAATAATTTTTGTAAGGCAATGTTATAAGCACACCGTTATTGGCTAATAGCACATCAAAATAAACTTCAACTATCAGCAAATCTCTCTATTAGCACACCCACGCTTGAGTTAAGCGCGCTCCACGTCTGTTTCCGCGCCCTCATTTTCGCCGTTCACGATTTCTCGCATGTTCACCCCGACACTGCCCTTTCGCCGCTCGACGCCGCCAGCCTCCACCTCTGCTGGTCCTCGGCGACCTCTATTTCTCTTCCTCCAACACCTACGCCACCCTTTTTACACAATGCCACTCCGCCGTTCTCCGGAAACCTAGTCCAGTAAGTTTCTCACGGTTCCGGATTCTAGTGTCCGACGAAAGCACGACTCAGGAGAGTACGTCGGGGATAAGTTGTTCAGCTGCTGGAGTAGCATTGTTCAGAGCAGAGGTAAATATTCTTCTCCCTCTTTTGTTTGCGGAAAAGATTCTCCCCCTTCAGTATTAATCTTAAATCGAAATCATAGGTCTTGTTGAGAAAGAAACGAAACTGAAGAACTAGATTTTAGGTTTTCATATAAGAATACCTAAAGTTAGATGATGCATTTGTAGTGCACTTCTGCAGGTTCTTCATTGGTATTTGCATATTTTTGCATTAATTTGATATTTTCTGGCGTGATGCAATTTATAGTGATATAAATCTTTCTGATTTGGGAATTTGGTATGAAACATGATGATTGTTATCTTGAACATCAAGTACTAGGACTGGTCATTGTGATGAACATCAAATACTATATAAGGGTTTCCAAATGAGCTTTGGTTATTTTACTAAGGCTTCCAGTCAAATTAGATCTTATTATTTTATGTCTGTATTTTGCTCTCATTATCTGATAAATATGTGATTTAATTTTGGTGTGCAGCAATAAAAATTTTAAATATCATGTGTAAAAATCAAAATTTTGAGTTTGATATATCATTAACACATAGGTATGAAAATAATCATTTTGATGTGTCAATATAACTTGGCGGTCAATAGCCAATATTGATGTGCGTATAACATTGCCTTTTTTTTTTGCAATTGTTATAAGCACACCAGTTTTGACTATTCGCACACCAATTTCTATGAGTTATTACATGTCTTTTGAAAATATGTCGTGTAAATGTATTTTTAGGAAAAGTGTTCAACACGAAAACTGTAGATTTCAACATGATCTACAACTTTCGTGTTGAACACTTTTTCTAAAAAAATGCACGCACAAGGCGTATTGTCTCTCTGATCGTAACTATAGCGAATTTTTGAAAATACGTCTTGTACATGCATTTTTAGGAAAAGTGTTCAACACGAAAGTTGTAGATCTCGCCGAGATCTATAATTTTCGTGTAGAACATTTTTCCTAATAATGTATGTGCAAAGCAAATTTTCAAAAGGGGCGTAATAACTCATAGAAATTGGTGTGCGAATAGCCAAATATGGTGAGCTTATAACAATTGCCATTTTTTTTTTGCGAGGGAGAGTATTTTTGGATTTAGGCTATTCCGTAATTTTTGATCAACTTTCCTGTAAAAGTAGACACGTCTACACTTTAAGGACCGACGAATAGCCGTTGAGTGCCTCGCCGTTACCGCGAACGGAGGCATCCCGGAAAGATCCCGTTCGGGATGTGGTCACCAGATCGCGCTTTCTCCACCGACCTCCAACGGTCATATATTGACAAGGTGGCCCCTCTTCACTTTAACGGTCATTTCTCCTGTAATCGATACCGTTCAATCCTCATCCAAGGATCTTATTTCATCTTCGGAAGCGACAGGGCGGTCCCACCATCCCTACCGTATGTGTTTTCCCACCACCTGCCGAATGGGGAAAGCCGAGGAGAAGCTCTGAGGAGAGAAGGACCGGGAGAAGACGAAGAGCACCACTGTCACATATGCTCTGTTTCATAATTACTTAGAAGTAAAGACTTTATAGACTAGGACGTAGGTTATGAGCCTAATCAGGGGTCAATTCCTTCTATCTCTGTGTGATTTTCGTGAGGATTTTCGGCCATGGAATTGTTACAAAGACCAGGCTGCTGTTTAACTGACAGAGCTACCAAATTTTCTGTAATCCATGGCGAATCCATCCCAGTTTTACCGTGGATCACACAGGGTCTGGTGCTTGATGAACACAGCTCGAACTGGTAACCATTTCACCATTTTCGTTTCTTCGGGATGACTTCTTCTATTCTTTGATTCTTTCATGCAGTTTTCTTTCAAGGTTTCTCCTCTCGATTTCTGAAGATACACTTTTTTTATATATAAAAAGTATTCCGCGAAGATTTGTGCTCGAAATTCTTTTATCTCGTACCCTCTGTGTCTCATCTCATCTCTATTTTTTTGTTTTACAAAAGAGATTATAGCTAAGAGAGGGAGCGAGTCGATTTGTTTAAAGGGTAGAGCTAGATAGAATAGAACACTTAATTTCAAGAGGAAAAACTCTTAGTAGAAAATTAGGCTGGGTGCTCTTCGGCTCTTCTGTTGCAGAATTCATTTGCGATTCCGTGTAGTTCCAGGAGAAGATGGGCACGCAGAGACTTGATCTTCCTTGCAGTTTCACAAGGAAGGATGCCATCATGGTCTCCCTCGCTTTAGAGAGGCCAGTGCAGAGTAGGGGACCCTGTTCTTTCCGTCCGAGGCCAGTAACTCTTTCTTCCTCAGCCATCATAGCCCAAACATCTTCTTGGGAGGGGAAAAGAGAGATCGAAGGAACGCTGTGGAGCAGAAAGGGAAGCTTTAAAAGGTTTCATGAATGCGGCTCCTTCGAAGATTCAGGCCTCCATTCAGCAAAGAAGCAGAGAACCATCAGCAGCAGTACAGAGGTTTTTAGCAGCGAAGAATTCGGTGATGATGATGACGAAGCGTGGCCTCCTTGCTCTGTCGAGGAGTCTCTCAATGCAGACCAATTTCAAGCAGGCACACGCGGATATCCAAATGACAGATCCAGTTCAAGCTCCCCAAGTGACAGCGAGGATTCATGGCAAAATGACGAGGGAAATTCAACCGGAGTTTCAGCTTTCAAAAAATCAGTCGAGAGCAAACGAACCGAGCATGAGGGGCTCGAGCTTTTGAATTTGCTGATCGAATGCTCGCAGTCCATCAGCACAAGCAATCACACTGCTGCAAACTTCTACCTTTCCAGGTTGGGTAGTACCTCCTCTCCCACTGGATCAACACCAATCCACCGTTTAGTAGCTTACTTCACCGAAGCATTAGCACTTCGAGCGGCGAAGCAATGGCCGAACATCTTCTGCATCACCCCACCACGAGAGCTCACAGAAACGAATGACAACGATGAAGCCACGGCGCTTCGCCTCCTCAACAATGTCACCCCAATCCCAAGATTCATCCACTTCACACTGAACGAGAGGTTGCTCGCAGCTTTTGAAGGGAAGGAGCGGGTTCACATCATAGACTTCGACATTAAACAGGGTCTGCAATGGCCGAGCCTCTTCCAGAGCCTGGCCTCATTGCCCAACCCGCCGGGCCATGTCAGACTCACCGGCATCGGAGAATCCAAACAGGAGCTTCATGACACCGGAGTTAGACTCGCGGGTTTGGCCCAAACACTAAAACTTCCATTCGAATTCCACTCGGTTGTAGACAGAATACATGATGTCAGGCTTTGGATGCTTCATGTGAAGGAGAGGGAATGCGTCGCAGTTAACTGCGTTCTACAGCTGCACCATGCTCTCTATAACGACAGCCGCATTATACTTGCCGATTTGTTGGGCCTCATAAGAAGCACCAACCCCTCCATTGTTCTAATGGCAGAGACAGAAGCAGAGCACAACGAACTGAGGTGGGAGAAGAGGTTTGTGAATGCTCTCAAATACTACTCCGCCGTGTTTGATTTGTTGGATCACAGCCTTGCCGAAGATAGCCCGTCAAGGCTCAAAATTGAAGAGATGTTTGCGAGGAAGATAAGGAATATAGTGGCTTGTGAAGGGGCCGAAAGGGTGGAGCGGCATGAGAGATTCGAGAAGTGGAAAGGGATGATGGAGAAGGGAGGATTCAAGTGCGCTGGGTTTAGTGACAGAGATATATTTCAGAGCAAAATGCTGCTAAGGATGTATGATTGCGAGAATTACAGTGTGGAGAAGGACGGAGATGGACGCGGGCTTACACTAAAATGGATGGAGCAGCATCTCTACACAGTTTCTGCTTGGGCTGCCATTGATGCTGCTGCATCACAACCAGATTGACAGGGAAATCTTCTTCAAAACTATTACTTGATTTCAAAATTTAATCATTTTTTTATTTCTTTCTACAGGGGAATAGGAGGGGGCTTATTATAGATAAATTTAGGCATAGGACAGGAAGAAATTTGTTCTGATTTTTTCATTCTTTTGTTTTTTGGCCGAGTTCCAGCTTTTCATGGAGATTTGTGGTAGATGGTGGGATTTCTTTAATCGTTATTTATTTATTTTCTTTATAGATGTTGGGAAGGAGATGATCCTTGTCTTCAAAGGTGTCTTTTTTATTCATTCATTTGTACAAGAATTTTACTGGATATCATGCTTGAGTTGTATCATATCTTTATGGTGAATTCCAATATTGGAGATTTTTTTTTCTCTTTTAAGTTGTTGAAGCTTCCTGTCAAGTTGTGTACATAGTTAATTGTTCACGCGATATTTGGCTCGGCCTTTGATTATTGTTGCGGAACGCTTAGGGCTCTTGGTAGACCGGTTCACTTGAACCGCCTTAGCTCGTGAGCAAGTTAAGCGCGCAAACAGTTAATTAGAGGTTCGTTGAATACGCAGAGACTTTTTAACGTGGAAAACCCGGAAAGGGTAAAAAACCACGCGGTCGGAGCTGTGCCGACCAAACTTCACTATCTTCTGGAGGAGTTACAACTTGGAAGCTAGAACTCGAGCGCGACAGATCGCTGCTCGTTACAATATTTGGAAAAAGAGAGCTTCGAGGGTGACAGGCCACCTCACGAAAAAACTAAGTCCTTTTCCCCTCAAACACTGCTAACCGCCTTTCGGAAGCGGGAATGCTAGTCGTCTTCCTCTTCTGAGAACTGCTCGTCGCCTTTCGGAATCGAGAAGGCTTGTCGTCTTTCTCCTCTGAGAACTGCTCGTCGCCTTTCGGAATCGAGAAGGCTTGTCGTCTTTCTCCTCTGAGAACTGCTTGTCGCCTTTCGGGATCGAGAAGGCTAGTCGTCTTTCTCTTCTGAGAACTGCTTGTCGCCTTTCGGAATCGAGAAGGCTAGTCGTCTTTCTCTTCCGAGAACTGCTTGTCGCCTTTCGGAATCGAGAAGGCTAGTCGTCTTTCTCTTCTGAGAACTGCTTGTCGCCTTTCGGAATCGAGAAGGCTAGTCGTCTTTCTCTTCTGAGAACTGCTTGTCGCCTTTCGGAAGATGAAGATCTTCAAGTCCCGAAGGAGATCTTCAAGTCCCGAAGGAGATCTTCAAGTGCCGAAGGAGAATTCCGCAAGAGTCTGCAAGGAGCTCTCCCCGGGTCCAGAAGTCAAGGTCCTTTCAAATGAAGCCATGGGGCTCCTTTTATAGTTTTTGTCGGGGGCGGCCCGGTAATTTTACCGTTGGCAGTTTCCATAAATGCTCGGTGGACGAATCATATTCTCCGGTTCGGGGCCCTCGGATCACTATTTTTCGTAAATGACCACCTTGCCCCTCGGGCAGCTTGGGCAGTTTGGGCAGTTCGGGCAGTTCTGTTGGAGGTGAAAAAGGCGACTAACTGTTACTGAAAAGTGAGAAGCCTGAAACCCAAAATGTGAGAAGCCGGAAAGATAAAAAGTGAGAAGCCGGAAAGACAAAAAGTGAGAAGCCGGAAAGACAAAAAGTGAGAAGACTTCCCGACTGCGTTCAGAAATGTTCTGAGCGCGGGTTAGCGCTGAAGCTCCCCGAATGCGCGACGGGCCCCGGGAGATGCCTCGGACGGACGGCGAATCGAGGAGCCGCCCCCTATCGAGCGGTTGAAGTCCTCCGGAGGGGAGCGGATGCCGGACCGCACCCCTAGAAGGAGTGGGCACGGCCGCGCACCCCCGAGTGGGGAGGGTGCGGATCGGCCGCATCCCAAGGGGTCGGTGCGGCTTGGCCGCACCCCATGGGGGGGGTGCGGCCCGGCCGCACCCCTTGGAGGGTGCGGCTTGGCCGCACCCCACAAGGGGTGCGGCTAGGCCGCACCCCTTGGGGGGTGCGGCTTGGCCGCACCCCCTTGGGGGGTGCGGCTAGGCCGCACCCCCTGGGGGGGTGCGGCTTGGCCGCACCCCCTTGGGGGGGTGCGGCTTGGCCGCACCCCCTTGGGGGGTGCGGCTGGGCCGCACCCCTTGGGGGTGCGGTTTGGCCGCACCCCCTTGGGGGGTGCGGTTTGGCCGCACCCCTCAAGGGGTGCGGCCGGGCCGCACCCCCTTGGGGGATGCGGCACCCCCTTGGGGGTGTAGCCGGCTCGTACCCCCTTGGGGGTGTGGTCGGCCCGTACCCCCCTTGAGGGGTGCGACTTGGTCGGCCATTCTTCTTGCGGGGAGGGGTGCAGCCCGTGTGCTGCCGTGCGCTTTTGCGCGTAGTTGTGTACATATCTGGGGCTCGTGTGTGCTTCGATCGCTACCCCCATCTCTCTTCTGCGAGGTTTCCTTTGGGCGCATCCTGAGGCCTTTACGGGTATACAACATAAGCCCCCCAAACCTTCGGAGTCCGAGTTCCTGAGCGAGGAGTTCGAAGGTTTTGATTTTTCTGTGGCGGCTTTACCCATTGTCCACTGTGCGGCGCTTTTCTGGTAAGAGCTGATGTCGGAGGGTGCTGGTTTTCCGATGTCGTTGTGGGCTTGCTGCCCGGCTCTGATATCCGCATGGGCTGAGGGGTTTCTGCAAAATGACAGATTAACTTGCGCGGTTCTGAGCCCGCGGCTTTTACACAATAGAAAATTAGCTCGCGCAAGTCTGTGCTTGCGGCTTTCTTGCACGAGTCGGGCTCGCGGCTTGGCCGGTGAATAGCGTTTGTATTCAAACCGTGGGTGAACGCAGGGGGGGCAGGCCCCGACGTCACCGGGACTCGACGGCGGAGGAGAAGGGCGGACCTTCAATCGACGGCGGTGCAAAGTCCCCGGGGCAGGGCCCCGAAGTGGCCGGTGAATAGCTGGTGTATTCAAACCGGAGGCGTTCGTAAGGGGGGCAGGCCCCTACGACGCTGGGACTTGACGGCGGAGGAGAAGGGCGGACCTTCAATCGACGGCGGTGCAAAGCCCCCGAGGCAGGGCCTCGAAGTGGCCGGTGAATAGCTGGTGTATTCAAACCGGAGGCATTCGTAAGGGGGGCAGGCCCCTACGACGCTGGGACTTGACGGCGGAGGAGAAGGGCGAACCTTCAATCGACGGCGGTGCAAAGCCCCCGAGGCAGGGCCTCGTTGCAAAGTTTTTCTTAAGTGCGTGAAGGTGTCAAAACATAGCTTTTCAATAAGAAATCATTTGGTGCACAGCTTTATGTAAGATAAGATAGGTGCACGAGTCTGAGCTCGCGGCTTTTACACAAATTATAAGATAGATTTGCACGAGTTAGAGCTCGCGGCTTGGTACAGAAGTTGAAGATAAGTTTGCACGAGTTTGAACTCGTGGCTTAGTATATGGTAGAGGTCCTGGGATCACTGGTAAAAGCGGCGCAGGTTCTGAGCGTTCCAGGTACGTGGCAAAGTCTTCCCTTCTGCCGTCCTGAGCCTGTACGTTCCGGGTTTTATGACTGCGGTGACTACGTATGGGCCTTCCCAGGCCGCTGAAAGCTTGTCTCCTTGGGGACCTTTACCGGCGGCCTCGATGCTGCGTAGGACGAGATCTCCTACGTTGATTGGTCTGGGCTTCACCCTCCTGTCGTAGGTCCGGGCTACACGCATTTGGTAGAGTGCAGCACGGCAAGCAGCGTTGTCCCGGACTTCGGGGATTAGATCGAGGTTTTCTCGGAGCAGTCCATCATTCTTGTTGGGGTCGAAGGTGAGTACTCGAGCACTCGGAACGCCGATGTCAACGGGGATGATAGCTTCGGTTCCGTAGCAGAGGTTATAAGGTGTCTCTCCTGTAGGAGTTCTTTCTGTTGTGCGGTATGCCCATAATACATTTGGGAGCGCATCTACCCACTGTCCCCCGGCTTCTTCCAAGCGTGTTTTCAGCCCTTTGAGGATGGTGCGGTTCGTGACCTCTACTTGTCCGTTGGCTTGTGGATGCGCCACGGCCGTGTGGCGCAGGTTGATTTTCAGATCTTCGCACATCTTGGTGAAGGACTTGCCGGTGAATTGAGTGCCGTTGTCGGCAATGATCGTAGCCGGGATGCCGAAGCGGCAAACGATGCTCTTCCAGACGAATTGTTTGGCGTTTTCTTCGGTGATCTTAGCCAGGGGCTCCGCCTCCACCCATTTGGTGAAGTAGTCGATGGCTAGGATGATGAACTTCCTCTGTCCAGATGCTAGCGGTAGGGGACCGAGGAGGTCGATCCCCCACTGTGCGAATGGCCACGCACTCTGCAGCGTGGTAAGTGAGACCGGGGGTTGATGAGGTATGTTGGCGTGTAGCTGACAGCTTTTGCACCTCTGGACAAAGTCGGCCGCGTCCTTTCTTATTGTCGGCCAATAGAAGCCTTGACGCAGTATTTTCCGCGCTAATGCCTTCCCGCCTAGGTGCTCTCCGCAGACTCCTCCGTGTACTTCCCTGAGCACGTAGTCCGCCTCGCTTGCCGGCAGGCATTTCAGATATGGTCCTGAGAATGCCCGTTTGTAAAGCTCCCCGTCTATAATGGTGAACGATGCAGCCCGCATTCGCAGTCTTCGCGCCTCTAGGCGATCTTCAGGAAGGTGCCCTTGCTCCAGGTAGGCTCGTAATGGGGCCATCCAGGACGACTCCTCCTGGTGGATGGTTGTGATTTCCCATGGCCCTTGAATGCTTGGGATCACAACTTCTTCGATTCGGCGTCTTCGAGACTGGTAGCTGGAGGGTGAGGTGGCGAGCTTGGATAGAGCATCCGCCCTGGTATTCTGTTCTCGGGGGATGTGTAGGATCTGATATGACGAGATCTTCTGGAGAAGCGACTTTGCGAATGCGAGGTATTTCGCCATCTGCTCGCTCTTAGCCTCGTAATCTCCTTCAACCTGTGAGACCACGAGTTGGGAGTCTGTATAAATCGTTAGGTTCTCGACTTTGCAGTCGATAGCGAGCCGGAGACCGGCGATCAGTGCTTCGTATTCTGCGATGTTATTTGTTGCGGGGAACTTTAGCCGGAGTCCGTAATCCAGGGTGATCCCTTCGGGGCTCATAAGGAGCAATCCCGCTCCGGCCCCTTCAGCTCCCGAGGCGCCGTCGACATAGAGGGTCCACCGGGTGCTTGCGGTGTCTTTGATGAGGGTTGTTTCTGGCGGGATGGTGTATTCTACCACGAAGTCGGCGAGCACCTGCGACTTGATGTCAGGGCGAGGCAGGAATTGGATGTCGAATTCGCCGAGTTCTACGGCCCACTTTACAAGTCTCCCCGAGACTTCCGGCTTCTGGAGGATCGCCCGTAATGGGAGTTGTGTCAATACTTTGACTGTGTGAGCCTGGAAGTAGGGTCTGAGTTTTCTAGCCGAGAAGACAAGAGCCAAGGCTGTCTTGTCTGCTGCCGGATATCTGGTTTCGGTATCGGTGAGGACTTTGCTGAGGTAGTAGATTGGGCGTTGCACTCCTCCTTCGTCCTTCACAAGCACTGAGCTAAGAGCCGTAGGCGATACGGCCAGGTACAAGAACAGAGTTTCCCCGGGGGTGGGCTTTGACAGAAGCGGTGGCGAAGCCAGGTACTGCTTGAGAAGCTCGAAGGCCACCTGGCACTCGTCCGTCCATTGGAAACCTGAATGTCGCGCTCCCCGGAGGATTTTGAAGAAGGGGAGGTACTTGTCTCCTGTCCGTGATAAGAAACGGGACAGAGCTGCGATCCTCCCGTTTAGGCGTTGTACTTCCTTAATTGAGCGAGGTGGCGACATATCCTCCAACGCCTTGATCTTCTCGGGGTTGGCCTCGATTCCCCGATGGGTTACCATGAAACCTAGAAACTTCCCCGCCGTCACACCAAACGCACACTTGCTGGGGTTGAGCCGCATCTGGAAGCGACGGAGAAGCTGGAAGCACTTTTCTAAGTCTCCCAAGTGGTCGCGCCGGTGGACGCTCTTTACTAGCATGTCGTCCACGTAAACCTCCATCGTTTTCCCGATGAGATCCTTGAAGACCTTGTTCATCAGCCTTTGGTAAGTGGCTCCGGCGTTTTTAAGGCCGAAGGGCATCACCTTGTAGCAGTAGACTCCCCGGTCGGTGCGGAAGGCGGTATGCTCTTCGTCTGCGGGGTTCATCCTTATCTGGTTGTAACCTGAATAAGCATCCATAAAGCTGAGTAGCTCGTGGCCTGCCGTAGCGTCGACGAGCTGGTCAATCCTTGGCAGGGGGAAACTATCCTTCGGGCAGGCTTGGTTCAGGTTGCTGTAGTCGACGCACATTCGCCATTTCCCCGAGGCCTTCTTGACCATGACCACGTTGGCGAGCCATGTGGGATATTCTGCTTCGCGGATGAATCGTGCCTCCAGGAGCTTAGCTACCTCTTCCTCGATTGCTTTTAGGCGCTCGGGGGCGAAGTTCCTCTTTTTCTGAATCACGGGTCTGCAGGCGGGGTTGATGTTTAGCGAGTGAAAGATGACGTCGGGATCTACCCCGGGCATGTCCTCCGGGCTCCACGCGAAAATGTCCGCGTTCTCCTGCAGGAAGGTGGTGAACTCCTCTTGCTCTTGTGATGTCAAGAGTGTCCCGACCTGAACGGTTCGAGTCGGGTCTCGCCGGGAGAGCGGTACTTCTACTAGCCCTTCGACGGGCGTTCCTCGCTGCAGAGTCGCCTCGTCTCGCAGGTCGAAGTTATTGATGTTGAGAGCGGTCGCCCTTGCTGGCTGGGCCTGCTTCAGGTAGCAAGTCCTGGCTGCCTCTTGGTCTCCTCTTACGACTCCAATTCCTGCGGCGGTGGGGAACTTCATAGCTAGGTGTGGAATAGAGGGGATTGCCCCGAAGATTGACTGGAGCGGTCTTCCGAAGATGGCGTTGTAGGCGGAGGTGGACTCTACCACCATGAACTGGATGTTGTGCGTTGACTGTCTTGGAAATTCGCCCAACGTGACTGGGAGGATGATCATGCCTTGCACCGGGACGGGCCTGTTGTCGAAGCCGTAGACGGGCCCGGCTGCCGGACTAAGCTGGTCTTTGGTGAGCTTCATACTTTGCAAGGTGGAGAGGAACAAGACGTCGACCGAGCTTCCATTGTCGACTAATATTCTCTTCACTTTAAAGCAGGGATCCCCGATCCCTGCGCTGATCACGAGCGGATCCTGGTGTGGAAGCCGCAACCCTCGTAAGTCTTCATCTCCGAAAGCTATCATGATATCCTGCTTGAGTTTTTTGTCTTCGTGGTCTCTCGCGGGCTGGGCGATCGAGAGGATCTGCGACGCCAAGACTGGCGGTCCGGCGATCGTCTCGATTTCCCCTACCATCGGCCTTCCTCCACCTGCGCCTCGGGGGGCGGGGGGCTGCTCTCCTGCCTCCCTAGGCTGCTGGGGCTGATTGGGGATCTGGCCTTGTAAGAATCTTCCCAGGAGTCCCTGGCGGATGAGGCGCTCGATCTCGTCTTTGAGCCTGGTGCATTCTTCGGTGGTATGTCCTGTTCCTCGATGGAACTCGCAGTATCTGGACTGGTCACCCCTCGGATTTGGCGGGGGTATCCGGGGCATGCGAAGTTCGGGGTTGTTCTGAATGGCGTAGAGCACGTTCGTCCTGGTGGTGTTCAGTGGGGTGTAGGTCCTGGGCGGCTGCGGTCCCAGATCCCTTCGGGGGTCACGCCGACGTCCGTCACCGCGGCGCTCCTCGCCGCGACGATCTTCTCGTTCGCGAGGGGCTTGATCTGTTCCCCTTTTCTTTCCTTGGCTTCCTTCGAACTGCCGACGGTGTGCTTCGATGGCCTCATCTGCAGCTATTTGTGCTTCGACCCTGTGAACAAGGTCGGGGTAGCTTGGTACGGTTTCTCTCATGAGAGCCGAATAGAATCCACTTGGGCGGAGCCCTCCTAAGAAAACTCCTCGCAAGAGTTCGGGGTCAACCCCTGGGATCTGCCGCGCCTCGGTAGTGAAGCGCCGGAAGAAGTCCTTGAGCGTTTCTCCGTCGTTCTGGCGGATCCCTGAGAGATGGGAGGGATCCCGGACAATTCGGCGGTTGGCGATGAACTGATCCACGAACTGCTGTGCCATTTCCGCGAAGTTGTTGATGGCCCCATTCCGCAGAGAATGGAACCAAGTGCGCGCTTGGCCCTTTAAGGTTGCTGGGAACACCTGGCAGAGGAGCTGATCAGGAGCGCTGTAGATCCTCATGATGGTGGTGAAATGGTTGACGTGTTCCAAAGGGTCGTCCGTCCCGTCGAATGTCTCAATGTTAGGAAGCTTGAAGCCATTCGGGATTGGATGGGCTAGGACTTGAGGTGACAGGGGGGAGCCCTGATGCGCGGGGCGGCGAGCGAGCGCGGCGCGTCGTCCTGCTTGGGCATACTCTTCTTCGATCATATCACGGATTTCTTCGCGCGTAGTCCTTTCCGTTGCCCGCTCCGGGGGGGCTCTTCTGGGATGGTGGCGACGGTGGTCAGCTTCCGGTCCTCCAGCCGGTAGGACAAGGTGAGCGGAACTCGCCGCGTTGGAGAATCCTTCTGAAGCCTCATCTTCCTGGATGGCTTCTTGGTTCGGGACAAGGTTTAGAACTGGGGGTGGCGGTGCGTTTGGAGCCGGTGGCTGGACCGGAGCCTGAGGAGCTCCGAGATCCCTTACGAGAGCCAACATCTCGGCTTGGTGCTCTTCGATTCGCCGTATGCGCACTTCCATCCCAGCTGCTGGCGCAGGGAGTGCCTGCTCTGCGGGTGGTGCGTCGATTTGCGAGGGGGAGGGAGCTGGGTCGACGCGTCCCTCCAGCGCTGATCCCTCCGCAGTGCGGGTACTCTTCCTCACCATCGCGGTTGACCTTCAAAAAGTTCTGGGAATGTTCCCACAGACGGCGCCAAACTGTTGCGGAACGCTTAGGGCTCTTGGTAGACCGGTTCACTTGAACCGCCTTAGCTCGTGAGCAAGTTAAGCGCGCAAACAGTTAATTAGAGGTTCGTTGAATACGCAGAGACTTTTTAACGTGGAAAACCCGGAAAGGGTAAAAAACCACGCGGTCGGAGCTGTGCCGACCAAACTTCACTATCTTCTGGAGGAGTTACAACTTGGAAGCTAGAACTCGAGCGCGACAGATCGCTGCTCGTTACAATATTTGGAAAAAGAGAGCTTCGAGGGTGACAGGCCACCTCACGAAAAAACTAAGTCCTTTTCCCCTCAAACACTGCTAACCGCCTTTCGGAAGCGGGAATGCTAGTCGTCTTCCTCTTCTGAGAACTGCTCGTCGCCTTTCGGAATCGAGAAGGCTTGTCGTCTTTCTCCTCTGAGAACTGCTCGTCGCCTTTCGGAATCGAGAAGGCTTGTCGTCTTTCTCCTCTGAGAACTGCTTGTCGCCTTTCGGGATCGAGAAGGCTAGTCGTCTTTCTCTTCTGAGAACTGCTTGTCGCCTTTCGGAATCGAGAAGGCTAGTCGTCTTTCTCTTCCGAGAACTGCTTGTCGCCTTTCGGAATCGAGAAGGCTAGTCGTCTTTCTCTTCTGAGAACTGCTTGTCGCCTTTCGGAATCGAGAAGGCTAGTCGTCTTTCTCTTCTGAGAACTGCTTGTCGCCTTTCGGAAGATGAAGATCTTCAAGTCCCGAAGGAGATCTTCAAGTCCCGAAGGAGATCTTCAAGTGCCGAAGGAGAATTCCGCAAGAGTCTGCAAGGAGCTCTCCCCGGGTCCAGAAGTCAAGGTCCTTTCAAATGAAGCCATGGGGCTCCTTTTATAGTTTTTGTCGGGGGCGGCCCGGTAATTTTACCGTTGGCAGTTTCCATAAATGCTCGGTGGACGAATCATATTCTCCGGTTCGGGGCCCTCGGATCACTATTTTTCGTAAATGACCACCTTGCCCCTCGGGCAGCTTGGGCAGTTTGGGCAGTTCGGGCAGTTCTGTTGGAGGTGAAAAAGGCGACTAACTGTTACTGAAAAGTGAGAAGCCTGAAACCCAAAATGTGAGAAGCCGGAAAGATAAAAAGTGAGAAGCCGGAAAGACAAAAAGTGAGAAGCCGGAAAGACAAAAAGTGAGAAGACTTCCCGACTGCGTTCAGAAATGTTCTGAGCGCGGGTTAGCGCTGAAGCTCCCCGAATGCGCGACGGGCCCCGGGAGATGCCTCGGACGGACGGCGAATCGAGGAGCCGCCCCCTATCGAGCGGTTGAAGTCCTCCGGAGGGGAGCGGATGCCGGACCGCACCCCTAGAAGGAGTGGGCACGGCCGCGCACCCCCGAGTGGGGAGGGTGCGGATCGGCCGCATCCCAAGGGGTCGGTGCGGCTTGGCCGCACCCCATGGGGGGGGTGCGGCCCGGCCGCACCCCTTGGAGGGTGCGGCTTGGCCGCACCCCACAAGGGGTGCGGCTAGGCCGCACCCCTTGGGGGGTGCGGCTTGGCCGCACCCCCTTGGGGGGGTGCGGCTTGGCCGCACCCCCTTGGGGGGTGCGGCTAGGCCGCACCCCCTGGGGGGGTGCGGCTTGGCCGCACCCCCTTGGGGGGGTGCGGCTTGGCCGCACCCCCTTGGGGGGTGCGGCTGGGCCGCACCCCTTGGGGGTGCGGTTTGGCCGCACCCCCTTGGGGGGTGCGGTTTGGCCGCACCCCTCAAGGGGTGCGGCCGGGCCGCACCCCCTTGGGGGATGCGGCACCCCCTTGGGGGTGTAGCCGGCTCGTACCCCCTTGGGGGTGTGGTCGGCCCGTACCCCCCTTGAGGGGTGCGACTTGGTCGGCCATTCTTCTTGCGGGGAGGGGTGCAGCCCGTGTGCTGCCGTGCGCTTTTGCGCGTAGTTGTGTACATATCTGGGGCTCGTGTGTGCTTCGATCGCTACCCCCATCTCTCTTCTGCGAGGTTTCCTTTGGGCGCATCCTGAGGCCTTTACGGGTATACAACAATTATAATTCAACAAGGCTCGAGAATTGGGAGCTCACTTGTGCACATTTTTGGTGTGTTACTTGTCTTTATCATTATATTAATGGAACGGAAAAAACTTTGGTAACTCGGTGGGGGCAGCACATGCTGATTAATTTATTTGGGCGGCTCCGCTCAAGATATTCTACGTTGGTTCATCAAGCTTGAAATGGTCTTATATAGTATCTCCAGCGTAGAGCAGTGTCCTAGGTTAATACGAAACCCGTTAAGGCTACCGAGTAGGTTACGACACGCGCCGGGTATATTATTAAATATTTAACATAATTTTGGTTGTTTAGTCAATTATTCGAGGCGGTTGTTATTCGCAAACAGCGTTTGTCTATTTGTAGATATTTTTGTTATTCGCAGATTAGTCAAGAAAATTTTATAAAAAAAATTTGGTCGTCCTCTTCACCTTTCTCATCACAGGGAAAGAGTAACCACAGGCCACAGCTATCTAAATCTTCCCAAACAAACCCTTGCTATCTAAATTTTCCCAAACATCACCGTGCTCGGTCTCTATCCGCGCATTTATTTTATGAATCACGATCTGTGCACACATTGACGTGATCAGAAGGTCGTCAGAAATGTTCCTTCGTTGTCGGGTCTTGCTCAAGAGAACAAAGATATCGACTGCTTAAGTTTAAAGTTGGTCTGCGGATAACAATTTGTAAACTCAAATAAAATGATAAAAAATTGATCTGCGGATTGGTCTGCGAATAACAAGATTGGGATGGTGGTGTTCATGTGATATGTGGCTCTGATGGTCTTCGATGCATTCTCGGATGGTTGACATGAGGATCGAGAATTGGGTGCTCATATAATGGCTATGTAATTATGATTCCATTCTTGGTGCATAGTACTTGGTGATTGCTGTGAATAGCTCATATAAAGGATATTGTTAAGATACATAAGATTATTGGAACTAAGGCTCCGTATGGCACAACGACGGCGGTCACGAGCACGGTAGTTATGAACCGTCGTTCGTGAACACTTGACCTCACTTAAAGAACTTCATTCATTTTTATGTTCAAAACTAGTTTTCTTTTTTGATGGTGGTCATAACCGTTGTCATGCCAAACATATATTCTATGATGGTGACGTTTTTGTCCAAAATCACCGGAGCAAAGAAGCCGCGCCAAACGGAGCCTAAGTAAACTTGGTTTGTGTAAATGCTTGGTACATGAATATGTCTTCATCAGATTATTGGAACTAAGGCTCCGTTTGCAATAGATCATATTGTCTACTTAACCATAAAACAAAGAAAAATATGTATATTATCAATGTTCTGGTGCCGGCGATTTCGATTTCTAGGCGGCGGTGGCGAGGTTGGTTGCAGATTTTGTTTTTGTTTCCGTTTGTCTGGCCGATTGTATTCGTTTATTTTTTCCGGCCGATTGAATACGTCGAGGAGAGTAACTACTTTTGATTTTTGTTGGGAAAATATCCTCTGGATTTATCTTACAAATTATGTAAAAGTGATTTCATCATCTAGGATTCATTCCCCGTGTTGTATAGTGAGGGTAATTTAGTCATTAGATATCCTAGGATGTCACATTCATATTAGAGTGTCAAAATCCAGTCAAAAAGAGTTGCAAAATTTAGTTGAGTTAATTCTGCGTCGAAAAGAAGTCGACGCAGCTTCGACTGCAAGTCGAAGTAACTTCGAATAGAAGTAAGGATAACTCAGAATGTCAGGTGTATGTGCCAAATACCAGGTGAATACTAAGGAATCTCACTACACTTCTGCAAAGAGGATTCTGAGATATCTTAAGGGTACACCAAATCTTGGCTTATGATACCCTATGAGTAATGATTTTGAACTAACAGGTTATTCAGATGTAGACTTTGCAGGTTGCAAGGAAGATAGGAAGAGTACCTCTGGGCACTTGTCAGTTTCTAGGCAAAAGGCTGATCATATAGAGCAGCAAAAAACTAGTGTAGTCATTTCCACTACATAATCAGAATATAACTCAGCTGGAAGTTAATGTGCTTAGTTGTTGTGGATACAACATCAGCTGGAAGATAACAACATGAAGATCAACAAGACATCCATGTACTGTGATTCTTCCAGTGCAATCTCAATTGCCAAAAAGCATGTGTCACACAGCAGGACTAAGCGCATTGAGATCAGGTATCACTTCATCATAGAGCATGTGGAAAAGGAAGACATTTTGCATTGAGTATGTACCTACTGACAAACAAGTGGAAGATATCTTTACCAAGCCTCTTGATGAATCTAAGTTTAATTATTTCAAATTTGAACTAAGGATGTTAAATTTAGAATAACTTTCATATCATTTTTTTAAATAAATTTATTTTTACAGCTTGATGTGCATAACTTATAGATATTGATATCATTCAAGTCTCACGAACAAATTCTATGAAGAAATTAAATAGTGAATTGAAGAAATTCTCTCAAAGTGTTATATATGTCGACTAGAAGTTCTATCTGAAGACATTCACTTTCATATATGCTTAATAAGGCATCCATCACTTAGATGCTTGACAATCAAACCAGTCATACATAATTTCTATATTCATTCATAAGCACTTCAAGTAGGCTCCATTAATAATTTTTGATGCTTCGTGCTCAACTCCAAGTCATCCGGAATATAAATATAATTCATCAAGCATGTGTTCCAAGGAAAATGAGATATGATTTAAATTCGGGCTTGTTTAATCTGCGTATAATGTATGGAAAACACTTTTATTGCTGCTCAGTTAATGATTTGCAACACCAATAAATTTTTCATAATATTGAGAATATTTAATCGTATAAATATTTGTAAGTTCCTGCAGCACTTGTAGTCGGGTCGTGAACACTAAGTTATTTATCCGACCGGCTTAATATTTGTATGAACAATAGGATAAGAAGTGCTAAAACACATGATTTTCTCGATTTTACGAACAGTGCATAGTTTGACGGTTCAACGCGGTTTTTGGTTTCTGCACAGGCCTAAAGTCCTCGTTTCAGGATTCGAGGGCCTCCATCCCGTCGTTTCATGCCAGGACCTCCCGACCCATCATTTCACGATTTCAGCTCTCTCTGATAAAGCCGTCCCTCGCGATTCCTTCTTCGTCCACGACTCCGTCTTTTTCAACGACTGCGAGCGTTTTCTCTTCTCTCATCCGCCCCTCGCGACTCCTCCGTCTACGAGCAAGTTCCTGACTCTTCATCCTCCGTCGAAGTTCTTCTCCGGCCGAAAGCATGTAAATTCCGTTTTGTTGTGATTTTGATCCTCCTCCATAGGGATTATGTTCCCGCAACTTCTAGATGTAGGGTTTTTCTGGATCTGTTTTTTTGCAGACCTAAAATGATAGAAAAAATCATTACTTTCCAAAGCACGAAATCAAGCCACGAGCAACCCAACACTTCTATGTTCGTCCCCTTTACAGATTCTCTTCTAATTTTTAGGTCACAGAAGAAATCGGGTCTTACGTACGTTAACATAAGAATATGCGAAGAACTTGCCCAGTTGTCTAATTAGATTGAACCATAAACTGAATATGTTTGACGAACAATATAATAGATATATGATTGTGTCTAATTGTACCCTCAGAGTAATTGTATGTAATGATCAAAATAACTAGACAATAACGAGAGTATTTAAACAAATTGGGACTCATTATAGTGTTATTGGAGTTGAGATTGATTTTAATGGAGAATATAATATAACGTTGAGGGTTTAAACATATTGTTTTTCCTACATTAGAAAAACTCTTTTGTAATGAATCAAGTTTACATAGAATGTTTACTTACAGATACGAAGAAAAATTAAGTTCCCAGTTCGGCGCGACGATGACCCGAGGAAAAGCAAAGGAAAAGAGAAACTCACTGTGAGGAATACTTTTTTAATTTATGCTTTATTTACAAGTATTTTCAATTTAGACAATGTTATTAAATTTCATAGTGTGAGCTTATTTACCGGATGTGAACTGATTGTTATGAAATTATATAAGCTTGTAATTCATTATAACGGATTGATAATATTGCCACCATATATATAAAAGATTATAAAGACAGAAAGAATGAAAGAAATATGAATTGCATCGATGCATACGTTAATGATATCTGTGGAATGATTTAAATCCAGTTGGACCTTAATAAGTCATAAGCGAGTTGTGCGCACTGGATCAAACTCCCGGGTCAACTCAGTTGGACCTTAACGGGTCTTATGCGAGTTGTACACACTGAATTCGACCCAAGTGGAGTGGTGATGCAGGACGGCGCGTGGTGGGGCCGCGCGCCTGTCGGCTATTTCTAGGAAACCCTAATGCATGCAATGCAAATTTCAAATTTGAGCGGGCTTTGCACGAATTTTAAAAAATTACGCAACTTAGGTTATTTTTTATAAAGCACAAGATCGCTATTTTGTTTAAAATGAATTTTCTTGAAATAATGGTTCAAATTAAATCCGGGAAAAGAAATTTGCAACTTTAGTTCCGTTCCCCTTTGTCGTAGCAAAACAAAAATCGTGAACTCCAAATACGTTTCCGCTTGGAGTTTTCGACGTAGCGTTCGCTGACGATACCCAAACGAATATCCAACAATGAGTCTAATTTCCTAAAGAGAAATTGTAGACTCACATAAAGAAAGAGGAAGAAGCAAGTTACCCACGGAAAGTGGTGTCTTTCCGTATCTGAAGTCGATGGCGTTCTCGCGAGGAACTCCTCGTTACCGTCGATCTCCCGTTCCGAGGTCGGCCGCTATCGCACACGGGCACCAAGAAAGCGATTCACTCACTCTCACACTCAAGAGTGGTTCCACGGATTCTCACTCGCTCAAGAGTAAGGAAACCACAAACTAAACTACCTAAATTCACTATCTACGCTCCGAGGTCGGCCGTTATCGCACACGGGCACCAAGGAGAAGCTTTGGTCACTCTCGCACGCAGGAGTGGCTCCACGAAATCTCAATCGCTCAACCTCACAAGTGGTTCCACGTAATCTCTAAACAACAAGAGAAGTTGATTCCTCACAAAGAATCAACACTCAATTCTAATTCATCCTCCTCACTAACTCTCCCTGTCACCTCTCACGGATTGCAAGCAACAAGGTACTAATACTAAGGTTACTGTTTTTCATCTCTCAAACAAACAGTAACCAACAAACAAACACTAACCATCTTCATCTACTCACGGGAGCAAGGCCAGCAACCAAAAAAAATCTCATTGACATTCACTGTTCATCGTCTTCAACAATTGAAAACAACAACATAACTAATTTAATTAACAATCTCCTAATCTCACTTACAACATCCACTCCTAACTGGAACTAAACTCAAGCAAAGCTAACACCTACTGTTCATCGTCAACAACGACGGGAAATGGCAGCACACCAGCAGTCATCGTCATTTTCAATCTCTTCAATTTCTTCTCCCTCAAGAACTTACAGACAGCCCATTATATAGGGCTCAGAACAGTGGGTAAGCAGAAGACGGAGCACGATTTGGCGGTTGCAGGAGAACGGCCATGGCGGAGAGGCGTGGAGCTGAAACCGCCGGCTGGAATGAGGCGTCGAGGCCGGAAATGTCGTTGAAACTGTTGGAGAAGACGTGCCCTGCTGGATTGTGGGCGTTGTGGGGGTGAAATAAGCGGAGAAGCAGCGTCGATGTCATGGAGGCTTGCGAGCCCTAGCAGCGCGTGATTTCCTGGACCGGAGCGCCACAGATTTGGGAAGAAAGTGAACAGGGCAAGCCGGCTGGGGGAAATGCTTGAACCGGTTGGGCTAATTTTTTTCGATCTAAACTGGGCCGGTCTCCACCAACTCTCCCCCTCTCGAAATCACTCATCTCTGGTGAGTGCTCCGAGCGATAGTGTTGTAGAAGATCAGCAACCATACACTGTAACTCCTCGGCCAAGACCCAATTGGTCTCGGTCGGTGGTCGTCCATGCCAACAAACCAAATAACTCTGAAAAATCACCATCTGTAGATGTCACTGTCGCGGAAGTTTGTCAGCAGCTCTGAGAACTGGTATAGTAGGCTCATCTGGTATCTCATGCTCAACCTGAAAATTGTCAGTGAAAACAGGAGGAACTGCAAAGAAGGTGTCAGAAGATAAATGAATCTCGGTATGTTCTAAATGTGGCTCCACACTCTCACTCACCAACCTAGAAGAAACAAATGGAGGAGAAGGCAATGGAAGAATCTAAAGACTTATGCGGATATTCGTGGAATAAAGTCAGATTGACTACGTTAAAAACCGGATTGCTCCCCAAACGGAAGGCATCTCAAGTTCATACGCAATTTGCCCAATCCGATTCACCACGATAAAGGGTCAAGTCCTACGGTCAACTAACTTCTTTACGGTACCCGAAGATAACCGTTCCGGATTTAGCCGAACCATCACCAAGTCATCCATTTTAAAACAAGTAGCTCTTTCATGCTTTCTAGATTGAGTTGCATATAAGTCATAAATATCGTACAATTTTTCGCTCAAAAATTTTATATGCAAACCATGCAAATGCTAAATATGAACTACCAACACGACAGACTCCACAAATCGATGGTTTCAGATACTAAGAGCATCTCCTGAAAGAGGTACATGATCAGGAGGCTCAGGAGGTGGCTCATAAAAGAATTCATCGCGATGGCGATGAACACTCAAGTGCAATGCAGAGAAATCAATAAAAAGATATATCAACAGTGTGCGTGAACTGTCTCTGCAAGTGCAGGTGATAAAACATAGCATCAGAGAAGTAGTGAGTGCACCCTCAAACTTTGTTGTGCAACTAAGGATGGATACATCCCAAATGTGCGGTGAACCCTTAAGTTGATCATCTGGGGGTTCACCGGGAGGGGTATAAAAAAATTCGTCGCAAATACGACGAGCACCGGTATATGCTCCTAATACTTGTGAAGTGCTCTCATATAAATGATAATGCTCGTGCAGTGTGACATTCATGACAAATTTAATAAAGTAAGGTGAGACATCAGGGGGCTCACCGGGTGGGACATAATAAAACTCATCGTGAATACGATGATCAACAAGTGGTGTGTCCCATAACTCAACTAAAGTGCTAGTAGCCAGATGGCTACAATCAAGCCCTACTATATGGATGTCACGCTCATAATCATCTCTCTGGAGCACTGTCGACATCAAGGGAGCTAAGGAAAACGGTATCCAAGTTTTAAAATATATAGGTGCGTCACTCACATTAATATCATCTACACGTGGTCGAGGTGGCTCATCTGGAGGCTCAATAGGAGGGTCATCAAAGAACCCATCAGTGGAGTGCTTATGGTCCTCCAGAAGCGAACTCTCAGAAGGGGTCATGCTCACAGATAGGGTAGGAGTGGCTACCTCGAGATCACAACTACGCTCGAGATCACTACTAAGCTTTGTAAAGCGACTCGATGTGTCATCGGGTGAAGTGATGTGACTCGATGCGCCATCGGGTGAAGTGTGCAAAGAATCTACACTCAATAGTGAGCTAGTAGATATAGACTCAAGGGTATGCTCACTAGGTGGAGTAGACTCACGTGGGGATCGACTCCACACATCCTGTACTAAAATATCAGATCGAGTAAGTGACAGAGAAGGCGAGGTTTCCCTGTTTTGGGAAATAGGGTCCTCTTCCTGTCCCTTAACGACCTTCGTCAAGTTCTTTTTCGCACTAGGAGGATCACTAAGTGTGGTAACTGGACAAGAGTGTCCTACATAGGATACTCGAGAGTCATCGCGACGATCATCCATAACATAATCATGTGCTCGAGGTTGGACGTGAATCCTACGATCGTAAGGTGGTGGATGCGCATATACGGACTCAGACTCCTCATACAGTGGAGACGTGTAGTATCGATGATAGGAGTGGTAAGGAACTCTAGGAGAGTGGGTGTAAGTGGACTCGTGATCCTCAAATAAAGGATTTCTCCTAAGTATGGGTCTTTCGGAGTAGTGGTGTGGGGTTTCGTGATAGGGTTCAACAAAATACCCATCTCCAATTGGAGGTGGAACTGACGCTCGGGGAGAATCCTCTAGACTACTCAACCTAACACTGAGGTTCCTGAACCCCTTTCGCACATAATGCATACTCTCAGTTATCTCTGTCATTTGGTGGACAAAAGATAAAAACCACGGGGGTGGTTCACTCTCGTCGTCTCCACGACTCGGTTGACTATATCCAACTCGACTCATCTTCGAAGTAAGCTTAAAAAAAACCTCTTTTTTGAAAATAAAATTAGCAAATGTTATGCGGGGTTCCTAATCTATGCAGCGCGGATCTCAAAATTTAGAAAATTTTGGAACCTGGCTCTGATACCAAATTGATGCAGAACGGCACGTGGTGGGGCCGCGCGCCTGTCGGCTATTTCTAGGAAACCCTAATGCATGCAATGCAAATTTCAAATTTGAGCGGGCTTTGCACGAATTTTAAGAAATTACGCAACTTAGGTTTTTTTTTATAAAGCACAAGATCGCTATTTTGCTTAAAATGAATTTTCTTGAAATAATGGTTCAAATTAAATTCGGGAAAAGAAATTTGCAACTTTAGTTTCGTTCCCCTTTGTCGTAGCAAAACAAAAATCGTAAACTCCAAATACATTTCCGCTTGGAGTTTTCGACGTAACGTTCGCTGACGATACCCAAACGAATATCCAACAATGAGTCTAATTTCCTAAAGAGAAATTGTAGACTCACACAAAGAAAGAGGAAGAAGCAAGTTACCCACGGAAAGTGGTGTCTTTCCGTATCCGAAGTCGATGGCGTTCTCGCGAGGAACTCCTCGTTACCGTCGATCTCACGTTCCGAGGTCGGGCGCTATCGCACACGGGAACCAAGGAAGCGATTCACTCACTCTCACACTCAAGAGTGGTTCCACGGATTCTCACTCGCTCAAGAGTAAGGAAACCACAAACTAAACTACCTAAATTCACTATCTACGCTCCGAGGTCGGCCGTTATCGCACACGGGCACCAAGGAGAAGTTTTGGTCACTCTCGCACGCAGGAGTGGCTCCACGAAATCTCAATCGCTCAACCTCACAAGTGGTTCCACGTAATCTCTAAACAACAAGAGAATTTGATTCCTCGCAAAGAATCAACACTCAATTCTAATTCATCCTCCTCACTAACTCTCCCTGTCACCTCTCACGGATTGCAAGCAACAAGGTACTAATACTAAGGTTACTGTTTTTCATCTCTCAAACAAACAGTAACCAGCAAACAAACACTAACCATCTTCATCTACTCACGGGAGCAAGGCCAGCAACCCAAAAAAATCTCATTGACATTCGCTGTTCATCGTCTTCAACAATTGAAAACAACAACATAACTAATTTAATTAACAATCTCCTAATCTCACTTACAACATCCACTCCTAACTGGAACTAAACTCAAGCAAAGCTAACACCTACTGTTCATCGTCAACAACGACGGGAAATGGCAGCACACCAGCAGTCATCGTCATTTTCAATCTCTTCAATTTCTTCTCCCTCAAGAACTTACAGACAGCCCATTATATAGGGCTCAGAACAGTGGGTAAGCAGAAGATGGAGCACGATTTGGCGGTTGCAGGAGAACGGCCATGGCGGAGAGGCGTGGAGCTGAAACCGCCGGCTGGAATGAGGCGTCGAGGCCGGAAATGTCGCTGAAACTGTTGGAGAAGACGTGCCCTGCTGGATCGTGGGCGTTGTGGGGGGTGAAATAAGCGGAGAAGCAGTGTCGATGTCGTGGCGGCTTGCGAGCCCTAGCAACGCGTGATTTCCTGGACCGGAGCGCCACAGATTTGGGAAGAAAGTGAACAGGGCAAGCCGGCTGGGGGAAATGCTTGAACCGGCTGGGCTAATTTTTTTTTCGATCTAAACTGGGCCGGTCTCCACCAAGTGGTCTCAAGACCGAATACTGAAATAAAGGCAGTACCCCTTAACGAATGAAATTAATACATATTGAAAAATAATTCAGAAGTAAATGATACATGAATACAATGAAAAGAAATGAACAACGAGCTTTATGCTATATAAATGAAATATTGCAAATGAATGCGATGACATATATATGAATATGAAAATTATGATCATGTATGAATCATATGCAAATAAAACACTTCATAGACAAAGAAATTGATAAATATTTATTGTTTTACCTGCCTACATGTTTTATGATTCATGCTCGATAAAGCCTGTTTAGTTAATTATGTTGTTATTACTTAATATGTATGTACCTTGTTACAGATTCGCCTTGTTTGCATGTACAAGCGATTAAAAATGTAAATTTCTCACTTAGTCTTTATGAAAGACTAATCTTTACTTGTCAAATTTGTTTAGGAAAAGAATGATCTACAAAAAGAATTTTTGAAACTTGTTCACGAGCCGACTACAAGTGCTGCAGGAATTGCACTCCTTAAGATCTCTCTCCCTAGATCATCCAACTTGGAGACACAGCTGATAATTCAAACACAAAGATACACATACACACTTATAAATACAAAGAGATACACACATACACACACACATATATATAAACACACACAAACACAAACATTCATACACAACACACACATACACACATATATATAAACAAACCTAAACATACACACTTATAAATACAACGTAATGAATAGAGAGAGAGGGAGAGAAAGAGAGAGGAAGTAAATAAGAATAATGATGAATGTTATATGATCTAAGAAAATTTACTAAGAGCAATGGATTTTCACTTCGACTAACAAACAACAACAGAACCCATATATTCCCCAATCATTGGGGGTATGGGCGGGGGAAGATTGAATTTTCACTTCGACTATGAAATAAAAAATATGACTGGGAATTACCAATTCCATTAATTCGTTAGTAGAAAATCATGACCTAAAATTCATATAAATTTAACAGAAAAGAATATAGGAGAGACATGATTGTGGCTTCTGCCAGTATCAAATAGAGAGATCTACAGAGTGCATGCTATAATACTAATCCAAAAACACAGATCATGAACCTTCTGATATAATGTAAATACACTCTCGCATAGTTTGAATGGACTAGTTACTTTAAAGAACAAAAAATAGAATATGAAAATAAAATGCAATAAAGAAAAATTACCACAACATAGGCAATCTGGATGCAGTTACCATGTAAAAGGAAAATAAAAAATTAGCAAACCGTATTTAAGAAAAGGAGCCATTATTTATTATCAATAACAATAGTATGCTTTAAGTAAAGCAATATAGAAGATAGTTTAACAGCTTTGGGGAGAAAGTTCTTGCAAAATGTCAACTATAATTACAACAGAGAATGAGTTTGACAATATGCTTAATAAGGCATCCATCCATCAATTAGATAATTACTAGAGATGTCAAGGCGACATAGAGACTGTATCTTCGAAAGGTCTAGCATACATAAAGATCTTATCATCTACACATACTTTCAACACTCAGATAATTACTTATATTTGATATTATAATTTAAGCCGTTGGATCTGTTATCAAGAGACATAATTTGCGCCAACAGGTATGCTCCTCTTGAAATTCTAAAATAGAATATATAAATAGGTCAAATGCCTTAAACTAGATTATGCTATAATTTACCCTAAGACATCTAGTCGATAAGCTCATCATGCTCTATATTCCAAATGACACAACTCTTAGTACAAACATCTCTCAGTTTCAATGGCGCCTAAGAAGACTACAGAGAAGCTTAATGTCGGCAGTGAACTTGTAAGAGATGGATTTGCAGGTGCTGAGGAAAACATTGTCTCTGTGATAACAAAAGCTGGCATATAATATGTTCTATCAGAGCGAACACTGATTATGACAAAGGAAGTTCTTGAATTCTTCTCGATAGCTAAAATAAATTCATCTGGGAACGCTATCAAATCGACTATCACAGATACCTTTATTAGGATTACAGCCAAAAGTCTTTCTAGGCTTTTACACTTGCAAAAAATTGAAGAAGGAGAGGAAGAAGAGGAGATTAGTGATGTTGATTATTATGAAGCTTTGAAGTGGTGTAGCTACTCAGATAAAATATATGTATTGTTATTAAGAGCCAAGATGAATCCTAAAGGAAAATTGCTTGTTGACATTATTGGAAAAGCTTTCCTCTGCAATCCTGGTTCTCATGACAGGATATTCAGAAGAATGTTTGAGATTATGATAAGAGTAATTTTGAGTAAAAAAGATTGTCTGGTCACAAGTTCTGTTTGATAAACTAAAGGAAAGTTTGAAGGCTCCAAACATTGAAAAAATTTTGTCTCAATATCTACTCCACAGCTTAGAGGAGAAGTTGGAGAAGTTCTTGGGAACTCCAATTCATTATCTAAAGAAAATTGATATCAAAATTTTTGAGAGATGGGAGAAAGTGTTCTCCAAGACCTCCAAGCAAAGCAAAGGAGAAAGTTCAAAGAAAAAGAAGGCAGTTGCTGCAAAATATACTTTTGAATAAAGTGCTTCAGAAAGTGATGAGCATGTTGACGGTCCTACCCCTACAAACACGGAGGGGGAGGCTGGTCAGACTTTTGTTCAAGAGCCAACTCCAGAATCAATAGGTGAGCCCATGGTTGTTGATGAACTTGTTGTGCCTGATGTTGCGACTGCTGGTCAAGAAAATAAGTCAGTTGAGGGGGAAACTCTAGTTGAGCTCTCTGCCCAAGAGACTGCATATGTGATAAGAGATGTTATTATTGAGGGGGAGTCTCTTACTGGCATCTCCACCCTAGGAGAAGAAAATTCTGAAAAAGATGTTAATACAGTTCTAGATAAGGAAGGAGAAGGAAGAAGTCAAGGTCATCTGATGCCTAGGGAAGTTGAAATTGTTATTGAAAATATTTACAAAGAAATGGAGTTGTACAAAGATCCACAAGTTAATGAAAAGCCAAGTGATTCAATTCCTGATCCAAATTCTCCATATGATCTGTTTGATGATGACTTCATGGATGAAAGATATGAAGTTTTGAAGAACAAAGAAAGGGTACAAGAGCCAAAGCTACCAAGTACCTAAGATCCTGCTATTCATGAAGAACCATCTAGTTCCATCATTGATCAAATGAGAATCATGCTGGCTAAGCAAAGAAAGTATTATGAATCATATGTAACAAAGGCTATGAAAGGGGTAAAAGATGAACTGTCTGCTGAAATAAGAGTGTTAAAAGAAGATGTTGATCATGTAAATGCCCAGATCACCAGTTGGTTCATAAGGGCAGGGACAGCTGTAGATGGAACCATGCATGCTCTTCAGTCTATAGGTGAGAGGATGGACACCACTCTCCAAAATCATGAAAAATTTGTTCTGGATCTGGAGAGTGTTGTTGGCTGGATAACAAAAAGGATATCTGATAATCAAACTGAAATTATACAGAAATGTGTGGATAGTCAAGAATTCACCAATTAAACTCTTTTTGGCAAGCTGGATAAATTCAAAGATGACATTTAGAAAAGCATATTTGAAGAAGCTAGAAAGGAGAAGAAGGTTTGGGGTGATCAAACAGTGTGGATTGTAAATGCACTTCACAATTCTCTGGGAATCAATCCTCTAGTGTATAAACTTGAACAGCCATATCAATCTTCTGAGCCCCTCAGATCTGAAAGTCCTAATTATCCCTCTGAATCTTATTTTGAATATACTGCAGAGGATGTACAATTGGGAGCTGAGTCCAGCCACAGGAAAAGGCAAATACAGTCAGCTGAAGAAATGACTACAAAAAGAAAAAGAGAAGAGGAAAGAGCCAAAGACCCAAACTTTAATGTGTGAAGCCCAAAATCAAGAGATCATACTAACCACATGGATAAATTATGGAAATGTCAGTAAAGATATAGAGAAAATCTACAGCTTTGCTGAATGGTACGAACATAAAAAATAAGAAACCAAGAGGACGATTTACAAAAACCATCAGAAGGAGGGGACACTGACAAGGGATGCTCCTCCAATGCCTCGCAGATATATTCATAAACCTTTTGAGTTATTTTGAAAGACAAAAGCAGATACATCAAGACAAAGAGACAGTAAAGAAGAAGATGAATGAAGACTAGATGACAAATGACTTTAATGCAAATGTAGTTAAATCTATTCATATGCATTTGCTCTTCATTTATATATAAAAGTTTGAATGTTGTCTTATCTCTGTGATTTATTATCATTATGATTTATTTACTATTATGTGTAGCTTATCAGCTTGAGATTCTGACATCTTCACATAGGAGGAGATTGTTGGGAACATTACCCACAATATTCCTGATTTGAAAATGTCATCAAGCCAAAGATAAACACACATTGTATTTAATGATTATCTGTGTTGATGTGTTTTTAGGTCTGTAACTTGTATATATAACTCATATATAAGAACACTTGGATTTTCAAGAAAACTTAGAGCATTTATGAAGAAATTTCAGAAATATTCTAAGACAAATATCGGCTAGACAAGGTTCAGAAAATTTCAAATGTCAGTTTGACTATACTTCATATCGACTAGAAGTCTAACTGATACAATGAGCATGTCGTCTAGATGATACTTAACATATTGTTATTAAACTAGATTTCGTCTTGATCATCTGAAAGTCTTGAAGGAATAAGCTAGAAGACTATAAGGAAAAGTCAGCATGTCGACTAGATAAGGTTATGTCAAATGTCGTCGAGATATTTTACAGACAAAGTAGAAATGTCATTGAGAAGACTAGTCGACATTTCAAGAAGCATATCGACTCGAAGCAACTTAAGTATCGATTAGATATGACCCTCATCTGCCAGACCAAGCTTAGATAATTTATTCTAAGTTATATCGACTTGATGGATGTGTCGATTTGATAGGTCTTATATCGACTTGATATGAATTATCATGTAGAAGTTCTATTATCGACTTGAAGGAGTTCATATTGGCTAGAAGGTTTCAAATGTCGTCGAGATGAGTTCCATGTCATCGAGACAGTTCAAAAATACATAAATTCAAATCTCTATCGTCGTTGATTGCATCAATTAGAAGAGACATTTAAGGAATCAAATTTCTAACATTAAGATTTTGAACCCGACCGTTATGACTCTCAATCATATATATATTGATGAGACTTGTACAAGAAACCCTACTCGTACTACTCATTCTCGTGCGGCCGACAACTACTATAAATCCAGAGAACTAATTCAAGGAGCATTATTCCAAGTAACACATTCATCTGCTCCAAGTTTGCTCAAGATATTCAATCTTCTCAATCTCTCCAAAAGCAAGGAATTTCTTTGATGGGTAGAAGCAAATCAGGTTTTTTTCTTCAAGGTCAAAGGTCACTCCCTCGATCAGGGCGTGACCTAAGGGCGTGTACTCACTGATGGGAAATTTAAATGCACAAAAAATAATACAATATAATAAGTAGTTTAAGATGTAAAAAAGTTAAAGTGCACAAAATTCCAAGAAATAAAAACCGCAAGTCACGGTGTATGAATGTAATGCCAATGCGAGTACAAGTCGATCCACAGAGAAGTTCAATTTTACTTTAATACAGGTGAACTATAAATAAAAGGTTGGATTAATTTGTTTAATGCATAAAAGATGAAATAAATACAGTTTTGACGGATGATGTTGGGTATTGTATCCACAATAGTCTTGATTTGAAAAAGTTCTCTTTGAACTAAGATTAATTGAATTTGTATTTGATGCAGTATTTTACGCTCATGTGAACATTTTTTGCCCGTGCGCACAATTTCCTCTCAGGCGCGCATTTTTCGACCCGAGCGCGCATTTTCCACCTGGGTGTCATATTCGCCCGGGTGTCATTTTCCGCCTGGACGCGCATTTTTCGCCCATGCGCCCAGTTTTTGGCTTGGGCGCCCATCTTCGGCCCGTGCGCGCATTTTCAGCCCGGGCGCGCATTTTCGGACCAGGCGCGCATTTTTCAACCCGGGCGCGCATTTATAAATTTATTTTATTTGTTTATGTCCAGTTTGGTCAAACAGTTTAGGCAAAACCTCTAAATCAGTCCCCAAAATTACCCAACTTTATGAAATCAGTCCCTTAACTTTTATTTACTTGCAATCAGTCCCTAATCTTTAATTCAGATTTGATTTCAGTCCTATTTAACAATTCTGTTAAATATTTCACGGAAAATAAATAAAATCCCTATTTTTTATTTTAAAAATAGCCTAAACCCTATCCCCATCCCCGCTGGTTCTCTCCCGTAAATGCTTGTGCCGCGCCCTTTTAAGACTCCTCGACGGAAAGCATTTCGTCGATCCGGCAAATCCAGCTCTCCTCCCTCCGAAAGCATTCCGACAATTGAAATCAGAACTCCACCCACTGGTAAGACCCATCTGCACAATCTGTAAATGCTTGTAGCTTCCCTTGATTAATTTCATTCTTCTTCTCATTTCTGACATTCTTTATCTACCGCCTCAAGCCAGCTTCTAGACGAAGCTCCACTGGATGAAGCTTCTAGTGGCTGCCGCCTCTTCACTTGTTCGTCTCTAACTTCCATTGACCACCGACATCAAGGCCTGTTGAGTTTTTTGTTGCCTACCAGCTTTAGTTATTTCTTGTTCACATCAGGAGGCGGGTTTACTCTCTCCTAATATGCTATAAACAATACTAATATGGAGAGTAACAATAGCAGCACAATACGATTATGTTGATGTTAAGTGTTAATAAACTTTTGCAAATCCTATGTGTAGTTATCATGGAGTTGCTGCTGGAACATCCCAGCCAAGCCAATTGAGATTTAACGAGATTGCTTGTTTTTATTAAAATTGCTTGCTTTTAAAAAAAATATGGATTTTATTTATTTTCCGTGAAATATTTAACAGAATTGTTAAATAGGACTGAAATCAAATCTGAATTAAAGATTAGGGACTGATTGCAAGCAAATAAAAGTTAAGGGACTGATTTCATAAAGTTGGGTAACTTTGGAGACTGATTTAGAGGTTTTGCCAACAGTTTATGATGTGCTTCTACTTTCTAAAAAGCTCCGCAAATGGATTCACTCAAACAGATCTTCATTTGCAATATACCTTTTTCCAATAGCTCTTTTTCCTATCCTCATTTTGCTACCACTCATTTTCCCAATCTCCCAAACATGACCTTTTCCAATAGCTCATTTAAGGCTCTGTTTGGGATTTCGGCGGCGGCTAAGAAGAGGAAAAAACACCGCGATATCGGACTGGAGGTAGGGGCGGAGGAAGCGAACAACGGTATTTCACCGTTCGTAGAGGGCGACATCTAGGAACGGCGAGGGAAGACGAAAAAACAAACATGGAAAGCTCGCGACGGTGGCGTTCGCTGCAATCATGTAGGAGCGCCAACACGCGCCAAACAAACCCTGAGAGTGACAATCTACGTGGATCACAATATAAAACAATTATCACAATATTATTTGGGTGCTGTTATAGGCAAACCCTTTTTGGTTGCTAGCAAATCAATTTCTACGAGTTATTACGCGCTTTTTGAAAATACGATTTGTACATGCATTTTTAGGAAAAAGTGTTCAACACGAAAATTGTAGATCTCGTCGAGATCTACAACTTTCGTGTTGAACACTTTTCCTAAAAATGCACGCATAAGACCCTAAAATCGCCCTGATCGTAACAATAGTGAATTTTTGAAAATAACAAGAAAATACGCCTTGTACATGCATTTTTAGGAAAAGTGTTCAACACGAAAGTTGTAGATCTCGACGAGATCTACAATTTTCGTGTTGAACACTTTTCCTAAAAATGCATGTACAAAACGTATTTTCAAAAGACGCGTAATAACTCATAAAAATTGGTTTGCTAGCAACCAAAAAGGATTTGCTTATAACAGCACTCTATTATTTTGGCAAACAATTATATTAGTTCTCTGTTCTGAACTGATTGCAAATGAAAATTATCTAAACAAATTCTCCACCTGCAGCAACCAATTTCCAACTATAAAAGCTACCACTATCCCAAACCCTTGGCGCGGCGGTGGCGTCTCTACCCGGCGGATGGAACGGCGGCATTGGAACCGGAGGGGAGGAGCGGAGGTTGGAGACGGAGCGGCAGCCCGCCTTTTCCTCCTTACCGAGGGTCCAAACGCCGCAAACGCCGCAAACGCCGCCGGAGGGGCATTTGTTTTGCCGCCTTTCGGCGGCATTTGCCCCAAACGGGGCGGCGAAACGCCGCCCCAAACGAAGCCTTAAGCACTAGCTGTGCGAATCAAAGCTGGACAAGCAGCACCCAGTTTAAGGCTGGCTACGAGTTATTGCTGAAGATATTTGAAATAAATAATATACATAATGTTAAGTTACAGATCATATAATACATATAATAAATTTTAAATTATGGTAAAGAATGTATTTGCTATAATATCAACAGGAAACATTTTCATGTTAACTTTGATTAATAAAAATATTAAAATAATACAACTATTTTTCTATAATATCTTCATAATTTATATTATTTTATTAAAAGTTAACTATAATAATTTTAGAGCATTGTTACCAGCACCCCTCATCTAGCTAATAGCCACCCTGCGATATTAATATCTCACACAATTCAAGTTTCACATCTGCTGGCTATTAGCACATCACCCCTAAACAAAAATAAATAAATTCACACATTTCAAAACACAAGACAGTTTCCACACCTATTAATAGTAAGAAGTAAAGCTAAATCATACTATGGCTCAGTTTGGGGGGACTTATTTTCACCGGTCAAGCGGTTACGACCACATGAACCGGACCTTAAATTAAGGTCCAGTTCATGCGGTCGTAACCGCTTGACCGGTGAAAATAAGTCCCCCCAAACGGAGCCTATATCTCAACAATTGAATCAACGTACGGATTGAAAGAAATATAATTGCTTAATATGTGAAGGTGTGTCAGTTTTCTAACTATAAGAGATATTTTAGTGGTTTCCAAATGAGAAATTAATCTTGTTTAGATAGAAATTTGTTATTTTTGCCGAGTTGAATGCAAGTATTGGTGTTCTTTTGGTCCAGATCGATAAGAAAGGACCTCCCTTCCATGTCCTCAGGACACAAGCTGTCGAAATCTATGCCATATTTGCTCCCTGCATCTCCAACGAGCTCCGTCTTCAAATTGTCGCTACTGTATGTTGGAGTTCCTGTAGAAACTATCATGCCGAGGCACATAGAAGCAGTGGAAAAATAGGGGGGCGAGCAATCAGGACAATTTTCTCACTCACAGATATGTTCGCAAGCTAGAGAAGGATGATTCGGTAGAATATCTATTCTCTGGTTCATCAACTCATCGAAAAAAAATGCAGTGAGGCAAAGTTGGGAGAGGCAGCAGTAAGAAGGTGGTGAGGGTAGAGGCGCGAAGAGAGTCCGACGAAGGAAATGTGAGGAAGAAACGCGGCCAGGAGAAAGGAGAGGGTAGAGGCGCGAGGGGTCCGACGACGAGGGAGGCGCGCGAGCAGGAAGATCCGTCGGAAGAGACGTGCGCGACCGGAGAAATCGGGAAGACTAGACAGCGGAAGACCTAGCGATTTAAGTGTGCTAATAGCGAGATTAGATGTGTTATTAACAATGCTCTAATTTTATGCAAATATTTTATTATTATTTTTATTTTATAATGATTAATATTATAAGTATAAATTTATTTTTACTTCCTCTAGTTCAATGTCTGTGCCTGTTCTCTAAATTTGGTACATTTAATATTTTATTCCTCTGAGTTGTCACCTTCTTTTACCCTGGAGATCTTTAACCAAGAAGAAACACACTCTCACTCTAATGAGGCGGCGTGCCATCGACTAGGGCCGAAGGGGAGAGAGGTCGGTGGCCCGGGTGTGAAGATGACTGACTTGACCAACATCAGGTGGCGTGAGGATCGGATTGTTAAGATTGAGTTAAAAGTAATGGTTTAAGCAAACCCAGGCTAAATTTGGTACATTTAATATTTTACTCATAACACTTGTAATTACCTCATACAGTAATCAAAAATATACATTTGACACTACATCAAAAAATAAACAACTCAAGCATAAATAAAATTATGTAGAGAGAGAGAGAGAGAGAGAGAGTCAAACATGATGATGATGTACAAACAAGCTCATCATGACCATTTAAACAGATGATAAAAGCAGTACTAGAGGAAGAAGTGCAGCGGGGGAAGAACTCAGTTCCTATTAGAGCCGAGTTCTTTCTATTACCTGCTCCACGGCGACCGAGGACTCTTTTGAATCCAACCTTCCAACCCTCTGCTCCTCATCGTCTTCTTTTGGAATTATCAATCCATAGCCGCCGTCCTTTCTCTTGTATAAGATATTGATCTCGCCTATTAGAGAAGTTTAACAATATACAAAAGTCAGCAGCCAGGGTCTAAAGTAAGCAATACCTACTTATCCGATAATTCTCGGCGGTCCAATTCGCAGCGTCCGAAATATGAATCTGTCGGGATGGTGTCACGGGACTGGGCTTTTATGCCCCCAAACTCACGCGGCGCTTAGAAGTCTTGCACTCAACCTCTCCGCCGTAACTTACATGTGTGTGTATTTTCGCTGCAAGAGCGATAGGAAAGGCTGACTCGGCTATTGTGATGAAGCGAAGAAGTGGTGAATGACAAGGGCCGCAAGGAGTGAGGTTCGGGCATAGAATAAGCGTCAAGTCCGTGACAATGGCATGGATGTAATTCCATGGAATTGTGAGGGCGCTTCTTTTAGAGACATTCGGACCGACGGAAGCTGGACTGGAGAATGCAGTTCATGTTACCTGTTTCGTCATTTCGGAAGCCGTAAAAGTCGTGATTCACATTCTCTAATTGCTGCATAGCCTCTTTAACGGTCAACGGAGGCATCTTGAAATATTTTGTGCGAACAACCTGATAAGGAGAGTAGAAACATTATGTTATGTGTAATCGTTGAATTAGAAACAAAAATTGTATGCAACATTTTCACCATTTTAATTATCTTCACAATCTAAATATGGAGCACCACCAAAACTGAAGAAAACTAGAAACATTATGTTATGTGCTTCTTTTGGGTGGGTTGTCGGATGGCAGCAGTGCAGGAGATACAAGGGCAAGCTCTAGAAATTGGGGTAGAGGAGAGAAAACGAAACCCTAAGAGAGGATGGAGGAAGGAGAGAAGAGCTTGGGTAAGAAGATTGGAAACCCTAGAAGGAGAAGAAGGCTTGAGAGAGGAGAGGAATTAGAGAGAGAGAAAAACTATTTCCTTCATTCATTCATTCTTACAAGACTCTAAGGGTCTATTTCCTTCATTCATTCATTCTTCAATTATGCCATAACTGATCCTCGTTATAAGTTCCATCATCCACCTCAAAGTAAATAATAAAAATTCAGTTCATCTATTTATTACTTTAAATATTTTTCGTTGTTAAACATTTTTTAATTTTCTTCAGGAAAATATTATTTGGTTGATTCTGACTATCGTCTACAAAAAAGATATTTGAAACCATATCAAGATACAAAGTATCATCTGTCGGACTTTGCCCGTGGTGGTCGTTGAGCAGAAGGACGTCGAGAGATGTTCAATCATGCACATTCATCACTTAGAAGTGTGATAGAGCGATCATTCGGCATTTGGAAGAAGAAATGGGTCATACTGCGGGACATGCCAAGCTATCGCTTTGACAAACAGGCAGATATTGTGATGGCCACGATGACTTTACATAATTTCATTCGTCGGCACCCTTCGCGTGTGGATTTTGATTTCGGTGAGTGCGAGCAAGGGGGTTGAGATGATGGAGTGGCCACACAAGAGCGGCAAGATACATGCTCTGACACTCAGGTGGTGTAGAGGAGATGATCACGCTACGTGATATTATAGCGGATCAGTTGTATAAATCTAGATCGTAGAACGAGATATCGGGGGTAACTGGTTCAAGCAAATATTATTTTTTGTGTTTGATATTATATTATGGAAAAAAATTTCTTATATTTTGCGGGGAAAAAAATTTCGCTCAAAACTCCATTTTGTCTCCAAACAACATTTTCAAAACTCTATTTTACAAACTCAATTTCACCCAAACATTTTTTAACAAAACTCTGTTTTCCAGAACCAGCAATTTTCATATCAGCATCTTTTCATCAACAACTTTCTATCAGCAACAGCCCAACCAAACAGAGCCTAAGTATTTCCAAACTTATAAATTTATATTAAAAACATACAAATAATCAACTAATAAATGTGCTAAACTTTTTCACGCTTTTTTGTAATATGAAATAAAAAAATTGTGGAATACTTATAGAAAATTAGTCATAAGAATAAAACGTTAAAAAACCGAAGTAATAAGTCTAATTGATTTAAACATACATAATATAATACATATAAGTTATTTAAACATATATTGTTAGTCTGATAATATAATATAAAATAAATTAGCGGACAATATATTTAAAAGTCGTGTCGGCAGATATATCGAAAAAAATAAGATATGTTGTCCTATATTTTACAAAATGACGTAATCTATTTTTTTTATAAAAAATGACGTTTTCCCTCAAAAATGATATGTCGGAGGATATTTAAAACGGTGACAACATGACTCGATACACTACGACTTCAATATAAAAAGACCTTAATACTAGATAACTAACGGCGTAGGATCTGTAACATCTCATCTGTCCTCAAATCGAGCTTGCCCTCAAGCTCAAACTCCACGTGGCGGTTAGATCATCTAGCTACTTGATTTCGTGCCAGAACAAGTCCCGGTATCGGGTTGCGGCTGTCAGGTTGGCCGCGAGTAGCACTAGTGCCGACAAAAGGATGGTGGCAGAAGGACCAGGCCCGACGAGGTGGCAATAGGCGGCAGCGTCACGACGGCCGGAGGGACAACGACCAGCGGGTAGAAGGGGTTCGGCGGAGCGGCGGTGAGTAATAGCAGCAAGGAGGTCAGAGGAAGCAACAAGGCAGGGGCCGGTGGACCAAGAGTCGGTAGAGGTGGCGAGATGGTCGGGGGAACAGATAGAGCGGGGCCGACGGAGCAAGAGGTCAGAGAGGAGGCGGTGAGATGGTCGGAGGTACCAGGAGTGCAAGGATGGGCAAAAGAGGCGGAGAGATGGCCGGTCGAGCAGGGGCCGACAGAAGAGGCGGCGAGGTGGCCGGGGGAACCGGCAAGGCAGGGGCCGGCAGTGGAATGACGACCACCGTGGAGAGAAGTAGCACATCAGCAGCCGGCGAAGGCGGCAACTGCATGAGGAGTGACGGTGGTCGAGCCCCGTCAGTCTGGTCAGGGCCAGCGGCGAGCCAGCGGTCGAGCTTGGCTATCCGACGATCCAGTCAGACAATCAGTTGGGCTAAAACTCATCGGTGGTCATCATAATAAATTGGTTACTTAACTAATTCAAGTTAAGAATTAATTAAGATGAGCAAGAAATTAAGATTGCCCAAACTCGTGAGAAGGGCACAATGCGGTTTCGGAGGCTCGAGGAAGAAGGTTTGATGGGAGGGAACATGCGGCCCGGGGCTCGAGGGGATCGGGCGCAGCTGCTCGATGAAGATTAGAAGGAAGAGATGCGTTGAGGTGGCTTGGGCTCGAGGCAGAGCAGGGAGATCGAAAGATGGAGCTATTGCAGGGGTGCGTCGATGGATGACACGTCGGTTCTGGACGGGGAGGAAGCTCGACCTGTGGAAGGAAGCAGAGAGGCGTGGAGATGCGCAGGTGGCGAAGTTCTTCCCTGAAGTAGGAGAAGGGAAGCTGCAGGCTGGCGAAGTTCTTCTCTGGAGTCGGCGGAAGGAAGCTGCGGGTTGGCGAAGTTCTACGCTGGTGTCGGGAGAAGGAAGTTGTGGGTCGGAGATACAGGAAGAAGATGCCGTCGGAGGGAAGTAACAGAAGCAATGCGTGCGTGCGGTTGAGAAACATCGACTAGACGTGGGGGGATCCGCGATGAAGATGCTTGGCCAAAAGGGGAGGAAAGAGCCCTTTGATACCAAATATGTTATGTGCTTCTTTTGGGTGGTTTGTCGGATGGCAACGAGATAGGAGATACAAGGGCAAGCCCTATAAATGGGGGTAGAGGAGAGAAGACGAAACCCTAAGAGAGGGTGGAAGAAGGAGAGAAGAGCTTGGGGAAGAAGAGAGTTTCCACCCTAGAAGGAGAAGAGGGCATGAGAGAAGAGAGGAATTAAAAAGAGAAACTATTCCCTTCCTTCATTCATTCTTACATGACTCTAAGGGTCTATTTATAGGACCCCGATGACAACATCGTAAATACATAAAAGAAACGCATAAAATATTTAAAAACCCTAAAATACTATGAGCGACTCATACAATATTGAGACACCTAATACATTCGACTCGATACAACATGACTCAATACAATACAATTTCAATATAAAAAGACTCTAATACTAGATAACCAACGGCGTAGGATCCGTAAAACATTACACTACCACATCAATGATACCATGCCGGAGTTGAATAATTATAACATGTGGCATCTCTGTAATATTATTGTGATGTCAAAAATATGTAATATTTGAAATACCTGTATGTATGAATAACAGGAATTAACTAATCATCCTTTTTCTGGTTTAATAATTCGACTTGGTATCCACTCCACGAAGACTCGACACATCAAGTCCCACTCCTCACCGGGCTCCACCACCGCTCCAGAAACTCTCCTCGAGACTCGCAATTCCTCCACTGAGGCTCACCACCGCTCGCAGTTTCTCCAAGAGGACTCACCGAGACTCGCTGTGGTTGCAGCTCCTTAAGGACCGCAAACAGGGCCTTCAGCTCTTCGTGTCCGTTAGGTAGCTGCAGGAGCCACCTCATGGGATCCCCACCTGCTACCCACTCCGGTAAATGAATCTCAAGGGTGGCTTAGGCTGGTGTGGTGATCAAATCCTCTATTACCTTGTTTTTAGGATCTTGTCACTGGTGCTTTGTCCTTCTGTCATTATGAGGGATTTTTTGGCTCTTCGTCCACAGTACTCAAGTGCCTCAATTGAGTGATCCCCCACAAATTCATGGTAATTCAGGCTTATTGAAGATTACCATCCTACCGTTGTTGAAGCAAATATCCATGATTGTCCCTGCCAATTTCTCTGAATTTGAACAGTTGTGCCAGGCCTCCTCCCATCCCAATTCCCCACCGACAGTTATTTCTCTTCTATTACCCTATTTTCCAGTTTTCCCCCTGCTCCAACTCAGCCATCATCACCCACATGCAGCCACCACTTGGATCCATCATCACATTGGTCGAACATCGCTCGGTGAGTTTCTTTCAATTTTAGTGTCAAATTTATTTACATTGTACGGATGCACATTCTAGTACTAGTGAAATTTTGTTTTGATTACTTGTTGATTACTAGTGAAATTTTGTTTTGAAATTTATTTACATTGTACGGACGCGTATTTCTTATTCGCTTGATGTTCAATGTTTTAGCTCTTTCAGTTGTGCATGTGAGCATTGCTTGTTGGCCTAATTACAGATAATTGTAATCTGCTGTGATTGTTTGGTGCAAAATTGCAATTTTCTGTTATTTAATTAACTTTGCATTTGGACATTTGTATGACTGAATCATTTGCATCGTCATAAGGTTATTGTTTAGGTAGTGAGTATCATGTCCATCTAATTGTGTGCATGCTTTCATTCACACCATTTTAGTCTGCTTCTAATTCCATCTACATTTATCGCATCTGATTGCTCACATTCATTTAGACTTAGGGTAACGCGTAGGTATCTAATAGATTCATCATGTGTCACCAAGACCCTGTTTGACTGACCTACATGCTTGCCGTGTGCTGCAAATTTCTTCACTGTTACGCCAAACTGTTATTTTGGATCGAATAGTGTGAACATCCACAGCAGGCGGATCGTTAAAAACACGAGTTTATCAATCGTAAAATAATTCCACGATTCGCAAACCGAGATGAGCCGCGTCTCCGCGCACTGTTCTCTTTCTCCCCTCTTGACCTAACCGCAGCTATTTCCAGCGTCTGAAGCTTTCGGACATCGCCCCTTGCACGCAGGCGAGCTCCTTCCCTGGCGGCAGTCCTTGCACCCCGACGAGCTCCATCCCCATTCAACCTAACCTGCAGCTATTACCAGCGACTGGAGGATTTCGGATCTCGCAAAGCCGACGAGTTCAGCCCACCTTCCACCCTCATCATTGACCACAACATCTCCTCTTTGGCAAGTTCCAGTATTTCCGTTAAGGCCTCTCTCGTGCATCTACTGCTCTGGTTTCATTCCAAATAGGGAGTTGTTTCATCTATAGATCAACCAGATTTGGGGCTTCTCTCAGCATCTTGTTCTTATCATGATCGAGGATGCTATAACTATGCTGGAAGTTTTTTTTTGTGATTTACAATAACCTGATCACTGATGGATAGAACTCATGATCCCCATTACCGATAGATTAGCCTCAATTTTCTTCTAATGTTGCTATCATGCATCTTGCTAAATGAGTGATTGAGGCTCCTTTTGTGTGTGATTACACTGACCGGATCTTAGATGGATAAAAGTAATAATTCCTTCATTTTGTTGGTGACTGATTTTTGTTGGTTTCTGAGAGATCCTTAACTTTGTAATTACTAATTTTAAGTAGAAGACATGATTTCGTTTAATGTTGCTATCATGAATCCTCCAATTTTGTTTGAAGAATTTTAGATGATGCTCTTTATTTGAATTTATTGTCCATCTATTTTAAGTAGAATGCCTTCTCTATGTAGTGCTCGATCATAGGTCAAAAATAGATGGGCAAATCAAGAGAGTGGAATATCTGCAACTTGGGAGACATTCAATGTTATGTTGTTTTACGATCTATGTATAAGAGAGATTGAATTAGGAAATATGTCCACCACTCACTTTAGTAAAGATGGTTGGGATAATTTGATGAATAATTTCAAAGAGTGCATGTGTTTAGACAATAATTGTTAACAACTGAAAAAGAAATGGGATCAATTGAAGCATGAGTGGAAATTACGCATGAACTTAAAAATGGCGACTGGGTTGGGTTGGAACCCCACCAAACGAACAATAGACGCCTCTGAAGAATGGTGAAAGGAAAGAATTCAAGTTAGGATTTCTATTAACAGTTTCTACTGCTATTATTTTCTAACATAAACGCACGAGTCTTTTTCATTTTAGATGATTTCAAGTGCAAAGAAATTTCGATATGCTAGGATACCGCCTGAGCTAGAGGAAAAACTTGACAAAATATTTGGCTTAGTCAATGATATGGGAGATAATGTGTGGCTCCCTAGTCCCTACATCAGGGGAAATGCCTTCTATATTTTCCTAGCCTGAAAATGTATCTGATGAGGATGAGGACTATGATATAGAACATTGGTACATTAGTGTTTACAAATGATGATGTTGACTCTACTGCCCCTAGAGAAAGTTCACAAAGTGGAGTTGGTTCTAAAAGAATGCGTGAAGGAAAAAAGAAGGATATAGGCACAAAACACATCATGTTATCGCATGTTGAAGAGTTAATATCTTCATCGAGAACTATTGTTCAGAGCGTTGCAGCACCGCCTACTCTGCCCATTGTATACCTACTGCGTGAAGCACTACAAGAACTAGAAAAATATCCAGAGATATTCGAAGTCAAACTGTTATATGATTTTGCAACAGTGCATTTCCCCACTTCGGTTAATCAAGTGACATTTCTAAGTATTCCAGAATGTAGGAGGTTGACTGGCTAAAGAACCACTACCTGAATTCTCCACCGTGATGTTTTGGTTGTAGTATTACAGTGATGTTTTGTTGCCTCATTATCTATATCAGGAACTCCTGTTTTGTTTCCTCAATATATCTGTACGAGGAAGTACTTTTTTTTAATTACTTATATCATTGCTTCATTTTGTTTATCATACTTTTAGGTTACTATAATGGCATTGGCAACATAAAATAATGATGTTTTGTTTCTAGTACTACTTAAATCATTGCTTTATTTTATTTATCATATTTTTAGGTTACAAAAATGACAGTAGAACATGATGATGACAAATTGATGTTAACTTATCATGTGAATAGTGAACGAAATTGTGTTGCATGAATTAACATCGACTGTATGTGTGATCAATGAATGCATATCATTATATTGTGACAAAACACTTTGTATGATATCATCTCAAATAGGGAACAAGTGAATCTGTGAATTATTAGCTAGACATTCAGGGAGGTTCCACAATATGTTTTAGATGTCTAAAGAAATATTTTTAGATTTGCTCATATTACTTGAACATAGTCACCATTTAAGAGGATCGCAAAGGATGGATACACGTGAGGTATTACCAATCACACTATGGCTGCGTTTGGCGCAACTTATTTGCGCCGGTGAGGTTGGACAAAAGCGTCTTTGTCATAACAAAACCTTATGCCCCAAACTAGTTTCTTTTTTTGGTAATGGTTGTAACATTTGTCATACCAAACATATATTCTATCACAATGACGTTTTTGTCCAACCTCATCGGAGCAAATAAGCCACGTCAAACGCAACCTATATATTCTTGTGCATAATTAAATCCATTAGAGCTACGAGTGAATGATTTCAACATTCTACGGAAACTATTAGTCGGTACTTCATGAAAGCGCTTCATGCTCGAACACATCTTTCATTGGATAACATAGCTCCAACTGATACACAGTTTCAGGCCACTCCACACATACTTAATAAGGAAATATATATATGTCGTATTTCAAGGACTGTATTGGAGCAATTGATGGAATGCACGTTGGTGCACATATTCCAGTGGAAAACCAAGCGACATACATTGGTCGTCACGGTACACCTACTCAAAATGTAATGATTGTGTGCGACTTCAATGTGTTTTGCATATGCTGTACTCGGATGGGAGGATACCACATGACAATTGCATATATCTGTTACGGGCTCCCGTTTGAGATCTCGTGCATGGTCGTGGCGGGGGAAACTCGGAGAAGAGAGGCGCGTCCCTTCTTGGAACTTAGGGAAGCAATCTCGCTGGAAGGGAGAGCTCGACGTAGACGATGGTTGGAGCGTCATGGAGAAGAGGAGGCGGGATCGTTGAGAGGTGCGGACGGCACCCTTTAGGGCATCGGAAATTAAGAATAAGAGAGAGACAATTAGAGAGAGATGAGAAATTTGACTTAATTCATGCTTGCCTCCAAAGCCCAAAACGCCACACCCAAATAACCAAATGGGTCCGAGTCATGACGAAAGACGCAATGCCCCCTCACTCGGGCTTAACATTATGTGAGGCTATGAAATTAAAATGCGTAAATAAAATACTCAAAATAAGAAATTACAAAATAGCGCTTTCTCATGCTAGTTGGGCTCCATACGCACCGTGCGGCGCTTGTACGTGATCCCCTAGCGAGGATCCATAACATATCCGCCCTCCTTGACATCAAGCTTGTCTTGCAGTTATGGTGTTAGAGGAACCAAGGGCGCAGGCGGTGGAACTGGAAGAGGCTCGATGTCACTGAACTCCTGTAGAAGGGTCGTGAGATCATGTGGCTCAGTCGGCGGGGTCTAGAGGAAGAGAACGGGGCAGAAGTCGGTTGCATGACAGGCGTGCCATACCGACGGTTGGGGGTCACGGCCCCAAAACATCGTAAGTTCGTCCAAGTCCCACAAGATGGGGCCCAAGGTGCGCAGCCATCGGGTCCCGAAAACTGCCTCAAACCCTCGAAGGGTAATGACGAAAAAATCGACGTGGGAATGATATCCATCCACCGCGATGGGCCCGGCCCGGGCCGCCCGGCAAACCCCGATACAGGACATGGTGGTGCCGTTAGGCACGGTCACACACAGACAGCAGTGAGGAGTCACTGAAAGTTGGAGGCGCTGGCTAAGTTATCAAGGCACGCGCCTCAGGCACCGGGCGCACCTAGGCGCCCAAATGCTGAATTTCAGCGAATTGGGCGCCCAATTCACAGAAATTTAGCGAATTGGGGGCCCAATTCGCAGAAATTCAGCGAATTGTGTGCCCAATTGGCTGAAATTCAGCGAATTGGGTGTCCCATTCGCTGATTTTCCATAAATTGGGAGCCCCATTCGCTGAATTTCAGCGAATTGGGCGCCCCATTCGCTGATTTTTCATGAATTGGGCGTCCAATTCACTGATTTTATTTTTCCCCATTTTTGCGTCCCACGTGCCTCGGGCGCGCGCCTGCGCCTTGCGCCTAGGCTCCAGGGCCCCTTTGCGCCTCGGTGCGCCTTGCGCCTTTAATAACTTAGGGCGCTGGGCAGTGAGGTGACTGAGGAAGTTGTGTGTGCTACCCGTGTCCATAAGGGCATCTAGCTGCTGACCCGCTACTGTAATAGACATCTGTATCGTCTCCGCGGAGCGGGGACTGTCCATGGCGTGTATGAAAATCTCAGGGTCACCCGACCGACTCGTCGTCTTCCGCGTCATCATCAGGGGGGAATCCTCAACCTCGAGCCAAAAGAGGAGTTTGCAGCGATGTCCACGGCTAAAACCTAATCACAATTGAAGCATAGGCCCTTCGCGCGACGGTCGGCCATCTCCTGCGTCGACAGACGGCGAATGTGTGGGGGTGGATCCCCCTCCTTGACTCTGTCAGGTTCACCCCCAGAAGGCAAGGGAGACGGGTTGAAGCCCTTGGAAGAGCTCTCACTAATATGATGACATAAGAGTGGGCGGTCTAGCATGTTGGATCGATAGGCGCCCTTAGAAGGGGGGTTAATAAGGGAATAAAAATTCTTTTTATATGTTTAAGCAATTTACTAAATTGTTTTAATATAAATGATGGTGAAATAACAATTTAGTTTAAAAGTAATTTGCAATATAGAAAATTTACGCCAAATGAATGAAATCAAATAAACAGGAATAGAGACATGATTGTATTATATAAAAAGTGTTTACATAAATTTGATTTCAATATCGCTAGAAATCGGAGGCGTACAAATGCAAATACTTTTTTCTTTTCTATACCGACTTGTATCCCCACGAACCGGTTGGCTTTAGTCTATCCTTCCCCGGATATGGCCTCAAGCCGCTCTAGCCAATCCTTCCCCGGATATGGCCTCGAGCACCCCCTAGATCTAATCACCTAGACCTAGTCGCCAACACACGCGGCGAATTCCCCCTAAGCCGCGCAAGGACCTAATCGCCAACACAAGGCGAATTCTCTATATGGTTACAAAATGTATGGAATGAAAATAATGATAACAATAATAAAAAAAAACCTATATGAGATCTTCTGAAGTTGGAGATGAAGGATCGTTGTAATGTGAGCGAGGTCGAAGCGATCGTCCTTCGGATGTAGCATGACGTTGTCCTCCTCCAGAATTCTCCTTAAGCTTTTTGTGGGAGATCCATCTTCGGCAGAGTAACAGCTCTTGAAGTTTGGCAAAGGTATTCTCTCTGGGATGGTTAGCCAAAACGTGAGAGAAAGCTCCAATTTATAGAACTTCGAGATAGCGCATGCGCTAGCTACTAACGCCTGCGGTAGCGTTCGTGTAGAGACGGTTACGAAACCGTCGTGTCGTGGCGTTGTGGCCGATCTGGGGTTAGCGTCAGGCGGTAGCGGTAGCACCGGCGGTAGCGCTAACGTCTGCAGTAGTTCCTAGCACCAGGCGGTAGTGCTCTTGTTCAGAATGTTGGTTCCAAGCTGCTTTCTACCTGTGGAGTAATGCACATATAATTCTTGCACACTATAAACACACGACAAGGAAGATCAAATACAATATGGGCCTGTTCGTTTCGCTGGAATTGGGAGGAGGGAATTGAAATTGGGTATCCCAATTCCAATTCCGCTGTTCGTATGCCGTGTTTTGGACCCGGAATTGACATTGGGCGAAAACCTATAGCTTTTCGTTTTTAAAAAAACCCGCACACCTCAAAACCGAGCCCCGCAGCTAGGTTTTCAGACGGCAGCGATAGATTTTGGCTCGGCGACAGGCGTTCTTTCCGCTCCCTCCCGTGCGCGATCTTCTTCCTCGTTCCCGACCGCCTCCTGCAAGCTTCCTCCGGTAAGATTTCTCTCCCTTAGGCTGCTGTAGTTCTTCTCCTCCGCAGTTCATTCTGTCAGATGAGTATTTGATAGCTTCTTCTCCTCTGTTGTAGTTCTTCGCCTCCTTCTTCCTCCTCTCCGGCGGTCACTGCTTGGAGAAGCTTCCTACAACGTTTTCCTCGCTCCAGGCCGGCTCCAGCACGCTTCCTCCTCTCCGGCAGTCACTGTTGTAAGTTTTTTCCTTTGCATTTTTTTGTTTAGATATTTGTTTTGATTTTTTGTGTGTAGATGTGTGTTTTTTTGTGTAGATATGTGTGTGTTTTGTGTAGATGTGTGTATGTATATGTATGTGTATATGTATGTGTAGATTGGGGATTTTTTGTGTGTAGATTTTTGTGTGTAGATGTGTGTTTTTTTGTGTAGATGTGTGTGTGTTTTGTGTAGATGTGTGTATGTATATGTATGTGTCGAGTCCGTGTTAGTAAAGAAAAAATATCAGCGAGAATGAAAACGTGGAATAAATACTACCAGGAAATTTCGGCAATGCTAGATACAAGTGGATTTGGGTGGGATTGGGAACGACATGTGGTACAAGTTGACAGTGACCAAGTCTGGACCGATTATATCAAGGTACTGAATTTATCACTGCTTTGTGTATTTATCACCATTTTGTAGGATGTTGTACAAATTTGATATTCACAAATTAATTTTATTAATGCAGGCACATCCTTCCCTGAAACACTACAAAGATAAAGTAATCGTCAATTGGGGTGATTTGGCCACCCTTTGTGGGACTGACAGGGCAAACGGTGCTAATGCGTCAACGGGAGTGGAATCTACCTATGATTTTGATGTGGAAGGGATTCCCGAAGAGGATGTTGCGGCAGAGCCAAGTGGTCCAAGTAAGAAGAAACCCAAAAAACCTTCAGTTGTTGATATGATTGCAGAAGCTGTCACTCATATTGCGAATAACATGGATAATCCAATTGAAATATCCCCGATCGGAGCACCTTCGAGGTCCAGGCTTGAAACAGCGTATCAAGCATTATCTGTTATGACGGATCTCTCAGAGGATGATCTTATAAAAGCAGTAGATTTAATCAGTGTTGACGCGACAAAGTGCGATGTCTTCTTGATCTTGCCAGAGATTGCTAGGAGGAGATGGTTGCGCATTCATATAGGCGATTAGTTTGGAGCTTACATGTTTTATTTTGAATGTATCGGATGATTATGACATTACTAGCTATTTCATTTTTGTGATATCCGTTTGTATCAAGCATTATCTATCAAGTTTGTATGTCTTAGCTAAATTTGATATGGTCGTAGAAGTTTATGTCTTAGCTAAGTTTGATATGATCGTAGAGGTTTGTATGTTTTAGCTAAGTTTGATATGATCGTAGTAATTTGTATGTCTTGCATTGAGTTTTTAATGAAGCGGGTATTGTATGTTGTTTACATATCATTGTGTTGTTTTTGTCAATTCCAGTCTCTGAATTCCATCCTGCAACCGAACAGAAATATTGAAATATTCAATTCCTGTGACTGAAAACCTTCCTGCAAACGAACACAGGAATTGGTTTTGCCCAATTCCAAAACCTCCGCGCCGTAGGTTTTCGGCCAAAACCAATTCCTGTCAATCAAAACCTACGAAACGAACGGGCCCTATGGGATTTGTTATTCTCAAACAAAGGGATGTGACACACATGTCCAGCATAGCAGAATGCATTTAACACATGCGGGCACGAAGCTAAGAGCACATAAAACTGCTCTAAGTAGTCATCAATGGAGCATGACTGCTTCAAGGAGATCAGATCACCAATAAGGTTGCTACGAAGTGAAGACCGCAATGCGTCTTGAAGTCCTCCCACGTGAGGTGAGGTTTTTCCCGTAGGAGCTGGTAGTACCACAGTTGTGTTGAGCCCGTGAGATGGAAGGAGGCCACACCAAGCCAGTCCTCTGAAGGAGTGCGATGGGTAGTAAAGAACTGTTCATAACGGGTCAACCATGTCGGAGGATCTTCGCGGCCGTGGAAGATCGGAAAATCGAGCTTCACAAAACAAGGAAGACTATAACTGTCCAGACGAGGAGGGGAAAGGCCGGCTGGCCGTTGGTGAGAGGATCCGGGCATCGCCAGAGACGAATCAGTGGTGGCAGGTGGAGGAGGTGGGGTGCCCGTGGGCCGGATAACATCGAGAAGGGCCTTGTGGTTGTCGGCCATCATATTCTGGAGCGACTCCAAAATCTGGGCCAAGGTTTTGGCGTCGGAACCACCGTCGTCCATGTAGGTGGCTGGAATCGGGAAGGGAGTTGTGGATGGAATGGGCAATAACACTTTGCTGGAGGTGAGGAGAGGGCCACCCACGAGGGACGAACCCAGCAGCACCGGTGCTGAAGGCGGAGGTCGCGCCTGAAGAGGTGTGGAAACTAGCGAGATGCGAACAAAGGGACGTTAAGGGCGACTCGATGGTGCGTGCGGTCGTGGACGGAGGCAGTGGAGTGCGCCTGGGAGGTGGTCAGAGGAGTAGAGGCCACGACGGAGGCAGTGGAGTTCGACTAGGCACAAAAATCCAAAAATATCAGCAATCGTGTATAGATTAGCTCCCTGACTTCCGCCTCCAGTCCAGTAATCCGCGTCTGCATGTCCGCTACTACTTCTCGCGGAACCTCCAGCACCGCTTTGAGATCATGCACCGCCGGGGCGGCTTCTGCAACAGTGACCACCAGGAAGGAGGTAAGTCTCGTGCGTTAAGTTTTTCCATACAATTGGTTATATGCAGGAAGACAAATATACCTTGAGCCGTAAAGGTGGGCACTCTTTCGGGTTCCGGCTCCACATCGTCGAACACTTCAACCAAGGTGGCCGACAAAGCGGCCCCGCCGTTCGCAGGAGCATCATTGCCAGCAGAGCCAAACGTGCTAAAGTCAATCTGCGGGGGAGCGGATGCTCTCACAGACCCAAATAATGGGCGTCGGGACAGTTCGGGATCCACCCTCTTGAGGTAAGCTCTCTGCGACGCCTCTCCCCGCTTACATATTTCATGTATCTGGGCATGGGTACGAGGTTGCTCCCCGGGCTTCGCCCCCATGAGCGGAGGGATGACGATTGAATCGTGTCGTGGAGGCGCGGCGAATCGCACCGAGTGTCGGCACGGATGCTCAGCCGAAACTTCACACTCGCCGACCAAGCCGGTGACGATGTCGCCCATTTGTTCCGGCGCCTCCATGACACCCAGGGTTGACACAAATTCACCCCGAGGTTCCGACAGCAATCCCCCGTCACCCGAGTCGTAGGGGGGTTCTTCTCTCCGAACCCGCTTTGCCAGCGGTTTCCTCTCAGGTACGTGCTTTTGTTTTTCTTCTTCATTCGCAAGCACAAGTGCGGCCTCTTTCTCCAGACGCTGTATCCGGAGTTGGGCTTCCGCCTCCGCGACTTCTTCTCTTCGCCTCCGCTTCCTGGAGTTTCTTTCGGGCAGACACTTTTTCGGGCACCCCGCGGGTGAGTATCGGTGCCACTTATCGCGCCGCCACCGTGTCTGGGGACCCACCGACGCCAGCAATTGACTCCTTCGCTACTGGTGGATATCTAGCGGCGGGGACCCCATCGGTCGGCCTCGGGAAAGAAGTCATTTTCGACTTCAGCTCCTTCCCAGTAGCATCAAAAATGACGGGGCCGCGCAGCGGATTGATCGCGACCTTGAGCGTGCCCTCAGCGGCTTCTCCGCTTCCCGGGAGGACGGTTTTAGAACCCCCACGTGCACCGACGCCAGCAACTCGACGCGCCCTCTCATCCACTGTTTTCGCCAGCTGTTTCCACGACTGCTTCTTCCCGAGCGCACTCTCAGCAAACACCTGCGGTGTCAGGACCGTTGCGGACGCCACAACCGCACTACTGGAGGATTCGCCACAAACACTGGCTCTCTTCGCCCTCAAGTTAGCAAGGATGGTCTGATTCAAGTCAGCCATTCCCCGAACCGAACGAGAGATCATGAGTCAGGAAGATGGAGAAGTATGAGGAGACCCATGGGCATACCCCCGCGCTATTTATAGATTTCCAGTGGCACGAAAAATCGAGTAGCAGTCTTTGCGGTTACAGTGTACTTTTTCGGAGCCTGCGTGGACTCAAAAAAGCATGGGGATTATGTTAACCCAAATCCTGCGAGTCCAGCCAGTGCCCATCCGTGCCGGTCACAAAGGCCCCAGAAAAACACTCAGCAGGATCCGCGGGCACTGTCCTGAAGGTCGCGCATTCTCCCCAGCGAGGACGCGCGCGGCTACTCTCCAAGTATCCGCGCAATCTCCCGGGCGGTTCTTCAGCAACTCTGCAGAGAGGCCGCGGCGGGCACCCTTCAGAGCCCGCACGGATCCCTCTCCTCCTTAGCCAGTAATAGCAAGCACGGTTGTTGCCTATAACGTCAGCGTGGTTCTTCTCTCTCCTCACGCTACCCGACGCTTCGTGTACCCTGGGTAGTTGTGCATTTAATGCTGAATTAAATGCCCTCAACCAGTCGGGCAACAGCCTACCCTCAAGTATAAATAGAGGGTCAGGGGTGCTCGAAAGGGGACGAAACTTGTGCTAGAATCTACCATGTTGTAGGTGCGGTTACAAGTTCGGTCACCCAGTTGCCTTCTCTTTTCAGTGCCTACTCTTTTAACAGCTTGTAATAGCGAATTGTGGGATGTTATAGCCCGCAGCAAGAGGTATTCGCCGCTACGGGCCAGTCTGGTGTCCGCCGCTGCTAGCGGCACTCACTTTTTTGTGTTCTATTCGTCATGCCCTTGCGGGTTAGTAACCGGTTGATTGCGGTCTCCGATCTCTTCACCGAACTCACCCAATCTGATCGTTGAGTGTGGAAAGTTGTGTGACAAATTTTGCCCCAACAAGGGGGCATTTTTAAATAGAGGTAGGGTTTGATTTTCAGTTATCGGTGGAGTTTTCAGTACGATTAATGAAAGAAACGAAGGATTTAATGGTGGCTTTTGATTTTCAGTTATATGAGGAGTTTTCAATAGGTTTAATGAAGGAAACTAAGGATTTATTGGTGGCAATTGATTTTCAAGTTAACTCCCTTATGCCCTTAATGAGACTAACTTAGGTAACTCCCCAAATAAATAATTCTGAAATTATATGAAATTCCAAATATAATTTCAGAATTGTTTTTTTCCTAATATAAAAAGTAATGATAATAATATAATAATAGCTTAATTTATATGTCATCTCCCTTGCTTAAAAAATCAACGCTACTCCTAATTTGACGGACCTTTGCATTCAGGATCTTATTGGTCGGTCACACCAATAAGTCGGGCGAACGCGCGCGACACAAATATGTGTGATACAAAAACATATGCTAACAACGTGCACGAAAAACAAAAAACATGGGCATTAAAGGCGTGCGCTACACAAATGCGAAAGATAAAATAAAATAAAGACGCAACCTTGAGTTGCATCAAGTGGGGAGGAAGGTTGTCGGCCAAGGTGACGGGGAGAAAGATATATCCAAGCATCGCACTCAGACTCCGACTTCGGCACCAGTGATCAAAAAGTGGAATTTCTTCTCAAACTTTCAATGTCATGAAACTAAGTTTTCTACCTTTATTTATAGACTATGGAGGGGAAATAAGAAGTCATGATTCTCCGATCATTGCGATCTCCTAAACACACAAATAAAATTAAAAAAAATACAAATAAAATTAAAAAAATACAAATAAAATAATAAAAATTCCTAAATCGACGACCCGCTCGATATGAGCGGTCTTGATCGTCACTGGTGGTTCCTTTGTCGGCACGAGTAGACCCTCACAGGTCTTGTGACATGATCTCCATCACCATAGGTCCATGTCACTTTTGATGGCCTCATATATCAGCAGGTCTGGTGTTACGTCAATGAAACTGAGTGGCATGTTTGAGTGATGAAGTAAATACAACCTTAAAAACCCACCTAAATGCACCTTTGGCATTTTTTGATAAAATTCTTAAGGTTCATTGTCTGATATTGCGGTATTGAGGTCGATCAAAATGAAGGCCAAGGTAATCATAGAGAAGTCACAACTCCAATATCTGAAGCAATTATGCTCCCTGGAAGGTTGACTGGCCTATAGATCATAGGATTAATCACCAACCTATCAAGGAGCCATCCTTTCTCTAGGCTCATGAAGACGGACGCTTAATTTGGATGGGATCGAACCAGTCAGGCGACCTTCAACAAACACAAAAGTCGCATGTTGAAGCCTTCCATTATGGTTGCGCCCACACTGGAAATCATTCATCCAATACGGAGACGCCTTGGACGAATCATTTGGAGCATTACTAGTCGATGCAACCTATGAAGAGAAGGAAAGCACTTTCTAATGCCTGAGCATGTATCTAGTTACCATAGTTAAAATAGCCCAATGCCAAGAAACAATCCTTAGGATAGGTATTTACGATTCAAAAGATATGGCAATACATGCTCTCATACGAAATAAGGCTATTTTCTCATACCAATGCTTTGTATTATCCAATGACGAGGTCAACCTTATTTGATACTCTCTGGTGGCCCTTGATCCTCCAGCAATACAATGTACCTATGTTTCATAAAAGTCAGTGAAAGGTCTAGTGCTAGCCAGATTCCTCGCAACACACCTAATTGCACCAACTGGCAGTTTGAAAGACGACTTGTCAAAAGAAAATATCATGAATAACTCTGAGTCGAGCCCATTTTAAATGTAGAAATTATACTCATGGGAGCAACTTCCACGTAGAGATGTAATGATATGATTTCGAGACAAGTTGGTTTGATGTAATTCAAATCGAACCAAAATTGGCTTGAGCTCAAATAGATTCAAGACGATTGTGAGCTAGCTCAAGTTTTTTTAATTTTGGAATGGGTTGAAATTGCTATGAGAGGAGAGAGGAGACAAGTCGAGAGCTAGAAAAAATTCTGCAAGAATTGAAGATAAAGAGCCGAGGAAGATGAACTGAGTGACAAATACTTATCATCAGGCGGACGCAGCACGGTAGCATAGAAAAAAAGGAGAAGAAAATATTGATTTATGATCAACTAGCAGCAACTTATGTTGCACAAAGGGTACGACACAATCATACAGAGCATTAGATGCAATTAGGAAGGCTAGACAAATGACAACCAACATAATACATTAATATATTAATTTATTCATTTACTTATCTTTAATTTTGAGTCTGTTCGATTCGATCCAAGGCTCCAAGCTCAGCTTGAAATTAAGACGAATGCAAGTTTTGTATTGTGCCTCGAATCATTTGGGTTCAAGCCAATCTCGATTCAAGAAAAACTCAAGCTGGTTTCTGAGCATTCTTCAATCCTCAAGCCATCATAATAGTTCTACTGCCGCACAACTACGGAATACCCATCAGTTGCTAAACTCACATATGGACAGATTTATTAGTTTTTGTACCACTAGAAGAATGCTTATACTCTGATAGCCTTTTCGAGCCAAACACGAGCAATAAAGTTGAGCGCAACATCCAATTGCAGGTCTCAAGCAAATTATTGAAAAAGGTATTAGAGAAATACGAAAATACAAAGACTTCTACAGCATCACAACCAAATAACAGACAAATTCAATGTAAATAAATCTAAACTCATCTATCATTGCATAGTTATGGAGCTACTCTAAAGGTTTGACAACATCACCTTAGTACGGGTGCACACCTCAACAATAGTAGGCTGACTCTCCAAGTCTGCAAAAGACATGGCTTGCCCCATAGGAGAGTTGATTTCCATTGTCATGCAAGGAAAATGAATCCTAACACCTACAAATTTATAGTCCAACTCTCTGATCTTTCTATTTGAAGACCCCAAATTTCATATCGCAAATCTAATTCTAATATTAAACATACAAAACCCTTGTTACATTTTCACCACAATTGGATTAAATCGTAGATTAGGGTTTAGGGTGACGTTTAGGGGTGACGTCCGACACAACTTTTGTCTACTCTTCATCACAATCAACTAAAGTTGTGGAGCTTCACTTTTGCCTATTTTTTTACCACAATTAGGTTAGGTCATGACAAAGGAGCATAGCTTCAGGGAACACCCGACACTAGATTTTGTTGTGGCCTAAAAAAAACTAATGATTCTAACAAAGAGAATTGTCATTAAACGCATAGAAATAATAGATGAAGCGGTTAAGTTTGGTAGGACTTATTTTCACCGGTCAAGCGGTTACGACCCGCATGAACCGGACCTTAATTAAAGTCCGGTTCATGCGGTCGTAACCGCTTGACCGGTGAAAATAAGTCCTCCCAAACGGAGCAGAAGTGAACAGACATGCTATCGCTAACAGCAACAAAATAACTAAGAGATCAATAATAAGGCATTATGGAAACAAACCTCGTCCAAGATATTACTATCCTCTTCCTGAGGTACGGACTCTGCAGCTTCATCTTCCTCCTCTTGCTGAGGAACAGACTGTGTAGCTTCATCTTTCCCCTCTTCATCGTCGACACTCAGTTCGGGATCCCGAACCTTAAGAAGTTTGAATCCTTTCATATGTCTCCCATGATCTGAATCTTTCTCCTTGATCTTCCTTAACTTCCTCTGTATAATTGATGAAACCAGATCTATGCTCCCAAATACCGTCTCAGAATCCTCCTCTGCGCGCACAACCCCGTGCTTCTTGGTAAAGAGAGACACCTGATTCGGATGAGATAAAATGAGCGGGTTCGACGAGATTATTCAATACCTCTATAGAATCATTAACCGGAGTGATGCGCGAAATTAAGAGTTACCTCGCATCTGCGAACTCTGGGACCTCTCCCAAACTCACCTCCACGGACGGAGAGCCGGACGTCGACCTCTCGAACGAGGTAAGCATGCTTCTGCACGGCCTTTCCGACCTTTTCCTCGATGTGCTTCTTCACTGGCTCCGACAGCTGGCCAAGCAATAAAACACTGAGAGAAATTACCACTGAACTGCAGAAGCGCGACACAGAGAAGTAAATACCTCGAAATTCTTTCCCTGGACTATAAGCCGGACGGAGGAGAGAGGTCCGTCCCACGACATGCGGGCGACGAGAGTCAGTGTCCCGGCGGAAACCTTGGTGGGCCGGATTGGAGCAACGGAGAGGAAGGATGCGGCAGGCTTGCCAAAGAATTCGGAATGCAGAAAAGGAAATGCGGTGGGACTGGACGTTAGGGTTTTGGAATGGAGAAGAGAGGAGGGGAAGGAAGAGGGGCAGAAGCAGAAGAGATGCCGCGGGAGGAGAGTGTTCCCGGTCGCCGATGTGACGGTCGACATTCCTAAAGATCGGTAGGGGAGGAGCAGAACGAGGCGCGAGGATTACGACGGGTCTTCTGTTTTGGATTGCGCGGATTGTTAGAAACAGGGACGGAAGAGAGAGAGAGAATGCGAGGGGAAGACTGAAGAGAAAAGCTTAGGAAAAAAATGTGAATGCTTTGAGAGGTGAAGGCGCCCGCGTGGCAGACTAATCCGTTTTGGCTGAGGCGGATAAAAGTTGGTGATTGTTATCCGCAGTACAGTTTTGGTTATCCGCACTCTTTTTGTATGAGTTATTACGCGCCTTTTGAAAATACACCTTGTACATGCATTTTTAGGAAAAGTGTTCAACATGAAAGTTGTAGATCACGTCGAGATCTACAACTTTCATGTTGAACACTTTTTCTAAAAATGAATGTACAAGGCGTATTTCCAAAAATTCGCTATAGTTACGCCCATGTTTCAATCATGGCGGCAATACGTCTTGTGTGTGCATGTTTAGTAAAAGTGTTCAACACGAAAGTTGTAGATCTCGACGAGATCTACAACTTTCGTGTTGATTACTTTTCCTAAAAATACATATATAAGGCGTATTTTTAAAAGGCGTGTAATAACTCATACAAAAAGAGTGCGGATAGCCAAAACTGTAGTGCGGATAACAATCACCTAAAAGTTTGATGGCCTGGACAAGAGTTTTTGCGTCCGGGCCCACAATTTCGGTTTCCCTCTTCCTCAATTATCATTGAGCAGGTTCCCTCTGATTTTTTTATTTTAATCTCAGCCGTTCCCTTCTCCACGTGATAGAAAAGTGTCGTTCTCGGACTTAAATTTCGGGACAGAGTCCGTTCCCAAAAAAAATTTGGGCCCAACTCTAGGCACATATCGATCTGGGATTTATGCGATTTTGACACTATTCATTGCTTTATTTAAATATAATATATTCCCTCGCTTGATCTTTTTCTCGCTCATTGATCCCGCTCCGTCTTTTCATCACTTATAGGATATCAACACATGTACGAAATCTTCTTTCACTCATGATATGCATCTGTTTATATAATAACCCGGGGTGCATTTAGCCGCATCCCCACCTTGAGAGTGGAGTTACTGGGGGAGTGTTAACTCCCATGAAATGAGAGTGGGGGATGAACCGCCACAGCAGTCGGAGTCCGAGCATACACGCCCCGCCATTTTCGGCAAAGACCGCGCTCCACGTAGTGGGAGGGACCGAAGCCGCACCCCACTTAGTGGGGTGCGGCTCTAACCGCACCTGCGGTCAGAGCCGGTGCCGCACCCGACGACGGGTGCGGGTGCGGTCGGCGCCACCCACCTCTCGGGAGGTGGCACGGTCGTAGGCACCTCTCTTTTTCAGGAGGGTGTACGTTCCCTCCATGAGAGGCGTGGGCTTAAACGGGCGCGCGTGATTGCATTTTTTGCATTCCACCCACGAAACGAGCTAAGCGCGCTCAGAACACTAATGTGTTCGTTGCGCGCTCAAAACGCTCATGTGTTGGTTGCGCGCTCAGAACGCTCCCGTGTTCGTTGCGCTCAGAACGCTCCCGTGTTCCTTGCGCGCTCAGAACGCTCCCGTGTTCCTTGCGCGCTCAGAACGCTCCCGTGTTCCTTGCGCGCTCAGAACGCTCCCGTGTTCCTTGCGCGCTCAGAACGCTCCCGTGTTCCTTGCGCGCTCAGAACACATCCACGTTCGTAACGCGCGCGGCAGTTATCCTTTCCTAATTTCCTAGATTGCAGGTCCAGTTCACTTCGCTCAACGTCATCAACGAAGCTGCCTGAATTACCCAAACTGTCCGAATTGCCCAATCCTGTCAATGGCCCGGGAGAAGTGCTCTCCATTCTTCAAGACACTCCGCAAAAATGAAGATTTTGAGTGGTCCGAAGGATGCGAGAAGGCGTTCGAAAGGCTGAAGGAGCAGTTGACTCAGACACCTCTCCTTCAGAGCCCGAAGGAAGGCGAAGACCTGCTCATCTACCTGGGAGTAGGAGCAGAGGCAGTAAGTTCCGTGTTGGTCCGAGAAGAAGGAAGGAAGTAGCTGCCCATTTATTATGTCACTCGGGTGCTGAAGAAGGCGGAGCTTCGGTATCCAATCCTGGAGAAGCTTGCTTTCTCCCTGGTGGTGTCGGCGCGGAAGCTCCGGCCGTACTTTCAAGCTCACTCCATCCGGGTTGTAACTGATCATCCTCTCTGAAGCGTCTTGGAGGGAGTGGAGCATTCAGGGAGGCTAGCGAAATGGTCGGTAGAACTCAGTGAGTTCGACATTTCCTTCTCGTCCCGGGTGGCGATCAATGCCCAGGCAGTAGCGGACTTCTTAGCAGACTTCTCGGTGGAAGCAGAGCCAGGGGAAGAAGTTTTCAATCCAATTCCATGGAAGATGTTCGTGGACGAAGCTTCGGGCAGAAGTTCTGTGGGAGTGGGCATCGTGCTCGTCAGCCCACAGGGAACAAGGATCGAGCAAGCCGTCGAGATCCTCTTCCCCGTCACGAACAATCAAGCGGAGTACGAGGCCATAGTGGCAGGCTTGCGCCTTGCCAAGGAGTTGGGGATCCGTGGTATCCGGTCCTTCAAGAATTCGATGGTAGTCGCGTCGCAGATTCGGGGAGAGTTCGAAGCGCGCGATACCATCCTGCAGAAGTACTTGGTCAAGGTGAAGGGACTGATTGGAGACTTCCAGTCCTTCTTCGTCGAGCATGTGCCGAGAGAGGAGAACTCGGCAGCAGACCGTCTGGCCAAGTATGGGCCGAGGGCCGGAGGAACTATCACCGAGCTATTTCGACCATCCATCGAAGAGGGAGAGATGATGGAAATCGAGCAGCGCCCTTCGTGGATGGATCCTTTTGTAGCATTCCTGGCCAGCGTCCAGCTCCCGGCAGACGAAGGTGATCAAAGAAGATTTCGGTACAAAGCAGTGTACTATTACTACAAAATGGAGAGTTGTACCGCAAGACCATCTTGGGCCCCCTGGCCAGATGTGTTTCTGAAGACGAAGTACCTCAAGTGTTGGAAGAGATCTACTCGGGAGAGTGTGTAAGTCATTCTGGGACTCGCACTTTGGAGCAGAGGGTCTTGAGGCATGGTTACTTCTGGCCTACTATCCGGAAGGATGCTGAGATCTTCTCGAAGAAGTGCCAGAAGTGCCAGCTCTTCGCCCCCCTTCAGTTGCATCCAGCCCAGCAGCTCCGATCAATCACCGCCCCGTGGTCGTTCGTCATCTAGGGGATGGACTTGATCGGCCCTTTCCCCCAAGCTAGTGGACAGAGGAAGTTCGTTCTCGTCATGATCGACTATTTCTCCAAGTGGATCGAGGCCAAAGCTTTGGCCAAGACCACCTCTCAAGTCGTGAAGAACTTCATCTGGGGGGAGATTGTCTGCAGATTCGGGATCCCTCTCGCCATCGTCACCGACAACGGTCCCCAGTTTGCCAGCTTGGAGCTGGATGATTTTTGCAGGCAGCTGGGAACCGATCTTCGATTCGCCTCCGTGCACCATCCTAGGAGCAATGGACAAGTAGAGGCCGCCAACAAGCTGATCATCAACCTGCTGAAGAAGAAGGTAGAGAACCTGAGAGGTAATTGGGTGGACCAGATCCCCTCGGTCTTATGGGCTCTGAGGACCACTCCTAGCTCAACCACCGGGGAGACACCGTTCAAACTCTCTCACGGGTCCGAAGCTCTCGTCCCAGTAGAGTTCGAAGTCAGAAGTCCAAGGGTGGTTGCTGCTGAAGACGGAGACGAAGAATGACGACTAGAGAATGAAGAAGCTCAAAATCTATCTCTCGACTACATCGAAGAACTACGAGATTTAGCCTCAGCCAGACAAGAGGAGATCAAACGTCGAATGGCGAGACATTTCGACAAAAATGTCTGCCTCAAGCACTTCCAAGCAGGTGACCTGGTCCTGAAGAAGGTGGACGTAGCAGGAAGATCAGCGGCCATCGGGAAACTCCACCCGAACTGGGAAGGGTCCTTCATCGTCCACGAGTCACTTCTGACGGGAGGATACCGCCTACAAAACCAGGAAGGCGAGCTGCTTGGGAATACTTGGAGCGGTGATGACCTGAAAAGGTTTTACCCCTAGGGGGGAATGTGTATGTCCCTCAATTGTAAATTTATTTCTATATAAATAAAATCTACATCTCCCTGAAACATGGGACGAGGCAGTTTCTTCTATCTCAACAAAGTTTTCAAAAAAAAGGAGGCAGGTGAAGTCGATTTCCACGCTAGGTTGGGAAATGAGCCTCCGACTTAACCCTCGTAAAAACCCAGAACGGATGATGGGACAGTGCCTCGGGTGTGCGTTCCCTTAAGTCCAAGCCTCTGCAATGACGGCCGAGATCAGCTCCCCCTTGCATGTTGGCCGCGGTTCCCACCGACCGCATTTCTCGTCCGACTGGAGAGATTACCAGGAAGAAGTCTGGACGTCGACCTCCCGATTCGGCGAAGAGATGATCGAATTAGCCGATCAGGGGACCCTTGAATAAAGACGTCGTGTACCCTCGAGAGCTGAAAGCTCGCAGCGAAGCAATCCGTTTCCTAAGTTGTTATGTCTGATCATGCGAGTTGGTGTGCTTAAGTGTGCTTAACTCCCTGCTAAATTATTGAGCAACAGGAAGCAGGTTTGATCCACATTCCAGCATCCAAGTAGGATAGAGGCCTCGGGACGATGTGTCCCCTCGGACCTCCCCGACTGACAGTCCCTACTTGACGCCATACTCCGTCGACATTCGGCATTCAAGTAGGATGGAGGCCTCGGGATGATGTGTCCCCTCGGACCTCCCCGACTGCCACTCCCTGCTTGACGCCGTCCTACATCAACATTCGACACCGCAAGTTGGAAAACGAGCCTCCGACTTAACCCTCGTAAAAACTCAGAACAGATGATGGGACAGTGCCTCGGGTGTGCGTTCCCTTAAGTCCAAACCTCTGCGATGACGACCGAGATCAGCTCCCCCCTTGCACGTTGGTCGCGGTTCCCACCGACCGCATTTCTCGTCCGACTGAAGAGATTACCAGGAGAAAGTTTGGAAGCCGACATTCTGACTCGGGAAAGGGCAAGATCGATTCGACCGACCAAAGGATGAAGACATTCCAGCATCCAGGTAGGATGGAGACCTCGGGATGGTGTGTCCCCTCGGACCTCCCCGACTGTCAGTCCCTCCGTCGACATCTGGCATCTCAGTAGGATGGAGGCCTCTGGACGGTGGTCCTCTCGGACCTCCCCGACTGCCATTCCCTATCTCTTTTCCCTTAAAAACTCTGTTGTTGTTGAGTAATCCTAATGAACTCTTCACTAGGTGCAAGACAAGGCCTTGAGAGCGTGTGTCCCTCCGGACCCCCAAGTGCCCTTCATAACTCGACTCTATCAAGGGTGCTTTTGGAGTCTGGGGCGAGTATGCAGGTGCGAGTACATAGGCGAGTATACATGTGCGAGCATGCAGGTGCGAGTACTCAACCACGCCTCGATCCTAAGAGCTTAGCGAGCAATCAATCTCGCCTCGAGCCTAGGAGCCAAAGCGACATACAAGTAAGAAAGCAAGAACAGTAGAAGAAGGTGAGCAAAAACTATCTTCATTTCATTTATACTTTCTGAATTTACATCTTCAAAAGAATGCTTTACAAATCTTTGAGCTGTCAAAAAAGAGCCCAGGCGACTAGGCGTCATCCTCGCCTTCATCATCATCATCATCATCCTCGCCGTCGACATCAACATCTGCCTCGTCATCCTCGTCCTTGGAATCTTCATCGTCAGAGTCACTGGACAGCGGGGGAGATACTCGCACGGGAGAAGTGGACTCCTCGACGAGCCGCGCTGGCATGAGTTCCACCACCGTCAGCTCCATCGCCTCCGGCTTCAGCAGACCGTCCGCCTTCAGCTGGCTCAGGATGACAGTCCTGGTTGCTCGCGCGATTTCTCGGCGAATGCGAGGCATATCATCGCCATGCATCTAGATTTGCTTGCCGACCCTGGAGGGGCCCGCCGCCGCCGGTTGTTGCTCGGCAGGCCGAGTTTCCAGCTCGGCATTGCGAACTTGGGCGGCCTCCAGAGCCAGCCGGGTGTCCTCCATCTCCTTCTCGAGCTGGGACATCTTCTTCGCCGTCTCCACCTCGGCAGCCTGCAAGCATAAGAAGAAAGGAGTTAGCGATATATTCCGCAGGTAGGCGAGTATCCTTAACAGCGAGTAAGAGGGCGAGTAAGCACCTTGCGACCCTTCGCCTCCATCCCCATGGTGATCAGCTTCTTACCCTGAACTTTGATCATCTCCTCGTATTCAAGAAGTCACCTCGCCGTTGCGTGAGCCAGCTCGGCAGATCTCAATAAAGTGCGCGAGCTCTGGTGGGACAGAAACTCGGCAGAAGCCTCCTGAAGGGTCTCGGCATCCGCGCGACTATAGAGGGCAAAGGTCACGTCATAGGCCTCACCCCTATCCTCACAATCCTCCGACCAGGCGGGGAGGTTGGAGCTCAGAGTCACCTCGTGGGTTTTCTCCGTCCAAGTCACCAAGCGGCGACCATAGGCATCCTCGCCCCGCTGACCAAGGTTGAAATGGGGGTGGGTGTAAGGCTCGCCAGCCTCCGCAGGGTGGGCCTTCCCACCCAGGTCCTTGTGAGCGACCTACTTCTTCTTCCTCTTAGGCTCATGGACCTTGCCCTTGCCCCCACGCTTCCTTGAAGACCCAGCATCGCCACCAGCGACCCTGGTCTCCTCGCCCTCTGACGACAAGTCGATGGGGGAGGATCCCCCATCCCCACGAGTAGAAGTTCCCGCACCCCCTGGGTGGAAGTTGTTGCCTTCACCATCACGGGAAGAAGCTCGCCCGGCAGAGTGCGGGTAGCTGCGAGAAGAAAGAGATAAGGGTTAAAGGCCACCAGATAGAAGACGAAAGGTGAGTATAGCTGCTACTCTCAAGGTAGGTTACCTTCGCCCGGGAAAACCTCGGCGAGTTCGTCTACTCGCCTCCTCCAGAAGACCACATCGAGGTGACGACCCCGGAAGCAGTCGAAAAGCTTCTCCCCGCTCTCCTCCAGAAAAGGAGCCCCGAAGACGCTCTCCGGCGGCTGGAAGGACCTGCAGGGAATGGCTTCAAAGTCACCACGAATGACGACTAGGCGCTCGCCCCAGCGATGGTTATTGTTCGATGTGCCGACTAAGGTGCAGATATGGCTGCACAGGAAGACGACGCCCTCGCCTGTCGCCATGAAGTGGAATACCACAATCATCGCCACTCCATTTGGGTTGATTTGGGCAGGGACTATCCCGAAGTAGCGGGGTATCTAGCAGAACTCCGTCCACAGCGGTAGTCGCAAGCCCACCTCGAAGTGGCGTGTAGGGACCACCACCTCGCCGGTCAAGAAGGAGTTCAGACGCTCGCCCTGGCAAGGAAGCCGAGCGATATACCCTGGCGAGATGTACTTCGCCGAGAACTCTTCCAAGTCCTTCTGAGTCGTGATCGACTTCTTGAAGATAGTCTCCGCGAAGTTCTTGGCGTGATTGGCACGCCGGATGGCCGCCTCATCGGTAATTCTGAAGAAAAGGAGAGAAGAAGAGCGAGTATCAAAGAAGGCGAGGAGAAGAGAAGACGGAAGATACTCGCTTGCAGGAAAGAAGATCGCCAAAAGCGTATTTAATACTCACCCACCCCCCTATTTATAGTCGTCGAGTAATCTGGCTTGTCGGGCACGACACCGCGATTAGAGCTAAGAGGGTGGCGAGTATTAAAAAGAAGTCGCTCGGCGCGCGTCAAGTCACCAACCTCTAGCTCGCGAGGACCTGTGAACCGAACATAAGAAGCTCGCCGAATAGGCGCGACATTCAACCACTACTCGCAAGAATAAAAGAGATAGAAAAATTCAGACATTGCGGCAAAGAAAGCAAGCAAGTAATAAAGGGCAAGATTCAAATCCTCGCCAAATAATATTACATCAATGAAGAAATTGTTCAAAGAAGCTCGCCAAGGGCGATACAACAAACTACAAGGAAAAAAGAGAAGAAAGAAAGACAGCAGCTAAGAAGGCCCCTGAAGGTCTGGCTGAGGATCTTGAGGTTGAGGATGTCGCCCAACCCAGCCCATGCTGCGAGCTCGCTTGAAGTGCTCGAAGGCCAGGGACATCTCATCCTCGCCTTGCCGCAGCTGGTCCTCGATCCTCGCTAGTCGCCCAACCGAGCCCATGCTCGCGCGCATCCCGACGAGCTCGTCGTGATGGAGTTGCTGACGATGCTCCATCCTAGCCACTCGGCGCTCCAAGTCGCTGACAGTCTAAAGGCGAGATTCCGCACCAGCCAACCAAGTATCAAACTCCTCCAGCCGCGATACCCGCACCTCCAACTCAGTCAAACGACGATGAGCGTCGCTGCTCGCTAGGCGCTCAACTCGCGACTCCATCTCAGTCAGGCGGCGATGAGGCTCGCTGACCGCCAGGCGCTCCAGCTTCGCCTCCAAGTCCAGAATCGCGCGAGTAGCCCTCTCCTGGTACTCGCGAGAAGGAAGCCCGATAACGTCGATCAAAGCTTCCACCAGAGTGTGAGCGCGAGCTGCAAATCAAAAGGTAAATTAGAATCATTCTTTCTGACGAATATCAATCAAAGGTCGTAGGCAAAAAGTTACCAGGCCGGTGAGATTCATTCCTCGCCTCGCGAAGAGGACTGCGTGAATGTCGGCGAGAAGAACCCCTTCCTCGGTGAGGAGAGAGACTGCGATGCACAGTCTCTCGCCGAGAAGGGTGCCCGCCAGTTTGATCCCGGCTAGGAGGCGCGTTCCCCCCGTCACGGTTATCTCCTGGTCGCCCTCCCCCCCTTGGGGCGAAGAAGCCCGAAGATCCCCCAACCCCGCCTCGGCTCGAGGACTCCCCCAGATGAGTTGTGGGAGCGGTAGAAGCCAAAGTGCGCTGGTCGCCCGGAAGACCAATGGAAGGCAACGGAGGAGGTGGCGGAAGCCCACCCGCAGGCAGTTGCGAGCTGCTCGCCAGACCCAATGGTTGAAGAGGCAGTGGTGGTGGAAGCGCGCTGCTCGCCAGATGAGTCTGTTGCTCTCCCATCGTCCTCTTCTCCAACAAAGAGCTGTGGAGGACTCGCGTCGAGCGCCCACCACCCCTAGGCGAGATCATAAGCGATGATCGCAGAGGAGGTACGACCAAAGGCTCCTACTGAGCACTGACAGTAGACGAATCTGCAAGAATAAGAAAGGTATCAGGACATCACGAGCAAAGTTGAACTAGCAGACTAATCCAAGAGGTGGAGAGTAGGTAACTCTCACCTCGCGCAGGGGCGAGATTCTCTGGTTGATTCTGGGACGAGGTCCCAGTCATGCTCGCCTCCACGACGACATGAGGAGCAGGTGGAACGGCTGCCGACGAGTCGCCCTCGTGAGATAGCCCCAAGTCGTCCAGCAGTTGCTGACGCTGGTCGCCCAGAGGATTAGCGACATCCTCCGCGGCAGCTTTCTTCTTCTCCTGCTTCTTCTTCTTCTTTGCGAGCCTCTTCCTCTTCTTGGTAGCGAGGAAGTCCTCAAGCTCAGGATCTTGGCGAGGAGGGATCGAAGGAGTATCGAACAAACCAACAAGACCAGCCATGACAGCCTTAGCTTCCGCAGCATAATCGCGGGACATCTTGAGCGAGTTCAGAAAAGTCGTGCCATCAGAGACCCCTCCCCCTCTATATATAGAGTCCAGGCGTCAACTAGCGAGATGCCGAGTATATCCAGATACTCGCCAATATGGAAGCTCGTCGAATAAAGGTTGGATGATTCTTTCCGAGCAACTGCGTTACTCGCAAAGAGCGGGGATTGTGTACAACCCTTATTCTCCGAGGGTGGGACCCATCCAAAGCCACGTAGGTAGAAGTCAAAGGTCAAAGGGTCAGCACAGAGCCCACCAGTCCAAGACAGAAGAAAAAGGCCTGGGCGAGTATGGGCCTAATACTCGCCAGGTAGGCGACTATGGCATAATACTCGCCTCTGAGTTCGTCGAGCGCAGAGCCCTCTGAGTTCGTCGAGCGCAGAGACCTTCGAGTTCGTCGAGCGCAGAGCCCTCCGAGTTCGTCGAGCGCAGAGCCTTCAGAGTTCGAAGAATGCAGGAGCAGTAGAAGACCTAGGTGAGTGTTGGCCCGGCGTGTGCGAGCAGCACCCAATACTCGCCAGGTGAGCGTCTATGGCATAGTGCTCGCCGAGTATCCCATAGTCGCCAGGCAGGATGGGGGCAATAAAAGGCCCTCCCCTCCCCTTTGGTTTTCCTATAAATAGGACCCTAGGGGTACTTGGATTGGTACCTGGACTTGAGCTTTTGGATCCCGATTCCCGAACTCTCGAGCCCGTCACCCTTGCTTCTAGCCAAGTCGGTGCCTTCCCTGTACCAAGCTCGGCCATTTCTGGTTTTGGAGGGGAAGACTTCTTTGAGCTTCCGGGTACGTGGTGTGACCTCCCTGCCGCAGCACCTGGGGTCCTGTAGTTGTTGCCGATAGTTCTCTTCGTCGTTGCCAGCCAAGTCATCTCGTTGGACTGCTGGACGAGTAGCCTCCGGCTGCATTGGTCCGAATTTTGAGGTCAGAATTTTCCTGACGTCAACACACAGTATTTCTTTTTAATATAGTATATATATATATATATACATATATATGTATATATATGGGTACATATATATATATATGTGTGTGTGTGTATATATATGTGTGTGTGTGTGTGTGTGTATATATATATATATATATATATGTGGGCGGACTTAAAAATTGCAAAAAAAGAATAAATCGAAAAATAGGAAACTCGCTCTCATTAGGATCATATTCATAAATACTCTTTCGTAACCCAGGGTCCGCAGGAAGACCATCTACATTGAGTTCTAACTGTGGATGATCATCTACTTTCTCTCTCACATTAGGTCTACTAGAAGAACTAGATGATCCTTCACTTGTTTTTCTTTTAAAAAACTTTCCATAGTAACCTAACATAAATTATGAAAAAAAGATTCAGAAATCATCGCCTAAATGCACATATCAAGCATCACCGATCTGGGCCTATCGCCGCGGGTAGGCTTCACACAGCATGCCTAAGTCCGTCTCAAGCAGACCTCTAATGCAATTTAATGTCGGGGACGGACACAATCAACCCGATGAAAGAGATCGTTACCCTTGAAGCGTGCCTCAAAGTAATTGAATCGACCGTAATAGCTCCCACTTTGTTGATCCGACCTCTCCTCGGCACTCAACCGTAATAACAACAATTTCCTGAAGTGCTAACAACAATTTCCTGGAGCAAAAAAGGCAATGTCCGAATAAGAACAATTTCCTGGAGCAAAAAAGACAATGTCCGAATAAGAACAATTTCCTGGAGCAGAATCTCTTGAAGAACGGACCAAAACCTAAAGCAAAATAAGAAAACAGGAAGACGGAGCATAATAGCCAATACGATAATCTGGAGCTACTTGAAGAACTCATGGAGAAATCAAATCGATTGAAGAACTAGAGCAATGTCCGAATCAAGCTGCAGCAATGTCTGAATCAAGCCAAGTGGAAGACATGAGCAGTGGCCGGGGAGGTTCTTCATTCATACCTGAAAACAACTCGTTTCGGCCTTCTGCTTTCTGACGGGAGCAAGGGCGACGGGAACAAGGGCGACTCTAGTCTCCACTCTCCGGCGCTGACGGTAGGAGATGAGCTAGGGCGGCGCGTTCGACGATAAGAGAAATCAAATCGAATCGACTTCGGCGCTGACGATAGGAGATGGCCAGCAATGTCTGAATGGAACTAGGGCGGCGCGTTCGACGACCGATAAGGGAACTGCGTTCGACGATCGATATGAATCCTGCGTTCGACGATCGATAAGGGAACTGCGTTCGACGATCGATAAGGGAACTACGTTCGACGATCGATATGAATCCTGCGTTCGACGATCGATAAGGGAATTGCGTTCGACGATCGATAAGGGAACTGCGTTCGACGATAAGGGAACTCCGTTCGACGATATGATATGAATCATGCGTTCGACGATCGATAAGGGAACTGCGTTCGACGAGCCTTCGGCCTTACGTGAGCGCAATCGGCAGGCTTCACCTGCCCCCGGCGGGCTTCGCCCACCCCCAAATGCTCATGATATATATTATATATTAAGATTATATATTATATTTAATTATGTATTATTATTTTTTTATAAGATAACAATACGCAAAATAAACATTTAATTTTTTTTTTTAAGAACTAAAATAGGCCGCAGCCCTTTTGGGGCTGCTGCCGGCGATGGAGCCGCCGGCTGGCCGGCGTGAGCCCATCGGCAGGTTCGCCGGACGCCGGCCCACCGGCAGGTTCGCCGGACTCCGGCGAACCTGCCGATGGGCTCACGCCGGCCAGCCGGCGGCTCCGCCGCCCGCGGCAGCCCAAAAGGCGGCGGGAAGAAGGCATGGAGGGGGGCACAGGTTTTTCCTAGGAGGGAGGGAGGAGGATTCTGGCATTTTTTATTCGCAGACCACTCTGATCATAAGATCCAACGATGTCTCAATTTGCTAGGCTAATTACCTTGCCATTCATATTTCTTTTTAGTAGTGTATAGATGACAAAATCAAGTTTCATGAAGAAGTTCTGACAACCAAGATGCAGAACGAATTTCACGTCTCTACAATTATCCACACGAGTGCAAAAAACACAACGCAATCTGTCCAACGATCTCATGGATAAAATGAGACTCTTCGCCCTGTAACGAAATACTTGTGTTCCTGCAGAGATCCCCCTCCTCTCATTCTCACTGTTATACTTATATCAGTTTTCACAGAAGACAAAAAAGACGGTTGTCTCAAAACTGAAAATAGCATTTGTGAAAAGTTTCCAAAATTTGTCCCTCTTATATCAAAGAGAGGATTTCAAAAAAAAAAAAAAAAGACAGGGATTTGTCATTTTAGTTTAAAACCGTGGGTTTTATTTAAATCTAATATAAATCAAGCCAACAATCAATTTTTCAATTTATGTACATTCTTATCGCGCAACCATAAGTAAGACTAATTTCTTGATAGATTCTAGATCGCAGACTTCAACACCTTTGTAATTTGGAGGATTTAAGGTGGAATGATACGTCCATCACCACAGACATTCCCTTCCTGCTAGGGAACCCAAACATAATAAAAATGACCACTATTTTCCGCGGCAGCGATACAAACACTACAACCGGAAATTCCAAATGCAGGGGCATTGCCACTACTTTGTTTATAACCACAATTTCACACAAATAGTGCCCAAACACAAAAGATAATCCCATCTTGATGCCATCGAAGGAGTTGGTGTGTGAATGACAGGCAGCCGGAGACACCGAATTTGGGAACTAGAATCCATAGATCGGCGGGCATGGATGATCTATGAATGTGGCGCTTAATCCGAGGGATGGACAGACGGTCATAGGAAAGATCGGTTGGACGGGCTTGGAATCTAGACAAGGAGCCGGTGGCGGGATAGGTGGCCAGAGATGAGGTTGACGGAGAGCGGGTGGGCGACCGTGAAGGAAAGGCAGAGTTCAGCTTTGTGAAGGTCTCGGTTGAATTAATGGAGTGCGTGTAGAGTTCTTTATGGGAGATATATTTACATTTTTAGTGCAATTTTAGGGTGCGTTTGTCCGTCGGCACTCCGGCGCGGTATCGAAAAGAGGTGGGACTCAAGCGACCCAAGCAACTCCACGGTCTGGCCACGTTATTAGTGTTCCCAAATATGGTCTTCTTAAGTTTTTTTTAATGTGCAAGTAGCACAAATTCATGTGCTCATGGTGTTGTTCCTTTTTTTTTTCTTTTTTTGGGAGAGTTGATTTCAATTAGAATGGAAAATAAAAATCTAAATAAAATTCCTTAAGCATTAAGGCATATCAGGGAGAGTCGTCTAGGGGAAGCCAGCATTTTGCCCGAAGGAATCTCTGCGCACGGCTTCTTCTTCAAGTGCAGTCCGGTCTCCCTGTCATCACTTGAAAAAGACGATGTTGACCCCATCGTCCACTTCTTATTTCATTTTATATGTACGATTTTACCATATATATATATAATATTTATTTTGCAAAAAAATATTTGTATATTCTTAAAAAAAAAAATTTGCTCTCCCTCCCTCCTCTTTCTCTCACTTTCTCTCTCCCGGCGCCCTCTTACTGTCTATCTCTCTCCCCCTCTGTCCTCTCTCTCTACTCAATCTCTTTCTCTCTCTCTCTCTCGGCTCTCTCCCCTTCCGCCGTACTCAACTCTCTCTCCTCACTTTTGCTCTCTTTTTAGCTTTAAGAGGCCTATAAAAATCCCCTCTCCCTCTCTCCCCTTCTCTCTCCTCTTTTTTTCTCTCTATCGATTTGAATGTCTGAGATGTATATAAAGTATGTCTCACTTTGAATGATTATTATTTATTGCACCAATTAAAACTACTTTCACATATAGTAGTTAATATATATATATATATATATATATATATATATATATATATATATATATACGAGTGACAGTGCACGGGGAGTCCCCCGTGCCCTGCGCGACGGTGCCCCAGCCATGACGGTACCCCCAACTCGACGACGCTCACGCCGCTTGCGATCCCTCGAGCGCACGGAACTACGGCTGTTTCCTCATTTTATCGTGCGCTCGAGGAAATGCGAGCATCGTGAGTGTCGTCGAGTCGAAGTACTCTCATCTGCTCCCGCGTGCAAGCATCACACAACAACACTGTTGAAGTTGAAGTGGCTTTAGGGGGGGGGGAGTGGAGGTAGGAGGCCAAAGGGGGCGAGTCCAATGAAGTTGCCTGGGCGAGTGGAATGAAGTGCGAGTGGAGGTGTTGGAGCCAGGCGAGTGGAGCTGGCGAGTTGGCCCGGGCGAGTGGGCTCGTGTGCATGGGCGAGTGGAGGAGTTGTTATGCATGGTAGGCGAGCAGAGGTGGCCGGCGAGTCCAAGTGAAGTGTTGTGCATGAAGGTTGGGGTGCTGGCAAGTAGGGGGCGAGTGGGCTGCCTTGGAGTTAGCCTTGTCGAGTGGGCATGGGCGAGTGGAAGTGAGAGGTGTGTGCCGAGTGGAGCATGCAAGGTGTGCGAGTAGTGAGCCTTGCCGAATGGAACTTGTGGGGGGTGAGTGCATGCATGCAAAGGTGGCAAGTGCACCTCCCCCCTTCTTTGTGTGTTTACTATAAATACCCCCCCCCCCCTATGTAAGAGTTAATGCGAAGAGAGAGAGAGAACTTGAAGAGAGAGAAACTTCAAGTGAGTGAGAGTGTGCTACACCCCAAGAGGTCCAACCTCAACCCGCACCTTAGCGAGAGGTGGAGAGTGCACTGTGAGGTGGAGAGTGCGGGGTTGAGTGAGTTGAAGTGGAGAGTGCGTTGACAAGCTCAATGACACCTAGTGGAGAAGCAGACCTTGTCCGCGACAAGTTTAGTTGTTTTTTTATATATCTCAGCTGACGTGATTCAAGGTGTATGCACCTTGTAGTCAGCTTCTCTTTGTAATTCAATTGCCTAGTATAAAGAGTTCTTCGTTGTTTGTTCATCATTGGTGCACTTGATTGGTATCATACAAAAATTTAACATGGTATCAGAGCCAGGTTGCTGAAGCGGCGCGTGCTATCGAGGTTCAAGGTTGACAACCAGGATGGACGGCGGAGGAGGTTATGCGAGAGGTCTAGGCATTGAGCTGCACACCCAGACCAACTACAAGAAGTGGAAGTCATGTATATAGAGCTACCTTCTTGGAGAGGACCTATGTGAGGTCGTTGGGGGAGATGATGTAACACCCCAAAAATCGTAGTTCAGCGAGGTAGGCGGAGTGGTAGTGCTGCGTTCGGGATAGGCTAAAAATTCCATAGCAGTTCTCTAAGTACGACCAGTGTCCTCTTCGCGCAAGACCAGTGATCGTGCGCCAATGATCGTGCGTTAATTCGCAAGGAATCGGAGTTCTGTCTCGAACAGTGCGCACGACCAGTGTCCTCTTCGCGCACGACCAGTGACCGTGCGCATGTGATCGTGCGCCCTGTTTATTCTGCTCCGCGATTTTGAGCGGAGAAGGAGATCGGTCCGTCCAAATCTATTGGAATTTGATCCAACGGCTGCGATGGATGGCTGGAGGGTTTTAGGGCTTGGTAGAGGAGTTAAACCCTCATTATTTCCAAGGCTTTCTCTCTCTTAGGTTGGAGAGAGGAGGAGGAGGCAAGGAGGAAGAAGAAGGGGACTCCGCCATTGCCGGAGCTTCGGAGCTCCGTTCGCCGATCCGAGACCGGCAACGCGTAGAGGGCGTCGAGGCGCTTCTTCTCCACCGTTTGTTTGCAAGCTTCTCATGGCTAGGAGGAGATCTCAAAAGGTAACGACATTTCTCCTCCCGGTCTTTAGGATGCGTGCATGGCATCCCTTGATTTTTTGCATTTTCGGCACCGGATCCGTCGAGTGAGAGGGATCCGGGCCGCCTTGGTTCAAAAGGAACCATCGGGTTGATTGAGTCCGTCCCCGACATGATTTGCACTAGAGATCCGCTCCGTTAGCGGATTAGGCATTGTGGGTGAAGCCGGATTCGCGACCGTTGGTCCGATTCGGTGATGATGTTTTGACGTGCATTCTAGGGATTTTTGCTAGAAATCCGATTACGGCGAAAACGTCGTTGTGATGCCCTTGTGATTTCGTATGAGGACGAATGTTGGTTTGAGGGCGGGGAAATATTGCGCGTGGATTATGAGCCATGTAGTGCCCGGTGGGCTACGATGCCCCTTATGGAAATTGATGGTGGCAAGAACAGGTGGGGTTCTTGGTCATGGGCCCGGTGGTGCCCGGTGGGGTAGTGATGAATACCCCGTGTTTGATGTTGGTTGTGGCAGGAACAGGTGGGGTTCTTTGCCATGGGCCCTGTGGTGCCCGTTGGGGCAGTGATGAATACCTCTTGTGTTTGTGATGTGATGATAGTGTATGTTGATCTGATAGATTCATACGCTTTAGGGTGCCTTGGGTGAAACCCGAGTTTGCATTCATTTTGCATTGGTAGGCCCCTTTTATTATTTGCTCAACATAGAAACGTGGATGATGATTGTGACACTCATGCCTGTACTTATGTTGCTTTTCTTTATGTACATTTGCATACGAAGTGCTGACTTGCAGGGTGAAGTAGTTCCCCGGGGTCCGCTAGGACGACCGGGAGGAGGGGTGTTGTTACACTGTTTGTGGTCAGCCCTAGCTGACCCTCGTTTACCGCTCTTTGTGATTTGGTTGCAGGGCAAGAATCGCAGGCTGAACCCAGCGCGCCGGCCAAAAAGGCCTAAAGCCTCACGAAGTGTTTAGTTTGTTTTCCTGCATTACCTTCTTTATATCATGTTGAAACCGGCTTGCATGCCGAGGTAGTTTAGGGAAAAACTATCTCTCCCCTTTTGTTGGGATGTCTTTTTAGTATTGAATGTTTGTTGATTTGGACTATGGTTTTGTAAGGCCTTAAGGCCAGTTGGACTCCTTCGTAGTGTGGACAATCTCTGTGTTTTTTATTTTGTTTCCGCTGTGGTGTCTGAGTTTTGAGTTGGGTAGTTAATATCATCTTTTAATATTGATTCTGTGGCGGTTATATGCTGTGGGGTCCCGGCCGGACCCATATTACATGGTCATTACAGGGGAGGTGTTACAATTTGGTATCAGAGCTAGGTTAGTATTCTTGCGAGGTCTAGTGTATTTGGATCGCGTAAGAGGTTGTCCGCATAGGAGTATTGTGCGGGATCATGAGTATCCCTGTGTTCGAGTCTTGCTGAACTTTTGTTGTCCTTGCTTATGCTAGGATGTGGGCGACGATGCGGGGACATCGAGGAGGCAAGAGGAGCCTTCGGGGAGCAGTGCTACTGCTCCGGGCCTCATGAATGTGGGCATGTCCCCGGCTGACTTCTGTCGCATGCTAGCGGAAGCAATGGTAGCGGCTCAAGCTGGAGCAATCCCACGGGTTCCTACGCCGGTGGTGCAAGTTGCGACTGCTGTGACGCCGGCGGCTACGCCGACTACACCGGATGTCGAAGTGAGGCAAGCAAAGCCTTTAGCGGAGAGAGCTATTTCGTTGGGTGATCGATTCATGAAGTACTTCTTGAGTTTTCACCCTCCGACATTCAAGGGACTTGGCACTCGCACGGATGCTGAAGATTGGCTTTCAAGGATCCAGGAACTCTTGAAGGCAGCTGAGACCCCAGAGGAGAGGCAGTCTCACTATGCGAGTTTCATGTTAGAGGGCGATGCGAAGTTGTGGTGGGTGAACCATAACGGTCGCCATTTTGTTGGGCGTGTTCCATCCATGGAGGAGTTCGGGAACGCTTTCCTTAAGCGTTATATTCCGTCTACAACAAGGTTAGCACTGCAGCGACAGTTTTTGCATTTGGTGCAGCGTGAGAAGACAGTGGATGAATATCTGCAAGAGTTCACTCGGTTGGGTCGTTATGCGGGAACGACTATGGCAGATGATGAAGAGAGGGATAATCTCTTCTATCAAGGGTTAAGGGAAAACTTAAGGCAACCACTCATAGCCTTGAAGAATGTGGGATTTAATGAGTTGGTCGAAGCCGCTCGTGCATTGGAGAGCGACATGGAGCGAACCCAGCGGCGAAAGGGTTTTGCGGCAAAGCAGGGAGAAGGAAAGCCTTCTCAGTCTCAATCTCAGTGGAAGTCTGAGGGCAGCCGATGGAAGAAGAAGCCCCGTCCTAATAGGCCTGAGGAGAGAAGTGGCGCACCTTCGGGAGATTTCCGTTCCAAAGGCCCGTTTACTTATTACAAGTGCGGCAAGGTGGGTCACATAAGTCGGTTTTGTACCGAGGGCGGAGCTGAGCAGGATCCGAGGCAGGAACAATCGGTGCGTTCCGGCCCTAGTGTTGTGGAGAAGGGGAAAGCGGCGGAGTCAAGTGCTTCGCGGTTCCCTCTAGTGCAGCCGAGAGCGTATAACCTTGGGCAGCAGGAAGCGATACGTCAACCCGACGTGGTGACAGGTACGAAAAGTTTAAGTTTTCATTTGTTACTTTACTGTAGGTTGCGCCCTTTCATGTTTGTTTTGCACGTGGTTAGGTTTCGTGTTAGTTTCAGGCTACCCCTCTCGAGTGTTGTTCGACACGGGAGCGTCACACTCTTTTCTTGCGGAAAGTTTTATCCGGAAGATTGATGCTGAGTCCGTAGAGGCAGAGGTGGAGCTGAGTGTGCGCATGCCGAATGGGTCTTTCATGACTACCATGAGGAAAGGACGCATCGTGATGCAAATTGGCAATAGTGATTTCGTGTTGGTAGCAGCAATTCTGCCACTAGCTGAATTCGACGTTATCTTGGGGATGGACTGGCTTGCAGAGCAGCGAGCTAGTATCGACTGTCAGTTGAAGGTGGTAACCCTGAGAGCTGAAGGTAGAGCAGAGGTCAAGTTTGAAGGCCTAAGCGGAGTGGCTTGCTCCCTGATTTCCGCTATGCAAATGAGGCGTGCGGTGAATCAAGGAGGCGAGGCGTTTTTAGCTTTGTTGGAGGCTCACTCCACAAAGTTGGCTATTAGAGAAGTTCCGGTGGTGGAAGAATTTGAGGATGTATTCCCCGAGGAGCTTCCGGGAGCACCTCCTCAGCGTGAAATCGATTTCTCGATAGAGTTGGTACCGGGTGCGAGGCCGGTGTCGTATCCTCCGTTTAGGATGGCACCGAAGGAACTGGCCGAGCTAAAGGTTCAGTTGCAAGAGTTGTTAGAGCAAGGGTACATTAGGCCCAACTCTTCGTCGTGGAGCGCACCGGTATTGTTTGTGAAGAAAAAGGACGGAAGTATGCGGTTGTGCATTGATTACCGTGAGCTAAATAAGTTGACCGTCAAGAATAAATATCCGATTCCCCGAATCGATGATTTGTTCGACCAGTTAGTGGGGTCGGTGGCGTACTCCAAGTTGGATTTGAAATCGGGGTACTACCAGTTGAAGATTCGAGAAGAGGACGTTGCCAAGACAGCGTTTGGGACTCGGTATGGCCACTACGAGTTTTTGGTGATGCCGTTCGGTTTGACGAACGCGCCATCTGTGTTCATGGATTTGATGAACATGGTCTTTCGCCCGTTCTTAGATTCGTTCGTGGTGGTGTTTATAGATGATATCTTGGTGTATTCGAAATCGGAGGCAGAGCACGAGTCTCACTTGAGACAAGTATTACAGACTCTAAGGGAGAATCAACTTTATGCTAAGTTCTCAAAATGCGAGTTTTGGATCGAGAAGGTGGCTTTCTTAGGTCACGTAATTAGTGGAGATGGGGTGGCGGTAGATCCAGCGAAGATTGAAGCCATTATGGATTGGCATGTATTGAGAACCGTGACGGAAGTCCGGAGCTTCCTTGGACTAGCCGGTTATTACAGAAGATTCGTGGAGAACTTTTCGCGGATGGCGTTGCCCCTCACCACACTCACTCGCAAGGACCAGAGGTTTGTTTGGACACCGGAGTGTGCCCGGGCATTCGAGAATTTGAAGGAAAGATTGATGTCTGCCCCAATCCTTAGTCTTCCTAGTGGGAAAGAAGGATTTCAGATTTTCAGCGACGCGTCAGGTTGCGGGTTGGGTTGCGTTCTGGTGCAGCACGGCAAGGTGATCGCTTATGGGTCAAGGCAGTTAAAGACTCATGAGAGGAATTATCCCGTCCATGATCTGGAGTTGGCGGCGGTAATCTTTGCGCTCAAATTATGGCGGCACTACGTTTATGGTGCGAAGGTGGAGATCTTCACGGATCACAAAAGCCTGAGGTATCTCCTAGACCAGAAGGATCTGAATATGCGACAGCGTAGGTGGGTCGAGTTCCTTGGGGACTACGACGTGGAGATTCAGTATACGCCGGGTAAAGCCAACGTGGTGGCGGATGCCTTGAGTAGGAAGTACTCCGGGCAAGGTAATTGGATGGAGGCGCATGATGAGCGTTTGATTCGAGACTTGGAGTCTCTTGACATCTCTTGTGTGGCTAGAGGTGAGTCTGGTGTGGCTCGTTTGAACTGGATTGAAATGCAATGTGACATAACGGATCGAATTCGAGAGGCGACCAGTGCGGACAGAGAATGTCAACAATTGGTGTTGGAGGCTCAGCAAAGCGAAGGCACTGCTTTGGAGATGGTTGATGGGATCTTAAAAAGAGACAGAAGAGTTTGTGTTCCGCGCTTTGGCAAACTCCGCGAGGAGTTGATGTTTGAGGCTCACTTTACGAAGTACTCCGTTCATCCAGGAAGTACAAAGATGTACGCGGATTTGAAGAAATCTTTTTGTTGGCCTGGGATGAAGCGGGATGTAGCCGAGTACGTGAGCCGATGTCAGACTTGTGCCTTGGTGAAGGCTGAGTGTCAAAGGCCCGGTGGGTTCTTGAAGCCTCTTCCCATCCCCGAATGGAAGTTCGATGACATCTCTATGGATTTTGTGCATGGTTTACCTCGATCGCAGCAGGGTAACGATGCGATTTGGGTGATAGTGGATCGCCTGACCAAGGTGGCTCACTTCATTCCGAATCAGAAGGGCGATGGCGTGGAGAAGCTCGTGGAGCTTTATATTCGAAACATTGTGCGGTTGCACGGGATTCCGAAGAGCATCGTTAGTGATCGCGATGGGCGTTTCACTTCGAAGGACTGGAGGTTGGTGCAGAAAAGTTTAGGTACAAAACTCAAGTTTAGTACCGCGTTCCATCCGCAGACCGATGGTCAGACGGAGCGAACGAACCGTACGATGGAGGATATGTTGAGGATGTGTGCTCTCGACTTCGGCAAAGGTTGGGAAGACCACCTTTTCATGGTGGAGTTCGCCTATAATAATAGTTTCCAGGCGAGTATCAAGATGGCGCCGTACGAAGCTTTGTATGGGAGGAAGTGTCGAACGCTGATTTCTTGGGCAGAGGTGGGAGACACTAAGCTTTTGGGAAAGCAAGTGGTGGAAGATCCTTGCGAGATTGTGCGGACGATTCAGGAGCGCATGAAGGTTGCTCAGGATCGACAAGCGAAGTATTTTAATGCGCGCCACAGAAATGTGGAGTTTGCAGTGGGCGACATGGTCTACTTGAAGATCAAGCCGTTCAAGGGTGTTTCGCGGGTGCGGCGACTCAAGAAGTTGAGTCCGAGATATTTGGGTCCGTTCGAGGTTACTGAGCGTATAGGCGAAGCAGCCTATCGGTTGGCGTTGTCCGCAGAGCTGAGTGGATTACATGACGTTTTTCATGTCTCCGTGCCGAGGAAAGCTTTGGTGGAGCCGAGCGTCGTGGTCGAAGCGGCGGCGGTGCCGGTGATGGAGGATTTGGGGACGAGGGTTTGTCCGGTCTGCGTGGAGGATTCGGAAGTCTGGCAGTTGCGTAACAAGGAAGTCAAGCTTGTAAAGGTGCGGTGGGACAACTGCGGGCGAGACGAATTCTCTTGGGAGCGTGAGCAAGCGATGCGGGAGGATTTCCCGGAACTTTTTGCTCCAGGTATGCATTATGAATTCCCTGTTTAAATTCTGAAATTTCGGGACGAAATTCTTTTAAGGGGGGGGGGGGGGTGGAGTTGTAACACCCCAAAAATCGTAGTTCAGCGAGGTAGGCGGAGTGGTAGTGCTGCGTTGGGGATAGGCTAAAAATTCCATAGCAGTTCTCTGCGCACGACCAGTGTCCTCTTCGCGCACGACCAGTGATCGTGCGCCAATGATCGTGCGTTAATTCGCAAGGAATCGGAGTTCTGTCTCGAACAGTGCACACGACCAGTGTCCTCTTCGCGCACGACCAGTGACCGTGCGCATGTGATTGTGCGCCCTGTTTATTCTGCTCCGCGATTTTGAGCGGAGAAGGAGATCGGTCCGTCCAAATCTATTGGAATTTGATCCAACGGCTGCGATGGATGGCTGGGGGGTTTTAGGGCTTGGTAGAGGAGTTAAACCCTCATTATTTCCAAGGCTTTCTCTCTCTTAGGTTGGAGAGAGGAGGAGGAGGCAAGGAGGAAGAAGAAGGGGAATCCGCCATTGCCGGAGCTTCGGAGCTCCGTTCGCCGATCCGAGACCGGCAACGCGTAGAGGGCGTCGAGGCGCTTCTTCTCCACCGTTTGTTTGCAAGCTTCTCATGGCTAGGAGGAGATCTCAAAAGGTAACGACATTTCTCCTCCCGGTCTTTAGGATGCGTGCATGGCATCCCTTGATTTTTTGCATTTCCGGCACCAGATCCTTCGAGTGAGAGGGATTCGGGTCGCCTTGGTTCAAAAGGAACCATCAGGTTGATTGAGTCCGTCCCCGACATGATTTGCACTAGAGATCCGCTCCGTTAGCGGATTAGGCATTGTGGGTGAAGCCGGATTCGCGACCGTTGGTCCGATTCGGTGATGATGTTTTGACGTGCATTCTAGGGATTTTTGCTAGAAATCCGATTACCGCGAAAACGTCGTTGTGATGCCCTTGTGATTTCGTATGAGGACGAATGTTGGTTTGAGGGCGGGGAAATATTGCGCGTGGATTATGGGCCCTGTGGTGCCCGGTGGGCTACGATGCCCCTTATGGAAATTGATGGTGGCAAGAACAGGTGGGGTTCTTGGCCATGGGCCCGGTGGTGCCCGGTGGGGTAGTGATGAATACCCCGTGTTTGATGTTGGTTGTGGCAGGAACAGGTGGGGTTCTTTGCCATGGGCCCTGTGGTGCCCGTTGGGGTAGTGATGAATACCTCTTGTGTTTGTGATGTGATGATAGTGTATGTTGATCTGATAAATTCATACGCTTTAGGGTGCCTTGGGTGAAACCCGAGTCTGCATTCATTTTGCATTGGTAGGCCCCTTTTATTATTTGCTCAACATAGAAACGTGGATGATGATTGTGACACTCATGCCTGTACTTATGTTGCTTTTCTTTATGTTCATTTGCATACGAAGTGCTGACTTGCAGGGTGAAGTAGTTCCCCGGGGTCCGGTAGGACGGCCGGGAGGAGGGGTGTTGTTACACTGTTTGTGGTCAGCCCCAGCTAACCCTCGTTTACCGCTCTTTGTGATTTGGTTGCAGGGCAAGAATCGCAGGCTGGACCCAGTGCGCCGGCCAAAAAGGCCTAAAGCCTCACGAAGTGTTTAGTTTGTTTTCCTGCATTACCTTCTTTATATCATGTTGAAACCGGCTTGCATGCCGAGGTAGTTTAGGGAAAAACTATCTCTCCCCTTTTGTTGGGATGTCTTTTTAGTATTGAATGTTTGTTGATTTGGACTATGGTTTTGTAAGGCCTTAAGGCCAGTTGGACTCCTTCGTAGTGTGGACAATCTCTGTGGTTTTTATTTTGTTTCCGCTGTGGTGTCTGAGTTTTGAGTTGGGTAGTTAATATCATCTTTTAATACTGATTCTGTGGCGGTTATATGCTGTGGGGTCCCGGCCGGACCCATATTATATGGTCATTACAGGGGAGGTGTTACAGATGAGCAGGAGGAGGTTGTTGCGGCCGAGGACAACGGTCCAGTTGTGAGGGCATGGAGGAAGACCAATGCCAAGGCGGAGTTCACTCTGCAGAGAGTTATTGCTCCTGACTTGTTCTACCACATCGTGGGGTGCAAGTCAACATCAGAGATCTGGAGTGCCCTGGATGGGCTATTCAACCAGAAGAATGTAGCGCGGCTACAGTTCCTGGAGAATGAGTTGGCGCGGTCCACTCAGGGAGAGTTGTCAATATCCACCTTCTTCTTGAAGGTGAAGAACCTGTGTGCAGAGATCTCGACCTTGGATCCTGACGAGCCGATCTCTGAGGCGAAGCTGAAGAGGCACAAACTCAGAGGCCTGTGGAAGGAGTATGTTCCCTTTGTCACTTCTGTGCAAGGATGGGCTACTCAGCCCTCCTTACTGGAGTTGGAGAACCTGCTATCGTCACAGGAGAGCTTGGCGAAGCAGATGGCAGGAGTATCTATCTTAGGTGGAGATAATGAGGCGTTGTTCTCAGGCAAGAGGAAGCCTTGGGACAAGAAGAAGAAGAACTCCGGAGATGGACCTTCAATGTCATCTCAGGGAGCTAGGGAGAACTTTCTACCTCCCTATGACCAGAGCGGGAGACCCCTTTGCTTTGCCTGCAAGAAGTATGGGCACATGGCAAAGGAGTGCCGGTCTAATCTCAAGGCCGGTCATGTTGCTGAGAGAGAGGAAGACCACCGGAAAGGTGGTGACCATCAGAGAGGTGGAAGAGGAGGAGGAGGAAGAGGTCGAGGTCACCAGGGTGGTGAAGGCGGAGACAACTGCTTCTTGGCTGAGATGATGGAAACGTCAGTCGATGCCTTAGCCTCGGTCAATTTCGAGAACGACTGGATAGTGGACTCCGGTTGCGGGCACCATCTCACTGGAGATGTGTCGAAGTTTGCCTCCTTGAAGGCATATGGTGGAACTGATGCTATCATCACGCCGGATGATACGGTGCATCCAGTTGAGCAGGAAGGGTTGGTGTCCCTGGAAAGTGAAGAGAAGCCCGTGACACTGAAGAGTGTGTATCACGTGCCGGGCATGAAAAAGAACCTCTTCTCGGTTGCGAATGCAGTGGATGCAGGATTCCACGTGCTGTTCGGACCAAAGGAGGTGAAGTTCCTGAAGAACCTATCTTCAGCTGATGCTGATGTCATGCTCACCGGGAGAAGGATGAAGGACTTGTACGTTCTCTCTGCAAGTGCCTATGTGGACAAGCTGAAGACCAACGACAGCGCAGCGATCTGGCATGAGAGGCTAGGTCACGTAGGGATGGACAAGCTGAAGATGATATCGGCGAAGGGCCTGGTGTCTGGCCTGCCCAATCTATCTTCTTGCGGCGACGACCATGTGTGTGAGGGTTGTCAGTTTGGAAAGTCACATCGACTTCCATTTGACAAGTCGGAGACCAGATGTAGGGCACCTCTTGAGTGCGTACATGCTGATGTGATGGGGCCGTGCACCACCCTGACCTATGGAGGAAACAAGTATGCCCTGGTCTTGGTGGATGATTACACTCGCTACACGTGGGTGTACTTCATGAGGGAGAAGGCAGAGGTGTTTGAGAAGTTCCAGGAGTGGAAGGAACTAGTGGAGGGGAGGCTGAACCTGAGGGTGAAGAAGTTAAGAAGTGATAATGGGGGGGGGGGGAGTTTACCTCTAACGCTTTTAACTCTTTCTGCAGGAAGTTTGGCATCCGGCGAGAGCTCTCCTGCGCCCACACCCCTCAACAAAATGAGGTCGCAGAGAGAAAGATCCGTCATCTGGTGGAGACTACCAGGAGTTGGCTACATGCCAAGGGGATTCCCAAAGCCTTATGGGCAGAGGGAATGACGTGTGCCACCCATGTGATCAACCGACTACCTCTGAGTCCTAACAGGATGGTGTCTCCGCACCAGCTCATGTTCGGGGAGAAGCCAGATGTGAGTCACATGAGGGTGTTTGGCTCTACCTGCTTCGTGCACGTTCCAGACCCCGAGAGAACCAAGTTGGAGCCGAAAGCGAGGAAGTGTGTCTTCATCGGATATGACGAGAGGAAGAAGGGATGGAAGTGCATGAACCCGCAGACCCACAAGTTCGTCGTCTCGCGCGACGTAGTGTTTGACGAACTGATCTCGTATCAGGGAGTCTCTTCCGTGGTGCTGCCAGAGAGTGGAGAATCAAGCAGGAGAGAAGAGAGAGTCACTGAGGACTCTATGCTGGAGTTGGAGGTTTCTCCAAGTGCCCCATCGCCATCTGGCTCAGGGGGAGATTCTGGCTCAGATGGAGCTTCAAGCTCTAGAAGCAGGGGGAGCGCTGCTTCAAGAGAAGTTGAAGGAGAAGCTAGAGAGGAGGAGTCTACCGGAGCGGTAGAGAGTGGCCAAGCCTTGAGGAGGTCGAAGCGGACCATCGTCCCGCCTGCTCGCTATAAGGAGGGGAACTTCGTGAGTCTGGTCTCTTGCTTCTTCGCAGGACCACTCGACAAGAGGGAACCTGCCCGCTTTGAAGATGTTGTAGGCACCAAGGAGTGGGACGTGGCCATGGATGAGGAGATGGAGGCCCTAAAGAAGAACAAGACATGGGACCTTGTTCCCTTGGTGGAGGGAATCAAGCTTGTCACCTGCAAGTGGGTGTACAAGGTGAAGAAGAGGGCTGACGGAGAAGTAGAGCGGTACAAGGCTAAGCTTGTCGCTCGAGGTTTCTCACAAACCTACGGAGAGGACTATGAGGAGACGTCCAGTCCTGTGGCGAAGATGACGTCGGTGAGGACGGTCATTGCCCTAGCAACATGCAGAGGGTGGAAGCCGTGGCAGTTGGATGTGAAGAACGCGTTCCTATACAGAGAGATAGACAAGGACATATTCACGGTGCAACCACCTGGATACGTGTCCAAGTCTCAGCCGCGTCACGTCTGCAAGCTGAAGAAGGCCCTCTATGGGTTGAAGCAGGCGCCGAGAGCCTGGTATGGGAAGATTGCAGAGTATCTGCAGTTCTGTGGTTACGATGCCTCAGACTCAGACTCTAGCATGTTTGTGAAGAAGAGTGGAGATCTTCACGTGCTGGTGCTGCTGTACGTCGACGACATGATCGTGACCGGGAACAACGGTGAAGAGGTCGCGTCGCTGAGACAGCAGCTAGCCATCCGATTTGAGATGAAGGATCTTGGTGAACTGCACCATTTCCTTGGACTTCAAGTGGAGAAGAGAAGTGGTGGGCTGCTCGTGACCCAGAAGGCGTATGCCGAGAAGATCGTCGAGAGATTTGGCATGAAGGAGGGGAAGAGCAGCTTCGTTCCACTGGAGGTTGGGCTGAAGCTTCGGAAGGAAGAAGGGAGGATTCTTCCTGATCCGAAGATCTTCCGGGCACTGGTGGGGAGTCTTATCTATCTGACCATCACAAGGCCGGACATCGCCTTTGCTGTCGGCCGAGTGAGTCGGTACATGCAGGAGCCGCGGAAGCCTCATCTGGACGCAGCCAAGGGGATACTGAAGTATGTGAAGGGCACCCTGGAGATGGGGTTGTTTTATGGAGGGGGGACCGACTTCAAGCTGCATGGCTACACAGATGCAGATTACGCAGGAGACGCTGATGACCGCAAGTCGACATCAGGTTACGTGTTCATGCGTGGAGCCACTGCCATCTCGTGGTGCAGCAAGAAGCAGGACTCCAATTCCCTTTCCACCACTGAGGCCGAGTACAAGGCGTCGTCCTTAGCAGCTCAGGAGTGTGTCTGGCTGAGGAGGCTGATGGAAGATATGGATGAGAAGGTCAGAGGACCAACTTTGTTGCGTGGCGACAACGAGAGCGCTATTAAGCTGGCAACCAACCCAGTGTGTCACGCAAGGACGAAGCACATAGAGATCGAGCACCACTTCATCCGAGAGAAGGTGTTGGGTGGCTCGCTTGCGGTGGAGCACGTGCGAAGTGAAGAGAACCTGACGGACATCTTCACAAAGCCCCTATCTGCGGGGCCGTTCAAGAAGCTTCGCGCTTGCCTTGGAGTTGTCCCTGAAGCTCACTTCAAGGGGGAGTGTTGAAGTTGAAGTGGCTTTAGAGGGGGGGGGGGGGGGGGAGTGGAGGTAGGAGGCCAAAGGGGGCGAGTCCAATGAAGTTGCCTGGGCGAGTGGAATGAAGTGCGAGTGGAGGTGTTGGAGCCAGGCGAGTGGAGCTGACGAGTTGGCCCGGGCGAGTGGGCTCGTGTGCATGGGCGAGTGGAGGAGTTGTTATGCATGGTAGGCGAGCAGAGGTGGCCGGCGAGTCCAAGTGAAGTGTTGTGCATGAAGGTTGGGGTGCTGGCAAGTAGGGGAGGCGAGTGGGCTGCCTTGGAGTTAGCCTTGCCGGGTGGGCATGGGCGAGTGGAAGTGAGAGGTGTGTGCCGAGTGGAGCA